>CM075298.1:5659412-6895836 GCA_037672795.1 Lagerstroemia speciosa | reverse complement strand
TAATTTCAGTCTTTTTTTCTCACACCATATCTAACGATTTTAATACTAAAAAAATTTTCGTTAACTACTTAGATTCGCTTATGTCACTCCATATCTACAACTTTAACAGCAAAAACCTGTCAAATTTTTTGAACGAATTGTTTAAAATTGTAAAATTGACATAGTATAACTAATGAAACTGAAAATGCTCTACTTACTATTGAAGTTAATAAATTTTAAATGAATTAAAATTGTAATAAATTATAAATAAATGATCTAATCATATCGATCTATTAATGTATTTCATATTTGTTTATTTTATTTTTTCTGTGCGTTCATGAAGAGAAAGAAGGTTGGTCCATAGTGCACTCAATTGGGCTGTAAATGCACATCCAGAGGCCGAGTCCGGCCTTGTCTGGTCCTGGTGGTGGGCTGAGCTCGGCCTTGATTGAAGCTCCGATGGCCTCGTGATGTGGGACCGGAATGTCGAATCTTTTCTTAATGGGCTTCTCAGTTGTTGGGCTTCATGGTGATGGCATCGGTGTCATGTGGCTCCTGTTCTCCACATCTTGGCTTTCATCTCGACGTTAAGTAGCAATGAAATATCACGTGACAAAATAAAGTACGTGAATTTTCACATGGTATAAGTTTTCTTTTTCAGTCCACCACATGACATATGGAAGCTCAATGAGTCATGCCAATCTAGTTTCGAGAAGAGTCGGCCCTTACATGGTAGAACTGATCTCCCAATTGTGAAATTTTTCTCCAACTCAAAACCTTAAAATAAGGAAGGAATATCGAACCACATCAATCGGCTCAGATTAGTTCACCACATTATAAGCCACAATATATGAAACTAGGGTGCATGTTTCATCTGCTGAAAGAAAGCTGGCTATTGCTGTCGCATTTAACATGTCGGACACAGATGGCATGGCATGCTTCGGAAAGTGCATAATCATATAGACGAAAACACGGTGACGGTATGGCCATTTCATCTGAAAACACCGGTGAGGGTTTGATCGGCTCCCATGACTTTGCCTGACCCACAAACTTGATGTTCTTTCAGTACCACAAAATGCCCAGATCCATCGAACCCTCCCTTTGACATATATTAGCTGAACTTGGGCTTCAAACTTCATCACGGCCAGATTAAGGTTCCATCAGCTGCATCGTTGCAGGTCCAGCACCAGCAAATTACAAGGTTTGTTCTTCTCAGTAACAACTGCATTCTCTTTCTCTCGATTAACTTTCCTAATTTGGTTAATTTCATTGCAGTATTAAGCTGCAAATAGAAATGATCAAAAGAATAGCTGCAAAATAGGAATATAACGAGCATCGAAAGAGTTGTTGAATCACTTCGGTATTGTTTTTAATCAATATATAAACCATCAGACGAAATGCACCTCACTGATATAGATCCGAACATTCTCTGTCAGGAAGACTGCAGTAAGCAGCTCTCGCTTGCTTGCAATCAAACGTTGGATACATGAAGAAGGAAAAATAGTCTCAACGAATAGCTGATGATTGATGAAGATGCAAAGTTATGGAGGAGAATTTGATGCATAGCATACTGTAATTTGTATAGATGGGAGATGGACAAATGACTAATAAGCATGGATGCTAACTTAGCATCTGGCCAATATCCTCTTTGCTTTCAAATTTTTATAATAATTTGATGATTTGAACTGATCTAATTTGAATTTAAACTAATAAACTTTTTTGAGTACCAGGTAATGTAGTTCATAAACTATAATGAAAAGGCAGGTACATATCAAGAAAAAGGGACACTACCCCTAGGTTTGTAGCCACTTTTATCAGGTGAAGATGTGAGGCCCTCTTACTAGATGAAAGTCCCTTGCCGAAGAAAATTAGCCCAAAATCAAATAATAAAAATTACATTATTCTTTTGCTTTTTGGTTTAGGATAATTCTAAACAAATGAGGAGGAAGAAGAAACTAATAAGGGCCTCAATATCGATGACCACTTCTAGGGTTTCCCTGTGTTTGTTGAAAGTTGCTAGGGTTTTCTTGTTCTGCTTTGACTCAATTCTGCATACCCAATAAAGGAGAGCTCTTAGTCTCGGTGGGTACTTCACTCACTTGATTCCATCTTTCATAGAGTTTTCGAGCTTCAACAGTATATATATGATTCTTCATCACTGTCGAGCATAATCGAAACAAACAGACTCGAGCTGATCATCAGCATCATGGAAGCCCCACCCCCAGTTGCCCCCTTCCACATCGTATGATCTTCTGTAGGAGGCATCCTCAGTGCTCCCAAGCGAGACATCATCTTCCGAGAGAAGCATGACATTCCTGTGATCTCTCATGGAATTCGAGTCCGCGGGGAAACTTCCCTGGTACTGGGCCGTGTTACTTATGTCATCGAAACAGAATTGAGGCATACACGAAAGGTTGAGTTGCGACCGACTTTGGATTTCAAGAAGCTGTTGGACCGCTGGGAATCGTTCGCCGGTGGTGGAGAGCCCTTGAGCCGCTTGTTCCTTGAGAGTGGCCAGTTGAGCTTGCAAACTGAAGACCTACCATTGACATGATCAAAACATTGTCCACCTCGATCAGCAGGGATAGACAAAATAGTGAAGGAAAGAGCACCAAATAGCTAGGGTTTCTGTAGTTCGAGTTGATGTATTAACCTGTTGCTGGAGGGCAAAGATGTGGGAGACACAGCCGTAGATCGGGTCTTGGAGTCTAGCCTGGGCCTCGTACGAGATCGTGACTGCAGCCTCGCACCGATCGCTGACGGGGATGTTAGCAAGAAGCCTCGAGGCATTGCTCGCCCCGAAGACCTTGTGGATCGCCGCGAAGTGAGCTGCGCCTTGGTCGTGGCAGAAATACGGCGCAAAAATGCAGCCCCTCGCACACTTCCTCCTCAAGAACTTGCAGGCGCCGCAAGGAGACCCAGAGCCAGTCATGTTGGATCTTCTTGATCGACTGAATTCCTTTTTCCTTGGTGATGTATTGTTTATAAACACTTGAGGAGAATAAGGTCGACTATGGTGTGGAGAATTTTTAACTCAATTTTGTCCCCTTAATGGGCAGCATATTTCATTATTTTTTGCTTTAAAATTAATATCAAAATACACGATGAATTAATTATTTTATCTCTCTGAGTCCTACATTTTATACCCTAACTTTTATAGTCAATTACACATCCCCATACGACAAAAAGAGAGCTAACATGAACCGAACCCAACTAAATTTGCCATTGGGGTTTGATGTTTGATTGAATTGAATCACTCAAAAACGACAAAATTAATTCTCACGTGCGTTTTCCCCCTGAAGTTAAATTAAGGACTTGGCAGATTTTACATTAGGTGGAGAAAGAGATTGTACAGATGATAAAAGGTACACAATTCGTAGTTTCTGATAAGAAAATCACTCTAGGTCTCGTGGCATCGAACCTCTCTATGAGCGTGTCAAGCTCCTAACCTGAAAATAAGAAAAAAAGTCAAATTAGGGGTGGCGGTTTAATTTGACCCTTCGACACTCAAATTACTCACCGATAGATAAAAGATATGTAAGTATGGAGATTGGTTAGAGTCTTAGAATGCGTACCTCGTACCCGTTCGTATTGATATTTATAGAGAAAATATGAGTCAATCATGTAAGACCAGTTACGATCATGGTAATATTCATGAGAGTGAATCGTGAAAGGTCAAACAGGATCATGACAATATATTAAGGGAGTTATGGAGGGTAAAAGAATAAATTTATCTTAATAATTTATGACCTTATTAGTTTCAAAACCAAATTCAATACAATAAAAATTAAAAGACTATGAACTTAGCTGTTTATTATATTAAGTAGGAAGTGAAAATGAGAAATATAAAATGTAATTATATCATTAATATCTAAACAATAATATTTATTCAACGTGAAAAATACTCTTCATTAATAATAATTATAAAATGCACATAATAGCAGCTTATTTTCAAACTACAATAAAGAAAATGTAGTTTTATTTAGGAGATATTATATCTAAACTCACGAAAATTTAAATGCATATATCTGAGCTCGGACCGAATTTAAATATGTGCATTTTCTAACCTCGGCCGGTTAGAAAATGTACATATTTATTAAACTCCATGTCTAAACTCACTAGAAGGTATGCAATTAATAAGTGATTATGCAAATCTAATTTTTAAAATGAAATTAAAGCAAATTGCGCAATAATAGTTGTCGAGCAACAGGTATGTCTGCTTACATCGGATTACGTGGGACTGTCTGTGCACGGGAGATGTAGACTATGTATCCTTCGTATAAATTAATTGGTGCACTGTCCCTTATGATTTCAACCTTTTCCTATTCTCACTTAAAAGAATGACCAGATAATCTTCTTCCATGGCCAGTCTCTTTTGTACCCGAAAAAAAAAATCAATCAAGAACGTCCAATTAGGATTAAAGAAGTCGATTAGAGCAATTTTGAAGAAATACAATACACTTCTACGAGACTTACTGATGTAGTCGGTCTCTTTCCATAAAAATGAAATAACTTATAAAATTGGTGTTTGGTACAGTAGTATTCTTTTTTAATTCAAAAATTGAAAGTTTCATTTCTTTAATTTTTAATACCTCTAACCTGCTCATTGAAAAATTCACCGATGACCGTACCCCACCATATATTATGAAGAAAAACCTATCAAATTGAAACATATGATTAAATAAGTGTAATCATCATAATATATGTGGTCGTAATTATTACTGATTAGAAAATTTTTATTAGTATTTGTCATCGCCTCATTATAAAGTATGGTCACTTAAGATTTTGTTGTGCATTATGTTATAATTGAAGAAAAATTGAATAATCTAATTAATAATGGAGGAAATGAATAGTAAATTTGGTAAGAAAAAGATCCCAATTATCGACAGGAAGTTCTTCCATTTGCAAGCCACTAGCGGAGTGGAATAATACAACGAAGGACAACGTATGGGGCATTACATTAGTTTTCGTGGCTCTGAGGTTTCATGTTAATTAATAAATTAATGATGTTCCATAATACCATGAAATTAGGGGATTAGAAGGAGCTGTTCACTTTGTGTTCTTCATTTTTTTCCCCCAATAACAGAGGAAATCTCTAGTTTTGTAGAGGCGCGTCGATTCCACCGATGAAAATGGGGCTCGGTACCACTCGATCCCGAATTGAGAATAATATCACAGTATCGGATCGTGTTTCTCGTTATACACGTTTCTCTTTTAATTCTAGTGCAGAAGGTCACAGCTTGTCTGGCAATATGGAATTGATTATTAATAAAATAATTATGGATCAGTGATATAATAACTGATTAATCAATCATAGTTGCTCTTAATCACTCTGGTTTCTGTCTCACATTGGCACCAACATGTAGACCTCTTGGTCTTACGCAGATCGGGACCCACAGGCGCTAAGAACACTAAATTATTTTTATTAAAAAAAATCAATTTAGCCTGAAAATATGCCGTCGATGAATTATATTTAAAATTTTCCTGAATTTATAAACATCTTGAGTCATGTTCGATTTAAAATTTTGAATTGACAATTAGTGGTATATATTTCACTTATATTTTAATTAGAAATTCCCTTTTATTTATCTAATATAAAATTACATTCCGAATGTCACCATTTTTCTCTTCATAAAGCCGCCTCCATTTTTTCAAATAATCATTTCAACTTAATTAAAAATTAGTAGAGTTTTTTTCCTCCTTAATAAACCGATTCCACTCAAACTTGAATCTAGAGATGAAAATACTCGATAAAATTAAGCATAATAATATTAAAATTACTTACTAATTATAATATGTGGTATAAAAAGCTTCCAGGTAGGAGCTGATCAATTAGTATTTATATTCGACAAAGTCACTTAATTGCTAGTACAGATTACCAAAAGGTCTAAAATTATTTGGAGACACAAATCATGGAACTGTGAGTGAAAAAGCGGATTTAAAGTTAGGGCTTTGTTGGGCACGGCCTGCCTTAGATTATATCATTTAATCATGGAGACATGTACATGCGTCATCGATAATCGGTCGACTAGGGGCAATTTACAGTATAGTTCATCTGTTTCTTTCTTAATATATGTAAACTAACATTTCCTGGATCGGGTCGGTCTGGCTGTCTGCAGGGGTCGAAGGCAGGAGATTAATTTAGGGAGAGTACTTGAAAAAAATTCATGATATCATATATATGTAAGAGAACTATAAAGAATTGGAAAAGAATAAAATAAGACGAGCAATGAAGGAGAGGAGTGCAAGTTTTGGTTGTCAAAGACAAAAGACGGTATTGGAGGGTGATGAGGACTTGTGTACATCTGTGGATCGCTCAAGCCGACACCCAAATTACACATGGGGCCATCGCACGTGTATACATGATTGCCAAATATCTATCTATCTATCTAGGGTTTTCTTTCATATTATAAATAAGATTCGTGAATGTGATAGAGACCGAAGGAAAAAGAAAGTAAGAGAAGTTTCACCGATAGAAATCGAGTCGAGACTTTTATCGATCACATCTCAACGTAATACACGATCGGACACTTGTCCTTGCTTAATCGTGTGGATCGAGACATGATTAATGAGTTAAAATGACATCAAATATGGTTTAAGAAATGTAGGTATATGTCCACGTGTGTGCGCGATATATAACAAGGAGGAGGGGCCGATGCAACTGGTTCTTGAGGCACATATGCGATTTCTCAAACGTGCAAGTCGGAAGAAGACAATGCATACGTCGATGAAAGTGCCGTTGCCTGATGGTTGCCAGACACAAGTGGAATGCTTTCATTTTCAAGGGTCTGTATGTCACTCCAATCAATTAATCAGCTTATCTGTTATCAAATTTAAATATCTGATCAACCCAAAAAACAATAATATGAAAAAGAAAACAAATTGAACGTGTGTAGTTTGAAATTCAGGCAGATATTCAAAGTCCAAACCACAATACCGGGGTTTGGATGTGATTATCCAGCCGAAGCAGAAAGGACAACTGGGATGGTCTATTCATGATGGGCGTTACTGCAAGATAGCTAGGGAGAGAGACAAGAATTTATGATTATGGCAGATTCTATGGTTTTGGGCATGGAATCGCTCATATACCCTCTTAATATTCGGTCGGTCCCGGTGAAAAGAAAGTGTCGGACAGTGCCTACCATGAGATCGTAGAGGTTCCCCTTAGGATTAAACTTCGAACCGCCTCAGGGTACCAGGAACTCAGGAAGTTTCCCCCGTGTCTTGTACACTTGACAATCATTTACTAGGTAAAACCATGTCTTGCTTAGGATGCTAAATATATGAGCTCCTACTTTTAGCCCCTAAACCCAGGTGGTAAAGTTAAAAGAGAGCCTGGACAAAAAGGTCGTTTTCTTTAGCCTGGATTGCAATTGCAATTACGCTTACACGTGGCAAGCGTCCCCTTCAGAGCGAGGGTGATGTCTAGTTTGAAGCACGAGTATCACATCCTGATCCTTAGATAATAGGTTTCCAGGCGTACACAGTTATCTTTGTACATGCTAGACACCCGGTGCGAGTATTTACAGGTTCAGTAAAGAGAGCATCTTACTATGATCCATGGTCCGTTAGCTGTCCGTCAGGAGAGGGGATATGCCAGGCAAATGATGTCAAAAAGGTATTAGGAACTGATGAATGTACAATTTACAGACGAGCAGAAGTTACATGACGATTAGTCGGGCAAACTCCAGATACCTCATAATGTCAAAAAGATATTATGTAGGTTTTCACCTAAACAAAGCTTCATTATTCGGTGCTGGCAGGCCTTTAAGTACATCTCTCAAAGCATAGTAATGGCTATCGCATTTGTGATCTGAGAACAGATTGCTCGACAGCACAATCCTCTGAAAATGGTCTCCCGGGTGCCTCTTCCAGAGCGTGAAGGACTCGCCACGTTTCACGTCATCTACGTTCCTCTTCAGATAGTACACCGTCCCTGGTACGAGTAGCTCCTCGTGCACCTTGACTACCCTCTTTGCTATCGAAACATCTTTAGTCTTTGGCTCAGCCAGGTCCTTCCTATTCGGCACATCTGTTAGCAAAGGTGAATGTTAGGAGTGTATAGATATTAACACCTAAAAATGGTAAAAATATCCGCTCTCTTTCTTCTTTGATATTTACCAATGGACTCTTTGCTGTTCCGAAACTTTGCATAGTCAGCGAGTTTCCGGGCTACATCTTGTACTGAAGATACAACCTGCTTAGCATTTGAGACCAGATCTATCAAGCTTTTCCAGTCTTCCTTCTCGATGACACTCATCCTGTAGGAAACAAATCGTATAATGTTATATTTCAACTCTAAGTAGGCTCAACTGGGACAAAGATTGAAATTGAACATCACTTCTCAGCTACAGGCATCGTGAGTTGAAGGATGCTCAGGTGACCGGACTTTTCTGTTAATTATTTGTAAAGACTGATGTACCCATTTCTTGAATTAACTTGGCTAAAGTCTGATCAATTGCCAAAATTACAGTACCTAATAAAGAAAGATTCATCCTTCATCTGGATAAACATATTCATACTAATTCAGAGACTACCACTCACCAATCAGTTTGTAGAATTTCATTCCTCAGCCTTGTTATTGAAGCGACACTTAATCTAGGAATAATATCATCCTGGAAATGATGAAAGAGATAATAAACAATAAGCAGATAAATCACATGCCAAATAACAGTCAATAAACACCAACAGGAAACTTTTTTTTTTGATAATTAACAGGGAACATTTTTCTATTCCTCAGAGAAAAATTAGACCACTGTATATGGACCTCCCATTTCATTTCCTTTCGACACAAATAGTTTACTGATAAGAGAATGTTACCTGCATTACAATAGTAGTAACATAATCCGAGCAGCTCTCAGCAAGTTCTCTGGAGACACAAGGTGGGGTCGCGTAGCCAACTGCTGAAACAATCTCAGGACTGAAACCTAATTGCTTCATTGATTTCTTGCGCAGCATTATTGCCAGTAAAGCAGCTGTAGCTCCTCCGAGAGAGTGACCAACTAATCTCAGCTTATAGCCCTGAAGAAAGATATCATTATCAAATTCAATCCATACACTTGCAGGATGGAAGAAGAAGAAGTTAATCTGTCCAATCACCTTGTGCTCATCCAAGCACTTCTTTAGAGTCCCAACTTCGTGAGTGAGAAACCAGCGGGCAGCTTCAGCAGTTCCAAAGTGTGTTGAGTAGCCCTCAAATGTGACTCCTTCATCACTCGAGGAGACGATATCAGTTATGAGGTCATAGACAGTGTGGGTCCCACGGATCCCGAAGATCACAAGCTTTTTGCGATGATCAATCCCAACATAGTAACCAGGTCTCAGGACACTGGAATTCTTCACGAATTTCAGCACATTGCTTTCTCGGAGCATACTGTGTCTTGCAAGACTAGCAGCACTGTCCTTGTAAGCACCCTTTGCTAATTCAGTATGGTAGATGAGGTCTTGGACCTAAACTCGAGTAACAATATAATAATATACATCAGGATCAGTGAGACCTCAATGTCTAAGGCAAGTGGCTCAAGGAGAGGAGCAGCTAAGCAAACATGATGACGCTCCTTAGATTTCAATTGCTCCTGGATCTCATGCAACATGGTCCATCCACTTGCATGGATCATGTAAAGATGCCCAGACTTACTTAGGTATATGTGCTTATGGATCATTCATTCATGAGGGTAAGATGTCTCCATAAAGAGTCCATGTCAACTCAATAGTAAACAGGAAAAAAGGAAGAAAGTACACAGAGAATAGGATTAGATATTTACTACAGCATCAGAAGAAATCTGGACCCCACTTATATCCTCTAAAGGATTTACGGATGCTTGTCGGAGATATATAAGGTATAATCCCACTGTGAGATCGCTCAGGCTCCAGTCCTGGATGCCAATCTTACTTCGTTGAATGCTCGTAATGATTTCTGAAACGGACCGAGTGCTTGGTGGAGACTTAGCTTGGACTCCATTTCCTGGTAAATTCATCATAAAATGAAAATCACGGGAACATGATAGAAGATTTGCAAGTGAACAATATTACTTTAGCCTAGATTTGCAAGAACAAATGGTAAGAAATAACATCTTCATAAACATCAAAAAGTTCAAACGAATGGATTAAGATAAATCCAGCGAGAGGAAATTCTAATGTATTCCCTCCACATAAATGCACACAAAATAGAAAACCAGCAGGATCAATACTCTTGTGAGATATGAACAAGCCAAATCACACAAGATCAAGAGATAGCTCTCATGTCTTCAACCACCATGTGTAGAACCAATGCAAGAGCTCTACAAATTTGTGACTGCTGCAAAAAAATTACAATGTAAAGGAACAAAAGAAGCATGACATCAACAGACCTGTAGAGGGCAATGCCCACCTGCACAGCTGCAGAGCTGGTTCAAGGGCTTTGCTGAGCCACTCGAGGTGCTCTAATCTCCACTTACGGTCACTTAATTCTTCATCGTCTGAGGAGCTGGGTCTGCTGATCTGTGAATTGGGATGGCCATTCTTGTTTCCAACTGCACGTTTCGAAGAAGCATCTTTCCTCTCATCAACTCTATCTGTTTCTGCAATGTCTGTCTTTGAAACTTGTGATTCATAACGGTTTAGCATCCCATAAAGGAACTTCCTGTAGGACTTCTGCGTCTTGTTGGCCATATCACCAGCGAAATCTGCAGTAGTAAAATTCAACAAAAAAAAGGAGCTTTCTTTAGAAAAGATCCTTCGAGGCAGGAATGAGATTGACATCTCCAGTGATTCTATCACTCTCCCTAGGCTTACAGTCGACAATTAAAGCTAACTAGCTTTTCAATCTCCGCAGTGTTTGCTCAAACGGGTGCCTCGCCAACATCGCAGATCGACATCACGAAGCTCAAGCAGAGCATCAACACAGGGGTAGCAAATAATTGATCAACTGGGCAGTCTCATTATGGATTAAGAGTCATTTGGCCACTGAAAAGAAAGACTTTTCTTGTTCCGTCAGCAGAAGCGAGAAGGAGACAGAGGCAGCTTACCTATATTCTGGAGAAGGCGCTTCATTGATTGATTAAGATTCTACTCTGTAATTGCAAATTACAGCAACAAGGAACTCTGTTATGGGATGGAAACTAAGTTCCAGAATCGGAGAGGCTGATTGTTGATTGACAGAGGAGAGCAGGAAGGCGGCGGATGGCCGGAGTGCACTGGGCAAAACTTTGTAATTTGGCGCTGTGTCGGGGGTTGTAAGGTCATTTCAGCTGGAGGAGCTCTCTGGAGACAGCACAGCCTAATCAGGCGATGTCGTTTTTGTCAATCTACCAATCTATAAATGGTAAGCTGGGACTGGGTTTAGGGTTTATCTTCTCCTCTTCCTGCTTATCTTCCCCCAATTTCACTAGAACGCCGCCCGCGCCATCAGTCATCGGCGAAGCACTGTCCATCCACCGCTGAAGATCTGCCTTCTTGAGCGGTGGGTGGTATTGGTCAATGAAATAATCAAAACTCCTGCTTGCGAACTCTACACTTCCCCTGAATTTTCTGCATTTTCCGTCTGAATCTCTTTGTTGATGGAGGATGAGCTGATGATGTTTATGTTTCCCTATTGGTTTGATTGCCGTGATGATGGCAACTCATCTGTATTAGCTCTATCTGATCATTCTCCACTTCCCAGTTTCATTTGATTCTCTGTTTGAGATCTCATAAATCAAAGCTCTTCATTGAAAGTGATTCTCCACTCTGTTTCTTCTTCATCGTTTCTTGTTTCTTGAAAAACGCAGCCTTTGGTCTTGTCCTTGCTCATTATTTTTGTAGATAGGGCTGATACTATTCAGCTCGGTCCACCCAGACCAGGAATGTTTGATCCAAACCTCGAGTTTCGATCCATTTTGACTTCCCTTTTCAGATCACTCATTGTTTTCGACTCCTCTGTGGTCGGCAAATGACAATGAGACCTCTTCAAAATGATTCCTTGTAGTGTTGGAGAATGAGCTGATGACCGACATATGATTCCCTATTGGTTTGATTGCCAATATGATGGCAGCACATCTGTATTAGCTCTATCTGATCATTCTCCAGATCTCCCACGCATTGTGCTCGCGATGTTCCTCGAGGAGTGTCACTTCTGCCTTGAATGTGTGATAACCCTACCATGATTGGGGTTCATCATCGTAGTTCGATCAAAAGCTCAATTCCTCTTGGCTGTGTTTTCTATCTTCACGAGGAACGTCTATGGCTGAGATCATATCTAAAAAGTTGGTGAGATGATGATACAAGCTCGTGATATGGACAAAGAAAAGATACAAGATCCAGGCCTATAGGCACCATTATTCCATCTAAATAACTATCAATAACCACCCTGGACAAAGCTCCCGCTATGCCCTCAAGCATGGAATCATTACTTACATTACCATCATTTTGATTATCATTTTCATCTCTGAAAGTCGGATTCCCGTTTCCCATTTTGCATGTCTTTAGGCATATGTGATCCTGGATTCCTTGTCATGAACAAAATGAGAATTATGAAAAATCGACAAAACAAGGAAGCCACGCACATATAACATTTCTTTTCAGGGTACAAAAACAGTATATAACTCTGAAAGAGAATAAGAGGAAAGATGAATAAAGGGTACAGTAAGTCTCATTAATGAAATTTGAATTTAGGATCTTTTGATTCTGCATATGTATGTTAAGAGTATTATCACTGTATCAAACCATTTTTCTCTTATATATTATTATAGATGGATTGAAGGCACATCACGCTGGCTTCGTGGCTTAGAGGAGGAAAGTAGAAATCACATTTTCCTTCAATACACCTTTAGCAGGACCATTTGGCAACCTACTCTGCAGGTGAATGAAATTAACAGACCTGTAGGAGATTGGTCACAAGAACTTACATGGGCTGCAAGCAAAGCAAGAGGGAAAACAATCTTTGCAACCCTCTACAAGCTGCTGTGGCAAGCACATTTCTACTTTATATGGAGAGAAAGGAACTCGATATTTCCACAATCAAGAAGGCCCTTCTGTTGAGTGAACATTGGCTTTCCTTGGACACTCAATTAGAGGACGCATGCGGGGACTTCCTGATCTGAGTAAGAGGGTAAACAGTGGAGCTCAGAAAAGGATGACGGGGACATGGGGAATCCCAGGGAACACCTAGAATCATTCATGCTGGGCTTTGGAGCCTTTTGGCTTCTAATGTCAAGCTTGATGTCCATGAGGCTTTGTGATATTGGTTTTTGTATATTCTGGCTTGCGAGCCGATGTTTCTGGACCAGTATTTTTGGCCTGAATCTAGGCGGGCTACGAGTAGTAGTTTACCTTGTAAATGTTCGAGATAAGGACTTTGTACAAAAACTCATGAAGAAGTATATAAAAGAGCACACGCTTAATTAATCAAAAGAAGACGAAGCAGAAGAAGACAAGACCCAGAAACTTCTTAGATCGGATACAATGGGTCAGCCAACCCGAAACCAAGTTATGCAAATAAACCAACCAATCAAATCCATTCCATACTGATCGGATCCTCTTGTTTCTGCTAGACTGTCACGCCCCATTTCCCCTCCAAGGAATGAGCTCGTGACTGGCCGTTCACTAATAGACTTGACTCGGTCCAATAGTAAACGAAGCCAACTAACATATTTTTGATCCATAGTATTTTCAAATTTTTCTCTTCATGAGAATCAATAATTAACATTACTGATAATGGAATTCAATATTAAAGAGAAGATTCACACTTGAAAATCCTAAAATTATTCAAATGTCGGAAGTTTCCAATACTAAGAAAAAGGGAAGGACATTATAAATAAATCCAAGTGATCTTCTAGGCACCTGATCCTCGAGTAGCTCGGCTAGATGCTAAACTCCTAAGCTTCTTCTGATTCGGGATCTGAAAAAGGTAAGGAGAAAATGGGATGAGCTCCACATGCTCAGTAAGTAACCGGTTCTCACTCCTACCGGATCAAGCATCAACATAAACATTTTCTCATTTATAACACTTTATTAGAAACAATCCTTCAGGAAAAGATATATTTCGAAATATTTTCAGAGTATCCATAATATATTCAGATAATAATTTCAAGTCATTTGACTTATTCAGAGATTTTCCAATATTCAGATTTTCCAATATTCAGAATTTTCAATAATTAAATTCAGATATTTTACTCATTGTCTTTGATACTACGGTGACACTTCGTCCTGTCACACAGACCCAGATACCAGTATCGTCGCTGGTAACGACCCAGATTGCCGGTTGCGTCGCCGGTTCGACCCAGATAATTCGCTAGCTAGCATGTTCAACGTATTGCAATACTCGATACGTAGTAGACAGATGAGTCTCAAATCAAAAACATAATATCATTCAAATCCAAACTAACTTTCACAGTTCAGTAAATTTATATAATTTCACATAAATAATCTATATTTCACAATGCATAAAATCAATAATTCAAACACCAAACAATTTATGCATTTTTCAATAATATTGTACTTCAATAATTTTCCGATACTTGATCCTCATTTTAAAAATTATAAATCATATTTCATGCTACTTTCATTAAATATAATAGTTTCAGGACAATAATCATGATATGCATAAAATAATATTTCATAATTTCGCAATTAATAGAAGTGAGTCCCAAGTTACTTACCTTAACTATCCCGTAATCAAGAGCTCAGAGTCCCGATCCAAATCAGAAGAAGAACCTATAATTGAAACTATACATCACTACACAATATTTCGAAATATCTTAGGCGGTTCTAAGAATTCCTCAACTGACAAAAGATCTATCTCACCCTCAGATCGGTTTCTAAATAATACGTTCCATACTTCGATTGATAAAATTTCATAAATATTATCATAAATTATTTAGGACTCAGAAACGACGGCATAACTTCTAAAATCGATAAAACTTGTTATTATTGAAAAATTCGAGAAAAATAAAATAATTCAGAAAAATCCCGAAAAATCACAGAAAATAGAAAATTCAATTACGAGCTCAACCGTACAAAAATCGTTGAAATCAGAGCTCAGATTAGGCCAAACAGGCGTTTCAAAGTCTCAGTTCGTTCGGGAAATTTCAGTTCTGGGCTGTACGACCAGCCAACTTTGAAGAGTCGATTCTCCCTCCTCGAGCCACCGAATCTGGTGTTCTCGGTGTCTATGAAAATCTTGCATCACGAACTACAATTTGGACATAAATTCTGGTTCAAAAGACAGACGATTTGATAGGAAAAAGTGGCTCAAAATCGGGTTTTCATCATGGAACAAAAATCGGGTTGTTCGGGAGGCCAACTTCGAGGACTCGTATCTCGGTCCACAGACCTCCAAATCGGGAGTTCTTGGTGTCCCTGGAAAGCCTGAACCACGAACTACAACTTAGAAGCAAACGGAGCACCAAAAAGTAGCGAGATCAGTTCGAAAATCTTGGTCGAAGTCAGCTGTTTGTTAAGATGAAAAACAGGGCAGTTTCAGCATTTTGAGAGGCTGACTTCACGAACTCATATCTCGAGTTACAGATATTCAAATCCATTGATTTTTGTTTCTGGGAAAACTTTGAAGTGTAATCTATGGTTTAGAATCAAACGGAATGCAAAAAGGTGCGGAAACAAGCCCGAAAATTGTGTTTCAAAATCGCAATTCATCACATAATTCGAAACTTCAAAACATGATATCTTTCAAATCGCTCAACGGAATTGAATTCCGTAAAATGCCCTAGTTTCCTGAGATCATGAGCAACCTAAAGATGTAAATTTTTCGTCCATTTAAGCCCTCTACGAGAATCTGCCATTAATGACAACTTGAAGCTTTCTCTCTCTATCTCTAACTCTAAACTTAACTACAACTAGGAAATAACGATGAGGAAGGGTCGTTCAACTTACCTAAAAGCTGTAGGCTATGTCCTTGAGTCGACGAAGGAAGCTAATATCCAGCTCTGACTTTGGTTGCACTTCCCGACTCTAGCTTTCCTTCTTCTTTTTCTACTTAAAATGAAGAGCAAAAGATAACTGTCAGTTTGAGTCTTCATTTTACGATACTAAAAATTCAAAATGTCTTTGTTGTCTGCTGATTTCGTGGAGATCGTGATCTGGAGCTTGCAACAACCTTCTCCCCGGTTTCTCATTATTTTTCTTGCTTATTCTTACGTTACTGATGAAGAGGAAGGCAAAAAAAATGTTAGTTTTGCAAGTTGGTCCTCCATTCTAGAAATTTTTTTTAAATTAGTCCCTCCTTATTTTATAATTTAGCCTCTGAACCCTGGATCATTACACTCTACCCCCCTTAAAATAATTTCGTCCTCGAAATTGCACTTACCATGACTACTAAATAGATTGGGGTACTTGCTCTGCATATCCTCCTCCAGCTCCCACGTCGCTTCTCTTTCACTGTGATGATGCCATTGAACCTTGACGTACGGAATACTTCGTCGTCGTAACACTTGCTCCTTTCGATCTATGATACGGATCGGCATCTCTATAAATGATAAGTCCTCCTTAAGATGCAATGGTGCGTAGTCAACGACATGAGACGGGTCGTGCACATATTTTCGTAGCATGGAGACGTGGAATACGTCATGAACTCCGGATAAGTTAGGTGGCAAGGCTAAGCGGTATGCGACTTCTCCGATCCTCTCTAAGATCTCAAATGGCCCCACATATCTCGGGCTGAGCTTACCGTGCACACCAAATCTCCTAACCCCTTTCCTCGGCGAAACCTTCAAAAATACATGTTCGCCTATATGGAATTCTAACTTCCTTCTTCGATTATCCGCATAGCTCTTCTGTCGGCTCTGTGCAACCAAAAGTCGCTCCCTGATCAATTGTATCTTCTCTTCAGTCTGTTGAACTATCTCCGGCCCTAACACCTTTCTCTCCCCTACATCATCCCAACAGATAGGGGATCTACATTTCCGACCATACAAAGCCTCGAAGGGCGCCATTCCAATACTAGACTGATAGCTGTTGTTGTACGTAAATTCCACCAGTGGTAGGTGGTCATCCCAGGAGCCCTTGAAGTCAATGGCACAAGATCGAAGCATGTCTTCAAGAATTTGGTTAGTCCTCTCAGATTGCCCATCTGTCTCTGGGTGGTATGCTGAGCTGAAACTTAAACTCGTCCCAAGAGCTCTGTGCACACCCTTCCAAAAATGGGATACAAATTTTGTGTCTCTATCTGACACAATAGTCACAGGAACCCCATGTAATCTCACGATTTCCTTGATGTATAACTTGACAAGTTGTTCCCTGGTGGTATCGTGTCGGATTGCTAAAAAGTGAGCCGATTTGGTAAGTCTGTCGACAATCACCCATATGGCATTCTTGTTACTTGGAGTCCTCGGCAACCCTAGCACAAAGTCCATCGCAATATCCTCCCATTTCCACTGTGGAATAGGGAGTGGCTGTAATTCACCTCCTGGCCTTTGGTGCTCAATTTTGACTTGTTGACATGTGAGGCATTGAGCAACATATCTTGCAATATCCTTCTTCATTCCATTCCACCAAAAATGTTGCCTCAAGTCCCGATACATCTTAGTTCCACCGGGATGCACGGAGTAACGAGTACTATGAGCTTCCCTTAGAATTTCTTTCCTCAGCTCCGAGTCACAAGGGACACAGAGCCTACCTTGGAAACATAAGGTTCCGTCATCACGAATGGTGAAATCTACTCTTGTACCTTCCTCAACTTCGCTTCTTATTTTCTGCAGTCGAGTATCGTCCTTTTGCTTAATCTTGATCTGCTCCATAAGGGTTGATTGAAAACTTAAACTTGCAAGCATCCCATCGGACTGGTGTATTCTTACCTCTAAGCCCAACCTTCGTATATCCTCTAGTATATGCTTCTGTTGAGTAAGCATCATTGCCAGACTTGCAGAAGATTTTCTACTTAACGCATCTGCGACCACATTTGCCTTCCCAGGATGGTAATTGATGGTTAGATCATAATCTTTCAATAATTCTAGCCACCTCCTCTGTCGCAAGTTGATCTCCTTCTGCGTGAAGATATACTTAAGACTCTTGTGGTCCGTGTAGACTTCACATCTTTCGCCATAAAGATAGTGCCTCCAGATTTTTAAGGCGAACACCACCGCTGCTAGCTCCAAGTCATGGGTGGGGTAATTTTGTTCGTGCTTCTTCAGCTGACGAGATGCATATGCCACTACTTTCCCATTCTGCATCAATACACAACCTAAACCCTTTCTGGAAGCATCACTGTATATCGTGAATCTGCCATTTCCCGTAGGTAAAGTGAGGACCGGAGCTGACACAAGTCGGTCTTTTAATTCTTTGAAGCTATGTTCACATTCCTCAGACCACTCGAACTTAACTCCCTTTTGTGTTAGGCGAGTCAATGGCACTGCAATCTTTGAGAATCCATCCACGAACCTCCTATAGTAGCCAGCTAACCCAAGAAAACTTCGAATCTCCGTTACATTTGTGGGCCGACTCCACTGGACTATAGCTTCCACCTTCCTGGGGTCCACTGACACGCCATCTCTTGAAATAATATGCCCAAGGAAATCCACGCTATCCAACCAGAATTCGCACTTACTCAACTTAGCGAATAACTTCTTTTCACGAAGAATCTGCAACACGATTCTCAAGTGTCGCGAGTGCTCATCCTGACTTTTGGAATACACCAAGATGTCATCAATAAATACCACAATGAATTGGTCGAGGTATTCCCTAAACACCCTATTCATCAAGTCCATAAAGGCAGCAGGGGCATTTGTGAGTCCGAAAGGCATAACCAGAAATTCATAATGGCCATACCTTGTACGAAATGCTGTCTTTGGTACATCATCCGCTTTAACCTTCAGTTGGTGATAACCCGACCTAAGGTCAATTTTTGAGAAAACCTGAGCCCCTTGCAGTTGATCAAATAAGTCATCAATTCGCGGCAAGGGATACCGGTTCTTAATGGTCACCCTATTCAATTCCCGATAGTCAATACATAACCGCATGCTACCATCTTTCTTCTTCACAAATAGGACTGGAGCACCCCAGGGAGATACACTAGGTCGAATGAACCCTTTATCAAGGAGTTCTTGCAGTTGCTCCTTTAACTCCCTCAATTCGGACGGGGCCATCCTATAAGGAGCCTTCGATATCGGAGCTGTCCCAGGTAAGAGATCAATCGAGAATTCTATCTCTCTATCAGGGGGTAATCCAGGTAGCTCTTCAGGGAATACATCAGGAAACTCTCTAACAATGGGTATCTTGGTAAGTGTTGGATCATCTTCTCTAGTATCATAGACATGCGCTAGATACCCCTGGCACCCTTTCCTCAGCAATTGAATTGCTTGTAGAGTGGATATGATTCTAGTAGGAGTAGTTCCACTACTTCCGATAAAAGTTAACTCTGATTGCCCGGGAAAATTAAATACTACTTTCTTTTGGAAGCAGTCAACTGAAGCGTGATAAGAAGCTAGCCAATCCATCCCCAAGATAATATCAAAATCGGAGAGGTCTAGCAACACGAGATCCGCAGATAGATCCTTCTCTCCGATTTTTATCAGACACCCCTTATATATATGTTTTGAAGTCAAACAATCACCATTAGGAGTGGCGACACACAATTCACACTCTAGAGGTTCAGGCACATTATCAATCTTCTTAGCAAAAGAGTGGGAGACAAAGGAATGTGTTGCGCCAGGATCAATCAATGCATGTGCAAAGGATGATATAACAAACAGGGTACCTGATACCACCGCATTGGACGCCTCTGCATCGCGCTGGGTCATAGCATAGACCCTACCGGTTGTCTTCCTTTTATCTGACTCTCGACCAGGTTGTGTGGAAGTATCCCCTTTCGGGCAATCTCGACGTAAGTGGCCTTTTTCACCACAGTTGAAGCAAGCTCCTGTATTCCACCAACACTCTCCACGATGACGCTTCCCACATCGCTTGCAGGACTCGTATTCCTTAAAATTAGGCCTTTGAGATGAAACAGTGCTCTGTGCCCTTCTCCTCCTAGAAGCATCAGAACTGACAACATCACTGGGGCGTGGCCTCTTCCTTTGGTCTCGAAAGTTCTGGGAGTTTTGCAATTCTCGCTCCACCCTGATGGCTCGCTGGAGCACCTCCGTGTAGGAGGTCAGTAGAAAAGGTGCAAGGCATGATCTAATCTCCGGTCGCAAACCCTGCTCGAACCGATTTGCCTTGTTCTCCTCCGTGTCAATGATCCTTGCCGCAAATCGTCCTAATTCATTGAATTTGGCGGCATACTCCAACACTGTACGAGTCCCTTGTCTTAGTGTTAGGAACTCGTTCTCCTTAGCTAACTCCATACTTCGCGGAAAGTATTGCTCTAGGAACACTCGCTTGAAATCTTCCCAATTAATTGACTGGTTCCCGCCTAGAGCTGGACCTGTAACCATCCACCAATGGTCAGCCTCGCCGGTGAGTAGGTTGGTCGCAAAGCTGACTTTCAAGCCTGCCTCCAATCTTGTGGTCTCAAAAAGTTTCTCCATTTCCCTTAGCCAGTATTCGGCCTTCAGAGGATCAGCGCCGCCCTCAAACCTAGGTGGTTGCAGGCGGAGAAAGCGCTCATAAGCATAGTTGGGACCTTGATTTCCACCCGCAGCCTGCTGACGTACTTGAGCACTTAGTTCTGCAACTACTTGACAAACTCCAGCAATATCGGCTTGAGTTGCCGCTGCATTAGGTCCCACTGTTGTTTGGCGCCTGTAGGTCTGGGTCTGGGTCTGCCTAATCTCCTCCTGTCCACCAGCACGGACGTTCTGACCTTCTGCTTGAGGGGCTTGTGAGCCATTGCCAGTAGGCCTTGGGGCAGTCCTACCCCAAGTACCGGTAGTTGAACTTCTACGTGGCGGCATGATCCTAAAATTATTGGAGTAGAATATTAACATTTAGATAGGGAGTCATTCAACTAAGGAGGCATCTGATCTTAATACTAAATTCTAACTTGGATTGCCTAAATTGGAAACTTCCTTTGACTTATGACCTATAGGATCGTATACCTAAGCTCTGATACCAACTCTGTCACGCCCCATTTCCCCTCCAAGGAATGAGCTCGTGACTGGCCGTTCACTAATAGACTTGACTCGGTCCAATAGTAAACGAAGCCAACTAACATATTTTTGATCCATAGTATTTTCAAATTTTTCTCTTCATGAGAATCAATAATTAACATTACTGATAATGGAATTCAATATTAAAGAGAAGATTCACACTTGAAAATCCTAAAATTATTCAAATGTCGGAAGTTTCCAATACTAAGAAAAAGGGAAGGACATTATAAATAAATCCAAGTGATCTTCTAGGCACCTGATCCTCGAGTAGCTCGGCTAGATGCTAAACTCCTAAGCTTCTTCTGATTCGGGATCTGAAAAAGGTAAGGAGAAAATGGGATGAGCTCCACATGCTCAGTAAGTAACCGGTTCTCACTCCTACCGGATCAAGCATCAACATAAACATTTTCTCATTTATAACACTTTATTAGAAACAATCCTTCAGGAAAAGATATATTTCGAAATATTTTCAGAGTATCCATAATATATTCAGATAATAATTTCAAGTCATTTGACTTATTCAGAGATTTTCCAATATTCAGATTTTCCAATATTCAGAATTTTCAATAATTAAATTCAGATATTTTACTCATTGTCTTTGATACTACGGTGACACTTCGTCCTGTCACACAGACCCAGATACCAGTATCGTCGCTGGTAACGACCCAGATTGCCGGTTGCGTCGCCGGTTCGACCCAGATAATTCGCTAGCTAGCATGTTCAACGTATTGCAATACTCGATACGTAGTAGACAGATGAGTCTCAAATCAAAAACATAATATCATTCAAATCCAAACTAACTTTCACAGTTCAGTAAATTTATATAATTTCACATAAATAATCTATATTTCACAATGCATAAAATCAATAATTCAAACACCAAACAATTTATGCATTTTTCAATAATATTGTACTTCAATAATTTTCCGATACTTGATCCTCATTTTAAAAATTATAAATCATATTTCATGCTACTTTCATTAAATATAATAGTTTCAGGACAATAATCATGATATGCATAAAATAATATTTCATAATTTCGCAATTAATAGAAGTGAGTCCCAAGTTACTTACCTTAACTATCCCGTAATCAAGAGCTCAGAGTCCCGATCCAAATCAGAAGAAGAACCTATAATTGAAACTATACATCACTACACAATATTTCGAAATATCTTAGGCGGTTCTAAGAATTCCTCAACTGACAAAAGATCTATCTCACCCTCAGATCGGTTTCTAAATAATACGTTCCATACTTCGATTGATAAAATTTCATAAATATTATCATAAATTATTTAGGACTCAGAAACGACGGCATAACTTCTAAAATCGATAAAACTTGTTATTATTGAAAAATTCGAGAAAAATAAAATAATTCAGAAAAATCCCGAAAAATCACAGAAAATAGAAAATTCAATTACGAGCTCAACCGTACAAAAATCGTTGAAATCAGAGCTCAGATTAGGCCAAACAGGCGTTTCAAAGTCTCAGTTCGTTCGGGAAATTTCAGTTCTGGGCTGTACGACCAGCCAACTTTGAAGAGTCGATTCTCCCTCCTCGAGCCACCGAATCTGGTGTTCTCGGTGTCTATGAAAATCTTGCATCACGAACTACAATTTGGACATAAATTCTGGTTCAAAAGACAGACGATTTGATAGGAAAAAGTGGCTCAAAATCGGGTTTTCATCATGGAACAAAAATCGGGTTGTTCGGGAGGCCAACTTCGAGGACTCGTATCTCGGTCCACAGACCTCCAAATCGGGAGTTCTTGGTGTCCCTGGAAAGCCTGAACCACGAACTACAACTTAGAAGCAAACGGAGCACCAAAAAGTAGCGAGATCAGTTCGAAAATCTTGGTCGAAGTCAGCTGTTTGTTAAGATGAAAAACAGGGCAGTTTCAGCATTTTGAGAGGCTGACTTCACGAACTCATATCTCGAGTTACAGATATTCAAATCCATTGATTTTTGTTTCTGGGAAAACTTTGAAGTGTAATCTATGGTTTAGAATCAAACGGAATGCAAAAAGGTGCGGAAACAAGCCCGAAAATTGTGTTTCAAAATCGCAATTCATCACATAATTCGAAACTTCAAAACATGATATCTTTCAAATCGCTCAACGGAATTGAATTCCGTAAAATGCCCTAGTTTCCTGAGATCATGAGCAACCTAAAGATGTAAATTTTTCGTCCATTTAAGCCCTCTACGAGAATCTGCCATTAATGACAACTTGAAGCTTTCTCTCTCTATCTCTAACTCTAAACTTAACTACAACTAGGAAATAACGATGAGGAAGGGTCGTTCAACTTACCTAAAAGCTGTAGGCTATGTCCTTGAGTCGACGAAGGAAGCTAATATCCAGCTCTGACTTTGGTTGCACTTCCCGACTCTAGCTTTCCTTCTTCTTTTTCTACTTAAAATGAAGAGCAAAAGATAACTGTCAGTTTGAGTCTTCATTTTACGATACTAAAAATTCAAAATGTCTTTGTTGTCTGCTGATTTCGTGGAGATCGTGATCTGGAGCTTGCAACAACCTTCTCCCCGGTTTCTCATTATTTTTCTTGCTTATTCTTACGTTACTGATGAAGAGGAAGGCAAAAAAAATGTTAGTTTTGCAAGTTGGTCCTCCATTCTAGAAATTTTTTTTAAATTAGTCCCTCCTTATTTTATAATTTAGCCTCTGAACCCTGGATCATTACATAGACCCTTATTTCAAGGACGCTGCGATCTTCTTAGAAACGCAATAAGCAGTAGACTCAATGGTGATCATGGGGTTGACTCCAATGGCGGTTGGCATCAAACTGCCATCGCACACAAACAGCCCGGCAGCCTCCCAGCTCTCACCGTTCTCGTCGACTGCACCTTCTTCCTCCGTTCCTCCCATCTTGCAACTCCCCATCGGATGCGCACAGCAGTAAAGCATCCAATTCTCGTCTCCCGATTTCGGGCCAGCACAAACAACGACCTCGTCCAAGAATCTCTCAACATCCTCCGCTGTTGTCCCCTCGCACTTCAGCCTCTGGCCATCGCTCCGGTGGGTCCCTACCTCGGTTGCTCCAGCAGCAATCAGGATCCTCAGGCACTGCCTTAGACCGGCCCTGAGGTTGTCCTTATCGGCCTGGCTCAGTGTGTAGTGGATCTTGCCCCGCTCTCGGACTTCCCCCGAGCCCGAGTCCCGGACTAGGGTAAAGAGGTGGGCCATCCTCGAGTACTTTGCCATCCTCTCCTTCATGTCCTGGCCAGAGATCCACGGGAACAGGGCGGAGTACAGACCCGGACCGAGCGAAGGAGTTTCGACGATGGCCGAGCAAGATGAGGAGGAGGAGGAGGAGGAGTTATTCGAGATCACCTTGTGGAGCGACGTTATGATCCCTCCCTCATATACCTTCCCTTTGAATTCCTTCATATTTTCCGGGAAGTATCCCCACGCGAACTGGCAGGGATGCAGGTGGAGGTTCCTCCCGATGTTAGGATTCTTCAGGCCGCTCGAGACCAACAGCGGCGGTGTCGAGACTGCCCCGCAGGCCGAGACCGTCACCTTGGCTTCGATTTGGAGCTTCCATCTCACAACCTTACCATCCTTCTTCCTGCTCGAATCTGATGGTGTTGCGAGGACTCCGACGCATCTCTTCCTCCTCGCCCGCCTCTCGGGCGTTCGATTCTTCTCCAGCATCAGCCTACTGGCTTCACACCCAGTCAAGATCACTGCCCCGTGATTGACGGCATCAACAAGCCATGTGGAGTCGGTCCCGTGCTTTTCTGTCGTCCGGCACCCATAGCAGCAAGATCCACAGTAGTGACCCTCCGGCGAGTTTCTTGCAACATCCATAACATTCAACTCGAGTTTCTCGCAGCCTTTTCGAAGGACTTGATTCTGGAACCCTTCTTTGACGCACCTCTCGGTGACTCCGATCCTCTCACACACCGTGTCCATGGCAGATGAATATTCGGAGCTCCCGAAAAAGGGAATCCGGTGGTCTACTGACCATTCCTTCCGGACGTTGTCAGGGGTTCTAATCGAGGCTGACCAGTTCACAGCTGAACCACCACCCACAGTCGAGCCAGCCAGGATGACGATCTTGCCATCAGAGGTCGTTAACCATGCTCCTGACTCATATAATTCGTCCATCGACGGTCCTTCGAGGGAGGAGTAGTCTCGAGCCACGAAGTAGTTCCCCTTCTCGAGGACAATCACCTTGTGGCCTGCCTGGGCAAGAACTGCCGCTGCAACTCCTCCTCCACAGCCCGAGCCGATCACAACAGCATCGCATTTGATCCTGAGGATGTTGTGTTCCGGGATTCCCGACACTTGGAGGCCCTTTTCAGCGAGAGATTTGGAGAGGGATGCCTCGTTCTGGTACATGGCGGTCTCTACAAGGCCTCGCTCGAGCGGCCTGCCCTTTTTTGACCCACCATGGCTTGGCCTCGTATCCACGCTATATCCCATCGCTTCCCAGGCAACATTCCTCGAACTCTCATCTGTCTGCAGTGGAAGTACAAACGGTTTTTCGAATAGAGAATGATATGTTATCATATGCATCGCTCTAAGATCATCTAGTAATAATCATCTGAAGCACGAACCCGAGTGAAGAAGCTGAACATGCAGAACAGCTTAACCGCCACGAAGACGGCCCTCAATGGGGTCAGGAACCGCTCTCGGGACCAACTGGCAACGATCATTTCTCGTCGATTCAGAGAGATCTCGGAGAATTTGAGGACGAAAGGCCAGCGTTTCCAGTCCAGGCAGAGGGAACCGCAGAGCAGCAGTGTCCCGATCCTCCACGACAGCATCCTCAGTACTAGACCCACAATAAGCACAACCTTTGGTTGGCCCCGTCTAACCAGAAGCTCAGCAACCTGCGCTCCGACGATTCCAGAGAATCGATTTTTAGTAAAATAGAATTGTGATTATTCTCAAAATACCATGAACACGTGCAGCTATATAAGTAAACATTATGAATGTCTGTGCATATAATTATACATCCTCATATTATATGTGGATTATATGGAAATGAAGGGGAAGTGAAAGCTGGAGAGTGTGTAGAGACCTCGTCCGGGATCGGAGGTTGGGAACCGGAAGCCCCATAGAAGGAGCTCAAGGCCTCGTAGTTGGATGGCTTTGCCGTAGTACTGGTTTCGAGTTTCAGCGAAGGAATTAGGGTTTCACAGATAGCAGCAAGAGCTTGGATCTGAGAACGAGAGAGCCCATGGCTATAACCAGATGCTGATGATCTTCTTCCTCCTCTCAACAGTGGATGACTGATCTCACTCGCCATCTTCAGCTACTAGCCCTGGTATTACTGTTTTATTTTGCTGCTGCTTCAAGTTCGAGCGATAAACTCCGTCGGTCGATCGGATCAGTGTATTTATAGCATATCACAGACGTCTATGTCGCCCGTTAAGTTCCTTGCATGAAATAGCCTAACACGCGCACTTAAAGTCTTCCCCGAATAAATTTCCATCCCAAATGGATATCTAGAAAATTGTCCGTATTCTAGACACCTTTCTTTTATATGAGACGTGAGGTTAAAAAAAACTATAAATTCTTCTTTGAAATTTAGTCTAATTTGTGGGTGAAATTTTATTTTTCATTAAAATAATGTTTATCCATTTACAAAGAGATCCTAAATTTAATTTTTACTGGTGAGACATCCCGTACGTCTTCATTTCTTTTCCCTTTATCCCTTTTGAATCTGTGTATTTCATAGTACAAACTAAAAAAAGGGTCCGGTCATGAAATTGGGCTTACAAAATTAGAAAAAACACAAATTTTATACGTAATACTATAACAAAAAAGGTTGTTTTTTTTTTTTCAAATCGAAATTGTCAAGGGTAGTGGTGGACTTTACCATATGGAGCCACCGTGTTAAAGTCCATCTTGGCAAGTAACACAGCAGCTGGACCTTGACAAATTGAGCCTTTCTTGGAGAAAGGACACATCAGTTTGGTCAAGAGATCGACTAATCGATGTGCAAATTGCGTTTCGCAATAGTTTAAGAGGGAATGCGTGCTGGACCAATTGGATTGGGGGATATTCCATCTCCCTTGAAGTCTTTGCTATTGCTGATGTGGTGCATGCTGGTAGCTCCCATGTTGTACAGTTTGATGAAAACTTTGATAAGGGTTGAGGTGAATAGAAGATTTTTCTTTTCTGACCCAAAAAAAAGTCCGGGTCTTCCTTAGAAAGTTCTCGGCATCTCGGATATCACGTGGCAGTGATTGATGTGACATATCCGTCTAATCAGAACTTAATATACACTTAATAAATATGAGTTTGACAGATGTGATACGTGACACGGTAGCAGAGCTACGACTCCGACTAACCTAGCTGGGTTGATTGTTGCAAACTGGCCGACTCGGTTTTGTGCTTGGTTTCTTCTCCTAGCCAGGCTCAGGGTGGGTCGGATATGTTCGGTTCAGGCTGTGGCCGAGTGATTCCTATATATGTCACTCGTGAATGTCAAATCTCTTCGGAAGAGACATGTACTAAATTTTTACTTACCAGGGGAAAATCTCAAGAGAAGTTGTCCCCGATATCACATGTCTTAAATTTAAGAAGAACTATAAAATATTATACATAATTTTTATAAATTTTATTTAATAAATTTAAATTGTATGGTCTTCATCGATGGTATTTTTTTATTCTTATATAGTTTGATTTTTGCTCAATTGGACTTGATTCAGACAAAACAATACCTTGCCATTAACCGCACGATGATCAAATCAGCATGGGACCACACGTTCTTCCAACGCGCGGTGTCGGCGTTCCTAGCAAAAGCTTCCAAAAAAAAGAAAAAAAAATTTGGACTGCTTTGGCTAGTCACGTGCACGTAATCCAAAATAGCGGCGCCAGCAGCAACCTGCCCACCGCACCTATTAATGCTCGAGTTTTCACATTAAATTATGAACATATCAGATAAATTAAATAATCAGCAGAGTCTCTGCCAGCAATAAGACTTGAATTTAAGATTTCGATCTCTCCAAATCATATGGGATTGAGCAAAATTTATGCTTGCCTCAAATTTTTAAAAAATTTTACCAAACTTTTACGGTTTTGTAGAGGCCTCCCAAGTTTTCATCAAGTGGCCGGGAGAATTATACGTTTACGTAAGGCAGCCGACCCCTTCAATCGATTGGTGTCTGATTTCTTCACATTAAACGTGTGGAACATCAATTGGTTCAGACAGATTCCAAGTCCATCACCTTCAAGCCTCGTCATCGCTGGTGAACAGCAGCCTTTCCCACCATCTGCACCGTCCAATAATAAAAAAAAAAATCTAATAGACTATAATTAATACAAGTTCGAGTCGAGTCAGTTCACTGTAAAATAAATCACTTTCGATCACATTTTTATTTTTTCATTTACGGTACTCGAAACAAGATTTTGGCAGGGATTTAAGAGGCCACAAGTCTCGACCGACCATATACACTGTCTCGTACCTCTCCTATCGCTGACCCCGAGCATTGCCCCGCATCCAAGGGAACTTGTGACTAGGCTCGCCATTCTCCTATTCATGAATTCTCTCTTCTTCTTCATAATATTTGAATTCGATGCGTTACTCGGGACTAAGGTGCAACGAACAATTTCAACTAATCGACACTGACCGTCTCGTACCTTTCATTTCACTCCTTCTCAGCATTGCCTCCAAATGAAGGGTGCAACACGAGACTATCCGATAAAAATCCCGAGCTCTATATCCAATTCGAAATTTAAGCTTACAGACAGTGGAAATCAAGTTTTTGAACTTTTTTTTAGATCATGATTTTTCTCAATTTATAATATATGAATCCGAAATTTCACTTAAAAAGGGGGCAATATTTAGCTTGACCAGCTACGTACATTGATTGCTTTGTACACTTCGTTTCTCTACCACACAACACTGCCCCATAATGGAGGGCCCATGTGAATTCCGTTGCCCTAAAATTTTCATTAAAAGTAGCTGGGCCAGAATTCAATTCAAAATTTAACTGATGGTTAAAAAAAATCTGAGTGGTAACTTTTTTTTTAACCGTCCATTCTGCAGCAAAGGTTACTGTGCTGTACCATGTGAACGTGGGCCGGGCTTTGCTTTATGGGCCCATCAAGATCTTGATGGCCCATCAGGGTATGAATGGGCTGGCAATTGAAATTGGATCGGGTCGGGGGATGCACGGATGGGCTTCAGGGGAAGGGCCCATTTGCTTTTACGTAAAGTATGGGTTTAATTACATACTGCATTGCACTTCACATTACAAATTACATCATTTATATGCAAAATTCTTTATTTTAATAAATTTTACAATGCGATTGTAAAGTCTTTATATCCAAAATGTGTAAAATTCTAACTTTACAATCAATTTTACGATGATTTTATCTATACATACCAAATTTTACAATCAATTTTACGTTATTTAAAATATTACAGCCTCACATTGACTTATTTCCTGAGAAAATTTTACGATCTCACATTCTGATTTACTAATTACTATCCTTTCTATAGTGCACTCGTGTCCCATTTGAATGTATCGTCAAGTCCAGCATCCCGATCTTCCATGTGAATTCTAGACTACTTAAGGTTGAGTCAGTTAGACGCGCGCCTATACTCTTGAATCGAATCAGGTGGATCTAGCCCGTGTCGCACCTTGAAATGACACCATGGTAGGTGGGTATACTCGTACTACGGATAAAGTCAAATTACGTGAGTCTTTACTGTGTAAAATTTGTAAATAAGTTCAAGTCCACGAGGCATCACATATCGAACCCCCTCCCTCTTCCACTCATTTTCTTTGGTTACTAACACCCGTTACCAGACACGAACTTAAGTATCGAATGGTCAGCAAGGGAGACCAACCCGAACGACCTATCAAACAAATACTATGTTCAAGAGAAAGGGGCCATCAATAAAACAACCGCTTTTGTCTTTTTGATTGAGAAGCTTAGGGATCTTTGAGGGAGGGAGGAAACGAACAAAACACCGGCCGTCTGCGGTGGCTTGGAACTAACTGAAAGCAGCCTAGCTAGAAAGATATCTTGGACCAAGAACAGGCCGTAGTAGTGGTCCAACACGTACGGTTCACCATCTCGGACCCACCAAGCGTGGTTGATGTGATTCGGGTTCGATACCAACAAGCTCCGAGAAAACTCTGGATGATTCGATCGAGCGCCTCCAAACTTCGTAACCGGTGCAAGTTTGTGCACAGCAAAGTGAAGACACCCAGTTCTATATATCGGTGTTCCTTCCCTCGGAAAGTTTTCGATATCGAATGCATCGAAATCGTTTTTTCCTTCCGAGTTTTCCGTTTCGTTTCTCGACGGTTGATCGAAAATCTTCCATCATGCCGTTACCAGAGGGTGACGATGACACGTTCGATTTGAGACTGGCTGAGTGGAAGCATGATGAGAGTGGACAGGATGAGTCAGTCAACTTTGGCTGCCAAAGTGGCAGATCAAGACGGTGCTCATCGTTGGATTCAATCTCCACCACAAAAAATAAATAAACTGAATAATACGGAATTAATGCATTAATATCTGATTTCTTAACCAAGTCTTAAATTTGAATTTTGTGTATAGAAAATATCTACAATTTAGGGTATTTTGTTCTTTTCTTGATCGATTTATGCACCACGCAGTATTCTCGGGCCAGCTGAAATGCATTTCGAGACTAATCTTCAATCGGACCGGGATCCCCTGAAAAATTTCCGTCGACCTCCCAACCTAAGAATCGATTCTGAGATCTCACATTTAGAGGTCTATTGAGAAAACCATCAAGTCAATCCCGGGTTAGTTTCATTCGGCTTGAACATATAAATCAGTAAAGATCAATTGAATTTCCATATACATAGAAAAAATATATATAATTAATGCAAGAACATGAAAAAATGGAAAACCGCCATGTCACAACAATTTAGGAATAGGATCAAATGTGACCGTTGAATGTCTTGGCTGTTTGACTTTCAAAGAACACTATATTTGCATGTAAAATTACAACCTATTGCAATTGGACCGTTAAATAAGTAGAGCAAATGATTGGATCTATTTATTTACTTTAAATCATTGATCGTAAATTATTAAATTAAATTATTGAACGGTTTAATAACTGAACTACAGAACCTACCTGCATTGGACCACAACCCATCGAAAAATTGATAAGCTTATCAGCTACCACCCATTCACGACAAAATCACTGAATTATCGTACCCTCAACTTGCAATTGCTCCTGAGATCAGTTTCTACGCAGAAGTGACTGGTTTCCAACTGGTCACGAATAAATCCGGCGTCACTTGTAAGTTTAGACTTTAGGTGAATATGTGTCCTACTTTCTTATTAGTTGGGTGAAGATTTTATATGGCACAGGAGCAAGTTATCATGAGGGCTCACATCACACCAAAATCAATGCCCCGATACCATATTGGATTACCCCTTTTTTTCCGTGGCAAATTACTCTTCCAATGTGCATGAACTTATCGGTTTTCAAGCAACATCGAGTGTAACATGTGACGTTACATTCACCGCTGATTTTGTATTGGTCACGTGCTCCGGCAATTACATTTGGGATGTAAGCCGCCTGATGTCACTCTCTGATTTTGCATTCCACACGTGCTCAAAATAAAAATTTTCATTTTATTACCCTTTTATTTTTTCTTTTTTATAAATTCGCTGCGATCTATCACGAATGGCACATATTAGTTGTTTTTTTTATATAGTTTTCTTAAAAAAATTTCTCGCCACCCAATTTGAGTTATAAAAGTTTTTGGTGACGTCAAAACAAGTGATCGATTTCGAGCGCAATTGGGTGACTTCACCGTGCAATGACGTCAGAGCATACGCATCGAGATTATTTTGGGCGGTAATATTTGTATGTCAGTAAATCGAACACCATATGGAAAGATTAACCCAAAATTAATGTAAATAATTTTATATTAATTTTAATTGACTATTACTAATTCAAATTTGGACGATATTACTGGTCAGTCACTACAAGAAATGTAGACTGTTGTGATGAGAAGTAAAATTCTATCAATCGTGGATTTCTCCATTTGAAATCCTATGAATGTAGCATGTAAAAGTGTTAACTTGGATTCAAAACGAGCTGATTTGCTGAGAAGTAAGGCTCTATGGATTCAAAACGAGCTGATTTGCTGAGAAGTAAGGCTCTATTAATCGTGAATTTCTTTATTTTAAAAATTTGAAATCGAGATCTTATTTAGGCTTTGTTTGGATTGAGGTGGAAGGAGGGTTATGGAGGGGGGGTTTATGAAGGGTTATACTTAACCCTTGTTTGGCAAAACAGGAGGTTTATGGAGGTGTAAGTTCAGCCATTATTTGGGAAATTAAAATAGGATGGTTATAGAGGGTTATGGAGGTTTATGGAAGGTTGTTTTCAACCCTCGATAAACCTCCTCCAAGCAAAAATTTCAACCCCCAAATTGGGGGTTACGGAGGGTTGAAAAATTCTTCGTGATGTCTACCTTTAAAAATCTCAGTAACCTTCCACCTCCATAACCCTGCATAACCCTCCACCTCCATAACCCTCCATAACTCTCCTCACCTCTCAATCCAAACAAGCCCTTAAGGTGGGGTGTGCCATATCACCTCAACAACCCATATGTTATTTTCTCCTGTTATAAAGCAGTTTGTAAACCTAAAATGATATAGAAGAAAAGAGATCGATAAAGGGACACGAATAGTCTTCTCGATGAGGACCGAGCTCCCTGGCCTTCGATATCAAATGGGGTGATACTGTTCTGCGGAACTCGAAACCGACAGTCTCTTCTTGTCGTTGCTTTTCAAGCTGAGTTACAAGGGAATGGTGATTTAATACGTTAACTGCTGAGGCTCCATGGGCGTCATCGAGCTTGAGCTTTATGACCTTACCCCACCACCAAACTCGTAGAGATACTAAAAGAAAATGCCAAAGAAGTAAACATTAAACTACGGTAACGAACAGCGCTGTCAACTGCTACAGAAACCAGTAACGTGAAGACACCGATGTCTGTGCAATGAACCACAGATGAATTACTTATAATTCCCGAATCCAATCTCCATCAGACCAAACGGTTCCAACCACGTTTGGAAAATCTCTCCTGGAGAAAAGCAAGTGTGACAAATAACCTCCTCTCTTTCCCTGTCACCTTTGAATCGACCTCCATTATTATTCAAGTGGGATTCCCTTCTTCTTCATCATCTTCTGTTCCTCATTCGGTATAAAAACGGAGGGCTGGGATGGCAGAAACAGAGCTTGAACAGAGCAGCAGAGTGGCAATGGAAGGTGGCCGGAGAGGTGAAGATGCCAGAGATGAAGTGGAAGGAAGTGGCCACGGAATCAAGTACAGGGGAGTGCGGAGGCGGCCGTGGGGAAAGTTCGCTGCGGAGATAAGGGACTCAACCCGCCAAGGGGGCCGCCTCTGGCTCGGGACGTTTGACACTGCAGAGGAGGCTGCCAGGGCATATGACAGGGCAGCCTACGCGATGCGCGGCTCCCTTGCTGTCCTCAACTTCCCGGATGAGTACCCGAATTCATCGACCGGTTATTCCTCGACTTCTTCCTCAGGCAGGTCTGCATCATCCTCTGCTGCCGCCACCGCTGCCCGTGGAAGCGGAGACCGGAGCGAGGGCGGAGCTGTATTCGAGTTTGAGTATTTGGACGATCGTGTGCTGGACGAGCTGCTGGATTTCGAGGAGAATACGAAGAAGAAATGAGCACAACTGGAATATATCTGTATTAATCACAAGTATGTGCTTCTGTGGTTAATTTCCTCTGCTTTTCGCCCGCAATCCCATGGGCTGACTTTTGCCATTCTGAATCTAATTCGTAAAGATTAAGGATCCATGTTCCTGATGATTGACCTCTGTCCTTTTCGCAGAGCAAACTTATATGTATCAGTTTTACTACATGATAATTTTATATTATGATATTAATAAATAAAATCTAGTTATTTTTATAATTATTTTTTAAAATTTTATTATAAAATCTTAAAAGTAACTTAATTTTATTAATTCTACTTTTTTTTTTTTTTAAATTTCTCTGATTTCTTTATGGATAAGGGACACTGTCCTATTTCCTCTGGGAGGACAGCCGCAAGACAACCTTAAAGAAGAAACAGAGTCAAGGGACTGTATGAAAGAGGTTGACTTTTGGAAACCAAGAGGGGTTGGGCCGAGTGGTAAGCAGCTCGGTGCCGCTTAAGGAGGTCTCAGGTTCGAGACCTCGCGTACGCAGACACCCCTCTTGGGAGCCTCACCCGCCATTGCCAGGCGTGCGACCCGGGGCGACCAACGGATTAGTCAAGTATGGTTGGCTGAAAGATGCCATCTCACCGCTGGTGGGGCCTGCTTGGATACCGTGGCTGGCGACCAAAAAAGAGGTTGACTTTTGGAAAACCTTCTTTATGGGGGCACCCCCGGTCAAGTCGGTCCTGGACTTCTCCGTTGATTTTGCTACACAGAGAATTTTAGATTTTTTTTTTGCTCGACCACAGAGAATTTTAGATGATTTTACTTTATTCTAATTAATCAACAGTAGATTTTATTCTAATTAATCAAAAATTTTTTACCGAGTATTATTAACATAGATTTGCGTGACATGTTTCGACCAAATTTGAATATGATCACCTAAAAATTTCTTATCAAATATTGAAAGGGTTCACATGGTAGGTGTTGGGAAGTGGGAATAGGACCCCTTGGTCGTATCTCCGGGGCGAGGCTGGGCGAGGCAAAATGAGCAGCAAAAAGGAAAAGTTCTACGATGAACTTAGTTCACTATAGACCTATTAGAGAAAAATACTAGTACTTTTATAAGGGGTAAAAAAATGTCCGTACTTTTTCTAATAAATTTACGATGGATTGATTGATCCACGCAAGAATATCCCGTTCGAAGATTCGTTTCACTTCCGTTCTCCTGTTCTCCTAAGGTCAGGGATGAATCCAGAAAATTTGTACAAGGGGCGAAACTCTATAGGGAATTAAGGTGAAGAATTCAGGGAGGACGAATTATGTATTGTTCAACAAAAATGGGACAAAATAAATCAAAATTTACAGGAAATTTCATAGAATTTCCCCCTAAATCCATCACTGCCCAAGGTATCTCTCCTCCTCTTCTCCTCCACCAAGCGCTCTCGATCTCTTCTCCTCCCTCACTTCCTCTCTTTTTCCATCCGTTCGTCCGAGCATCGGGACGACACAGGAAGGTCAGTACCCTAACCTCTCTCGATTTGTATCGTTGTCGGCTTTGTTATATTCCGCCTGTGCATGTTCGGAGCTCATTTCTTTCGTACGTAATGCATGTTCTGTTGTTGCCGACGATCCCTTGCAATTTCAGATCATTGGATTGGATATTTAGTTCATGATGAGATCGCCAGTGGATCCTCGTTGTCACGTCCTCGTTTGTCTTTTCTGTTTTGTCTTGTTGCATATTGACGTCTCTGACCAATCCAATCATTCTTTCAAAAAATGTTTCTAAGTTTCTGAGTGAGGTTCTTGTTACCCAACAACGATTAAAAGGAAGGTTCTGAAATCTCTTTTTTTTTTTTTTTAAACTGGTATAAATTTTGAAAAAAAGGTTTATCATTCTTGATTTATGATTAAAAAAATCTTAGACTTCATTATTATTATTAGTATTTTTTGTACTATTTTATTACCTGTAAATGTAATCTAATATGTAAATTAATAATAATGGGAAGATTAGACGTATCAAGTCATGGCTAAATTTAATTACGGAGAGAGATGCGACCAGAATTTAATTCGCTTTGGCAATTTCCAATTAATTGCCCTCTTGGAATGGTAATTGGGTGGCCTACGTAATCGGATCCGATTTGACTCGGACAGTTGGGTCGTCGGGCAGTTGGACCTGCTGATTATCTCAAATTCCCGACATAAACATACGTAAAAATCGACATCTTTGAGGTAGACTTTGCACGATTTACACTCGTATCAGTGAGATTGAATCAGTGTATGAATAATTTGGTCCTTCAATACTTAAATTTGATTCGGCGTGCCATGTGTTTTGTATTTATATATCGTTTTGAAAAATTTGCAGGGAAGGGCAGGAGAAGGTCGTGCTACAATGGCAAGGCAGAAGTTGCAGGCTCTGGATGCTCTGGACACCGCCAAGACGCAATGGTATCACTTCACGGCGATCATCATCGCCGGAATGGGCTTCTCCACCGACGCCTACGATCTCTTCGGCATCTCCCCTGTCACAAGGCTGCTCTCGGTCACATCACAAGGCTGCTCTCGGTCACATTTACTCCCATGTCGACGGCGCCCCCAAGTCCAGTTACCTGTCACTAAACGTCTCAGCAGCCGTCAACGGCATGGCATTCTGCAGGACGCTTTCCGGCCAGCTCTTTTTCGGGACAAGCTCGGCCAAAAGAAGGTCTGCGGCATGACCTTATTGCTCACTGCTCGATTGGGTCAGGGCTCTCATTTGGCCATGATGTGAAGGCGGTGATGGCCGCGCTGTGCTTGTTCCGGTTCTGGCTAGGGTTCAGGATCGGTGGCGACTACCTGCTTTCCGCTAGGATCATGTCCGAGTACCCCAACAAGAAGACTAGGGGGGCATTCATCTCCGGGTCTTTGCGATGCAGGGATTCGGGATCCTAGCCGCTGGGATATTCGCCATCATCGCGGCTGCAGCTTTCAAGGCAAAGTACAATGCACCACCCTACAAGGTGGACCTGGTGGCCTCAACCGTCCCGGAGGCCGACTACGTCTGGAGGATTATTCTGACAGTGGGAGCTCTGCCGGCCGTGCTCACTTATTTATTACTGGCGGATGAAGATGCCGGAAACTGCACGGTACACGGCCCTAGTGGCGAAGAATGCAAAGCAAGCAGCCTTCGACATATCCAAGGTCTTGCAGGTGGAGATTGAGGCAGAGAAGCAGAAGATCGAGCAAATGGCGACGCAGGAGAAAAGCAGAGTCAGCTTGTTCGGGCTATTCTCGAGCGAGTTCATCCGCCAACACGGCCTCATCTGCTTGAAACCACGAGCACCTGGTTCCTGCTTGACATTGCCTTCTACAGCCAGAATCTATTCCAGAGGACATCTTCAGCGCGATCGGGTGGATACCAGCAGCAAAGACGATGAGTGCCCTGGACTGGAGGAGGTTTTCAGATCATCGTCCGTGCCCAGAGCGTGATCGCGCTGTTCAGCACCTTGCTTGGTTACTGGTTCACGGTGGCCCTGATTGACAAAATGGGGCGGTTCAGGATCCAGTTAATGGGCTTTTTCTTCATGACCGTGTTCATGTTCCCCTCGCAATACCGTACGATCAATGGACCCACCAGGAGAACCGGATCGGTTTCGTGGCTATGTACTCACTGACCTTCTTCTTTGCCAACTTTGGGCTGAACGCGACGACGACGTTCGTGATCCCAGCCAAGATCTTCCCGGAAAGGCTAAGGTCCACCTGCCACGGGATCTCAGCAGCCTCCGGGAAGCTCAGGGTGATTGTGGTAGTGTTCGGGTTTCTATACCTAGCCCAGAACCCAGACAAGGCTAAGGCGGATGCTGGATACCAGGCCGGGATCGGGGTGAAGAACTCGCTCATCGTGCTCGGGATGTTGTTCACCTTCCTCGTGCCCGAACCGAAGGGCAAGTTGCTCAAGGAGATGTCCAGAGAGAACGATGAGGAGCGCAGCTCGGCTCAGTAGAAGAGGGAGACAATGGATTCTCCATTCACAGAGGGAAAATGGAATGTCTTTTCGTTCCTTTGAATTAGCTGCTGGCCTTTTCGTTTTTGTCGTTCTAATCCTTTATGTTCTGCCTGCTTAAAGAAGTGATCCTGTTCCTGCTTCATTTCACTGGAGGGCCTGTACTTATCCATACTTTTGAATATATATTAATCGAGTCATTAGTGTCTGATCAATGTCGCACTACCATTAGCCAAATTTACATATCGTGCAGAGTTGGTGACTTGTGCCCCACTGGAAAGCCCGAATATTGCGTAACTCGATCTTCACTGCTTCTGTCCTCCTTTTATTGAGGGAAAAAAAGAAGAAGAAAAGACTTGCCTCCTTTTATTAAGAAATAAAGACTCGCGCTGTTGCTGCGGCGGGGGGTTTGCAGATCTGACATTCTCAAAACTAGGGCCCCCAGATGCCTCTTCAGTGGGTCGGCCCATGAAACTCTCCTCCATCCCAGCCGCAACTCTTACATTCGAGAATTTTACGATCCAGTCGCTTGCATAAGTATGGGCTGTTGGGCTCTTTCCTTCAATTTGTATAGCTGACCATGAGCTGTTTGATTAGACTGCTGAATAGTTCAGTGGCTGACCCGTAAAAGTCCTTAACTTCAAAGTCGTGGGAGCGGGTGGTAGTCGGGTTTGGCTCGAGTAATGGGAGTCAGATGATGGACAAATATCTGAGGGTTTTGACTTTTGATCATATGATGTAATAGACCGCAGGATCTCACAAGTTTGATTTTCGCTTAGGCCGAGCCTTCACGGTACGACCGGAGCCCTCTCATCCTCGAGCCGAGACAGATTCCCGGACTTATATTACCGGCCTGAGACCACCCACGAAGCTGGTCCCCGTCGCTGATATTATGTGAAAGTTATCAGTCGCGTGTCTGTCACTGCCACACACCGTCCCCATCTGCGCTGACTGCGAAACAGGGTATCACAGAGGATACTACCACAGTAGTCAACGACGACATGAGACATTCTCCGTGTATTACCAGGCTCCCTCTCCGGATGTTGGGATTCATCGCACGTGCCATTTTTCCATTTAACTGCCGGCTTTGATTGACTAATGAATGAAAGAGAGGAACTGTTTGTAATCCACGCCACGTATTCTTGTCGTTGACTTCGAACGATTTGAGTGGGACTCGGACAAGAAGCACTTTCTTGCACTTTCTAGGATGTTAACTCCAGGATAGTGGTACCCCTGCCTTTGCTTTCACTTCGACAACCATGGATTTTTTCCAGAGGTCGACAATACAGGAAGGAAATACAACAGATAACATAAAATCAAATAAAGTTTAATTTAATCCATATCACCTTTGATTTGCAATTAAGATGTACGTGATTGATTCTTTATAGCAGTAATCACTGTACGTGATTTACAAGCTTTTTTTACAACCAAAAGAAGAAGAAGATGAAATTAGAAAGTACGGAAAATTTCATCCATACAATTCAAGTTCAAGATCCCTTAGTTTCAAGCAGAAAATAATGACACCGCACTAATTCTCATTTTTAAAAGATATACATTCTTTATAAAAAAAAAATATATATATATATATATATATAGAAAAAAAAAGTCGGGTTTGCACTTGCTGTTGACTTAATTAATTTATAAAATTATGTATACAATTGTATGCGGTTTCTCCTTATGTGCAAAGGGTATATTCTTTTAAATGCACTTTTGAAATTCGAACAACATTGATCTTGCGTCAATGCTGGGAGCAGTAAAGATTGGGTGTCGATTATTTCCCCGTTGGCTCCATTGCCCCGGCCGTTTCGATGCCGTCGAGAGCCCTTAGTAGCCATGCTAGAATCTCGTTTATGATCGATGTATCTACGTGGATATGACCGGTGGTACGTATGGACTCGAGGATCAGCTGTGTTCATGTGATATTCGATCAATGTATATTAAGTCTACATTAGATCGGGGAACCCGAACAAATTGGTCAACACCGATGATATTGACTCTCAAACTGTGAATACGGACGTCGATCGATGACTATCGATGGATCGGCAGTTTTCAAATATTTCAAACAGGGCACTGCACAATTATAAGTGGGACTTCATGATCTTCTTTTCATCGTGATCGTGAACAGTGGAAATCATGAAACATCAAGGAAGCTCTCTTTAAACGACAGCCCTCGACAATGGACTTCTCACCGCCTGACATTGATGAAATGATATTTTTTTTTATGCACACGGAAGCACCAAGACGTTAGTGGGATCGGCGTAGAAGTAAAACAGAAAAAAGAGTGAGATAAAGATATCGAAAATTCTGTATATTTATCGACTTACGTTAGTGAGTCCTAAATATTTTAAAATGTTAAATCAAGTCGTATATGTTGTTCGTGTTACAATATCGAGCATTTTCCGTCACTTATTGTTACTTTAAGCTGACGTGGCACTGATGTCAGCTTAAAGTAACGGTAATGACTCGATGTTGTAACGTGACAACGTATGAGATTTGATTTAACACTTTAAAATATTTAGAACTCACTTACAATAATCGACAAGTATATAAGGTTTCCGGTATCATTTTTTCAAAAAAAATGGTGGGGAGATTTTTCTTTTCTTTTCTTTTTTAGTAATTAGGTAGTGGGGTAGATTTTTCCTTTCTTTTTTTTTGGTAATTAGATTTTTCTTTTCCCTGAAGTTCCCGAATTTCTTATCCCACACTGCCTTAAACCTGATTAAAATCTAAAATTAAAAAAAAATTAATAAGATCAAGAATTTTCACCACGATTAATCTGGCTTGAACACAGTCGCATAATTCTCAATTCGAGATAAAAAAATTATCGGTATGATTTTTATCCATGAAACTTACCGTGCTCTTGTTTTCGGTAAATAATCCGTCTGCTATTTTATTCTCCTGTTGCTCCTACCGCACTCACACAACTATGTACAAAACATGCATACAGTACAGGGTAGGGTCCAGATAAATATATACACGGTATTTGGTTCCAAGCCCCTGGCTTCATAGAATATGTTGTCCATCAGCAATAAAAGACAACAAAATCTACGTTTTTAGAAGTTTGAAGGCCAAATAATAAACTGCCATTCCCATCCACAACCTTTTGTCTGCGTTCTAATCTTACCATCAATGTCGTCCTCGATATCTAAAAGACTCCGACACTTTAGTCCACCGTCATCATCTCCGTCACGGTACCATCTTGTACACGACAAATAACTTAAAATCATACCGTGCCGTGCGTCATATGAGGAAGAAATTTTTTTTGGTATGTAAAATGTATTTTGTTGGTCCATAATGGAGATAAATCTTTCCGTAATTACGTGATGTGAAAAAATTAATTAAATAATAACAAATAAGTAAAGAAGTGTCATTCACGAGATAATCACCATAATTTTTATTAAGGGTTATTTGCTCAGAAAAGTACGAACTATTTAAAAATATTCTAATTTGCCACAAACTATTTTTTTGCCTAGAAAATTACGAACTATTCAAGAATTTTCTAGTCTACTACGCCGTTAATTTATTTGTTAATTGCTAATGCGTATAGTTAATTTTACTGATTGTGTAAATGTAGTCCGACGTGGTATCATATGCGGCAGCCATATGATTATAAAAAATTACAAACTATTATTGAATTCTCTACTTTATCATGAGAATGGACGTGTAAATAGATGTGCAAACATATGATGAAGATATTCTCTATTTTTATGATCAGAAGAATGCCACATGTGTGCTAAGTGTGATACCACGTCAGACTTTATTTGTATAATCAATAAAATTAACGGTACAAATCAATAATTAATAATCAACATTAATAACGTGGTAGATTAAAAAAATAAAGCATAGTTCGTAATTTCTGGATTAAAAGAGTTTGTGGTAAATTAGAGAATTTTCCGATAGTTCGTGATTTTCTGAGTAGAAAAAGAGTTCGTGATAAATTAAAAAAAGGTTTATATAATTGGTGCTTTTATGGACAAATAGTATTTTTGTTAATTTAGTAGAAATTCTTATCATATTATTACTATATAATAATGAAGATATAATCAATTGTCATGATGACACTAACATAGGAAGTGATGGCTAATGCGGCGGTCCGTTCTTTCTCCATTGCTTGTGGCCGATCATTGGAGAAAGTGTTAGGGCTGACGGTATTACACGATACTGATAAATAAAATAAAATTATCTTTTAAATTTTATAAGATATTTATAAAGAAAAATTAGCTTAATTTTATTGGATAACATGAACATTACGTGTCCCACATCACGGGTGTTTTGAAGTGGGAAGAGGAACGCCGTTGTATCCCAGAGGTGGATGGGAGGCTGACCGAGGCAAAAGGGCCGCATCACTAGGTTGGCTGGGGGCCTGGGGCTTGAGCAAAAGGGAATATCCGGTTAGAAGATTCGCTCCACTTCCGTTCTTCTGTTTTCCTAAGGTTTCTCTCCTCCTCTTCTCCTCCACCTCTCAACACATATAAATTCACAACCTTCGTACTCACATACTCACCCCCACCAAGCCCCTCTCGACTTGTTCGTCCGATCATCGTCGAGACGACACAGGAAGGTCCGTGTCCTAACCTCTCTCTCGGTCCGTACGCATCGTCGTCGGCTTTATTATATCTGTTTCGCATGTGCATGGTCGGAACTCGTCTCTTTCGTTCGTAGGCAATGCATGTTCTGTTGTTGCCATTGATCCCAAGCAATCTCAGATCGGATATTCGGTTCATGTAGAGGTCGCCGGGGGGATCCTCGTTACCATTCCTCGTTTGTCTTTTTTTATGTTTTGTCCCTTTGCATATTGGCGTTCTCGATCAATCAATTCTAATTTTCAGGGCGATGTGCATGTTGTCCGAGACCGATTAAAAGGGAGGCTCTGAAATCGTTCTTTGAAGAACTAGTTCGAATTTCCATATTGTTTTGTTTATATTTTCTTTTTATCTCTACTCGTGGAATCGGTGGAATTGCCAAAAAGGGAAGTTATGGTCATAAGAGATTCTTGCACGGACTCCGTCTACTGCATCATCTATGAATTTTACCAATAAATATTTAATACGTCATCCGTAAGCTCGGCTCACATAAGAATTTTTCTATCCTCATGCATGCATGTATGAAAAGAGAGATTTCGTGCATCTTCTTCTTTAATTTTAACGTAATTATTATGAGATTTAATTTGCATACATAATACAGAAGAAAAAGGAATTTTCTTATTTATGACCCGTAAATGTAATTTAATTTGTAAATTATTAGTAATAATGGGAAGATTAGACGAAATTTATGGAGAGAGATATGACCAGAATTTATTTCGTTTTGGAAATTACCAATTAATGGCCATCTTGGAATGGTAAATTGTGTGGCCTACGTAATCGGATCGGATTTGACCCGGGAGAAGAATGTGTCTATTTGGATCTTACGTGTGCCATACTCAAACCTTACTGTCTCGTCTTCTATTTTGGTCTCTCCACTTTTTGTCCTCATCTCCCCCGTTGGGTCGGGCAGCTGGACCTACTGATTATCTCAATTTCCCGACATAAACATACGTAACGATAGACATCTTAGAGGTAAAATCCGTTTGTGTTATAATCATGATAGAACGATCGAATCAGTACATGAATAGTTTCATTTTGAAAATTTTACAGGGAAGAACGAGAGAAGTTAAGGTTGGGCTACAATGGCGGGGCAGAAGTTGCAGGTTCTGGATGCTCTCGACACTGCGAAGACGCAATGGTACCACTTCACGGCCATCATCATTGCCGGCATGGGATTCTTCACTGACGCCTACGATCTCTTCTGCATCTCCCTCGTCACGAAGCTGCTGGGTCGCATTTACTATCATGTGGACGGTGCCCCCAAGCCAGGTAGCCTGCCACCGAACGTCTCAGCGGCTGTCAACGGCGTGGCGTTCTGTGGGACGCTTTCTGGCCAGCTCTTTTTCGGGTGGCTGGGGGACAAGCTCGGCCGGAAGAAGGTCTACGGCATGACCCTACTGCTCATGGTTATATGCTCTATTGGGTCGGGGCTCTCCTTCGGCCACGATGCGAAGGCGGTAATGGCAACGCTGTGCTTCTTCCGGTTCTGGCTCGGGTTTGGGATCGGCGGGGACTACCCGCTCTCTGCCACGATCATGTCCGAGTATGCCAACAAGAAGACTCGGGGCGCATTCATCGCAGCAGTTTTCGCCATGCAGGGATTCGGGATCCTGGCCGGAGGGATATTCGCCATCATCATCTCTGCCGCTTTCAAGGCAAAGTACAACGCACCACCCTACGAGGTGGACCCGCTGGGCTCGACAATCCCGGAGGCCGACTACGCCTGGAGGATTATTCTGATGGTGGGAGCTCTCCCGGCCGCGCTGACGTACTACTGGCGGATGAAGATGCCGGAAACTGCACGGTACACTGCCCTCGTGGCGAAGAACGCGAAGCAGGCAGCCTCAGACATGTCCAAGGTCTTGCAGGTGGAGATCGAGGCGGAGCAGCAGAAGATCGAGCAAATGGCGGTGCAGGAGAAAAGCGGAGTTGGCTCGTTCGGGCTATTCTCGAGCGAGTTCGTCCGCCGACACGGCCTCCACCTGCTCGGAACCACGAGCACCTGGTTCCTGCTCGACATCGCCTTCTACAGCCAGAATCTCTTCCAGAAGGACATCTTCAGCGCGATCGGGTGGATACCCGCTGCAAAGACGATGAATGCCATGGAGGAGGTGTTCAGAATCGCCCGTGCCCAGACCCTGATCGCGCTGTTCAGCACCGTGCCTGGTTACTGGTTCACGGTGGCGCTGATCGACAAGATGGGGCGGTTCCGGATCCAGTTGATGGGCTTCTTCTTCATGACCGTGTTCATGTTCGCCCTCGCCATACCGTACGATCACTGGACCCACAAGGAGAACCGGATTGGTTTCGTGGTTATGTACTCACTGACCTTCTTCTTCGCCAACTTTGGGCCGAATGCAACGACATTCGTGGTCCCGGCTGAGATCTTCCCAGCAAGGCTAAGGTCCACCTGCCATGGGATCTCAGCGGCCTCCGGGAAGCTCGGTGCGATTGTGGGAGCGTTCGGGTTTCTATACCTAGCCCAGAACCAGGACAAGGCAAAGGCAGATGCCGGATACCCGGCAGGGATTGGGGTGAAGAACTCACTCATCGTGCTTGGGGTCGTGAACTTGCTCGGGATGCTGTTCACCTTCCTGGTGCCTGAATCGAAGGGCAAGTCGCTCGAGGAAATGTCTGGAGAGAACGACGAGGAGAGCAGCTCGGCTCAATAGAAGAGGGGGAGACATGGGATTCGACTCACATGTTGCATCATATATGAACATTATTAGTCATAATGTTTCTTTCTTTCTTGTGCTCAGACATCGGCAGAGGGAATGGCTGGCTAACCGTGTCGTGTCTCTGTGGGTTTTGATTACTTTGGTTAGCTGCTGTGCTTTTTGTTTTTCGTTCTAATCTTTTATGTTCTGCAAGTTAAGAAGTGATCTTGTTCCTGTTTCATTTCATTGGAACCATAGTTTTTAAAACAGGATCGGACCGGAAACGGATCAAGATATGGATTCACCAGTTTATATGTTCAACCGGGGTTCAGTGGGTCTAACCGAATTTTTATAAATAATTGTAATAATAATATTATAAAATTATTAATAAGGTAAAATATCATATTGTCTTTACGTTAATTTATAACATTTCAACTTAAAACAAAAATATAAATTTAAACAAATGTTTATGAAAGCAAATCATGAAATATTCTCAATCAACAACATAACTAATAAAAGAAAACATGAAGGAATTTAGACTCAGAAGCTCAGTAAAAATTCTAATTGTTCTATCAGTGAGCATCTTGTAGCCAATGAACCATTGAAATGCATTTGAGAGTTAACAAAATTTGGTAGATCAAAGAGAGAATAACACTCCAGGCAAGGAAAGCCTCTCAGTTGAAACTCTATACAAATCCAATCGAATACCAAATCCAAAGAGAGAGCAACAATGCACAGCATATCTTTACCAACAGCATCTCGGCACAAAATTTGGTGGGAGCGGGAGTAGTACAACATCTCATTGCAAAAGAAAAGTAACGCGCAAACTGCAAATTCAAGATTGAATTCCAAATCCAATGAATAGCAATGCATAGCAATGATCGAGTACATCAAAACAAAGCTCAATTCCTATGCACCAAATCGAGAAAGAGGGACCAGCAATGCACACAACAATCAAGTGCAGAGAGACAGAGCTCATTGACGACGCATCTAATGGAGAAAGAAGAACCAATTTATCCCACTGTAGTGCTCCTTCTCGTTGTAGCTGTTCGGCTGCTATGAACTCAAGGTGGAGGTAGAGCTGTGCGAAACTCGAATACTTGGGAGGTGGCGACAGCAGAGGAAATAATCGTGGCGGATAAGGGGTGTCTAATAAGGCTGTGTCGGACACTCGGGAGGTTGCCGTCGGGCAGGCTTTCCAACATGGAATGGAAGCGGCAATAGAGGAAGTAAATTTTGAGTGGCAAAATAGGCGTGAGATGACAAAGCATTGAAAGAAGACAAAATTAGGGTTTCGTGAGATGACAAAGCATTGCAAGAAGACAAAATTAGTGTTCGTTCTTTAATTTTTTTTTTTTTTAAATGACCAGTTTTTGGGCTGGTTTTATTGGGTTTGCTAGAAACCCGGTCAAACTGGCCAATTTTCACTGACAACCCGATTCTTATTGCAGAACGAGTAAATGTTGAAACCGGACCGGACTTATGGCCGGTTCTCGGTCCGAACGGTTGGACAGGCTTGTCCAGTCTGGTTTTAAAAACTATGATTGGAATGGCTTGTACTCATCCCTACTTATGAACATATATTAATCGAGAGGTCCCGACTGATTCAAGTTCGAGAAGTGCCTGAAAGGCTTTACTTTGTCGGATCCGTTCAACACATTACTAGCCATGTACATTGTTTTCTTCTGCAGAATGGTAAACACAGAGCTACATGACATAACAACAATCAACCACAACCAACCACAACTGCTAGGACGACTGTCGTCGGGCGACCGCCTCCTGGGCCCTCATCTCGGCTCGGAACCTGGCAATGAACGCCTCGGCCCTCTCATCGATATTCTGCATCAACGGCGATGCCAGTCCCACCGACTCCCACAAAAGATCATGGTCGTCCACCGCTCCACGGCTCGTCCCTGCAACTTCAGGGCCCGAAGGCACATCTCTCCCCGATAGCTTCTCGACGAACCGAGCTCCACCCTTCTTACGATCCAAGAGTCCACTCACGGTTACAGCAGCATAACTAGCATTCGTCTCCTTGAACAGCTTGTCCACGTACACGGGCTTGCTCCTCTTCTTGAACACGTAGCGGCGAGGTTTGTGGGGCCGGCTCTTGCCACGGGGAGCCGGAGCTCGGGGATGGTGGGTCCTCGGCGGCCGGCCGTAAGTGAGATTGCCGTGCCGCCGGTGGAACTTGGGGAGCTTCATCTGCAGCTTGCTGGTGAAGATCTTCCAGGCCTTCCGGGCCGGAGGGAGCTTCAGGCTCAACCTCAGACACGACATGATGGATCGATGTGTATCGGAGGAATTGGGTTTATAAGAAATCGCAGCAGCGATAGCAGATTTGATTTATACTGAATTCAATGGGGATGGCTTGCTTTGAACGCTCCATGGGGAATATGGACACAGCGTAGCTTAGTTCCTACGCCGTATATATATATATATATATATATATATATAAACTGTGAGAAGTTATCTTTTTTATTTTTTATATTCACCCTTAATATAATTTACATATTAAAATTTATAACATATATCTTATTTTGATATTAAGAATAAAACAATAATTTCATTCATTTTCTTCTCACCACATATTTACGATCATAACAGTAATAGTCTTTTATTAACTGTTCAGATTCATGTATCTCACTCCATATCTATAATTTTAGTAATAAAAATTCGTCATATTTTTAAGGAATAATTTAGAACTGTAAAAATAAAAAAATAAAATCGATGTAGTATACTAGTAAAAATTAAAAATGTTCTATTCATTACTATAACTTAACGAATTTTAAATAAATTAAATTATAATAAATTATAAATAAATAATATAATTATACGAATTTATCATAATATTTCACATTTACCCATTTTTAATTTTGTGTGTGTAATACGGTCCGTGCCAGTACATATGTGAGCATGTGCGTATGTATACATGGACAGATGGAGAAGCTGTTGGTTGAACCGGCCGCATACACCATTATCTGAGATTGCTGAACTGGTCGGTTGCGTTTATCTTTGTGAGGGTGTATAGGCCGGGAGCAGGAACGGAGTTCGGACCCTGGGCAGATAAAGAGCGCAGAGAGATTTGTCTCATGTATATCCGGATTCCTCAAGTCGGGCTAGTGGACGGGAGGCTTTCTTCTCTATCCATCTCTTGTGATTCGAGTGTGTGTGTATATATTTACTCTTTTCCGAAACTGTTTTGACGCCCTATCTTATCGTTGGATGAAAGAGTGGTTCCCACTTTGCACTCTCGGTCAAGTGCTGGATGTTTTTATGCTCGTGAATGCAACATTTTCTCCAACACGTGCATACCTACAAGCGCCGATGCGCACTTGTGGCCCGAGCTGGAATCGATGGATTCTTGAGAGCTTATGTACACACATTGTACTTCAGCATCCAATGTATCCTTTGAGAGTGACAAGACAGTTGCTGTATGGCCGATCCATGCATCAGAATCAATCCGGTGTCGACCTCAACTCAGAAGAATTCCTTGGAAAATATCACATGATCGAATGCCGATAGTGAAAAACGATCAAGGCAAGCCTGGGAATTGCCTGCGAATGAACTCACAACTCAAGAAGTTACAAAACTGGAGTTTTGAACACTCTTCTCTTATGTGAGGAATGATTCTCAATCAAAATCATCTCCTCCTCCTCCTCCTCCTCCTCCTCCTCCTCCTCCGCCAATTAGTGGGGCTACACAGATCAGTTATATCGATCTTACACTTTGAATTCAAAATGGAAAAAACCATGATGGAGAGAGCTCCTTGCTAAAATCAAAACGAATATGCCAATGACCCGATTATTTTGTTATCTATTCTAACTGGCAAAAATTGAACAGTTCTTCCCGGCCAAAGAGTGAAAACAACGGCAACAACTCGATGAGGGGGCGCCCAATTATCTTTGAAACGATTCAAATGTTGGGAAACCTTATATGAGAGCCCGGACACCGATCTGCTGCATTTCTCGCAACCTCCAGACCGGGTATATGGCGCCTTCCCCGAGCTCTTCGGGGTCAATTTGCTGCATTGCCCATGCATAGTAAACTGTGTGTATTGTATCCTGTTCAGCGACAAATGTCAGGAGCTATTTTTTCGAACATAAAGAGCAAACAAAGGAATTCGATAAGGATTTCTTTCCCAACCTAAAGCTTATTGAGAGCATCTATTGATTACCCCATTGACTAGAAGAAAAAGAAGGGTTTTGCCTTACCTTGCCTCCTTCAGTCACCGCACCATTTCTATCACGCACACAATACACTTGTTGTGTTTGAAACTGCAGTTAAGTTATACAAATGGTGTATATTAAACCAGTACTGAATGAAGTGAAGGGTTAAATGTAGAAGAAATGTGGAGGACAAACTTACAGCTAAGATGATTATTGGAGAAGTTCCCATTGTTTTCGTTTCTCTTACTTCCACTTCAGACACATGAAGAATCTACATCGGTGCAACTCGAGGATTACAGACAGCATAACTTCGTATATCAGGCATTGTACTATGTTCTTAGTACCTTATTATCAAAAAATATGCCATGGCTCTGATAAGCAGCATGTTCTGCTTTACACCTCTCAATGACTTCCGAGCTACAATACTTCTTCAAAGTTTCAGCGTCCCCCTGTGCAAGGAAAACATTCATCGATTAGTGGATAAAACAATAAAACTATGATTTGAACCAAAACACATCAAAAGGATTAATCGGGATAGCACTTACCTTCATATAAGCATTAAGCACGGGCTTAATCACCTCCTGAATTTCTGCAACAAACTCGGGTAATGAAAAAGACCTAATATGCACAAAACCACAGCAGCTTAAGTGAGATACATAAAAAGGCACGCCAACACAAAGCTAATGGAAGGAATAGAACTTTAAAGAAAATAAAGAAATATTGGTATGTGGTCCTACGGGTCTCGGCGACGAATTTCCTTCATTGATGCTGCAGCATCTGTCTCTTGAAAAATTGTTTCATTGATGCTGCAGTGAAAGATTGAAGTTAATACTGGAACACAAAAGGAAGGACACAAAAGCAAGTTACTGAACAAGTTGGCCAATTGGATGTTTGCTCTGCTGCATATAAAGAGATAAAAGGGGGGAGTGAGATGGTTGAAGAACTTACTCCTGAATTTTATGAACGACAGGATTGTCAGAAGTTTCCCATCTCTCTCGCATATCTTCTGCAATCTAGCCAACCAAATAAGTAAAATCAAAGTTAGACATAAAATGATTAAACCAAGGAGACTACTTGGGGTGGGTTATAGCATAACAGAGAGCTACTATGATTCTCCATGGTGGAAGGACCAGAAGATACCTCTTGACCTTTCGTGACGACAGGTTCACTCGCATTACTGATCCGCTTGAACACGCGATGACCTTGCATCTACACATAAAGAAATTTTAAAATTCAAGCAGCAGAAGGCATCTGGTTATTTAAAGAATATATTCCAACAAATATCATGCCCATTAATCTAGTAGAACTGCGATTTTGTATTATTCTTGTGTGAAGAATACAACCAAGTTCCTATTTTTTTTAGCCTTTTTAAAGAATAAAGACAAGTTTCAGGGTTTCATTGAGAAAGATAATCATCTTCTATAGAACATAAATGCATCTTTTGCATACCTTTCTAAGAAAAGAAAATGCAAAACTAACATATATGTTCCACTAAACAATCCTAACCTTCTCCTTGAAGGCCTCCCATTTCTTGCTCCATCTTGACTGCTTAGAGGGCACAATAACAATGTCGGTTTTTGTACTTCTTTCACCAGTCTGTGGTGGAGCAACTGGATCCATGTGCCTTCTTCGGTTTGTTGGGGTACCATTAAGTTCATCCTTCAGAATATCATATCCCTTCTTTGCCAAGTCAACAAACTTCACTTGCTTAAGCCTCTCAAAAGCCGAGGATACCTTAGGAGAAGCTGAGAAGGCACTAAACTTAAATTTGTCAAACACCGTCTCCGAACCATTGGTGGACCCAGACTGCTGGCTATTTCCTTCTGCAGAAGATGAACCTGCATTTCCAGCTTTTGCTTCACCATCTTGATTAGGTGAATCACTAGAAGATTTAGAAGATTCTTCCTTCCCAATGCCTAGACGCTCTTTAAACTGTAAGAGCAATTCATCACAGTAAGAAAATATTTTTTAAAGCGTGGTTATTTCCAATCAAAAGGTAGCAGCAATAAATGATAAGAATAAAAACATCACACCTCCTCTCGAGCAGCGGAGATCTTCTCTTTCATATCGGCGGAAACCTTGAAAAGGAAAAATTGAAGATCAAAATATCTCCATATCAGACTAATCATCATATGCGATCACAACAACCGGAATATATTAAGAAATTGAGGTGTACAGCCTTTTGGATTCCAAAGACAATAAAAATGCGTTATTGAGAACTGTAACCCAGCTGATCCGATATGGAAATAAGATGACCCCATTACATTATCAATTAAATGCACCAAGTATTAGCAAAGGTTTCCTTTCAAGTTCTTCAAAAAATAGTTTTCCATGTTTGCCCCTATTTCGAGGACATAAATATTGTGTGCCTGTGTGTATATTCCCACATTAACATCATACGTAAAAAGTATAGTGCATCAGCAAATTTCATCTAGCAAGTTAAGCACTGCCAACTAAGCCCTAATTGCAGTCCTAGAGATGAAGAAATAAACAATGCTCCATTCATTATTTGATGAAAGATATGTCATCTTATCCAGAGCACCAATGAACATGGAAACGGAATCAGAACACACCTTCTTCGCAGTAACTTCTGCGTCAGTCCAAACACCATCAACATGTTTGTAAAGTTGCTCTGTTGTCTGCTTTGTCCTGCATTTGGCAGTTTCAATGTTTCAGACTTTCAACAGAACATCGCTGATCATTCGAGCAAAGTCATTTAACAAGAAGTGGAATTAAGTACTATGTCACAGCACTACCTAATTTTAAGATCCTCTTTCACCCCTTTCAGCTCTTCTGCTTTCTCTTTCAGCTCCTTTACTGATTGCTGGAATTCTTGATTCCTGCCATCAAATAAGTGAGAATTCTGCAAATTTGCAACGTCTCTCCAGTGATGGCCAGCCACAAGTACATAATAACAGCCGAAGCATTAGAGTGAATTTCAGCCCACATAGAGATTTCTTTGAAACGAGCCAGAAAATCATAACAAGATAAAAGACCAAGAATTCATTCGCGTTCCGGTTGATTTACTAGTAGAACCTCAGTTAAGTGTCGACATTCTAAGGAATTGATCGAAGGCAAACACCATCAAGTTGTGGAGTACTATCCGTAATATAAAATATAATATTAGAACATACCCAGGAGTTTTCATTTGCGACGGATGAATGCAAAAATTAACAGAAAATTGCGGTAAACAAGGTACCTGCTTGCTTCTCCTTTAACTTTCTTGGAGAATTCATTGAACACACTGAACCGACGATCACCCGAATACCCATTCCCAGGAATTGGTCTTGATCTCAAATTCAATGGCTATCAACATCAACCACCAAAGAACCACGTAGAGCAAGAAACGTAAGGAAAACAGAAAAATTTCGAGCTTCCGAGAGAGAGAACGATGCACAGAGAGCCTGAGAAAGAAGCAAAACCTGTGGCCGAGACCGGAGGTGTATAGAAAGGGGCTGCCCCAATAGCGCCAAGTCTCGAACCAGCTTCCTGCTCGCCATCGAAAGGGTCAGACTCTTCGTAGGTGAAGTTTGGGCTTCTGGGCAATTTCAGCACGTATATTTTTCCCTTGGCATTCGATATTTCGATCCCCTTGTTAGGAATTCAGACCGAGCAGCTCTCGGTCACCTCTCCGAGAAGGTTCTTGAGCTGAAAGGCGGAGGCTTAACAATGACAGGAGGAACCGTGCCAGCTGGGCTGTCTAGCCGACCGGTGTTTCCGGAGGTCGCGGGCGGAGTTAAGGCAGGTAGCCGGCGGCAACGGAGGTGGGTCAGTGCGGGGTTTTGAAATGTGAGGGAGCTTCAGGTGATGAAGAGAGCTTAGGGTTTTACAGGGTGGAAATTAACAGAAAATATGAGGGGCAGTGTCGGGAATAAAAAAAAAAATCTAAAGCTATGGTATGTGATTGTTGTCCAAGCAATCGACAATTCCTAATGTCGACGAAGATGACTTGACTTCCTCATCAGCTCCTCCCTCTGAATGGAACGACCAATCCTAAAATCGACATTTAATGAGATCAACAGGGTCGTTACAGTCGTTCTCTTTGTCCACGTGGCATGAAGAAAGTACAAATAGAAATATAATATAATTGACGTCTAATGCTATTCAAGACCGAATGGTTAAGAAAAGGAAAGCAAAGAAATTTGGTTGTTAAGAACTATGGGAATATTGAAAGAATGTAAATGTAGACAATCATATCGGTTAAGTTCATTGTTTGCTAGTAGAACGTTACGACTGTATCAATTAAATTCGTTAGTGATGGAAACGATTAAGTTCATCGGTGAAGCATAGTATCCACCAAATGGAAATAAATTTTTTCTCCCGCGAAAGTTCTCGCTCTCTCTTATGTCTCCAATCTCTCCATCTCTATGTAATTCTTCTTCTCTTCTACTTCAAGTGAGTTGCATCAACTGGCATCAGGGCTTCGTCGACACTGGCCATGGTAGAGACCGTTCCCCTGGAAACACGCAATCTCGAACCGATTTCAAGGAACACGATCGGTAAGTGATAGGGATGTGCAAGCTGAATGAACTCAAAGATCTTAACAGATGGGTATCCGAGGAAAAGGGAACATGTCTTGAAACAGGGACTACAGCCCTATCGAGAAAAGAACTGCTTCAGCAACACAGGAATGGGCAGAATCGAGTTCCCGCATTTCGACGGAGAAGACTTCACCCGTTGGCTCTATCGCTGCGAACAATTCTTCGAGTCTGATGGAACACTAGAGGAGGTCAAATTAAAGATGGCCGCGATCCATTTGGAAGGAAATCACTTCAGCCACATCGAGCTAATACAAAGAACAGACACTCTCCCACTTGGTATCCCTCGAGGGCTGGTACCGGTAACTCTCCAGTGTCCTGTTCACTCTCTGGCCTTCCCTCTCCCATGGGCTCGAGGTCGAGTTCTGGACTGCTACTTAGGTGAGAAGAAATGAAAGGTACATCGGAACCAGACTGAGAGAAACGATAACAGAACAGGGACTTCCCAGTGAATAAAGAGTGGTGAGAGTTGAAACTACATGACCTGTCAAATTTTCACCCTAATATTCACAGATGCAGTTGACAGGAATCGTCCCCGCTGAGCAGAAAAAGATGGAAAATGCCAAGTATCTAGTTGACTTACGGAGACATAACTTGAGGCATAAACTATTTACTCCGACCATTAACCGACTTCAAGATCCAAGCCTCTCTCATGACTCTCGATACTTTGTCAGGTCAAATGTCAGTGTCCTTGAGCAGCTGTACGAAGACAGAGAACAGTTAAAATGCCCTCTTAAGTTCCCTTCTGATAGCCATCAGTTCGATAAGAAATGGGTCATGAAATTATGCTATAAATTACCTTCTCTCAGAGTCCCTGTAGACCCCGACCAAGGCCTCGGCCTTGTCGTAGAAGCTGTCCTTGAGGGATATCACAATGCTCTGGAACCCACTTCCACCATCTGCATCCTGGGCAGCACGAGTCCCCTCGCATGATTTCGAGCGTATAAACCCAGCTACCTTTGCAACATTCAGATTGTCCAGTGCAGCATCGACTTCGTCCAAAATAAAGAATGGGGATGGCCGGTAACTGAACCAAAAGAAAACAAGTTTATGGAACATCTTAAAGGATAGGATAATTTCTTACTGGAGGAATCCCAAGACTTACCTATGGATGGAGAAGAGCAATGCGAGGGCAGCAACTGTCTTCTCACCACCGGAAAGTTGTTCCATGTCTCTGAAGCGCTTTGTTGGTGGCATAGCAGTATACTTAATCCCATGCAGGAATGGATCATCTTCGTTCTCTAAATTCAAATATGCAGTCCCACCCAGTGGATGTGTATTGCTCTTTGTTAGCTGCTTGTAGATCTTATCAATATTACCGGCAATGTGATTGAAAGCTTCCATGAACAATTCGTATCTGTTTCAGAATCAAAGAATCCAACCGTTCCATCATTGACAAAGTTACATGCAAATGCTTGTGCACGTGATTTGAGACTAATGCCATCTTATTCTACTTCTTTCTTACCGTTTTTTAATAATTTCAAGAGAATTTGAAAGTTCAGTGGTTTCTTAATTCACTGCAAGATATTTTAATATTTATGGATGCCAAAGGGTAAAAGTTTGATTGTTACCTTCTCTGCTTAACAGCGTTGTATTTGTCAGCAACTTCTTTCTCCTCCTTCCTAGCCGCTTCAAACTCTTCAGTCACAGCTCTTTCTTTCTCCTTCAGTGCTTCATACTGGTCCAGAGCCTTCAGATTCGGAGCTGTTCTTTCAATTTCTGATACGATAGTATCCAGCTTTTGCTTAAACTCTGCATCATGCTTTTCTCGGTTTTTATCTTGCAGAAGGGACCTATTCAGGCCACTAAAATCAAAAGCGGGGCCCGGGATGATCGACTCAGTATCCATTGGGTCCACAATAGTAGGAAGTTCTATTTGCTCGAGTTCACAATTCTCCACTATTTCCTGCCTCTGGGTCATCAAGTTCTCAATCTGTTGCTCCTGTATTACAATGCATAGCTATCTCCGTGAGTAACCACACAAAAAAAGAAAGGAAGAAATGAATTGGGACTTGCTGCAAGCAGATGGAGATCCCCTGCTCTAACCTTAATGTTGATCTGCCGGTTATGTTTAGATATGCTTGTTGTGGCACCAGAAGCCATTTTTTTCCACTCTTGCATCTCCTTCTCACATTCATCAGACTTCACCTTCCACTCTACAGGAAAAAAGAGAGGATCACGGTGTTATTGGTGAGATTTGCCTCTAATATTGATTAAAAAGAAAAAGAACCAAGGACACCGACTGGTTGCACGTTTATCAGGTTCATTGGCAGAATTTCAGAGAATTAGGAAAAATGAACACAAATGTGGTTTGGCCAGATGAGATGAGCGCATAGCTAGTCATCCAGGTTGAAAATGGAAAACCCAATTGACATCTAGCAAACTTCAAGTGGAATCTCTGTTATGGGTAAAAGCCAACCCCCTGACTGGCCACTCAGTCATAGGGCAGAATTATGAGCAATATTTCGACTGAAAGAAGCCACCATCATACCTTTGATTTCTTCCTTCCACTTGCCAATCTCCTCGGCAGCTTTTTCTGCTACGGCTTTAATGTCAGCTTCCTTGTTTTGAATGTTCTTCAAATTATTCTCCATAGAGCTAAGAGAAGACTCCAGCTCTTTGATTCGTGAATCCATGTCCCGCTTCTTTTCATACTCCAGCCTTAAAATTAACAAAGAAACATTGAAAATGATTCATATACCTCATATCAAGTGAAAAAAGAGCAAGGGAAACCATAATGGTCTCCAGCTGCAAATTCTAAGTTTATTAAAATTTGGGTGGCCGAGATTAAGTTGGCAGGAACAACAGAATCATTCAACCAACAATTTCATCACAGTATCAGGATATTATCAAGCCATAATAAATTTACAAAAAAAAAAGGGCAAAATATGCAGATCATGAACAACAAAGAGAAAGGGAAAACATACTGGTACTTCAACTTTGCTAATTGGTCACTAACGTTAAACCTCTCCTCGGCCATACTCTGTGCTGCCTTCAACTGGTTCTCTTCATACTCACGAATGTTTTTTACTCCAACTGCCTGACTGAAGTCCTTGTAGATCCGGTCAACAATCTCATTAATCCTCTTCTCAAGTTTTCTAATATCAGAGCTCCTCTTATCAATGGTCTCCTTCAACTGCAAGTGTAAAAGGAGAGAGTCAACTGCATATGCCACTTGTTGACCTTAGTCATATACATGGACAAAATTAGAAGGCAGCCGCTGCATACAAAGGTAGCACCTCACCTTTAGAAGTTCAGGAGTAATCCGATTGATTTCAGTACTTAAGTTCTGTCTGTCTTGTTTCAAGTTTGCAAGTTTGTCCTTTATACTTTGCTGCACGAAAAAAAGATTCACAGGTCGGTCAGAAACATCATAACAAACATTTTTTCTAATTTCTTTAGTAAAAAAGGATATTAACCATTGTTAATCAGCTGCATATCATAAAATGCAAGATCAAAAATACCTTCTCAATCTCAGCGTACTGTATTTTCTTCTCAAGTCCACTAATTCTTCCAGATGCTTCAGACTCCTTCAGCTGCATCTCTCTAATTGAACCGAGCTCTTCAAGCTCTGATTCATATTGCTCTTTCAATTTCTTAAGTCCTACAATATTTTGATGGAGCAGGACGTAAATCATGAATGGTTGGCTTAGAAGAAGTTGAGGAAGGAGCCATGTTAACTCAATATGTTCTGAGAAGAGACTAGCCTTCGATCTCTGCATCATCCCATTTTTTTGAGCGAGCTTCCATTCCACCACTAGTACCACCGGTCATCGTGCCAGACTTTGTAAGCAGGATACCGTCAACCGTAACAACTACAAATTAATCAAAGAGAAGAGAATCAGCATAAACGTACATTGAGTACAGAAGCCATAACATAATGCAACCAACTCACCTTTAAACCTCTCCCCGCTCCAACTAAGAACTTTAGCCTCATCAAGATTGTCACAAACTAGAGTGTTACCAACAGCAAAAAGGATAGCTCTCTCCAATGCCGGATCAAATGTATCTTTTGTTAAGATAACACGGTTTGGGCAAATTTATAGAGAATAATCAATGATGACTAATTTACTTGCACATCTAGCATATTGAGCAAGAGGAAATGCATAAACTGACACAAGTGTCGCATAGGTGAGGACAACAACTAGACAGGTAATGTGCACAACACTGACTCCTCCACTACCTGTCCTAATGACCATCTTTGGTTTCCTAATATTCTCGAGTGATCACCATTTGGTAACTTCACATCTGGTTTTTGCAACTATTAGTTGGAAGCATGGGTAAAGAATATTAAGAAAAGAAAAAAGTTTCTTTGAATGTCCAAGGATATTGGATTACATCAAAGATAAGTTTTGACGTCCCGCCTAGAGTGCGTAACCTCTCAATAAGTGGCTTTACACGAACTGATTGAAGAGGTATAAATGTCTGAGGTGGAAGCCTTGAGTCTTTCAAATACTGCAGGCAAGACACAACGCAAAAACCAGAAAGCATTAAACAGAGCAAAATTCTGAAATAATCTTACGGAGATAAGAATAAAATTCTGTATGTAGAATAGCAATTCTCCAAACCATACGATTCATTTATCCAGTTAACTCAGGCTTGGAGCATTGTTTATCTCCAAAACAATAGAGCCTTTCTTTAATTGAGAATTCAAAAGGAAGAAATTGAAGAAAATTGGATGTAGTAGTAGGGTACAGGGCAAGACTTATGCAGGATTAGGCGAGAATCTAAGGGAATAGGGAACTCGAGAAGAAGGCAGAGGACTGGCAATAAGTTATTCCATTATATAAGTCTTTTGAAAAAAACTGGAGGCCCCTCTTGGTTATAAACACCAAAGGAAGGACCTCTTAGTATAGAACAAGGTATAATTCTAATGTCATTCAATGCCAAGGTACAAATAAGTGCTCAATTATTTCCACATGCCAGCTTTTGCATATTCAAAAGGCATGTACTCATATTGATATTGATGTTAAGAGGAAAGCGAGATAAATTTTTGTTGATAGTATACGAGCTGAAAAGCAAATTGGAGAGCAGAGGCACCTTGATGCATTCCTTCCCAGTGTTTTCATCCTCAACCACCACAGCATCCATGAATTTACCCATTGCAACAGTAACAGCAAGATTATATTTCTTCTGTGTCGGCTTGCATAGATCAGTCACTCGACCATGGACCCCAGGAAACAATTGTTTGAGCGTCTCAACGGCCTTAGACAACTTGGCATCCCGCTCATTTTCATGTCTATCCGCTCGTGACTCACTTAGTTTGTCCTCAATTTCATCAATTTTTGACTTCAGATTTTCATATTTACTCCTGCATAGACAATGCAAACAAAGAGATGCAAGCAGCAAATCAATTATATATGGATCATCTTGGAAAATAAAGAACTTGCGAGAAAGATCGGAATTATCAATACCTGGATTTCCGATGTTTATCTTGCATGGCACGCAACTCCTTTTTCAATGCTGTGAGATCTTCCTTGTTTTTTGTAGATGATTCAAGGATTCCTTTTAGCCTTGTTCGCATTTGTTCCTCCTGCCGCTCCAGTTCATGGTCTCGATTCTGCAGCTGTTGCAGATTTTCTTCAAGATTCTTTTGAGCTTCAATATCAGCATGCTGCTGCCTATCTAAGACTTCTTTCTCATCTCTCAGCTTTGCAGTTCTCATCCCAGCATCCTCTTTGCTGAAATATCAGTTTCCAATTATACGTCACACTCAACCTCTCAGTATATATACATTTCAGGCAACAATAAGTTATATGCAACAGGAGTACAAAGAACAGAATTTGCTTCACAAGATTGAAGCAACTGCTGCAGTGATGAGGCCTGGATGAACATATCAAGCGTGGGAAGCATGCTTAACTAATCAAAGGAGTGCCACTAAATGCAAATCAAACAAATAATCTGCTTCAATCACAAACCTATAATGCAAAATTTCTAAAAATCAATCGCTCATAGCTTGTTTAGGCACTTTGAAGGAAGGATATCTCAGCAACGCATAAGAAATAACATTTACAATTGAAACATGAATTTGGAATCTTGGCTTCAAAAATGCTTTAAATCATTTCCGTTTCACTAAAATGTTGACAGTTATTCTGATTCACAAAAGTATTGGCAGTAGCCCAGGACTTCCTGCAAGTAGTTTCGCCTAGATAAGAACAAAACACTCGTTTGTTTAATCCCCATTCAATCACGTCACAAGAAATTATAATTTTTGCTACAAGATCTGATGGAAAAATTAGACATGCACCTCATCGACCAGATGATGAGATTGAGAATAAAGGAAATTACATTCTAAAATACTCCTGAAGTGCACTGTCGTCCAACTGAAGTTTCTTCCCACCATCTCGACCTTTCTCACGCAGGTCCTCCAACTTTGCAGTTAGATCTTTAATGCCCCTCTCTAGCTCCACAATTTCATTGGCATGCTTCTTCCTTTCTTTTCTTTTTCTCTCAAGCTCTTTCTTACTGCTCTCTATTTTTGAGCGGATGCGGGACATTTCCTCCTTCAGTTTCAGAAGCTCGGGTTGCTGTTAACAGAAATGAAACAAGAGAATAATGAATCCCCTTGAAATGATAATTTAGCAAGGTCGAGACATTCCACCCAACCAACAAAGTTAAGCTAAATGTCCTAAAACAAAAACGAGGAAAGGGCGGTGCTAAATAATGCATACTTAGGGCAAATGAAAATATCAATACCAACAAAAAAATTACTCACATTCTTGTCAAGCTTATTGCTTTTCTCAGCAATTTTCTTTTCACATTGTGCAATCTCCTTCAAATATTTTGCCTGCTCTTTCTTCTTCTTACTTGCTTCATGCTCAAAATCTTCAAGTTCACGCAGAACCTCTTCACGATTTCTTCTTTCCTTTCCAAGTTCCTCATCTGTCTTTGTAATGTCTTTTTCTGTGTTATACAATTGCCACAAGTAGTATTCTTGCTTCAATTTTTTCTGCAAAATGAAATATCATGTCATTAGATAAAGATAGTACCACAAGCTAAGGAATTAGAACTACATCTTGTTTACGAAACTTATACTCAAGAAAATTCTCGAGGTCCATGTGCACGTATCATAAAAATGTGACAATGCATGCTGTCAATTCCACATATTATCGTAGGAGATCATTTTCAACTCAAAAGCAAATGCGTTATATTATGATGCCAGAAATGCTGGAGAACAGTTTAATAGGATCATACCAATTTCTCCTGCAAGCGAAGATGTTTTTCAGCCTCTTCTTTCTGTTCTTTCTTCTGCTTTCTCTCCATCACTACTGTTCTTTTTTTCTGATATGCTAATGCAGATTTTTCCTCAGCAGCAGCCTTTTCTGCTTCAAGCTGTTCATAATCTCTCTTGAGTTCCTCAGACCCAGATATCTGCTCCAGCAGCATTGTGAGTTCCTTTGGATTTTTGGACGCGATGGACTCCACGTCACCCTACATGTGAAAGTACATAACCAGGAGATCAATCTGAGATTCAATCCAATCACCATTAATTAACAGCTAAAGGCACTCAGCCAATTATCAGAATTGGGTGTTTCTCACGGCCTCAGCAACCTTAGCTAGCTTGCTTCGTGATTTGAAATAATATGAATTTCTAGTTGTAGGTATATCCAGCTCTGTTTTGGATCAACCAATCCATCTAAATATATCTCTCTTCCCTTTACCGTTCTTCCCTCATCTCCATCTCTAAATTTCAACAGACATTTCTCCGCATTGAAATCATCTCTTAACTAAAATAAATTAGATTTCAATTTTCTTTTCCATCAAAATCTGAAAAGGGACTGAATTTAGTTCACTATATTCCATAAATGTAAGAACACACCGAAGCAGCCAACTAAACTAAGATCATATTCAAGGAGGCAAGAAATTACCTGAAACACGAGAAAATTCCTCGCATTCACGAGAATTCCCAGGGACTTCAACCTCGCCTTGTATTCATCCCAAGTGACGACCTTCCCGTCAACCCTGTACTCGCTCCCGCCAGTGCTGGTGATGGTGCGGGTAAACTGGAGCTCGGAACCATTCCCCATCAGATACACGAGCCTGACGAAGGCCCTGCGGCCCTTCTGCTCCTTCTCGGAGTCATCGAACGCGTAGATGAGGTCCTTGAGCTGGGCTCCACGGAGCTGACCAGTACGGACCCCGAGCACGAAGCTGATGGCATCCATGAGGTTTGACTTGCCAGCTCCGTTGGGGCCGATGATAGCGGTGAAGTCGTAGAAGGGGCCAATCACCTGGTGACCCTTGTAGGACTTGAAGTTCTCCAGCTCCAGCCGGAGGATCTTCCCCGGCAGCACGAGTGAGGGCATAATTAGGGTTTAAACGGAGAACCGTACCCTCGGCGGAGATCAGACAACTTCTGCAAGTGACACTACTTAGGGGAATGGAGATGACAGAAATTAGGGTTTTGTGACTACATTCGATCGGATTCGGAAATTGGGAGAAAATTTGGGGGTGGGGATGGCGGGAGATTGAAGATTTTATCGGGTGCGGTCGCGGGACTGTGAGAGCTTCACACGAACGCTGATCTGAGCTTATTTCTGCGCTTTGACTGTTGTATCCTTCTTGTTGGGAATTATTTGCACTTATGCCCTTCTCATAAGATAAAATTCAAAATTACTTATTTACAGTTATACCCATTAGTTAACGTTCATGAGGTGTTACTTATCCGTAAAAACTGGGCTCTCGAACCCGTTAGATTTGTCTGACTTATAGTGCATTGGGGTCCCAAAGGAGGCAGCTTTACTAGTAGGACATTGGGTTTTAGACCTCCTAAATTTAAACCCCAGTGACGTATTCTTCGAAGATGAGAGTTTTATAACCCTCAAACCCGTCAGGTTTACCTGACTTCCTTATCAAACGTGATTTGTGGACTATTACGTGTGTTCCAAGGAGGAAGATGTCGCAACACCTGCTAGTCGGACCTAGAAGGTCTCGGGATACCTTAGTTATAAAAAAAAAAAAAATATTGGCAAAAATTAAGCTGACTCTCACAGAAAGTTGATTCATAATCCATAGAAGAGAAGCGAACGATGCAGAGCAAGGGAGCAATTTCAAGGACTTGTAAAGTTTGATTACTACACTCGCTCATGGAGGAAAAACACGAACATCCGAAGAAAGAGCTCGCAAGATCACACTTCCGAGAAAGAGCTTCCAGACCACGAGGATACGAAATGGCGTCATTCTTGTGCGGGCAGGAACAGACTGTCAATGTTTCAACCTATTTATATCTTAAGAATTTCAATTACTTTAGCAGCATATACAAGTGCAACTATACACAAAACTCTTCAGAACAAAGAATGACAAGCGCAACCACGTGAATGATCTATGGTGGAAGAAGCTCTACTCAACCGCATATCCTTCAGTCCTAATCTCAACCAGACAATTTCAGGGCGAAAGAGATTCCAGAAACAGATTTTTGACTAAGGAGATGACAGCAAAGATTATGATACATACGGATCAAACAAAGCACTCTGAGTTGAACTCGTTCGAGGAGAAACCAATGAGGAGTTGAGAGCCAGGTGGTGGGATTTTAAGATTTTCACTTCACTGACGCTGCTTCTCGCTGGCTCCGGAAGTGACTGAGGAGCTGCCGAGCCTGCAAAAAAGGTAGAGAGTAGAGTTTCCCAATCAGATTATTCTTCAACTGTGGACCACTCCATTCTGTGAGACAGGACACAGCAGAAAAAAATGAAAGTAAATTATTTTTCTTGTCCGCCATCACTCATCGAGCAAGAATATGCAAACTGGGAAGAAGAGTAGAAAATCAGAAATATACGCAAGTAGGAGGGTCATTGCCCAAACGTGTACCACTCTTTTCACTGTCAGTTCCTTCATAAAGCTGGGGATTTATTAGGAAAATTCCATAGACTATTCCCAGCATACCAACCAACTCAACTAATATTCCAACTCCTAAATTTATTTGGTCAGTGGTCAGTGGTCAGTGGTCAGTGTTCAGTGGATAAAGAAGCAAACTGTGTGCTTGCATGACGTGTTCCACTCTACTGTCCCGTACTTATGGTCCAGGTACACATAGGCTTCACGAACACGCCCATACTAACTTAAATGCATCACCTTGCCCTTACATTCTACGGACAGTTTGGTAATGCCTAAATGGAAAAGGCAAAGGCAATCACTGTTCTTATGTCAATCCAATCTGTTTCCATATTGCATCAAAAAAGGGCCAGTAGGCCAAAAGATTGCACTATCCCTTCTGATCTGATTATGGAAGGTCTGGGAAACATACCTTTTCTTTTGCTCTCGGGGTGCCCGATTGAGACAAAGCAACTAATGGAGGGACAGCCCCCTCTTGGAGGACTAGAGAGCAGAACCTCGGATTGTTGATGCACAGTTGCAAGAGCACTGAAGCAGCATTCTCCTTTCCCCTGTGAGATCCCCCCTCAATAGCTTCCACTATAAGAGGAATCCCCCCTTCCCTTACAATTGCTACTCTTCCTTCCTCGACTGCCGATAGGTTTGCAAGGAGTGCCAAGGACTTATCAGCCATCCCTGAGGCGGGGTCCATCAACTCTACGAGGCTCCTCACAGCTCCTGCTTGGACTATCCGACCCTTGTTCTCATGGAAGATTGAGAGGTTGAACAGGGCCATGGCTGCATCCTTCTTTCCCCTGAGCGTCCCTGACCCGAGAAGATCAACCAGAGCTTTTATGGCCCCAGATCGTCCAATGATGGCCCTGAAGTCCCCTTGCCCTGATAGGCTTGATAGAGCTGCCGCTGAATTCTCACGAGTGGCTTCATTCCCTGACTGCAGGGCATGGACGAGCGGCTCGACAGGGCCTGAACCAGCAATCAGGGCCCTGTTTTCCTCATTGATTGAGAGGTTCAGAATTGCCGTTACAGCATGTTCCTGTATTCGCTTCACCGGTGAATACAGCAATGACAGTAAGTGTGGGATGGCCCCAGACTGGCCTATAAGGATTCGATTCTCCATGTTATTCTTTGCGAGCAACCTCAACTCTTCAGCTGCGGTTGTTTGCGCTTCTTTTGATTGGCTCTTCAGGTCTTCTACAAGTGTCTTAACATGTGATTCTGAGGTCAAATCATCAAAATTTGACCTTCCATTCTCTAGATTCACGGAATTTGCTTTGGAGCCACTCAACTGATTAAGTGGAAGGTGCACATTATGGTCGAGCTTGGTAGATCTTGGTGAATCATCAGATTTCTGAGGAAAATAATCGATATTAGATGCTGCACTGGATGCAGACCCACTTCTACTATGAATACTCACCTTTTCAAATAACAAAGAATCTAAGGTCTCATTTTCACTACTTTGGCCTCCAAATTCTTCTCCAGTTGATCTACAAGAGACGTCAGACTTATGCTTGCCAAATCGGCTGCTATTACTCTGAACGAACCCATAACCAGTCACTCGCCTATATTCCCTAGGAGACCCATTGCCTGAAGAATTCTGCATGTCAGAGTCATTCAAAATACTGACATTGTTCTGTTCACACCAACTCTGCACCATAGCTTTCACAGTATAATTCGAGATGAGGTTCTCATGGGTCAGCAACTGACAGGACTTCGGGCAAACCTCTAGCCCATGGTCAAACCATTTCTGTATAGAGGCCCTCTCATAGGTTTGACCTGAGGAAACAATAACCGGATCCACCATGAGGTCCAAGGATAGAGGACATCTGAAGTAAGGAGGAATTGGAATTCCATTTGCGGTTTCAATTGACTCAGTTTCAACCATGTAATCGCGTATGTGGGTAATGAGATCTGATATTTGAGTAATTTGATCTAACCAGCCTCCCGCTTTGAGGGTTGCAGCATTGATTCTCTCCTTCTCTATAGCGAGACTTTCTTTTAGAATTCCCTGATTCAACTTCAGATCGAGCAGGTCAATAATCTTGGAAATGGTTTCGGATTTGGGAAGTTTGCCATCCTGTTGATTTCTAAGCTCTTCTTGTATCAAATCAGCTACTCTATCCTGCTTGAGAGATTGGAGCTCCTGCAGAGACTAGTGAACTTGATGCCATACACTTGACGTGAACAATCAAACACAAGAAAATAAACCATTTTTCCAAGAAAAAAGATATCCCTCTCTCTTTGGGGGTTAGAAAATTCTATGTTCGATGATGATTCCTTGCATACCTCAATCGCAGACAGGCTTGATGAATATATTGATGATGGTGATAATTTTGATGCTATTCGGCAAATCTCGAGTGAAGAGTATTCAATCTTTCTTAGCGGTGGCTCACTCTGCAGAACCTGCAAAAGATTTGATTCTTTATCAAAAATACAGATATTGAGAGGCCACACACCATAACATTTCACTTGAGTTCATTTTTTCTGAGGGAAATGAAAATTTTTTTTACATTAACCTACACATGCAAGGAGTTTGGGAACTTTCATCAATTTTATACTTCCACATGACATGATTTCAAGAAGATTCAGAGATATACGTCATAACCAGGAATTTGAACAAACTAAAGACAGAGGAATCAATTCTTCTATCACAGCATTCCATCAAAAAGTAAATAACTTACACTGCAAATTTTGCTCATCTTTGGAGACCAGTTCTCCATCACCTCCCTGGCCTCATTAATGGCTACATCTAGTTCTTCACACTCCTTATATAGAATTGCATCGGGAGCAGGTACCTTTAGCTCAGAAACTTCATCGAGCACTGGTTTCAAAAGCTTCAGAACTTCCACTGTCTTTCCATAACGAGATTGAAGATGGACCGATGTTGCAGTCTGACATAGAACCAGATGAATGAACCGGGAAAGGCTGTTGATCAGACCACTCACAGCAGTGTCCATCTTTCCCTTTTTGACTCTAAGTCATTTTAAAGGAAAAAGGGATGCAAAGATGTGAATCATCGGATACTGGTGATCATACATCAGACTATATTTGCCTAAAGCAGCTTAAGAGAGTTCTTGTTAACCAAAATCTTCTAAGAAAACTTGAGCTGATAAAACAATCATGTCTATGCTATGCATTCCGGCATTCAGAAATAGAACTCAAGTGCCAGTACCATGTTTGACAGGCAGTTTCCCCGAAATCCGATAGGAAGCAATTGCAAGGATGCACGGAGCATAGTTTAAACATTCCTAGGAACATTTTTGTGCTGACTTCCTCTTGAATTCTTAAAAAGCTATGAAATTTTTTTGAACAACTTTGGACGATTTAGCTGTTAAAACAACGCAAATTCAGCTCGTCACATCTCTCGTTTCTCCCTATGCTTATAGACTCTCGTATGCAACCAATTACCCAATTCTTAGTGACACATTTAATCAAACAGCTTAGGTTGCAATCATACATCAAAAAAACATCATTGAAGAGCAAGTAAATTACTTCGACATGCTTTAATCTGGGAAAAGAGAATGTTTTCTCCAAAATTCGGCCATCACCGCCCCTCACCTCCACGAATAATCAACAAATTCACCCCAATTTTTCCAAACAACATAACCCAGGAGCTTGAAATTACCTCTTTCCTAAAGTTCCGGCATGGCGAACAGGACCTCGAAGGACCCAGAATAAAAGCAAGAATCTTTGCCGAGAATCAACAATTGGGTTGCTGAAGAACAATCAATTTTCCGCAGCCAATAGAAGCCTGAAGCCGCAAAACCCTTCAACGCCCTGCATTCCCATCTGCAGAGGCTCGACGAGCAGAGAAGACAATCGGGCGACCAGGAACAGGTTAAAATGGCGGGACCCGTCCTGGCTTCAGGATTTGTTGGGGGCTCTGCTGATTGCTTCGTGGGCAGAAATAAATAAACAGTGGGGGAAATGAGTGAGCTGTCAAGTACTTATCATCCAAAAAAGGATACATATTATAAAGAGTCAGCTCTAGATATTAAATGGGGGAGAGAGGGAGAGAGGGAGAGGAAGATGTATGCAATCAGAAGCCTCGATCCGCATATATATAATCCAAATCCATGTTAGTATACGTATTCAATCATCAAAGTCTTCAAGTTAATTGACTCCTTGAGCAAAAAAAACAAAAAATGGTTAATTGACTCCGTCATACACTGCAAAGAGGGAGAAGAAGTCAGTGGTCCTACCTTCGTCGACCTTCGCCGGGTCTTCTGCTGTGCCAGGAGGATACATTCATGTTATGGGAAAATTTTATCAAACCGTGGCAGTGTTAAACCGTGACCATCCCCTACCATCGGATCCAAAAAGTGAATCTGGATTGTCCATTCTTTTCTTTTGTTTTCCGGTTACCGGTTGTCCCTTTTTTTTTTTTTTTGTCTTTCGGTCTTTGCCAATAACGACTTGCACCAAGATACAAGTGTAAATAATTAAAATTTTCATTTTGTCTTTTAGTGTCAGGTTCTCGCGCAATAGAATTTGTGTGATGGCAGAGATGTGAATCGATTTCCGAATAATTATACTTTTTTTAAATAAATTGTAATTTAGTTGAAAAACTTGTAACAAATGAGTTACAACTTTGTTAACTAAATTATAAATAGTACTTGTAACTTAGTTCAACAACTTGTAACATACTATTAACATATCATTTATAACTGTTTTAACCGAATTACAAGTATTACTTATAACTTACTTTAAAGACTTGTAACACATTATTTATACACAATTTACAACTTTTTTTAACTAAATTACACGTGATATTTCTAATTCAGTTAAAAGACTTGTAACAAACTAATTACACATTATTTACGACTTTTCTAACTGAGTTACAAGTTATAGTTGTGACTCAGTTTCAAGAGTTATAACGTGCCAATTACAACTTTCTTAGCTAAATTACATGTTATAATTGTAATTCAGTTTAAAGAGTTGTAACGTGTCAATTACAACTTTTTTAATTCAATTACAAGTTATAATTGTAATTCAATTCAAACACTTATAACGTGCCAATTACAAATTTTTAATTAAATTACAAGTTATAGTTGTAATTTTGTTCAAACACTTGTAACGGGTCAATTACAATTTTTTAAACTAAATTACTAGTTATAATTGTAGCTTAGTTCTTAGTTCAGACACTTGTAATAGGTCAACTATAACCTTTTAACTAAATTACAAGTTATAATTATAATTCAGTTTAAAGACTTATAACGCCTCAATTAAAACTTTTTAAACTAAATTACAACTTATAGTTGTAACTCAGTTCAAATACTTGTAACAGCTCAATTATAATTTTTTAACTGAATTACAATTATAAGTTGTAATTCAGTTCAAAAACTTAAAATACCCAAGTACAACATTTTAATTGAATTATAACTTGTAGTTGTAAATTAGTTCAAAGAGTTGTAATGTGCAAATTACAAATTTGTAACTAAATTACAAATTATAGTTGTGATTCAGCGCAAACACTTAAAACAGGTCAATTATAACTTTTTAAATTAAATTACAAGTTATAATTATAATTCAGTTCAAACAATTGTAAGAGCCTATTACAAATTTTTTAACTATGTTATAAGTTATAATTGTAACTCAGTTCAAACACTTATAACACGTTAGTTGCAACTTTTTTTAATTAAATTACAAGTTATACTTAAAAAAGTTGTAATTGTTATGTTATATCTCTTTGAACTAAGCTACAACTACAAGTTGTAATTTAGTTTAAAAAGTTGTAATTGGCACATTACAACTCTTTAAATCGAGTTACAACTAGAAGTTGTAATTAAGTTTAAAAAGTTATAATTGGAGCGTTAAAAGTTTTTGAATCGAATTACAACTATAACTTGTAATTTAATTAAAAAAGTTGTAATTAATGCGTTACAACTCTTTAAACTGATTTACAATTATAAGTAATTATAAGTTATAATTCAGTTAAAAAAGTTGTAATTGGCTCTTCCAATTGTTTGAAGGTTCGTCCATATGGCCTGTTAAGATACCAAACAATACTTCATGGAGCTAGCGGAAAATTTTGAAACTAAGGGATGTTACTGCCTCACACATCAGCTGGAGAGTAAGTCAAGGCAATAACATCTCTTTTTGGTTGGACAGCTGGACAAGATTGGGCCTTCTTGCATCCTTCTATCAAAGAGGACGACTTGCTTTGCCTTACTTGGACCCCACGCCAAAGTTGCAGATGTTCTAGAACGAGGTTCATGGATTTGGCCTTGCACAAGAGACCCTCAGGCCGCACAAATAACAATTCATATTAGTACTCAAGTAATTCTGTCTCCATGACCAAGCTTTATGGGGAGGAAGTTCGAATTTCACCATTGCCCTTGTTTACACAGACTTGAGAACTCCAAGACAGCATGTGATTTGGCATCATTTGATCTAGTTACAAAGCCACATTCCACGAATACCCTTCATATCATGGATGGCCACCTTGGACAAGCTCCCAACAAAGAGCAAAGTTCAAACTCGGATCGAGGTTCATAACCCACAATGCGAATTCTGCGAGGAAGCCATTGAAACAATAAGCCACCTCTTCTTTTCCTGTAATGTCACTGACATAATTTGGGGACAACCTACTAAGCAGACTTTAAATTTTTTGGTGATCAAGGGACTGGACTGAAGAGTTTCAGATAGGCCTAAATTGGAAGGGACGGACTCTTGACTCTATCATATACAGATTATTATGGACAACTTACATCAATGTAATCTGGCTCAAAAGAAATCAAAGGGTATTTCATAATAAAAATATGAATGAGAGCCAGCCACTAGCGTTGTTAGATATAGAGAAGCAACACTGCCTAGGCTACAACAACGATTAACTTCAAGTTCCTTTGCAACCCTCTTTACACTATGAGATTTTTTGTAAATGGATGTATATTTTGATGATTTAGTACCAATGAAATACCTCACTTATCAAAAAAAGTTGTAATTGGATCGTCACAGGTTTTTGAACTGAATCACAAGTTGTAATTCAATTAAAAAGTTATAATCGAGTCGTTATAAGTCTTTGAACTGTAATTCAGTTAAATAAGTTGTAATTAGACCATTGTAAGTCTTTAAATTAAATTACAACTATAAGTTGTAATAAGTTAAATAAGTTGTAATTGGGTCGCTATAAGCCTTTAAACTTGCTGTAATTTAGTTAAATACATATAATTAAGCCGTTATAAGCCTTTGAGCTGAATTGCAATTAAGTTGTGATTTAGTTAACAAAATTTTAACTCACACGATACAAGACTTCCAGTTGAATTATAATTTTTACTTATAATTTAGTTCGAAAAGTAGTAATTTTTCAAAAATTGATTCGCACCTATGCCGTGGCACAAGTTCTATTGCACCAAAACTCGAAGCTAAAAGACAAAATGAAATTTTTAATTATTTGCAATTTTGTCTTAGTACAGGTCGTTACGCACCAAGGCGTCACGCTAAAAGACAAAAAACTTTTCCATGATAACTGGCTATAACTGATGACCTGCGCACGGTTTAGTACCGTCAAGGTTTCATAGAGGTCTCAAAGGGGCAACAGTACCGTTAATTATAAATGTAATTTTTAAAAATTTTAATTTTTTTTTGCAAACGATTTACTGGAATGCCATCACAACATTGCATGCTGAAGAGATTACATGTTCTTTTTTTCTTTTTAACCAGAGAAGAAACTACATGTTCAACAAGTAATTTTTTACAAAAAGATCTCAGATTGAACATGCAATTTTTATAATAATATTAGAGGATTTAGTTTGTAATAAAAATATCTATAAAAAAAAAGGTCCAATCTATCTACGATATTTTGGCCCATTTTCTGCGACCACCCGATCCACGAGCAGTTAGTTATTCAGTCCCCAAAAGTAAGCTAATTGTAATTTAGTCCCTGGAACTCTCTGTTGCTCTCAAAACTCCTCTCTTCTTTTTTGAATGTCCAAAGGTTTTTTTAATTTGCACGGATCTTGCCAACACTAAACTCCCGAAATAATCGAAAAATCTGTGACTGTCAGGCTAGTTGATCTGTATCTGGTGAGGTATAAGTTATAACCCCTCGGGTGCAGGAAGAAGACTGGACAGTTAAAAGATTCAAAAATAAATCTGATAAGGAATTTCAATTATAAAATGTACTGAAAAATAGGCGTACAAAAATTTGATTAAATTGCTCAGCATAAAGTAAGATTATTACATATTCCGAATGTCCCTTGAGATATTTACGAGTTATATTTTATCATATCGATATATCCAAATGATATACGTTTTTGTCTTAGGATGATAGGTTCATTTAGGATTGCACCGATAGATGGGCTTGTTACTGGTCTATATCGGCCTCCAACCTCTCGAGAGAAAAAGTCTTTAACAGAATAGCTATATCACGTGAGCAATACTGGTTTGATATATTCATTCAATTAGAATTCATCATTTATATATTTGTACAATTAGAATTCATCACCTGTTAGGTATTTTTATATTTTTTTAAGGAAATTTCAGAATTCATTAATGTATAACATGACCTTTCAAGTGAATATTTTTGTTATAATCCAGACACCTTTTAATGATTCCACATACGACAATCGTCGTGCTCGGTCTCACTCCTCGGCCCCCGAAACGCAAAATGGGAAGAGTTCAGTGACTTAACAATAAATAAATAAAGACTAAGAAATTTGTCTCGGTGTGATAGATTAGGGAATCAACCAATCAAAACTATAACAGCTGAAGAACCGCAAGTCCGGCGGCTTCATGCTCGCCCCAGCATAAACCCTAAGCCCTGCTCCCAAGTTCCAAGATTTTTCACCCATGGAGCTGATTGCAGGCGCGCCGGTACTGCTCCCGTTTGATCTTCTGGGATTGTCTTCTTCCTATGGTTCTTTTCGTGCAATTATCCTTCATTTCACCCGCAAGCAAATTGTTGAGCGTGCTGTTGAATGCCTGCGCTCTTGCTTTCTGTTGTAGCTAATGATAAATGGAGAGTTGCTTCCTATCTGTGGGTTGTTTGAGATGTTCAGCGCCTGTGGCAGTGAATCATTTGTTGTTCTTGGGGGCGATTTCATGAGAATTGTAGGTGATGCAACTTTTTTGGGATTAAGTTTGTTTGTCTTTCAATCTAAAGTGGGTTATCAATGGGGTAGGATGACCGACACCTAGAATTTGATGAGAAGTTTGGTGGCCGTAGGGTGGGAACAACCGAGAGAATAGGGAGATTTATAATTGATTAGATCAGAAGAAAGATGATAAAAGTGAGCAGGAAATGTGGTGGGATAGGAATGGGAAATTTAGAATCAGGGAGAGATGAGAAGAGTGGAAATTAGTGATAATTCTTGGACAGTATATTGGCCTCACACCTAAGAGATCACCTTGTAATCATCTTAGATTCAGCTACGTGAAAGAGAGCTCGGGTCTCAAAGATGGTCAAAGTTAATTTCAAACAAATTTAGCATCTCAGAGGGCCGATAGTGCTCAGTGAGAATAAGCGTTCCTGCTCTCTGATATGTTCTATATTGTTATCTTGAATGGAAAATCACTTTGAACTGATCTTTCAGGGGATTCATGGCCATGAAACATGTGTCATGGCTCAAATTTTGTTCTTTCCACACGTATAATGTGTAGGGAAGCAAAGAAAGAAGGTTGTGGTGTCACTGTAGGCTTAAATTCTTTTGATAGCAATTACAATGCGAATGTATGTCTGATTCATCCAGCGATGTTTCTTCTGAAAACTGTGTACCTGTGAATATGCCATAGGCTGATATAGATGGAATCTCTGTTCTGCTAGAATAATTATAACTTTCTTCAGCGTATCATCCCTGAGATATTTCTTTCTACACTCTTGCAGGGTTATGGTCCACCTGAGGGGAAATGTCTCCTTGGTTCCAGAGTTTATGGAACAATAGTTGGTGTATCGCCAAGGGCTACTTTTGTTGACCATTATAGGAGTCATTCACAAGTCAGTTTCGGTTCTCTGAAACGTCCTTCTAAAAGGGTAATATTTTGCTGCAAAGCAAGTTCTAGGGCTTTGGGAAGAAATCCAGACTTTCCGAGGCACAACAAACATGGGTTCTCCCGTGGAAGGAACCGCCCAATGGAGGAAAAAGAGAGTTTTGATATCCTCAATGAAGTGGACAGTTCTCCTTCAAGGAATGGCCACATTCTCTCCACTCCTGGTTCCCCAAAATCTCAAGCTACAGCCGTGCCAGGGCCTAGGGAGAAGGAGATTGTGGAACTTTTCAGGAAGGTCCAGGCACAGCTTCGAGAAAGAGCTGCAATGAGAGAGGAAAAGAAAACTCAAGACGCCACGAAAGGACAAGGAATAGAAAGTGAGACTGTGGACTCTCTCCTTAACTTATTAAGAAAGCACTCGGTGGAGCAATCCAAGAGGAAAACCACGGGGACAACCACTAGAAACCTCAGTGCAGATCAAACAGGACAGCAAGTTACATCTCCCTATGGTGATAGAGGCCTGAGTTTCTTTGATTCAGGTAGCACCATGAGAGGCACAGCTCAAGGGCCTAACAACAATGACTCTCATAGGAGGCCTATTTCAAATTTCCGACGCAAGTCTCCAGTCCCCCGAGTGAAGTACCCAACCACTACTCTAGAGACTGAAAGGAGCAGGAGTCAGGTCGAGATGCACCCTGAGCCTGAAGATAAACCTGAGTTGGAACCACAGCCTGAGCTCGAAGAACATGAGGATGATCCCGAGGCAGTTATTTCTGATGATGAGGCTGTATACAATCACATGTCAAACAGTGATGGCTCGGAGCAAGATGAATCCGAGGGCATTGAAGAGGGGGAAGAGCAGGACCAATCTGGAGCCGAAGACCTGACTGAGTTGAAGCTCGTGGAACTGAGAGCTCTGGCCAAGTCCCGGGGCATAAGAGGGTTTTCTAAGATGAAAAAAAATGAGCTCCTCGAGTTGCTTAGTGGTAGCTCGGTTTAGTTACTTCACCTTAGATTGCGTAGATGATCTGAGAACAAACCATGTTCTACGGTTTGCTGCATTGAGAATTTTTTCTTTTCCCTGGCAAATTCCATTATGTGTTTCATTTTGTGGTAGTGGAACCTGAGAGATTATGAAAAAAAGTGTAGAAGGATTTATTAGTTCCTCCTTGATGTTAGGGGACGAGATGTTAAGTTTACCTCTTCAAATTTCAGCCTACTGAATTTGTTATGCATTTGATGAATTAATACAAATTCGATACGAGGAAAACACAGGAATCTAGAACAGGTTGGTGATTGTACAAAATAGAGCTATTTTATCATTCAAAACCAAACACGGAATCTCACATTGATAAGGAATCATGAGTTACAGTTAGGGCGGACATGACATGTTTAAGGGTTAAAGTAAAATATTCGTTTATCAATCTATTGGTCGGTAGGAATTGATATTATACATCTTACCAATCAGAGGTTGGTCTAATGGTTCTATTATTAGGTCTCCAAATGAGTAATTTCAGAATCGATTACTAATTTAGGAAGGTCAGGATAAGAGGGTCAACAACAATTTTCTCAAAAATTCTAACCCAATTGCAGATTAGTCTCGATGTGCGATTCGTCTAGTTCGGGATAATGCAGAGAACAAAGAAAAAAGTACATGGCTTCGTCTCAAATACTTGAAAGGACAGGGGTGTCCGTGCAATTTCAACCTGTTACCAGTCCACCGCTAACGCTGGACGAGACCAATACGAGCACGCCTCCACTACTTCCTCTTGATTGATGAGCTTCAACTCTCAGACACGGGATTTTTCATCTCGCCAAGCTCCGTTCCGGTAAGCCCGGATCTTCCTCTGAGCTCCTTCCTCATCCTGACGATCAATCGCCTTCTTCTTCTTCTTCTTCTTCTCCTTCTTGTTTTTAAGCTGCTTTTGGCCTCTGAGCTCTGTAATTTGCTTTCTCTGATCGGTATATCTTTGCGTAACGATCATTTTCCATGAACTTCGACCCACCCACGAATCAGGAAAAAAAATACTTTTGGTGCTGCAGAGCAGCTAACACCAAGACTCAGATTTTTCATGTTACGTTCGGATTAGTTGGTTGTGATTTGATCGCACCGTAAAATGGGAGAGTGTGAATTTCTGTGTTCCCAGAAGCTTAATGCCTGTTTCTTGGTAAAATCTTGGGGGGGAAAAGTGGGGGCTGGTGAAGATGGAGCGTTTCGGTAATCTAGCTCAGTGGGGCGAGAGGTTGAAGACGAGAGGAGCTCAAATGGGTCGATTGGTGAGCGAGAAAGTAAAGGACATGATGCAAACCCCTACCCTTGAATCGAAGATGGTTGATGAGGCCACTCTGGAGACCATGGAAGAGCCCAACTGGGGCACGAACCTGAGGATCTGCTCTATGATCAAGAGGGAGGAGCTTAGAGGGTGTGAGGTAGTCAGGGCCATGAAGAGGAAGATCTCCGGTGGTGGGAATCCTGTGAGTCAGAGTCTGACACTCGACCTGTTGGAGGCTTGCACGATGAACTGTGAGAAAGTCTTCTCGGAGGTCGCTTCGGAGAGGATGCTGGATGAGATAGTGAGGATGATTGACAACCCCCGGACAGATCAGCGCAATCGAGACAAGGCCCTGCATTTGATTTCAGCTTGGGGCCAGTCTGAGAGTCTTGATTATCTTCCCGTGTTTCGTCAAACTTATATGGTGAGCCACATCTTAGCATGCCATCAAAAACCATACATGATATCTGCATCTTCATATTAGCTCTGGTTCCTTTAAAATTGATCGGTTAATGCTTGCTGCTTGATATTCAGATTTCATTATCCTTTGACTACTTTAGCTTTTGACCGCTCAGAGAGAAAAAGAGCATGCAGCTGTATCTGGGAAGAGTTGGCCGATAAATTTTTGCAAGTTTTCGAACAGTTCATGTTCATCATCTACGGTTACCATGATGGTTATATCAAGAATACGAGAGAGCTTTTCCATGACCTCAAGAGTTAAACACTATTGAAGCTGTGTTGTTGCCTCTACAATAGCTTGGCTCTCGTATTGCTGGGGGTTGAATTCCAAATTTGTGGCATACCCTCAAAATCTTTATTCCACCTAGTAGAATGAATTTCTAGATCTTCTTTTGCTTGAATACCGATGTTGCTAACACCGGCATTCTTTTTACTCTCCACGAAAGAGCTTGAAAAGCAGAAATGAGCCTCGGCTTCACAGAGAGATCTCATTCCCTGAGAGGTACTCCCTGGAGTCATACATCCATCGAGAGCCTTTGTCTTCTGCTGGATTTGAAGGATACCCTGTCCCTGAAACGGGATTCCAAGGCGCTTTTTACTTATCCAGCGAGGAAAAGACAGAAATTCTTGTCGAGACTCGGAACAGTGTTGATTTGCTCTCAAGCATGATCAGTTCTGAAACAGGACAACTTTCCGCTGAGGTGATGATTCACTTACTAGAAAAGCTACCATATATTTCTTCAGGTTTGATCTGTCAAAGATCATTTCTTTCAAATACGCGCTGCCTGGATTTCTTTTCATTTCAGTTTAAGTTACAGGCAATGCGAAGACTGCCCAGGACAAGAAAATCTGTCACAGAGTCCTCTCAACCTCAAAACTTGGACTGTTTTACCGCACTTGGCATGAATGAACAATCGTGATAGGATAACTAAAACAAAAGGGATGGTCATCTACTCATTCCATTTCCATTACTTTATACTGATATAGCAATTCCGTTCTATCCCATCTCATTTCACTTGTCCCCTAATTCCTCCTGGCGATTAAACAATCCATGATTTATTGGTTTCTTGGTTGTTGGGCATGTCTGCAAGCAGTACGGTTGCCTTCTGTTAATTCAAATTCTGATGCATTTTTGTTTTTCGTGAAATCAAGTGATATGGGTGAAAACAACAGTATTATGTTCATTTGTATGGACCACCATACCATGTTCAAAGATAACACCTCAATACTGAATCTATCTGTGCTTACACTCTTTTTGCTTACCTTGTATCCTGCTATGTTATTAATCTGTTAGCATGCGAGAAACCTGCTTATCTGATTCATCTCGGGTAAATATCATACAGTTATACGAGTTGGGCTTGAGCATGTTGAAGAAGTGCAAGCTCTCCCAGCCCATGATTCAGGGGATCATAGAGACCACTACTGATGACCAGTGCATGCTCTTCGAAGCCCTCAGCCTCAACGAAGAGCTTCAACATATCATCTCGAAGTTTGACCTGGTTGAAATATGCACTAAAGACCCCAAGGAGACAGATATCTCATCCTCGGTGTCCTCACAGGGGAGAGAGGTTTCAGAACTGGGAAAATGATAAAGCCCGCAGCAACGGCAACAGCAGCAGCTGGGGGACATGAGCCGCTCCAATCTCGACTCGTCATAGCTTATCATCATGATCCCCCTCCATGAGACAAATGAAACCCACCAGGACAGAAGAGGTGCACAGGAATCTTGAATAACACCATGTATCTACAATAGAGAGAACATCAATCACTGTTAATGTCGTTTCCTTGTATTAGTAATCATTCCTCATGTAATCTAATATATGTGGTTTTACCTGTCCAATAAAAGCATGTATCCTCCCGGTTGAAAGTTCATAATTTCCGGTCGAGTTAGTGAGCGTTTCACCCGCATAACATGTCACGTAAGTCACCTTGCTTTGTCTATATACGTTGTTGAGCTCCCATGTAATCTCATTGTCAGATGCACAATCTTATTGAATCCGTGCTCTAGGGGAAAAGGGGAGAGAAACGAGCTGGAGTTTTGAAGCATTCAAGCCCTCTCCATTGAATAGTTCGATACAGATAAGAGTCCAGCATGCAAGGCATATACACACACACACGTATACGAATGGAGTATGAGATTTCCTGCAAAACTCCGAAGTCGAGTCATGAATAATGTAATATTTGGTCAATCGGTCCTCAAATATATGTATAGATATTTTTACATACATAGAATTTGAGTTTAATAAGAGTCGGTCCATTAAGGATTAAATATCTTTAATTAATTTATTATATTTTCTCGATTAATAAGATTTTAAATCTTATTTATATCAGTAACATATATATAACTGCTCTTTTTCCCTTTGGTATTTGGTTGATGAAATGCAAAAGCCTTGAATGTTGATTTAGTATACATAACACAGCCTCCTAATATATAGTGAACATACATACATAAGACACATAATGTATCAGCAGACAAAGGGTGTACGTAGCAAACATTGGACAAAGTAAATAATATCGAACAAAGGCAAAGCCGTCTACCCTACCCCACCCCCCCAATCGATCAGCAGCTAGCTTGTTTCCAGTTCTTCTTCATCTTATTTGACTCAACCTGTAAACTTATATGTTCGCCAATGTGATGATGCACCAGATCATTGAAAGATCAACCCTTCATCGTCCAAGTCGAATCTCATCCCGTTCATATCATCTCCCCATAAGAAGTCGTCCGTGTCCTCCGCGACCTTGGACCCGATGCCGGTCGAGCTCCTGTCCGTGTGATGTTGAAGGAGATGAAACAGGGAGGTGTTGCTCTCGTAGCCCATGCTGCGGTCGAGGCTCGGGTTATTCTGATGGATCGGTAGCAGCAGATTGTAATTGCGGTTGCTGCTCGAACCGTGGGGCATCAGTGTCTGGTTGTTGCACGACGAGGGGGGGCTCACGGTCATCGTCTCAAACATGAGGTGGTGACCCCGTTCGATGCTCGAGCTGAGGATGTTCTCCGAGGATCCTTTGCTTCTGTGGAACACCCGGCACAGCACCCAGTCCTCCTGCATTATTAGTATCCCGTAGAGACTTTTGTCTTGTCATGACATAATTGAATAATGATGCAGAATCGAGATTGAGATCAGGCAAATATTAAACGTGCCAGAAAAGTCACGTTTGGAATATAATCACGTGGCGTAAATACGCATGCAATTAATATTTCAAAGGAAAGGGACAAAGTCCGCTGCTTTCCTTCCGCTTTCCTTGGGCTGCCTCCTCTCTCTCTCTCTCTCAACATTGGTGTCATGTACTCATAGGGCTTTGTAATTTTTTTAGGGTTTTTCATGATCGATGCTGGGGACATCTAGGTTCCTTATCGAACTTACAGATAGTCGAGGTACATGCAGTCTCTCATTCAACATCCATGATCGCTGAAACAGTGTTGTACTATGAACGGATATCACTCGGATTCACTACGGTTTCGTTCACTTATATTACCTAACATCCTCAAAGGGTAAACCCTACAATGTCGGCAAAATAGTATCTACGACATATGTGTATGTTGCTCTCCGACCACGTATCGGTGTCTGTACCGAGGGTTTCGTAAGTCTCCTTCACCTTTCCATTTTCTGTTATCTTCTAAATCTATACCAATCTGTCTTCATATAAGAAAGCGTTCCGTATTCTCTTCCTGATCCTACATCCTGTCCCGTGGTGGACAAGATTCGAAATTGCGACCGTAGAATCCTCGTTTAGCAATCAAATTTCTCGACCTAAAAATGGAAACGTGATCGATTGATTGATCGACTGATGCGTCGCCATGCACTTAAATGAGGGGACAAGCAAGCGCGTACCTTCGGAGGCGTGTGAGGTGTTTCGAGGCGGAACTCGTGCATGATCCAGCCGGTCTTGATCCCGTTGGGAGCCCGGTTCTGGTAGAACACCAGGGTCTTCCTCATCCCAACAACCTCACGCGTGGCCGGGTTGTGCACCGTCCGGTCCTTCCCCGTGGCTTTCCAGTACCCGGTTATAGTCGCACGGTTGGTCCGGAAGCCGGTCGCGTACTTGCGGTCGCGGAAACTGAAGAAATACCACTCGTTCGCGTTGAGCTTAGCCACATCTACGAAGAATTAATCACCAATATTATTCATTAGAAACGTTAAGTAGTACGCCATGAATAATATAATTAATTAATTAATTAATTCATGGATATTATAATCAAAAGTCAATTATATTAATATGAAATTATATGTGTTTAGGCGTGTAATATTGTGATTGTCCAATTCCATGCATGGCCTCTACGTACAGAATGAGAAAAAAAAAAGGTAATTATATGAAATTTGGCATAATCGGTGTTGTTTTCTATCTGAAATGGAAAAGCTTAAATTCGATTTTCGTTTAAGGGACTTAGTAACTTAAGGTGGCGTGCTCGGCGAAATAAATAGGTATTTAATAATAAAAAAATCGATAGAATTTATACAATATTTCGGGATTTTTCCGAACTTACCTCTGAAATCCACGGCGTTGGTTTATAATTAAAAAAATAAATAATCGGAAGATAAGTACGAGAAATTATTCGATCGGATGAATCTTCAATCACAAGCACAAGCAATACATAAGCTTTTTTAATTTATGTATGTCAGACAACTTTTTGAAAAGCTGTTGACTTTCTCTTCTCGTTGCCTTTTCAGGTTTTATGTTTGCGGGAAGTTTCGAAAAACAACACATGTCATCAGCCCAGAAAGATGACAACCGATGAATCAAAGTAATTTCATGGGCGTAATCGAGGAAGATTATGCGTACTAAAAAAAAAAGGGAGATCCCTAGTTCGATATCTATGCTATCGCTCTCGATATGAAACCGGAATATCCTAAGTTCGGTTTTCTCGGTGGAATTCTCCGTGCCATTCATTTCCCTCTTCCTTCTCATTTCTATCGTAGAACATAGGAGTGAGTCTAGCTAGCGCAGAATACAAAGAAGAGGAGAATGAGGAGACTCGGACAGTTCAACAACATATTAGAATCGAACACGGGATAATTCGATTTTAAATCGAGAGCGGTATAAACGACACCGAATTCATTGTTCCTTGACGTATAAATAATGGCGTGTACGTATATGTAACGTATCCTTTTATTATTTTCTTGACACGTCTCATGTGAAAGAACAGTGTAATTTTTCCATAATAATTCTAAGAGAAGAAGAAAAAACCCAGATTGAGGACAGACTCTCATGGCCTCTCCTCGGTCATCATGAAATGTATAAAGAAGATTCTTACATGTGAAAAAATCTACTGTTGGGTCGTGGGATATCACCGTATGTTTGTCGATTCTTATAAGCAGATATTAAACGCTCCAAAATGATAAATCAAGGTAGATGTGTTAACTGTATTATAACAATGTGTTCTTTCCATCACTTACCGCTATTTTAATCAGACGTTAAATGGTATGTGGTGTAAAGAACTCAATGTTATAACGTGGATAATATATAAAACTTGATTTATTACTTAAAAATATCTGTAATCACTTGTAAGAATCAATAAATATATAGAAATATTGTTTTCTCCATACATACATATATATATATATATATATATATATATATAGAGAGAGAGAAGGAAAACTTAACCAGCGGCTGAGTATTCTCCCCCCCTTACTGTCCCTAAATTTCCCTTATCTTCCCAATTGGGCTCGGTGAAGGCCAAAGTCGATCGATCTAAGCATTCGATTATGTCTTAAGTGATTGAGTGCACGAACATCGTTCGAATCTTTTCGTTATTATTATTATTATTATTATTATAAGATTGTGAGCAGGAGCGGACGGTCTGGTTCGTTCACTGATCTTCAAATGGCTGCTATGCTAGAGCGCCCAGGGACCCGGCATTCGACTCGACAAAATTCACGCTCGAAAAGATACGGTACTAGGTGATCATAACACGAACTTGATTATACGGATGCCCGAGTATGCTACGACATTCAGATCGATATGCAGCAGCAGGCTACGGGAAGAAGGCAAAAGAATCACTATTGGGGGTAACAGGGAGGAAGAGGAAGGACATACCAGGAAGCTGCCATGGCTCACAGGTGTGGAGGTCGATCTCGACGAGGGTGCCCTTGAGGGCCTCCTCATTGGCAATCTTCTTGTAGAGGTAATGGCACACGAGCTCCTCGTCGCTCGGGTAGAACCTGAACCCCGGCGGCAGTGTCGCCCCGATGTCTCTCAGCCCCATTACTCACGACCGATCGACCGATAACTCCCGATGATCTCTCCTTGTCAGGCAGATATTCCTTTTGTGTGCGGCCGGAGGATATGGAAGAACAATAATTCAATTAGGCCTCTGATCTCTCTCTCTCTCTCTCTCTCTCTATCTCTATCTCTCTCCTTGATCCTCTGAGATGATTAGAGAATGAATGAAAGTAATAAGAGACAGCTCAGGGGGGACAAAGGCTTATATACATGGAGCAGCCATAAGTTGCCTTGGCCTATAAGCATTAATAATTTTGATCCCTCATACGTATTCACGTCATCTGCTCACTCTACTAATGATTTTTATACATGTCAGTAAAAAGCGTCATGTTACCTTCTTTCATCCGATGTGACACTTCTTCATCTACGTGTCAGGTAATTATTGATCGAGCTCACCACGTCACCCGTAAGCTCGGCCCAACCGAGAATTTCTGAGGAGTTGTAGTAATCTAGTGTGGGGCTCTCTATTCCCGGGCTTGCGAAGATGATGTGTAATTAGTTATGAAGTTTCCAGAAAGCCCACATTTACAAGTAATCCTCTCTCTCTCTCTCCTCTTCATGTGCACCAAGTCATTGATTTGGATTAATCCAGATTCGAACATGATCGATTACCGAAACTCTTCAGATATCACGGATTTTTTCCATTCATAAAATTTGAATGTGAGATTTTATTTAAGAGATTAAATACCGAATTATCTCAGTCAGTTCATATATACCGGTTGATGTCACTTAAATTTTTTAATTCTTTTTTGTGGGGTACCTTACAGGAACTGCAGCCCTACCTATGTATGCTGTCAAGTTAATTGACAAAAAGACAAACCCATCATTGATTTTTATTGACAAATGGGTCACCAAACTCCTCCAAGACACTCCTTTTCATCCCCCACACTCTGCAAATTAATTATTCATGCCCTTCTTTTTTTAAATAAAAAATATTATAAAACCTTTTTTAATAAGTACTAAACCGTTTTAGAGAGAATGAGAATGACTCTTGATTCTTGATTCTTGTACGTATGCGATCATCATGCCGGCTTAAACATTGTTTGAGAAATGAAACACTCTATTAACCTATGACGACACGCCCCCCTTGTCGTTTTTGTTCCTCTTGTTCCAATTTTAGACAGCCATGTTTTCATTTTCTTTCACTTGTGCCATGTTAGGTTTCATTTGATTCATAAGGAATTTTGGCTCTTAATTTTTTTTGGGTGTAAACTGCTGGTATCTAAAAACTATTTGGACTACCGATTAACCCAATTCGAGTTAGGTCGGCCTATTAACAAATACTCGAACCCGAGACCTTTGTTCAAGGAGAACGAGTGTCTTACCATTCAAACCAACCCATGTTGATATTTTCGCTCTTAATTTGGAATTGTAATAACTTATCAAATGGCTGCAAGTGGAGAACAATTATAATTATTTCATTTTGCACTGTCCGATATCCCGAAATCAAATGAAAATCGACTAATTCACATTGCTCCACTAGCTCTCTCCTACTTGTGAATATGTCTCTATCAGTAGGACTTGAGTCTAAAACCTTGTGGGCAGATCTCTTCTACCAATACGAGTTAGTCGAGATGATTCAACACTTCTTTTCTTAAGTACGCTCTTATCCTCGAGTCTTATAAATGGAGAAAGTTTACTTAAATCTAAATTATTTTGGACCATTAAATTTTTGAATATTATCGGAGACATATTATATCTTGTACTTGTTCACATGTTCATAATAATTTCAATGTACTTTTGTGATTGTGGTCCTCATCATCAGTACATTTAATTGTAATTTGAAATTTTCAGACAAGATACTCTGACAACTTCTCGTAGCGTGCAGATCAGCTTGAAAAGTATTTCCAATAAACAAACATAAAATGCTCGTTCGATACATGGAACGAATTGGCGGCTTAATTTATTACACAAAAAAAATCTTTCACAGGGTGTTCTTTCGTTGTTGTCGTATGTTATTGATGCTGTACTTCCCACAAGCCTTATTCTAATCAAAGCTTAAATTCGCTCACAAGGTTGTAAGATCATCGCCCGTGACCAAGCTTGCGACGCGCATGTACGTACTCGACCCGATAATTAATCACACGAACGAGGGCGGGCCCGCTTCGAGATCGATACGTTTGTGTCATTCGTTCAATCTCGAGCACGTGAACCATTGAATATCTCAGTATAAAAACCCATGATGGATAGTTTTCGTGAGAATCAGAGGGATTTAATTACAAACTTTTAGTATATATGTCTAGATGAATTTTAGCTAGACAAGGAATAGGTTCCGGTGTAGCAGTATCATTCTTGATCTAGAATTAGGATGTTCTGGTTCGATTTTTACAGGTAGAACTGGCATCCCTCTTTACTTAATGACAAAATTGTAGTATGCATGTCTGGACGAATGTTGGCTACAGAAGAAATAAGTTCTGGTGCAATAGCATCATCCTTGATTCATAATTATGATGTTTCTGTTTAATTTTTACTGGTAGAACTCTTATCACTGCCCTTCAGGCCGAGGGAGTCTCTAGTGCAGCAGTTATACCACGTGGTGACGTTGGCGTGGTATTTCCGTCCAATCAATATCTGACATATAATCAATCTTCTATACAGTTGCAATTATCAAATTTTAAAAAAAATTAATCAATAATTAAAAAAACCTAACAAATTCAACACTTGATTAGGCAGAAACACCACATCCATATCATTACGTGGTAGAGTAGTCGCTGCACTTGAAACTTTTTCCTTCTGGTATGTATATGGGCCTCATTTTTCTTGATATTCACCACCCAATATGCTTAATCTAGACTCGCACTTGATCAATGCACTAAGAAGTAAAACACAATCAGTTATGGATTTTTTCCCTTCCATGAGACTCGTACCCGATATATAACTTAAGCATAACAAAAACCTTACTTGAAGAGAAGATACATCAAACCATTTCAGTGTAAGAATCTCATTTTCAATTGAAAATGTTCAGATATAAGAAGGATGATTCAGTAGAGTTGGTACCGCTCTCGCTCTGTAATCGAGAGGTTCGGGGTTCAATCTCACCGATGAGACTTCTATCTCTTCTAAGTTTACGTACCTCCTTTATTGACTGGGAAAAAAAAAAGTTGGGCTAGATTATTTTGAAAGAAAAGAAGGGGGAAATGTTTGGATTTCTTATGGGGGTGTCGGAGGAAGCCAATAGTAATGGAGATACAGACAAAACCATGTCTGTCACAGACATGTATGTATCATATCAAATACTAATAATTAGCATAGCTTACACAGAAAGCTGATGATTTGAACAATTGAACTGGGGTCACCATAATTAGAACAATACACCGATTGGGAAACCTAATAATGGAGCTCGAAATCTCTCTCTCTTTTTTTTTTTTGCCACAATAAGTTGTTGGTGATAGAAATTAGTGAATATGACAGCATGAAATTAAACCCAGAAAAAAAAAAAGGGCATCCTGTGATTAATTATTATTCAACATGTTAATAATTAACAAGCCAATGATGATACTCTTTTCTACTTCGAGCAGGATTAGACATACGGGTGGATCGAGAAGCCAGTCGTGACCCATCTGAAGCATAAGACGTGTTTTATCTTTTCGGTTTGCATCAGCTGCGATCAATACGCTCGATGGTTCCCGACTAATTCAAGTTCGAGCTAGGTCGACCTGTTAAGGGGTAAAACTCTTCCGATCATGGATTTTCTCTGTTCACTTTATTTGAGAAGAAGACGTGTCGAACCATATCGACTTATCCGGGGCCGGGTCATTTTTATGGAGTACGTAAGGAGGAGTTATAGAGCCAATTGAGTGGATACATTCTTCACTCGTTGATAGCCCCGGTGGGTGTGGAAAATGATCTGTTTTGAAATTGTGAGATGATTGTGAGTTGGAAAACTGGGAGAAGTTTCCTAGGTTTTCCATTCCCTCGTTTTCCCATAGGGGAAAATGTTCTCTGTCGCAATGTATTGAAATTCCTATTTTTGGGACGTTCAACTGTGTTAAGAGGCTTCTTCAAATACTCCAACGAGGGAGAAAGTCTTGCATGTAGCGGTGCTTACGCGATGATGCCAATTAATTAAATTTAATTATCTCCAATTTTAGAATTTTATTAAAAAATCTTAAAAGTATCTGAATTTCACTGGTTAATGTTTGTGTGACCATATAAACATTGATTCGTGGTGATATCGTTGTACATAAGACTTGCTAGGAATGAGGGGAATGGTATTTTCTGTGTATAACATATGGTATTCAAAAGTTTAACAAATCACGACATATCCATGTCCAAACCGGCTTATTAGGAGATAAGACTCCCCATTTCTTCGTTCTCAAGACACGAGTTCGGAATCTCGATTGACCATGAGTGAGATTCGAATAATTTCCACCAATTTATGTGAGTGTTATAATTCAAACGAAACTCCGTATCCGTTAATTTTTTTTTAATGGTCGAGATCCATTATTTGGAGAAATTTACCCCTGGTGGATTGATTTAACTCGAAACCGAATTAGTTGAAACAATTAAATTTGAGAATATCGTACGAAGCATAGTAAAAAAAAAAGGTCCTAACTTAACAATTAATGCACATTAGTAGCTTACCGTCGTACATTTAGTACGACGAATAGGATTGAATCGAAATCGAGAGAACATGAAAGAGGAAAAACACAACCGATCGGGGGGAGACCTAGGGTTAGGGTTTGTTCTTGCCAAGAAAGAGGGATTCCGTTGGCTGATTGATGATGGTTGGAGAATGAGTGACGGCTTGAACCACTAAATTCTCTTGCCACCAAACCCTTTCAAATGTGTCCCTTTTCACTTTGATTCACTTCCGCGAGTCATGGGCGCTATATGTGTCTTCACACACATCTCTTGTTCTTCTCCACATCACCTCTTCTTCTAGATCTGCATCGCCCGATATTCGAAAACCGGCCATCAGACCCCGACTGACTCATGTTTGAATCATATGGATCTCACTCACGGTAAGATACTCTCCCAATCGTCAATTTTCTCGGTAAACAAGACCCGGATTGACAAGACTTTAGTGTGACCGAACCATTTGAACCGACCCGTTATCGGTATCTAACTCATCACCTTCTTATCTTATTATGTGTCAGTGACCTCTCATTATTGATCATTGCCTCGCCATGGAGATTGATTTTAGAAATAATTTGGCTTTTTTTCTCAGTATGCGGACCCCATTGTCTTGCCAATCAATCCTACCCTCACAACTCGGCAAAAACAAGGCATCGGGGGCCCGGACCCTCACGCAATCACTGAATTGAAAAACAATGTCATCCGACTGTAGATAGACAGCAGAACAACTGTTGGCGATCGCGACCTCCGAAGATCAAATCGAGCAGCGAAACGAGAAGAAGCGACGGCCACGGATCTCGAAGTCCGATCCTCCCAAGTTATATCATTCTAATACGATTCTATCACTGTCAGAACTAGGTTAATTCTACTAAAAGAACGAGCACTTCGATCGTGGCAGTAATATTTGTCAATGACTATCTTAAAGTTATTAGCATCGGAGAGTCGACAGGAATGTTCTAATTGAATGTTTTTTGTCTTGGAAATCTTAGTTAATTATGTTTCGCAACTGCCAATTGACAGTTAAAAACCGGTAATGATCGAGGCTGGCAGGTCTAAAATAAAACACAATAAAAATAAAAAATGGAAGATAAAGCAAGATATATATATATATATATCTGTGTGTGTATGTGTGTAAGCTTATATTTTTTTTATAATTATATAAGATGATATTATATATATATAATTGGTGTCATTAAAGGCAAACTTAGTACAATTATGCAGAGGGTAATTAATAAATTTGTTTATCTTAATTATCGAGTATTCTTAGGGAATGGATAAGGAATAAGGTTGAGGGACACGGAATGGATTCCGGGATGTCGCCATTGACTCTCTAATTCCAACCCCAGAATCATTATCGTGATCATCACACGAAACACCCGTCGAACAGTGTGCTGCGCGCTGAGATGGTTTGACTTTCCTTTTACTTTTAAATAAGAGTTCGGATTAGAGTCATACAAACAGATAAAATCTATAATTAAGAAAGTTTTATCCCCCGACGAGTCGTTTCAGTTCAAACCTAATTAATCAACACCCACCAGGATTTGAAGTATCTTCTCCTATCAATTTCCCTTAGAGATATTATCTAAATAAATAAATATAAAAAATCTCATCGACAATATTTTGTAAAAATTCTGTTCAGAATATTATGTAGTTTTCACACCGTTCTTCGTCGCTGATTTTTTATTTTGGATGTGCACTCATCGTTGACAAATTTCCGATCTGAATCGCTTGTATTCAGAGATTCAGTAGATCTTGACTGATTCAATTCGGACGGATAATACGCACCACAAAATAAAGCACTCAAAGTGAAATCTCTCTAATTTATTTGGCGATAATTTTAGAATACGTCAGAAGTAAGCCAGAAAGGTGGCGAATTAACAGGAAGATTACGTCTGGAGAGGGGTTCTCAGATACACCCGGTGCCTCCAAACCCACGCGTCGGGAGAGGAGCCGCCACCGCCACCTTTCCACAAGCCTAGAATAGCCCAGGTCACCGGGCGCGCGTGCGCCGGGTGCACGGTTTAACACACTATGTTTTACACTGTGCTTTCTCCCAATGATTGAGGAAATCTCGAATTTCCAAAAGATGAAAAATCGGGAGAATTTGCGTGTCGCCATGGAGGGGGTCTCGTAACACAAGCGAGGTGATGAGAGCGATAACGACTCGTGCCAATAATTAAGGTAGGCTCGATTGCGACGCTCCATGCAATCATATTTCGACGTACGTTTACGAGTCTTGAATAACAGTGCTTACGCGACAGTACCGATAAATAAAATTAAGTGATTTTTTTTGGGATTATTTGTCTTGTTATTAGGATTTTACGGAATAAAAATCTTAAAAATAGCTTAGTCTAATGGATTATTGATTCGGGTCAGTTCACTTAACGATAAGATTGTTCGTTTCGCGAGAACTGTCTCTAATTGCCCTGCATGCGTACGTATAATTGATTCTCTCCCTCGTAGCTAGCTGGGCAAATAACGTAGGACGACTTCCTCCCTCGAAAGCTCTCCCTCACCTAACTAATAAGCATACACCACCTCTCTTAGATAAATCAATCATCTCCACGGTCGCCTCGAAATGAACATATTACCCTTTACGTATGTACAATATCTTTTGTCACCCTAACATCCCCCGCACATTTCTTGCCACGGTTCGAACGAGTCGATAAAATAAAACCGAACGTACAGCGAGACCCGGGTAGGTTCTTGCGGGGTCTCGGACTCTGGCAAGCTCGGGAAACTCTTGTGAGGACCTCCAGCCGTGAAACGAGGTAGAGGCAATTCGCTCTAGCTAGCTGCTGGGGGGGTCGTGCCCGGTGCTTCCGAGCCCAGTTCGAAAGGAAAATGTTCGAGGTTTGCGGAAATTTCTTGTGAACTAATTCACCATGTGGATCTTGTTTTCCTAATTTTCCGTCAGATTCTCCGTTTTTTAACCACGGACGTGTGTTCCAATAATGGAGCAGCCAGAGCAGTAGCTGTCAAGGAGGATATTGATATGCGAGGAATCATTGGAATCCGTGGGATGCAAGTCAGAGAGGAGGAGAAGTGATGGAATTACTTAGATCTTGAAACTGAAGCCGCCTGCCTCTCGGCGATCGATCGACACAGTGGAAGGATATCTTTGCCATGATATTTTCAAAGGGTCACACATTTAAAACGTGAAGTATAATTATTATTACTGTTCTTGTGCATCCGCACCGTTCTCTCGAGTTCTAAGATCAGGATGTCTCTGGTTCAATTTTTCCCTGTGAATTTCCCCTTTCTCCTTTATTTCTTTCTTCGTATCATATCCGTGCTTGGCCTGTGGGTAGGTCACCTTTATAATTAAAAGGAGGTGCACTGTTTCACCTCTGAAGGGTGAACCCGCCAGCAAGCTAATAACATACAGTAGGTCAGATTTCAAGACCTTACTCCCTATAGAGTGCGTCTCAGATCGTGTAATATACTGTCTGATAATTTATTTAATTGTTATGGTATGAAATACTGTCGATATAAAAAAAGGTTAATAAGAATTGTGAGGGGTGCTAGACAAAGGATAATGTGTTGGAGGAAAACTGCGGGCCGCGATACATTAAAGTCCGCGTGTCCCGCTCCGTTACGTTTGTCTCCAAAGGGTCTACAGACACTACCTTTCATAGGCCAAGAAAAGTGACACCTGTGCCCCCCCGCCCCGCCCCCATTTTCAAGATTCCTTCTTTTGAGCTGGGTCCCACTTGAAAAAACTTAATTAAAAGCAAAATTTTAAAAAAAAAATTTAAAAAGAGGCTTCGATTATTGGATAATTATTAATTGACTAATGACGAAGTTAATTGGACGATTATTAGTCTGTGCTAATAGCTCCCTTTTAGCCAGCCGCTTTTTGGCTTGCTTGGCCTCCAATTAATCTGCAAGTTAGGACCGTTTACCCCGTTTCGATGCTCGAAAAAGGAAATAAGCGAGTACACTCGATCATAATTAATTTAAGTGAAAAATCGATATTCGGATGGGATGGCCGAGGTGGCCTGATGCTTCTTCACATCGAGCAAGTCTGAGATTCGAGTTTTACGAATTGAGAAAACACGTGATTGTGGGAGTTTGAGTTGAATATGTTCTGACTTATATATAGCTTATAAGGATCAACTAACGAGTTTAAATTTGACCTTTCTTCTCGAACATTCCCCACAAGGCAAAAACACGCGGGAAATCTTACCCAATTTCCGAGCTCTCTACTCGTTGCGGCGAGTCTGGCACGGTCGATCAGGGGCTCGGTTTTTCGGTCGCTTTCATTAAGCTGAGAAGAAGAAACCCTAACGGGATCAGTGCTCGGGGAGATATCATGCTTGACATAGTGAATGTAAAGGGCTCCATCTCCCGAATTTATTTAATTCAAATTTTATTTTTTTAATAAATAATTGCGATTAAGAAAGTCGTAATCCCCTTCTTCGGTTCCTTAAGCATCCAGCTCTAGGATTCAGTGGCCCACCTCCTGTTTTTCTTCAAACAGTAAGGAATGCTTGATTCACCTGCCGAGGAGGATCGTGTGCAATGTCGGAATGGATCAGGTTGCGATCGTTAATCGCGCCGGCACCGATGCTTTCTCATCCCGGGATGCAATTTGCAAGAACAAGACCGGGGTACCATGAATTCCTCTCTTTCTCAATGAATGGTTTGGTGAAACGATGAAGCAGATTCCACTTGAGTCCGTGCGATCTGAGATTCCAGTGTCCGACAGTATATTCCGTTCCTCGACGTCACAGCAATCTGATGAACTTGAACACAAAGTATCCATATAGAGAGAGAGACTTGATATGGGCTAAAAGAATAAGGCCCAGTGAGCCCTAATCCTAATCGAACCCACACATTATCATCATTTCGAAAATTATTCTCGTTTAGGTATCGGAGAGGGAAATCGATTCCCTCTTCTCACATCTACGAGTAAATGTTAAGATTCTATGACAATTTTCGATTCGTTATCGGTTGAGATGATTCGATATCTCTTTCTCGTAAGTAAGGTGTTGTGTTGGTTTGAGTCCTGTATATGGATGGATGCTATTCGTAGTTGTACAATGATGTCGGGTGCTGTGGTTTATAGGTGTACACCATAAGGGTTTCCCTAACTACGCAGAAACCAGCCTCAGGTCGAACCTCGACGCATATGTCGATGCAGAAAATCTCGACAGTGCGTCTGAAATCGTGTAGCTGCCGTACGGACGTGTCGGGTCGAGATACAGGATATACCGACACGTGCATCGAAACGGGCCATTTCCACGTGGCTCGGATGTTGAACCGGGACAACCTACCCAGCTCGATACGAGGCGACATCGATCTTCGTTCCACTGATGTGCTGATTCCAACAGGTGGTGACCGTGACCCCGACACAGTCGTGAGATTTTTTGGTTGGGTGTGCACTGTGCAGGATGATATTTTTTGTGGGACAGTTCAAATGTCAGATTTGATCCAAGTGGGTTGACGATGTGAAGCAGAAAACACCAATTATTTCAATTGAGGCAGAGGATGGTGGAGGCGCGTGTGCTGCTTCGTCATATGGCGATTTCTCTTCTTCTTGTCTCTCTCTTTTTTTTTTTTATAAATAAATAATTACTTATATTTAGAAATTTAATAGAAATTACTAATATCAGTTTGAGCGAGATTAGACCACTGAGGAGTAATACGATTTCAAATGACATTTGCCCACAACCTTAGTCTTTACTCTGTTCTACCTTATATATCATGATATTCGAGTAGAATTTAATGAACGCATATCTCGTCATGTCTAAATTTAAAACGCGTGATTGTTAAACCTCAAATTAGAAAAGAAATTTTAGTTTAGGTTTTAACGGACACCGGCTTCTTGAACTATGTTACAGGCCTTTTGGTAGTACTACGATGACGGGATCGGTGTTAATGCTGGTTGTTCAGTTCTTATGATATACTTATGGTCGGACACGAAAGTTCGAACATTACACAGCAGGACAGTTGAATCGCTGCTACTGCTGCATTCCTTTAAACTGATAAAAAAAAAAGGGCTATAATATGCACTATCCAGTCCAACATCATATTTATGACAAGGATTACAACCCCTTCAACGCACTGCACCGTCTGTCCTCAGATCTCGGACACATTATCTGCATCTTATAATATTCACAAATATACTTTATAAATATACCAGAGTTCATCTAATTTAGATTCAGATTAAATTAATCTTCTAAATTATGAAAAAATAAATTATTAATTTGAGAGCTTATTTAAAGAAAGAAAAATTAAATCACTTCCATCAATTAATATTAATGCTTTTTTAGATCGCGATTTAGATATTTACGATGATATAAAAACAAAGAATTACATATGTATGTGCTATGTATATATTATTGTATATATAGCTTAGGTAAGCATGGAGAGGAGAAGCGGACGAAGGAAGTGTCAATGAGAAGAGGAGACGGTGGGGGTGGTGGGGGAGGGTTGTCGATTCCAGCCGACAGCTGCCACGTCGGCGGCAGGAGATGGGTCGTCACGTGGCTCGCCCCATCCCCCGGCCGCCCCCACACCCGCTCACCTCCGTTCAGCGGACCAGACTGTCTCTCAATTTGTCCGTCCGTCAGTTTTTTGTCCTCAGCCTCAGTTGTCCTCGTGCGGGGCGGCAACCACGACAACAAACTGAGATTCAGATGCAGATTCCTCTCACTTTTAGATTCCCGTCGCACAACGCCATCGCTTTGCCCCTCGAAGCCATCGAAACACCGATACCCGATCGAAGATATAAGTCGTCATCCGTTCAGGCAGATAGATAAACCGAGGATTCGCGACAAGTTGGTGTATGCACTCGACCGACCTCGCACGTGCTTTTTATGAATCTACGGTTTCGTTTCTCATCGTGGAGCTGCATGATACTGAACTTGAATCCAACTGAAAAGTCCGACCCGATGTCTCTAGGGGTCAACCATAGGCATATCCATGTGGTGTTAATCTTTTCTGCACCTCTTCTGTCCTTGTACTCCTTCGCACTTCCCTACCTTGTCTTATACGTACATTCCAATATCGGTGCTATTATCATATTAACAGGTAGCATTTACTGTCTCCGTCTAACTGAAGTACTGTCGTATTCGACAGACGTTTTATTTTATCAGGATCCGAATGTAGATCTACGTAGGGACTCCTTTCAGTGCATTGAGACAGGTCAATATGAAGTCAAGTATTTTTTGTTCATTATTCTTATTAGTGAAAAGTCATGTGCTCTTTATTGGAGACAAATCAATTTGACGACCCAAAAGAACATCTACTCATGAATCAATTTTTTTTGGGTTAAATTATAAATGAAAATAGATGCTCGTTTTGGGATTGCAAGTCATCTTTACCAGAAGGTGTTGAGTTTGGCCACAGTTCTATATTCAGCGAACCCCAAAAAGCAGAAGGATTTTCCTCTTTTTTTCTGCTCCAGAATAAATTATCCTTGCTTTTGTTTTTTGTTTTTTTTTTCCTCTTTGTTTTGAATGAATTGTTTTAAAGTCATAAAAGGGAGAAAAGGGAAGGGCTCCAAATTCGAATCGAATCGAATCGAGAGGAGAGAAATGAGTCCAATGGGAATTAATATTCCCATCCGGGACACAACATGGATAACATATACTATGTAACCTTTGAAACATGCACATTAAGACGTTCCCTCAGGTTGCTCCAGTGGCCTGCCGGTCAGTCAAGGGACCAAGCGATAAGGCGGTCGAGAGACTGAGCTATGAGTTGTTCAATGAAGCAACTCAGGCACGTTGAAGTCGAGTTGGTGGGAGTCGGGTCAGGTGACACTGGCACTATCTATATCACGTCTGAACTCTGGATCGGAAAAAACATGGTCCCTAGAGAAAGCCATTCTGATCGCTCAGCAAAACCGTCGGATGTGGAATGTCCCTTTAGAACAGAGCCTCAAATTGGATCGATGGATCGGCAAGTTGCCCGGAAAGGTCTTTTCAAATGGTCCTCGACTAGAAGTCTCTCGAATCCCCAGGAATTAGCACTCAGCCGTGGTGTTGCCCAGCTGGATATAACCGTACACTAATCCACTCACAATCTGTGAGTTAGATCTCTCTAAGTAGCTAGGCTTAGTCGGGCCTCTGACACGTTGACAGAGGGACATGCCAGCTTCACGTGACACGATGTCTACTTGGGACACTACGCTAAACTCCTAGGAGGACGACACCTGTCAATTATGCCAAAGCTACAAAGGGACGAGGATTGTGGGACCCAACCAATTAGCCAGCCAGGCAGCCAGGCAGCCAGCAATTAATAGGTTCTCTGGACTTTTGTGTAATCTTTTGCCTTGACGAAACACATTTGTGTGGGAACGCATGCATCGAATAATAATGATCGAGCGAAAACGACTTGGCCAAGACCGACCCATCTCTATATTCCCATACCCAAGTGGACGTTTCGTTCTCGTAAACTAGAGAGGGTGATTCTTGGGATTTTGCAAGTCACCGTGAGGATCTGCCCGATCGGGACAGTGTAAGTGAAACTGTGGGGAAAGTTCGGCTTTTTTATGAGTTGTAATGTCTCTGGGTGCTGGCCGTGCTACTTCCGAGGGTATGATCTTTTTAGTTCCCTCTTATGGTAAGGGTCTTATACGTAATATTATTATTACATGACAGTATTTATATAATATTATTGATTAATTAAATTTTATTATTTTAAAAATTTTATAAAAAAATTAGAAAGAGCTGGAGGGCCGCTCCTCTGGTTGAAGGGGATTTAACTCTCTTTAAGATAGGAGTGGAAAAATGAAAAATTAAATGTACAACTCAAAGATCATGATAAAATTTTAGATGGTTAAGGCGATTTCAATTAAATTACTTTGATAAATAATAATTATGATAATTATTTAATAACTAACATTAATTTAATTATTATTATTATAATTTAATTGATATTTTCTCACATTAACTAATTATATATATAATTTCTGCCTAGATCACCATATTGAAAAAAAAAGATTAAATTCAGGAAATCCTCAATGCTACGTTCTGATGGATCACTTCATTTGATGGAAACTTTTATGATCCATCCAATGGATCGTTCGATCTCATCCTATGGATCGTTCGATCTCATAATCCAACGGCCCACAATCGAATATTTTAATTCAGAGGAGAATTTCACCGTTTATAATTACTCTTTCACTTTCTAAATGACAAGTTGAAATTTTCTATTTATTCGAAGAAAAGAGAGGAAAAAATAATTAAAAAAGGTAAAAAGAGGGAAGAAATTGGGTGATTAGACCACCGATGGAGGGATAGCATGGCAAAGTAACTAGGGTTAGGGAGGCCTATAAGCCCGGGAAATGCGGAAAGCCTAACCCAGGCTAAGAGTTAAGGTTAACTGCGGCTTCATCACTGTCGTTTCGGGAAAGACGTCTCCCTTGCTATGTATAAAGCTGTGGAGCCTCTTGTTACTCCTCTCATCATCAGAAGCATCCATAGCGCTCGAACAAGCTGAATTATCCTTCTACAGCACAGCTCTTTATCTTTGCATCTCCAGAGCCCGTGTCTTTCTTGCTCGATTGCTGTTTCCAGAAGGAAAGACTCGAAGTCTTTTCTGAGTAAGTTCTCTCGCATTTCCATTACGCCTGCTTGGTTTCTTGTCCCGTTTGTTGCCGGGTGTCGTCCGAGTGCAGGCGGTGCCCCCCCGGGCTGTCTTGAGCGGGTGATTTGAAGGTGGGATAAAGGGATCCCCTTGGGCCGGGCCGATGATGCTGGAGAGTTCCCGGATATCTTGTATTCTAGGGACTGCTGTCTGTTTTGATTTTTGCGACTCTCTCTTTTTGGGCGAGAAAATCGATTTTTTTATACTCGGATTGGCGAGGAGCTAAATCTTGATTTTTTTTTCTGATGAAACGATTGCCACTCAACCGAGCTCATATTTCCTTTCAATTTCTCTATTTGTTGGAAGTGTGGTGATCATCAAGCTATGGGCTTTACTGTTTCCGGGCGTTATCTCACCGAAATGATCGCTGCTTCTCCGCTTGATCTCATGCCATCTTGTTCTTTCCTTCTCTTCTTCCCCTCGCACTTGACGTGGGTACTGGTGTAATTTTGCAATTTCGTATCTTTGTTGTAGAACAGTAAAATGGCATCGATAAAGAAGGCTGCTTTTTCAAATTTAATTGATTTCTGATCTGTTGCTTCTTTGCCTTTATGATTATCACCAAAGGTCTGTGTAATTCATGCTTTGCAATTCGAGCGTATCGCTGACCTTTCTATGTTTCTCATCCTCTTGTTTGTTACCCTTTTGGGGTTCCTTTTCAGGTCTTATGTATTTATAAGGTCAGTTGTGATTGGATTGTATCCTTGATTTGGCGAAGCTATCCTCAATTTGGAATCAGTGTTTGAGGACTTTGAGGTCGTGAAGGTGGACAAGATTTGGCATACGCAATATCCTCGTCCTGAAGCTTTGCATCTTCTACCGAAATGGGTCTCTCCAGTCTTCCTGCCCCATCCGAAGGAATGCTATGCATTATCTTGGTGAACACAGCCCTCACCGTCTCCATCTTCAAGAATTTCATCCGAACAATCATCCACATCTTCGGGTTCGGGCTTTCTTCATCGTCACCACCACCATCAACAACTGAATCTACTGTGACCCATCTTCCACTGGACCTCTCCGACCTATTCAACTCGAGCCCTGCAGAGACATACATCGAGCAGTTCCGAAACCAGACCCCCACGGTTCGTTTCGAGATGGTTTGTAGCCTCAACAAGGGAGACCACGACTGCTCGGTCTGCCTGACCCAGTTCGAGCCGCACTCACAGATCAACAGACTCTCCTGCGGGCACGTCTTCCACAGCATATGCTTGGAGCAGTGGCTCGATTACTGCAACATCACCTGTCCGCTGTGCCGGAAACCTCTGATGCCCGAGGAAGACGGGCCCTACTTTTAGTTAAGCAGCGAAATAGAGGCGTTAACAAGTTCATATGAGGAGTTCCCTTTTGTACAGCTTAAGTTGTTTCTCGTGCATGTATATGTTTTTACGCAGGTTAATGCATTGGGTTTAGCTCGGTATCGTGCCAGAGGTTGGGATCTGATGTCGAACATCTCTGATGCTGTACATATAGGATGGAGCTTTACTGATGTTCTTTTCCCTTGTGCATCTGAACTAATATTAAGGGGCTACCCCTGTACTTTCTTCTTCAGATATTGGAAGAGCTGACTTATATCATGTGAATTTGCCATGTGCATCGTGTGTTTGAATGGTTTTTTTGGCTATTTAAGATTCTTCTGTGAGGGGGAGCAAGATAAGGTGCATGCCGTCACTGAGAGTACAGGAGGAAAGGAAGGTGACTCTCAAGCCCTGTCCTAAAAACATCACTGGAAGGCACTCATTCTATCCGATAAAAGAAGCCTGAAATTGGCTTCCAAATAGGAAATTTTAACATAGATCCTCGCACTGGGAGGGCTAATGAAAATTTTTTGATTAAACTATTAAAATGGTCCTCAAAATTTTGACAAGTCAACAATTTGATCCTCAAAATTTACAACACATCAATTTTGCCCTCACTATTCACTTCTGTCCATTAGTTTGGTTCAAACGTTAAACTGCTGTGACGGAAATCTCACGTGACATCTAATTGACAGCTGACATGAACTAACAGTCAAATTTTATTCTAAAAATATTTAAAAATACCAAAAAAAGAAAATAACACCGTTTAGAGTATTTTGGTGCACTCTTTCATATTCTAACAATACTATTTTGGAGGGTTGGGGTACATGTGTTAGCAGTATTGTATCTCAACAGCAGGAAGAAGAGATTGAAACAATCCAAAAGGTAACTAAATGGTGTCGTTAGAATATGAAAAAGGACACCAAAATGTTCTAAACGGTGTATTTTTCTTTTTTCGATATTTTTAAATATTCTCAGAATAAAATTTGACTCCGTTAGTACATGTCAGCTGCCAACTGGATGCCACGTGAGATTTCCGTCATAGCAGTTTGACGTCTGGACCAAACTGATGGACGTAAGTGAATAGTGAGGACCAAATTGATGGGTTGTAAACTTTGGGGATCAAATTGATGGCTCGTCAAAATTTTGAGGACCATTTTGATGGTTTATTCAAATTTTTTCAAATTACAGATTAGTTTTAAAATGCGTTTTGACTAGTTTGGAGTTATTGCGTGACACAAATAAAAAAAAATGAAGTCATCTAATAATGAGGAAATCTTAATACGGAGAAAATTTTGATGATAATCACTTTTGTACGTACTAAACAGTATTGGTAGCCCAAAAAGGAAAGGGACCTGAAAAGCTAGTCGGGACAATGTGCTTGACATGGTATCTCAACTACTGGAAGAAATGCATAAAGGTATGAACGTTCAAACCGATCATTCTTGAAGAAACTGGGTAAGGGGATGAATCTTGATATCTCGACAATGAAATGGGCACAAGGTTGAGCGCATCTTCTGATTGAGTTTCTGTGAATGGAGAAATTTAATGTTGAAAGATCATTATCCATTAATAGGTTGATTCACATTGAACATGGATTGGCCAAGGCCCATTATTTTCATTTTGATATTGATAGTGTCTGGCACTGTAACAATCGACTAATTTACTGGAACGTGTATTATACGGTCTGGGGCCTGTCATTAATCCCAGCCAAAGACCCATTAGGCTAATCTGGGCCGAGGCCCATGGGCCTGTTTCTGGACCGTCGGAGTAGAAATACGACGTCGGATTTAATATCCATGCGCAAAGACACAAAGGCGCCATGCCCGGCCAGGCGAAGCACCAATCCTATCTTCTTCCTCCTCCTCGCACACAGACAGCTCTCTCTCTCCCTCTCTCTCTCTGAGGAGGCAATGGCACGATGAAATATTACAATAACTATTGCATGCACTTCCGTTAATGGCCGTTTCTCTCTGCTCAAGCGCTGTCCCCGCTTAGCCGAGGCCATGGATGTCCCTGAAGCTCGGCCACACCACCACCACCTCCTCTCTCCTCCGCCCCTCCCTGTCCCCTGCTTCGACCGCTTCCTCTCCCTGTAAGTAACTCCAAGTTCTTCCGGGCTTCATGTCTTGAGTTGTTAGATGAGGAAACCGCTTGTCGGAGCATATGAAATTGAAACCGATGATGTAATTTATCTTTGATGACTTCCTGCAATTGAGATGGCTGATTTCGAACCTAGGACTACCCCATATGAGCTGCAATTCTTTCAGATTGCAAGAGCTGAAAGAAATTAAAAAAAAAAATTTCTTTTTTATCTTGCTGAGTGACTATTAATGCAGTTTAGTGTCGAAGCAGGTGCCTCTGCCCTCACCTGCCACATGAGAATGTGTCAAAACTTAGTCTTGCTGTCGGAAGCAACCATTCCCATATCAGATTGCCTGTGATGTCTATGAGGAAAGGTATATTTGAGCCTCTTCTGAACTTTGTGCTCCTTAATTGTAATGCATATGACTTGTATTAGGTCTCCTGAACTTTGTGTTGCTTAATTGAATGCATATGACTTGTATTATGCCTGGATTTTATCTTAGGATATTGGAGTCCGCATTCTAATTCTTGTCAGAATCCATTTTACTTTGCAGGAAAGTCAATCCTTACTTCTAAGAGTTACTGTGAGATACTTTGGACTGTTGAAGCTGAATTGACAGATGGTCAGCTATTATATGTAACTGGTGATCCAGCTGAGTTAGGTTGCTGGAACCCAGAGATGGCAATTCCCATGTCTCGAACCTCACATTCTAACCTGTGGAAGGCTGAGATCGAGGTAGGAACTTTTTATAGTTGCCACCAGCAATCGGTATGTTTTTTCCTTCATATTGTGAATGTGGTGGATATTTTAACTAAACGATCAAAGTAAGTCGGTCCATCTAGCGATTCAAGCTGACTGACTGAACTGCAGGCACTGCATACAGCACTACCCTCGAATTTAGGTTTAGAAGAAAGAATGGGCCCAATCACTAACATTCAAAAAAAGGACTGTATTTATCAATAAAATGAGATTAAATGAGAGAGTTAGATGGAAATTCAAATCGAATCATGATACTTTGGGCTTATATTGGCCTCCTACATCTGTATAATAGAGAGGAGTAAAGAAAGTGGTATTCTGAGTATACATGTTGATGTCATTTTTTGGTGTAATGTGCAATCTGAAGAAACCTCCCAAGTTTTTGTTGCCAGGTTGCTGCTGGGATAAGTTTTAGATACAACTATTTTATAAAAGAACAATCATGGCCTTCTGATATCAAGTGGCGACCTGGACCAGCATTTTCCCTGTTAGTACCTTCACACGAGAAGGAAAGGAAAATCATGGTAAGGGATTCGTGGATGAATTTTGTGACTAAAAGTAGGTCGTCGACTCATGCATGGGGTTCGTGGATGGAGGAGAAGTTCCTGCAAAATGAAGATTCAGAAGACCCTCCCGTCAGAGGTGATAACCCTTTTTTGATATATTTGTCTTTTCAATAGCTAATCGTAATATGCTTCTGAACACTCAAATGCTTCCAGTGGCTTGACAGATGAAGATGAAGCTGTGGAATGCCCTGAGACTGATTTGATTCAAGTAGCTTCATCTTTAGAGGATCTCGCCGTCAATAATGGTTTCAATATTGACAGTGATACAATAAGTCTCATCCGTAAGGCCTGTAAGTCAGATGCAACTTTCTCTGAGAGATACCAACCTGCTGAGGAACCGTGGCTTATTCAGACTCTCTGTCCTCCTGCTTCCAATAATCAAGAATCTGATGAACCCAAAATTAGTGATAATATGCAAGATGAAGATTTTCCGTTGAAGACTCAACATCAGCTTCTTGAAGTTGCTGAGAAGTTGTCAGAAGAACAGAATGTCTCAGCTTCAGCTGAGGATTCTGTTTCTACTGTTATATTAATTAATTCTTCCATATGTACAATGCAAAGGATTGCGGTACTGGAAGATGGGGAATTAGTTGAGTTGCTGCTAGAACCAGTTAAAAGCAATGTACAGTGTGACAGTGTGTATCTAGGAATAGTGACGAAACTTGTTCCTAACATGGGTGGGGCTTTTGTTAATATTGGGAACTCAAGACACTCTCTTATGGATATAAAGAAAAACAGGGAGCCTTTCATATTCCCTCCATTTTCTCAAGGAAGGGTAAAACAAGGAACAAATGGTTCGGTCTTTGAGAACCATGAAGGAGAGGCAACTGGTCATGGAAATGAACATTCATCGCATGATGATGCTGAAATTACTAACAATGTTACGGAAAGTTTTCCTCGGGATATTTCAGGAGACTATATACAGGATGAATATGAGGAGAATGGGGAAGAGGATGATTTTGATGTTCTAGAAATTCTCAAAGGAAGTCCTAATGGTAGTTTATCTCATCTTAGTGAAATTAGTATTGAATCAAAGGGTGACGTAGGTGGCAGTGGGAAGCATCAAGATGGTGAAACTTCCTCTAGCATGCCCCTCAGTGAGTCTGGAGTGCTGAGTAGCTCTCAGATGTCCAGCCTCAAAGATGGAAAGAATTTTATGGATACATCTGATGGTGAAAATAGCTGGAACATGGTCCGCAAAGGAACCAAGATAATTGTGCAAGTTGTCAAAGAAGGGCTAGGCACTAAAGGCCCCACCTTGACCCCTTATCCAAAGCTAAGAAGTAGATTCTGGGTACAGTCCTATCGTTTCCTGGACCCTTTTTCTATGGTCAGTTGCTTCTAATCTTTGCAATGTGTGAAGACCACTGAATTTATTTTCTTTGCTTCCATCCCTGATCTGCAGATATTGATCAGTCGATGTGATAGAATCGGAGTCTCAAAGAAGATTACTGGCATGGAACGCACCCGATTAAAAGTTATAGCGAAGACTTTGCAACCTCAAGGTTATGGTCTGACTGTTAGGACTGTTGCTGCTGGTCATTCTTTTGAAGAACTGCAGAAAGACTTGGAAGGTTTGCTTTCTACCTGGAAAAACATAATTGAACATGCAAAATCTGCAGCTCTTGCTGCAGATGAAGGTGTTGAAGGGGCTGTTCCTGTAATTTTGCACAGGGCTATGGGTCAAACACTATCAGTAGTGCAGGATTATTTTAATGAGAAGGTAAACCATTGAAACTATTTGTGGCTTGTTCTCTTGCCACTTTCTGGGAGTACTTACATTTGAAATATAATGCTGAACTTACAGGTGAAGAAAATGGTTGTGGACTCGCCAAGAACTTTTCACGAGGTATTGTGGAACTCTATGCAGATCCAGCATGGGCTTTTTTCCTGCTTAACCTTGTACGAGATCTGGAAATGATTTTTTGTTATCTCCTTTCTCTTATAGGACCTAAACTGATGTGATCAATATTTGCTTTTAACTCCTACAAGTTTATAAAGGCTGTAGCTTGATCGATGACCTTTATGGTTATGTGACAAGTTTTCTAAAAAGCTAATTGTCTCTGAAGAAAATATGATTACTAGTAATGCTCTTGCTGTGTAAATTTTGGCAGGTCACCAACTATCTTCAGGAAATTGCACCTGATCTTTGTGACCGAGTTGAGTTATATAACAAGAGAAATCCCCTGTTTGATGAATATAATATAGAAGCTGAGATTGATAGCCTCCTCAGTAAAAGGTGAGACGACTGTATATCTTGTCAACTTCTGTGGCATGCAGTTACCTCATATTTCGATTTCAAGACAGTGACTTTGACCCATCAATTGCTTTTTGGTCATGAATTCTAATATCATTAGAAATTTTTGTTGGAGAACTTTTGGACCTTCTTTTCTGGGCCAATGAACCTCTGAGCCCTCATTAACATCTTCAGAAATGTGTGCATGAATCTGACGTTATATACATGTTCCTTAGCATTCTAGTGTTCATTTTATTGATGAAGCCAACTCTTTGCCAATTGAACTTTTATTTTTGTCTTCTGTGTTAGGGTTCCCCTTGCCAATGGAGGTTCTTTAGTGATTGAACAAACTGAGGCATTAGTATCTATTGATGTAAATGGAGGTCACGGGATGTTCGGGCAGGGAAATTCACAAGAGATGGCTATTCTTGATGTGAATCTAACAGCTGCAAGACAGGTACTTAACTGCTAATATTAATTGCATTTTAAGATTCTCTCCTCTTTTTTGGGGTTTGGCCGGTATTGTAAGCTCATTAACTGTAAGTTCATTGACCTCCCTTGGATGAAAGGGCGTATGAATATGCAGAAACCTTGGCTATAGTTGCAAAAGTTTTGAAACCAGTTATTTTAAATATTTCAGATTGCTCGGGAGTTACGGCTTCGGGACATTGGTGGCATTATTGTGGTAGATTTCATAGATATGGCAGATGAATGTGAGTCTTTCTCTCCTCTGTCCCCGTCCCATCTGCCGTTCCCCTCTCTTCTACTCATTGACTATTCCTGACTTCCTTTTTCTCTCTTGGGCTTGACTGCTTGTTTCAGCAAATAAGAGATTGGTCTATGAAGAAATCAAAAGGGCTGTCGATAGAGATCGTTCCACAGTGAAAGTTTCTGAATTATCTAAGCATGGCCTCATGGAAATAACCAGAAAGAGGGTACGTGTCCACTTTCTAAGTGGCTACATTTGCAAAAGAGTGTAATGTTTATTCTCAATCCAACTATACCTTGACGTTTGGATTAACTTTTTCTATGGCCTATACATTTGAATGAACTTAGAAAAATTATACCACATATTATCCATTGAATAGAATTTCCACGGAACTATAAAGACTAAGGTAAATTATTCACATGCTAATGCAATGCCAGGGACAACTCCATGGGTGAGGGCAGTTTCTAAATAATCAATATTCGTCTTTTGTGGGCAGGTTCGGCCAAGCGTGACTTTCATGATAAGTGAACCCTGTTCATGTTGTCATGCCACTGGAAGGGTGGAAGCTCTGGAGACCTCATTTTCAAAAATCGAACAGGAAATTTGCCGTCTACTGGTGAGTTCTTATCCCTTCTTTTTCTGATCCTCGGCTTCATTTACTTTACAATCAACCCTCATGATGGCTTTTGAATGGCAGTCTGATAAATTGCTTGTGGGATGTGCTTTTTTGTTCTCATCTTTGTTGACTGTTTCAAACAGCGATGCATGTTTAACTCGTAAACTTGCAACAATGAGCTGCATATCTTTGATCATGGCAGAGTATGCTGGAAGCGAAAGCCAATCCCGAAGATCCAAAGTCATGGCCTAGATTTGTCCTGAGGGTTGACCATCACATGTGTGAATACTTGACTTCAGGAAAGAAAACGAGGATCGCAACTTTGAGTAGTTCTCTCAAAGTTTGGATACTGCTTAAGGTATGTTCTGACCTCTTTAACCTCAGTTCAGCTTTCCTTGAATTTTGTGCTCATCTGCAATGAACCTGATTTTTAAGGTTGCTCGAGGTTTCGTGCGGGGTGAATTCGAGGTAAAACCATTTAGTGGTGATAGTAAGGGGAGCAAGAATCAGCATCAGGTTGTCATTCCGATGTTGCGACCGGCTGATGGAAGAGCAAAAGGCTCCGGGAAAAAGGTGACTCTGTTTCCTGTGAAGAAGTTCAAGGCTACCGGATAAAACTCTTACCTGTATAAGCATATCTCCAAGTGCACAGCCAAAGCCAGAAGAGAGATGGGTTTGAGAATCACAATTTGCAGATGCAAGTTATTTTGGTATTACAAGTCCGCTTCTTACCGATCAACGGCATTCACTCATCCCAAAAGTGCCTTTCCGTGTACAACAAGACCAGACTCCATGCTAGATCATGGTAAAGAAGCTCTTCAAGCAACTGGGACACGGGGGATTCAAATTTGAGAAAATCTTGTCTGGCAATTTTGGTTTCCGAGAGCGTTGTGTTTGTGGTTTTTATAGGGGAGAATGATGGAGGACTTCTCGCCCTAGCCTTTGCAAGGTATGTAGCTATTTCTCGAACCTGCGGGCTCGATTAAGATGTCGGGCAAGATTTTCCCAATGCGATCTGTATATTCTGCAGTACATATCATGCGGGGGAAATGAATATGATTTTCTTTCTGGCAACTGCCCGGGTAATTGACAATAGCAGACTGATTTTGTTCGACATGAACAAAACTCCATCCAGTTTTCTCCCAGTCTTCCAATATTTTCTATAAACCCGAAATCCGGGAAAGTGTAACCTGAGATTCTCCCTCCAGCATCCGATCTCTTGACACAGTTTTAATTTGAGTGTACAGTCCTGTACTTAACATCTGAAACAGCGACTGCTTGAGATATGCAGTGTACAGAAATTGAGTGCAAGGCAGATCAGAAGCTAGCAAGTAGAATCTTCGGGGGAGTCAGGTGCGCTAATGAATGGCGTGACTTTATGATGGGACGACCATGAATAAATCCTGCACCCAGTACAGCAGGGAACGCGCTACAGCTGAAAGTTGAATCTGAAAGTCTTGCCCAAGCATGGGCAAGAAAGAATGCGAGAACAGACTGCCCGAGATAAACATCGTTTGGTTGGAAGCTCGGCAACTGACCTGTGCCAGAACAGCAATGGGGAAGAAAAGGCCAATGAAGGAAGTTTCGGCCAGATTTCCAGATTACTATGTAAAAGTCTGTTCACCAATTTGAATGGTACTTGAAAGAAAATCGAATGATGGGAATGATGGACTTACTGGACTATATGTAATGGGAAAGCAGATCCGAAGATGCATTCTTTAGTCTACAACTCTGCCCTAGATGAACATCCCCAAAAGCATACCTGTATCAAGATTCATTCAAATATTAATAAGTCAGAAAAAAGGGTAAATGCTAGTCCCTGATGAAGAGAATACACCAACAGTGAAATCGATGGGAAAACAGAAAAGGGGGAAAACCTGTATTCACAATACTCTGACCAGGCACATCGAGCTTTGCCATAATCCCAGTAACAGTCATCATCCCTCAGGGGTCCACGCTTAGCTGGTAGTTGTCATTTGCTTATTACTAGTGTCATAGCTCGTTATATAAACACCCAAAAAAATTTAAGAATTGAGGATTTCACCTTTTGTGACGAAATGTGATTTCGCTTTTGGATGTATATCATGCCACATCTGAAGCCAGACTTCCCTCATTAGAACTGGGGACCTCACAATGTTCCTGTGATTTGCTACACTAAGATAACGTCAATCTATGCACCGAGACTCAGGCGGGAGATTTAAAATTGTCATTCACGTTCAAACAAAACATGGAAAAAGATCAAATGATGCATCACCCCCCACCTTTATCAATCTCCCAAACTGCTGTACGCTTTCCCGGAATGCTCTCAGCGTCTTCGTAATAGGTTATGTATTTGGTCCGGGGAGATCTTGTCATGTTTGGAACAATATCTTCATCATGATGATGATCCACATTCAATTGTACTTGGACATCAGATCCATCGTGCTCGGACTGCAAGTTCAGAAGCAGACAAAAATAAAATTTGAGAACATGGATGAAGAGCATCGCTCAAACGGTCCATGATGGTATCATTGGAACAAGGATTTTCTTCCGTATAACACAATGTTTCTTGAATTACCATTTGATGTTAATAAATGCTGTGAAAGGATACCTGTGGAGCTCTTGTGATGTTCACCTTTTCTCCAAGCCAATTCTTGCACCAAGAAAGAGAATGGTATGGTACCTATATGCAGAACAGTAAATGCTTTTAGAAAGGCTTAATTTCCAGAAACTAGAAAGAGAAAGGGAGATATTCACCAGTAAATAAAACCATCAGTTTCTTTATAAAGACCAAAAAGGAAATAACTATACCGTCTCATCACCACTAGCAGCTCCTGGGTTTCCTTCAACCAGGTTGCCCGACCTACATAAATGGTACAGAGATGAAATTCATAATTCACCAACAAATCTGAACAATTACATATTTAAGCCCGTGTACTTAATAAGTGGCATCTTACCTTGAGAAGAGAGATCCTTCAATTTCATAAATGACGTCAGTAATGATCCAGTTATCAGGGTAAGGCTTTCCACTTGGAGCAAAATAGTAGCCAACCTAAATCCAAAGCTAAGATGTCAATTCTATATTTGAAACTCAAGCACATAATTCAGCCGCATGGGATAGTTCAGTCAATATAAAACAGATTTGTAAGAAAATAATGACCACCTTTAAAGAACGATATGCAAGTTCAGTTAGGATCAGAAATTAAAACTAATTAAGACTGATGCTAGGGCAAGGTTAAGTGCTATTAGACAAATCAGTGGCTGATTTATCTCCTCAAGCACGTAATGATTACAGAAGACACGACATGTAAAAGCAGGATCTTCAATTTATTTGTATATTATTCAGTTCAGGAGTTCCACGATACCTCAGTCTTTGAATCTATTCCATAGATGCAGAAAACATTCTTTATAGGTGGCCTGTCCCATGGAGAGAGTGGATTTGAAACAGGGTCACCATGATATGACCTGAAACATGAAGAAATTTCAGTCAAAAGCACAAAGTCTACGAAACAACAATACTAACAGAGTACAGCAATGAAGAAAGTACAAATTTGAAATGGCAGAAAAAGAGGAAGCCAGCAGATTGGATAAAGGTATCTCAGTAGCGACTACTCGTATCATCATTATCAATTCAAATAATAGTTTGATCTGGGTGGAGATTTCCTTATTAGAGATTAGAAAAACACCAGTACTGTGAGTCTGTGACCACTCTCTCTCTCTCTCTCTTGCCGGAAATAAAATCGATATAATAGTAAATCAAAGGAACATTATCTGCCAATTTGTACCCTTGGTAGTGCCGAGTTCTATAATGAAGAACGGTAAAACAAAAAAACTAAGTTGCAGACTTTGCCATGAAAAAGGGCTCAAAGATTTCACCATGTAAAATCTATATTAACCTTATATTTTTAAGCATCTGTTTTTCCCCCCTTTTGACAAGTCTAACTGGAACTTATTACATCGAGACATTTTCTGAGGTATAATGGTCTAACAACTCCAAGAAAATACTTACTTCTCCAACTGGTACAGAAGTCTCTTGCTATCCGGATCATAATCTTCTATTGCTTTGAAAAAGGTGCCATCTGCTATTTCCCGAGCAGAGAAGGATAGCTGAGTAGGGAGGCCACATTCTAGGTTAGATAGATTGAACTCTGCAACGTCGGTAACTGATGGATAGGCATCAAATGCTGCAAATCAGTGTGGGATGGCAAAGCATAAGACCCTGAAGTCTCTCTCCAGTCCCAAAATTATGCGCGAAACTCTCAGTTCTTACCACGGACTGAAGGTATTTCAATATTGATTATATTTGTAGGCCATCCAGAGTAGTTTGACTGAAATTCATGCTCTTCACAATGATAAATATTATGACCCTTTCTGCGCCTTCCAGAAAAGTGCTTTGAATATACAGTGTCAGCTCTACAGTACTTTGAAAATGGCATCATCCATATAGAAGATGCAAATGAATTGAACATCAGTCTAGCTGTCCCCTGAAACCTTGCATATAAGAGCCATAGCAACATATGAGTGATTTAAACTGCATCACTACAACATCTAACCAGGTAAATATCCCATGAACGGACCTCGCTGAACTCTCAAATTCACTTGTCCTCCCTTATATGGCATTACTTTATCAAGAAACCCAACTCTATGTTGACTAGTGCAGGACATTAGGGAAACCAACGATGATATATATCAGCATTCTCCAACATGAGATCCACTTTATATTGATAAATAAAGACGTCCAAAGCATGAAGAAGATGGTAGCTTGTATAATGGAGAATGTAAAAATGTTCTTTATAGGAGATGTAGTGTGAAGTTTCTAGCCCCTTCTCTACAGAACTTATGCTTCCATTAATTAATAAAAAAAATACTATCATAAGAAAATAATGCAAACCTTTTGATACTTGTGCAAAACCACAGGCACGCATGAGCAGTATGAAAGTTTTTGTAGAAACAATCACCCATGTAGGCTCATTCAGTAAATTATAATGCACGTCACATTTCTCAGTCGTAGGGAATGAAAATTTGATCATTAGCTGATCTGGAATCTCAACCAGGTCAGCTATATTGACTTTATAGCATGAAAATATTATCTCTCGTGATTGAATTACCACTAGCTGGAGTTCATTATTCCACTTAAAATAATAGCCAAAACAAATTAGCAGAAAAAGACCAGGTAAGGTGATGAAAAACCCTTCACAGAATAAGAGAACACATGGGAATAGTTGGGTATTTCTAAACTAAATACGCATGTAAATGTATGAAATAGAGAGATGACCTCAGAAACTGGAAGACCAAATGCATGTCCAGAAAGTGTTCCCTTGACAGCCTCAATTGCACCAAGAAGTGGGGCCCCTGAGGGAAAGCAAAGCAGGATCCCAAAGCTGACTTACAGCTTCAAAAATTTACACATGTTCGAAGAATAATGAGGGTAACCAAAGCAGATCAATCATACCAACTGCAAAATAGGCATGGATATGTTCATCCAGCCACTGAGTGTACTGTTTTGGAGCAATTTCCAGCTTTAACCACTCCAAAAAGTAGCGGAAGACATGATTTCCTAATGAATGAGCAAACACCAAGGAGGGGCCTCCATGAAGCTTCACTGCAGTTTCAAATGTTATTCTGCAACAGCAACACAAAAACGACTAAGTTCAGCATGCAGAGCTGAAAGTCCTAGATTTATCATAAAGCTGCTGTTGACCACTTTTTTTACCATGTTCTACGTCAGCTAATCACCAATCATTAACATCATACCACCAAAAACTGGAACTTTAAGAGAATTCCAGTTTGCAGATGAGTAGATGACCAGGTGTAAAGAGATACTGACAACACCTCTTTCGGGTTTTTCCTTCCGCTCTTTTCGATATAAATGAACAGCACGCTAATTGTTCAAGCCCCATCTATAACTGATGAAACTGGACCAGTAGAACAAATAAACCAAAAAGTTGCTTCAAGATTCAAAACAAGTGGCTACTTAACAGTGATGTGCAAGAGGATACATCCTTGGATGCAGCTCAAAAAGCCATCAGATCTGGGGTAATACCCAAAAAAGAAGTTCTCAACCAACTAATTGAAAAATCTTCAAGGCTTCTCTCTCATCATTATATTCTTCCCTGTCCTTAGAAGCCAAAGAAGGCGAGAAATTATGTTGAACCCCAGAGATGCAGTTGCCATTTTCCAGGTCTTTTTTTCAACCCACCATCACCTTTCATAACAGATTAGTCATTTATCATCTGGAGAATAGCAGTATCAACATCTCAATTGCAAATCAATTCAGGGAGAAAAAATGAATCTCGTAGATTCTGAAGAAAAATTATCACCATCTCTCATAACAGCAAATGGTAGATCTTGATCTAGAGATTTAGCAGTGCGTTAATCCACTATAGCGTATTCTCGGAGCAATGAGTAATGGGTCAAAATACATCATGGTCACATAAGATGCGCACATACTTTAACCTGTGAAAGTAGAGGTCTCTCTCTTCGAGCATTGATGGTGATAACCTCCAATCATATGGAGCAGCAATAATAGAATTCGGCTCGATACCAAACTCAATGCACCATTTTACCCACTCTTTCCATACTGAAGAAAGTGGACCTACAGAAGAAAGGAAAGAAGCATGCAAACTTCCTCTTTACCACAAGAAGAAAGACCGTGTGCTGGTCATTTTCCTATACAAGTAAAAAAAACAACTATAGTTGTTGAAGAAGTTTCTATGGAGCAGGAAGTGTAGTACCTGTTATGTAACCAGGATCAAGTTCAGTTATTGCAGAAAGACCACTATCTGGTCGAGATTTGCACTCGGGATGATCAGTCTGATTGTAAGGGTCGAGCAGCATGCACTTGAGCCAACAGTTGACGGCAGAAAGAAGCTGCAGGTTATAAGAGACAAAACCTCACTTTCAGTTTTTTCCGCCTCATCGAAGCTAGAAAGGTAATTGTAGCATGAACAATGAGACAAGGCGTAAATTACGTGCTGATAGGCTCTAAATTCTGGGAAATGAAACACTAGGACGTCCACACGTTCTCCTAATGATTGCCGGTGGACCACAGCAGCAGCTCTTAAGAAAATGAACAAAAGAAAGTATCGACGCGAAAGAAACACCGAAGGGGAGAGAATACAAGAGGAGAAGGGAGAGTGAGAGGCGACGGAAACTGAACTTTGGTGGTGTCGAGCCACACCAAATCAAGAGGGTTGAAGTCGAGCGGAGAGTAGGGGCAGTCGAGGATGGACCAAGCTCGGAGCTGAGTGGAGGCGAATCCCGGTATGAGTATTCCCGACATCCGTTTCTTCGGCTTCGACCTCATCTCCTCCTCCGCTGACGACAACGATCCGCAGCAAGCCGCTGCCAGCACGATCATTGCGACAACCGCGCATGCTCCCCTCGCGGCTCCCATTTCCTCCAGTGCCGTTCCCCAGCTCGTTGAATGGCGGAAGAAGAGAGAGCAGAGTAACAGAAAGAGAGAGAGAGAGAGAGAGAGAGGGAGGGAGATGGTTGGAGAAGACGATTGGCTCTGCCTTCAATCTCTCCGCTCCTCAGCTGACCGCCACGACAGAGCTCTGCTCGGAGATTGGCGTGTTGAACAGCTGGTGGCAGCGGTTCGTTCTCTTTCCGCAACATAATATCTAATTTTTCCGGTTTCGACTAATTCAGAATTGAATCGAACCGAGTCATCTAACCGGATAAAACCGGTATGGTGTAGTAGTGATATGAATTTTCCACCGATGTCTCATTGGTACTAATCCAGGAAACGATACTTAATCTAAGAAAAAACCGTGTCGAATCATCAAAATTAATTCATTCCTGGTGATTTCTTTTTGAGGATGATGGGTCGTTCTTGACCAATGAAAAGGCTCTAATGCATGAGCCGGGTTCAGGGATGCCCAAGCTAGTTCCAGCAAACCGGAGCATGGGCTCTCGTGCTCCCGGCTCATATTTCACTTCGGTCTCCTCTGGGAGACCTGCTTACGCCTTTTTTCTAATCGTTTGCCTCCTTTTTGTTTGAACTTTCTACATTTTCCCCCACATCTTTTTCACACGATAAATTTCAGCTTTCACGAGCTCGTGCACTTGTGAAAACGACCGCATGTGAATGGTATGCCAAGAATTTGAATGAGAACGTGCAAAGATGAAATGAAATGTATATGATAATCGATTATTGCATAATAATCAAAGTTATGAATTGTGACTGAAGATATCTCTCTCTAGAAATCTCTCGTCATCGAGACCAGCCGAAGTTACATTTCACTCCATTTTATTTCTGATAAGACAAGTGGACCAGTTGAATTTCAGGGAGGGCATTTTAGTAATCTTACGCCAGTTAAGAGGACTACAGTGATATATACTGAAGACCAAGGACTCGGTTCATCCAATTAAGAGATGAGGAGCCTTTTTGTAGCATTTAAAAAATTAAGGGGCCTTCATGTAATTAAATAGAGCAAGACGGCTCCATGCTTCGGCCGTCCTCTCTTGGGTGAAGAGATCAAGGCTTCGCTCAGCAATGGCGCTAAACGACGGCAGAGAAATCCAAGCATTGCATTCTCTCCGTCTTCTTCCTCTTCTTCTTCTTCATCTTCCTTACTTCTTTTCGATTCCATTTCCAATGCTGCTGCCGATTCGCAGCTTCAGTCGCGAGGAGGATCGTATCCGATGGAGTCCTCCAGTTCCAACACCAGGTTCAAGTTCAGGGATCACCAGGACATGGATGCGACAGCACTCTCCGAAGCCAGTTCTCACATGTCATCCGTCTCCAGCGACCGTGTCGACATCCACCACGATGACGATGGCGTGGAGGACGATTCCGACCTCCAGTCCATGACAGCCAAGGTTCCCTTCTCCCAGTGCGAAATCAAAATCCGTCATTTATTTCAATGTCGTAACTGAATTTCCTTCTTTTTCTGTCAAATTAGGGGATAAAGCATCTCTGCTCGGAGCTGCTTGAGCTGAAGGCGGCATCAGATGAGGAGTTCCAGAAGAACATTTTCTCTAATTATCCAGCATTTGTGAGGTAAGGTTCTCCATGGTCAAACATTTTCTATTAGCTAAGGATTAGGGACCGCCTGCCTGCTATACCTCTAATGGTGACCTGTGCAGGATATTTGAGGAAGCTGAAGGGATAGAGAATGAACTCATGAAGCTTAGGAATCATGTTTTGAATCAGAAGAAGTTGGTCAAGGAACTTGTTGATGGCATATATCCAAAGTTGCTAGTAGAGGAGACAATGGAATCAGTTTATGAAGATTCAGTATCTGATGGATTACCACCTCCGACCAAACTAGAGGCTCACATCAATTATGTTTCAGAGGCTCTCGACACACTGTTATCTGAAAACAGAGTTGATGAAGCTCTTGATATTTTAGAAATGGAAAATGAAAATTTTGAGAGGCTACAGCTCAGAAAAGGTTCATCAACAGATGACTTAAAGTTGTATAGTTCAGTGATTTCTGAGGGGAAGGGTGTGATCATGCTGAAGCTCAGAGAAGTGGCTGAGAACCGGAGAACAGTTGCAGCAGAACTTCAACAGGCTCTTTCTCGCATGTGTAGGCTCGGTGGCAGCAACCTTGCAACAAAATTACTGCTGAAGTATTACCGCTCACGTATTGAAGCTGGAGTCCGCAGCTTACAGAGTTCAAAATCATTCCCTAGTTGTATATACATAAGAGAGCTCTCAAAGTTTGTCTTTTCAATGATATCTCAAGGAGCAAGGAGTTTTGTGTTGCTGCACGGAAAAACTTCCCCATATGTTTCAGAACTCATCCAATGGGCCCACAAGGAAACTAAAGCTTTTGCTTCTTGCTTTACTGTTTACATCAGGTCAATCTCGGAAATAAGCGGGATATTATCAACCATGATACAGTCTCTGCAGTTTGCCATTTCATTTTGCTCTCTATTAGAAGCACAAAAATTAGTATTGCGGCAATACTTGATCGAGCAAATACATCCCTGTATACATGGGGTTTTGGAGATATACATAAATCATTTAAAGAAAGTGGTCACCATCTTCACAGCAACTGATTCTTGGGTTCTGGGCAAAGTGTCGGTAGTATTGATCAATAGCTGTACACTTGTGCTTGTTGGTGATCAGCCAGAGTACTGCTTGCTCACCAGCAGTGGTCAGAAGTTGGTAACGCTTTTCCAGGTGGGGCTGTCTGTTTTGTTTTTTATTTTTAAAGCTGAAAAATTAACATCTTTCATTATCTTAAAATGAGTAGACTATGCATAACTACTCATTCATCAACGAGTGGTCTAAAGTTATGACGGGGATGCACCAGCTAAAGTAATTTTTTTTTCTATTAGTGTAGGGAACCAAACATAAAATTCTTAGGCATTTAAACAATTTAAGCCATAGTTAATGGCTTCTTATGCTATCATAGTCTGGTATACAAGGCTGAATGAGTGTGTGATGGTACACCGAGACTTGCCTCTTGTAAGTTCCTTCTCGGGTTCTGTGGTTCTCATGTTATGTTTCACCTTTCAGGCTATTGCTCAAGAGGCCACACCTCTAGCTGACCTTGGAATGGAAAGTTCAATAGTCAAATGCCTGACAGATCTTTTCATGGAGTACATATTGATTACTGAAAAAGTCATAAATGGCGAGACAGGGAATCCTGACAGAGAGAAAGATGATCCTAGAGTTAGTTCAGCGGAAACATTGATGAAGCAGATCTCTATTCTAGTGAATTTGTCAACGCTGGAGTCTTTATTTTCCAGAATTATCAGAAGCATTTTAAATTGCAGTGGCCAGGAAGATAGCTCAAATGCGGAAGAGCGCAGTGTGCTTGAGAATTCTTTCTCGTCTATTCAAGAGGCATTTGGTCGAGTCAGATCCTGCTTCTGCTGGCAACAGATATTAAGAATAATGTCCATCCAGTACGACCAAAGAACTAGTTCAGAAGCTTCCTCTGACAATCCAAGTTATCCCGTTTTGTCTCATCATGTGAAGCCATCAATTCCCTTGCAGGTAGCTTTCCTTTCAATACAGAAATTGTGCAGTTAATAAATCATGATTTGTAGTAGTGGAGAGGAAGTACTGAGATGTTGAGGTGTCAGTGAAGTTTCATGTAAATGCATAAAAATGTTAAGACTTCTGAAAACCTCAAATCCGTTGACCCTGTTTTCATGAAGCTGGCATTGAGTGGCTCTAATGATGGTGAAATGTCAGGTCCTGTTCTTGGAACTTAGGAAAATCAGAAAACTAGCTGAAGATGTAGGTGAGATTGGTTGGATCATGGAGCTGTTGAGAAACATGATAGAGGCCACTTTTGGTTGGATTTTGGACAATGAAGTGATGTCAGCACATCCTGAAGAGAAAGTGAGTGCCCAGCAACCCAACCCTACAGAAGAGCAGGTATTTACTCCTCAGACAAACATTTTTTTGTAGAAACTGTGAGGAAACCAGTTACTTCCCCAGTCCATAATGCTTGCATCAATAAAATTTTCCTACATAATGTTGCCCCTAGTGATATTAGTCCCCTGAAAGATAACTAAATACTTCAAAAGTATCTTTTGTTCACTTATTTTATGTAGACTGAATCTGTAGGTGGAACATGTTATGTAACAACTTAAAGTCTTGGATAGATGAGAAGAAAAAAAAGATCCATTAGTTGATACTGGGAAGTAACTTCTTCCCCCTGATGCCTTGTCCCATATCTCTATACAGTTTATCATGGATGTGCAATTTCTCGTTGAACTTGCAAAAAATGGAGGATACTTCTCAGAGAATCTTGAGAAGCTCAGAGAATCTGCATTTCTTTCTGTTGGACTGGATCCTAAAAGGTAATGATTCAAATTCTCAAACCCTAAACAGCTATTTTTACTAATTTGCTTTTCAGTTTTGCTCTTTTAGTGGGAAATATTGGCTGTAAATTAGTCATTAGGAAAATTTAAAGGTCAATCTCTTTCTTCTTTCTTGACTTCACCTCAATTAATTTGTTAGGGACCTCCATGAAGATGATTGGGCTATAACTGCTGCTGCTGAAGCAATTGAGAAGCTGCTGTTGTTAGGGGAAGAGGAGCTATCAATGTTGGAACTGGGTGGTACCATTGAAAGAGAAAGCGAACCTTTTGAACTCCAATCCATTCAAGGAGACTGTTTAAGCTGCGTGGAAGGTTCCATTGGATCACAGGAATGTGACGGGGGTGGAGATGTAGCATCGACAGCAAACAACTGCTGATGTCCCCAACAAGCCGGGTGCAGGAGCCGACCGTGTCAGTGATTTTGTGGGTCCTGGTGAAGAGGGGCTTTTGGAGATGTGAAGAGCTCGACTATGGCAGGTCGGGAATCTCACCGAGCTGACAGATGAGGTGGCTGTGGAAGATCAAGGCAAAAATGAAGTTCCCCACAAGTGGCCATGGGATTGACATTCGTGAGAGACCGAGAAGGGAACTGCAGGAACTGATATTGAACCCATTCTCAGTGTATTTATTTTGCTTGTGACTGACGTTAGAGATGACTCATTTTCAAGTATGTACTAATAAAAATTCCATCTGAGGCCAGTTTTGTGCCGACCCAACTGCTATGTCCTCAGCTTAGATTTGTCCTGACTTCATGGAGCAATCCGATTTATGGAGATTCATGTTATGGGCAACGTTCGGTATGATGATCGTAAAAGGAGAAGCAACCATATCACCATGCCCTTCACTTGTTTTGGAACTACTACAAGTTTTTGACGCAAAAGAGCCTTTGCAGTGTCTCAGGGAAGCCAACAGTGTGGACAGGCTTACTGACTCGAGATCCACTCTTCAGTTTTATCCTTCGATGAAGGTTTGTTTGGGAAAGGTTCCAAGGCTAAATCCCTATCGGACTCCGATACATCGGCATTGTACACATACATCTTGGCCACCAGCAGAAAGAAGAGGAAGTTGATGGAGGCGAGAAAGGCCAAGAACCCGTAGTAGTAGTCCAAGTGTGAGATGTTTAGGTTGTTCAGGATCCAACCTCGGTGCCCATTCTTCTCAGTCACTTTCTCGACCGTCTTCAGGAGGAAGCTGCTGAGGAAGTGACCGATGCTGAGGCTGCTCGTGAAGTATGACGTGCCCAGGCTCTTCATCCCTTCAGGCGCCTGATCGTAGAAGAACTCGATCTTCGCAACCTCGACAAAGGTGTCAGCGACACCCATTAGGGCGAATTGGGGGAGGAGGATGAAGATGGTCAGAGGGACCGTCTGGTCCTTCTGGAAAATGTTGTTCTCGTGGGCAACGCTGAGACGCTTCCTGTCGGCCAAGCAAGCGATGACCATGATGATTACATGGAGCACGAGCCCGATCCCCATTCTCTGGAGAAGCGTGATCCCTCTCGGGTTTCCTGTGTACTTCCTGATGAACGGGACGAAGAAGCGGTCGTAGAGGACGAGGCTTATCAGCATGAAGATGGTCACGAATGCCGTGAGGCAGGCTGGAGGGATCTTAAAATTCGGACCCATGCTCCGGTCCAGCGTCGAGCCCTGCTTGACGAAGAGTGTAGCCACCTGAGCTACCACCGTGCTTGGTATGAACGTGACAGTCAGCACTGGAAGCATCTTGACCATCTGCTTGGTCTGCTCGACTTGCGTGACTGGGCACAGCATCCAGGACGAGCTTGAGCCGATCTTGACTGCAGCCTTGTCCAGGAATCTGCAACCACAGAACGTATTAGAGTCTTTGAACTACTTTCCAAGGCTGATGGAAATATGACTCTGGAAAATGAACTGGGAGAATAACCTTAACCACGGTGTATGATCGACCGGGAATGTGCCTGAGCTCGAGTACTCCTCGCGGGGCAGCTCATGGAGTTCCTTTGGGTTGTCTGGGGCTGCAACGTTCCATTTCCTAATTGCTGCCACCAGGACCTGGGCTATCTGGATGAGAGGGCTTCCGGAAGGCAGTTTATGCCGGTAAAACGGGGTGCCTACAACAAAGACCAGTATGGAGACAGCGAGCCCTAGAGTCGGGAGACCATACCCGAGGCTCCACCCGACGGTGTCTTGCAAGTAGACTAGAAAAGTGTTGGAGAAGAGGGTCCCGAAGAAGATGCTGAACATCCACCAGTTGAAAAACGACAGCTTCTGGATCCGTTCCTTGGGCTCAAAATCATCAAACTGGTCGGCTCCCATCGTCGAGATGTTGGGCTTCGTTCCACCCGTCCCCACGGCTATTATGTAAAGGGCGCAGTAGAAGATCCCGATCTGGAGCCGCGAGGCATGCTTGTCGCATTCATCATCCTTGATTCCGGGACCGCAAGAGGGAGGCCTCAGCTGTGGAACTGATACTGCCAGTGTTAACAGTGACATTCCCTGTTGCAGTTGAGTCACATAAATGCAAAAAATCAGCCCGAGTTGAATCGAGATCATTCCATGATGATTAAAAAAAAAAAAAAAGTTTTTTGATTGATTACCGAGAGGTAAATGGCGGATCCGATGATGAAAGTCCAGTATCGCCCGAGGTAGGCATCGGCAATATAAGCCCCGAGAATTGGAGTCATCCAGACCGTGCCAATCCAGTTGGTGACATTGTTTGCAGATGTCACGGTGCCCTCACGGAGCTTCGTGGTCAGGTACACCACTAGGTTCGAGGCTATCCCGTAATACGCCATCCGCTCAAACACCTCGTACCCTGAACCGGAACAGCAAAATACACGGTCAATGCTGACTTATAAACATGTGAGTTGCATGAGTCCATCACCTCCAAGCTCATTATGGAAAGAGTTCTGGGAAAATCGAATACACCACGTAGGAGATTCCCTTCAAATGAGTATGTGTACCGACCTACAATGAAGGAACAAGCTCGCCATCGACCGGTTCTCGATCGTAGGACTGGCATCCCCTTGAGATCGACCGAGCCGTCCTGTGCATAGCCATGTCCTCCATCTTCTCCCAGTGATCTGTCTACTGCCTTCCCTGACATCTTATGGTGTCTCTGTGGGTGAGAAAGGGGGAGAGAACGCTGAACACCTATTCGCTAATTTAGTACATAAGAGAGACAGGTCTCCTTGAACTTCACGTCTTGTATTATGGCAATTCTCAAATTAATTACGATGATGTTGACACCTTGATACAGGTTATGAGCATCGAGCTAGAGATCTACGCGCCAAACACGATTTCTTAATTATTCCACGACCGCGGAAAATGACGTGTACTTACATGATAAGTAAGTCCGAAATTTCATCGAGAAAATGACAGCAATAAAGAAGATGGTGAATAACTACAAGAACAAGAAGAAGAAGACGGATCCATAAGCATCCGGCTGCCTGCACCAGAGGGTGTCAACATAAAGACAGACCATTTCCCATCCTTAGTCTGGTAAATTACTCGAAGAATCTCAAATAATCAGTTCGAGGAATCGAGGAAAAAAGTTGGTATTGTCCTCTTTTGGGAGGGGTTCGGTTCGGTTTGACAGCACACAGAGAATACTGTTTATGTGTAGGAGTAGTTCCAGGTTGAAAGTGAAGGTTTCCTTCCATGTCTCTTTTCCAAAAGTTTAGGCAACTTTTTCTCTCAAGTAACGTGGGTGGTAGTCTCCACCTAACGATGGAGAGATGGCTCGGGACAACCCTTCTCAGGAACAGTGAAATGCGATGGAAAACAGTTGCAGAATTCACCTCGAGCATCCATACCCACTGCGTCCGGGATGATTGTAATCGTTAATAATCGTGTACTTTCCGAGAGTTATGGATCAGGATCTTTCGGATGTCCAAGCGATTCACCAGTTGATGCCTCGGACTAGGACTTGCCAAGCTCGGCATGACAAGAAACTTGCAGACCGAAATGGTTGGGTGCAATATTCGAGACTTTATTAATGTTGCGATCGAATGTGTTCGCCTCGAACCGCTCGTTGCGTGCTAGTTAACTAACCCGGAGTCATGTCCTTCGTATGGGAGAAGACATGGACGAGCCATGAACTTGCCACTACAAGTTACAGTGTCACAGAAGATTCCATTGTGTCTTTCGACTTATCCTTCCTCTGAATCTTTGGACTTTTATGGACAAGACAGCATGTGCTTACGCAATCCGGGTCGAGAGGAACGCGAGCATCTTCGAGCAGAGGGAACAAGAGAATGTACGACTTCTCGATAGAATCTTGATGTTAGTAAGATACCAGTGCCACTGGGCTTAGACCCGAATACATGACACAGTTTATCGTATCAGTCAGGAGCCGTCGGAGCACCCTGTATTTTTTTAATGATACCCGGACTCTACCATATAGAAGATGGAATTCTAAATCTTGAAATCAGACCTACTCCATTAAATCTTTAAACCGAACTTCACTCGAAACATCATAATTAAATCTGTATAATTTTTAAATATATTTTCATTGCACTTGAGTACTTGTTATTACTGATTTTAACTTATAATGATATTCTAGTCATAAAATGTTCATCAAATATACGTGCATAATTGTTATATCAATGAAAGTTCATCAAGCTAAGGAATGCAATGGTTTAAATGGTCTATGAATTTAAAGTTTAAACGAGAATGTTACAAATGATTAAAATCAAAGCACGAATAAGTTAACAAGTTCTAGGCACTCTGTGTGCTAGAACCGGAATCCTTAATTCATTATCCGAAATTCACCATATTTTCATTGATATTTGACCAAGAACGGGTAAGTTCCTACCAATTTCCTTATACCTATGCACACGTCTAACGTGAATGTTGTCCCTGCACTAATATTGGGAGAATTATATCAGATGTCCCAAAAAATTATTATTTCTCCTAAATCAGTTCTCTAAGTTTTAAAGTGATATTTTCAGTCCTAAATATTTGTTTTATTAGACATGTGAAGTTCATTTTATTACCTACTGTTAGAATATCGTTGATGTGTTACTAACATCGTTAATTTTTCTAATTTTACTGTTAGTTTGCTCACATGACACATGAGTTGGCATTTTTTATATTAAATATATAACATGACATATGTAAAAAGACATTTTATGGGACACTAAATAAATTTTGAGTGATTTTCAAGATTTAAAAAAAGTAACAAGACAAATTCATGTCCCGACCCGATTATCCGACTCGATTAAAATCGATCAATTGATTTAAAAATAAAATAAATATCGCAGTCCCAACTCAAAAAATCCCCATTCAGCACAGGTTGAACTGGGCAAAAAGAGCTTACTAAAATAAACCGGATTGAAAAATATCAAATTAAATATATTACTGTCATATCAGCCAAATTAACGGAAAAACGATAAATTAATACCGTCAATGACACATCAACAATATATAGCAAAATGAACTTAAGACGTGTAACGGAGAAAACATTTAAGATTGAAAAAGTCACTTTAAAACTTACGGGACTGATTTAAGAGAAGTGATGAACTTTTAGAACTATTGTTGCAATTCTACCCAATAATATTAGTCAATTTCAAGATTTCAAAAAAAGTAGCATTTATCAGTAATAAATTCAAATTTTAACAATTTATTTTCAAACCATGGTGTAAATAATAATCATATAATTTTGTCCATCCCAACATCTTTAAACAATGTCGAGAGCAAGAAGAGTTTCATATACAAAAAAAAATAATAAAATAATAAAATATATCATTTCACGATATTTAAAATTTGACCTTTTTGTCTCGTTGCACTTTAAAGGCGCGGGCGGTGCTGGGCCACCTCAGCATAACGGTCCTCACGCGACCAGCTTAATTTAATTTTGTACAGTAATCATTGCATGACATCTTCTAAGGGCAATACTGTAATTGACACGAAGTCGAGGTCCAGGTTGTCTGCTGTCCTTTCCGTTCTCATCACTCCCTCCTCCAACGGTCACCTTCCTCTTTTTCCCCAAATCTGTGCTCTGTTTCTTGCTCTCCCTCTTCTTCCTCCAAGAAATATAAATCTCTCCCCCTATCCGTTTACGTCTCCTGACCGTTTTGTCTTCTCCTCCTCCTCCTGCTCCTACTTCCATAGTTCACGTTCTTCACTCCCCGTCTCTTTTTGTCTACGAGCGAAATCATGGAGAACCGTTGATTGAATCTTCGGATCTTTGGTGGTTCGGAACACCCACAGAGAGCTAGAGGAAGAGGAAGAGGAAGAGGAAGAAGGGGAGATCTGTGATGGGTTGCTTCCTTACTTGCTTTGGCCCTTCCAAGGACAAGAAACGGAGGAAGCAGAGGCGCAAGGTTCAGGTTCAACCCGGAGACCAAGTAAGTTTAAAGCCTCCTTCAAGCTCCCGACTTTAACCTTGCTCCCTCCCTTTTTTTTCCCTGCTTCCTTTCCCGATAAACTCGTACAATCGACGGGTGGAACAATTGGATGAGTTATTTTTGGGGGGTTTTGAGTGGAAGGGCTTTGATCTTCTCAGGGTTTTTAGAGATTGTTGTCATTGAGTATCATAAGAGACCCTATATCGACAAATAAGCTGAAAAGTTTCGATCTTGTAGTTAGCCTCCGCATCCCCAATTTACTTATTTGATCGCGCGGTTCTTTTGCTGCAGAGGGCTGCGAGTGCTGAGCCTGCACGATATGCTCCGATTCATGTCCAAGATAATGCAGCGGAGCCCGTAAGTTCAGACTCTGAAAGCAGGTGAGTTGTTACACTTGCTTAATTGGGTCTTCCTGAATCGATCTTTGATTGGATGGTTTTGGCTAGTGGTATAAATCTCCGGCCTTTGGTTACAGAGATAAATCCGAGGAGAAGTCGAGCCGCATTGCCCGAAAGAAAGTAACTTTCGATTCACATGTCAGAACCTACGAGCATGCTTCCACCCATGATGAAGTGCCGGACTCTGCACCTCTAATCGGAGAAGGCAGCGAGGACCGGGAAAGGGAGAAGTGCAACTTGGCAAAACCCACAGTGTCTCAGTCTTCCTCTGAGGATGTTTCTTATGCGTCGAGCGTTGGTTCATATACTCCGAATTATCGATATGAGAATTGCAGAGAGAGTGATGATGAGGATTTGGGATCGGACTGTGATGAAAGTGACCTGGAAGATGATTCTGATGATGAGTTGGATGATGATGGTGAGGATGATTTCGACAGTGCCAACGAGAATTTCGATCAAATTGATCGATCGAGGGTGAATCGGGAGATTGCAGAGGAGAATCCCGATCATGTGCAGAACTCAGACAGGATGAACTCGAATGCACGGGATAGGAGTGCTTTCGTTCATCCTGTCCTGAACCCAATAGAGAACTTGACACAGTGGAAAGCTGCCAAAGCAAAAGGGACCCTGCCAATTAAGCATCAGAACGGCAAGGAGGAGTCCGGCTTTGATCAGGAATCGAGGATCTCGTTCGGAAACAATCCGGGTCTCAATAGAGGCTCATTCGGTTTCAAGTCCAAGTCTGTTGAGTCCAGTAAGTCATCTTCTCGAGAAGTTTCTGTGGACGCTAGCCTCTCGAACTGGCTGGTTTCATCGGAGAGCACTCCAATCGATAAGAAGAGCCCAAACTCTGTTTGCTCTACTACTCCGAATAGTATGTGCCAAGGATCAAGCTCCCCCTTCAAAAAGGAAGATAAACCAATCTTGGGGGCACTTACGGTTGAAGAACTTAGACAGTTCTCAGCGACAAATTCACCGAGGAAGTCTCCAAGTCGAAGCCCCGACGAGATGCCCATTATTGGGACTGTAGGAACCTACTGGAACCCCTCCGCTGGATCAGCCAACAACAGCTCTTCTCACTCGACTTCTTCATTCAAAGGGATTCCAAACACAACCAGCAAATACCAAGAGGTAACTGTCGTATCCGATCCACACACCATCGAAGTAATTGAATTTTCAGGAAGTGGGTATCGATTTAATTGGCTCTATATATGTTGCAGGACAGGAAGGTGAATTGGCATTCTACCCCATTTGAGACCAGACTGGAGAGAGCTCTGATCAAGGGTTCTGCTGATGAAGCTTGTGCCGTGTGATAGTGAGGATTTCTGTGTCTTTGATGAGTGTGTGTGGTTCTGTTTGATGAAAAACATTACGATTTTTTATTCTTTTATGCGAACGAGTTTGCGATGTTTTGGTCAAGATGCAGTATATCATTGGTACTGTACATGTTTGGTTGGATAATGTAAGTGTGGGCTAAGGTGGTTTCTGTAATGAAGGAGATCTGCTTGAGGTTATTGAATTTTGTTCGACCGAACGTGTTGGAAGCAATGCAAGTAACTGGAGGAGTAAATGATCAAACACAGAAACCCGAAGCTAATTGATTCTATATGACAGGTGAAATGCACCGAAGCTACACAATCTAACACAAAAAACTGCAGCATCGGGGTCAGACTCCTCCACAACTTAGTCGAGAGTAACACGAGACAGCATCCCGCATCGGTGGGTTCTAGGCTGACATTGCCGCAGAATGATCCCAACATCTGCAGCATCATGGTGAGCTAATTGAATTCTAGTCAACTAAACCTGTGGGAAACAATGCAAACAACATGAAACTACATAATCAAACACACAAACCTTAACTAATGAATCACTGACAGGAGAAGTGCACCGAAGCTACACAATCTAACACAGAAAATGGAATGTTCTTCATTGACATTTCTGCTGAATGATGACAACACCTGCAGCACCGGCTTCATTGAAGATGTTGCAGGTGCAAGACGGGTCTTGTTCTATTTTTGGTTGGACAGTCTGATGGTGTCTTGTCCAGCTCGATTAATCCACCAGCCTGAAGGACTCGAAGTCTACAAACCAATCGATGACCACACCCGCGATATATATATACATCACGTGTTTCTTAGGAATTATTCGGGCTAATCAAGTGGTCTCTGGTTAATGATTCTTTCCACTGGTTTTGATATAATATGTAAAAGTCCACCCACCAAGAAGGGCTCCGCGGGTTCGATGGCATAAAGTGAGATCCATTTCACCGTTAACAATTAATTACGAATCTCAATCTTGCATTAGTCTAAGGACCCATTATAATCTCTTCGAAGTGCTTCCTTCCAGTCAAGAATGCGCGATCGAGGATTACCAGAGATTGCAGGATACGCATTGTTCTTCGATACATCGTATCCTATTAGTGGGGCAGCTGAAAGATCGTTCAACCGGGGAGGGACTTCATCTTCCGTGGCGTTGCAGAGAGTGATTTCCCGAGTTGCAATAGTATACCGGTAACGTTAATTTCAGGGAAGTTGCGTTGCAAAAACTCATGACAACTTGTGACTATCATTCTGTGCTACACAAGCTCGTGTCTTGTGGAGGAGGGACAAGATTCCTTAAACTGAGCTGTTCAAGGAATCGAAATTAAAAGAAGCAAAGAAACAAATACTGACATCTGTTTTTTTTTTTTTTTTTTCTGTAAGGAATTTTCGAGCTCTCTCTGCTGTTGACATAAAGTGGCTGAAGAGGTTGGTCACTCTTGGATCGGGTCCAAACAATTCCCTGCTGCTCTCGGAGCGGGTTTAAGCAATTCTGATCCATTTCGGCTTGCGGGATGTTTACGAGCACAAACTTCCTGCAATCCCTCGTGGCCGTTCGGCGGAATCCGCTCTGATACTAACTGTAGCATTGCAAATTAGGGGTGTAAATGAGCAGTTTGAGCCATTTTTTTCGAAAATTATCGTGCCTTTTTTTATTCAATTTTTTCAAGTTAAAAAACTGTACTGATAACCATTTATAGATTATGAAAATCACCCACTTCGGGTTTGATTTTTTCAGATAGCTTTTTCGGGTCTAGATTTTTATTATAATAATATATTAAATACAAAAATAATAGAAGAAAATTTATTATAATAAATTGGAAATACTAATTATAAATATTTGTATTGTCAAAATCTAATAATAAAATAATTTATTACATATGATATAAATTTAACATAATCTTCTATTCCGTTTCGGGCCCTGCCAGGTTTTTGGATTGGGATCGGAATTTTTCGATCAAGTTTTTTCACCTTAAAAACAGCTATAAATTTATATCAGAACCCATAAACTCAATTTTTTCAGTCTGCGTTCTATCGATTTTTTAGAATTTTTCGAATTTTCAAGTTTTTAGTTACACCTCTGCCGCCGAAGAATGCTATCTTTAATGCTCTATGTACACAGCACCTACAACCACTTTTTATATTTTCTCAATAACAATATTCTCACGTTTCGACCTATCGACCGGTCAAAATTTTTCTATAATTAAAATTTTCCCTGTAATTATATTCATTCCTGTTATCTAATAATACTCAATACAGTCAGACAATATCGACAATACTCAAATCTGAAATTTCAATATTTTTATTTTGCAAAGGGAAAAAAAAATAACTCTGCTGTCAATTCCACTCGGAATTAGGTGGGACGCACATGTCTTCGCACATGAGAAACAAGGTTGACCATTTCGAGAATTCTTTTAATATTTTTATTTTTGAAAAAAAAATCAAAACCTACTCAATTTAAGACACTAAAAAAGACCAATTTGTAATTTAAGAATTTAATGCTGTGACTCATTTCGACTAATCACCTTTGAGAGACATTCACCGACCATGTCTTTGTTGTGTCTCACGGTCAGGAAAAAACTAATCCCACCTTTAAAAATACGAATTTAATAATAAAAATATAACGACGTCAATATCGCCGCCTACAACTTCCAACTATTGAATAAATTCGGCCCTCGAACTCTCTACACTTTGCTCCCCCGGAATCTCTTGTCTGCTTCAATCCGGTCCCTGAAAGTGCGACGCGCCTTGCCCGTCGAACACCCGAGGGGACGATGGAGTCTACGTGACAAGTTCGAGGACTGAATCGGAGAAATTAATGATTTCCGAAGCTTTCCACTTACTTTAGTACCGTTCGCATGTAAATCGTGCCCGAACACTATTAAAACAACAGTGGCAGTAAAGGTAATAAAGTAGTTAATGTGAATTTTAATTAATTTAAAATAAACATGCTAAACAGTGGTCAGACCAATTATTCTATCGCTTGCATTTTGTCACCTTCCCGCTGCCCTTATCCTTAATGATCATAAAAAGAAAAAAGGTAGAATGGGTTCTTTCCGAGTAAGTTTTCAGTGTCCAAGACAGTGACAGGCTCGTCCTATGAATTATCTTTCTGATCTTGACAGATGTAAATTTTTCGTAATTTTTAAGGATCAACTTACACATGTTAAGATCTAAAAGAATTTATTATGATGAACTTATTATGTATTACACACGGAATATTTACCCGTTCACTCCTTCCTATGAATTGCCAGCGCACACATTATTTGGACGCCCAAGCAACTCTCACATTTTTTTTCGATTTTAAATGTTATTCGGAAATCTTTTACGTGTAAAAATAATTTAGATGTGGACGGAATTGACTCACTAAGAGTAAATTTCTCCAAGCTTGTATATTTAGAAGATTTAAAATTAAAATTTTTATTTAAGAAAAAGATGTAAATAATATTATTTATGGTGGAGTAAATTATTTATTTGTGAAAAAAAAAAGCTTGGAAAATGGAAAAAGGTAAATTCCCACGGCTATAAAACAGACAGACAGCTCGTGTCATGGCTACTGATGAGGTCAGACACCTCAAGAGGCATGACAGAAATTCAACCCCGCCTGCGGCTTCTTCCTCCTCCGCTGATTCCCTTCCTCTGTTTTCTCATTCTTCTTCTTCTTCTTCCGCTGAGTGCGTCTGCCTCTCAGACAACAGAAGCCCGGGCTCTCCTCCAATGGAAGACCACCTTGAGGCTCCCTTCTCCTTCTCCCCTCGCTTCTTGGTCGTCCTCCAACCTCGCCCGCCTCTGCAACTGGACCGGCGTTGCCTGCAACCCCGGCGGGTCCGTTTCCGGGGTCAGCCTCCCAGGCTTGGCCCTCGAGGGCACTCTGGATTCCCTGAACTTCTCTGTGCTCCCCAACCTGACTCGGCTCGACCTCAGCTCGAACAGCCTCGAGGGCTTGGTGCCCTCGAGCATCGGGGACTTGTCCAAGCTCGAGTACCTGGACCTGGGCAACAATGCCCTCGCAGGCGAGGTTCCACCGGAGATCGGAAAGTTGCAGCGGCTTAGCTACCTCGGACTTTATAACAACAGCCTCAATGGGACCATTCCTTATCAGCTGAGCAGTCTTCAGAAGGTACAGTTTGTGGATCTCGGGTCGAATTACTTGGAGACTCCTGACTGGTCTAAGTTCTCGGGGATGCATCTCTTGACACATCTCAGCCTGTACTATAATTCCCTGACCTTGCAATTCCCCGGGTTTATCGTTGAGTGCCGGAACTTGACTTACCTCGACCTGTCGATGAATCAGCTGACTGGACAAATTCCGCAATCGGTGTACTCGAATCTAGGCAACCTCCTTTACCTTAATCTCACAGAGAACCTGTTCGTGGGACCGATCGTGAACATCTCAAAGCTCTCCAAGCTCAGAGAGCTCCGCCTAGGACACAACCAGTTCAATGGTCCACTTCCTGGAGACATAGGATCGCTCTCTGACCTTAAGATCCTGGACGTGAACAAGAACCTCATGGCGGGTCCAATCCCTTCTTCGGTGGGCCAGCTCGGGAAGCTGGAGACGCTCAATCTGAATGAGAATGGCTTCAATTCAACAATTCCTCCTGAGCTTGGACTTTGTTCCAACCTTACTTACCTCGCTATCGCGGTAAACTCGATCACTGGACATCTTCCCTTGTCGCTCTCAAATCTCACAAAACTGTCTGATTTAGGAGCGTCTGACAATTTTCTTTCTGGCGAGATCTCGCCTTACTTCTTCACAAGCTGGACCGAGCTCACGTCTCTGCAGCTGCAGAACAACAATTTCTCGGGCCACATCCCACCTGAACTTGGCCAGTTGACAAAGCTCACTTACCTTTTACTCTACAACAACTCCTTCTCAGGCCCGATCCCTGATGGGATCGGGAACATGAAGGATATGCTTTCCTTAGACCTTTCGAGGAACAATCTCTCAGGTCCGATCCCGCAAACTCTGTGGAACCTAACTAAGCTCACAACCCTGCAAATCTTCTTGAACAATCTCATCGGAACAGTCCCACCTGAGATCGAGAACCTCACTTCATTGGATGTCTTTGATCTGAGTGCTAATCAACTCACTGGAGAGCTGCCCGGGACACTTTCTCATCTTACCAGTATACGAGTCTTCTCCGTGCACACTAACAATCTCTCAGGCAGTATACCAAGCGAGTTTGGGAAGTACAGCCCTTCATTGACTTCAGTCAGCTTCTCGAACAACAGTTTCACTGGCAAGTTGCCACCCGAAATATGCAGCGGGTTCGCCCTTCGAGAATTCACAGTCAACGGAAACAACTTCACGGGCCTGCTCCCGGAATGTTTGAGAAATTGTTTGAACCTCGCAAGAGTCCGTGTTGATGGGAATGGATTCACTGCGAATATCACAGAGTCATTTGGAGTGCATCCTAGCCTTACCGTTGTTTTCCTCAGTGACAATCAGCTAGTTGGGGAAATCTCACCACTATGGGGACAGTGTTTGAACCTCACAGATCTGCGGATGGATGGAAATAGAATCTCTGGGCAAATCCCGGTCGAGCTCGGGCAGCTTTCTCAACTGGGCTCCCTGAGCTTGGCCAGGAATGAGCTGTCTGGAGACATCCCCGATGTGCTTGGAAACCTTAGCCGATTGAACAGGCTCAACTTGAGCAGTAATCACTTCACAGGTGAGATTCCTAGCGAGTTTGGGAAATTGACGGACCTCAGCTATCTTGACTTGTCGGGAAATGCATTGGTTGGTACCATTCCGAGGGAGCTTGGAAATTGTGATCACTTGTTGAGCCTCGATTTGAGCAAGAACAGTTTGTCAGGAGAAATTCCATCCCAGCTCGGGAATTTGCTTGCCTTGCAGTACATATTGGACCTTAGCAGCAACAATCTCTCAGGATCAATCCCTTCAAGCTTGGACAAGCTTATTTCGCTAGAGAACCTCAATCTCTCCCGAAATGAGCTATCAGGAACAATCCCTGCTGCATTTTCCAGCATGATAAGCTTACGGTCGATTGACTTCTCATACAATGTCCTGACTGGTCCCATTCCTGGTGGTAGCATGTTCCAGGATGCTCCTGCAAGTGCATTTCTTGGGAACTCGGGGTTGTGCGGGAACACAACCGGGTTATCTCCTTGTAATAGTACAGGCACGCCAAGCAACAAATCCAAGCACGATACAAGAATTCTGATCAGCATACTCGTTCCTATTTTAAGCGTATTGACCATTGGAGCATTACTCCTTGTGGCTCTAATACTTCGCTGCAAGAGCAGGCTTCTTGACAAGGAGATCAAGAGCAGCGAAAATAATTCAAAGAGCTACGAGTCGATGATATGGGAGAGAGAAGGGAGGTTCACGTTCAACGATATAGTGAAGGCGACGGAGGACTTTCACGACACATATTGCATAGGGAAGGGAGGGTTCGGGAGTGTGTACAGAGCTGAATTGCCTGCTGGACAACTCGTAGCAATCAAGAGAATCAACATTTCAGACTCTGGTGATATCCCGGCAATCAACCGCCAGAGCTTTGAGAATGAGATCCGGATGCTGACTGAGGTTCGGCACAGGAACATAATCAAGCTTTATGGATTCTGCTCCAAGGGAGGGTTCCTGTACTTGGTTTATGAGTACATTGAGAGAGGGAGCCTGGGAAGTGTGTTGTATGAAGGAAAAGTGGCCGAGTTTGACTGGGGCACGAGGGTGAGGGTCGTTCAGGGACTTGCTCACGCCATCGCTTACCTGCACCATGACTGCTCTCCGCCTATTGTTCATCGTGACATATCTATGAACAACGTACTGCTTGAGGCCGACTTTGAACCACGGCTTGCTGATTTTGGCACAGCAAGGCTGCTCAACTCAGACTCATCCAACTGGACCACGGTTGCAGGTTCATATGGCTACATGGCTCCAGGTAACACAACTGCACCCATCTCTCTTTGTACAAACTCTCAAATTAACAGTCTCCTAACAGCAATTTGCTTTCAAATTGTGGAATTCAGAGCTGGCAACCACGATGCGGGTGACGGACAAATGCGACGTATACAGCTTTGGAGTTGTGGCGCTGGAGGTCATGATGGGCAGGCACCCAGGAGATCTCCTGGTGTCCGACAGCTCGAGTCTACTTCTAAAGGAAATGCTAGACCAGCGGCTCCCAGATCCGGTCGAGCAGTTGGCTGAGGAAGTCGTGTTCGTGGTCTCAGTGGGCTTGGCATGCACGAGGAGGAATCCTGAGTCTAGGCCCACAATGCGTTCTGTCGCTCAGGAATTATCGGCACGAACCCAGGCATGCCTGCCAGAGCCACTAGGCTCCATAACCATCAGCAAGTTATCTAACTTTCAGAAATAATCAGCTTTCTTTCAAAGCACTAATAAATCCTTAGATAAGGTTCAATGGGCACTTACTTCACTATCTCGAACTTCGATTTAAACAACAGTTTGTTCTTGTGACAAGCAAATTAGGTAGGCGGATGTGTACGGATATGCGAAATGCCCTCGAATGTTGTATTATCATATTCCTCACAAACTCCACCCGGCAATTTTGTACCGATGCAAATTCGATGTTTTTAACACCGGGGAGTAGCTGTTAGATAACGTTATTGTTCATTCTGCTAGGGTGGTTCAGGAGTTGATTTCGGACTTTTTTTGATGTTTTTAATGCAGAGATTTGTTCAACTGCTGATATTCAACGGTAGGAATCATATTTAAAGCTCAACGCGCTAAACTTCTGGTCCCGCAGGACACTCATTTAAGTAGTCATTGATGTGAACTACTGGAATATTTGCTGCACTGCGGCACCGACCTGTATTATATGCCCGTGGGGACAGCAACTGTCCTAAGGTCAAAATACAGAAACATTCCACGAATTGCAAAGCGACAAGGGGAAATGTTATTCTAAGTTTGAAAGTTCGTTCCAATACAAGACGGAGAAGCGCTGTGCATTTTTCTATATAGTTTTGCTACGAATGCGGCTCACTCACTCGTAAAACAAGCACGTTTCAAGAGCACTCCTAATCGGTGCCCAATCAAAAGGTTTTAGAATAGCTCAACAATCCACTCCGCATGGTTTAAGGACTGGACCGGTCTGCTTGGGCAAGAAAGGGTCGATCCTAACCCAAACCAAGGAGAAGATTGAGGCAAGAAGGATCGACCACAGCACCACAATTGTCGGGGTCCTGTTCTGCCTCCCCATGAGACCCTTGAGGAAGGGGTATAGATGGACAATGACCCAGAAGGCGAAGAACAGCTTCCCGAACAATGGGCCCCAAGAGCCGTAGCCATTGTTGATGGCATCAGAGACCCCTGCCACGACACCAACCATGTTGAGGATGATGAGGGTGGTGGGAGGGATAAGAAGAGTGGTCCACTTGAAGAGGTAGAGCTCCCCGAACTCTGTGTCATCTGCAGCCTTGGATGTGACAGTGAAGTTGGTGTCAACTCCGGCAAGAACCTTGAGGAGGCCCTGGAAGACTGCAAAGAGGTGAGCGGAGACACCTCCGATGACCCAGAACTGCTCATTCCTCCACCAGTCCTCAATGCTGACTCCGCTCCACCGGAGCTCGAGTATGCCAGTGGCGATGATGGAGAGGAAGAGGGCCAGGAACCAAATGCTGGCCAGGTTGGTGAGCTGTTGAAAGGAGGGAGTTGTTAAATTATGAAGGATCTCTGTCAACATTTGCGAGTGAAATCTGAGCAACAAATACATTGACTGAAGCTTTTGGTCTTGAGCCCAATTCTAATGGCAACTGTTCTGAAAGTTAAAATAGATTTAGATGTATGAAAAATTCAATTCTTAATAAAAGAAGATAGTCATGAGGTAATAACCGTTTTACTCTTCCAGGAACTGTTAGTGCCTTGCACAAAATTCTGCAAGACTTACCGTGGGGATGATGAATTTTCCGGTGAGAAGACAGACGGCAGGAATGGTACAATAAGCAAGCAGGGGAATGGAAGTGAAAGGGTAGACAATGGTGTTGATGTAGGCGAGCCTCTCAAGATACTTCAGCTTCCCTGCGTAGCCATACCATAACGGGCAGTGCCGGCTGAAGAAAATCTCGACCGAGCCGAGGGCCCACCTCAGGACTTGGTGCAGCCGATCGGACAGATTGATTGGCGCAGATCCCTTGAATGCTGGTCTCTTGGGCATGCAGTACACCGACTTCCATCCTCTGCAGTGCATCTTAAAACCAGTCAAGATATCCTCCGTGACTGAACCGTAGATCCACCCGATCTGTCAAAATTTATCACGGAAGCAGTGTACAATATTAATCTACCAAAGAAAGTTCCATAATCAAAATGAAAACTTCTCAGTAAGGCAAACATCAAACTTGCCTCTTTTCCCCACTCGGTTTTCTCTTCATATCCACAGCTTATGACATGAATGGCTTCTTTAACGAGAGAGGTGGAATTAGTTCCTTCTGGCAGGCCACCATCTTCCATAAGAGTGGATGCAATGAAAACAGGCGACTGCCCGAATCGCTTCTCAAAGTTCTTCTGTGACATCAGTGATGACTTTTCCAGCTCATCATAGCCCTCGAAACCTTCTTCGATCTCTTCAAGATCAAACATAGGCCCCGATCCTTTCTTCCGTAAGTAGTTCATTCCCATCATCTTCTTCTTCTTGGGGTAGAACACTGAACTCAGCAATCCCTTCTCTGACTTCTTCTTCGACTTCTTCCTCGAACCACCACAGCAGCAGCAGCACCATGAGGGTAAGCAGTCACAGGTCATCTTTGGCCGCTTTTCAGACACAGGCGGGTCATACCCATACAAGGCCTGCCGATTGAAGACACATCCTGTCCCGACATACACCGGTCCTTGAATTCCATCGAGCCCTCTCATGTTGATCTTTAGGATACGAAATTAACATTAAGATTCACATTCATCAGTCAATCAGAAGAAAAGATTGGGTGTTAAATCTTCTTGGTTTAATTTGACATTTAATGGGAGCTTACATCAAAGAAAACTATGTTGCGGTTAGCATATCTATCGTGCCGATCAATACCATCGAACCGCTGAGGAAACTGCACGTAGCAGAGCTTCTTCCCGAGCTGCGGATCCATTAGGAAGCACATGGCTTCCCTAACAGCCTTGCTGTTGTTGATGTAATGGTCACAGTCCACATTCAGTAGAAATGGTGCATTGGTTAGTACTGCAGAAACTCGAACCTGAATGACACACAATTAAATTGAAAGATTAGTGTCTTTTGCCATTCCCTACCTAATATTATCTCATAAACTTCCAAAAAAGAAAGACAATGTAAAAAGACTCACCAGAGCATTCATTGCACCAGCCTTCTTGTGATGTTGATAGCCAGGGCGCTTCTCACGAGAGACATAGACGAGTCGAGGCAATTCCTTACCTTCCACATCAAGAGCACCCTCACTTCCAAGATAAACCTGTAAGTCAGTAAATGCACTTGTTATTTCACCAATCTCTAGAACTATCTGCCGATGAATTTCCTAGTACAACTATTTACTTGTCTATGTGGTAACTTTTCTCATTGAACCTGAATCATGCCGGGGTGGTCACGAGTGTTATTTCCAGGCCAAGGGGTACCATCCTGCATCACCCAACCTTCTTCAGGTTTCTTCTGGGCCTTTGCCACAAGCGCATTGATCCTCACCTTGAATTCTTCGTACTCTCTCTACAGAGAAAGATCATCAGAGGTGAGGACACTGCGAGTTTTTCCCTCTTTCAAGTGCCAGTAATAGAGCCCTGCCCTACAACTATAACATGCTCACATACCTTCATTGCCCGGCGCTCCTTCACAAAGGTAGGCTGTACCTTGTCCTTCAGGTAATCAATCTTCTGGGAGAAATAAAACTCAGGTGCCCTCGGCTCGATCGAGTGCTTCTTGCAGAAGGGGACCCACCTCCTGGCAAACTCTGCTGTCTCTGAGAGCGTGTCAAAGAGCAGCATCGAGGCTCCATCATCTGACACGTAGCAGCTGACCTTCTCTACAGGATAGTCCACTGATAAGATGGACAGCACCGTGTTGGCAGTTATGATCGGTGGCTCCTTGAGGGGATCAACTGTGCTCACAAAAAAGTCGACTGGGGCCAGCTTGTTTGGTTCACCTTCCCGCTCAAACCTGATCGAGAGCCGGTCCAGGTAGGTCTCTCGATTGATGGGCTGCCACTTGGGGAACTGGTCCAGGATCCATGAGAACGCAAACCATACCTCACATATGACTGATGCAAGCCACAGTGGAAATGCATCTTTTGCAGGGGTCATGATACGGAAGTGTAGGAAGAAAGCTAACACAACGAGCCTTAGCACGATCACGATCCTGTAAGGACTGATTTTGCTCGACGAGACTGGGACTTTTCTCCACAAGGGTTGCCTCGCTTCAGCGAGCCTGCAAGTTAAATTAGCAACATTGTCAATGGAGCAAGCATCTCAAAATCCTGTTCTTTGGAAAGATACAGCTTTTGCATTGTGCATTGTAATAAGAAATGGAAATGTTTCAGAATGGTATCACCATATACTGTGGAATCCCAACTTACAGGAAGTCATCTTCCTCTCCATCATCTTTATTCCCGCCCTGATCATCTTTGCTCACTAAGCCTCTCTTCTCCTGCCTGATCTTCCACTTTTCGATCCTCTCTTTCCATTCTTCGCTCCCGAATGCATCCTTCTGGTCTCCTTCCATCTCCATCCCAGCAACTGCATCACGCCAAGTTAACAACCAGAAAGAAGAATACATGTAAAAGAACTTTGCTAAGAGACAACAAAATGATACGGCTTTTGCTTCAACAGGAGAAACGATTCAAGAATCAGAAGGAAAAAACATTCTAGTTTATGAAATTATTACCACTTCCAGCGGAGGAAAATGCAACACCATTGGGATGTAGTTTCTGTGCATGATGATCCCCATTTTCCTGCAAATATTGCCAAGCCTTTTAGTTTTAACGATATCTATTGACCTTCATACACATGCCACTATTAATCGGTCCTCCTCTGAATTAATTGGATCACAGATCAACTAGATTCTGATCACAAAGCCAAGCTCATTGAAAACAATGGGTGCCTAAATTTCTTGTCTGCCAAGTGAATTCTGTTGTGTCCCAACTAATTTACCGAATGGTTTGAAGCATATTTGTTCTGATCGGAAACATCAGCAGCATATTTCTTCAGCTGGAATTCATCCTCGAAATCATCATGGTCAAAGTTGTCCTCATCGTCCCCTGCAACTCTAGGACAGCCTATCACAAAACACGTTGATGTCAGATATAAAGCCAACAAAGTTTGATCTGCAGTTAGCCGGACATTCTGTCTAGAATGTGTCCCAAGTTGTATAACAACAACATAATAAAACACAACAATCTTAATATCAAGCTCTTAAACGAGTTGACAATGATAAACCTTTGTGGCGCTTATAGCGGGTGTTGCACTGGGGGCAGCACTGTGTCCCTTCACTCCTCTCATACTCGTAGCATGGCCTACACACTGGGAACCTACACACATGGCAAGCCACAAACAGCTCCCCATCCTCTCTTAACCCAATCTTGTCTCCACAGACTCGGCACTCTATCGATGCCACAGACTGCCGAACAGGAGAGGGATCATGCTGAAAAGCACCGCGTTCATCAGACCCAGTGGGATATTAGAGATCATATAATACCAACAATAACACCGCGGTTGAACTGACTGCGGATGAGAAACTAGAATGTACCTTCTCGTGAATGTGGAGTTCTTCCCTGGAATGGGAGCCAGTGAATAAGCCCGAAGCCATGGAACTGAGGCCAGGAAGTGTGCGAAAGTGAGAGATGGGAAGAGAATGTGAAAGTTGGGTTTTTATTCTAAGGGGAATGAGTTTTCCTAGATCTGTTGTAAGCGAGAAGAGTTTTCCATGTGTGTCTGTGTCTCTTGCACCAAACTGTGAGTTGGGAGGTCGTATGTTTGAGTACAAGAGACGTTAAAATTTCAAGGATTTGGTGGGAACAGAAAATGTAAAAGGAAATAGTAGAGCTCGATCGAGATGGTTTGATGAATATTAAGTTCTCGAGTTCAAGTCTTGTAAATGGATAAAATTCCCTCAATAAACCGACCGGCTCGAACCTAAATTAAAATTAGGCATCAACGCAGAAAATGGAAAGAAGGAGAGTAAAAGAAAGCATGGTTTGTTTTCCTTACGGCGGTTCCAAAATCTGTTTCAGGAAAAACAATGTGTAGCTTTAGCTTCATCCCAAAGGCAGGTGTAAAGGCCGACACTAACCTCCTTCCAGAACAACCAGAAACCTAAAAAGAAGGTGACGTGTGAGAAAAATAAAAATAAAAATGTGGAATCCGCTTGATCAGGATCGGGTTGAATTTTCGATTGCGAGATGTTGCTGATGAAATGGTTATTGTTGCATGCGAAGAAATGATCTTTTCGGGGCAAGCATCGGCAGGTGTTCTTGGTTTCACAGGGTCAGGGTCAGGGTCCAGTACCCATATCAAGTCAGTCGCGGACAAGCATGCAAGAAAATTAACTGAGAGTAGTTCACATGGGTCGGTTCAGTTGATTCAACCAGAGAAGGGAGAGACCCAACAATCTAAGATTGGTCCAAGTTTATAACAATCAGTTCAGGTTTTGTTCGGTTCAAATGGAAATGGCACTTCTGATCAGAATAAATGTGTCATTAGATCAGACAATCTGTACAGCCGATCCGAGTATTGAGTGAGAATAGGGTTTATTTTCAAATTATTTCGTCAAAAGTGGTTCCTCTGAAACTATTTACGGAAATAGAGTTTTTTAAACGCAGGTTGAAAATGCGGTTTTGTATTAATGAAACCGCATCTTCAAGATGCGGTTTTGTGATGTTTTTTGCTTTAAGAACCGCATCTTGAAGATGCGGTTCCTATGCAAATTTTTTTTTTTTTGAAGGGAACCGCATCTTCAAGATGCGGTTGCTGTGCAACTTTTTATATATATATATATATTATATAATATCTAGTAAGGATTTCAATAAATTAAATATTTAATGTGTAATATATAACGAGTTCGTTTTAAAAATTTCTGTTATATCGTTATATATATAATTTTTACAAAATTTTAAAAGTAAATTTTATAAGTGTGAGTAATTAAATAATAATTTATACAACGAATTCATATACGTCATAACACTTACAAAAACTTTCAATACGCCCAAAGCTTTCACCAACTTCTCAACTTATTTTATAAGATAAGAATTCGTTATATAAATTATTATTTACATATTAATACTTATAAAACTTACTCTTAAAATATTACAAAAAATTTATACATGTAAAAATTTGATAAAGATTTATAAAACGAGCTCATTATATATTACACATTAATTTTGTTGTGTGCTTGTTTTGTAAATCTTTGTCAAATATTTACATATATCAATTTTTTTAAAATTTGTAAGAGTAAATTTTATAAGTATTAATATCTAAATTGTAGTTTTATATGACAAATTCTTATCTATTATTCGTTGACAAGTTTCGTCCAAGCCTGAACAGGAACAACAAACAAATTCTTGCAACAAATCTTTAGAATAAAAAAAAAAACTGAACAGGAACCGCATCTACAAGATGCGGTTCTCTTCAAAATTAAAAAAAAAAAATTGCATAGGAACCGCATCTTGAAGATGCGGTTCTTAATCCGAATTTTTTTTTTTTTTTTTACAAAACCGCATCTTCAACATGCGTTTTTAAAACTCTATTCTCGTAAATACTTTCAAACCAACCACTTTTCACGAAATATTTTAAAAACTAACTCTATTTACACCCAATTCTCCAGCCGATCCCATGTCGTATGCCCTCATAGGACTTCAAATCAAGTGAATGTAAGAGCATTTATCGGGAGAGTAGTGAACTTCTCTCTTGTCACGGTTGGGCCAAAGTCCATATCAAGAAATGGACATCACAAGAGTATATCACATCCCAACCAATCTCTATGCATTTTGGGTCATACCCGACTCTTGGCCAGGCCTAGATGGGCACAACCCGATACCAGTCTCTCCATATTCAACACGGTATTTGAACAAGTGAGGATCATTAGGGGACTGCACGCAGAACCGGAATTGCAAGGTGGTGAATCATTCTTGGAGTAAAGTACTAATTATCATTATTCATCTGCCCCTAATACATCATTAACATTGGGTCAGTTGACTATAGCACAGCAAATGTCTTCCATAGGGTGCACAACATACTACAAAATTCAACGAGGAGAAGCCTCAAATACTTTCGATGCTCTATCTGTCCATATGTCAGACACTGCAGTTTAGCATTACCTCTGAGATTGTAGTCACCAATTCTGCGGTACATGTTGCTTAATTAAGAATCCATCTTCTGACGCTTTGCTGCCATGGACTCGTGTAACTCCCGCTCAGGGCCCCTGGAATCGTCCTCCAGCTTTTTCATACTTTCTTCGGGAACAAGATGTGAAGCATCAACAGGATCAGTTTCGGGTCTGTTTTCTCTTTTGGAGTCTTCAGGTGCACTTTCATTGAGTGGATCTTGCTGTTGTTGCACTTCTTCAGGAGGACCGGATGGATCCTCCAAACCAGAAGATGATGCCTTCAGCATCTCGCTTCCCGACTTGCATTGCTTCTCGAACATCATCTGAAGGTACCTCCCCTGTTCTTCTATCCTCAGCTGAAGTTTCCTCTGAATCTGATTACCAAAGACGGAGACATTTTGCAATAAATTTTATAAAAACAGACATCCTCTAGGCTCTAAGGATGAGTAAACAAATCATTTGCAGATTCTGTCAACTGTTGCAGTGAGTTGGAGCTAAGATCTATCTAATGGCAAGATGTCCTCGGTTTTTCAGATGATGAGATTTTTCTCATGAACCCAAATTCCCAGCTAATTGGGATAGAAATCTAACAGACAGTAAAATAAAAAATACCTCCAGTTGTTCATGTAGTCTCTTTTGAACTTCCATCTGCAGCCGTAAAGCTTCGGTAATTTCAATACCCCTGTCATCAACGCCATGAAACGATATGTTCTTTGACTGACGTACCACAGCATTAATAACTACTGAAAAAGTTGTCGATGTAATAGCACTATCTTTAGCTGCTTTGCCATTTTCTGGTATGATTGGCAACAGTAAATAGCATTTTTTCCCCTTTGCCATATTCCAAATAACATATGACAAACTGCTGCATATAGTTTTCAGGGTTAACATACGTGACTCCCCAGAAATCATTGCAAGGTGGCAATATATATATGTGCTTTAACATATATATGCTTCTTCATAAATGCATCAGCAAACCCCCTCAAAGAACAAAATCTACACAGAACTACACTTACGTTTTGAGATCAAGAGATGACATTTCCTCCAATGGACTCAATTTTTTCTCTGACGATCCTGCAAACAGAAGCAATAACAGACAGTTTGAGAAATAGGAAAAAACATGGAGATCAATAGTAAGCATATGAGGTATAAGGGCAATACAGAAGGAGTAGTCAAGATGACACATCTTGAGCATATCAGAAGCAGCAGTCCCACAAACATTGTAAGAACTAAAAAGTCAATAAGATCATTGATAAGCCAAGACAGAATAATGGAGCGTGTAAAATTTGTCAATCTCCTTTAAGCAAAGAGAGAGAATTTCTTTGAAAGGATGCTCCATATGCATAGCTATTAAATCTTGCCTATCAAAGGGGATGTATACCTTCGGATAACTCTGGTTTGTATCTGGCTGTCCTGTATTTCTGAAATTAGGAAAGCAAGAATTTTACTTAGGAAAAATATTCATTTGTATCATTAGACTAACAGGAAGCCTTTTACTGGAAAGTACCAATTTAACCAAACTACACACACCTGCAGATGGCTCTTTACATGGTAAATTGTCAGGCCTTCAACTTTCATAAGCTTCAGCACACCCTTAGGTGTGGCCCCTGCAAAAAGTCAATTTAGTTAATCTGCAAACCAATTACTGGACCGGTAGTGCACAGATTTAAGCATTCTACATACTTTCACTGCCACCAAGTTTGTTTACAGCCTCCACGAAAGCATCATGAAGTTCTGGAGTCCAACGCATCCGTGGCTTCGAGGAGCCACTATTTGCAGGTGAAGGATGGAGCTGCTGCTGCTGAAGTTGGGTTTGGTTCGTCGGAAATTTTGGTGATGTTGTTTTAGGGATCTGATATGCCATCTGAGGTAACATAATGAGGAAGAACAAAGAATGAAAATCATAGAAGATCCTAACCTAGGCCTAATCACCATAAACTATGTGCAGTCTGGACCTTCGGTTGTTCAGGATTGGATATGTTATTCTCAGTGAGAAGCTCATTCCAGTCGGTTGTCAAAGAGTCATCCTCATTAATCAGCTGATCTGCCCATTCCTGCCAATTGCTTGGTTTCAACTCCTCAGGCACAAGAATATCAGAGCCACTATTATTGTTTTCCATTTGAGTATTCTGCACTGGGGAGTTCGCCGCAATATCAAGGAATCCAGGTAAAGGATCAATGTACCATGAATTATTTTCTGTGCATGGAGTTGAAGCTGCAGGCTGAAGAGGTAAAGGGGATGGCCTGCTGGTCGATGACTGAGAAATTAAAGTGGCAGTATCTCCAGGATGCTTCTCCCAAGGAGAAACAGAGGAGAAATGAAGGTCTGCTGACATTCCTGAGTTTGATGAAAAAATGGGGCCAACAGCTCCACTGCTTGACGTCAAAGGAGTTGTATGAGCTAGAGGGCCTGTTGTAAGTTCCTTCTCCGTGGTCACCTGTTGGGAATCTGGTAGCTTGGGATATCTTTGTTCCAAAGGAGTAGAGAGAACAGGTAGGGATGATGATAATGCCCCAGAAACCCCCATATTACTAGGCTGCTGCGGTCCAGACCTTTGGACAGATAAAGCAGGGCGTGCCTCCATCTCACACTTAAATCAAAGAACAGAGATCACAGCTGGCGATAGTCAAGTTGCTGAACCCCCTGGTTAAGTATTACAGCAAAAGAAAACAAAAGTTAATCATTCAACTAAAGCTTGGATTACCAGAAATGGAAGTTCTAATTGTTAGACATTGTATGAGCCATCAAGAAGAAATAAAAACATAACAAGGTAGCAATACACGTCCAAGATATGCACATTCAAGCTTGATAAGCTATAATCAGATTATAGGACTTTTTACTGAACATGCCCATACTGAGCCAGATAAGCAATGCACATTCAAGCTCTCTGAATTGCTCTACACTGGATAGTAGCATTAATCAGCCCATGGGAGAGTTACTACAAGATGGAACAAATGCTTCAATTATCAGCTGGACGTTCTCCGCAGAGTCCACTCCATTTAAAAGCGTTGAAAAAGATGAAACTTTAATTCACCCTGTACCTAAACTATTATGTACAACTTGTTACGTAACACAATTGACAAAGTTCAGCAAAGACGTAAAGCACCAATATAACCAGATTAATTTATCACGCAAACAGTTCAGAAATTCACCATCGACCGCATGAAAAAAACCATTTTGGTGAGGAATTGCCGAAATCGCGAGAAATTACAGAAATTTTGTGAGCTACCGAGCAACCTGACCATGGATTCTACTCAAAAAGCGGTAAGAAATGGCCAGAGATTCTCACCTGATAAGCAATTGTTCATGGAGAGCTCTGAAGATTCAATCTTTGGGTCCCAAAAAGAAGGCCGGCGCACACGGAATCGAAGCACCAGAAAGCGAGTGGAGCTCGCAGGAGGTCCCTCCGTGCCAGCGGCGGTAGCGGCTAGCGAGACGGGTGGGTGATCTGAGCTCCGTCACCGGCGACTGCTCAGCGGGTGGTCACCAGTGAGTCGGAGACCTCTTTCCAGTTTCTCTCTCGGTTGGCACCGAATGAATGATTGGGCGAAAGACAAAATTCTGAGGGGCGTGGTCCGTCTGGAGATGGAGGGACAGCGGCTGCTCCCTCACCCACGCGCACTCCCTACGCGTGGTGAGGAGATGCGAAAGCAGTGTGGTGGGTCCCGCTGGATTCCTATACATGGATGGATGCTATTGGCTGTAAGGTAAATATCTGTCGGAGCGGGCGTGGAATTGTGATTCCATTTGGGCAGCCCTTTGCTCATTTCCCTTTTTAGTGATTTATTTATTTGTTTTTCGGAAAACAAAAAATATTGCTAAATACTGAAAAATATTTAAAATGGTTTTTTTTCATATGTATGTATGTACTTGTCTGGTGTTATATTAACTGATTAATTCATCTAACGGTATATTATCGAGAACTGAGCATGTTCTAGTAGTCCCCATCTCCTTACCTCGACAGTGCATGTTAAAGTCCTGTCACTGTCTTAAAGTCAGCTGATTCTCACCGCATGATCCGATAGAACATCTGATAAGGCACTTCAACATTCCGCTACCGTCACCATGCAATGGTCGATGATCAGGCCAGTGATATCTTTCTACAGCGGATATTACATTGAATCGGGAATTTTATTGTTGTCTGGAATCGATCCAAATTTCAGTTCCATGTCAGGCTGCTGCTGTCCGCATAAAAGATGGTCCTGATGCAAGTAAAGCTGTACCGTACACTGCCAAAGGGGACAGGGAACATTTGTGTCCATTGCCATTCTAGCATGAGAGGATCGCATTGAGGTCAGTCGATGACCCGACTTTCTAAAACTATACGGCTGTAGGGTGGAAATACCGATAGAACTTGAAAGACTGCTGCAAGAGAACTATAGATGCAATCATTTATGGGAGGATCTTATCTGACTGAAGATCCACTGCAAAAGGTTTCATTCCATTGGATGGAACTCGGAAGGGCCGATGCAATGGATTCGGTGATTCCTGACTTAATTCCTTCTCAGTTATCTCTCCCATCGGCTTGCACAGGCAGAGGAAGTCAGAGATTTTGATCAAGATTCAGGTAAGTGTTGCTCAGGAAAGATATGCAATCTGACAGTAATGAGCAAAAGGAGAAGGAAGGGAAGAATACATACCGTCTGGAAGTGATAAATACACCTGGTATGCGCTGTTCCCGGATGACCCTTTCTTGCTTGCACAATCTCGACTGATCCTCAACGGGAAATTCTTCCTTTTGAGGATGCGAACAGCTTTCTCCTCCTCCTTCCAAAAGCTCCTTATTCCCACCAGCCAGTTGGTTTTGAACAGTATGCCATTCCCATAGAACCATTCTTCTGTAATTGTAACTAGACCCCTTTCCTCACTGAGTTACGTTTGTCAAGGTCGTCGCTATTCGTATCGGTTGCCCGAACTTTGCCCTTTTTCCTGCATTTTCTTCCGGAGACCAAGTACAGAGCCATTTTTAGCCACCGAGAATGAAATGGAAAGTCGGAGATATTCCGTCATTGAAAACACTGATATGCACAAGCTGTTGACGAAACAACTCAAGCCAGCAAAGGGATGACCAAAAATTCGAAAGTTTGCAACAGCGCTCGAGATGTGGAAGGCATGGAGACGCTGTATTCTTTCAGCAGGTTCATCTACAGAGACGGCATTAACATTGATTACTGAGAAATGGCAACGAACAATAGAAAGAAGAAGGCTTCTAAAAGAAGAAAAACAAACTTTCTTGGGCAAGAACATGTGCAAACTGCAGGTGTGCTGTACAAAAGAGAAAATCTAAAACGGATTGTGCAGAAAGTTATCTGTTAACAAGAAATTTAAGGCTGGGACTAGATACGAAACCTTGACGTTGTTGATTCTCCTCTGAGGTGGTGGATCTCAATCTGATTCAGACAAGAGTCCGGACATGGTTGACCTGGGTGAGAGTTGAAGATTAAGAATGGAATCATCCGTGTATGCAAGCTTCATTCTCAGGAGCTTGAGTTCTCTGCATAGCAACTTCATGGATGTCCTGGTTAGTTTTCAACAAATTATGCAGCCTTTGGATTCAAAATGGGGAGAAGGGCGAAATCCCAGTAATCTGTCTGCGGCCCATAAGACCATCTTTCCATCTGGCGTTTGTAATAAATGGGAAGTCATTTGTTTCATCCCTGGACATGGAAGTGCTCGTATTTTAATGCGAGCACGGATGGAGTGGATTTGTGGATTCATTACATTCCCTCTCTCATCCCAGCCATGATCGTGGCCAGAAATGGAACAAGGGCCTGCATCACGTGCAAAGCTCCGTGCCTCAACCTAGCCGGTTCTCCCCATGAACATTGGTGGCTGCTTTCTGGGACCTGGTGGATGACAGCCAGGTTACTCTTGGCTTTTAAGGGAAATTTTTGTACTGGGATAGGTGATTCTGTGGTCTTAGTAATACAGTTGGTCCCAGGTCATCTGCAGCTTCTAATCAATCAATTAGGACAGAAACAGCCAACGACAAACTCATGGTCCTCCAGCTCACTGAAACATGGTAAAAAGACGCGATCTACATGACCAAGTCCAGCATGAACTGCATACAAGCTGTCGTATAATATACATTCCCATGTTTCGATTGGCATTCACTTTCTTGATTTTGGCAAACCGAGTCTCATTACATAGCTGATGAACACGTAACCGACCTGATTCACCAGGCTCCTCGACCACACATCAGGTTCTCTCAATGTCTCTGATATCGAGACAAACTTTGCATCTGTTAGAGAAGGTGAAGGCCTGGCTTCAATTCTCGTTTCCGAAGGTCTAGCATGCCACAGATGTGCAAGTGTCATTAAACCTGAATTACAAAGCAGTCTGATGCTTGTATAGGATCCTGTATTCACCGAGAAAGTTGCAGAATACAAACCCACCCCGCTTCTGTGGAGTAATAGCTTGACTTAGCACACATCGATTCAAAAACAAAATTAACAAACTTGATGGTGCTAAAATCTTTAGCTGATTGCTTCAGATACACTTTGAACATTGAGCAGGTGAAAGTAACAGGAAACGAAATCTTATGTCATGGAATCAAACGCAAAAGAATCAGAAGCAAGAAAGATACATGGAAGAAAATTCAGATATTTATGCATAATCACTGTATAAAATGGAAATACCCACCTCCTCTAAGCTCCTATGCTCCGTCTTTTATAACATTTGCAGGCCCACCAAACTCATATCTGAGCATCTTCACAGGTTTCACCACAGGGATTTTGCTTGATCAGATAAACAAAATTAATACCTGCCATCTAGAGATTGTTTTGTTTAAACTTTCACTGAATCATGATTGAGCTCTCTGTTCATTCTTCCATGAGTTCTTTGCAGCTTCTGCAGAAGACCCGCCACTCTCTCCCTCACCCTCCTTTGGCTTTGAGAAGAATGGGTCCCACTCATGGGCTCCAACTTCCCTCTGGCCTTCCTCCAACAAATCATACTTCCAACTATTCTCCTCGATGAAGTTATCATACTCAGTCCGTCCTTCCACGATGTTCCTTCTCAGCCTCGTAACCTTGTCTACAACAGCCTGAACAGCCACATCAAAGGCATCCTTGAGGGTTTCCAGCTTCGATCGAGGATCGGCATATATTAGCCTTGGGATGAGATTAATAACCTCCTCCCTCATTTTCTCCACCTGCTCAGGTGAGATTTGCTTGAGCCTCTCTTCGATGCTAACATTCCGCTTCCTTATATCATCCTCCGGGATAAAAACGGAATATTTTGTATAATCCTTCGGAAGGTGCCAAGTGTATTGTGTGTAGGCCGATCCTGGGTGAAAAAACACTGGAATACAGCCTGCAAGCATAGAGTCGAAAGCAGATCTTCGAGTGTACGAATCGCCCTGAGGTTGAAGACAGAAGAGTGAGCTCTGGAACATCTGCATGATGCTGCTTGGAGAATGACACTTGCTCTCCCCAAAATCGCATTCCAGCAGCTTGCAACTCTCAGTTCTCTTGCACTGCTCAATGATCTGGCCGCGTATCGACTTGGGATTATCAGGACGGGGGGCCCCTGCAAAGGAAAATAGCCACTTCCTCTCCAACTTCCTCATTCGATCTTGCCAAGTGAAAACCTCAGAGTCCCTGGCAGGGTGAAAATAGGTCGGGTATGGGATCCCAAAATCATTCGCATTCCATGGGCTCGACTCGACCACAAGCATGGACATGTTTTTTGCAGCAGGGAGGAAAAGGAGCTTATTGCCCCAATCATTTTCATTCTCTGTCAGTCGCCTGAAATCCCACGTTATCCTACCTGCAACAAGGAAATGGTCCTTCCCTCCCATGATGTTCCACTCTGGCCTCTTCATGAGCCAATCAACCAGATCAAGTGACGCAGCATCTCGAAATGATATGTTGTAGCCCCAGAGGTACCTCGCAATATCGAAACCCGCATAAAATGGGACAAAGATAGCAGCAGCGAGGGATGAATCCTGTGTGATGCAGTCATACTGCTTCATCCGGTTGTTGAATATCACATCCACTGCGAATTGGTTTGTGGCATACCACCCCGTGTTTGAGAAGACTCCCTCAGCATTCTCAAGGGGCGGTCCCATGCCTGCATTGCTCATAAACTTGCACATATTGGTCCAGAGGCTCAGTTTCTTACAGTCCTTGAGCATATCCTCATTGAACCTTGGAGGCAGGTCATGGACATATATGTACCTCCCGCCACAAGGGTCGCTCTTGTTCTCAACCGTCTGAAGAGCCCTCATGAAAGGGAAGCTCGGCTTCTCACTTGTATGGGAATCGTCTGGGATCGAAGGATCTTTCAAAGAGGTATCCACCTTCAGTTCAGTCTCGTGGGCATTGGCCAAACTCGTCACTGGCGGATCTCGCAATCGGGCATCATTGGCCAATCGGGAACTCCCCAGGAACGGACGGGAGTCAGTCAGATGCGAAGGGGCAGAATCAGTACTAAAGGAGGCAGGGCCTAGCTTGGCGGAATCATCCACAGCGCTGCCACCGAGAATAATGAAATGAAAGTACAATAACAAGGCCCAGAAGAAGGCGGATAGACAAGCTAAGAAACATAGCCGAGAGTGTTGGTTCTTGACAGACCCCTTCTCCATCTGCTCAGGTGGAGTATTTGTCGGTGATCGGCGTCTCATCAAAGGAGGACACGGAATCCCCCCAGAATCAGACGACTGCCGGGCATCAAACTGAAACCAAAACCTAATTAACAGACAGCTAAAGGATTGCCCGGCGCCGAATAGAAAGAAACAAGCTTTGAGCAGCAAGAACTGAAATTGAGAGGCAGCAGCGCGCGAACGGACAGAAATGAAGAAACCCAGATCGAGAAATCGGATTTCAAGCCAAAGGTGAAGCGATCCGGTGATCAGAAATCAATGAACTGAACAAGAACAGGAGTTCACAACAACTCACTGGCGAGGAGCAGGAGCTCCAATCAAGGGACTAGAGCGCAATGGCGGCAGTCAAAGGGCAAGGAGGCCTCGCAGGGATCTAATGATGGCGTCTACAGAGAGAGAGAGAAGTGGCGGTGGGTTGTGATTGCTTGCGTTTCGGCGAGTGCTCTGATTTTTGAGCTAATTAGGTGATGCAAGGAAGTGGAGATGCTCTTATATTAATGGAGCGCGCGGTTTTAGCCAGGGAAGCTCCGCACGGTTGATTTCGTGTCGGTAGCCGCTGGATTCACGCCACGTAGTCGCCGGGCTGCGGGCGGCGATGACGAGGCCCCTCCGGTCAAAAAGGCCCAGCAGCATTTTCTCCTGAATTTACGTAGGAAAAGGTGATTTCACTGAGTTAGATTCTGGCCCCGTGAGAAAGCCTCAGTTCCACTGCGGTCCCCTCTTCTTTGCACTCTTTCACTTTTTGCCCCTCTGGTCTCATTTGTTTCATTTTTTTCCTGGCCGTGGCCAGTACCCATCAAGCCGTCTCCTAGAGGGATCGGCCGATTGAAGCTTTATGGAATCGGAATTCAGGACATGGTTTCCGGTTTCATGATATGCGACTCGAATAAGCTAAGTATGATGTGTCATAATACTGTATGAGTTGAAATACAACTTGAAAGAGTCTTCATTTCAGTTTAATCTATCCTTGACCCTTCAAATACAGTCATCTATTATCGACGGATCGGTGCGGTCAACTTAGCGTAGCGTGATATCCACTGTATAAAATATAAAAGGGTATGTTCGATAGGTATTATCTGTTTTGAATGTAATCCGAACATTTATATTTTCTAAAAGACGAGAAATTATTATGTGCAAGGGGTGCAACACGTGATGCAACTCACACAGTATCACGAATTAATAAGATTTAATTATTTCAAAATTATTTGAATAAGATATTAAAAATAAAAAAACTCTTAAAAATAATCAAATTTAATTAATTTGTAACACTACAATAACATGACCACGTGATCTCCCCTTATATATAAGACTTTCTAGTGAAAAAACACATCTGTAGAGGAATTCATGTGATTAAAAAATTGAAATTCTCGGTTTTACTAGATTCTCTCCTCCAAATAACCACGCCATATATTTAAACCAAGTCGTCGGCAACATTTCTTAGGACTCAGTCCGGCCGACCGGATGGATCGTCGAGTTTTAAGGAAGTCGAGAAACTGTACGGAATTTCGGTGAAAAAATTATTTTTTAAAAATTGGAAGGCGGTGACAGGTGGAGAGTAACCGTGAAGGCTGCGCGATCCATTGTCACTGGTCCTGTTCATCGAACGAAGCCAACAATCTTTGTTTTTATCAGGACGATGGTGGTGATGGTGATCCAATGGAGACAGGCGCACGTTGCGGCTGACACATGGAGCCCTGACGGTGGATGCAGTGGGGCCTGCTCGGTTAATGAAGCCGGCCCATTTTCCCCTGAAAAAGAAAACACATAAAAAAAGCGATGCCGATCCATTTATTAAACCCGACAAAAAAAATTGCTGTCTGGTTAAGATTAAGATCCACAGATTTAAAAAATCAAAATTAATTACTGCAATATCTCGTCTTCCCTTTCATTTAAATTAAAATTTGAATTTTTTTATAAAAAATTAATGATTAAATTAATTTTATTCTTACCAAATTAATATCGTGATAATATTTACATGAAATAAATATATATTAGTAATCATTTACAAAAATTACATAAACTATTTATTGTACTAGTAAAGTTAGATGCTGTTCAAGGTTGTCGGCTCTACGCGTAGCGTGGTATGTTGATGAGTTGTTTGATTACAGGTCCGGCGTCACATTGGTTGGCAATACTCGTCCCCATCCCTCACCGTGAAAGGGACACGAGGTTTCGGAAAAATAGGATCATCATTTATCACATTATTATTGTAAAATTTCTACCCGATCAATAAGCTCAAGTTGATGGGATGGTGGTACCCGTTCTCTTATAAATTAGGTTTCAATTCACAAATTCTTCAATGTGAAATTTATATATCTCAACATTCGCCCTCACGTAGCAACGTGTTCACCATTGACACGTGCCATTGAATGTCTGCCCTAAATAACTGACCTCGAGCAGGGTATTTCACTTCTGATCTTGGTTGAGGGGGGACAACTACCACGAGGCGGGTTCTTTACCGTCCTCGAGCTAACAACTTGCCTTGAACAAAGCATTTTTCTTCCAGTCTCGGGTTATGAGCCACGAGCTCCACACTCGGACAGGCGTGGTGTGAGTTTAAGATCTTCCCGCTCTAATACCACATGAAATATTCACTGGCATACAAGAGATTGGACTAATATTCGTCCTAAAAACTCAAACTGATAGGATGATGGTATCCATTTTCTTATAAACCATGTTTCAATTTATTAATTCTCTAATGTGAGATTTATATGTTTCAATAATTATTAACTAAATTAATTTAATTTATTTTTTCTTATTGTGCTATTATTATAAAATAGGACTATTTAATATTTTGTCGCTAATAGGAGGCGATCCCATCGCGTGAAGCGTTTCCAAAGTCCCGCATACATATACAAAAATTAGGAGTGTGAACGGGTACGTGAGTACACATTTAATAAAATCGAAATCGAAATTTATTTTAACCGATTTATTATCTTTCTATTTAAAAACTACCACATTCTTATTAAAATTTACCCGGAACCTATCGGATACATGTGCATACCACTAACAAAAATGAGCAATTAATTCATTGATTAATTAATGTCCGATGAATTATTCATTAATTCACCAATAATTAATATTAGACTTCCAAGGTATAAATAAGGCTTTTTTTTATAAAAAAAATATTAAGTGTGATGTTGATTTTTCGACCCCCAATCTGGCAACATTATATTTTTCTAATTCCTAGGAAAATAAGAAGTTAATTCTAGCTGGATATGAATTTTTTTCCCGATAATCGAGGGAGTGGCCTGTGCCTTTTTTTTTTTATATCGATAGTGTTCGGCGCCGTACAATCGACTAATCCACCGGAGGGTGTATTTACAGCCCTGGACCCCACATTAAACCCAGGATGTCGACCTCCGGGGGTTTCGAACTAGTGCGCTCTTGGAGTTTACTCAAGAAGCCTGCTACTGGGCCGTTGCCCTAGGAGGTGAGTGGCATGTGCCCTCAGTGGGGCCCTACATTTACTGCCGGAGTGAGCTAGGTAAATTTTCTATACTAACCTTTGTGGAAATCGGACGTTAAACTTGGCCTATAGGTCGATACTTTACCAGGATGTTTAATATATACTTTTTCTTAAGCAAGCCTCACATTTGAATGTAATATATAAAAAGAAATTTAATAATTATTATTTCTTTTCACATCAATATGATTTAAATATGAATTTATTTTAGTTTTGGAATAAAGAGAAACTGGTCAGTCTCCATTTGTCTTCTCCTCAGCTTCGACCGGAGCGAGAGCCATCACACTCTCTAATTAATATTTATGACATCATCACCTACCCAAATATTTCTCTTTAGCATTGGAATGGAACTTTCTTTATATATCTTAATTTAGTTTTATTATCTTTACTTATTTCAAAAAGAATGAAATAAATAATTTTTTTGAGAAAATACAACTGAGCAATTACCACTGAGAGCACCCATGACTAGCCGTAACCTCGCGTGCCTAACGATAGCACCGTAGAGCACAATTCCTGATTTACAACGTGCCAAACACGGACTGCTGCAGAGGTAAAAGTAGAGGGACCGAATGTGGAATTTGACTTTTTCGCCGGACACGGTCGGTCCGGGATCGTAACGTAACAGAATTTAAAATTTGTGATCACAGCATGGTTTAGTCTATTTCTTGATGTGCTAGAAAGAGAAAATAAATCAATTTTGGAAGTGGCATGCACGTAGGGAGACTTGTGCCGGGGGTTTGCCCATCACGAAGGAATTGGGTCCCCGCTATCTTAATTAACTATTCCATTATTTATTTTTTCTTCTCTTTTATAATTTTATTCTTCTTCTTTTTCTTTTCAAAAATTTTTATTTAATCAGCAGTTAGAGCTTTCGATTTATTGTCGGCGTTGGGCCGGTGGTTAAAACCGATTCGAACCGGTAAGGCCCATCCATGAGACCGACCCGGACCGAACCGCACCAGGCCCCTCCACAGTGATTGCCTATCTGGGCCGAGTTGGGTTGGAGTTGGAATCCTGCCGCCAGAAGTACTTTCCAGAACGCGCCGGGACCATGGGAGGAGGAAGAGGAAAGACTGACGCCGACCAGAGGTATGCGGTGTTTGTCGGACGAATTTCTGGATCTTCCGTGCCCGGAACGCATCGGCGTTTGTCTGTTTGCCTTGCAGATTTCTGTTAGTATCTCAATTGAGAGATTTTTTAAGGGGCTTCTCTTCGTCGTGTTCTTTTCCGGCAGAGTGTAGGAAAAGCCGAGAGGGTCGACTATACACACTGAAAGGAAAAGTTCTGGAGAAAACTTTCTGTTCAGCATCGTGCGATCAATAGGAGCCGGGCGTCATGGCTCTGTGGATGGAGGCAGGTGCAGAGCCCAGAACTGAGAGCGAAATTGCAGACCTTGACGCCATTGCTGCCCTGAAAGAGTCTGCTGCTCTCGAGCTCAAGGTATAGTAGACCCGCGCCTTCGTGTCTTTCTTGTGTTCTTTCTCTATTCCCACAGTACACAATGAGAGGGTCTCTTCTGAATGATCCGAAGTAGTACAGTGAAGCCGAGGGGCGCATGTCTTGTCTGCTGCACAAGCCTGTAATGCTAAAATAGGACAATGCTGGTTTAGTTTCTCTTTGCGAGCGCTGTAAAATCACTGGACCAGAATTGAAGATTAATGGGTGTTTGTAATGGTGTTTATCATTGCAATTTGGATGCCCAACTTTGTCTTTTTGGTCAAAAATCTAGAGGAAGACTTCTCGCTGAATCCCTGTTGCCATTGCTTGCTCATATTTGGTGTTAACGGTGGATAAGAGGCTTATTGTCTCAAAATGCATTGGTTGTAATTCATACTCCAGCATGCCTATTAAGGTGTTGCTGCTGTTATAGCTTTGAAGAATCTGAATGGTGTTGGATTTGCAGGAGAAAGGGAACGAATATGTCAAGAAGGGGAAAAAGCATTACTCTGACGCCATAGATTGTTACACGAGGGCAATTAACCAGAAAGTGCTTAGTGATTCAGATAATTCGACCCTTTATGCGAATAGAGCACATGTAAATCTGCTGCTTGGAAATTACAGACGCGCCCTTTCGGATTCTGAGGAGGCAATAAAGTTGTGTCCTACAAATATCAAGGTAGTTATACCGTGCTGGGAGAGCTATTGTCACACAGCTGTACATACATGACCTAGTTTTCCAGCCATTGAATCTCGTCAATATTTGTTATAGCATATTCTCTTATGGCTAAAAGGTTCTCAGTGAGATCTAATGGCTGGAATGAAGATTGTGTACAATTTGGTGCGGGATTAACTCTTGACAATAGTTCTAATTTTGTGCCAGAGGTGCCATCGCCTCGAAGATATAGAGATTTGCTTGAATACACGTTTGTTAAATATGTTCTAAAACTGATGCTCGTTTTTGAGTTCATTAGGCATATTACCGAGCAGTCAAGGCATCGTTATCACTGAATCTGTTAGAAGATGCCAAATCATACTGCAAGAGTGGACTTGAGGAGGACCCGGGAAATGAGGAACTGAAAAAGCTTGGCCAGAAGATCGATTCTCAGATTTTGGAGCGTCAAACGCATGAGGCTGAAGTTTCAGATGCTGTGGCCACAGCTAAAGTTCGTTATCGAAAGGAATTGCTGGAATTCGCATGAATAGACTTTTATTTCTTTTGCTTGGATGGTTGCTGGTTTTCATGTTCTAACAGATCCTTGTCATCGTCCAAAACCTAGCAGGGCCTTCTTTCAGCCACTGAGGACCGAAAATTGAAGATTGGGAAGGCAATGTATCAGGAGCTCACTGGTCTGAAAAAGCCCATATTGGATAGGAATAATATCCTTCACTGGCCTGTCCTCCTCTTGTATGCAGAGGTTATGTCAAGTGACTTCATCGAGGATTTCTGCGAAACAGACATGTTCTTAGCTCACCTTGATGCTATATCCATTTTGCAGATTTTTTTTCTTTCTTATAAATCTATATTCAGCAAAATGCAGAATGTGCATTGACAGCTGTTTGTATCGGATGAGAGCTGCCAATCCAACGCCCATCACCCTTTGAGCGACAGCATGAGTTCCCTATGTATAGATATTCTTTCCTTGTGTCTCCTTAATTTTTCATAACATCTTTTCAGAACCTTTGCCCTGGGATAAGAATAATAATTACACTCGGGATGCTATTGAGTTGTACTATGAGGTGAGGTCTACTTTTTCTCGTGTACATCATTCACACAAAAGGCTGCAATAATGGGTTTCTCGTTGTTCAATAGGTTGGTTCTGCAGCCCCTCTGTCGAAATCTGGAATTCTTCAGTATTTCTTGGAAGGAACTGCAGCTGCTAACGTGGATCTAGAGGGCGATGAACATTCAGCAGCAGCAGCTGCTGCTTCTAATGAAATTCACCCTGCAGGTAGATCGTCTCCTTAGGATGGTCAAACAGTCTTTTCATTTTCTTGATCTTCTCCTAATAATTCACCAAGAACTTCCGGTTCAATCTTATCATCTCGTCCTTGTGAATAAATCTTGATCTTGCAGGAGACGGTTCATCCAAGTGGGTGAAAGTAAACGAAAGAAGAACACTTCACAACGTTCTCAAGGAACCCAATTTCGTTATCACAGGAATACCTGGTGTGTGTCTGATTCTGATGTTCTCTTGCAGCTCGAATACACCAAAGCTCTTACTATCGTCTATTCCACCCTTGCTATTCATGGCTAATCCCAAGTCCATGTGCAGTGTTCGTTGTCGTCTCCAGGACCTCAAGCTTCTACCAGATTTTCAAATCGGGAAAGTGGATTCCAGGATTCTGACATGCAAGGAGCCGGGAACTCTGTGACATTGTTATACCTGTCTTTTAAAGGGTTGCCGTGTAATTCAATGGAGGGACAGAGGAGAGCAGTACCCTTGAAGGATCGGTAATGCGTAGTGTTATGCATCTCAGACGACCACTAGTCAGGCCGACTGTATCCCCTTTACTTTTCGTCTTTATACTGGTAATTACTGGCGTGCTACTCGACATTGATTGTTGTTTTAGACTACTTGTGAAGTTTTCTGGAGGTGAAAGAAGGAAATGTCAGTGGTAGAATTCGAGAAGCAGCAGGATATAGTCCGAACATTTTACCGGAGAATGTTGCAAGGTCGGGGACGACCCGACCTATTTCAATCTCGGCCTGACATATACTGTGCAAGTAATTTGTGAAGTCATAGATTTGGATTACCCCGTTGCATGTATTGCCCTATGTTTATCAATGTGTATACCCAGCGTTGGATTGAGAGGTGTACGTAGGCGATTGACCCCTTGAACTCAAAAAAATGTGCAAGGTTTTATATCAAATCTTATTAATTTTATCTATATTTATATTATTTTATCCTATTTGAAATTCATCCTTAAGCACTTTTCTTCCATCTCGTTCCTTTACTTGGTTTTTTGAATCTGTCCCGCGAACATTTGCATATGAATTTATGAACTCAGTAGCAGAGGGCATGAAAATAAGGAATAGAAAGTGGGTAGTACGGAACATAGAGGGGATTTTGGGTGGTCCCGGAGCATGAACTCTCTTCTTACACAGATGGGTCCGGCTGCATGCACCCGGAGCAGCAGAAAAACATTCCACTCTCAACTTCCGCCTGTCCTTTTCAGTCCTTTCAAGTGCACTATTAAAGGCGGGACCTCTGAAAAACACTTCATTTTCGCTTTTCAGCTCGTTCTCTGAGTAAAGCAGGGAGCTTGCTATAAGGAGAAAAATCGTCTCCGTCTCGTTGGATCAGGTCTGTGTCTCCGTTCTCGGCGTCTTCTGTTCCGTCTGCTGTCTTCATTTCATCATGCTCAAGCTCCTTCTGAGGCTCGTTGAAGCTGGAGTTTCATGTTTTTGCCGATGCTAATCTTGGCATTGTGGGTTTTCGGCCTCTGTCTAGGGTTTTGTGCGTGTTTTGAGGAAAAATAGGGAAGAGGTGATGATAGTTGTGTGGTCTTAGTCGTCGGAGCTGGGAATGGAGACATGACTTATAAATCATTAGCATTTTTCTAATTCTTGTTAAATTACTAGTGTTGGTTTTGGTATCCGGTCTACCTACAGGTCCCCTTTTACCAGTCGTGGGTGCCTTGTCGCGCGGAGTTGTCCTCACACCTGTTCTTACCACTGACCTGACTGAAAATTTGAATTATTTTCATGGAAGTTCATGGGAAAGATGTTACCTTTGGAAGCAAGAAGAATTGTGAAAGGCACAACTTGGACATGAAGAGGGTGAGAGTAAGAGAAATAGATTGATCAGTAAGTTGTGATGAAACAGGTTAATTTTCCCCCTCCCCTCCCTTCACTAAGTTTCCGTCCCTTCCCTTTAGGTAGCCTCATCCAGACGAGGGTTAAGTTTTAGAGAAAATTGTTTGTGGGACTACATTACATCACGCACAGTGGGGAACAATCTCAGTATGGTGAATCTCTTCTCCAGTGGGAAACATTTGTTCAGAAAATTTCATAATTAAGACTTCCATACAGTGTTTTTCCTCTCCTCACATAAAGAGAAGAGTTCATTGATTATCTCCTCACAACCTTTTTTGGCATATTCAATGAATTTGAACCAGGGAATCACTTGCACTTAATGCTAAAAAATGGCCCCCCCAGATGTGTGCCCGACCGAGGATGCTATCGGAGTATTTCTGGAGCACTTGGTTGATCCATTGCTACCAGCCAAATCTTCTACACGTGAAACTCCCTCACTTCTTCTCCAACAGTCGGTTGCAAAACAGGTTATCTTTTGTCTTAGATACTTTTTTTCTCTTTGCTCTGCTTTCACTGCTGATTATCCATGTTAGATTTATTTATTGAAATAGCTTGTCAAGGACATTAAGATTGGGAGGAAGATATAGTAGACAGTTACTAATAGCTGGGAAGACATATTTAAGAACCAAACTGGGTTAAAATGATAATCCAATAAATATGATAGGGTAGTGCGCTCCCATATGTATCAACTGCAGTGAGAGCATGGGTATTCTAGGTTTTCCATGCAAAAATCTTGTCCCTTGTCCTGATAGTATGAAAGGAGATTTGATAATCAGGTCTAATGTTGACCAAGTTTGAAGTAATTCTCTAGCTCTGTGCAGAAGGGGTAATCAAGGGCAAACAGAACAGTAGACTATGTGCTTATTCTTTTGTAATGCCGTTATCCAGTCATCCCTTCTTCCAATATTTTCTTATGTATTCTCTTATTTTGTGATACCGCAATGATTCTTTTGTAGGTTCATGCAGTTGTGATTTTGTACAACTACTATCACCGGAAACAATGTCTAGAGCTGGACTTTCTATATTTTGCATCATTTTGCAAGTTGGCTGCAGTTTTAAGACCAGTTTTATTGGCATATATGAACTTCATGAAAAGGTCAGATGATGTTGAATTGACCAACCCGGAAAAACAGCTTTCAGTGACTGAAAGAACCATCATGGATGCATGTGATATATGTATGAGATTGGATGCTTCAAAAGAAACCCCAAGCATAGAAGGTTGGCCCATTTCAAAGGTCACAGTTCTCTTAGTTGATTCTCGAAAAGAGAATTGCTGGTTGCTTTTTGGATCTGTTGCCCAACGTGTTTGGAGTATGATTGAAAAGAGTGTTGACGAAGCTAGTCAAAATCCTGAAAGTACAACCAAGAGGAAACGAATCAGCAGAAGACCTGTAAGGGATGATCCTGATTTAGATGAAGATACTCTTAAGAACCTTGCATTCTCGGCGGTTAAGGAAGCAGCAGGTATTTCTATATGCTTTTGCTCTCGTGGAGCATTTTCTTGTAAATGCATTAGTTTCTGAGAAATTTTCCTCTGAAATATTTGGGTCCTTTATTGACGTGTAAGATAAATAGGCATGGATGTCCCTAGTATATCTTATGGGGGGTCAAATTTTAAGCAGTGGAGTAATTAGACCCTGAGTTCTGGCTTTTATCTATCTTCAATCTAAATAATCAATGCAGCTAATTTGTCTTGATATCTGTCATTTAGATGATTGATTGGTCTTTAATATGGTTTTCATCATTCAACAGGCAGTGATGTGGGGGATCTTTTGGTTTTAGAAAGTCATGTCATATATTCTTTGAGTAAAGAAAAATCAGTGTCTCGCTTCTACATAATACAGTGCAGCAAACATCCAAATGCCCAGGTTTCTCAAATTCCTGTTAAAGATGTCATTGACAGGTTTGTTCTTGAAGTTTACTTATCTTTCTTTTAAACTATGCATGTGGCAGCTCGTCATCATTTTTTATCTACTGAGACAACATTCTCTAGCTACCTGCATTTTGATTATTATATTAGAGGGCATTTCAGCTCATCATAACCTCATATTGCAAGTTTGTTACGCTGTTGAAGTTAGTCATCTCTTGAACTTTAAAACCAATAATCTATCTATTCTCTCGAAATGTGGTGAGCAAATATGCAAAGGACATGTATGAACATGAAAAAATGGTGGTGTTGCGAGATCCAGCTGAATTTGCTTTCCAGATATTGAACAACTTTAGGAGATGGGCTCGAATGTTGAGAAAGACTGAAGGTGAAGGGAGATATCCTGTTAGTTTTGTTTATTTTTTGTTAATATCAGCTTGGAAAATGTAAACCAGGATGGTTTATATATATATATATAAATATTTATTGATTGTCTGATCGATTAAAACATATCATTTAAAAGGAACCGATAGGATGGGACCTACATGCCTATGACAAATCAAGGTGGTTTGGAGGTTTGTGCGCATCTAGCTGTCATAGGGGCTTTTGATTGGTACTTACTGCTAGGGATATTCTTGAAAATAAGCTGTTGGTATAAGAATGGGCTTTATATATCGTTAAATGTTACTTAAAATTGACTTATCATTTGGACAAACTTTATCTATATATTTAGAACTAATTAGCTTTAAGGGTCTTAAAAGTTCCATTAATTTAATTTTTGTAATCAAATAATCTTCAAGTAAGATATTGCAAATGTTCTAAATGGTGGTATGATTATATGCTGAACATATTATTTTATTAAATATCTTGTCTCTGCTCACTGTAGGTTGCAAGGCCCCTTGATCACACAGAATGCAAAAAGTTGGTGTGTAACCTCAGTTGTTGAATATTTTCTCATGCTTCCTTATGCTGGGATTTTGTTATCATGGCTTTCCAGGTATACCCCAACTAAATCTAAGGATATTTTTGTTTCTATTTTGAAATACTTAATTACCTATGGAAAAAACTGTAGCAATTCTTTTGAGATTCTTTCCATTAATGGCCTAGAAAAGCATATACAAATAGACGTATTATCCATTTTCACATGATTGCGAGGTCATATGGGGGAAGAGACTCCTTCAGGATTTCTTGATTAGTACTTATCTTAGATAAAATGAGGGCTTCAACAATGTCAGATTTATAGGCTGTGCTAGAAGACAAATGCTCTCTTAAGGAATGGAGCCTGGGCAGTTGCCTTCTATGTTCTAGGACAGGATGTTTTATTCAAATAACCTGATTACTGAAAATAGACGATCTTCAGCTGTCAATTACTGTTGTTACAAGTTTTTCCAAACTTTCTTGGTCTCATTAGATTATGATGTCACTTCATTCATGCCAAACTCATTTTGCTCCTGATCATAGGTTTTGTTCATATTTTTGTCTCTGCAGGGAAGCATATACATACAGATCTCCAAATCTGAACGTCAAATTAGAAACTCTAAATTCCAAACAAACGGATTCCAAAATAGAAACTCAAGAATGTATAGATAGATCCAATGCAAGTAGTACAGTAGAAGGCTGTGGCAAGAAGGCCCTTGAGTTTTGCACTGCATTGCCCAAGAGAAGCAATGAAAGAAATTCTACAGAGGTTGTGTCTTGTGATCCTTCCATGGCTCAAGATATGGACGTAGATGGAGTTCCATTGCCAATTGAAGATAAAGGCTGCGAAGTTCCAGGTGTTATGCAAGGAGAGTCACTTCAAGAAAAGAAAATCACTGACATGAATAGGGATTTAATTGGCCTCAGCGGTGTTATGAAAAAGGTTAGACCTCTGTAACCCACTCTAATTATATCATTCTTTATAGGGGGTATACAAGGATCACCCCTGAGATTCATGGCATTTATGATATGCCTCCTAGGGAAAATAAAGCCAACCTCAGTATGAGAAACGGCGCTCTTACAAAAGATCCAAAACTTTAGTAAAACTGTCCTTTTCTTTCCTCGATACTATGATGATAAATTAAAAGAAGCATGAGAATATGCCTTAAAGAGGTACTTGTTGCTCTGGTTGTGAAGTTTTGCTTACTCTCTTCTTAACATCGCATATAGGAGCAGGAGGGTGAATTCGTTGAATCTATGTTGAAGAAAGGTGATCCTGAAAGAATTGGTGAAAACAATGATGGTGGAAATAGCATATGCTGCCCAACCTCTTATGACGATGATAGGATCCCCAGTGAAGACTGTGCCTTGGTCATTCACCAGGGTCACTCCAAGGCGTTTGATAAAGTTCATGCTTTGCTAGCCTCTAGAGAAGATGATCTGTCTCAAACTGCTCTGAGCGTTCTTCTCAGGAAAAGAGCTAGTCTGGTATGTCATGTTCCTAAGAAAGCTGCATCACAGGAGAGCATTCTACCTTCGAAACCTGAGGTCCATGCTTTATTTTTTCCTTGCAGTCTCTGCAGCTACGGAACATCGAAGATGAGATTGCTCTGTGTGACAAAAATATTCACATAGTTCAGAATGGTATATCTTTCTATGTTCCCAGTCCATTGCATGCTAAAAGTACTAGAAAGGATAAAATTTATGTGGTGATGTAAAGTTAGAAAGTTGGGTCATTTTTAAGTGGATCAGGGTTTTGACAAGATGAGTTTGGCCATCCACTAATCATTTTATTGGATGACCCACTGAATATATGTTTTAGGAGGATCAAAGAAGTCATCAGCAGCAACCTTAGGAAAGCTGTCTTCACATGGACCTAAGTGATCTAATTTTTCTGGATAAAGTGCAATTAGCTTGAAGTATCCATGTAGTAGTATCCAGGAGAACATGATGGTAAAGAGATCAGTTGTAATTTTTAACATCTAATATTTTCCAGTCTTTAGGCATGTGGGAAGGTGAGCGTTTCTGTTAGTTGTACTTTCAGCTGTCAAGTTAGGTAACCTTCTTGGTCAGATAGTAGCTGTGCACACACCTATGATGGCCATTTATTGCTCATTTTATGAATGATCTTAGAGTTCAGCTTTGTTGTTTTTCTTTCCATTATAGGTGGTGAAGATGCTCTGGCGTTAAAACTAGAATGTGTCATTGATGCTTGCAGCAATGCTTCAATAACAAGTGTAGTCCATGAAAATTCTTGCTTAGTCCCACATACTAAGAAAGATCTTATGTCCAAAGTCACGCTCATTGAGAAGAATCTCTGCCAGGTAGGAAGGCTGCATCTGAAGAGCTCTTATCCTGATCTGTACAATTTGTTTTTTAGTTGTTAAGTGGCCAATAAGGTGGTCAAACACAATCCAAACCCCTGCATAAAGGAGAGAAATTCTTAGCAGCATCTGCTTACATACGAAGGCAGGCATATTTTACCACATTTATTTTTAACTCATGATGAATCTTGAAAAGATTTACCTCAGGGTTTTCATGCAGATCCTTTCAGGCTTTATTATGTTTATGGCATTGGTTATGACTCGGGACATTGCATTAACTGGCAGGAACTGGATGATATTTGCACCCAAAACAAGTGGATATTGCCAATTTATCATGTGTCCCCGTGCGATGGTAACATAATCAAACTCCAGCTTCTTTTCTCGGCTTTAGAATCTATGCTACCTGCTGTTGTTGATTAATTCTGGGTTCCCTAGTTCAAGAATATTTATCTGCCTTTTTCTCAGAGAAGACAATTTCTCTCGTATTTCATTAACTGGAATGAACTTAAGAGGAACCTGGTCCCTGTATTGGGGGTGGGGGGTTGGAAACTACTGTGCTAAACTATACGGAGCATGAATTTGCAGTATTAAGCTAATACATCTCTATATTCCCCTCAGGAGGTGGATTCATCGCTACTGTGACCGTGAAATGCACCGAGTCCGAGATCTCAACTAGTGGAGACCCACAACCTGTCCCTTACGAAGCAAGAGAGTCAGCTGCATTGAACATGCTGGGTAAACTGAGGAAAGTATAGGCTCTCAGTATCATACACGACCGTTGACGTAAAATGACATAGGAAACTTATGTGCAGGCTTTTCATCCTTTTGTGTGTTGTCGTAAAACTGGAGCATGTCAGTGGCGCTGGACCTGTTCTGGAGCTCTTGATACGGAAAATACTGGACCCCCTAAACGCTCTTGAAAGAAATGTGCAGTAGAATGCTAACCGAAACCTGTAGATTCAGTTGATCAGTGGTAGCATGGATTGGAATGGGAACTGCTCTGCTCATTCTCAAAGCTATAGTAGTTTGTGAATCTTAACTAACGGAGGACTCTCCAGGTAGTGTAATGAAGTTCCATGTGATTCGGTTGATAACCACAGCTGCAGCCTGAGACAATGACAACGCAGAGTCAAAACAATTCGAAAATGGGACAGTTGTGAAGCTTAAAAAGACAATTTCTAAATTTGGCAGAGAGAGACCACAGAGATTTTGCAAATACTATTTCCTATTTCTCCCGTGAAACTCGGGCTCTCTTCTGGTTTTAGTTGTCCTTTCCCACCAGGAAACAGTGCATCGCTGCATGCCATTACACGCAGACTTCTCTTCCTGTCTTGTCTGCCTTAAACAGCAAATGAACACCCGACAATAATTCAATTCAAAATACTCCTCTCCCTCTCCCCTCTCCCCTCAAAACCTCTATTCTTCCATCTCCCTCTCTCCCTGCCCCTCTTGGGAACAGAACATGATTGTATCCTAAGATTGTGGCTCGTCCCAAGTCCAGCCGGAGATTCTCCGGAGGAGATTTGGCGATCTGGGGGAGATTAGATGGGTGGTTCGGTGCCTTCCCTGCAGATATCCATCTCCATGAACAGAAAAAGGTTCTTCGGGACTCGAAGTTTTCCGTGTTCTTGGAAATAGAAGGTTGCACGACTTTGAAGTCTCATCTCGGCCTTCCAGAAGCTCATCAGACACCGATTGATCGAGCAAGATGTCAACAAAGGTGAAGGGCCTCCTTAAGGGCCTGAGGTACATTTCGCAGATATTCGGTACGTCTGGATGACACGTGTGATTCCACCCTTTCACTTAGACATTCCTTTACTTCCCTTCACAGTGTTGCAGATGAGCTTGGAGAGTATCTTCATGACTGTGTTTTCCTTATGATGTTAAGCAGATGATGAGGAAGAACCTGACATGGTTATCGGATTCCCGACGGATGTGAAGCATGTTGCTCACATAGGCAACGATGGGCCTTCCAATGCTGCACCCAGTTGGGTAAGTCTTGCTCTGCAGAAATTAATAGGTGCTCTCAGCTCTCTTGCTCGATAACTTAAAGACAAATTTCTCATTGAGTTCATCGCGTTTGTTCGTCTTTTTCTTTGGTGTGCTCCTTTCGGTTCCTTCAATTGTATCTTCGACTTTGAATGAAAATGTGCAGATGAATGAGTTCAAGCTGTCAGATGCAGAAGGAGGTTCGCTCAAGGATGATTCCGATTCAAAAGTATCCGATGGCAATTCTGTCCGTAAAGTATCTGAAGGTATATCGATATGAATCTCTGTATACACCAATTCGTATGTCTGTTGCTGTTGCAGATTATATCTGATACTTGAGTGGACTGTTACCAGGTTCAGGCAGAAAAGGGGCAAAAGCGCTCAGTTGCCATGGTTCTCCGGCAAGAGACCTGCCGGAGGTCCCGAAGCCATCACGTCGCCACTCATCATCATCGACTGGCACCGGTTCCCCCACCAAGGCGAAGTCAGAGAAGCACCGCCACTCACGCCGTGCCTCGAAGGGCTCCCAAGGGAGGGATTTTCTTGACCCAAGCTTGCTCTCGGATGCGGAATCCGAATCCAGCCTTGGCTCCCCAAGGAAGCTGCCCGACATCCCGAAGAAGTCGAGGAGAAAGAAGTCCAAGGACTCCAGCGGATCAGTCCGAAAGTCGAAGGCCACGACCCAGGCTTCTCCACTATCTGAGGAGCCAAGCTCTGAGCCACGGCACCACAGTTCGAGCAGCATAAAGTCCGTGGAAGAAGGCGACATCGAGAAGGGGCACAGCGCAGTTTCGTAAATTGCAGATATGAGCCTTCGAGCCTGCTAATTTTCCCAGTAGAGGGCCCCCTGTTAGAATCTTGATGGGAGCGGAGAGGAAGGGAGGAGAGGAGGGAATTTTTGCTTCAAAATTTCAAACATCAAAAAGAGATTGCTTTGGTTGCTTCCTTTTGATCTCCTGAACTTGATGTCTTTGAATGTGATGACATTTTCCAAAGTTCTTCCAACATTCACACTCTTTTTAACTTCCGCAAAATTACAATTGATTCCCCCATTGATACAATTGCTTCGCAGAGCATACCCAACTGAATGACAAACATTGAATGCTAGCCGGTCCAAAAACTGTCTTCACATTGATCATAAAAAAACAGAGATGGCATGAGAATCCTGAGTCTGATACATGTAAGTCATGCTGAGAAAACGATTGCTATTCTCAGTGTTTCCACTTCTGCAAGGCCAGCTCATCTTAAAAAAAAAAAATCTTCAGACAGCACAGGAATTTGGGGACAGATCGAAGATAGACCAAAATTCACTCCCCGACCACATGGTTTGTGTCGGAATCCATGGACGAGGTTTGAATTGGAGCCTTGCTGTCATGTTGGTCGGCTGCTATATGCTCTCCCTCAACAGAGGGCATTTCCTCGTCCGGCTGCTGCTTCAGATCCTCGGTTTTATCTTCAGTCAATGAATCAGCAATGGTTCTCGGCTTCAGGCTCGGAGCAGAATCCATTTCTTGGCTCAAGTCTGCCTTGGAGCTCTTCTCCTCATCTATCTGAGAGTCAGCGGCAATTTCTGATGCAGCATTAACTACATTGAGGGCATCATTCTTTGCTTCAGCCTCTTCTTTCGCTTTTGCTTCTGCTCTATATCCCTCGATCAGCTGCTTTGTCCTTTCCAGCTCTGCAACAAGAGAACCATACCGAGCCTGGAGAGTTCTCTCGAGCTCCTTTTGCTTCTGAACCACCTCCCAGAGATTGCCAACTCTGAGGGATGCAGCTAGTTGCTCTTGCTTCTGCAAAACTTGGAAGCACTCAAGCTCTGTCCCAGTAGTGTCTATCTGCTTGAAGGTAGACTCCATCTTGTCCCAGAGACTCTTCTCTCGCATCTGATCATAAGCAGTCATATATTAGTCACTGAACTCCATAACTGAACTATGCATATATGCATCTACATACATACATACATTTCACAGGCATTAGCATCCCTCATAATGTGATAACAATATTGCATGTTATACTGAGTGGCTCCTTGGTAGGTACCTGATACCCATGTGTGAGCGTTTTGACCTTCTTCTCAAGCTTTATCGACTTTTCACGATCTTCTTCAATCCTCTTCTTGATGCCTTCAAATTCATTCTGCAGTGCCTCAAGTTTCTCCATACTTCCAGCAACACTCGAGAGCCCATATGCATTACGGGTTGGGAAGTACATAAGATCATTCAAGCATGTTTTGTGAGCTTCAACAAATTCTTCTAGTGATTCACCTTCATGCCCCATTGCGACACGAAGATATTGAGCCTCCTCTTTTATCAAAGTTTCTGCCTGTAGAAAAATATAGACACCATAAATAGAAGTACCGAAGTCAAATAAAAAGTAGACACTAGAGTTTTCCCACAAGCGCCTGCTGACTTTCTTATGTCAGAGGACCTTATTTTTTTGGGACCAATGATGGAACTGACTTAACTTACATAACATCCCTCTGTTCCCCTCTCACAACATATGGACACACTCACACATGCACATATCATATGCAAATCTGTGTACAAACTGAGTTTCAAGTAGGAAAAGCTCTTTAACCGATAGGAACCAATTTGTCATAGAGAACCAAACCATATCCAAACAAAACAACTCCATAATCACCATTATTTCCCCCTTCATTTCTTTTACAACCGTTTACCCTGAGAGAAGATGTGACATACTCAACATTTAAGTAACAATAAGATACAAACTGAACCTCCATCATGACTGAGCAAACAAGAAATTCCGAGTCCCAAAAACCTGGATAAAGATCATCTTAGAGAACTGCATGTAACGTAATGATCTTTACAGAGAATTGTATGCAAGAAAAAAGATAGGTACAATGGGAAGACATAACCCGCTAGAGAATTAAGAAAAGAAATTATCAAATAATTAGATTTTTTTAAAAATAAGTGCGATGAGGAAAAAAAATATACAAAAGTTAAGTTAAACCTACTGTACACAGGAGGAAGAATAAACAAGAAAAAAGCAAAGAGAAATATTAAGTGGAATAGAAGATAGTCTAATTCTAGCATCATCTACAATTTGAGAGGCAAAGGAGAAAATTACATAACACTTCAAAAAAAAAAGTGGTTGAATCTGACACAGAAAATTATGCACATACCTCTTTGAGCTCATCTTCCTCAAAGTCCTCAATCTTGGGAACAAGAGGACCATTGGAAGATCGTTTAGAAGCTTTCTTTTTCTCCTTGTTCATTTTATCTTCAAGCGGATACTTTGCATTGTCATGCTCCAACAATGCGAGAAGCTCCTTCCTCACCATTTCATCGGCCATCTCAATCGCAGTTGGTGGGACAAAGGTACTCTTATCTCCCTCACCCCTCATCAACGAGTTCCTAATTAATTCCAGAGATGCAGCAGGGGGGCGGGGCAGCTCTCTCTGCAGCACTTTTGATCTCTTCCTAAGCAAAGCTTGCTGTCGTGCTTCTTCTTCGGCCTTTTCTCTAGCCATGCGATCGGACATATCGTCCTCGATTTTTTCCTCTTGTTCCTCGATATCTTCCGGAATTGGCTGCATTACAATCTGATACTCGTTTTTGGGTTGTGGAAGACTGCTCAAGCCAGATCGCAAGTTTCTCCTCAAATCAGTCTGCCTTCTCAACTCAAGCTTAGAATCATCATGCATATCCATCTCTTCATTTATACGGAGCCCATCCCTCATGGGAGTTCCTTTTGGGGTCATCCCAAAAGAATTGCCCTCCCTTGCTGGCGTCATGCCAAGTCTTGGAGTAACACCCCCTGCTGGAGTCATCGAAGGAGTGAGCATGGTATTTGGGGTCTGCAGTTCCCTTTTCTTAGGGGTGACTCCTGAAAAGTCAGAAGGGTGAAGCTCAGGATTCTGCCCTCCCAATAATGGAGTCTGTGACTCCCTCAACCTTGCAAGATTTTCAGCTTCCATCAAAATAGAATCTCCCTTCCCGGCAGGGGTCCTCTGAGGTGTCCGCCCAGGAGTCATTCCCTGTAAAGGTGTCTGAGAATAGTTTGAAAGAAGAGCCTGAGTAGCTGAACTGCCTCCAGTCAGTTCCTCATTTCCAGCAAGAAGATCACTGGCATAACCCATCTTTGCAATCTCTTCAAGTTCATGGTCTGAGATCTGGGGTGCTGGAAGCATCAATTTCGACCTTTTCCTCACTGTTTCCGGGTCATTCAGCTTGTTAGCTTGAAGGATAGCGGAAGGAGCATCCTGCCTTTGTGCGATCTTACTCTTTGCAATGTCTTGTTTCCTCAACTGAGCCTCAACGTCCGCCCTCCGTTTACCCTCAAGTTCTTCGATGGTAGTCGGGAACTTAGGCTGCTCAACTTCTCGGTCTTCACCGATGACATCATAGAACCCAGGAGGGGGTCTTTTCTCGAAAGGAATTTCAGCATTATAGTCTATTCCCTTCCTCTTCTTCCTCAGGCGCCTGGTATCTATGCCAGCAGCCTTTAGCTCTCTCCTCTTCTGCAAAGAAGCAAGCCTCCTGGCCTCCTCCAGCTGTTTCTCCCGAGCTTTTCTCTTTGCCTTCTTGCCCCTCGTGTTGGCTAATCTAGCTCTCGCTTCTGAAAGCATTTCCTTCTCATCCTCATCCATATCAACAGGATCAGGGCGTGCCGGCTTTGACTCGGGGTTCGGATCAATCTCCCCAGGTCGTAATTTCCTCGGATCATCACCAGGTTCATAGTTCTCGTCCTTAGCGCAAGCTGCATCGAGCAGCTTTTCATACCGCTCAAGGCACTGGGATGGAGTACGGCCAACAATAGGGGCAAGTGTTCTCCATTGCATCGGCATAAGCTTGGCTAGATGGAGGAGTTTCTCATCCTCCTCTCTCGTCCATTCAGTCTATTATGATGGAAATCAGTTAGCTTTCAAATCTTAGAACAACCATTATACAAAGAATTTTGCAAAATCGAAGCCCGCGCTAGAAACTAAGTAGTGCTTGCAATATAATCACAATGACAAGCTCCAGAAGATGGCAACACTTCCCCTACTTTTACAAAACTATCGCTAGCCAAACAGAACCTAGGCAATCATCCCTGATTGAGTCTTTCAATTTGAGCAGCAACTAACACAACGGCTATAAAAAGATTCAGAAATCAAACAACAATACAATGAGTGCAACTCACCTTTTTGATAGAAGGGTCGAGCCACTCGTACCACCGAGCTTTGCACTGCTTGGCGGATTTACGCACCAGAAGCGACGAGATACGAGCCCACTGGTTCTTCCCATACTTCATCACCGCCGCCTTGAGGATTTCATCTTCGGTGTTCTTCCAGACACCGCCCTTTATCATAATCCTCATTTTCGCTTCCTTTTCTCCGCAACCTTCAAAAGAAAATCAATCTGAAAGAGCAAGACCCAGCTCTTCTCCCGCCCTCTCCGTCAAAAATGCTCTCGAGCAACTGACACGAAACCTCAGAGCTCTCCCTGCCCTAACCCTCTCTATCTCTCCGACAATCGGCTGCTCAGCTTCCGGCGAAGAGGTTGGCCGCCGCCTGAGCCCCCTCGAGCAGATCAGACAGTGGCCGCAGTGAAGGAAGATTTGAAGGATTTTATTTTCGTAAAAGTACACAGACAATCTTTTATTACTTTCTATCCCATCCTTTTCTAACTCTTCGTTTTCATCCTGAAACTTTCCATATTTATCCGCTCTAGGCCCTTTGACTTGTTCAGCGAAATGGTACCATTAATTTGCTCAGAAAAAGTAAGATATTGCGGATGAGAAGAAATAATTCCCCTGGGGGGATGAGATGGCAGTGATGTCTCGATCAAACTCCTGTCTAATCCTAAAGGTAGCTGCTCGAAGACAGAGTCAAGAACATCACAAAGGGCGTTGGTGATACAACCTTGAAAAGCATAGGGGTCAAAAGTAATAATTTTGAGAGATCATCAATCATATCTACAATGTTACATTACTGTTGATGAAGACCGGGCTTTTTTTACATAGTACATGTCTCGAATGAACAAATTTAATACAAAAACCCGAAAAAAGGACCGAGGCTGAATGGTAAACCATGAGGCGAAAATTACAAACGAAACAACAACATCAAGAGAGAGCACAATCCTAGTAATCAGGTGTTTGTGTAGTTCGATGGGCAGATCTTGACGACTACTGATACAGGAATGTTGATCACATGGCCTTGATTCCCGAACAACCCGATCCTCCCGAAGCTTGCAGCTGAGTTATTCAAAGTTGCATTCATGGATACAGTCAGCACCTGTTTCTGCCCGGTCGAGATATCGAAGCGGGTTGGAGCAACCTTCAGGTACACCCCATAAGGAGCGCTCCAGCCAACGCTGTAAGTCTCGTTGCCAGCAATGTTGGCAAGTGTCCGCTGAACAGATCTCGACACGTTCAGCCTTGCGATCGTGATGGAGGCCAAGTTGAGGTCAGGTCCACTCGTCGTGTTGGTATAAGCCCAGCAGTTTTGGCCTGTGTAGTTGAGAACTACAGGACCCGACCCATTGATTCCACAGAGGAACGACATGTAATCTTCGTAACCTGTATGAGAGGAACAATCTTCCTTCAGATTTAATGCTGTCTGTAAGGTGCCTTGGTGAATAGCTTAGTCAGTTTTGATTCTCAAGGAAACGGATCGGTAGACAGTATAAGAGGATACAGGGAGAGGGGGAGACCAGAAGACTCACTGGAATCGAGAACTAGTCCGGGGTCCAGTGCAGCAGTCGCATTCACAAAACCACTGCCCATATCAAAGGGCGTAGCAGGAGACTGGTTCACATCTGGGTTTGTATAAGCCCGCTGTGCCATTATCGGGCCGCCATTCCTATCGAAAAGAGATGCTGTGGTAGAAAGCGCTGATGCAATGGCTGCTGGACTGAAACTTGGGAACTTCTGCTTGATGAGTGCCGCCAGGCCAGCAACGTGTGGAGCTGCCATGCTTGTCCCAGACATCATAGCAAAGTTCTCACCTGAAAGGATTGAATGAGTTACACCCAGCAGATCTACTAAACAGGCAATGCTAAAAGTATCACTGGGGCAGAATGACGTTTGGGCGCATTAGTGTTTCGAACCTAAGAATTCCACTGAATCAGTACCCAGGGAGCTCCAAGCAGCCCATATGGAATTCCCCGGTGCCACCAGATTGGGCTTCAATATGTCCGCATCAGTAAGAAAGCTGTCTTCTGGGTCAGGCCCCCTTGCGGAATAGTACATGACTTTTGGAGCAGACATGCTGTAGTTGGCCTTTAGCCCGCCTGATATGCAAGCAGTTGCCCCGAATTTAACTACCCTTTTTGCTTGTCCGTCTCTCTCAACAGAAGAATTATAATACCGGAGAAGAATCTGTCACATGGCAGAGAATGTTAGTAAATTCCAAGACATTGTTAACGGCCTCAACCAGCATCTCTAACAGTTGGTTCTGGATGTCCAACAAAAAAGGTAGTAAAGGGAAAACCTCACATAAATATACTCAATTCCTTCAGTTTCAAGTTTCCCATTGACATAAGCAAAAAATGAATGTTTGCATCAAAGAAAATCTTTCTGAAGTCCAATTCCAGATACTTTTTCCTGATATTCCTTACTTGAAAGGAAATGCGAAGAGAATTCTGGAGTTGTTTCCACAGTTTTCCATGAAAACACAAGAATGGTAGTAAAAATTAATTTTTATGATCTATCAAGAAAGCTAAAACTATCAGCACCACGTCAAATGAAATGGAAGAAAGGTCCAAAAAGGCAAAATCAATACCTTGGAATCATCAGGAGATGGAACGATGATGCCAGGAATCCTCATTGGAATCGGATTGAGCTGAAACCCGATCACAAATGGATCCATGTAGAACACAATACCAGCAGCACTGAGGTTTTTGGCTGTTTGCAAGGCCTGCTTGATCGTGGAGAGCCCCAGCACGAACCTAATGGAATAGCTGCAGATCAAGAGGTTCCCTCGCACTAGTTCCTCAGTGAAGCTACTAGAATCTTGGCATTCCCCCACATACATGTCATCGGTAATCGTTGTGTCATTGTTTAGGGCATCGAGTGCAGAAATTAGTGGGTACATTGTATCGTTCTCAGTGCCCGCTGAAAAAAGAAGAAAACAAGATGCTTGTGTATCCAGAAAACCAAGACTGAAGTCACAGATTGTTGCATGAGAACCAAAAAAAAGGATGTTTCCTCTCATTGACTATAGGATTCTCCTACATCAGATTCAATGAATGCTGCTAAATACGCTCAATATCCATTGCTTCCTGCACCTTCCTGAAGGCTTAAGCTGTCATAAAAGTTGGTTGCTTAATATGGCAATGGAGCTTAGCTCCAAATTTCACGTCTTTGTAACCATCGATCTATAACTCATCTATTTGAGCTTGCTCCTGATCCCATGTCATTTCAAATTCCTTTTTAACAGCTTCTTCTTCTGAGAGCAAGCTTTCTGGCAAATCAGTCAAATGACTCGAATCTGGTTTGTCATTCAATTTATTGGTGTCCGTGATTATTCGACTGAGTTAAAACATGCTTAACATACATTGTTCATGCACCTTCCAACAAACCTAGGTTTTCTGTGAAAAACAAGTCGTTCCACGTGTTTTGGATACATTCATGCAGAAAAATGTGTTATGACAAATAAGCTCCAAGAAGAAAGAGTGGCAAAAAGCAGAGACGAAACTTACGTGCAAGGCCAACTCCAGGAATAGTCACATTATTCCCAAGAGTGATCGAGTTACTGTAAACCCTGTCATGTGTGGCAGCACCAACAGAGAAGATCCATGGGCTGAAGGAGGAAATGCTCTTAGGTGATGGCCCAGTATTGCCGGCTGCCTGAACTATGAAGATACCAGCTTTTATGGCTGCGAGCAAAGCCATGTCTATTGGATTGAAAAATGTTGCGATTCCGGGAGGACGCCTGTTCGGAGTTATCGATAAGCTTATTACATCAACACCATCCTGAGCTGCCTGTAACCAAAAATCATATCTTATGAGCATGTAAGTTCTACAAATTAGACAATATTACCCATAAAACGCGGTCCATTTACCTGGTCTATGGCAGCGACAACATCTGCAGCGAAACCTCCAAAGCTCTTGTACAGTGCCTTGTAAATGGCAATGCTGCAAAGAATACATTTCTTCAGTCTCTACCTGAATAAAAGCGAAAATATTCTCCCAGAAATGGTATGGCTTTTAGTAGTTACTGAGCACGAGGAGCCATTCCACTTGCATTCCCAAAGTGATGGCCAGCAACTATGACAGGGATCCCATGGTTTCCTGCTGCAACGGAAGCAGTGTGCCTGTAACCTATTAGATTCATCAGTTTCCTCAAACATCCAGAATAATGATAAAACAATGATGAATCAAGTAATAGATCATTTTGTATCCAATGATTATTCTTTTGAAGGTGACTAAACCAACAAACAAACATTCATGCTTATTTTGAATTATATAAAGAACAGTCGAAGAAAACTTACGTCCCATGACCATCACCATCAAATGGAGACGCATAGTCCTCGGAAGAATTGAAGATTCCTCTGGTAATAGCTGATGCAGCGAAATGGCGGGCCCCCACAAGCTTCCTGTTGCAGGATCCCGATGGAAAATCAGGTGTGACCTCACAGACGCCTGAGTAATGAGCTGGGACTGGATAAGGACGATCTGATATATGGTCAAAGAAACTTGGATGCGTAGGATCGATGCCTGTATCCACGAACCCAATCACCACTCCTTCACCAGCAGATTCGTATCCACCTTCTTTGACCCACGCGCCATTGGGAAGACCTAGAAACTGAGGAGTGTGTGTTGTGGCGGTTCTGACCGAGAAGTCCAAAACCACATTTGCCACTTCTCTCCTCCTCGAAAGCTTGTCAGCCTTCAGAAATTTAACAACAGAACCTGATTAAGATTTTTATTTTTTCCATATCCAAATACATTTTCCCTCATGTAACAGAGAGGCAACTGCATTCAATTTTGTCCATAATTTTTCAAATTTGAGTCTACATCAGAATTTTCACTTGGCGGACTTTCTTCAGTGATAAGAATTTCTGAAAGATACTAGCTAAAAATTTGATTTTGCACTGCAATCCTTGCGAACATGGTGATATGAAAATGAAGACATCACATGGCTTTAGTGAATGGCTATACCTGCTGGGGGGTGACAAGAATGGCAAATCCATTGATCAAGTAATGGTAGCTGTAAAGTTTCAGATATTTCTCTCCCCTCAATGCTCTTCTCAGCAGAGAATCATGGACACGAGCAATGTAAGAACCGGAGCTCCAATGGGACTGCGAAGCATTCCTAAATTAAAGAAAGAGACTTCAGGTATGCATCTCTTGAATAACTGGACCCGAAAGAAGGGAAAAACTAGACCCAATAATTGAGGTCTTCCTGGCAACCAAATAATACTTGCTTCAGGGTGATCCTCAGAGCTTCAGCTAGCATGGTCCAAAATCTAACAAGCCAGAGATTATTTGGTTGCCCGACCACATTCAAAGATTCAAACTTTATCCTGCTACGAGTTCCGGTCTCAACAGTCACATTCCGTACTTAAAAAAGCTAACGGCTATATTAGTTAAGCAGCTTGCTCCTAGAGATAAGTTTCTCCAGAAGCATTAGAGTAAATTCAGTAGCAAGGAGTAAAATTAGCTCCCAAACAAAGAAAGCAAGAAAGGAACCGCACCTGGGTTTGTGCTTTATAGTTAATTTTCCAGAAGAGCTTCCCTTATGGAAGACATTCCTTTCCTTCTTAAGTTTATCGGAGAAGATATGAGCAGCAGGAGCTTGCTTCAAAGTGACCATGTACACAGCTGTTGTTTCTTCTTGACACGAGGTGCCCGTCACCAGCATTCCAACTGAAAGCACCCCCACAGCCAGCAGGTGCCACCGAAGCAAACCCCCCATTTTTTTCGGGAAACGATGAATAACGCCAGGCACTCGACGAGAAAAATGCAGTCACCCTTCCCAAGAATGCGCAGAGGAAGGGCAAGAGGTGCCCATTAACTCTAAACCTCCATTAATGGGGAAAAGTGAACTGAGTGAGACTTTAGAGTGATTTCAACTCTCTTCTTCTCTTCTGCTCTGGTGGGGAAGAGAAGAAAAGAGGGATAAAGTCTACAAAGGGGGGCAAGAAAGGGAAGATGACAAGGAGAGGCAAGCAGGGAGAGGAGTTCAGGAGAGAGTGCTGTGAATATTTAATAGCGAATCTGAGAGCTTTCTTGGGTGCTGTGCACATTAACGTTTAACGTTTTACTTTCCTGCCTTTATGCAAAGGAAAATGCGACAGAGCAGAGAAGATTGGACCATTTTCTTTGTTTTTGTTTTCACTATGTTTTCTAGGACATTTTTTTACTACAAAAACTCACACAAGAGTTGCAACCTTATGACCAAGAACATATTTTGATTGGATTCACCTGCATTAGTTCAACTACCGAACAAAAATAGTACCAACGTTCATTTTGTTCCTACGAATATGTGGATGTGAACCAAATCTTCACGACTATTGGCAGAGACTCAAGAATTCCAATAGTTGCATTTCGTCCATTGACATTCAAGGAAACAAACCCGATATACAGGAGGAGCAAACTCCAACTAGTGCAGACTATGTCGAGATCACGGCGGACATGACTTGGAAGGACCACAAGGCATGTTTGGCCGGAGGGAATCAACCTATGCTAGTTCAAATGGATAGCAGCACTTCTCATTGCCATGTGAAACAAAAGCCTTGCTGCTGGCCATCTCCATTGCACCGAGAAGGGCCGGAAAAGAAATTTTTAATTAACTATCAGAAAAAAAGTGAGGCGGCCAGCTAAAGACAGGGTAAATTTCCAAATTTTACGATTACAGCATCATCCGGTCCGCCATATCATCCGATCCACCGGCTATTTTCCCAAGCAAAAGTGCTCCAGATTGGTAGGGTGCAGCTGAAAATGACGGGAGAGTTGAAGGGATCTATCAGAGCTTTACCAAGTTTTTGGCTTTACTCCGAATCTGAAGGCTGGCGGTTGTCCATTTGCTCCAACGTTCCAATTTTTATTTTTCAAGGGTCAGAACTCAGAAATGTGAACTCTTTATCTTATGCGGTCTTGTGAGCTCTGACTCAGCTCTGCCCGTGACTTTCTAGTGGGACGGTGGTGCTGTGTTTGGGAAGAAGCTTCTGGGTTTGTTCGGTCGATCAACTTTCGGTCCAGATGGTTACCGAGTCATGCTGATCTTATGTTCCAGTGCCATCAACTGCTCGCCGTTGCAGCATTCCATCGCAGATTAAAGGAGATGGATTGCAATATGGATTGTTTCAGCAAAAGAAGGGAAGTGATGATGGGGCTTCTCTCCCCCAATGCTTCATTCCTATAAAGCTTCCATCTTTCCCGTGTCGATAAACTTCCACATGCCTCTTTTCCTCGACTGTGAAAAGGTTGTCGACGGTCGAGTTCGATTCTATCCTTACTTCACTGGGCTCAACCAGATGGCCATTACAATCAGATAACCATTACAAATTTAACAAGAATTTAAAATTGATCATTCTCTTTTGGGAGATAATTAAAATATTGGGGCAAGAAAGGTGGTAGAATTAATTCTCTTTTCCTCCCACTTTCTTTTATTACTTATTCGTGGTTGCCCTTTTGCCGTCAAAGGCACGTGGGGCCGGTGCTATGATACAAGAGTCCACTATTGGGGAACCGTTTTCAAATATTATAGTCGTTGTGGGGGAAATTGGCCCCTTTTTTGGGAAGAACCTGATTCTCACAATCATTCACATCAACTTGACGGACCTTCAAAAGCCCCGACTCCATCTCAAGACGTTCCTTTCGGCCGGAAAGAGAAAGCCCAACTGACTTGATCGAGGAGATCGGGATGGATAGATTGCAGCCGTCTGATCGTAAATGACAAAACAGAGTGAAATGCTCCGGAGATGATGTGGGCGGCAGCCGAAGTCGAACAGGCATGGGATGCATCCCCAGGACACGAGCGCGCCGTGAATATACAGCATAAGTTGAAAGATTTGCAGCAGCGAAGCCAATAACAGGAGAGGCTTTTCCTTGAATTTACGAGAGACTCGACGAAGATACAACCATGAACTGACCCAATGAGCACATTCGGTCGATCTCATACGAAAACGAGAAGTTAGTGAAATTTAAGTGAATTAAAAAATTGTAGCATGTCCCAGACAACTAAACTAATTTTTCATGCCGGGCCTGGTGCGGCCCAGTACAGTATAGGATCAATAACCCCTGGTTTAAGCACGGTCTTATCGTGCCAGGCTGAAAATTGCCAGGCCACAACGCGAGCCCTGCATTCGATACGAGAAAACTGATGAGAGTAATAGATCGATAAAGGTCGTCTTTTGATCGAAGAGGCAACTGCTGAAGAACAAATCTCGCAGCAGATTGAAACTTCTAAACTCCTAATGCAGCTGAAATACAAAGGAAGATGGCCAAGAATGAAGCAAAACAAGAGGAAAAGAAGATCCCCAGCAAGACAAATCAAACAATGTCAACAACATCTTGTGGAATGTGCTCTGCTTGCTCTGGGCTCCGGTCACCCCCCTCGACGGGGATCGCGACTCCTCCCACACGGCTGTCTGATGCAATGGCTCCTACATACAGCACTTTCACCAGGTTCCTGAACCGCCGCCTGAAGGTTGGTAAACGGGACATCGAAGCCACGATACCCTGCAATCTGGAGATTCCCGAGTTACGACTTAACTTGCAGGAGTCAAAGAATGTCTCATGGGATATAAAACCGAATCCACACTGACACGGGACAGCCATACCTCCGTATTATAGCTTGCAGCTGTGCTCTTCTTACGCCGTCCGTAGAAGGGAATCCCGTGCTGTCCCAGTCCTCGGGTTTCCCGTTCTTGTACCTCATCACAATCTCTCTCAGGCACATCTCTTCATCTTCGCTCAAATTCAGACCCTTGACCTGCTCTTTCATTATCAGCAAAGGCCCGATGAACCACTCGAACACTCTGTCCCTCGGGCCGTTAACCCTTGTTAGCTCCACATCTTCAGCTGCAAATTAACCTCCGCAAGAAAGTACTGAAAAGAAGGAACTGTTTCACCTCAAGTTCATCGAATAGTGATCAGAAGTGACTTACAGATCAGTAAACCCGATGAGTCGAACTTTGCCGAAGCTAGCAGGCACTGCAAGATGGTCCAGGTGGGTAGTTTGATGCCCAGCTTCTTGCAGTTCCCTCTCACAATACAGTCCTCGATGTCCTTATTATCAATCAAACCGTCACGGAGCAGAATCCTACCGTTGACCTCGCACGATTTGAACAACCAATCCCATACCTGCGGTGACAGCATTTTCACTTACATGACTCAGAGAGTGGAAAGTTGAACCAGGGCGGAATGATCGAGAGTCTCACTTGCACTGGCTTATACTGTTGGATTTTCCCTCTCAGCGTCCGCGACTGTTGGGATGGAAATACCGGATTGAACGAGCCTTCCCTCTGAAGGCTCTTCAGTTCATTCCTGTCGGTGGAATTCACACTTTCCTTCTCGGCCCTGGGCTTTGTGTATCTACGATAGTCGGGCCTAGCTGTCGCATGATGTCTAAAGGTTAACATTCCAATGGTAGACGAAGAAGAACCCAATGAGATAAGAAAACAACAAACCTCGGCAAGCACGATCCTTCTCTCAAGTAGAGCATGTCATTGACATACTCATCAAACAATGAGACAATTGCAATAGTATATGCCAATCCCATCTCAAACGAGTCTTCCTATAAAATCGAACAAGATTCAGCTCAGGCAAATCAGATCAAGAATATCTGACTGCAGTGAACCTTGGCAACACCCTTAGACAGATTTGCATACCTGATGGACGATCACTCCACTGTAAAGCCCGAGGAAGAAGCTGGAGATGAAAGAAGCTACCAGAGCACCCACAACAGCCAGAGGCCATAGGATAATGGCAAGACCTGCAAAAGGGACACAGACCGTTTCCAGAAACGGTCCCTCTCGCCCGATCAGGTCTTCGAACAGCCGCTTCCATCCCCTGAACAGCATGTAAGGGCTCTTCCAAAGGGCTATGAGTGTGATAGGAATAACGTCCACTAAAACGCCTACCAAGCTCGCCAACAGACAACCTGGTAACTTCGATAACCTGCATAGAAGCAATCGAAACAGAACTAGTTTTGTAGTTACCGGAAGATATATTTCTGAAATGCAAGAACATACTTACTTTACGTCCAAGGGCTTCTCGTGAGACGATAATGCCTCTCTCAGTTCGTCCATGAAGGAGAAGTACGAGTGGAAGCAGAAGTCCGTGAAGTCCCGCACCACCGTGCAACTGCCTTCCAACGTCGACCAGCAGCCATCCTGACATTCACAATGGTAGGCAGAGCAAATAGGCAACAAATGAAAAAGAAAATCCCTTGAACGGGAATCACCAAATCCTACAGAACTTTGGCCAAACAGAATTTGGGTTCAATGAAACTCACGCATCATCATAGTATGATGTGAACTATGCAGATGTGAAACCAGCCCGCCTGAGTTTCCCAGACTTATCCGACAGAATCCTGTGAGGTATCGTAGCTTACCGTGAAACAGTGGTAGAATTTATCGGCCACGTTCTCTCTGACAGCTTCGAAGGTCGCTATAAGCGGAGAGAACACCCCATATCCTACAGCACCCAGAAGGCTCCCGAGAACCCCTACAACTGGCCAGAGAATCAGGGGCACCGGCAAAAATAGCAAGACTAGGACCTTCAGGATCAGCCCGAGTCTCTTGGTTCTGATAAGAAGGAGGGGAAACGAAACCAGAGTCACGCCTTCACGTATCAACCGGAATGGATGATTAAGGGAAAGAAGTTGCACCGTGCTACGCAGTAGTAAGTCCAAACTGCGTGGGCTGGCCACAGTCCGATCACGACAACCGAGTTTCCAACCACGATGATGACCACTACGAGCGGGCTGATAACTGCCGCTGCTCAAAACGAGAACATTTGATGCGTTAGACAGTAAACGGAGTACAGGGTCATCCTTCCATAGACGGAGTGGAGGACAGATTACCTTTGAGGAGGCCTAGGAGGAAGAGCAAGAGGAAGAAGGGCAGGAAAGAAAGGAAGCTCCGCAGCTTTGCCAGGAATCCCACTGGAACCTCCATGGCTTCTTCTTCACGGTTGAGAGTTCAGAACGCTGTCGAAAAGTGAAAGTGAGTCGGCGGTTGGCATCGATAAAGTACGGCACGAGTTTCGCTGGAATCCTAAAAGGTACTTGACACGTGCTGGTTGGGGAAGGTTAAGGTTCGCCATACGTGGCATGCCTATGGAAAAAGAGCGACGTGCGTGCATAAACACAGAAGAGGGTAGATGGTAACTGTCACGCGTCAAGTGCATTACCCGAATATCACTCAAATACCTTAATATTACTAGACATTAACAGCATACTGTGCTGACTAGTTACCAAAATTCACACAACCAAGACTCACTAGTCTAGAGACGACCAAAGCAACACAGAAGAGGTTAGGGAAAATTAACTTGTATTATATCACAACAAATATAAAAATCCAACTATATAGACTCTTGATCGAGTATATGCCTCCCAACACCCATTGTTTGCACTCATTGCTCCATCCTCACAATATAAACTCAGCACTCACACTCTCCTTTCAGTATGTCTCTCAGTGTCCTCAGTTGGCTGCTCTCTCTATTGTGAATGAATGTTTGAATGTCTCTGAATTCCCTTAATTCAGTGTGTCCTCTCAAGTGAGAGTGCACACGTATTTACACATGGAGCCATACAAGCAAATATACTAGGCAATCTAGACATTCCTTAACGACAAGTCTATACAAGGTAATTAACCAATCGTAATCATGACTTTTCATATGTGCCGAGATGATTCTCATCCTGAGAATCCTCTTGCCAAGTTGGATCCTCGATCCTTACTAGTTTCTCGATCTGGCACGCCTTGCTTTCTAGATAGGGTTGATTCTCCTCCTAAGAGTCCGCTTGCCCTATTGGATCCTCGATCCTTGTCAACTTTCATATCTGACATACTTGACTTCCATAAGTGGCTTTGAGGTGTATTCATGATTGCCTTCCCTATCATGGATTGATTGGATTCATGCCATGATTCCTGCTACTCCCAATAAGGCAGGTCGTGATTCAAGGGACTTGATTAATCATTCCACCATGGCCCACATCAACTACCAAGGAACATCAATTAAGCGTTCCGTAGCATCTCTAGTGTGTACTTGGGTGGTAGCTTCCAAGCTTCATCACCTCCGTGTACCTGCAACCATAGTCATGATGGAGAATCCGTCTCATGATCAAGCACCACAATCGTGTCTTGCTTGCACAGTCATGTGCATCGCAATCCAACATCTCCACACTCAGTCGATAACGTGCCCACCTAGCATGTTGCCCGCTACCACTACCCTGAGGTACACTCATGGTAGGCGGGTCTTGGGATACCACTTCAAGGGTCTAACAGTAACCATGAGGAAGACAATTGTAAATTGAAAAAAAATTGGATTTATAAAAAAAAATTGAATTATAAGAAAATTGAATATCACCACCTATTAATTTAGATTTTAGAAAGAAAGAAGCTACAGACTCTTGTAGGCCTATTGGAAATCTAAGATGGTATAAGAACTGGTCGATCCTAAACGCATATCATGCTAAATTCGAGTGTAGAACTTGTGGTCCTTTAAACTTGAGACCGGAGGAAAAATGTCAAGTCTAACTGGTATGTTAGCCCGAGAACGGAGGAGAAGGCCTGTCCCGTGGTAGTCTGTCCCTCTTACCCGAGACCAGAGGATAAATGTCCAGTTTGAGATAAGTTATTAAGAGTGGGTGTTTAATGGTATGCGTCAAGTGTGAACACATTATCACGTGAGGACAGTGTTGACAGCTGAATTTATATTGGGTACCAATATTTATTAGTTTAAATTTTTAAGTGGAAATTGAAACTCTTATAAACATAGTGAAAAATTAATAAAAACATAAAAAAAAAAATTGTCTTTACATTGTCAATTGCAGACAAATCGATTCTAACATCCAGTCAACCTTTTCCTCCTCGACGTGATGGCTACGGCAATGGCATCATAAATATCTGGAATGCATGGCGGCCGTCAGTAGCACGTTCGACTTAGAAATAACTAGGTCAAGACCACTTGACAGCGGCTGGTGACTTCAACAGTAAGGAAGAATTTTGAAGGAAATCGCATTCAGCGGACGTAGTTGGATACTTGCAGTGGAAACGCAGAAGAATATCCATTAATTGAGGTGAGCCACAAGGGATAACTTGACAGCCGAACCAATGAATGTAATCCTCCATACCTTCACTACTACCTCTTCTTCTTCTTCAACTGCAGACTCCTATTAATCAGTCTCTGATTCAACATGATGAAATGTTGTAATTCGATGAAGCAGCAACCTTCTTCTTACAACTGTTTCTGGTCCTCTGCCTCGCTGTTTGTCCTGTCCCTTGCTCTGCCTCTGATCTTCATCTCTCTCGTCAGCTTGAGCCTCGGCCCGCAGAGATCGTTTTTTCTTGTTCCCTCTTCCCCATGGAAACCAATGACTTCTTCTTTTCCTTCTTCTTATAATTCCACTTCTGCTCTCACTGTGCTTGGCCCTGCCCATTCACCGAGCCTTAGGGATGCTCATTGGAATTACTTGGACACGGGAATGGCCCCAGCAGTTTCCATTCCATCATCGGTAAGTTTTCGCAGGTTTTACATTGATGCTGTCACAAATCAGCATATCGAACTGATACAAGTGCACTTGTAGAGAATGTCAATTATACTTATCAAACATTAATTTCACGTATTCTCCATATATGTTCCTTGTTTCTTTTGAGATTCTTATGGATGTTGTGCCGTGGACCACAACTAGGCGAATGATGGGGAGACCGAGAAACAGAAACAGACCGAGTCTGAGCTTGTAGCCACGGGATCTGCTGGGAAACCGGCAAAGAGATACAGCAGGTTGGAGAGGCTGGAAGCAAGCTTGTCCTCGGCTAGGTCTTCCATAGGTCAAGCTGCTCTTGTCCGGAACCTCACCTCGGTCCATGAAGACCCTGACTACGTTCCTAGAGGCCCCATCTACCGGAATCCTAATGCTTTCCACCGGTAAATTTCCATCTACATCCACATGGAGGATCTGAAAAATGGCTTTCCTGTAGACTCGAGTCAACTTGAGATTGTTAGGACATTTTGCCACTTCCTTACCGAGATCTTCCTTACTCAGGAGTTACCTTGCCATGGAGAAACTCTTCAAGATTTATGTGTACGAGGAAGGGGAGCTTCCGATGTTCCACGATGGACCGTGCAAGAGCATATACTCCACGGAGGGATTGTTCATCAACGAGATGGAAAAAGGCAACATTTACCGGACAAAAGATCCTGATGAGGCGCTCGTGTACTTCCTCCCATTCAGCGTTGTCAGGTTGGTTCAGTACCTCTACGAGCCTGGATCCCACAAGATCAACGCCATTGGTCGTGCAGTCATCGACTACATCAATATTATTTCCCATAAACATCTGTTCTGGAACCGAAGCCTCGGGGCCGACCATTTCATGCTCTCGTGTCATGATTGGGTAAGGAGCCAAGATCCAAGGTCTCCTCTTCACCAGATATCACATTAAAAAAGGGAACAATTTTTGCCCAGTTTAATGAGAAAGTTTCATGGATGGATTGGAGATCCATCCTGGTAAAAAGAACTCGAAACGAAAAATGGTTCCATTTGAAATTCAGATGATGATTGCACCAGCAAAAATACAGAATTGTTCTTATTGACATTTTTGTTTTCTATCAAATCAGATAACTGATGATCTGTTAACTGACAAGCAGGGGCCTCGCACATCATCCTACGTTCCTCACCTATTCAAAAACTCGATCAGGGTCTTATGCAATGCAAACACTTCCGAGGGATTCAATCCCGCCAAGGATGCTTCCTTTCCCGAGATCCATCTCCGCACTGGCAAGCTCTCGGGGCTGACTGGTGGCCTTTCCCCGTCTCGACGAACCGTCCTTGCCTTCTTTGCTGGCCGCCTCCACGGCCACATCCGGTCCTTGCTCCTGAGCCACTGGAAGGATAGAAACGACCCCGATGTCCAGGTCTATGAGCAACTTCCTGATGGCATGAACTATGACAAGATGCTGAAGAAGACCAGGTCGATCACAACTCTTGGAATCCATAGATTCAACACATTAACTTCTCCGGAATCGAAATTTACAAACACTGACAGGTCCTCTTGAATCTAAGATAGGTTCTGCCTGTGCCCGAGTGGGTATGAGGTGGCTAGTCCGAGGGTGGTGGAGGCGATATATGCAGAGTGCGTCCCGGTGCTGATCTCGGATGGGTACGTCCCTCCGTTCAGCGACGTCCTGAACTGGAAGGCATTCTCCGTTCGGGTGGCGGTGAAGGACATACCCAGGATCAAGGAGATCCTAATGGGGATATCACAGAGGCAATACCTGAGGATGCAGAGGAGGGTTCCACAGGTCCAGAGGCACTTCGTGGTCAACAGTCCTATCAAGAGGTTCGATGTTTTCCATATGACCATCCACTCCATATGGCTCCGCAGGCTCAACATTCGGATCCAAGGCTGATTCGCTGCATTTTTTTGTACTAAATTTCTGGTAGAATCATTCACCATTCGATTGACTGAAAAATTCATGCTGAATAATTATTTTCCGCTGCGCCAAGTTACCGTGTAATTTGTAGTCATGACTTATCATTTGCGATTTTCGGGGACTTGTCAGATGTTAAGCTCGGAAAGAATACCTTCCTCACCTGTCTCGACAAATCGTGTACAAAGGATATTGGCACCCATTATTTCCACTTCCTTACCACAGAGATTGGATTATCTATATTAAATTTTCACATGAACCTACAGGAATTTCGAGCTCATATCCACCCAAAAGCCTAAGCTGAGAGATGGCGGTATCCAATTCCAATTATCAGTCCACTAGGTTTTGGACTGATAATTGGTGCCCAACATCTCTCGTCTTGCTCACCACCTTGTTTAGATATGGGATTCCTCTAGAAGCATTAGTTGCATCGGTAAACAGAATGCATGATTGGGCACTTAGACAGTTCAGAGACCCAGGAAGACGAGCATTACAGAAGCAAATAGCCAAGATTTGTCTTATTCCTAATGAACTTGATCGAGTTATTTGGGCTCCAAGTGCATTAGGCTCATTCACAATCTCAAGCACTTGGGATACCTTGCGGAAGAAAGGTGAGGATGTACCATGGTCCCGACTTATCTGGTCTAACCCGAGCATCCCGAGACATAGCTTTTTCAGCTGGTTAGCCATTCACAGTAGATTGTCTACAAAGGACAAAGTTAAAAAGTGGAATGTCAGTATTGATGTAACCTGTAGCTTGTCCTCAGCAGCTGAAGAAGATAGGGACCATACCAAGAGGGGTTGGACCGAGTGGTAAGCAGCTCAGTGCCGCTTAAGGAGGTCTCGGGTTCGAGACCTCACGTATGCAGACACCCCTCTTGGGAGCCTCACCCGCCATTGCCAGGCGTGCGACCCGGGGCGACCAACGGATTAGTCAAGTATGGTTGGCTGAAAGATGTCATCTCACCGCTGGTGGGGCCTGCCTGGATACCGTGGCTGGCGACCAAAAAAAAAAAAAAAGAAGATAGGGACCATATGTTCTTCAAATGTCCCTTTAGTAAGGAAATCTGGCTACAACTACCATCGAAGGCAGGCATCCACAGATCGATTGGCTCCTGGGAATTTGAACTACAATGGGCAATCCGACACATCAAAGGCAAAGGGGTCCGAGAACTCCTTAAATTGACATGGTAGTCCTTTCTCTACTTCATGTGGAAGCAAAGGAATCTCGTTCTATTCTGCCACGAGATCCCAGGGAAAAATCGTGTTCTCCACTCCATCGAGCAGGCTGTCAAAGGAAGACTTCTAGGAGTCAAAAATCTGCAGATGTGGGCAACCACCCAGCAATGGAAAACACTGCTTCTTGTTTGGGGAATTTTCATTTGACAAATGATATCATATCTTTAACTTCAAATTGTTCCGTCTCAATTCTATAAGTTTACTGATCCATTTTCTGGTCTGCGTGCCATTTATATCGGCCTTTGAGCTCGCCCACTTTTTGATGTGAATTCTCCTTTTACGTTCATAGGGCGTCTTTATTTTTGAGACCTCAGGTCTTATTAGGGCTACTACAAGTCTGAAAAGGGTTACTATTCATCCTTGTATAGTATTTCTTCATTAAACATAAGAGTACCGCTGACTTTATTCAAAAAAATTCCCTTATAAACCCAAGTTTCTTTTTCAATCCAGTCGATGTGAAATTTATATTTCAACAATCTCCCTAGCAACCTCGGGTTAGCCAGCCCTGTCTGAGAGGACAACCTATTGAGCACGGCAAACCGAGAAACAAACGATGCGCTTGGAATGTGATTTGGAAAGCCATAACAGATCGTGCCAAGGAAACTTTGGGCCTTTTCGGCCTTAAAAATCCTGCAAGATCTTTGATTGCAGGAGGACTCAAAAAGCTTTTATCTTAGGAGCAATATACCATCTGAAATGCACCGCCATTCATTGATCTTGCAGAGCAACTGCAAACGTATAGTTGTGCAGTTTCAAAATCCGATACGTAAATTCGAAGTTTGAGTTGTAGACACCTTATTTTGGTCCAGAAAAGTTCCGAGTTTCGTTTTTGAGAAAATGGATAGATCCCGATTTTGGCTCAGATCGACCAAGTTTCATTTTTTTAGATTTTGACTATTTTGTCTTTGTGGCCGATCTTTACTCCTACATTCTTATTTATATATTTTACTTTTATCCTTATATGAAAAAAAAAAAACAAAAAACAAACAGAAAAAAAGTTAATTGAACAAAAAAAAATCAGAAAATTGAAAATCAGGATGGAGGACTTGACGTCCTCTGCTTTTCGGTAGAAGCTGCTGCCTCTTCTCCGGCACCTGCTCTGATCCACGGGTCCCAGAAGACCAGCGGCGCCTCGACTTGCCTTGCACGGCTCCACCACCGTGATCTGCCGCCTGACACCCGTGTCTCCCGCCGGCCTGTCTCCTGCTCGACTCTCCATTTCCTGTTAAGAGGAGGCCGAGCAGCCATGGGGAGGAGGGGGGGATCGTTCACTCAGGGGGGAAGAGGGCGATCCTATGCGAGGGACTTCGATGATCGGGGTTCCGGATTTTGGCCCGTTTCCCGAGTCCGAACCACCATCACGTCGGCTCAATCGTCCTCTCAGCCTTCACCTTCCACCTCCCACAGACCCGATCCCCTCCGGCACCGCCTCGACGAGGGCTCCTTCCCCCGGCCCGGCCTTCCCTCGTCGTCTCCAATCTGTTGAACCTAGCCCAGTTTGCTGCTATTCGGACCATCGAGCCACGACGACCTTCCATACCCAAAGCCGTGCCGCCCTTGCTGGAGCCTGACTGATAGGCTTCGAACTGGAGATTCTAGAGAGAGAAAGAGGAAGACGATGGAACAGAGAGTTCCAGAAGAAGACGATAGAGGGAGAGAACAGAAGAATTCGAACAGAGAGAGATAGGAGGGAAAGGCATTCACATATTTCTCATGAATTCCCAAGTACAGAAGTGCCGGTGATTTATAGGCCTTCACTGTGAGCGGGAAACTCTAAGCCCGGAACAGAGTAACTGTTTCTGTTACAGGCAACTATCTTTTATTCTGTTTTTACACAATGCCCCCTCTATTCCTTATTCTTACAATTCAGGACCTTAGTCCTAACACTGACCTCACCGAGCCGCCCCTGGTCTCACTCGAGCTGTCCAGTTTGAGTTTGTCGCCATTTGACCCATTCATAGCGGGAGTCTTATCGGCAAATCATGTGAGTTGACCCCCACTTAGCTGCTGAATTCGAATCTTCAGGGATTGTCAGGAATGAGCTGATCTGGTGTTGCATATGTCAACGTTATTGTTTGCCTGAAATTCGTAGACTAGGATGATTTTGTGGCAATCTTGATGTGGGTATGTTGCTTGGTGATTGTTCTAACACTAATATTCTGTTCGATGGCTGTGGAGATGCGGGTATTATTGTTTGATTGCTGAGCAGAGTGCATTTGGCTGGTTCTCTGATCTGGTGGTCTGTGTCGATGATCATTTGATGATTGCTGGGTTTATTCACTGCTTGCTGGGCTGATTGGATTTGATTGGTTAGATAATTGTGCTGAGGTTGATTATATTCTGTAATGGCCTTGCTGTTGCTGTTTGGCTGTGTGAATGATGATGAGGATATGCGGTGGATATTTGCTCGATTCTGGGTTATCCAGGGGAGTTTTTAGGGCTGTTTAAATGGTTTGATTTGCGGCTGCTCTTGTCTCGATGTTCTCTTTGTTGTGAATGCATTTTTAAGGAAAATAGAGCCATCTTTCGTCTGTTTCGCAGCAGCTCTTTGCTGGGTATTTTTCCTTAGTTTTAATGTCAGTTTTGATGGGAAAGAGTGCTGTTTAGTGCTCGATGCTGCTGCCGGTCATTGCTCGAGAATTTCTCGCAACTTTGATGCCATTTTTGATGGGAATAGAGTTGCCATTTGGCCCTAAGTGCAGCTGATCCTTACTCAATGGATTTTCATGATTTCAAAGGTGTCTCAATGGAGAATTGGGCTACTTTTGTTTCTGCTGCTGCTGATGGCTTTTGCTCGGTGGTCTCTCATGATTTCTATGCCATGACTAATGAGAACAGAGTCCTTTATCATCTGTGGTGCAGCAGCAGCCCCTTTTTCTGTTTTTCCTTCGATTTAATGATGATTTTCGATAGGAAGTGCTGCTGTTTAAAGTCTATCGACACTGCTGGCCTTTGTTCATTGATTTCTCCCAATTTCAACACCGGTTTCGGGGGGATTAGAGCCTTGGTCTACGGATCTGTGCTGTGGCATTTTGCTGCGTTGTTATCCTTTATTCTCATGTCATTTTGATAAAAATAAGGCTGCTCAAAGTTGAGATTTGCAGCAGCCCCTTTGCTCGATGATATCTCCCACTTTCATTGTTGTTTTTGAGGGGATTAAAGCCTTAGTCTACAGATCTGTGCTGCTGCATTTTGCCGCATACTTCTCATGGTTTTCATGTCATTTTCAAAGAAAACAAGGCTGGATAATGTCCATAGTTTCAGCAGTTCTTTGCTTGATGATTTCTCCCACTTTCAATGATATTCTTGAGGAGACTAGAGCCCTGATTTTCTGGCCTTTGCAGCAGCCATTTGCTGGGAGTTTTCCTTTGTTTTCATGGCAGTTTCGAAAGAAAATGGGATTGTTTTGTTTCTGTGGTTGCAGCCGGTGCTTATGCGGTTATATGCCATGATTTCGACGCCATTTTCCAGAAAATGGGGGCTGTTTTGTTTCTGTCTTTGCAGCAATCTCTTTGTTCTGTTTTCCCTTTGATTTAACGGTAATTTTTGATAGGAAGCATGGCTGTTTAAAGTTCATAGTTGCTGCAGCTCCTTGTTCAATGATTTCTCCCACTTGCCATATCGGTTTTGTGGAGATTAGAGCGCTGTTTTGTTAGCCTTTGCTGCTGCTTTTTCACTGCGTGTTCTTCTTTGTTTCCATGTCATTTTTTTGATAAAAATGAGGCTGCTTAGTGTCCATGGTTACAGCAGCTCCTTGCTCGATGACTCCTCCCATTTTTATATCAGTTTCGGGGAAATTGGAGCCTTACTCTACAGATCTGTGCTGCTGCTCTGTGCTGCATTTCCCTTCTTTGTTTCCATGGCCTTTTCGGATGAAAATGAAGCCGTTGAAAGCCCATGGCTGCAGCAACACTTTGCTTGATGATCTCTCCTATCTTTTATGACATTTTTAGGAGATTAGAGCCCTAATACGCTTGTCATTGCTGCTGCCCTGTTTTGTGGTTGATTGATCCTCATTTATGCCGACTCCCCAGTTCTTAACTTCTAGTTATACGGCTATCCAAGGCTGCTGCAATTTGGGGATTGTCTGGTGCTTATTTGGTATCATTTAGAGGCTCCTAACATCGGGTTTTGGGAGCTATCACTCGCTGCCTCATGTTGTGATTGTTTGAGGTTTGTTTCGAACTATTTTTTAGCTTTAAGTCTTGGGTCTAGGCTTACGAAGTGAATCCATCTTGCATTGTCTTTGATTGTGTCTTACATGCTTGACTCGTGGTGTATTGAACTGTGACATTATCTGCGTTGTTCCCTAAGTTAGATGAAGGGTCTTTTCATGAATTAATTGATATTTGGCGTATGCAGATTGGGTCATGATTTTGGTTATTAGACTGTGTCAATCCACTGATCCATGTCTCGAACAGGGTAAGAATTGGACTTAATAAAATGAGGCAAGTTTAGAAACACTAGGGTATCGATTTAGGGCGTGTCGACTGGCTTGCGAGCCTTTCGAACGTAACAGAACCCCTGGATCCAAACTTTGGTTCGAGACCAATTAATAAAAAACCTAGGTGGTTAGTGTCATGCTCCCCTTAGGTGAATAATAGGTTTCTGATCGACTTTAGGACTAGTTCCTTAAATGATTAGTGGCGATTCCTTTGTATATATTCATCGATGATCATGACGTCACGAGACAGCCTCCAGAACCTCTCGATTTCGAGGCGCGACATCAGTTATTCCAGGTAATCTTTAATTCTGTTACCTGCACATATAGAATCAAAATTTTGGGAAGCTTTTCGACATTCCGAATGAAAAATAAATAGATAACTTTTCTACTAGACGCGAACATGAGTAATTTTCTCAGGAATTTCTCAAAACTTTCCGACTTGGATTTCCATGACAGCAATTTCTTGGCAAACAGATCTTGGAATTTACTATTCCTTCTCCCATCTATACGTCTTTTTCAAGTAGAGGACCCATGAGAACTGCTAATAGTGAACCCCCCGGGGAAGACGTTCTAGTGAGGACCCCACCGAAGACTGTGTGCAAGACTCGGTCATATTGACAAATCAGACCTACGTCTCGCTCGAGCCAGAGTACGTAGACGTATACAGCGTGGCCATATTTGGCCTAGGGGATCTCCTTAATACAAGGTTCTGTATTCAATTCTTGATCTAGAATCTGTCAAGCCGCTTCTCTTCTCACCGTTCTAGGCTCGTAAACCCTCAAATTTCTCTCTTTAGCTCACCATGAGTTTGGACCTCTGTCAGCTGTCACCTTCAGCAAGTCTAGCGGTCACCTTCAGCAAGTCTGGAAGCCAAAACTAATGGTTCTTAGTTAACCGATTTTCCAGGACATTGCAATTGAGGGAGAACTTGAACAGAAGATTTTACGATATTTTTTTAATTATCTCTCTTTTTTGTTGAATTTTCTTTTTAATTATCTCATACACCTCTCTCTCTCTCTATATCCACACACTAGACATTGATACGTGCTACGCACGAAATTGTCCATTATATAGTTGATTATAAATTCTTACCCTTGACAATTGAGTAATATGTTTATATATGATTAATTTTTAAAGAGAGTATAATAAATAGATAAATAAAATATATATTTAGAAATGGAAAATAAGAGATTAGTTATTTGGAAGTTTTGGTAGTTATATTTATAAGAGTGATTTTATCACTTTGTCTCTATTTATTTTTTTATTAGTTAAAAATATATTTATCAAGGGTATTTTGAAAAGTTCAAAAGTGAAACCAACTAACCAACTAACCAACTTCTCTCCCTCCCATATAATAATATGATATATATATTATTTTATCAAAATAGGAAATGAAATATTTATTAATCATTAGTCAAAACCAGTTATTTGATTTATTTTTTATTAGTTTATAAAAATTACATATTAGAATTTAGTGAAATTTAATTAATTTAAGGTAAATTTTTAGTCTGTTATATATTTATTACTGGTCTCTAACTATATTTATAATTTAAGTATGATGAATTTATCAAACATAAATAGTTACTATATCAAATTAAAGCACATTCAGTTAGAAATTTAATGATGTAAATTATATACGAATTGGAGTCTAATGAGAAAGTTACCTTCAGCATAGAAATGAACCTAAAAACTAGTTTTCTTTTACGGTAAATAATTTTAATTGAACGTGTACTTTAAACGATTTCTCACTTTTCGTATGGCTTAAGAGGGCACAAATTATGAGATATTTATCACGTCTAGTAGAATATTTATTTTTCTATTAAAATTAATAGGAAGCATATGATTTCTCTGTCAAAATTAACATGGGCACACCAATCAAATTTGGTACTTTTCATGGAATTTTTTAATAACTATATATACTTAACGAGGTTGATCCACATCCAGAGACGACTTAAAAGTCCAGCCGCCAATGCATTATCTGCGTACGTATATACAGAAATGATTGTTCACATTTTGATGCCACATGTACGGATTTCTGGTTTTTTTCCCACCCTAATTAAACCGAAACATTCGAATTATTTGATATTCAGAAATTTATTAAAAATCGATCAGTCAAAGTTCGATCCGAATCAGCTTATTAGAGGACAAGACTTTTGATTCATAAATAATACTAAAATTCAAAATTTTACTAAAAAATATTAAATTATCTCAATTAATTTATAATTGTTTAAATCGAAACCCTTTTCATAACATCATACAAATTGGATTGTTTATTCTTTTCTTTATTTTAATATACATTGTTGCGTATCAATCGGTTCACTACTGTTTTCGGACTGGCTCGTGGAGTGTGTAATTAAATTAATTGACGTGAGGGAAAATAATAATTCCTAAAAGAATTTCTTTAAAAAAAAAACTTTTTCCATGTTCAATGGACATGACCAGTACGAGCTTGAGGAAGAGGTGGCTGTAGGCTTGTTTGCTGTATAAATGGAGGGGCAACCTTCTCCCTTGCAGCTCCCCATTAACTACGCTAGTAACTTCAATTATTTGCCCCTTGAGATTGCTTGACCATGAAGGTACGTGCGAAAAAATTCTCGCGCGCGACTTCTCGGGAAATGACTCTGTACGAGTCCGTGCTCGATACGTGCGAAAAAATTCTCGCGCGCGACTTCTCGGGAAATTACTCTGTATAAGTCCGTGCTCGAACTTTCGAGTCGGCACATTTTTTCTCTGTTCACCCTTGCCTGATCCATGCGCGTGCTTTTATTCTCTGTGTCTCTTCCTTGCCATTTTTTAGTTTTGCAGCAAATTTAAGGTTGGTGTCTTCTGTGCTTCAGACGTGTTTTTCCTGATGTTCTTGCATTTGCTGCAGCAAAAGATAGTGATTAAGGTGTCCACGAACGGCCCCAAGTGCTTCCTCAGTTATCTCAATTGCTTTTGTTGCGATGAGGACCGGAAGGCGCTCCAGATCGCGGCTGGCTTCTCTGGTGCGCAAAACATTAATAGTCTCGGTTGATAAGTACTGATTAAGCTTCTCTCTGAACTATCAGGTGAAGAAGATAAACAATTCACCGGACCTTGTCGAGTTTAGATCCCTCTAACACACGACAAGATCGGGTTGAGCACTGCTCGATTTTCTTGAGGTTGGAATTGCCCTTGTTCAGACCTTCGATGTTTGACCTAGCGTGGCGCAGAAGGACGCTCGGGTGTCCCTTCTGGACCAGCTTGTCGGGGACAAGAAGGGCGCGTCAGTATGGCCAGGGGGCTGTCTAGCGCTAGCAAGGTCGAACAACTCGACCCTGACAGGGTTGAGGTCCAACTCGAGAAATTCTTAAATGAGCCGAACACACTATGAACTGTTAGAGCACAATACTTGCACTTTGTTTTATTTGGACATGGTGTTTACATCAAACGACAGAGTGCCAGTATTTTATTTTTACAGATTACGGTAAGCCGAACTCGTTTAAGAATTTCTTGGTCCAACCTATAAATATTAGGGCTTTCCTTCCATCGTCCATGCATCACATCTTTAGTTTTGCTGGACTGTTTACACGGTCGAAAACCGGATTATCGATTCGTACGAAAGAACTTTAGATCTTAAGAGGGATACACGGAACTGATGTGCAGAGTCGGAGTCATGTGCTGAGCTTTCGATTCCGACATAGACTATTCCATCTACTCACAGACATGGCACGTATTGATAATTTTTGTGTATCCACAGGAGTCGATAAGGCAAGTTATGTGGGGAGCGACAAGGAAAAGATCGAGGTGGCCGGGGAAAAGGTCGATGCCGTGAAGTTGACAAAGAAGCTTAAGAGGGAAACGGGCTTCGCAGTGTTGGAGAGTGTGGACGAAGTGAAAGACAGCGATGAGAAGAAGAAGAAGGAGGAAGAAGAAAAGAAGAAGGAGGAAGAAGAGAAGAAGAAGAGGATGGAGGCCCTTCTGGCACTTCCGCCGCCGCCGCCACTGCCGCCTCCGGTGTGGCCCTACGCCATCTGCGACAGCTACTAGTGAGATTGAGTCCCGGTAGTGCTCATGGAAGATCCAGCAGGATCAAAAAGGAACAAAAGGGAAAAACAATAAGAGAGTGGGCTGTTAGCTTATGGAAGTATTACGGAAAACTCTACCGGCCAGTAACTGAATTGTTCCGTCAAGATTTTTTTTTCCTGTGAGTGTTTAATCAACTGTTATTACTATGTAATAATTCGGTTTCCACAAAATCTTTCAACGTAGCCCATCCAATTAATCGAGAAATTTTCTTGCATGAATTACAGCGTGATCGATAAAATTGTAAAATTTCTATTATAATCTGAACATTTGTTTCGAGTTAACAGTATGTGAACCGAATTCTACTTTTTCATCCCCAAGTTTAGTTATGAATTTTCAATGGACCCACGCCTTTCAAAGGCGACTTCAAAGTTCAAAGTCCAGTAACACATGCCTGTAGACTTGTAGAAAAGTAAGGGCTCGCACTTAATAACCAATTTGGAAGCTCATGCTGACGTGAAAGTTAGCAGAAAAGTAACCCTAAATATAATTGATTCTGATTGATCAGTATCACCATATAAGTACTGCTACTCGATGACACCGTGGCATAAAAAACTTTCTCCGAGCTGACAAGAGCACTTAAAATATCATATTCCAGGAATTTTCTTATTAACATTTCAACATTGAATTATAATTATTAACATCAGCCCTTAACCTAACAATGTGCTCTCAACTTGTTGTGTATCCTTAAATACGTACTGCATACATTCTCCGAATATGGTAATTCTTTTTCGTGCTTATATATATATATGAGGAAATGACTGACCATGAAACATGCTTTCTCTCCTACTTTCGGATTGAATGACTAGAGTTCCACAACAAGACCTCTTAAGTAACTATCCACAGAGTAGACATTTTTCTTCTATAATCGAATTTAGTGATCGTGAATTTTACCGTCGGTCCGTCGATGTGTGAGCCAACACGATTCATGGTCCGTGACCCAGGAATCGTAGTTAAAGGGCACTCTTTTTTCTACGTGAAAAATCAGGAGCGTGTGATATCTTTTTTGGTTGCAATAAGGTGAATTTAGAGTCCTGTATGGGCCCGAGTGACCTTGCAAATTTTTTTCGAGTTCGATCCAACTGGAAGATCATATCCATAAGAGACTTGGAAGGCCCAGTCCATGTCCAATAGCCAACTTCAGAGAAAGCCCTGTGGGTCAACGGCCATTTGGGATGAACAAATCAAGAGAAGGTGAGGTCCGGGATCGAGTGGAAGGAAATTTCCTGGTTAATCACTTTCCTCTTTGCCAAACCATCGATCTCCACGGTGGTCCAGTTGACAAGGCAAGGTTTCCGAAACCAGATAGGGCCGAGGGAGCATGCTAGCACTGTCACATCGCATATACAGAACAAAATTCACAGCTTCCCTCGTCTATTACTCTTCCAGATTCATACGAGGCAGAAGGCCCCGTGGTCCTTGTCCACATTGTGCAGGTCCAATTCAGTAGGGACCGGACCATTACATTTGGTCCATAACAAATATTTTCTTCCATAGCAAGCAAGCTTTTTGCACGTTCTCTTATCCGCAATGGCATACTGGGGCATGGAATCTCATATGGCTACGGTCCAAGATCTGATGGTGGCTTGCTCCCACGGGCAAAAAGGCCCCTATGTCACGAGATAAGTATTACTCGACCATAAATCGTAAAGACAGGCAGGCAGACAGACACACATGCCTACGTAGAATATATCCAGAGTTTGCAGATCGATCCCCGCCTGCTATCGTCTTCTTCCTCACTTTCCTGCTCGGCTTTCCTACTGTGGCTGGATGCAGAGCCATTTCTCACTGTCAAACTATCCTACGTGGAAATAAAATGATATATAACTTTTACAACAAAAATAGAACTCAAAAATTTTTAATTACGAGTTAAAATCTTGTATTACTGTACTAAGATCGCGTTCTCAAAGATCACTTTTTGAATAGATCAAAGTGGGAATCCAATTACCGTTTCAATGCTCTTGGGGACTCCCTTCCGTAAGAGGAAGAAAAGTCAACTCAATTTCCGCCGCTGACTCTCATGGCATTAATTAAGTCCAGCACCCGGCCGCCCCCTTTATCGACCTTTCTTTCGGTGATTGGGAAGATTTATTAACTTAATGTAAAAATATGTAATTCCAAATATTTCTTGCATGGACGAAAGTCTTCTCGTGATTCAAGATTTCATTAAATAGCTAATTAATATATTGACATAATATGTTAACTTACTTTTTTCAATTTATTAATAACATCGAATTTTTAAAGATATTACGATACTTTTTACTGATATATTATCCATGAAATCAGTGCACTTCATAATTTCTTCTGACTTTCTCATAATAATTAAATTATTAAAAAAAGTAGAAATGTGGTCCTAATATCGGATTGATGGTCCAGCCCTAATCCGGACGAAATTCTCTCTTTTTCTTTCCTTTCATCTACAAGCGCAATAGTTGACATTTAATTCTTGTTCGAGTCGGATCGGCTTACTAAAAAAGTATCTTTTAAGTAAAATTTTATCTGTCACAGATTCTTCCACCCACAAAATTCAAAACTGGACTTTCATCGAGAAAAAAAAAGTCGAACTACCTCAATAAACTCATGTTAACTTCTTTCATTTTTTTCCCTTACAAAACGTTTGGCTCCATTTCAACCTCTTCATTCATACACAGCAAGAACGTCGATCTTGGTCGACAGTTCATTTGCAGCAGGTCATGCTCTGTATCCCCCATTTATACCTCAAGCTCATCTTAGTCCGACCTGCCCAGTCAGCACCCGAGAATCCATTTCCCAATCATTTAGGTTACTCGACCTGCGAATCAAATATGCCTGAACACGCACACAGGTAAAGAATGCGGTAAATGAGCTCGTAAGGGAATAGCGGTAGAATATACAGATATACCTCGGGGAAACAGTATAAAAAGAAAGAGCCCACCTCCGCTGCCATTTTATCAGAAGGAGGAACCCGAAAATGGCGACCAGACTTCACCTCCCCCAGCTGTTCCTCGTGTTGCTGTTCCTGCTACTGCGGCAGAGACCCATCTCCGCTGCCACCAAGGTAATTTCCCTTGCAGGACTCGTGACTTGCCACCGAATGCTTTCGATTGTAATTGGTTGAACCAAACATCTCTCGTGTTACACAGTCGTACGTGGTCTACCTGGGATCGCACTCCCATCCTCACGAGGCCGCACTGTCGCAGTCGTCCTCCAATGAACATGAACTCTACAGTCGAGTGACCCAGTCCCACCGTGACTTCCTCGGGTCTTTCCTTGGAAGGTGCATAATGCATAAACACTCACTCGCCAGATCCAGATAGCTTCTCTTCTTCAGTTACCGTTCAATTTGGGCTCGTGCTTCCTGGGCTCATGTTCTTCGATAAGGATTTCGGTTTTGCAGCCGCGACGATGCCGAAGATGCCATGTTCTACTCTTACACCAGGCACATTAACGGCTTCGCTGCAACCATCGAAGATGGCATCGCATCCCAGATCGCCAGTAAGTCGAGGAACTGCCTGATCCCTCCGATCACTCCCTGTTTAACAGCAGTGACAGTTAGTGACTGCTCTCTGACATTTCTGATAACTCCCAGAGCACCCAAGCGTGGTGTCAGTGTTCGAGAACCGGGGGAAGAGGCTGCACACGACCCGATCCTGGGAGTTCCTGGGGCTCGAGCAAGACAGTGTAATCCCTTCCGGTTCCACCTGGAAGAAGGCGAGGTTCGGTGCAGACACCATCATCGGAAACCTCGATACCGGTTAGTTTTCTGTGTTCTGCGATTATCATTCTAATGCCTCCTGCCAAAATAAGGTTCGTTTTCACCATGATGCTATCCATTGACGGCCAGCACTCAGATGCTGAAAAGTCCAGCTCGGTTCTCATTCGCCGGTATAGACCGAGCTTGGATAATACCTATATATTTCTCTGTTACCGTCCCTTTCACATGGATTAGCATCGAGCCCGACATGTTTGATCGCTCCACATTCGCATTCAAATACGAATGCTATCACTAATAATCCTCGTCCTTGCCTTGCCGATATACACTGAACCAAGTATGTTCTAATCTGTAAGAGCTGGAAACGTTGACTTTGAATGCGGCGCAGTGAATTTGCTGACTGATTATTTATTTATTTATTTTAAAATTTTCGTTATTACAAAATCGATTATAATAATACAAGCCGGTTATGGCGTTTTCCAGATTATCCAATTCTTTTATCCCTCCTCGTGTTTAAAGTTTGATCCATCCACGTCGAGAATCGACCCGCAGCTCGCGATCATTATTTTTTTTACTAGCTTCGGAAGGTTCCGTAATATTTTTTTCAATTTGTACATCGGATATTCAAAAAAATTCAATACAATCAATCGATTCAGATTTAAATTATATCGATCACCCATTAACAAGATTCTTTTTATCATAAACTTTCCTGGCACAGAATCTAAAACCCCCAAAATTAATTTATCTTCTTTTTTTTTTTACGGTGAAAAGTATATATACTTTGTTTGTGTAGGGCTCGAAACCACCGTGAAAGTTGTCGACAAACAATGGCCATTTGTTTAAAGCAAGCTTGGCCTGTCATGAATCTATGACTGTCTGAGGAGGACAAGACCGAGGAAAAAAAAAAAAAACAAGCATTATCATTATTTATTCATTTATTAAATATATCTTCTGACAATTATTTGGCTCTTCTTGTTTGCTTCCCCTTCTCTCTGAGCAGCCCAGCTTCTTCCACGATTTTACGTCCCGCTCCACACATAAGTATGAATACGTTTGAGACAGTTTTGAGGATACGTTCTCTGTGCCAGTATTGTCGAGATTACTTAAGAAAGATAATATCAGAAGGAACAATCAAATGTGTACAAATCTGTGTCTGTCTCTAAGAGTTCAGCGTATGCAAATGGTGTAGAATATACTCTTGAGTGAAGATGGGTAGGAAGAGATGAAAAGCCACTTGTCTCTCTCTCTCTCTCACTGGATTCATATGTATGTTCGGTGTGGCATGACAGGGGCATGGCCGGAATCGAAGAGCTTTATGGATGATGGAGGATATGGACCGATCCCTTCGAAGTGGAGGGGAATCTGTCAAAACGACAAGGATCACACGTTCCACTGCAACAGGTAAACGGACAACCTTTGATACGATGACGTGCATGTAACGCACCGGTATCAATTGATTTTGGTTAAGGCTGATCGTATTTCATATTTAGAACATAAATAAGAGTATTTAACTATATTGAGCTCGTACAGATTGTTAAAACGCGAACAAACCAGGTCTATTAAGCATATAGTTTTTTTTTTTGTTGGGTTTAACAGAGGTCCAACATTTGACTCATTTGTCATAGAAAATGACTACGATGTCACCTTCCTAACCCTTAAAGAACATTGGGCAAAGTATGGTATTTGCCCACCGAGTATTTTATTTTATCTCTATTTAGCAACATATTGTTCATATTTGTGGACCATATTAAACTCGTCAGACGTAGGGCACCCATGACCTGTTTAATAATGATCATGTCATATTCATACTTAAATTAGGGGGAAAAAATATATGGCGGTGTCTTGTACGTTTATCGATTATTGCAAACAAGCCCTAATGTTTCAAAATGATAAATTAAATTTTATGTTACCGTCGTCATTGTATCGAGTTTTTTTCATTATCTGCCGTTACTTTAATCTGACATGTGTCAATGCCACATCATCTTGAAGTAATGATAAGTGGTGGAAAAGGTTCAATATCCTAACGAAGACTATGTATAGGATTTGATTTACCACTTTAAAATATTTAAAATTTACTTACAAGAATTAATAAAGATATACAACTGCCGATATCTTTCTCACCCTAAATTAGCCATGTTTTGTATTTAAAACAACTTGACATGCTCAACCTTAGTGCCCACTTTAACCCTGAAAGAAGTTTCGCTTTTCCATTAAAGAGTTGCCCTTTGCCCTTTTGCTCTTTAAGCGTTGACATTCTCTTGCCAGCAACACATACTCTGAGCTAAAGGATAAATAATTTAATGTTCCCTTTCCTTAGAGGGAAAAAAAAAGTTCCCTTCTTTTTTTCTTGACACGATGGATGAGTGAGCAGAGAAAAGCATGCTCTATTTGTTCTGATGATGATAACTTCCTATCTTATCACCGTTTTATCAGTTGACTGTGTATGATCATTGAGCCTCTTTATTGCATGCATGGTCGGCTGAGGTTGAAATATTCCTTCCTACTTTTGAAGTAATATCGGGAATTACTTGGTTTCGGAAACATTCCCGAGACGCCGATCACTCCTGATGCGCATATGAAATTAAGGGGTTCTTGATTCGATTCTGTTCGGTGTATATTTGTGCCTCGATTTGGAGCAACTTGGGACTCGAGCAAAACACTGCGGGTGCAAATTGGTGAAAGGGGAAAGTTGAGGGCAAGTAGTGTAGAATTAGCCACCAGCAGGGTTAAAAGTGTAACACCACTGGAATTCCAGGGTGTAAAATGTAATTTCAACCGAAAAGGAAATAATTAATGTTGTTATTCAATTTTTTTTTTTAAAACAGGAAGCTGATCGGAGCTCGGTACTTCAACAAAGGCTACGCCGCAGTGGTGGGCCCGCTCAATGCTACCTTCGACTCTCCCCGCGACAATGAGGGCCATGGGTCCCACACCCTCTCCACCGCCGGCGGCAACTTTGTCGCCGACGCAAGCGTCTTGGGCTATGGCAAGGGAACGGCCAAGGGCGGATCTCCGAAAGCTAGGGTCGCCGCCTACAAGGTCTGCTGGCCACCGGCAGCCGGCGACGAGTGCTTCGATGCTGATATTCTCGCCGCGTTCGACGCCGCGATCTACGACGGGGTCGACTTGCTGTCCGTCTCCCTCGGTGGTGGCCCCACGCCCTACTTCAACGACAGCATCTCTATTGGCTCGTTCCATGCGATTAAGCACGGGATCGTGGTGGTCTGCTCCGCCGGAAACTCTGGGCCCTACGATGGCACAGTCTCGAACCTGTCACCATGGCTGATCACCGTCGCTGCCAGCACCATGGACCGGGATTTCTCCAATTATGTCATCACAGGCGACGGAAAGCGGTTCAAGGTTGGGTTTTTTGTTCTCTTTTGACGTTTTGCTGTAGATATTGTCGCAGAGACTGATGTTCCTCATACAGATTTATTTAGATAGCTCAAGGCTTAAGCTTTGTCGGAATTTTTGCCATTGCAGAGAGGCTGCGTGGTCGAGAACCTGCATAGACATCCTGTTAGATTTGCTGGATTTGTAAAAATCGCTTGTTATCATGCTAACTTTTGATTTCTTGTTGATCTGGAGATTGAGTGTCCATGAATCTAACACTTTTGATAACAACCAGCTTCGTTCGGGAACTTCAGGTTCTTGCCATGAATTGATTTTTTCTTCTTCTTCTTGTCTATCAAGGGAAGCAAGCTGAACTGTTTAGCCTTAAATAATCCACTCATTTATGAGTAACAACATGTAAACTGAAAAAGTGGATGATGAAGAAACTTTTTAAAGACATTGCTACAACTCATGAAAAAGCAAATGGGCTGAAGTCTCTACTTGAAATTTCCCGTTTTACATGGCAATTCCAATCCTCAATGCTCCCATGTCTTTGCGCAAAGCATGTTATTACTGCTATTCCTGCTTGATTATGAAAACTTTTCCTGGTCAGATGAAATGTCTCATATCAATTGTTATGACATGATCTTCTAAATCTTGAAGGGTGCGAGCTTGTCTCAGAAGTCACTGCCAAACAAGTCTTATAAGCTCATCAATGCAGCCGATGCCAGAGCACAAAATGCATCAGCTGACCAAGCGTAAGTAAAGGTTAAACTTTTTGGCACAATCAGTGGTTCCTGTACTGATGCTGGAATATACCCTACAATGCATACAATTCTCTCTGAAGTCACCGTTAACTCAAACCCGTGCACTGATTGTTGCTTCTCCTGCAGGATTCTGTGCAAAGCAGGTACACTTGATCCCGTCAAGGTGAAGGGAAAGATATTGCTCTGCCTCCGTGGGGAGAATGCAAGAGTCGACAAAGGTGTGCAAGCCCTATTGGCTGGAGCCGTGGGGATGATTCTTGCCAACAACAAGGCCTCCGGGAATGAAATTATCCCCGATCCCCACTTGCTTCCTGCTTCGCATATCAAGTACACTGATGGCGTTGCAGTTTTCAACTACGTCAAATCAACTAAGTAAGCATGTAATAGTAGATGCACCATTCTGACCCCTGCTCTATAGTGCTGTTAGAATTGCACTTCCAAGTATAACATTATAGAAATTGCACTTTCAATGATCATAAATGTGCTTTCCCGTGGCTACTGCACTCTACTGTGATATGATTCATGACAAGCTCTCTTGTGATCTCAATAGGTCTCCCATGGCCCAGATAACGCAAGTGACAACCCAAATTGGCATAAAGCCGGCTCCTGTAATGGCTGCTTTCTCATCAAAAGGACCCAACACCATAACCCCAGAAATCCTCAAGGTTGTAATTTCTCCCTGGACTTTTTTTTCCATTGTGATCACAAAATGTATTTCCATTTCATCATTTGCTCGAAGCAGATCGTGTAATAGCTTCCTGCTTGAACAGCCTGATATCACTGCACCTGGAGTTAGTGTCATAGCTGCCTACACGGAAGCACAGGGTCCCACGGATGAAGAGTTTGATAAGAGAAGAATCCCATTTAATGTTGTCTCAGGCACGTCAATGTCCTGTCCTCACGTTTCGGGTGTCGTGGGCCTTCTGAAGACCCTCTATCCCAGTTGGAGTCCAGCTGCAATTCGATCAGCAATTATGACAACCGGTAAGTAGAATTTTTTTTCCCTAATCTTAGGATTTTCTTTTTTCAGTGTTAATTCTCATTTCCTTCTTTGGCTTTTCTTTTCTATTCCTGTCTTGCAGCAACTCCCCTTGATAATGCCATGGAAGTGATCCTAAACGCATCCTCCTACAAGGCGACTCCATTCAGCTATGGTGCAGGGCATATACGTCCAAACAATGCCATGGACCCAGGACTTGTCTATGACTTGGGGGTCAATGATTATCTCAATTTCCTTTGCACTCTGGGGTACAACGAGACGCAGATTTCTAGATTTTTCAGTGAGCCCTACAAGTGCCCTAACCGCACTAATCTTCTGGACTTCAACTACCCTACAATCACTGTCCCCAAGCTCTCAAGATCGGTCAAGGTGACTCGAATCTTAAAGAACGTGGGTCCTCCAGGGACATACAGCGTTCAGGTTGTGAGCCCTCATGGGATCTCTGTTTCAGTCAAGCCCACAGAGTTGAGGTTTGACGAGATTGGACAGGAGAGGACCTTCAGAGTTAACCTCAAGGTACAAAAAGTTATTGCTTCCAAGAAGTATCTGTTTGGGTATTTAGTGTGGTCGGATGGGACTCACTCTGTTAGGAGCCCTATTTCTGTGAAGCCTATTTAGAATTGGGCTGTGATTAAGTCATTAATCAATTCTTGGGAGGTTTTCTTTTAATGATCATAGCGGTGAAATAAGGGATTGGAAGCTAATTTGAAGATGGAAAGGTATTTGAATGAGAATGACTTATCTTTTTATCATTCTGACCGAAAGGTCCATCCTGTTCTCGAGTAGAGTCTGAATCATATACGTTTGGGGATAAATATATGTGATCTAGCCGTTACGATGGCATGAAGGCTCTATTGATAAGTTCCGGACTGTCATGGTGTGTAGTTAAAAGTAGAAACCGTCAGCTCATGTTTGGACAGATTGCTGCGTGAATTGCCACTTCTCTTTGACATTCATTGAATGGATACGCATCGGGTCGCTGGGCCTCATATCTGATCTTCTGCATTCAAATTCGACTGTGTCGTGGAAATGAGACTGAACTCATGTCAAGAACGGTTTACATGTAGCAGGAAGGGAACTCTGTGATCACCTCTCATAGTGATCAGCTTCCTTCTCCATGGATGAAAGTGAGGGGAATTGGCATGGAGAGATGGACCCGATCACCACCTAACTTGTACTTTTTACCTTTTCATTTGACTTTCTTTTAAATTTGGACCCAACAAAATTTATAGATTTGATCATTTTCAGTTAATTTGTACACTCCCAGCAGTGTCTCAAGGAAATCATTCGTAATCTTGTTGCTTCCATTACCGATCCTTCTTTCTTCCACAGTCGCCTGAACATTGGACGATGTCCTGTATGTAGTCTGTACAATATGAATGAATATGTACAATGTACTGAGAAGTGAGATAAATCTTACAATTTCTTGTCTATTTGCGAGGAAGTTCAACATGCTTTAGAGAGGTTGAGGAGAAAACAAAATGGCTGCACGAAATTGCCAAACATACAGACGGGGGATTCAATTGAGATAGAGAGGCAGAATTTTCCACAGATTAATAAGCACAGTCGTGGGTTTATGCAAGTTCCTGGCAGTCGGCTACGGGCCCCTACAACAAGAGAGAGAGAGAGAGAGAGATGCAACGACATTGACTTGAAAAAAAGTCTGCCTATCCGAAGCTTCCTAACAAGCAAAGGTGCAATTTGTTATCGAACATCTGGGATTAGAACATGATAGCTTCCTTAGCCCAATAACCAAACCGTCACTTGACAACCTGCGGAGGAGATCGTTATGGGAATCTGCTGGGGTTCTCCCAATTTCCCGTCTCCGAGCTTCGGTCGTAGTTTTCGCAATGGTATTGTATTACTCCGCAGTTTCTGCCAATATTGTTGTTCCTTGAGCTTTGACAGATTTGTTTATGATCAACGTACTTCGTCACCAGGACCTGATCTGACTTTAAGCAGCAGCGTAAGTGACACTGCATCTTCAGTCCCCACTAATTCTCACAGCAACAGCGCTGCATCTGATGGTGCCGTGGTGACCCCTGAGGCACTGAACTGGCCTCCTCGCCACAAGGAATTGAGGGTCTTCAAATTCAAGGAGTTGAAGGCCATGATGGGGAATTTTTCTTATCCACCCGCTGAGACACATTTTGATGGTAAGGACGTAGTCCACTGCAGATGGCTTGAGGAAGGTAGAGTGGTCAAGGGGATTGCCGTCAAGGTAATAGAGTTCCCGAGGAAGCCAAGCAGGTTAAAGCGTTCGGTGAGCCGAGTTGTATTGGCAGCTTTTCAATTTTGTATGTTTTCCAAACAGCACACAAGGCAGAACACATAAGGTGGGAATGCGTATCTTGATCCGGGCTCTAAACCCAAATCAATAGATACTCTGGCTCCATGTTAATAGATGATATGTACCTCCAAAAGGCTTAGAGCCTCAAACTCGTGGATAGTACAGAAACTGTATAGATCGAGTTTCATGGTTTAACACGTAACATTCAGATCGCGGCTGCAGTCAATAGTTGATACTGGTTGGAAAGCAACCTGCAGATTTTAAGTGAGATCAAGCACTGCTTTTAGTTGGGGTGGGGGTGGGTTAATTCCGGGAGTTCATGCTGCAAAGTGTGAATATCATAACTAGAAGCAAGACAGACAACAGTTTTTTGCTATACATGTTCTGTCGGTTTAATTTTTAGAATGTTGGGCGTTTACTGGTCTTGTTCTTTTCAATGTTTGATGATGATGTAGATAGTTCAGGCAAATGTTGAATCTTATGGCAGTCTATCTCATGACAACCTCGCCCAACTACTGGGATACTGCTTGAAGGGCAGAGAATTTCTCCTCGTGTATCATTTTCCAAGACATTACCTGAGCTTGGAAGATCACCTGTTCAAGAGTAAGACAGAAGTGCATTGCTGACCGCTCAGAGAGATAAGAAAAGCTGTCTGATCAGTTTGAAATTCATTGCACAGGCTCACAAGCAGTACTTCCATGGCACAGAAGGATTCAGATAGCTGTGGAAGCAGCTCGAGGCCTTGCTCACCTGCATCTGATGGATTATCCATTCCTCCTACACTTCCAAGCCTCTGACGTACTTCTTGATAAGGTATTCATTTCCATCCTGACAGAAAATGGCAAAAGGAAGTTGAAAACTTTATACATTCCGGGGCCCTTTTCCTACAAAATACATGTGGGGGATATATCGTTTCTTTACACAGGATTGGTTGCAGTCTTATGCAGTTAAAATTGCTCCATTCAATTTCCTTGATACCGGTTCACCAGACAACGCTGGAAGAATGATAAGCTGGAATGCCGTAGGCACAAAAGTAGGAAAGGACGCTGCAACAGGTGATCCAAATAAATGCTGTAAGTTCAGTTTTGATAATTAACCAGAATGTTTAGATCTTAAATTCTGTCATCTTGCTCTCAAGTGCCAGAGGCGTTCCAAATTCCAGGCATCATCTTATTTATTTGCTGCTGGTTTCACCTTCTTTAATCTTTTTGGAATATTGATTAGAACATTGGTTCTGGTAGCTCCTCGTTCATTTTATTTACTACGCCTGCTCTGCTTATGTTCTGTTGTACATTCGGTATGTATGCTCTGGCCTATACAAGTTTCAATACCATTTTCAACGATTAGGAAGATTGGCAGTCACTTACCATGTTGGATTGGAGCAGTGTATAGAAGGAAGCAAGATGTCCACGATTTCGGAGTTTTTTTGCTGGAGATACTGACGGGCTTAGCCCTGGATAGGAATCGGTGGAGTCCGGAGTACGGTTTGAGGATCGAGTGGATCAAAGAACGACTACTAGACATAGATAACCTGGCGACTTTGATGGACTCCAACATGGGAAGCTATCCTCTCGACGACGCATTTCAGGTTGCTCAGCTTGCAGTTCGCTGTGTTCGACAGTTCCCTCTGTCTCGGCCGACGATGCCACAAATCGAGGGGACATTGAGGCAAATCAAGGCTGCAGAAATCTCCTTCGCAGTCACGACTGAAAGTGTTAGCACCTGATCAGCAGGAAGGGCTCATATGGAGGCAGGAGACGCTCTTTTTGTGTACAATGTGCATAGAACAAGGAAATCAATCATAGGGAAGTGGATCTTCTCTATATAAGTTGTTGGAATGATCATACATTGCATAGTTGCTTTTGATGTTTGATGTTTTGATGTTTCTCCTGACCATCGGATCAGTAATTCATCAAGGCACATGGCTACGCGCTTGCAATCGCACAACCTGGCAACCTTAAAATCTGATACTTCTCTCATGGAAGCTCTGCTGCCCCAGCTCCAGCAACCAGTGACCGTTTTTGCAGTTTTAAAGCTTGTAAAGAAACTTGTTATACAGCTACCGTGGCATGACGGAAGAACACATCTTTTGCGAGAACAGTGCCTGAGAAGAGTATCGCATAAGTACCCTTTACGTGGTGAGCAGTCACCAGAAACCGGAATCAAACATAAACAGTAGTATTGAACAACCTCAAATTGTCACCGTATTATTCATCCCAATGAAACTAGGCATACAGGTTTTCATTACGGGTTCCACTTACGAGCAATAAATTGAGAGCATGGCCAATATGGTAGGCAGACTTCAGAATACATAAATTATGATATTCAGAAGAGGAGCGTGTCTAAGTTCCTTCTTCCCTCTGGGCCCTTCGTGCACCATGAAGAAACATAGTCACCATAAACAACTTCACGATACTGGGGAGGAGCTGAGCTGCTCGTGAGCTCGGGAGCAGGGGATATTTTCTTCAACTTGGCAAGGTCATGGAATGTGGCCACTGAGAGCCTCGAGATGCTGGCATTTGTTATGGCCCAATGAACTGCACTTCTGTATGCTCCACCTGTTATGATCTGCAAAAACCACAGATATCTCCAATTTGTTGGTTACAAATTGACATATCTCCACAAAATCTTATTGTAAAGCAATGAGTTTCAATCCCAACACACAAAACAGCAAAAATATCACAAACTTATTTGGGCTGTGATTAAGTCATTAATCAATTCTTGGGAGGTTTTCTTTTAATGATCATAACAGTGAAAGAAGGGATCGGAAGCTGATTTGAAGATGGGAAAGTTTTTGATTGAGAATGACTTCTCTGTTTTTCATTCCAACAGAATGGTCCATCCCGTTCTTGAGTACAGTCTGAACCACATACGTTTGGGGATAAATATATGTGATCTAACCATTACGATGGCATGAAGTTTCTACTGATAAGGTCTGGACTGTCATGCTATGCAATTACAAGTAGAAACAATCAGCTCATATTTGAACAGATTGCCGCTTGAATTGCCAATCCTCTTTGACATTCGTTGAATGGATACGCAGCAGATCGCTGGCCCTCATCTCCGATCTTCTGCGTCCAAATTCAACTGTGCCGTGGAAATGACACTGAGGCCTGAGCTCGTGTCAAGAACGGTTTACATGTAGCTAGAAGGGAACACTGTGATCAGCTCCCTTCTCCATGGATGAAAGTGAAGGAACTGGTATGGAGAGATGAACCCGATTACCACTCAACTTGTACTTTTACTTTTTCATTGGACTTTCTTATAGATTTGATCATCTTCAGATAATCTGTGCACTCCCAGCAGTGTCTCAAGGAAATCATTCGTAATCTTGTTGCTTCCATTACCGATTCTTCTTCTCTTCCACAATCGCCCTAACATTGGGCGATGTCCTGTGAGTAGTCTGTACAGTATGAGTGAATATATACCAAGTATTAACAAATGAGAGAAATCTTACAGTTTCTTGTCTATTTGCGAGAAAGTTACGGGCCACTACAAAAAGAGAGAGAGAGAAAGAGGAAAAATGCAACAACATTGACTTAAGTCTGCATATATGAAGCTTCCTGAGAAGCAGGAAGTCAACAAAGGCAGAATATTTGTTATTTAGCATCTGGGATTAGAACTTGATAGCTTAGCCCAATAACCAAACCATCACTTGACAACCTGCGGAGGAGATCGTTATGGGAATCTGCTGGGGTTCTCCCAATTTCCCGACTCCGAGCTTTGGTTGTAGTTTTCCTGATGGTATTGTATTACTCCGCAGTGTCAGTCAATACTCGTTCCTTGAACTTCGACAGATTTGTTATGACCAATGTACTTCGTCTTTGCACCCTGATCACCAGGACCTGATCTGACTTTAAGCAGCAGCGTAAGTGACACTGCATCTTCAGCCCTCACTAATTCTCACAGCAACAGGGCTGCCTCTGATGGTGCTGTGGCGACCCCTGAGGTACTGAACTCGCCTCCTCGCTACAAGGAATTGAGGGTCTTCAAATTCAAGGAGTTGAAGGCCATAACGGGGAATTTTTCTCATCCACTTGGTGAGACACATTTCGATGGCAAGGACGTAGTCCACTGCGGATGGCTTGAGGAAGGTAGAGTGGTCGAGGAGATAGCCGTCAAGGTAATACAGTTCCCGAGGAAGCCAAGCAGGTTAAAGCGTTCGGTGAGCTGAGGCCCAACATTCGCAATTTTTCATTTTCGATTCCAAACAGCAATATGATCAACAAAAGCCAGAACAAATTAGGTGGTAGTATGCAGCTTCGTCCAGACTCTACACCTGAACTGACACTCTGTTATGTTAATGGATGATATTGATATACACGGCATTATAGAAACTATATCGACTTTCATGGTTTTACACATGACATTCAGATCGAGGCCGCAGTCAGTTGTTAATACTACATGAAAGCAGCCTGCACATTTGGGGTGAGATTGAGTGCTGCAAAGTTCAAATATCATATCCGGAAGTTATGATGATGTAGATAGATCATTTTTACTCGTCTTGTTATTTTCAATGTTTGATAATGATGTATGTAGATAGTGCTGAGAAAAGTCCAATTGTATGGCGGTCAATCTCACACCAACCTCGTACGACTACTGGGATACTGCTTGGAGGGCAGAAAATTGCTCCTCGTGTACGAGTCTCCGAGACATTACTTCAGCTTGGAAGACCACCTGTTCAAAAGTAAGACAGAAATGCATCCCTCACCGCTTAGAGAGAAACAACTGCCTCATCAGGTGGGATATTCATTGCACAGGTTCATCTGATCTGGTAAATAAGAGAAAAGCAACACTTCCACCACTTCCATGGCACAAGAGGCTTCAGATAGCAGTGGAAGCAGCTCAAGCCCTTGCTCGCCTGCATCTGATGGGTCACACATCCTTCCGATACTTTCAGGCCTCGTATGTACTTCTTGATCAGGTAACGATTTCATCTTGAAAATAGAGGAGAAAAAGAGCATTAAATTTGTGTATTGTGAGTCCTTTTTCCATCAAAATACTTGTGGGGATATCATTTGTTTACACAGGATCGTCTGCAGTCTTATGCAGTTAAACTAGCTCCATTCAATTTCCTTGTTCCCCACTCATCAGACAATGCTGGAAGAACGACGAGCAGGAACGTCATAGGCGCAGAAGTAGGAAATGATGCTGCAACAGGTGATCCAAATAAACACTGAAAGTTTAGTTTTGATAATTAACGAGAATGTTTAGATCTAAAATTCCATTATCTTGCTCTTGCAAGTACCAGAGGCGTTCCAAATTCCGGGCATCATCTTATTTCTTTGCTGCTGGTTTAACCTCCGCTTATTCTTTTAGGAAAATTAATTAGAATTTGTTCTGGTAGCTCCTCGTTCGTTTTATTTACTACGCCTGCTCTGCTTTTGTTCCATTGTACTTTGGGTATGTATGCTCCGGCCTGTACAAGCTTCAATACCATTTTCGACTTCAAGGAAAATTGGCAGTCACTTACCATGTTGGATTGGAGCAGTGTATAGAAGGAAGCAAGATGTCTACGATTTCGGGGTTATTTTGCTGGAGATACTGACGGGCTTAGCCCTGGGTAGGAATAGGTGGAGTCCAGAGTACGGTTCAAGGATCGAGTGGATCAAAGAACGAGTACTAGATAGAGATAACCTGGCGACTTTGATGGACTCCAACATGGGAAGCTATCCTCTCGATGATGCATTTCAGGTGGCCCAGCTTGCAGTTCGTTGCCTCGGACAGTTCCCCCTGTCTCGGCCAACAATGCCACAGATCGAGGAGAAATTGAGGCAAACCAAGGCTGCAGAGATCTCCTTTGCAGTCACGACTGAAAGAGTTAGCATCTGATCAGCAGGAAGGGTTCATATGGAAGTAGGAGACGCTCTTTCTGTGTACAATGTGTAGTGGATCTTGCCTACATATGTTGTTGGAATGATGATGCATTGCATAGTTGCTTTTGATGTTTCATGTTTGATGTTTGATGTTTCTCCTAATCATCGGATTAATACTTCATCAAGGCACACGGCCAACATGTGAGAATTCGTGAATTCAATCACGTACTTGCAGTCACACAACCTGGCAACCTTAAAATCTGATACTTCTCACATGGAAGCATTGCTGCAACAGCTCAAGCAAGCAGTGACCATTTTTCCTGTTTTAAAGCTTGTAAGGAAACTTGCTGTACATTGTCAGCAAGAAGAACAGTGCCTTAGAAGATTATCGCACATTGTCACCGTATTATTCATTCCGATGAAACTAGACATAAATGACTGAGCCCTGCAGCTTTTCGTTGCGGTTTCCACTTACAAGGAATAAATTGAGAGCACGGCCAATATGGTAGGCAAACTTCAGAATGCATAAATTATGATATTTAGATGAGAAGCATGTCTAAGTTCCTTCTTCCATCTGGGCCCTTCGTGTACCATGAAGAAACATAGTCGCCATAAACAACTTCACAGTACCGGGGAGGAGCGGAGCTGCTCGTGAGCTCAGGAGCAGGGGATATTTTCTTCGACTTGGCAGGGTCGTGGAATGCGGCCACTGAGAGCCTCGCCCTGCTGGCATTTGTTACAGCACGATGAACTGCACTCTTGTATGCTCCATTTGTTATGATCTGCAAAAACCACAGATATCTCCAATTTATTGGTTACAAATTGACATATTTCCACAAAATCTCATTGTAAAGCAACGAGTTTCAATTTCAACACAGAAAACAGCAAAAATGTCACAAATTTATTTGGACAAGTAACATAGCACATAAATAATAAATATTGCAAGCCAAACAAATTTGGCTGCAAGCATCAGTTCTCATGAAGCAGGTTGGCAAGACAAACTATAAAGGTTCTTACATGAATGTGTAACCCAAATGAGAAAAATAATGTTCTAACTGAATGGAAACAATACTTTAAAGAAGAATGATCATTGAGTTCACATACAAGAAGCATCAAACAAACATATTTAATCTCGTCACAGTGATTTTATAGGAAACTCTAGAACTACCATGTGAAAATAGCTGAAAATAAGGCCAAAAGAACGAAACTTTCAGTCAATCATTGTGCGGTGGATTAGGACTCGCCTCGTTCAAACAATTCCAAGATAAGTATTTACTTAAGATTTAACGACAAGGAATATGGGGAATACCTCTGCTTGGTCAGCCAAAATGACAATAATTGCATTGGGTACAGGCTGCACCGTAACCCATTCCCCATCCTTCAAGACCTGAAGGCCACTAACTTCGTCCTGTATCAGAAGTGTGACTGCCCCAATGTCTGAATGTGCTTGAAGACCCAGGGTGAGGTCAGGTTGAGGGCAGGGTGGGTAAAAACTGATTGTAATGTTCTGATAGAATTCCCCAACAGCATCTTGGATGCATGAAGTAGCAAGTCCCAAACTTTCCGAGATGAGCCCCAACAGCTTCTGAGCCAGCAAACTCACCTGGTCACCGTACTCTGCCATCACTTGCCTATTGAGACAATCATCATAACCCATCACTTGTCTTGCTAAACTGAAAGGGCTACCATAGGATACAAACTTCACTATATAACTTCCCAAGACCTCTGCTCAGGATTTATTGAGCTGTTTCTCCATAAAAGATACCAATACATCATAAATTCACAAAGATACTCGAAACCTGGATACTAGCACAACACCACCCCATATTCAGATGCAATTGAAGCAACAGCAAAAAATAGGCATCAAATCCAATCCTAGGATCAAGCCTTCTATTAAAGCAAGCTTAATTTTCCAAGCTCGCTCTTTTCAGGCACTAATGATCTACATTCCAACTGGAAGACATGTATGATCAACTGAACAAAAATTAAAATCAAAGGTCAGACCTGTAATCCGGAGGGTGGTGGGGCCATCGAGCAGGGTTCCGACGGCTGAGAGGAAGGCTGTGATGGTCGAAGTAGTCCCTCCAGTCAAGCACCCCGTCATCGTTTTCGAGCATCCTGCTCCCGTACCCCTCCATGGCCGACGAGCTCGCGTCGCAGGCGTACTTGAGCTTGTCCTCCATCGAGAACTCCTCAAAGAAGGCCCTGCCAACGGCCCTCACCTGCTCCAGTAGCCCCGGCGGCACGCCGTGGCCGGTGACGTGGAACGCCCCCCAGTCCCTGCAGGCTCGACCGATCTCATCCCGGGCCCGGTCCCTGTGGGCCGGATCGAACTCGGAGAGGTCGACCGAGGGGATGTTGTCGTAGCGGGCGGCTTGATTGCCGGGCCGGGTCTGAAGTGGCTGGATGTACTGGGGCGGTACCCGGGATTGACCCGACTGAGAAATGTTCTGCACTCTGACGGCGGTGTACCCTGCCGCCGCCGCCGCTGCCTCGGCCATGGATTCCGATTTCTATTCTATTCCCTGAGATTCAATCTTATGTTCATCACTCAACCAAAGAATAGTTTTTTGAATAGATGGAAGAGAACTCTCCATTGGGCCGATAGCGTCAAACACTGAGGATCCAACGGGCCTCTCTCCGGCCCGAAGTTGAGGTCCAAGAGAGGAGACGGAAATTAGGGCACAATAAAGGAGACGCTCCCCCTGCAAATCGAAGGTTCTACCTCGTCGCGAAAGGTACCCCCTTCTCGCTCTGAGGCTACCCAACTTAGTCTTTTCCTTTCATCGATCACATACTAGGGAAAGATTCCTTTTTGATCGGTCCATGTTACCATTTAAATATGTCGCATTATTTTAGAAATCGTGCCGTCGGTGGAAGGCAGTTAGTTGGTCTGTATGAATCGTGTTTGTTCTTTTTCTCTGGCCCATTTGAAGGAACAACAATGGCGAATTCTCGTGCATTGAATGTTTTAGTGTCAGTTCATGTCCATATTAGTACGGAAATTCTGTATTTCCATCGCCGCTGCTGTGGATTCTTGACTTGCTGCTGACAGTTTTGCTTTTTTTTTTTTTATGATTTGGCGAGGTTTAGATTCGGACCCGAGTTGAGCATTTTTCTGAAAACCAAATGTTCTTGCTGTACAAGTGCAGTTATCCTCTTCCTGGTACAGAATTGGACAAAAAGGTTAATTCTTTTTGGCGTTTGGCTTTGTTTCGTTTGAAGGGATGCATCGTAGAGCTGAGTTTGTATTGATATGCTGGTGAACATCTGTTATAAGCGGAGCAAACATTTTGTCTTTTCTCCTTATATTGGAATCTTATTATTGAAGTTGTGTGTGCAATGGCTAAAGGAAGTAAGTTCCCAGTTGTTGTTACGATTTGCTTTGATTTTGTCTTTTGATGCGCTTGTTAGATCAAAGCTGTTTTTATATCGTTGAGAAGAAATGCTAGAAATGCAAGCTTATGTTAATGGAAATTGAACTTCGTTCCTATTATAATGAGATTCTTTAATATATTTTGTTTGCCGTAAGGTAAGAAGTATTAACCTTCACTGATTTTACTCTGAAGGAGACTCGTACAGTCTACTCCTTTGGAAGTAGCTATGCTACCCTCTGGAGCTAAAGATAGTCAATTCCCAGATAGCAACAGCCAGAAGGTCCACCCTCAACCCATGGAAGAGGCGAAGAATCAGAACCCAGAAGCCATTGAGTCTCTTATCTCCAAGATCTTTACGAATATTTCTTCCTTGAAATCAACTTATATCCAGCTCCAGGCTGCTCACACTCCCTACGACCCAGATAGGATACAAGCAGCTGATAAGCTTGTGGTCTCTGAGCTCAAGAACCTTTCTGAACTGAAGCACACTTACAGGGAGAACAACCCAAAGCCATTGTGTGTCTCTCCCCAGGACTCTCGCCTGGCTGCTGAAATCCAAGAACAGCAAAGCCTGCTGAAAACATATGAGGTCATGGTGAAGAAGTTCCAGTCAGAGATCCAGAATAAGGACACAGAGATTGTCCAGCTGCAGCAGCAGATTGAGGAAGCAAACCTGAAGAAGGCAAAGCTTGAAAAGAATCTCAAACTCAGGGGCCTGTCGGGCAAAGAGTTAGATGCTCCAGGTCATGAAAATGGGTTCTCTCCTGTGGATCTTACTCCCGATCTCTTTCTCTCTGCTGTGGAAGCTGCTTATGAGGCCATTCATGATTTCTCCAAACCACTAATCAATATGATGATAGCTGCAGGCTGGGACCTTGACGCTGCAGCTAACTCTATTGAACCTAATGTTGTTTATGCAAAGAGAGCTCACAAGAAGTATGCATTTGAGTCACACATATGCCAGAGAATGTTCAGCAGTTTCCAGCAGGAAAGTTACGGGATTGAATCGGATGCCCATTTGGTCAATAAGGAGAGCTTCTTCCACCAGTTTCTTGCCTTGAGGGAGATGGATCCACTGGATGTTCTCGGCCAGAGCCCAAATTCAAATTTTGGGAAGTTTTGCAGGAGAAAGTACCTCTTGGTGGTACATCCAAAGATGGAAGCCTCATTCTTTGGGAACTTAGATCAGAGGAACTTCGTGACTGGTGGAAGCCACCCTAGGACTCCCTTCTATCAGGCTTTCCTAAAATTGGCCAAATCGATCTGCCTCTTGCACAGGCTGGCCTATTCATTTGATCCATATGTCATGGTCTTCCAGGTGAACAGTGGCAGCGAATTCTCAGAAGTTTACATGGAGAGTGTGGTGAAGAATATGGTAATTAATGATGCTGATGAGAGGCCGAAGGTTGGGCTTATGGTTATGCCCGGTTTCTCAATAGGAGGAAATGTGATTCAAAGTCGGGTCTACCTCTCGGGCATGAGGGTCGCTGGATGAGTTATTTGTTGCCTTATGCAGTTGAATTGTGCATAGTATATGTTCTACTCTTAGTATTCTCTTAGTATTGTCCGTTACACCATGCAGTTGCAGATGTACCAATGTTTTCTATAATCGCTATATCAGCTTGTTTTCTTTGCAATGCGGGTTCATGCTGTTGAATAACATGTTTCTGGACCCATCATGTGTAACAGAACCTGTTATTTGAGATTGTGCAGTAAGAATCACCAGTCTTGGTATATCCATGGTCACATTCCTTAACACAAACCTATCATCGTATAAGTTTGTCTTCTGTTCTTATTCTGAAGTAGAAAATATTTCAGCCTGTGGTTTTCATCCAGCACAAAATTCATTGCTGAGTTCATCGGGTAAATTCCGTTAACAAATGCTTGACAGGATTCCTTTCATTCTTGTTTAAAGAGGTATGGCAATGAGGGGAAATAAGAGACTAGATGAGACGAACTTGCATATGCATTTGATGCCTTGTAATCAAAATTTCAAAACAGACCAGAGACGCATAGTCTGCCATCCGCCATTTGCTCTCCCTCTTTTGGGCTCATGTCATGCAAATGACCCCAAGGTAGCAAACAAAAGGGCTCTTAACCAACAAACTGCAGCTCTATACTTCTGTAGAGATCAAACTACGTCTCCTCTATCATTGCTCTTATTCTCCGGCCAGTCGAGGAACTTGTACCCCTGAATTGAAGGAGGCAGAAAACTCTGTGCGGCGGAGGGATCATCAGGCGTGTAAATATAACCCTTACCATACCCGAGCTCCTTCATCAACTTTGTCGGTGCATTCCTAAGATGAAGAGGGACCCCTTCGTTCTGCCCGGCCGACTCTCTCACCACCTTCTGGGCAGTCCCAATCGCCCGATACACTGCAATTGATTTTGGAGCCAGAGCAAGGTAGGCTGCACACTGGGCAAGAATTACATTGCACTCGGGCATCCCTATAAAGTGGCAAGCTTGATAGCACGAGACTGCCTGTGTCAGGGCAGCAGGATCAGCCAACCCTACATCCTCACTTGCAAATCGAACCAGCCGCCGAGCAATATAAAGCGGTTCTTCCCCTCCTTCCAGCATTCTGGCGAGCCAATAAATTGCAGCATCAGGATCATTTCCCCTCATAGATTTGTGAAGGGCGCTAATCAAGTTATAGTGCTCTTCCCCAGCTTTATCATAGGCAATATGTTTACACTGGAGCGCCTCCTTCACATCATCTATAGTCACGTTCGCTCCATTCTCTGGAGAACCAGCATCAGATGGCTCGATTGGAATATCTAGATGCCTCTTCGAGACCCGGGCAGTAGCAGTTGTGGCAGAAATCTCCAGGGCATTCAAAGCCACACGAGCATCACCATCACAGTTATTGGCCAAAAACTCAATAGCGTCCTCGTCCACTCTAACATTCACATCAACTGTCCTTGATAAACCTCTCTCTAGATCATCAATTGCCCGTTTAAGGAGTATGCAGACGTGATTGGGCTTCAGCGGATTAAGGGTGAGGACCCGACACCTCGACAGTAAGGGTGTAATCAGATGGAAGGATGGATTCTCTGTTGTAGCTCCAACAAAGACAATACTCCCATCCTCTATCACAGGCAAGAACGAGTCCTGCTGTGACTTGTTAAACCTGTGAACCTCATCGATGAAGAGGACAGTCCTCTTACTGCTTTTCTCCCTCAACTTCCTCGCATCATCGACTGCATCCCTGACATCTTTAACCCCACAGGTGACAGCAGAGAGGGATACAAATCGGTAGGAGGCCCGCTGTGAGCATGAGCTGACTATAGCCTTAGCTATGGAGGTCTTGCCAGTCCCCGGCGGACCCCACAGCAGAATTGAAGGAAGGCGGTTGCACTCAATCGCTGAACGGAGGAGGGACTTGTGGGAAAGGAGATGGTCCTGCCCCACAACCTCGTCTATGGTGCGCGGCCGCATCCGCTCAGACAAGGGCTTGTGAGGGGGGCGCAGATCTTCATCCCTTGCAGGCAAAATAGGGAAAGTGGGTTTCAAGTCTTGCGAGGAAATCAGCGTCCTTGCACGCTTAGGAGGAGGTGGAGTAGGCAAATAAACTTCCTTTCTATTCTCTTCTTGCTGTTGCTGCTGTTCTTGCTGTTGATTATGGGGTTTGGGGACGGTGGGCTTCGACTGGAAGTGGAAGAACCGGTCGAGTTTGGGCTGGTGGGCAGATGTGTTCGGATCAGGGTTAGGGTTAGAATTTGGGCAAGAGTGGCGGGTGAGGATCCATTCAGTGGCTTTCAGGGTGGACTTGCCGCCTGTGGCGGCCAAGGCCTCGGCGGCGAGCTCGTTCGAGAAGCCCATGCTGAGCAGCTGCTCCATCTCCATTTCTTCCCTTCGCCCGACTGCTGGTAGTTAAACCTAGTGGCGGAGGATGAAGCAAGCTCGTCACTTTCCGGGATTAATCCACAGAATTTTGGCTGATAATTTCTGGGTTCGATTCAGTCTCGACGGCAGAACGATAAACATTACCTGGATGATGGAAAAGCTCTCTAATCTTTGCATAAACTCCGGCTTCATTGCAGCAATCCGAAGAACCAATGCCCTCTAATGGAACGCCGCAATTGAATGGCTTCTCTCTGTCCGATGATTCAACTTTTGGAGCCATCTGGGGTATACATGCATGTATAAGAAGACACGATCTCGACCACCGTCATATTTCCCTCCATTTCTATTTTCTCACACCTGGTAATTGATCATATTTCCCTCCAAAAAGTGAGAAAGTCTTTGGTGTAGCGCCCATGTGATGCAGCCACCCACTGAAGAGCTGATATGTGTCAGCACTGCTGATATGGCCGCCCGCGTGGCGATGCAGCACTGACACATGTCAGCGCTTCAGTGGACGGCTGTACCACGTGGCACTGTCACGTGGTAGCACCGCTCCACCAAAGAGTTTCTTACAAAAAGTGCCATTTTTCCTCATTCTCTCCAAATTTATTGCAATGCCTAGTTCGAGAATTCCTTTGAAATAATACTTGGAAGTTGGAAAGAAGAGTTAGTGGCATCATCCTCGATCTCATCTTGGTTTGATGTTCATCGGTGTGGGTGATTCATTTCGTTTTGTTTGTCATATCCTTCTATAGTTTGTAATAAAAAAAAAAGGTTTGTAGTTTGAAAGATTTTGTCAAGTGAATAATATTATTTTCTTCATTTTTTCTAGTTATGACAGGGCTTCATGTATCTAGAAACAGGTATTATTGCACGAGATCAGAGGTTTGGTTTTTCCTTGAACGCGTAACGCTCGATGAAGTCACCCAAGTATGTGCCTTCCACATATGTGTACCTGGATCTATGCCTTTTTTAAGAAAAAGAAAAGGGAAAAAAAAAAAAAAGGCATATGCATGTCTGCTATCTTGGTCTTTCTCAAATTTGAAAGAGCATGGAAACTTAGCAGCCAAAGAAAGTTGAAATCACTAGCCAGTCCAGTCTATCAAACCAAGGGAAGTCTAAACATAAGTATCTGGTATCGACTACAGTCTACATCGTCTTTCGCCATACAAACACAACAAGTGGTAGTATGACCTAACGATCTGTTTCGACGCAAAATTTTGGCTTCCTGTCCATGACTGTAACAGCTCTGATGGAGTGAGCAATATCTCAGTTGAAGGCGAAGCGGCATTCATTGAAACCTGCAATGGACATAAAAGGATGAGATAAAAGTAACACTGACATGAATTTGGCTGGTTTATTGACATGTTTAGAGTACAACAGTGAGAATTACACTTACTTGGATCGACTGTGACAAGCATCGCGGTTCCTCCGAAGTCACAAGTTCCTCCGTGAATCTTCTTGTTCTGGAAGTAGCTGTTGAAGGCGTACGAGGCGTGAGCCAGCAGGGTGTCAGGCTGGTAGCAGGGTCCGTTGGGCTGTATAGGCTTGCAGTCTGCTCCTGAACCACAGGCATAGTCCATCGCCACCTGCATTATCGGGTCAGGCACGGTGGGTTTCGCCACGCACCACACTGCATACACTGGCGACTTATGCTGCTGCTGGTGCGGAGGAGGAGGAGTGGATGGTGGTGGGAACACAGCCGGTGGCAGGTACAATGGCGGCCTAGGGCTGTGCTTCGGCGGGCTTGTGCCATACTCCGGCAGACTCAGGCTCGGTGGGAGCTTGGGCGGGCTTGGATGCAGAAGGGCTGGTGGGGTGCGGATTGCTGGTGCTGGTGCCGTCAAGGACGGTGGGGGATAGGCACAGAAGGCCGGGACGGTCTGGGCTGGTAGAGGAAGGGGCGATATCGACTCGAAGGGTGGGAGCGAAAAACCGGGATTCTTTATACCATATGGCTCTGTATTCTGGGAATGCAGCACTGAGTTTATTGTCTTCAACATGTTCATGGAGATCCTTGCATCTGCATAAGAAAAAATTGACGTTTGCTGAAGATTTCAGGGGAAAAACTGAGTCGGGCAATGGCACGTAGACGTACCTGAGATTGCAAAATGAATTGTTACTGGGACGATGAAGGCGATGAATCTCCATCTCCTGCAACTGAGTCTCGCTGTAATCATGGCAAGTTGGCCTTGTGATCGAGCCGAGTGTGTAATGCTTCCTATGGTCTTCTGAAAGAGAAGAAACTTGTATGTATCACACTTTATAGAGTGAGGCACTGCTAGTAAAGTAGTGCAGCTGCAGCTATAAGATCGAAGGTCGGGTGCTGTGGGGTCCGTGAAATCAGATGGCCGAGACGCGAGCAGCCAGGAATCTTTACATTACTTCTTCTGGAACGTTGGTGTCGGGAAGAACATGGTTCATTAAGCACAGGAGTAAGATTGAGTTGATTAGTGTTTCGTAAGCTCCCTTGGTCTTGTCTTTTGTTGGAATATATGCTTGCTTGGGAGATGAGGAAAATTAGACCAGATCTTTCTGCACTTTCTTTTGCTTGCTTTGCACTCAAAACATCACTGCTCATCTGCGAATTCAGATCGGACACACACGTCGATGCCTCCTATGATGCTCAGGCTTGAGGGACAAAGCGTGCATGGACGGACCAAGGCCTGGAGGTGAAAAGTCCAGATCGAGTTATATGAAGCCCAGTGAGCAGCCATTTATGAACTTGATGGCAGTTTGGCATAGTTATAAATGGAATAAGACTGCTGTCCAATGTCTTTCCGCTTATGAAATATGTTCGAATTAACCAAACGGGCAATTTTGATCTGAACTTTCAATATCGCCGAGAGACAGGGACAAGACAACTGCAGTGAATTCAGGGAGTGGTACCCACCAAAGATCCCAAAAAAGTCCATTCAATTCCAACGGTAACTTTTACCGTTCAATCCCTTTAACGTCTCCTTTCATACCTGTATGCATTCATCCGTTTAAAGTTCTTCCCTTCGTCACCAAATCCCAGGTCCAGCCACAGCCAATCGGGGATGGAGGCTGCCGATGAAGAGGTGGAGAGTCTCATCACCAAGGAGTACCCGGAGCAAGTGATGTCAAGCGATCTCCCCTGCAAATTCCCCCACAGTTCGGCCTTCGGTTTTGACTATTCCCAGAGTTCCATCTGGTCCCCGCTGATCCCTCGACCCCACATCCCTGTGGCTTCGGATGGCCCCATCACTCCAAAGAAGCTCTCTTATGGGTCCAGGGTTGAGAACAAGCTCCACAACACCAGGAACAAGTCTGTCGCCTCTGCATTCAGATTTGGTCGTAGGGTTATGCAGAACAGCAGGTCGAAGAAGATGAAGATGAGCAGAACATCACATTCTAAGTCACCCGATCTCTCTCCGACTCTGATGATGGCCGGTGCTTGTGTCCCTCTTGCTGCAAAGGTAAATGACCTGAAACTGCCTCTATGTTTCCCCTGCATCTGTGGTGCAGAGTACAGGATGAATCATTAGACATGGTTGCCGTTCTTGATGATCTGATCTGAACTGATGTTCATCGGTGAAACGCCACGCTATTTTTTATTTTCTTTCTTTGTATTAATTGGTGGGTATGTCTGGTTTTTCATGGTTGGAGAAGGTCCTAAAAGCTGCCTCCAAGCACTTCAAAAAGAAGAAGAAGAAGAGAAAGGATCCAATGGACCATGTGAAGCTCTCCAACTATCTGAAAGCTGACAATGTCTGATTCTTTGATGTACCCCATGGTTATCGAACTTCTGCTGGTACAGTAGCTGGGTGACTGGGTTGACATCTTCTTCTATAGCGAAGAGGCATGGATTGCCCGACATAATGTATGTCTCGAAGGATGCAAGTGGCATGACTCCTAAATAGCTAAACCAATGATAATGATATGGATCGATGTATCAGTTATGATCGAACATTCTTGTATAGCAGATGTACCGCTGTTCTATACATATGTTCCCATGTTCTTGCAAGTTCATGGCTGGCATGAAAATGAAATATAACTACCTCTTTGCCTGGAGACAAGTGGTAACGAAACTAACGCTCACTGCCCCTAAATACCAATTCTCAATAACTAATCGTAAATCACACATTTTTCTTCATTACTCGGATGGATGATCACAAGATATACTTTCTCTACTATGCTTGCCTCATTGAATGCGGATTCCACACTCAAATCTAAAAAAGATATGAGCCCACCGGTGTCCTTTTTAGACATCTATTAATTTGATTTTTAGGTTGAAAATCGACCCACTTAATGGCTATATATATATATTGTGTGTGTGTGTGTCGGGATGTCTCGACATAAGTCGGAACTCGAAAACCGAAAGACCTAAATAAAGAGTTAGAGATGAAATTCAAGAAATATGATATATACGAACAACGATTAACAGTCGAGATCGTGGTTGGATGCATTGAATATACTGAACAAAATTTTGGTAGATATTTGAGAGATTTTGCGATTATTGTTTGTTCGTTTGAATATAATATCTTGGATCTCGTAATCATTTGATTTATAAAATATATGTAAAAAAATATTTTCTAGAATATTAAATAGGATTTAGTCTTGAATCTATAAATAGAATCTTGTACGATTGTAAAGGTAGTGTCGGGTGCAGTGAAACCCTGGGCCCAAGGCCCCTGGTGAAAGATCTTTCTGATAAACTTCTCGGAAACGTGAAGACGTGGGAACTTGAGAGATCGGATTATGACTATTTTCTAAGTGGGGTTTGTAGTGAGACTCAGGATTGGCAGTATCATGAATACCGTAATCTCCTGATTTAATTTAGTGGAATCTCTTGATTTATTCGTAGACAATTCCCCCTGCGTTGAGGTTTTTACCACATATACCCAGTATTAATTTTTTAAATTTCTTATTTTATCATCTCATTTGGGACATATCTAGACTTGACAAACAATATCGGAGGGATTACTATTCCAACAATCTATATTTTTTAACTACTAAAACTCAGTAACAAGTCATTTCCACAGCCTTCCACGTGGCTCTCTGCTTGAATTTTTATTTTCTTCTTGATTTTAGATTAATCTCTTTTCAGCCCTTTGCATGGGCCTCTGGTAGGGCTGTTCAAAAAAACCATTAAACCGGTTTGAACGAACCGAACAGAATCATTAGAACCGGTTCGCTAACGGTTCGGTTTTTTGTTGAGAAGTGGTTCGGTTAGTTACTTGATATCATTGATTCGGTTAATTGCGGTTAACCGAACCGAACCTTTTTCTAATTACTAATTAAATAAAATTAAAATTAAAATATACAATTTGTTTAAAAAAAATTTACTTATTGTTTGCGGTTCGGTTTGGTTAATTTCTGAACTAATTGTGTTTCTATAGTGTTTTTTTATTTATTTAAATAAAAAATCGGTTAACCGAACCGTTTGAACCGGTTTTAAACAATTCAGTTTTTTCTTCTTCAAATGGTTACGGTTCGGCCCCCATACCGCCCGAACCGAACCGAACAATGCCCACCCCTAGCCTCCGGTGCTTTTCCTTTTTCTCCTTTATTTTTTTCTTTTATATTTGAGGATTAGGGTTTGTAAGAACGCTTGCTTGCTCTCTCTCTTGTGTGCGTGTCTATATATATATATAAAATAGAAAAGCCAAGAGGCATATAAAGCTTCCTACTCCCCAGGGTCCAGACGCTATCCTCATCTCCTATTCTGACCACACATTTCAGTCCCGAACTTCACAGGCAGACCAGCAACAGTCTTCCCAATTACCTTCGCGCTGCAGCACGGTATGGGTGCTAGGGCAGAGCTAGTGCTCATCCCATGCCCGATCGTGGGGCACCTCGTGTCTATGGTGGAAGTCGCAAAGCTGCTTGTCGACAGGGATGAAGGGCTCTCAGTGGCGGTGCTTGTCATCAAGCTAAGCGATAGCTCCGCCTTGAAGACCATCGTGGACTCCGTATCGACTTCTTCCTCCTCTGAACGGATCCGGTTTATCAAGCTGCCACAGCCAGTGCCCCTGAAGGACTCAGGTTCTACCTAAAACTTAGCTTGATCTTCCAATCAATGACCATAACTGAAGCTCTAATTACTATCAGCTGCTAGCAATACATAAATAGTTTCAATTTTGTAATATGAGTTAGCTGGTCTGTGCAGATTCCTCCAGTCGCGCTGTGAATATCCTTAATTCCGTTGAAGGCTGCAAACCCCATGTGAGAGACGTAGTCCTTGGATTTGCCGAGAACCATTCATCCCCCGACTCACCACGGATTGCAGGGTTAGTAGTTGACATGTTCTGTTGTTCGATGATAGATGTGGCAAAAGAGTTTGGTCTCCCTACCTATTTGTTCTTCACATCGAGTGCGACTTTTCTCGGCGCTATATTCCATCTCCAAGCCCTGAGGGATGACCGCCAGCAGGATGTAAGTGCGCTGATCGAGCAGGATGCCACTATAGATTACCATGGCTTTGTGAATCCACTCCCTGCCAAGTTCTTGCCCTCCAACTTGCTGGAAAAAGATGCTGCCTCTATGTTCCTCGACACCGTGAGAAGGTTCAGGGAGACAAAGGGTATCGTGGTGAATTCATTCGAGGACCTCGAGTCCGGTGCGATAGAGTCTGTATTCAATGATAAATTGCCACCGCTGTACCCCGTGGGACCGATACTGAGCCTGAGGTCTGGGGCTGATGATGCGGGTTCGGGCGACATACTCAAATGGCTGGACAGTCAACAGCCTGGATCGGTAGTCTTCTTGTGTTTCGGGAGCATGGGAAGCTTCCACGAGGACCAGGTGAGGCAGATAGCCCATGCGCTCGAAAGGAGCAGCCACTGGTTCCTGTGGTCACTGCGCTGGCGCCCGCACCCTCTGCCAGGTAAGATTGATCTCCCAAGCAATTACGAGAACCCAGAAGAGATCCTGCCGGAAGGATTTCTAGACCGCACAGCCGGGAAGGGCAAGGTGATCGGGTGGGCTCCACAAGCACAAGTGCTAGCCCACCCAGCGATCGGAGGGTTCGTGTCGCACTGCGGGTGGAACTCAATCCTAGAGAGCATTTGGTTCGGGGTGCCCGTGGCTGCCTGGCCCATGTACGCCGAGCAGCCTTTCAATGCATTTGCACTGGTTGAAGAGTTGCGCATGGCGGTCGAGATTCAAATGGACTATAAGATGGATTACCTGTCTGGGAACGAGGATATTGTCCCGGCTGAGGATATCGAGAGGGGAATAAGGTGTCTAATGGAAATGGAAAGTGAACGGAAGGAGAAGGTGAAGCTGATGAGCGAGAAGTGCAGAAGGGCATTCATGGAAGGGGGTTCCTCTCATTTGAACTTGGGACGGTTCATTAAGGTTGTGCATGACAATGTGCCATGAACAACTGTTCCATATACATGTCTGGTTTTCCGTGGTTGGAACAAGGTCCTAAGAGCTGCCTCCGAGGACTTGGAGAAGAAGAAGAAGAGGAAGAAGAGAAGGGATCCAATGGCCAGTGTGAAGCTCTCTAACTATTTGGAAGCTGACAATATGTGATCCGACGATGTTCTTCGGTTATCAAAATGGATCTTCTGCTGGTCTAGTAGCTGGTTTGGCTTTTCTATCTCCGACAAAGAGGAGAGATATAGATTGCCCAAAAAACACAATGTTTTAGGAAGAACGCATTATGTTCTTGCAAGTTTATTGTTGGGCTTGAAAGTGAAATATAACACTTCCTGAGTTGGGTCGGTGTCGGTGTCCGACGGAGCAGCATTCCGGCCTGTGTCTCTGGTGTTCGTATCAGATATCATTGCAGAGACATTCTTATGTCACTTAAAGAACCAGAACATGGAAAAACTACACATCAAGGTTGCACCGTTCCTGTATCATAGTTGCCTTTTAACTTAATAGAGACAGAGATGAAGACACCAAACTATCTGCAGGAGACAGAACCACTAGCAGCAAAATCGACACGTAGTAGAAACGGGACGAGACGGTGAATGTCTAACCTACAATCATCTCGAAAATGACCTTACCATGACTTTAAAATGAAATATAGAATAAAATGCTCGATTTTTTAGCAGAAAACACTGGTTCCAAGTAAATTGCTTGTAGATGAAGTAAATCGCATCTAGCCTACCCAGAGAAAACAATTTAAACGTCCTGCAGATCCTCTCATTACCCGATGTTCTGTTCTACCTTGTCTTGGCATCAGCTAAGCGGCACATAATGCCAAGGCAAGCTTTGGATACTTAGTAGTCTCTGTCTCTGTTGAATGTCGTGAGCTCCTGTACTTTTCCGGCACCATCCAGGAGACCCAAACAAGGACCCCTTAATCCTAAACCAAGGGCGTTGTTACTATGCACTTTCTCAGGTTTTTGTATTTTCTTTGAAGTTGGGGCGGCTAAAAATTTATATTATAAAGAAGAAACGCTAAACGTGTAAACGACAAAATCATGTATAGCTTCCCGGTCCCTATCCTCATCTCTTTTTCTCCAACTCAGTCCTCGCACTCCGTCTCTAAACTTCACAGACAACAAACCCAGCAACAGCCTTCCCAATTGCCTTCATGGTTGGTAGAGCAGAGCTGGTGTTCATCCCATGCCCGTTCATGGGGCATGTAGTGTCGACGGTGGAGGCTGCAAAACTCCTCGTTGACAGGGACGAAGGGCTCTCAGCCACCGTGCTTCTCATGAAGCTAAGCGATAACTCTGCCATGAAGGCCATCGTAGGCTCTGTCTCAGCTTCTTCCTCCACAAGGAGAATTCGGTTTATTGAGCTGCCGGAGCCGGAGTCCCGGGATGCCTCAGGTTCTACCTAGAACTTATCTGTACTTTCTGTTTCCACCCAAAAGTCTAAGCAAACTACTATGAGGCGGGTATTCTCTTCCGTCCTTGGGTTAACACACGAGTCGTACTTTTTCCGAACTCGACAAATTAACCACGATCATGAGCCGGACATTTTTCTTCCGGTCTTGAGCTGAACCACGAGATCCACACTCGAAACTGGCGCGGTGTGAGCCAGCACGGTTGGCTCTGATACCATATTAAATTTCACCTGAGCCTACAAGAGTCTCGAGCTCATTTCCACCAAAAAGCCTAAGCTAATAGGTGATGATACCAATACTCTTATAAATCCAAGTTTATTTCTCAATCTGGTCGATACGGGATTCTAATCTCTAACACTTTCAAACTTTCAAATGGGTATGCTGGTTGATTTCCAATGACTGACCATAAGTGAAGCTCAGTTACTTTCCACTGCTAGTAATACATATGGATGTTATGTGTATTATGGTCTGCTTTAGCTCTTCCAATTCTGTAATTTATGTTTTCCGGCCACAGGTTCCAGTGCCTTTGAGAATTTGCTTCATTCCATCGAAGGCTACAAACATCACATAAGAGACACGGTCCTCCAACACTCTGGGACCAATCCTGGGTTCGACTCGCCACAGCTTGCCGGGTTTGTAGTCGACATGTTATGCGTTTCGATGATAGATGTGGCAGATGAGCTCGGTGTCCCTAGCTATGTGTTCTATACATCGGGTGCAGCCTTTCTCGGCATTATGTTCCATCTCCAAGACATGGAGGATGATGAACACCAGCAGGATATAAGAACACTGATCGAATCAGATGCTACTATCAATTACCCGGGCTTTGCAAATCCACTCCCTGCCAAGCTCTTGCCCATCGAGTTGCTTAAGAAAGATGTCTCATCGTTGTTCCTCAGTCTGACTAAGAGGTTCAGGGAGGCCAAAGGTATAATGGTTAATACATTCGAGGAGCTCGAGCCCTGTGCAATAGAGTCTGCGTTCAATGATAAGTTACCGCCATTGTACCCTGTGGGTCCGATACTGAACCTGAAGTCAAGGATTGAAGATGTGAGCTCATGCGATATACTCAAATGGCTGGACGATCAACCACTGGCGTCAGTGGTTTTCTTGTGCTTCGGGAGCATGGGAAGCTTCCAAGAGGAACAGGTGAGGGAGGTGGCCAGTGCACTCGAGCGGAGTGGCCACCGGTTCCTGTGGTCCCTGCGTCGGCGCCCTCCGCCAGGTGCGTTGGATTTCCCAAGCAATTACGAGAACCCAGAGGAGGTCCTGCCAGAAGGGTTCCTAGACCGCATGGCCGGGAAGGGCAAGGTGATCGGGTGGGCCCCACAGACGGAGGTGCTAGCCCACCCAGCTATTGGAGGGTTCGTGTCACACTGCGGGTGGAACTCAATCCTGGAGAGCATCTGGTTCGGGGTGCCGGTCGCTGCCTGGCCCATGTACGCGGAGCAGCATTTCAATGCATTCGCGCTGGTCGATGATCTGCGCATGGCGGTGGAGATTCGAATGGACTACAGGAGGGACTTCGTGACAGGGAACGAGGTGGTTGTCCAGGCCGAGGAGATAGAGAGGGGAATAAGGCGTCTAATGGAAACGGAAAGTGAAGAAAGGGAGAGTGCGACGCTGATGAGGGAAAAGAGCAGGAGGGCACTGATGGAAGGGGGTTCCTCTCATTTGAACTTGGGACAGTTCATTAAGGATGTCTACAACAATGTGTCATGACATGATCAACTGTTTTCTTTTAGATTCCTCAGAATGTACCAAAGGCTAGCCTGCCTAGCTAAGATCCTCAGCACACAAGCTGACCTATGCATTCGATGGTGATCATTCTCACCGACCCGTCCTCGTGTCGATCCAGTTGACAGTCGCACACTGGCCGAGCATCCTCTGCTTGATCGATCTTCCACACGAATCTTCCCAGGAGGTTGAGAGTGCACCATGATGCGCAACAGAAGAGAAACCATATAAACGTCTATCCACCTTATTGCCGTGCCTTTGGTTTCTTTTTCCCGTTTAAAAGTCAATCATTTGATCAACGGTGGCAAGATTGGCTTGATAATTTTGATTTTCCTTCTGTCTTTCAGAGGCTTCGATTAATTTGCATTATTTATGTTGGGAAAATTGGGAACCGCCTGTCTGTAAACCGTCTCCGCCTTTTTATTGTGCAAGTATAGCTACCAAGGTTGAAAAATGGGGCTGGATCTCCTCAAGTTCAGGGCCGGTCTTGAACCCATGAATTTCCTTGTAATCCAAGGAAAAAGAAAATTCAAGTTTTTGAATGTCAAGTTATTTTAATATTATAATAATCCATGTATTGAAAAATCTAAATCCTCTTTTACACGTGGACTTTGATGGCGACGTAATTAAGCCTACATGTTCCATTGACTGGATTTCTCTCATGTATGTTATTCTTCTCCTCCAAGCTAAGTGATGACATCACCTATACATACAGACACATACACACACATATATATAGGTGCTTGCAGATGTTTGCATTCATCAACTTGGAGAAGAGAGTAAGGATACGCACCAGATCAAAAGCTCGTAAAAATCCACTTAACTATTAGTCTGTTTCCTATCTATTCCTTACATTTCTCCTCAATGGGTTCGAGCTCGACTTCGACACGAGCACATCTCATCTTCATCCCGGCTCCAGGAGTCGGCCACATGGTGCCAATGGTGGAGTTTGCCAAGCTCCTCGTCGAGCGGGATGGTCGGCTCTCCATCACCATGCTCCTGGTGAATCTGCCGAGCCAATCCAAAGCCAACACCTTAGCGGAGCTCCTCGCCTCCGTGACCTCACAGATCCGCTTACTGGAGCTTCCCTGGGAAGAGAACGCCTCCGGACCCCGCTCCAAACCTAACCCGCTCAACCTCACCGAGCTATTCAAACCCCAAGTGCGAGCGGCTGTGGCTGACCTCGCCCGAGCCCCCGACTCCTCCGTCCCACTTGCCGGGTTCGTGGTCGACACATTCTGCGCCCCGATGATCGATGTCGCGAATGAGTTCGGAGTCCCCCGCTACATTTTCTTCACGTGCAGTGCTGCGATGCTGGGCTACACGTTTCACGTTCAAGCCTTGCAGGACAAGGAAGGGAAGGACTTATCCGAGTTTAAGGGCTCCGACGCTGAGCTGGAGGTCTCGACTCTCGTAAATCCTCTCCCGGCCAAGGTTTTCCCGACATTCGTGCTGGACAGATATCAGCGGCTTCCAATCCTCCACCATGTTAAGAGATTCCGGGAGACCAAGGGAATCGTGGTGAATTCGCTTGAGGAGCTGGAACCGCACGCGGTGAAAGCCCTCTCTGGAGATGGTAATATCCCACCGGTTTACACCGTTGGGCCAGTACTAAACCTCAGGGGCGGCACCAAGTCCGGTAAGAGTTCAGAGATACTCAGCTGGCTAGACAACCAACCTAGGTCGTCGGTGGTTTTCCTATGCTTCGGAAGCCAAGGGAGCTTCCATGAGAACCAGGTGGTGGAGATGGCTCATGGACTCGAGAGTAGTGGGTACAGGCTCCTGTAGTCCCTGCCCCAAACAATGTCGAGGTCGAACTCGGAGGAAGTGCTCCCAAAGGGGTTCCTGGATCGGACCTCCGGGAGAGGTAAAGTGATCGGGTGGGCTCCACAGGCGGAGGTGCTGGCGCACCCGTCGGTCGGCGGGTTCGTGACGCACTGCGGTTGGAACTCAACCCTGGAGAGCCTGTGGTTCGGCGTCCTGACTGCGGCCTGGCCACTATATGCAGAGCAGCAATTCAATGCGTTCACGATGGTGGTGGAGCACGGGATGGCGGTGGAGGTCAAGATGGACTACAGGAACGACGTTCCAAAGGAGGAGACCGTGGAGGTCGTGGGGGCGGAGGCAGTCGAGAGGGCGATACGGAGGCTGATGGAAGTGGACGACGGCCATGAGAGGAAGGAAAAGGTGAGGCAGATGAGTGAGATGAGTCGGAAGACATTGGTGGAAGGCGGTTCGTCCCATTCAGCTGTCGGGCGCTTCATTAGCGAAGTCTTCCATAATATCCCCGACAGCAGTGGGACGATAGAGGAGCAGGAATGAAGTCAATATTAGATGAGGAATTTATGAGATTAAATTTTTATTTAGAAAAACTTGATTCAGTGCTAATTTATTTTCAATTAGGAGTTGATTCAAGGAATAATTCATGATCCATGAGAAAGCAAGCATGCATTATTTTTCTCCATCGTATCTACACCGTGTAGCTCACTGACACCGTCCCAATATTCGATAAATCACTCAATCCAACCTCGCCATGGTAAATGTGACATTCAACACGTAAAGTTCCAAGGCAAACTTTTCAACCTCCATTATTTCTCAATGGTTTCAGGCCCATTTGGCCAAGAAGGACATGCAACCATCCCCGAGAAGCAGGGAAGCATTGGACCAGAGTTGTAGCCTCCGGTTGCTCTGCATCCTGGAGCTGAAGAAGTCGGCAGCGCACAGGTCCACCAGCGCCATGTAGATGACGATCCCCGCCAAGGCCGTGTTGAAGATCCCCTCCACGATGAGCGCCGTCGGGCTGTTCTCGTCGTAGGCGTTGGATACGCCGATCCCAATGGCAATCCCGACCAGAGTTGTGAGGAAGAAGAACAGTGTCATGACTGTCACCGAACTTGACCTAAAATTTGCCTGTGAGAGGGGGAAAAAGAAGAAGAAAATCCATGAATCAAGCAAGTCAAAGGAGACCAATATTTTTAACAATAAAATTAATTTATTTTTAAAATTTTTTAATAAAAAGTTAAAAATTTTTAAAAATAATTAAAGTCTGTTAATTTATAATATTATAGGAGACCTGCTACATTGACCATTGACTGGACACGGTTCTTGCTGTCCCACGTGGCGACTGAAAAATGCTTTCCTCTTTGCGTAGGGAATTCTACCGTCTGGAGTACGTTGCAAAAATAATTGTGTGTGGTACAAACTTTTCTCTAGAGGTAATAAATGATAATGTTCATAATGACTTGGTGATCGATAAAATCTTAGTATAACATGTAATATAAAATTCTCTATTCAATTCCCATAGTAAAAATTACACACTTATTTATTTTTTTATTTTTTATTTATATAATTCTTTATTATTTAATAATAGTAAAAAACGACTACTACAAGAATTAGGAAGTTGGGATCAAAAAGGTTGTGTGTTTTTCTTCACAACTGTTTTGTCCTTCCAATCACACGTTTAGTGGGAAATTTTTTGTGTACTTTGAAATATAAATTCGAGATTTTATTTAAAGTTAAGTCAATTGTGTCAATTACATTAGTTAAGAAAGTCATATTCTTTTTTTTTGTCGCCAGTCACGGTATCCAAGCAGGTCCCACCAGCGGTGAGATAGCATATTTCAGCCAACCATACTTGACTAATCCGTTGGTCGCCCCGGGTCGCACGCCTGGCAATGGCGGGTGAGGCTCCCAAGGGGGTGTTTGCGTACGTGAGGTCTCGAACTCGAGACCTCCTTAAGCGGCACCGAGCTGCTTACCACTTGGCCCAACCCCTTGGTAAGAAAGTCATATTCAAAAGACCAACATGAGCATCATAATGCACTGGGCCCATTAATTATTTTCCTTCTTTCCTATACAGGAACTATTCCGGTGAGCCTCAGTAACCTCGTTGAGATCAAGGCTCCTGTAACAATTCCAACCTAGCTCGAGTAACCGAAAAACTCCTGGGGAACAGAGATATCGGTACCTGAGTGATGCTCATCTCTTTTTCTCCAACCCAGTCCTCACACTCCGTCTCTAAACTTCACAGTCAACAAACCCAGCAACAGCCTTCCCAATTGCCTTCATGGGTGGTAGAGCAGAGCTGGTGTTAATCCCATGCCCGTTCATGGGGCATATCGTGTCTCTACGGTGGAGGCTGCAAAACTCCTCGTCGACAGGGACGAAGGGCTCTCAGCCGCCGTGCTTCTCATGAAGCTAAGCGATAATTCTGCCGTGAAGGCCATCGTAGACTCTGTTTCAGCTTCTTCCTCTACAAAGAGAATCCGGTTTATTGAGCTGCCGGAGCCAGATTCCCAGGATGCCTCAGGTTCTGCCTAGAACTTATCCATACTTTCATTTTTCCAATGGGTACGCTGGTGGTTTTCCAATGAATGACCATAAGTGAAGCTCTGGTCACTTTCCACTGCTAGTAATACATATGGACGCTTTGTGTATTTTGGTCTGCTTTAGCTCTTCCAATTCTGTAATTTATGTTTTCGGCCACAGGTTCCAGTGCCTTTGAGAATTTGCTTCGCTCCATTGAAGGCTACGAACCTCATGTAAGTGACACGGTTCTCGGACTTTCCGGGAGCAATTCCGGGTTTGACTGACCACGGCTTGCCGGGTTTGTAATCGACATGTTATGCGTTTCGATGATAGATGTTGCAGATGAGCTCGGTGTCCCTAGATATGTGCTCTACACATGGGGTGCAGCATTGCTTGGCATTTTGTTCCATCTCCAAGCCATGGAGGATGATGAACACCAGCAGGATATAAGAACACTGATCGAATCCGATGCAACTATCGATTACCCCGGCATTGCAAATCCACTCCCTGCCAAGCTCTTGTCCGTCGAGTTGCTTAAGAAAGATGTTTCGTTGTTGTTCCTAGGCCTGGCTAGGAGGTTCAGGGAGACGAAAGGTATTTTGGTTAATACATTCAAGGAGCTCGAGTCCTGTGCGATAGAGTCGGCATTCGATGCTAAGGTACTGCCATTGTACCCAGTGGGGCTGATGCTGAACCTGAAGTCCAGGATTGAAGATGTGAGTTCATGTGATATCCTCAAATGGCTGGACGGTCAACCACTGGAGTCAGTGGTGTTCTGGTGCTTCGGGAGCCTGGGAAGCTTCCAAGAGGAACAGGTGAGGCAGATAGCCTGTGGGCTCGAGCGGAGCGGCGACCAGTTCCTGTGGTCCCTGCGCTGGCGCCCTCTACCAGGTATGCTCGATTTCCCCGAGCAATTACAAGAACCCGGATGAGGTCCTGCCAGGAGGGTTCTTAGACCGCACGGCCGGGAAGGGCAAGGTGATCAGGTGGGCCCCACAGGAGCAGGTCCTGGGCCCCCCGGCAATCGGAGGGTTCGTGTCGCACTGTGGGTGGAACTCGATCCTGGGGAGCGTATGGTTCGGGGTGCCGGTCACAGCCTGGCCCATGTATGCTGAGCAGCATTTCAATGCTTTTGCGTTGGTCGATGAGATGGGCATGGCGGTCGAGATTCAAATGGACTACCGAAGGGACTTCGTAACAGGGAACGAGGTGGTCGTCCCAGCTGAGGAGATCGAGAGGGGAATAAGGCATCTAATGGAAATGAAAAGTGAAGAAAGGGAGAAGGCGAAGTTGATGAGGGACAAGAGCAGGAGGGCATTGATAGAAGGGGGCTCGTCTAATTTGAACTTGGGACAGTTCATTAAGGATGGCTGCAACAATGTGCCATGAACAACTGTTTTCTTTTACATTCCTCGAAATGTACAAAAGCGCTAGCGTAGCTAAGATCCCCGGCACAAACTGATTGATGCATTCAGCGATGATCATTCTCACCGGCCCGTCCTCATGTCATGTTGATCCAGTTGACAGTTGCACCCGCACCATGCATCCTCTGCTCGATCAGTCCTCCAAACGAATCTTCCTGGGAGTTTCAGTGCACCATGATGCACAACAGGAGAAATCATATAAACGTCTACCTACCCACCTTGTTGCCAAATCGTATTTGGTTTCTTTTGCCCGTCTAGAAGTCAACCATTTGATCAACGGTCTCAAGATTGGCTGGCTAATTTAAAGTTTTTTAAATGTCAATATATTTTAATATTCTAATAATCAATGTATTGAAAAATGTAAATCTCTTTTATAGGCGCAGTAGTTAAGCCTACATGTTCCATTGGCTGGATTTTTCTTATGCATATACTTCTGCCCCAAGCTAAGCAATGACATCACCTATACATACACATGTATATATATAGGTGCTTTACATATGTTTGCAATCATCACCTTGGAAGATAGAGCAAGGATAGGCACCAGATCAAAAGCTCGTAAATCCACTTAGCTATTTTTAGCCTGTTTCTGTATAGATTCCTTGAATTGAATTTCTCCTCAATGGGTTCAAGCTCGATTCTGACACGAGCACATCTCGTCTTCATACCGGCTCCGGGAGTTGGCCACATGGTGCCAATGGTGGAGTTTGCCAAGCTCCTCGTCAAGCGGGATGGCCGGCTGTCCATCACGATGCTCCTGGTGAATCTGCCGAGCCAATCCAAAGACAACCCCTTGGCGGAGCTCCTCGCCTCCGTGACCTCGCAGATCCGCTTACTGGAGCTTCCCTGGGAGGAGAACCCCACCGGACCCAGCACCAAGCCGAACCTGCTCAACCTCACTGAACTATACAAACCACGAGTACGTGTTGCCGTGGCTGACCTCGCCCGAGCCCCTGACTCCTCCTTCCAGCTCGCCGGGTTCGTGATCGACACGTTCTGCTCCCCGATGATCGACATTGCGAACGAGTTCGGAGTCCCCAGCTACATTTTCTTCACGGGCAGTGCTGCGGTGCTGGGCTACACATTCCACGTTCAAGCGTTGCAGGACGAGGAGGGTAAGGACTTATCCGAGTTTAAGGGCTCCGACGCCGAGCTGGAGGTCTCGACTCTCGTAAATCCCCTCCCGGCCAAAGTTTTCCCGACATTCGTGCTCGACAGAGATCTGCGGCTTCCAATCTTAGGCCATGTTAAGAGATTCCGGGAGACAAAGGGAATCGTGGTGAATTCATTCGAGGAGCTGGAACCACACGCGGTGAAAGCCCTCTCGGAAGATGGCAAGATCCCACCGGTTTACACCGTCGGGCCCATACTGAACCTCAAGGGCGGCACAATGTCCGGTAAGAGTTCGGAAATACTCAGCTGGCTAGACGACCAGCCTAGATCGTCGGTGGTGTTCCTATGCTTCGGAAGCCAAGGGAGCTTCCACGAGAACCAGGTGATGGAGATGGCTCGTGGACTTGAGAAGAGTGGGTGCCGGTTCCTGTGGTCCCTACGCCGAGCCATGTCGGGGTCGAACTCGGAGGAAGTCCAAAACCTGGAGGAAGTGCTCCCCAAGGGGTTCCTGGATCGGACCTCTGGGAGAGGTAAAGTTATCGGGTGGGCTCCACAGGCGGAGGTGCTGGCGCACCCGTCGGTCGGTGGGTTCGTGACGCACTGCGGTTGGAACTCAACCCTGGAGAGCCTGTGGTTCGGTGTCCCGACCGCGGCCTGGCCGCTATACGCAGAGCAGCCATTCAATGCGTTCACGATGGTGGTGGAGCACGGGATGGCGGTGGAGGTCAAGATGGACTACAGGAACGACGATCCGAAGGAGGAGGCCGTGGAGGTCGTGGGGGCGGATGTGGTCGAGAGGGCGATACGGAGGCTGATGCAGGTGGACGACGGCCATGAGAGGAAGGAAAAGGTGAGGCAGATGAGTGAGATGAGTCGGAAGACATTGGTGGAAGGCGGTTCGTCTCATTCAGCTGTCAGGCGCTTCATTAGCGAAGTCTTCCATAATATCCCCGACAGCCGTGGGACGATAGAGGAGCAGGAATGAAGTCGGTATTAGATGAAGAATTTATGAGATTAAATTTTTGTTTAGAAAAACTTGATTCAGTGCTAATTTGTTTTCAATTAGGAATTGATTCAAGGAATAATTCGTGATCCATGTGAAAGCAAGCAAACAATATTCTTATTCATCCAACTTCGCCATAGTATACGTGACATTCGACACGTAAAGTTCCATGGCAAACTTTTCAACCACCATTGTTTCTCAATGGTTTCGGGCCCATTTGGCCGAGAAGGACATGCAACCAGCCCCGAGAAGGAGGGAAGCATTGGACCAGAGTTGGAGCCTCCGGTTGTTCTGCATCCTGGAGCTGAAGAAGTCTGCAGTGCACAGGTCCACCAGTGCCATGTAGATGAGGATCCCCGCCGAGGCTGCGTTGAAGATCCCCTCCACAATGAGAGCCGTCGGGCTGTTCTCCTCGTAGGTGTTAGATACGCCGATCCCCATGGCAACCCCAACCGGAGTTATGAGGAAGAAGAACAGTGCCATGACTGCCACCGAACTCAACCTAAAATTTGCCTGTGAGTGGGGAAAAAGAAGAAAGAAAATCCATGAATCAAGCAAACCTTTTTAATAATATTAAAAAAAATAATTTTAAAATTAATTAATGTCTACTAATTTATTTATCACATTGACCATTGACTAGACATGGTTCTTGCTGTACCACGTGGCGACTGAAAAATTTTTTCCTCCTTCTTTGGCAGGGAATTCTACCGTCTGGATTACGTTATAAAAATAAATTATGAGTGGTACAAACTTTTGACTAGAGGTTATAAATGATATTATTGATAATGACTTGGTGATAGATAAAATCTTAGCATGTCTCGTAATATAAAACTCTCAATTCAGTCCTTACCGTAAAAATTACACACTTATTTATTTATCTTTATTTTTTATTTATACAGTCCCTTATCACCCAACAAAAGAAAAAAAACGACTGCTAAGAGAGTTACGAAGTCGGAATCAAAAAGGCTGCATTTTTTTTTCCAATGTGCACTGTTTTGTCCTTCCAATCGCACGTTTAGTGGGAAATTTTCTACGTACTTTTAAATATAAATTCGAGATATTATTTAAAGGTAAGTTTGAGTCAATTATATTGGTTAAGAAAGTTATATTCAAAAGACTAACATGAGCATCATAATGCACTGGGCCCATTAATTATTTTCCTCCCTTCCTATACAGGAACTATTCTGGTGAGCCTCGGTAATCTGTTCCACTACTATGATTGTCACGACTAAAAAATTCGGCATAATTTCTCCATATAATATTTTATGTAAGAAAACCTGCTATCGATCTTATGAAAATACCAAAATTTCTTATTATAAAACCACGTCAAATTTTCGAGTCATAACATAATAGTACATAACTATATAAGTATCATAGATAACTTCTATAAAAATCTCCGGTCAATTTCCCACTATTAAAAAAGCTATCTCTGCTCGTCGTGTTAACTTGATGACTTTAAACCTTATATTTAAAAATAATATGCGGAAATTGTGAGCCGCATATCAGTGAATGTTGAATTTTAAAGTAAAATGAATTACATAAATAAGCAATTAATTATTGATCAATCACTATCAGCCATACCACTCAACTTGCTTTCTAATACTCTATCTGCAAATACTGAATATACATTAAAAATCCTATGTACCTCATGACCATCCTCTCGTCCAACCGTGGACCTTAATCTTATTCAATTACCATATTTCAAATATTTACATGTAAACTTCATTCAATTCAATTCGTATCAGTGTAACTCATATACCAATAATTTACAACCAATCTCATCCACACATAAATCATATCGATACAGTCAACATTATAAACAACAACTATAGTTCGATGTCAAGAACTCAAACAAGCCAATACACCGGACTTGACAAATAATTATTATAGCCATGGGTCACATTTCCCCTGTGACAGGGTTCTAGCGATATCGATATTATCTTTCTCCGACGATACCGCGACCCCGTGCAGTAATCAATATCAATCTTGCTCCCAATCTCCCGGTGCCCTTCACCTACACACCACTCTCCACGGGAGCCGCCTATTACCCTCTGGCAGTAAGAGCAATTTTAATTGTCTTACTTTTATATATCGCAAGAAACTAACGATAAGTTATTTCGCTGGATATCAGCAGTAAATTAAATCTCTCTCTTTTCACTTTTATTTATCTTTTCTTTTCTTATTTCTAGCTCATTTATACTCCGCCGGCTTAGCGGTCACTATGGCTATACTCAATCAATGCAATTCACATATATCTAGAATCAATTATTAATAGAATCAGCACAATATAGTCAACCAATAGCACAGAATCACTCATTCAAACTCAACTCACGTACAGGTAATTCCGGCAATTACAACAGCATCCTGTATCCCATTACTTACCATCATTTAGAATCCACTAATCACAGCAGAATCATATATTTAATCACTTACCATTTATCTCAATTCATATAACACCCTTAAATATTTATATAAAACATACTATAGATATATTTATCATTTCACAATAAAAAAGAATACTCACTATTCATTTAACCGCTCCTTCACCAAACATGGTCCACAAAATGCCTATTCTTGATCTTCTCACTCCTATCACGTTGTACACTGTAAAGAACATATTACATCATATTATATTATGTTATATTACATTATATTATATATAGGTATATACAGGCATCCGAATGGAAATAAACCTAAAAATAATCCTAATACATTATCTATTCCACTTTAATCGATCCCGTAACCTTCGTATATTTAGTTAAACTCATACAAATATATCTTTCTAATCGGATCATACCAATTAAGATATAATCTTTAATGATACCAAGGCATTTTATTTATTTATTTACACTCCCTATCGCAATTGTCAGACCTGATTCACCTAAGAAACAATCAAATTACCAATTCCTTCTTACACTAAATAATCGGAAACTAATAGGGAATTACTATAAACTGCAATTTCATGAACGATTCGATAATCATCTTGACGAACTAATTTCCATTCCTAATGTCCACAATTGAATATTCAAGTAAGAGATATCCAATTCAGTCGATATAAATTAACTTCGATTTCATACCCAGACTTATCGTCTTTCAAGCTTCAGATTGAAACTTTCCTTTCACAATTTCCTATTAATTCTTCTCACTTCACTACCATATCTTACCTTCCATTCCTTCGAACCTCCTATGCTCGATCTCCTCCTCCATCCCACATTCTGTATGAGTACTCCTCGAGAAATAATGAAAATCCCAATTCTCTCTCCCTCTCTCTCTGTTTCTTTTGCTGAACTTGAAATCTCTCTCGACATCTGCACGTTCATTGCTAGCAAAACTAACAAGCAGCCCTGCAGAGACCGACGTGGCAAGCAGTGGGCTCATGGAGGAAGAGAGACAGGCTTACACGTCATAACCTGAGGCCCACTAACACATGTCATCCTCATTCCTCATCTTCAATACTTGCGTGTCACAGCAAAAGAAGGTTGGCCTTAAAATACGTTTTTTTTTTAAATCATTGTTTTCTATTTTCGGTGGAAAAATGTAAGACATATTGGGTTCATTGCTGGTCAAAGGCTTGGTGGGCTTACAAGACTGCTTTGTAAGGGAATCAAAACCAATATGGACTTGAGGGGCTTAAAGGAGTTGTCTTATGGGTTTTGAGCAAAATTCATAGGCTTAGGCCCGATGGATTATGCACTCTTACTAGCCCACTCACCTATTATGCACATGTAGGCGTAAATTGAAAAGAAAAAAAAAATTAATTTCTGGTACTCACAATGATTTAAATTGACGGTTGCTCTCGTTGAGATCAAGGCTCCTGTAACAATTCCGACCTAGCTCGAATAACCAAAAAACTCCCGGGGAACAGAGATATCGGTACCAGAGTTATGCAACCGCCGAGACCTATGCCCTCAAAAGAATTGGTGAAACGTCAGGGCGCCCAGGAGCAGCCTGACGGTGTTTGGATTGTTCGATGCACCGAGCGATATCCCGATTATCACCGAGTGCGCCACTATGCGGAGCTCTAGTACCTGCCAAACCATGAACCGAGATTGACCAAGACCAAATAAATAGTAATAATCAATCCTTAAAGAAACTGAATCGAACCTCTTCGGAATTAGTAGTCGGATTCTATTGGGTTTTTGTGTATCAGTGGCGTAGATCGGGAAAAAAAAAAAGTGAATTGGACCTCTGACAATGTATTAATATAACCTGCGAGACGACTCTGTGCCGGAGGAGTTCCGTGGAGGAGGCGGGGGTGTCCAGAAGGGCCGGACTGTGGCTGTGGCTGTGGCCATGGACGCGGCCCTGCATGAGCTCCGCCACCCTCCTTGTCTTCGTTACCGGCCTCCTCCTGCCCGGGCTTCTCCGAGTGCCTACTCGAGTAGTGTGAGGTTGCCAACATGTCAATCTGAAGCGTTCCGATCGCCGCCACCATGGTCACGAAACCCGCAAAAGGGAAGGTCCCCCACACTTTGCCCGCCGAGGCAGGGCGAGGTGAGGCTCTCGTACGCGTCGGGCAAGACGTGAATGAACCCCGTGGAGAGGATCACCCCCGCCGCAAAGGCTTTCAGTACGAAGAAGACATCCCTGTCAGGGCGGAGCGCCGGAACAGCCTTTCCAAGCATGGGGATGCAGATGCCAAGCGCGCTGGCGAAGAGGATCGAGGCGATGGCCCCTAGCTTGTAACCGAGGGCACGGGGTCCTGTCCCGGTCGAGGCTCTCCTCATCGCAGGTGCACTCCCCGGTGGCCAATGGCAGCAGGTGGAGGAAGCAGATGGAGAGGCCGAGGAGGGCCTTGTGGCGGCCGCGCGTGATACCCATACTTCTCAGAAAGCAGAACGCCGAGGAGGAAAGTTCCATTTTGTGTCGAGAGTGAATGAGGATACGCGGGAGAGTTCTTACGAGCGGTGTGGAGGTTTGGGGGAGGCGCCTTCATCAATTTACTGCGTTTTTTTTCCCTTGAATGTTTTAGACATATTATTTTTAATTATTAAGAAATAAAATATCTGCTTATCCAAAAAAAAAATGAAAATGAAATATCTGAAATTAAGGTAAACAATATTATTTTTATAATCATCTAATAACGTACTTACATATTATTTCCGATTTATGAGATTATTCAATTCTAGTTTAATTACGCATTGAGCCTACAAACTGCGAACTGAAATTTTATTTGCATGGTAAAAATTTTAAATCATTCCCCGTATATATTGATGAGAATCTTGGAGATATTAATATGACCATTAAAAAATAATATTTTTGAAAATACGATCGAATCAATTAATTAAATCTAACATTAAATTTGAATATTATTTTTGATACTGTGTAATTATTTATTTTACATTTTATATAAATATAAATATATATCTGTCGAGTCTCCCTATTTAATAAAGTTATACACCGATCATTTTGACCCGTGTGGCCGTGTCTATCATTCTCGATATCCACATTGCTTTCCTCTTTCTCTTCAAATTTTTACAAAAATAAAATAAAATAAAATAAATAATCATATCTAATTAATTAACTATGATTAATAATAATTAAGGTAATTACGTGAGTGATTAATATTATAATTTACTCATCTATCACAATCTGATCAAAACTTTATTATAACACCTTGTGAGGTACGGTGATTAGATGAAAATGTGGACATCCTCAAGAAGGCGGAAAAAATCTTAGATGGTTCTACCTTACAATGACGTGATGAAAATGAACCGATCAAATTAACTTAATTAGCAATAATTATGATAATTGCTCGGATTATTAATATTAATTTACTCTTTTTTTATATTTTAATTTGTGTTTCCTCGTATTACGTGGTGAGACAGGATAACCCGAGAATTTTTAAAAGAAGACCAATGGAGTAGGTGGTTAAATCAAGTGCGATGTTACCGTTTACGGAAAGTGTTTCGGCTCAGCCGGAAGGTTAGAATTGTCAATATTTTATCTTTGTTCGAGGATTTTAAGGAGCACGTCGGCATGTATCGCATTAACTTTAATTGATTGGATTCCCAACTTCCCAACATGCCCATCCCCTTCCCCCAAAATCACTTTCAAAGCAAAGCGAAACGCCAAAACCTCGCACAAAGAGCTACCTTATTGACCAAAAAGAACGCCAAAACCTCGTATTGCCAATCTCCGCAGCGCTATTCGTTCGATTCCATTAAGGAAACCACGTACCATACCGTACCACACCGAGAATATCACTCCCGCACTAGAATATCGTGTTTTAAATTTAAATTTGGAGGATACGATTTCTTGAACTATATTAATCTATCTAATATATTCACGATTAAATGCAAGATTATACGGTCCCATGATTATATCATTCAATGGTCGGCAATAATTTCTCCTTAAATGGGCTCTAATTCTTTGCTTTGATGTACACATATATATATGTATATATAGGTACATGTAAGAGGTATATAAATAATGTTGCTGACAATGACTTGATGGTCAATAAAAAGCAAGCGAGGAAAAACGTACAGACCGAAAGCGAACGAGTGCAGGAAGAGATCACAGGAAGTCAAAATTCAAGAGGCCATTTTTCTTTCTTCCAACGTGCGGTGTTTCGTATCTGTAATAGCGCGTTCCTGCCGTTTAGTCCGTTAAATGATAAATATCTTACGGTAACAGATTTCTCTGTACGTGTAAAAAAAAAAAAAAAAAAAAAAAAGGACATGAACCCGAGAATTGGAAGGACAATTCAGCAAGGCCTTGGCAAGAACTCGAGATTTCCCATTGCATGCTATTATGTACATGGACTATGGTGTCGAGCATTGTATGAATGATGTCAGGCCCATTTGGCCAAGACAGACATGCAACCGGCACCGAGGAGGAGAGAAACATTTGACCACAGCTGCAGCCTCCCGTTCTTCTGCATCCTGGAGCTCATGAAGTCGGCCGCGCACAGATCCACCAGTGCCATGTAGATGAGGATCCCGGCCGAGGCCGCATTGAAGATCCCCTCCACGATCAGTGCCGTGGGGCTGCTCTCGTTGTACGTGCTGGATATGCCGATCCCGACTGCGATCCCGACCGGAGTTGTGAGCGAGAAGAACAGTGCCATGACTACCACAGCTCTAGACCTGAACTTTGCCTGTACATGCAAGAAGATTGGGAAATCAGACATGTAAAAGGATAAATAAATAACTGAATAAAAATCTGTTAATTATAATTTTTTTTTACGTTTTATAAAATTCAAATAAGGAATTTTATTTTCGAATAATCGAAGTTGTCCCTGGAAATAAAGATATGGGTACGTACCTGAGTGATGCAACCACCGAGACCTATGCCCTCGAAGAACTGGTGAAAGGTTAGGGCAGCCAGGAGCGGCCGGATGGTATTCGGACTGTCGGATGCACCGAGCGATATCCCGATGATCACCGAGTGCGCCACTATCCCCACCTCAAGCACCTGCCACCATGAACCAAAATTGTTGATCATTTTATTAAGTAGTCATAGATCATATTAATAATATTTTCAGAAATGATTTGATCTCTTCTTTAAAGGAAGCCATGAATGCGTGATTGATCCAATCGAGTATATGCACAGAGAGGATTCAATTTTAACTCGAATTGGAGACATTGCTTAAGTGAAATAACGGACCATCTGACTCAACCCCGAGTTGGTAAGTAACATTGGGTTTTCAAGACTTTGGGTATATCACAGGTAAGGGGACATTAACACAATTGCTTTGACTTGGGCTCTAATAATGGAGGAAATATTCGGTGTCTAATACATAATAAATTTCTTATATAAAATTTTCTCAAATTTTGATACGTGTGAATGATGATTTACACAATGAATCACACACTGAATATTTACTCCTAACAATTTATTTATTATAAATGTCATCTTACAACACAGTATATAATTTTATTTTATTTTAAATTTTTTTATTAATTAATTACCTGTGAGATGACCCTGTGCCGGAGAAGTTCCGAAGAGGAGGCGGAGGAGTCCGGCGGGGCGGGACCGTGGGAGTGTCCGTGGCTTCTATGGGTGTGAAGGTGGACGTGCCCTGCATGAGCCTCACCACCCGCCTCTTTGTCACTGCCGTCGTCGTCAGCCTCCTCGGGGCTGGCCCTGTTGAAGTGCCTTCTCGTGTAGTACGACGTCGCAAACGTGTCGATCTGCAGCGTCACGATCGCCGCCACCATGGTCACGAACCCCGCGAAGGGGAAGCTCCCCCACACTTCTCCGGTGAGGCACGGCGAGGTGAGGCTCTCGTATGCATCAGGGAAGACGTGAATGAACCCAGTGGCCAGGATCACCCCGGCCGCGAAGGCTTTCACGACAAAGAAGACGTCCCTGTCGGGGCTGAGCGCCGGAACCACCTTCCCGAGCATGGGGATGCAGATGCCGAGCGCGCCGGCGACGAGGATCGATGCGATGGCCCCGAGCTTGTACCTGAGAGCGGTGGTTTTGTCCCTGTGGAGGCTCTCCTCGTTGCAGGTGCACTCCCCTAGGGCCAGCGGCAGAAGTTGGAGGAAGCAGAGGGAGACGCCGAGGAGGGCCCGTTGGTGGCGGCGCGTGATGCCCATGCTTCCCGAGGGTGAAGAAAGAAACAGTGCCGGATCTTAAGGGGGTATTGGAGGGAGAGAAGGGAAAGTTCTTCTTATAAGCGGCTGGCAGTGGTTCACTTCTTTGTATGCATGAGGCGAAGATGAGCACATCCTTAACAAAATTTTGTGTATTTAAATGGCTAATTTTATTAAATTAAATACGGATTATTGTACAAGAGATTTTCAGCGTGTAAAAAAAAAAAGTAAAATAACGGTGCTTTTCCTTAACCGTTCACCTTTTTTTTTAATAATAATAAGTGCTTCAATTCATAGGGTCCGCTCCCGAGAGGTTGAATTAGCATTAGGGAACGGGCCACCGTTGATCGGACGGTCCTTGTGGAGCCACGTACCTTGAGAGGGTCGGTACAGGAGCTATGCCTTATTTATTAGGTTATGGCCAAATCAGGATTAAAATGGTCCCCAGATGATAAGAGAGTCTTATCTGTAATAAGTACACTACGTAATAATATTCACATGATATCCTGAGTTAATAGAACTTATCTATTTAGAATATTTTTAATAAAATCTAAAAGAAAAAAGTAAACTCTAGAATGAAAAAAAAGTAATTATAAAAATGACTCGATTTGATTTTCTCATGACACTACGTCAACACTCTTACGTAGTATACTCATTATATACAAAACTTTCTCTAGGATGAGACAGTTCCCATAGTTTATCACTAATCAGAATGTAATTATGAGCTAATCAATGGAGAGGCTATTTTTGGAGAATTTCTTCTATGAACTCAGCTTACCACGTCATCCGCCATATCCACCAATGGATATTTAACACGTCGATCATTACTAAGTGTCACAATATTTTTTTTCTGTTTATTAATAATATTTATTTTTTATTTATAATTTAAATATTTACTTACGTATCAAAATATTGATTGATTAAACTCACCCGTCATCGTCGAGCTAGCTCACCTAAGAATTTTTTCAATTCTTGAGAAAGAGAATATGAGGACAAATCCACTAATTATGGTGGTTTTGCAGTAATTAATTGGAGGAAATAGGGTAACAGCCTATTTCTTCCAAGATCCTATATTGTGACACCAAGTAATCGAACTATAATAAATAAATAAATAATATTAATCATCCAAATATTTATCATAGTTATCACTAATTATATGAATCGGTTGGAAGGTTTGAAGGGTCGTTAATGTTTGCGGTCTGTTCGAGGACTTTAAGGAGGAGGTGGCGTTGACTATTCAAACGAAAAAAGTGTTGCAACAATGTCGACATAGCCTGCCTGATTAGTTTAAAGTCCAAGGCAATCCCTGCGCAATCACATCCATTGCTCTATACACACACACACACACCCAGAGTTTGAAACTGTGCCAAAGTCAACCCTCGCATTGTCAGTTCTTTTGATGGGTTGTTGGACTTCCATTAGAAAAATATGCTGCAGCTGGAGTACCATCTTTGTATTTTATTGGATGCCACCCTTTTGAAAAATGCACAGCAGGATTCACATGGATATTACCAGTGTAAGAGAGGATTTATATATGTCTCCTATCTTTCTTTCTTTTTTTTCTCATTTTGGATTTTCATATTTACCCGTTTTATATAAATATTGAGATTTTAACAATAGTTGAATTAAAAATTTATTAATGATATAATAGTAAATCTATACCTGTGTGATAACTGTCACGGGCTTTGGTATTGAATGGTCAATCCGGCCAAGAAATCCTGGACTTAGCCTCTTTGCCGGACCTCGAGGTTGCACCAGAGCCCCAAGCCTCAACAGAATCCAAGGAGATACTTAGCTAAGCCGGCGGGGTTCGATGACCCCTTCCACAGTCCAAGGACTCGGTGGGAGAACTTGAGGCTTCAATCACTGCGCACCAATCGCGGCTTGTTGTCTCACTTTCAGTTTCACCTCCGTCAAAAGCACAAAACTCTTATATCCAGTCCATGGTTGACCTTCTAATTCCGTACAATCTTCTTCTAATTAGCAACTTAGCAGTGTGCTGTCTCAGCTCAGCATCTAAAACAAACTTTAAAAAAAAAAATTGTTGGTACATAAATTAAAGCATTGAAGGGAGGTTGAGTGGACACCACGTCGGATGATGTCATTGAAAGAGATAAAGAAGTGAATGAATGATAATGTCCTTGTTAGCTAGCACTCACCGATCATGTTTTCTCATGTCGTATGACGGTTTGATGACCTCTCTTGGAAGGGGCAATAACAGAGTTATTACCTCGGGAACACGACCTTGGGGCTGGAATACCCTCCAAGACCAGGCAGTGTGTATACCCACATCAATTCATGGTTAGAATTCAATGCATTAGCCCAAACAGGAAACAAGAAACCAAGAAGTGTACTGGAGCTCGGGTTGTGTACGAGGATTAAAGCATAGGACAGTGTCAGCTATGATAAGGGTCGAAAAATTTTGGTAATCAATAGTAAAGCTAAGATAATGACAAATTCTAATTGTAGCATCGATGGGAAAATTCTAACCACAGCATGTAATTTCATGTTCAGATAAGGACTTCAATATGTTACAGATCTCCCCTTTTCTATGCTGCGATCGATCATGGGAAAGAAAAGCATGCACCTGATTTCCGACTTCGATCCAGCTACACCCCTTCTCCTTCTCCACTCCACTTCTTCCAATGGCTTCCCTTATGTTCTCGGCTTCATCCCAGTTGCATATTTCAGAATTTATATTTGAAATAAGAACGAAATTAGAGGCTTTATGAGGTTCGAGGTCTGAGAGCTTTTGAGATGAAGATATGCCAAGCTTGAGGTTCTGATGAACTCGGCAAGCCCCAAGCAAAGAACCCCACATCCTGACATTCTCCCTGCTCTTTGCTTTTTGAGCTATCTCGAATGCCTCTTGAAGTCGCCCTGCTCGAGCAAACAAATCAACTATACAGGAGTAATGCTCGGGCAAAGGCTCGACGCAGAACTCTTCAGTCAGGCACTTGAAGAGCTTTATTCCCAGATCAGTGAGCCTACCGTGACTGCATGCAGATAAAACTCCGAGGAGGGTCACCTCATCTGGATACAGTCCTTTGCCTGTCATCTCCTCAAAAAGCTTCACAGCCTCGGTTCCGTAACCGTTCACTGCATACCCTGTGATCAACGAATTCCATGAAATGATGTCCCTGCTATCCATTTCTCTGAACACAATTTCGGCACTTCTAATCTTGCCGGATTTAGCATACATTGTAATCAATGAGTTTCCTACGATTAAATCACTTGCATAACCAATTTTGACTGCATATTGGTGAAGCTGCTTTCCCGATTGCAGTGCAGCCATGTTTGCACATGCACTGAGCCCACAAGCAAAAGTTGATGGATCAGGTTTAATCTCTTCCAGCCCCATCGAGACAAAACTATCAAGAGCATCAAAGTATAAATTGTTCTGAAGGAAACCAGCTATCAAAGTGTTCCAAGAGACTGAGTTCCGCTGTCCCCCCATCTCCTGAAACAATCTAAGTGCTTTATCCATCTCTCCAGCATTAGCATACCCTGCGATCACAGTGTTCCAGGAAACTGAGTCTTTCCTTGGCATTTGTTTAAAAATATCCAGGGCCTTTTCCATTCTCCCGGTTTGGGCGTATCCTTTAACCATTGCGTTACAACAAATGGCATCACTGATTCCCATTCGATCAAATATTTCGCCAGCTTCTTCCATCCTATTGTTCTGTATGTACCCAGAAATCAACGCCGCCTGAGCCCCAGTGCTCTTGCAAGGCATCTGATCTATTAAAGCTCTCGCTTCTTCGAGCTTTCCGATTCGAACATAACCATCTATCACTGTAGTCCATGTGATCGAGTCTCTTTCCGGCATTTCCTGGAAAAGCCTCATTGCCTCATCAATCAGGCCACTCTGGAAATATCCTCTGATCATTGCGTTCCATGAAACCACATTCCTCAGCGGCATCTGGTCAAAAAACCTCCTAGCCTCAAAAGTATTACCTTTCCGCACAAACCCACACAACATCGTGACATAAGATATCACATTTGGGTTCGGGATCCTATTGAAGGTCTCCCAGGCAGAGTCCAAGTCGCCTAACTCAACATACCCATCCACCATCAAATTCCATGAAACCACGTCCCTCTCTGCCATCCCATCAAAGAAGCGTGATGCAGAATGCATCGCCCCATTCTGTGTGTAACCAGCGAGCATCGAATTCCAAGAAACCAAATTCTTGACCGGCATTTTGTCGAACAATCTTTTGGCTTCGTCCACCTTTCCCTTCTTCGAATACCCCGTTATCATAGCACTCCACAGGACAGGGTCTTGCTTATCCGGAACTGAATCGAATATCTCTCTTGCCTTCTCCAGATCACCGATTCGGGTAAAGTATGACAACATCAAAGACCACGAGTAGCCATCTCTCATGGGCATTCTATCGAACAGTTGCCAGGCTTCCACGACTCGGTCATTGTGGAGATAACCAGCAATCATGGTGTTCCAGGAAACCGAGTTCCTCTGGGGCATTACATCGAACAGCTTCCTCGCATCGCGGATCCTTCCGTTCTTGGAGTAGGCGGAGAGCATGGAATTGTAAGTGACAGTGTTCCTCCGACCCATAGATGAGAAAACCTTGACCGCATCCTCGATTCTACCCGACTTTCCCAGCTGGGTAATCTTGGAGTTCTGCTGGAACAAACGGCTTCCTTGTTCTCCAATTACCTTCAGCCTCTCCTTCATTTTCCATGCTTAGATTAGATGAAGATATCCAACAGTTGCTTTCATGTTATAAATGGGACCTGAAAGCCCAAGGAAATGGACAGCAGCAAGATGAAGATGTAGTCAGCTATGTGTCAGGTAGATCATGGGCCGCCCCCCACCCACCCAAGGAACAAAGCAAGCATGAAACTTGACCCGGCAGGCATCCGATTTCTGGTCGAACTGACCCGACCGACTGGTCTAATCCAGTTCTCAAAAAATGTCATCCATACTTTAGCCTTAACAAAATTATATATATATATATATATATATATATATACATACTGTAAATCTAACAGGCTCTAAATTAAAACGGATCGAATCTAGACCAGTCCAATAAGGTAAAACTCTATTTGTTATAAATTTTTCATCTATGGTCTTAAAGTTGAAAAATTCATTTAAAATAGAGAGTCTCAAACCATCTTCTACGTTCCACGTCTCTATGTTGCTTGAGTAGGAAAAATACCGTATGCAACAATGTTATCATTAGTGATATTAATCAATAAAATTAAGTTATTTTTAAGATTATTCATTATTTTAAAAGTTTTGTTAAAAAAATCTTACAAACAACTAAAATTCATCAATTTGTATAATCACATAAACACGGTCACGTAATCGAATTTTCTCCCTCAACAAAGTAGTTTGAACATTATTCAAAGCATCCGATTCCGTTCTCTAGAGGCATCACCCTCAATCAACACGTCCAGATAAAATATGAATATTTGGCATAATTTATTTCAAAAGAAATAATTATTTATTTCTTGATAATAAATTCAATTATTGGACCAACAAACTAACTCCCCACTTTTGTTTAACCGTCAAAGGTCGCCTTTGGCCACCTAAACTTGCTCAGACCACCAATTAATTGTTGTCAAAAATCCAGTCAATAGATGATGGCTTAGAAATGGTATTATTAATTTTTGTAATAATATCGCTATATTTTTCTAAATATTCAGAAGCATAAAAGGAGCATGATTAATTTAGATTTAAATCAAGATGTCGTATTAATAAATAAAGGATAATAAATTTAATTATTATCCCAAAAATGATAACTTTTTATTTGCAGGGTAAAAATTAGTTTTGTTCCTCAGCCTTTTGAACCATGTTCATATTTGACACAAACCTTTTTTTTTGAGTTGATTTCAGTCCTGAACCTTCCAAATATTATTCAATTTCAGTCATTTGCATTATTTTTAATATTAAAAATGGTAAACTTATGTTTTTAATAATTAAAAATATATTTTTAACTAAAATTGATTTTTACAGTTATAAAAAATAAAGAAACCCTCGATGTAAGAAAAGAGAGGTTAGTGATGACTCGAGTATAATCTATCTCTGAGAAGGTTATCAACCGTCTATGATATTGCTAGTGACATTACAGGAATAGTAATGATAGGATTTGATCATTTTTTTTCTTTAAAATTTTCACTTATTTTAAATTTGTAATTAAAAATATATTTTTAATATTGAAAAGCCTAATCACCTTTTTTTAGTGTTAAAAATAATATAAAGAACTAAAATTAGATAATATTTGAAATGTTGAGAACTAAAATCAATCCAAAAAAGTTGAAGTCAAATATGAGCATAATTCGAAAGTTGAGATCAAAATCAATATTTTCCCTTGTATGTAAGATTTAATTAAAAAGAATATAGGGTAAAACTGTTTTTATTTAGCAAGGCTCACAGAGCTTCTTACATCTAGAATATGAAGCCACGTGTCCTCGTGATCTGGCAGACTTGATGCTTTATATTTTAATTTTTTAAAAATTTTATTTTCTTTTGGTGTGTTTCGGCAGCAAATCCTACCGACCACGCTTACAGGAGGAAGTCTTCTGCACAATAAATATATTACGTTATAGTAGTTATATAATATTATAAATTAATATAATACAATTTATTTTTAAGATTATTTTTAAATTTTTAAAGTTTTATAAAAAATTTTAAAATGGTTAAATTCAACTAATTCGTAGTATCACGTGAGCACTTTCATATGATAGGACTCTATTCTAAGAGAAAGGCCTTGTCCAAGATATGGCAAACTATTATATGTCATGAAATATCATGCCACTATTGTTACATGATATGCCACGTTAGTACATTTATTAGAAATAATTTAGGCGGTAAAATATAAATTTAAATATTAAATAAGAAATTGTGAATATGTTAAAAATTCCAAGTAAGCCTTGAAAACTCGTACCGTGTAATGTTCGACATTCATTTCTTTATCTCTCTAGCTGATATCAATTTTTTTTAGAATTCTTTTTTTTTGTGATTTTTAGAATTTCATTTTAGGTTCTGATTTTTTTTTTTTAAAAAGGTATGAGTTTATTTTTACCGTCTAAATTATCTTTTATAAATTTGTTAACACGACTTATTCATATTAGCTTGTGACATGACGTAATAAGAGTAATGATAATATGAGATATGAAAGCTAATTTTGGTGAAGTCATTGGAGATTATTGAGTACAATTACAGATGATGCGTCAGACATGAGCTGGCCATTAAAAAATTCAAAATAAGAACCATATCGTTGATAGATAATCAGTGCAAATAATTGGACGGCAATTCGTCCACGTGAACAACCAATAGCGCACGTGCCGCGTTCCGTTATCATCATATATTCACATGACGGACATCCGCGGACCAAGCAACTCCCAACAATTCAACAATTTAATTTAATATTTTATAATTAATTATTTAAATTAAATTCAAAATTAACGATTAATTGTCATTTTGGTCCATCGACCGGATTGTCAGATAATATTGGAACACGGGCGCGTCAAACGCAGCCTCCCGGCCTGCCCTCGTTGGACCGTTACCCCTTGGAAGCTTCGAAGAGCGTCTGCCGGGTTCCTCCTGCACCGTGAACGGGGTTCAAGAGAGCCCAACTGCCCAACTCTGGCCTCACCATCGCCGGCCTAGCTGCACCGGGCGCACAGGGTGTACTTTACCTTTTTACTAATTTTTCTCGTTGTTAGTTACCTCAAAATTTTCTTTTCGCGTGCATGGTCTGTATCTGAATATCAACTAGAACTTGACCAATCTAGCCAGCCGTGTAATCACCTCTTTACAAAGGCCTTCAAATCATGAACCTCTAATTCTTACATTACTTCGATGAAATCGATACAAAACCATCTCAATCAATTTTTCGTTCGGTTTCATTCCTTTCCCATGGAAGAACAATTGCTTTTCCTTCTGTCGTTGTTGTCTAATAAAAGACAGCTTTTTTCCCACGCGGTGACGCCGCCCGCCTTGCAAATGCCGTCTTCTTCTAGGCAAGTTCCCTGTTCTCCTTCTCCTTCTCCTTGGACAACCACTCCACCCATCTTCCTTCCTTCCTTCCTTCCCCATCTTTCTTGCATCCGCCTCTATATATGCTCGACCCCTTGAAGTCTTCATCTCCCATCATCACCAATACCTTCTTCTCCCTGTGAATCTGATCATCTCCGAGACACGAAACACACCTCCTCCGTAGAATAGAATCTCTCTCGTCGTTGCTTTGACAAGTTATTGAAGATGAACCAGTCCCAGTACAACTACCAGAACCAGCCCCCAGGTAAACTCAATCTCTCATCTGCATCTTCTTCCTCCTCCTCTTCCCCCTTCTCCCCGCTAGCAGTTTTACAGTGAGTTTCAATTGTTAGTTTCTTCAAGTAGATGTATATGGGATTGATGATGGAAATGAATTATGCAGCGTCATACCCAGCACCTGGTGCAGCTGCGCAACAGCAGGGGCCGTACATGGCACCGCCGCCGGCCGGGTACCCCACGAGAGACGGCCAACAGCAGCCCCAGCAGGCGGGCCCTGTCGAGACCAAGTCCAGGGGCGACGGCTTCTGGAAGGGATGGTACGCCCATACAAACATACATCAATACTATTAACTCCATCAAATTTCCGTTATCTTCTCTGGTTCTATTAATATCGATCGCTGATGATGTATCTGTGGTGATTGTTGCAGCTGTGCCGCTCTGTGCTGCTGCTGCGTCCTAGATGCTTGCTTCTAGTCTCGACGGAGACGACGAGGGGGTCTGCTCCGGCCAGGCCGCTGCATATATATATATATATATAAATAGTCGCTCCTTCCCACTAGTGTGTGTTTGTTATCTTCAGGCCTCTTCTGATTTTGATGTTTGAGGACATTTCACTGTGTACTGCCACCCCTTTTGATGGGCATTGATGTTCCTATTTGCTGTCGATCGGATTTAATTGGATTTCTATAAATTGCTAATCAGCGTCATTTGTCGATTTGGTTGCTTTCGATGGTTCGTTAAGATCTTAATTTCAAGGGCCGATCTCAAACTTTCAAACTTAATTGCGGAAATTGGGGAGGAAGAATACAACAATGACATCGACTGACCAATAATGGAATACCCACCTCCTTAATAATTAAAAGTTTGATTGGGTTTATTATAGCTTGTACTGTTCTAATTCTATAATCTAAAAATTCGTAAGATTTTCCATATCCCTAAAATTAACGTAAACGTGATCCGGAAGAGCAACTCAACAAAATTGAAATGCGAAAGAGATAGGAAGGAAAAAAAAAAAAAGAAGAGGAGAAATATTGGATGCATTAGTCCTGCTAACGAGAATTGAGTTCAAATCGAGGTGGGCGTATGTGTAATTTATCAAACTCGAAAAAATCTTAGATGATTCAACCTCGCGATGACACTGTAAAAAAGAATATATTAAATTACTTTAATTAATAATAGTTATGATAATTATATGAGTAATTAATATCAATTTATTAATTTATTATATTTTAATTAATACTTTTTTACTCTACGAGGTAGTTGTGATACAAGAATTCCTTACCCCAAAACTATCGCATATGGGAGGTATCACTCCTTGATGCCGTTAACTCCGCCGTCAGGACCAAGGGGAATTGGACCGAGTGGTAAGCAGCTCGGTGCCGCTTAAGGAGCTCTCGAGTTCGAGACCTCACGTACACAGACACCCGCTTTGGGAGCCTCACCGGCTATTGCCAGGCGTGCGACCCGGGGCGACCAACGGATTAGTCAAGTATGATTGGCTGAAAGATACAATCTCACCGCTAGTGGAGCCTGCTTGGATACAGTGGCTGTCGACGAAAAAAAAAAAGAAGAAAAAAACTCCCCGTCAGGAATTCACAGATGTAAGAAAATGAAATTACCATATTGGCCCCTTCTGTCCCCTTTTCCCTTGTAAATACCCCCTGGCCCCCAATTCTCCGGTTTGCTTCCGCGGAAGCTCTCTCGTGGCACCCTTCTCCTCCAAAATTTCGACCTTTTGCCGGCAAGGTTCAATTTCCTTCTCCCTCCGCCCGCCAGAATTTCCATTATCAAAGCCTAGAGGTTTCAGCGGAATTTTTCGGCCTCAAAATTGGGGCTTTGTGAAGATGTCAGTACTTTTCGTAGCTTGAAATGCGTCGAAGCTTGCGCTTTTGTTTTCTGTCTTGTGATTTCTACGGCAGAGTTGGTGGTAGGAATCATGGAAGCGATAGTTAGTTTTCAGCTCAATATAGTTTGATGTCTTTGCACGGAGCAAAACTTTGTGAAGTCGTGTTGCGTTGAAGCTTCATTTTGTCAATCATAATCTATCATTTGATGGGCAATCGATCGCTGTGACGTATACTACGATGGAAGGTGGAGATGCTCTGCAGGTCAGAATGAGTGACAGTGTTGTTGATCCTGCTAATCCGCCCAGAACGCCCACTGTGGGGTTCGAAGACGGCACCGAAATGGAGCTGAGAGATGGGGTTGAGTTCGAATCTCATGAGACGGCGTACTCATTCTATCAGGAATATGCCAAGTCTATGGGATTCACCACCTCGATAAAGAACAGCCGACGCTCGAAGAAATCAAAAGAGTTTATAGATGCCAAATTTGCTTGTTCTAGATATGGGATTACCCCTGAATCGGAAAGTGGGGCCAGCAGGCGTCCCAGTGTGAAGAAGACTGATTGTAAAGCAAGCATGCATGTAAAGAGGAGGCAGGATGGGAAGTGGATTATACACGAATTCATCAAGGATCACAATCACGAACTCTTACCAGCCCTAGCATACCATTTTAGAATCCATCGCAATGTTAAATTAGCTGAGAAGAGCAACATTGATATTTTGCATGCAGTCAGTGAGCGGACTAGAAAGATGTATGTGGAGATGTTTAGACAATCGGGTGGGTACCTGAGTGTTGGAGTGGTTCAAGATGGCCTGAAATATCAGTTTGAGAAAGGCGGGCACTTGAGTTTGGATGAGGGAGATGGCCAGTTAATTCTAGAGTACTTTAAACGTATCAAGAGGGAGAGTCCAGGCTTTTTCTATGCGATAGACTTGAACGAAGAGCAACGGCTTAGAAACTTGTTCTGGGTTGATGCTAAGAGCCGGAATGATTATACGAGTTTCAGTGATGTTATATATCTCAATAACTCTTACCTCAAGGGCAATGAGAAGTTGCCACTTGTGCTATTTGTCGGGGTGAATCATCACTCTCAGCCTATGTTGCTCGGGTGTGCATTGGTGGCAGATGAGAGTAAACATACCTTTGTTTGGTTATTGAGGACATGGCTGAGGGCAATGGGTGGAAAAGCACCGGAAGTTATACTCACCGATCAAGAACGAGCTTTGAAGGCAGCTGTGGAAGAAGTTGTTCCCGGTGCTTGTCATTATTATCCTCTTTGGCATATATTGGAAAAGGTCCCTGAGAATCTCACTGAAGTAATCAAAAGTCATGAGAATTTCTTGCCAAAGTTCAACAAGTGCATTTTTAAATCGTGGACGGATGAAAAGTTTGATATGAGGTGGTGGAAAATGGTCACGGTATTTGAACTTCACAATGATGGGTGGATTCAGATGTTATACGAAGACAGGAAAAAATGGGTGCCGACCTTTCTTGGAGATACATTTTTGGCAGGAATGTCCACAAGTCAGCGTTCTGATAGCATCAATGCTTTCTTTGACAAGTTTGTTCACAAGAAAATTACAGCAAGGGAATTTGTGAAACAGTATGGCCAGATTCTCCATAATCATTGTGAGGAGGAAGCTGTTGCAGATTTCGATACTTTGCACAAGCAGCCTGCCTTGAAATCGCCCTCACCTTGGGAGAAACAAATGTCGACCATATACACTCACACAATTTTCAAGAAATTCCAGGTAGAAGTTTTGGGTGTTGTGGGTTGTCATCCCAAACGGGAACGGCAAGATGGCCCAATCGTAACATTTAGGGTCGAAGATTGCGAGAAGGATGAATGCTTCATGGTAACCTGGAATGAGATGATCTCAGAGGTCTCTTGTTCCTGTCATTTGTTCGAGGTCAAAGGTTTCCTCTGTAGACATTCAATGATTGTTCTTCAAATGTGTGGTTTCTCTAGCATCCCACCTCGGTATATTTTAAAAAGATGGACTAAAGATGCAAAGAGCGGGCAGCCTGCAGAGGGCGAAGAAACAGAAAGGACGAAGACTGGGGTCCAGAGATACAATGATCTGTGCAGGCGTGCTATTGAACTGAGCGAAGAAGGATCCTTATCTGAAGAGGCCTATCGAATTGCTTTTCGTGCATTAGTTGATGCTTTGAAGAACTGCGTAGATGTAAATAACTCTAGCAGTGCCGCTGCAGAATGTAGCAATGGCATTATTGGTCTTCGTGAGATTGAATCGGAGAATCAGGGGAACTTTGCATCTAAAATGATTAAAAAGAGAAGTAGCAACAAAAAGAGAAAGGTCAGTTTTAATGATTATTGAAACTTGTTTTTTCTCTTAATTTTCATTTTAAGTAGATGCCTGTAGATGTTTCAGGTGCAGGAGGAGCCCGAGCTTCTAATGGTTGAGTCACACGATGGCTTGCACCAAATGGTACGCATTCCATCTCATTAATGTCCTGCAAAACTAGTTTAGATTAGCATAATCTTGGGTCCTCCTTTACCTACTTCGTAGGAGAACTTAAGCACAGAAGGAATCACTTTCAGTGGATATTACGGCCCTCAACAAAACGTTCAAGGACTGGTAACAGTAGATGATGTTGCTTCCTTGTTTGACGAAAGCTGCACACTAGTTCTTGAACTGCACAATTTGATGAAGGATTTTCTTTTCAATTTCTCTTTTAGGTACAGTTGAACTTAATGGAGCCACCGCATGATGCCTATTATGTTAATCAGCCGAGCTTGCAGGGACTGGTAAGTTGTAGTGTCATGATAACTGAAAAGTCTCATGAAATAAAATGGCCATAATAGAAATTAATCTTCTCATGTTATCAATGAAACATTCAGGGGCAGTTGAATTCTATAGCACCAGGGCATGATGGATATTTTGGAGCCCAGCAGGGCATTCATGGGCTGGTAAGATACTAGTAGAGCTGCGATTATGTGCATATCTAGAATGTAAAATTACACGCAGAGAATGTATCCTTATTCGCATTCATTTCATCGCCATAGGGTCAGATTGACTTCCGTACTCCAAGCAATTTCAGTCACAGCTTGCAGGTATCTAATAGCTCTATCCATCTTCATGTTACACCAGATGGATATTGTCTGCTTGTGTGTTGCTGATAAATGGGGCTTCCTTTGCAGGATCAGGCAAGGCATGCTTGACTTCGGGTGGATGTCAAACAGGGACTTTAGTTTTTGGAATTCAATAGTTCAATGAGCTTTCAGTTGGCTTCAGGCATACATAGAATTAGATCAATATCGTTTGCTATAGATGATCCCTCAAGTAGTGGCTTCAATTTTGGGCTGAAATGGCTGTCGAGCAGCCTAATGACACTACCTGAGGATTTTATGAAATGTTGTTAAAAGATATGGTGGAAGAACACTTTGCACATGAGAGGTTGTGGATTTGTTCATTGCATCTTAGCTGTTATAGAGTGCAAAGGATGATGATTCGTGGAGAAGACCGGGCCTTTTCTGGGCAGGATCTGAAGGAGGTTCAGGTTCCCTTTCTTTGTTAAGAGATTTAAGTGTTGCAGAAGTGGTTATCTTACACTAATGCATTTGATCTTTTTGAAGAGTCGTCCAGTGAATAATTCTATTGAATGCCCCTGCTCGATCGACCACGTTCCTGGCAGAAGCTTTTTACGGATTATATTTCTCGGATTGTCTATGAAGCAAAATGTTCCAAGCTCTTGGCTATGTCCCAGAATTGCTGATCTAGCTCCCAACCATGTCTGTGCTGTGGTGATGGGAAGCCTACTGCCCGTTGTGTCATATGTATATTATATTATGAGTATGTGCTCGTGTGTGTGCGCGCCTGTCAATATATGAATACTATTTAATTTTGACCGACACATCAAAATTGGTTCCAACAGCCACCGCTTTGTCCTGTTCATCTCAACAACCGGTTCAGCTTCCTTTCCTCGTATTTTGCCTTATTGGGATGTGTTGTCTGTCTCTGACTCCACAAAAACTGATGAGCACGAGCATTATAGAGGTTCACAAAGACGATGAACTCAGCTAATCTTTTGGACTCCGTGGCTCGTAGCATCAGGTTCGAGAATATGGTTAACTCTTGACGTGGATCGAGCAAAACTTCCTGTCTCTTCCATGTTGGATTTCGCACACCTACCCTAATTCGAAATTAGAAAGTTTCGAATTAGATTTTAATCGGTCGAACTGCAATTCTTCGTCTCTACCTATCCGATATCCCTTTTCCTTCCATGGTAATTATCAAATATGTGACTACATCTTTTTTTTTTCCTTCAAGTAAATTTTAGAATTTTTTTTGAGTATTTATAAACGTGAAAATTATACAACTACAAAAATTTTGCTCTCATGTGAGCTGATTGAGCCCCAGTTTGAATTGAGTTCGAATTTGAATGAGTGAGAATGTTACTCTAAAGCTTAATAAGAGAATCCTATCTCTGCCGCCACCGCATTCAGAGGGTAGCTGCTTCCGCGAAGCAAGCCGATTCCCGAATACTTCCCAAAAGCAATCATGCCTCTCCCACTGGCCCACAGGAAAAATCCACGTGACAAATCAAGTGCCGTTCATCTTATGAACTTCTCCTCAAATGAACGGCCCTGATTTCCTCGCCCCTGTGAAAGAGTCCTACTTTGACCAACCTCTTCCCCACCATAAATACCACAATCAACCCCTTTCATTTTCCCTCCCCCAACCCCATACAAAGAAGGCCCAGCTTGAGTACATGACCATGAGACCATGATCCAAACCATGTCTCATCCAAACGACTGGGCTCAGTTCTACCGCCAGATCCACTTCTCCAGCCAGCCATCCCAGCCCGTCGAGGTCCCTGCACCGCCGGCAGTTCCCGACCTTCTCCGAGCTCCGGATACAACATCACCTGCTGCCACCTTTGTTGCATCCGGCACCAATGTTCCCATGCAAGGGAACAGCGGCTCGAGTGCCACCACTCTCAGCGCCGGTGGCCGGGTATCGAAGCCCAAGCGGAGGCGATCCAGGGCCTCCCGGCGCACCCCAACAACCCTGCTGAGCACCGACACCACGAACTTCCGGGCCATGGTGCAGCAGTTCACCGGAGGCCCAGGGGCGCACTTCCTCGCAGGAGTCGGTCCCAGGCCCGGCGCGTTGAACATCAATTTCGGGCTCGAGCCAGCAGGCCGAGCTCAGGCCGGTCCTCTGGGAATGTTCCACGGGCAGCAGCACCCTCTCCAGCGCCACGCCGATCAGCAGCCGGTGTTCGGTCACGTGCAAGATCAAGCGTTCGCGAATCTGCTCTCTCTCGACTGCGGCGCTTCCCCGGTGATCCCTTCGAGGCCTCCTTTCATGTAATGAAAGCGAGAGGGATCGTGTCGTGCATTTCGATCTCGGGATCGAAGATTATGAATTCTGAACTTTTGGATTTCGGTTTGAGCATTGTTGCATGGTCGTGACGCGGGCTATGACGTCTTCCAAAGACGACGGTTGGCGACGGGAACCTGAGAGGAGGGTTACCCATGCTTCTAGAAGAAGGGGAAAACGTGAGTTAATAGTGCAGTATCCTGAAATTGACATAAAGCAGGATGTTAGGTAATGCCTTCTTGTCTTTACTTCACAGACATTGACTTAATGAAAATGTGTCATCATATATATATATATATATATATATATATAAAATATTAGGGGTACTACAATTTATCTTATTAAGGAAGTAATTTTTATTTTGGGGGGTGATTAATTTGGTTTTTGATCAGTTAATTAACTGCACTGATGACCTTGGTGGTGATCGGGTAAGTTTTTCCCTTTTTGGGCTTGTTTTTAGTATGGTGACTCATTTAGAAGGTATAATCGAATGTAAAATTGATCTTGGTCGTGTTGTCCTGTTGGGTCACTGTATGATATAGCCTTCGGGTCCACTCTAAGTTGATTATTGTTGTGTATGTTTTCATTTTCTATCGTGTTGCATCGCATCTAAGATTTCGCGACTTACGACCGACTGTATCGAATACATAATAAAAGAACCCTAAACATTATCGAGTGCTTACAGAGATAAGCCCCACTAAACGTTTTGTGGAATTTTTTAGTGCGTGTAATAGTCAATTTTAACGTTTCATTTTCTTTTACGGAATGGTTTGGTTGTTGATCAGACTTTTCTATCATGGAATCAGAGTGAAAGATAAACGATCAATCCGACACGATATAGAGACGAGATGAAAGAGGGTGGGAAGAGGGGCTGAATCTGAGCCTCAACCAGGGAACCCCGTATTCAAAAGGAGTTTTTTTTATAATATTTATGACTAGTTTTACTGATGTGTCAAGTCACGTAAAACTTTTTCTGCACATTAAGAAAAGTCAAAAAAATGCACCTTAATCTCTGCTAATTTGAATCCCAAGACCGGTGCCTTTTGATTCACCATGATTCTAAATATCCCTAAACCAATCCCTCCGTGGTCGGGACCAACATCATAAGCCTCCTCAATTTTCAACACCGCCCACAGCAATTGTTGACTTTTTTTTTTTACGCACGTGCACGGAGAGAGAAGGAATGGTCGTCGGGATTAGCTCAGCCTTATCACAAACTGCGGCTGGACGTGGATGGAATCCACAGAAACTGTAAAAGGAAACTTATTGGGACATCGATCGTCATCTCATACCGATCGACGCTGCTGCGAAGTTAACTTTTACAGGGAGCTCACTGCCTCTCAACTGAACAGAGATGGAGAAAAGTTATGGATAAATCATGACAAAGAAGGTCGGCCTTTGGTCTACCGACAGGTCCAGTCTATGACAGATGAGGTCCAGAACACCATGAGATTCCTAGGAAAGGACGAGGAGAAGTGGCTGAGGAGAACAACACAGTTAGGGACAGAGCTACAGGTGCAATACAAGACCTTAAATCTGTGCAACGATCCCGAATCATGGCCCGATGATGACAGGATGCTTCGATGCATTTAAACATCGATCTGCAAGTCAGGTAGCTCAACAATTCTTCCTATGGTGAAACGAAAGCCCGGAAAGAAACGATTGTCGGCAATTGAGGTCTTGATCTTCGTGATGGAAATGACTCTTCCAACACTAGACAGGAACTTGAACTGTTTCTCGGAGGAGGGCATGTTGTTCTGACTTCCGGTGCACAACTGGGTCGGGCTTTTTAGTGCAAAATGGGTTGGGGGCCACCTTGGAGCAATTGCACAGTAAGCACGAGGATTTATGCCTACACAGAAATGGTCCATCAAAGGATCCTGGCCCGTTTAATCACCAAAAAGGGGAGACTCAGGCCGATCACGGACTCTCTTTTCCGATTGTAAAGAGGACTCAGTGGACCTAAAAAGGAAGAGCAGAAGATGGAATAATGGGGCTAGAAAGTTTAATGGCCGAAATTGATCTTCAGGCCTCTTGATTTCTCTTTTACAGTCTCTCCATGTTCATGCTATTCTTAGTCAGAGTCTTCAATTTCATGTCTGATTCATGTCAACACTGATTAGACCCCAACAGGTTTAAGTCCGAGAAAGCGAAATCTATCGTGAACCTAAGTCTCCTGTCCGACTTATCAAAATTATTTGGACCGTGGACCATTTTTCACCCACAAAACTCAAATCGAGATCTTATTGAGCAAAAAAGGGATTTGACGGGATAAAATAAGACTATCTATGTTGGTATATGTTTTGCTTTCCTTTCCGGGGTGTCTTTCAGCTTCTCAAGGATGACACTTTGGCAAATCTTGAGCAACAGATTCTCCCAAAATAAGTTAAGAAATTTGCTTTCTTTCGTTACTGGGAAGCCCCAGTAGAAGCCAGTGAAGAAGAAAACAAAAGGAAAGTGTCTCTGCCGTCAGGCAACACTGTGAAGACGACACTGTTGGGTGTGGATGGTTAACTTTGATAGACATGTCTGGTTCTAAAATCATTGACCTCTTCCTTCCTCGCCAAATGGCCCCATTGTCTCCCTCCATCTCTCTGTGACAAAAGACTCCATCAAAATTCTCCCGAGAAAAACAAAAAAGACCCGAATAATTAACTTGCAGCCATGGCAAGCTCACCCAGACAACCTTAAGAATGCCCCAACCAGTCTCTTTCACCGGAGAGAATACCATCTCCGGTCCAACTATACTGTGATGGTGGGAGCAGAATTCAATGTAAACATGAACAATAGTTCTCGTAGATCCTGTAAGGACCCCATGCATGGGCTTTTTCGTCATTAATGGTGGATGGGGTCCTGGATCGGGACGTAATAATTTTCCTACATATATTATGAGCAGTGGATTTGCAAATGATTTCTTCATTTAGGCGTTAGCATTTGGCGGATCCGGCCGTCCGATTCTCAACCCTCTACTTTTCTACTCATTAAGTAAGTTCTTGTCTTTCCCTCTCCGTTTTGCTCTTTTTTAATCCAATAACGAACAATCCCCACAGCATGAAACGAGCAACGGCTGTCTCTTTCCTCTGCCTTCTCCACTATCTGTCTCAATACAAAAAGAGAGCTGATGGTCATCTGTCGATCAGACAGCAGTTGGGTCTTCTTGAGCCAATAAGAACACCCAAACCTTTTGAAGATATTTGATTTGATTTGTTGGGTTTGGCAGTTGAAGAAATGAAGAGGTATAGAAATGGGGAGATATGGGAGTTTGAGCAGGAAATGCCGGTAGTGGGAAATGGTAACAATGACGTGATATTGGGTTTGGACGGTGGAACCACCTCCACTGTCTGTGTCTGTATGCCTCTCCTCCCCTCCTCTGCCCCTCTTCCCAGCCCTCTCCCCCTTCTCGCTCGGGCTGTCGCTGGCTGCTCCAATCACAATAGTGTCGGGGGTAGCTCTCAAGTCCCTTCATTTCTCCTTTTTATCTTGTTGGTTCTTGTTTTCAGCAGCTGGGTTTTCTTGCTCCTGTCAATTCTCGTTCTGCTGCTTTGATAACTTGGAAGTTTGCTTGGTTTCTCGAGTTAATCTTCTTTTCTTTTAACTGAAGCTGCTTGAATTGTTGTTTCTTTCATTTTAATATTGCGTTGATCTAGACGTTTAACAATTTGGATTGGACATCGCATGGATTGATGATGTGGATGGTTATGGACTTACGCGTCAAAGTATGGCTGGATAAATTTTTCTGCCGTTCATCCCTCTCCTTTACTTCTACTGTTTTTCGTAACTATTGGAAAATGGAAATGCAATGGCACAAGCTAGTCTATCTGGAAAGAATATTTGGAGCCCTAGAGAGGCAGTGTCGAAACATATTTTTATACTGCTGAGAGAGTAAATGAGGTCTATATTGACAATAATTTAATGGGGAGCTTTAATCGCTGGTTTGGATACGGATGAGAGGAATAGTGAAACAAGCCAAGCAGGACATGAGAATTGGGAAATGGAGAGAGAGTGGTAATATTTCAATCTCCATCTCTTATTCTGTGGTAGCATCAGAATAGAGGAGCTTGCTGTTTGCAAATTCATCTGCCATGCCAATGATTGCCCATTTCGTTTTGCAACATAAATTTCGTGGCTTCTTGGATGCCTTACAGCACCTAACTGGAGATTCCTCACTTCTTTTGACAAGGGCATCCTGTTACAAAATTTACATTGTATTGAAGTGACTCAATTCTTGATCCTTAACCTTTTTTTTCCCATCTAAAGAGGCTGCTGCAAGGGAGACAATGGAGCAAGTTATGGCAGAGGCGCTTGCAAAATCAGGTTACAGTCGGTCATCTGTCAGAGCTGTTTGTCTTGCAGTCTCTGGTGTTAATCATCCTACTGATCAGCAGAGAATAGTAAAGTGGCTCAGGTGCCTTCTATTGGTACTCATTTTAGATTTGTTCATGCATGAGCTTCTAAAGTGGAATCAAACATCTCTCTGGTTTTGTCTAGGATTGTTTGAATTGCATATTAGGTAAATTTTAGGGCTCTATTATCCAACAAGCAGCAATTCCCCTGAGGAGTGAAATCTTTGTTATATAATGAAATCTCTTGTCCGAGTGTTACACCATGAGAGATGATCATCCACCGTACTACCAGACTTTCAGATCATTAGTTCACCATCTATTTGCTTTTCTTGTATTATGCTTTGATATTTTTTCAGAAAATTTTTATTAGACATGGCATTGGCATCATATGATCACCTGATCTGAAATATGCGCTTCTCACTTTACAGCATTATTATTAACACTTTGAAAAATATTATTTAATATTGCAGGGATATCTTTCCCAAACGCGTAAGGCTATATGTCCAAAATGATGCTGTGGCAGCTTTGGCAAGTGGAACATTGGGGAAGCTTCATGGGTGTGTCCTGATTGCTGGCACTGGTACTATTGCTTATGGATTTACTGAAGACGGAAGGGAAGCTCGAGCTGGTGGTGCAGGGCCCACTTTAGGTGATTGGGGAAGGTACAATAAACAGTGATTCTGCCTCGGCTTTTACTCTTAATAAGAAGGTGCTATGAACTAGAATGCCCGGTTGATAATCCAGGAAAAGAATCAATACTCTTGAATAAATGGAATTTATAAAGTTCCAGAGTTAATGGCATGGTGAAGGAAATAACTTGGGAGGTGAATAAACGATTCTGACAAGAACTTGTTAAATGTTTAGTTAAATGATTTATTTACCCAAATTTTCCTAGCATGCTTTCATCTGTTCTTCTTCTCCGGGGATCTAAAAGCAGTTTCTTCCACCGTGAATTGAAATTTGAGTTGTGCTCGGAAGCCATTCAGGAGGTTTGCAGCCACTGGTAAGATAATAGTGCTTGATACAGTGATAGCAACCTTTTTATGGGCCTTTGGTTCAGTGCTCTTCAATTAAAAAGGAAGAATAATTTCGATGCCCTCTATATGAGATGATAGTTTTTTTAATTGCAGTGGATATGGAATTGCTGCACAGGCATTAACTGCAGTTATAAGGGCTCATGATGGCCGTGGTCCCCAAACAAATCTTACCCACAGTATCTTACAGAAACTCGGCCTTTCTTCTGCTGATGAATTGATCGGGTATACTATATGCCCTGAATTGCTGGTGTCATTCCTTTCTGTCACCACTACTGTTAGATCTTAGATTTGACTCTTTTCACTCTACATTTGGAGAAGTATGTAGTGCAGAAAGTGATGATATCAGTCTGAATATACTAGAAGATGCTTGATATGCAAACTTAAGCAATTAAGAATTGGTCAACTGACATAGTATCTCAACACAGGTTGCAGTTTTATGTCCTGGAAACTGTTGTGTCTGTTTGGTCCTGTTACCTGTTATAAGTGTTGTTTGCATGCAAGATGGTTAATATTGCTCGATAAATATTATAGATGCGCCTTTATATGGATCCTAGTTTGATGGATGGTTTAATATAGTATCTAGTGTAAAAGCAATTCTTGCAGCTTCTTAGAATTCTTGTTTTTTGAATTAATCGGAACTCAGTTCATCAAAATCATGGACTCTCTTTGTATTGACATTGAGCGAAGATGGCCTTACTTGCATTCGGGTATAGTTGGACTTATGCAGATCCTTCATGGGCCCGTATTGCAGCACTTGTTCCTGTTGTTGTATCATGTGCTGAAGCAGGTGATGAGGTGGCAAACAAAATCTTATTCAATTCTGTTGAAGAATTGGCCTCAAGCGTGAAAGCAATTGTTCAAAGACTCGGTTTATCTGGTGAAGGTGGGCATATTGCAGCACAAATTGCACATGTAAAACTAGTATTGAAGCTGATGAATGTTCATTTTATCCAAAATTTGATGTGCATTGGTTCACCTACCTGATGTTTGACGTATATGTCTTTTCTGAACAAATTCTTGCAGATGGAAAAGATTATTTTCCACTCGTAATGGTGGGTGGGGTTCTCGAAGCAAATAAGAGATGGGATATTGGCAAAGAAGTCATACATTGCATCTCCAAGGACTACCCTGGCGCATTCCCAATCAGGCCAAAGGTAAGCTCATCAAACTCTCTTTTCAGTTCTATGTACTGGTCCTGAAGGCGGCCCAGCTATTGGACAACTGCTGTTCATAGATTCAAGCATGGTTCATTGGGTCCATCCGGGTGTCAAAAAATAATATGGCAAACACATCTGAAAAGTATGAATGTTATGAGTTTTAAGTGGAAAGCAATTGTCCACCATGAAAATAGACCTGAATTGGCCGGTTATCGACATAAGAAGGCAGGTTTGGTTCACCATCCGACCCTTGCCAAGAGCTATGATGTGTAATGTTTAAAACTGTGATTCTACATATTGGATGACACAGGTGGAACCTGCAGTAGGGGCAGCATTGTTGGCTTGGAGTACTTTCATGAAGGAATGTGTAGTGACCCATAGAAAATGACATATCGTATCTTAAGATTCATCTCAGAGTCATGAAGTTGTACAGTAGGCAAAGCAAGGATGCTGATTAACCAGAAGAATGAGAAGGGTCGGGGGAAAGAGGAGAGGGGGAAAGAGGAGAGGAGGCAAGCGATGTGAAACTGATCGTGTTCGGGTCAAGAATCCTTACATTTCTTGTTACGATAGTTTTTACTTTTCTCTCTTTTTACATATTCCATGTGGTGGATAGCTTCTTCCTCTGAAGAATCATGGACAGTGTGATTTGTAGAAGTACTTTGCTGCAAATGTGACATAAGTAAAGCTGCATGTATGAAATTGCACATTTACTTGGTTGTGCAGCTACCGGAATCATTTCATTCCAGCCCTAGCAAATGCCATATTTACGTTTCATTCAGTAAGTGCTGCTGCAGTGAATCCGGTTCAATTATACAACTGTTTGTGTATAAGAATCAAACAATAATTTCGACTGCCCGGTCTCAATAAGGCTCCAGTCACGACATCACTCGTGTTGTAAAGGGTCTACGATCGTTGAAACAAGTTTTTCGACAACTAGGCTTTCCCACCACAACCACTCTCTCCATCCTTTTCCCCATAGAGAAGCTTCATGTGTGATATGCCTGGCTTAACTCGGTCTCAGTCTTCCCCCTCGTGGTGTAATTTATTTGTTTAGTTTTGGTTGATTTTTGACTTTGATTTTCACGTTGTCCTCAGCATTGTTTATATTAGATAACAGCAAAAGAGAAGGGAGAGAAAGGGGAGAAATGGGTGAAAGTAGGGTGATTTTTAAAAATAATTCGTGAAAAGTGGTTCGTTTGAAAATAATTACGAAATTAGTGTTTTAAAATTGTATCTTGAAGATGCGGTTTTGATTATTAATGAACCGCATCCACAAGATGCGGTTCTTTTTTTTTTTTTTGAAGGGAACCGCATCTTGAAGATGCGGTTCCCCTTTGGTTTTTTTTTTAAACACTTTTTTTTAAAAACATCGGGAAGAAGAGGAAGAACGTTAAGTTAAATATTTAATATGTAATATATAACGAGTTCGTTTTAAAAATTTCTGTTAGATCTTTATATAATAAAATTTTTACAAAATTTTAAGAGTAAATTTTATAAGTGTGAATAATTAAATGATAATTTATATAACGAATTCTTATGTATCATAATACATACCAAAGATTTTAATACCCCTAAGATTTCCCGTAACTATTAATTTTGCAAATCTTTGTCAAATATTTATATCTATAAAATATTTATAAAATTTTGAAGAGTAAATTTTATAAGTATTAATATGTAAAGAGTAATTTATACAACGAATTCTTATGTGTTATACGTTGAGAAGTTATGTGAAATCTTTGGTATGTATTACGATACATAAGAATTCATTATATAAATTATCATTTAATTATTCACACTTATAAAATTTACTCTTAAAATTTTGTAAAAATTTTATTATATAAAGATCTAATAGAAATTTTTAAAACGAACTCGTTATATATTACACATTAAATATTTAACTTAACATTCTTCCTCTTCTTCCTGATGTTTAAAAAAAAAAGGGTTTAAAAAAAAACCAAAGGGGAACCGCATCTTCAAGATGCGGTTCCCTTCAAAAAAAAAAAAAAGAACCGCATCTTGTAGATGCGGTTCTAAAACACTATTTTCGTAATTACTTTCAAACGAACCACTTTTCACGAATTATTTTTAAAAATCACCATACTTTCACCCATTTCTCGAAAGAAAGGTTCCGGTCCAATCTCCCCTGTGGAAAATTGTCTGAGTCTACTAGTTTTTTCCATTTTTAAGTCCCCTAGAACGGCCAAGACATTACGTGAACTGGGCACTTACGAACGTTCCAGCCTTATCAGATCTTGTGAGAAATACAGCAACTGCAGAGGAAGGAAAACACCTGATGTACCCATGTAATGTCTGACTGTTGATCAGAACAATATCCATCAAAATGGATCTGACTAATCCTGTGAAACAGGTTTAGTTTTGATTTCCGGACATCGGTGAAGATGTTGGGAAAGAAGAACAAGAACAGGTCCAAAAGATATTTGTTATATTCGATGTTTGAATCTATTTTTGATGACCTGGTCTTCAACCTAATCCCCACCAAGACATCCGGACAGAGACATCCTCAAGCCGGAACCAGGAATAAAAATATCATGTCAAATTCGTCGGTCAACGTTTCTGTTCCCACTCTGAGGCTTTTATATGTCAGTCTTCACCCAATGATGTTGTATTTTGGACAGTTTTGACTTCTGCAGAGGTAGAGGCAACCGGGGGATCCATGGCACAAACCTTGAGGTTGCTGCTCTTCTTTCTGGTTCCTTTCATCCTCCGGATTTGTTCCATCCACTGCATCACGGATTCTAACGATGGTAACGATGCCTTACTCATTCGCTGTTTTTGTCCTAAGTTGTATGGCATATTTGTCCCAATTTCAACTCCTTTTGAACTAGATTGATTACCGTGCATCTTCAAGGAGCTGCCAGTTCTCCTAGAACGAACATAGGATGGAAACCCATATTGCTGATGTTGTTTTTTCTCGAGATTGCATCACTAGCTTGAACCTCCAATTCCAATGATAAAATAGGTAACTATCAGCTGCCGGTGATTTTAAGTACTAGACAGATTATTAAGTGGCGAAGTGGCACTGCTGCTGCAATCAACACTACTACAGCATGTATAGCTTCTTTTGATGAAGATTATTGATGAAATCTCCGTCTATTTCAAACTGCCTGCATGTCTGTAGCAAGTAGTATGCATGATCATGATATCTGAGACAGGGTGTTCGTGTCTCTTTGCTTGTAAAATTGGACTGGATCAGCCGCAGTTCTCCAATCTCTGAAGTCAGATTGGCAAAACACGCCACCCACCTGGAGCCAGTCGAATGATCCTTGTGGTTTACCTTGGGGAGGAGTCACCTGCGACAATTCGAGAGTCACAGCTCTGTGAGTTTCTCTTTTCAGCACTGATTTTTCACAACAGTTGGAAGAGTGTCCGTGTTCCTCGGCAGTGATATTGGTAAGATTTTTGCTTCAGGGGACTGTCATCAATGGGAATCAAAGGCCAGCTAGGTGGGGATATTGGAGGCCTCACCGAACTCAGATCTCTGTAAGTCGTCTGCAGGTTGTCTGGCAAGTTTTTCCCCAGAAGAGTAAATACTGTTCCATAAATGGTTTTGCCGACCAAAAGAAGAAAACATTTTCAATCTTTGAAGTTCAAATTTGAAACGTTATTGTTTTCTAGTTTGTCTGCTGAAGAAGAGTCCTGGTCTTTGCTGCTCTTCTGCAGGGATCTATCCTACAACAAAAACCTGACCGGTTCCATCCCAAATGCAATAGGGAACCTGCAAAAGCTCAACACCTTGTAAATACTATTTGATGCTTGAGACATTCGTCAATCGTTTGTTTCTATCTTTATGCCAGACATGGATTCACTTTGTCACTATTTTTTCAGAATCTTAGCAGGTTGTGGACTCAGCGGGAGTATTCCCGAAGAAATCGGGAGCCTCACCCAGCTAACTTTCCTGTAAGACTTCCCAAACAAGGCTTGGATGCAAGAGATGATAGTCATTTCAACTTACCATAACTTTCTTCTCAGGGCCTTGAACTCAAACAAGTTCACCGGTCAAATCCCTCCCTCTTTGGGTAAACTCTCAAACCTCGAATGGTTCGATGTGGCAGAGAATCAGTTGTCCGGTCCCCTTCCTGTTTCAGATGATAATTCCCCGGGCTTGGACCTCTTATTGAACGCAGAACACTTGTGAGTCGCCTTGCTGCTCAATAACATTGTTGTCAAACTGAACATGGTTTGTGCTCAAATCCTTCTTCATCCTCATTTTTCCAGCCATTTCAATGAGAATCAACTCTCTGGCTCAATCCCGGAGAACCTTTTCAACTCGGAAATGAAACTGATCCATGTGTAAGTTTGATCTACCCGTTTGAGTGGTCCACATATCATACTTTTCTCTTCTGAATTTGTTTCATTGCTCAACAGATTATTTGACGGAAATCGACTCAATGGAACAATCCCCTCCTCAATAGGACTTGTTCAGACTCTTGAAGCTCTGTGAGCAAAACCAAACATCCAAATTTCAACTTCCGTCACTTCTTGCTGCAACATTTTTCAGTCTTTTTAAATGTACATCATCTTCATCACTGTGCAGACGCCTCGATAGAAATTCGCTTTCAGGAGAGGTCCCTTCAAATATTAATAATCTTACGAGTCTCAATGAATTGTCAGTATTCTTTTACTCCTAAAAGACTCGACATTTCATTATTGTTGTTGTTTATACTGGTTACTGAGGTTACATCACTTCCATCAGGAATTTAGCAAACAATGAACTCAATGGCTTACTACCGGACTTGACGAATATGAACTCCCTCAATTACGTGTAAACAAAGAGCTTCCCCTACTGCATCATTTTCGCTCATTGTAGACCAAGGTTATTAGTTATGCCTGTCTTTTGAGAAGATGATAACTTACCTATGCAGAGACCTTAGCAATAACTCTTTCAACGCGTCGGAGACACCAAAATGGTTCTCTACCCTATCATCTCTTACAACTCTGTAAGTCTCTTGCCAATAGCTGAAGTATGGTGAAGAAAATGAAATAGGATACTTCGTACTTAAGATACAATCTACTCTGTTCTGGCCAGGGTTATAGAATTTGGAGATCTCAATGGATCTCTCCCTCGTGAGCTCTTCAGCTTTCCCCAGATAGAGCAAGTGTAAGAAAATTAGTCGAGAAAGTCTAACTACTGTCTGTAAGCTGCAGAGAACGTCTACAAAGTTCTCCTAACCTTCTTGGATTTGTTGACAGGTCACTGAGGAACAACAGTTTTGGCGGAACATTGGACATCAGCACAGTCAGTCCACAGCTGCAGCTCATCGATCTGCAGGACAACCAAATCCAATTCATCACTCTGGGCCCGGGATATGTGAACACATTAATGTGAGTATGCTGCTCAATATTCATTTTCGACAAGGATGCACAAAATAGTTCTTTTCTTAGTGAAGTTATTATACAGTAAATACTGATCCACACTTCCATCTAATACTTCAGCCTAAGCTTTGAGATCAGTTGGCAGGCAGTGTTTTCAATATTTGATAGCCCGTGTGTGTGTGTGTGTATCTGCCTCATTCCCGATTTCACTGCTCTCCAGGTTATATGGGAATCCCTATTGCAGCAACAAATTGGAAACTCTATCAGTCTTTTGCCAGCTTCAGCAGAAGATGCCATCCCCCTACTCCACAAGCCTCGAGAGATGTGTAGCAAACCCAAAGGTCTGCTCTGGTTTCCAGAGGCTGAGTCCTGCAAGTTGTGATTGCCAAGTCCCATATGAGGGAAGCTTAACTTTCAGGGCTCCCTTCTTTAGTGACTTGACAAATGCGAACTTGTTTGAGGAGCTCGAGGGGAACTTGTGCTCCAACCTGAGCCTCCCCGCTCACTCAGCGTTCCTTCAGAACCCCTTCTTCAATGAAAACAACTCCCTTCTACTTCAGCTCTCCCTCTTCCCATCGAGCGGGAAGTACTTCAGCCACTCGGACATTCAGAGGATTGGGTTTGGGCTGAGTAAACAAATTTTCAAGCCACCAGCCCTGTTCGGTCCCTACGTATTTAATGCATTTGCCTACCCTTTCCCATGTGAGTTAACTACTGTCTCTCATAAAATGCCATTTTGGCGTTTTAACTTTGAAATAAACTTGAGAATGCGAAGGTTCTGTGGGGAAGTTCTCCAGCATTTTTCTGTTTTCTTGTTTGAAAAATGTGGTTGGACTCTTGCAGCTAAAAATGGAGTATTCCTTGGCACTGGGGCAATAGCGGGGATAGCAGTAGCCTCAACTTTCCTGCTTCTTGGACTGGTCATTATCGGGATGTACGCAGCTCGGCAAAAGAAACGTGCTGAAAGGGCGATTGAATTGAGCAGGCCTTTTGGTAAGTAACCAGTTCAATTCGCCTATAAAGAGCCAAATGTTACTGAAGAGATCTAAAACTTCCATGACTCTCTTTATTTGGCCTTGTAGCTTCCTGGGCGCCAGCCGGGAAAGATGGTGGGGGTGCCCCGCAGTTGAAGGGGGCAAGACTGTTCTCCTTCGACGAACTCAGAAAATGCACAAACAATTTCTCTAGCAGTAATGAGATAGGTTCCGGGGGTTATGGAAAGGTACTCTTGACAGAAACTTCTGTTCTCAAACAGCGATGCTGGACTGTTACTGATCCCTTTCTGCGATCTTGCAGGTCTACAGAGGAATGCTTCCTGATGGGCAGGTAGTGGCAATTAAGAGAGCTCAGCAAGGATCAATGCAGGGCGCTCTCGAGTTCAAGACCGAGATCGAGCTTCTGTCACGGGTCCACCACAAGAACCTCGTCGGTCTTGTCGGATTTTGCTTCGAACAGGAAGAACAGATGTTGGTTTATGAATTCATGCCTAATGGTACACTCAGGGAGAGCCTGTCGGGTAGAAACTCTACACCAGAACCACTAATCTCTTGGAAAGACTGGATACCGAACCAGTGCCTGTATCCTAATTCAGTTAAAACTTGTTCCTGTAGGAAGATCGGGCATACCTCTCGACTGGAAGATGCGGCTCCGGACCGCTCTCGGCTCTGCAAGAGGGATAGCTTATCTCCATGAGCTCGCAAATCCTCCGATAATCCACCGAGACATCAAGACCACAAATATTCTGCTGGATGAGAATCTAACTGCCAAGGTTGCTGATTTTGGCTTGTCTAAACTTGTCTCGGAGAGTGGTAAAGGCCATGTCTCAACTCAAGTGAAAGGAACACTGGTATCATACAATCCACTACCTTTGTTTTTGCTTTTTCTGTGTGGAGGTTGGGTTCCTGACAGAGCCAAATCTGGTATCTGGAATGGTTCCGAGCAGCCTTCTCAGCTTCCTGCCATTTGTTCCATCGTGCTCAAGTGAAGAAATCGATTCTCGGTGCAGGGCTATCTCGATCCCGAATACTACATGACTCAGCAGCTCACAGAGAAGAGTGACGTTTACAGCTTTGGCGTAGTCATGCTCGAACTGATAACCTCCAGACTCCCGATTGAGAAGAACAAGTACATTGTGCGCGAGGTTCGCCTGGCAATGGACAACCAGGACGAGGAGTACTGTGGACTGGGAAGCATAATCGACCCGTCCATCAAAACGGGCGGCCACCTAGTCGGCTTCAGCAAGTTCCTCGACCTCGCGATGCAGTGCGTGGAGGAATCGGCCAGTGACCGCCCAAAAATGGACGCAGTGGTGAAGGCCATCGAGACCATCTTGCAGGATGACAGCCTGAACTCGAACCCAACTTCGGCATCTTCTTCTGCCACGGATTTCGGGACAAACAAGGGCACTCCCAGGAACCCATACAACGACGACATCCCGGCACATAAGCATGTAGCTTTCAGCGATACATTCGATTACAGCGGTGGATATAACCTCTCTGTGAAGATTGAACCGAAATAGCCCACATGAATCTGATTCTTATGTTCAATTTGCAGTCTTAAATTCTTGTGTGTTCGGTCTTTTTTATAATGGATGTGCGCTATGCACATAAAACGTTTACAAATCAAAAGAAGAAGTGATGGTGACATTGAAATGCTCGATTTCTTCGATCTTGGCTGCAGTATGGCTGAGTTTGCTCTTCCTTAGCTTGGGATGCAAGTAACAGTCTATTTGAATGGATGAGTTTAATTTCGCTTTTCTTTTTCTTAATTGAGCAGTAAAGAGAGGAAAAAAAATATACGAGTAGAACTAAGAAAAGGCTGATAATAAATTCACTGAGTTAGTACAGTGGTTCACTCGCTGGATCTTAAATGGATGATCTCAATATTAATTTTCAGATTGAAAAAGTCGATGGAAATTTTGTAAGGGTATTGATCCGATCTCAAATTAGTCTTGAGGTACGCTTCGACCAGTCCAAATATTATGTGGTAAAGAAAGAAAGAAAAGGCTGATAATGGAGTGAGGAGCAAGGAAGCAGAAGAGGGCCAACCGCCATTGGAGAAGCTTCTGCTGCCATTCTCCCATAGAACAGAAAAGGATGAGAATTCAACACGTACCCAAATACGCTGATGTGGAGAGATGGAGAGAGAGGTGAAAGACGTTATCAACTGCGAGTCGTTCAACAGAAAAGACCTACAATTACGGGACGGACACACGCAGCGCCTTCTCCATTGAAGAGCTCCCTCCCCCTTCCTCTGCCCAGGTTCTTCGCGTCTACTCGTTTCCCACGTTCTTCATCCCATTTCTTGAAGAACAATGTCCGACCCAGGTGGGTTGTCCCCCCCGTCCTCTCCCTCGCAGAACAGAGCCCAGCTGATCGCCACGTGCCTCGCTGGGGGCCTGGTTATCGGTGTCTCCTCTCTCCTCGGCCTCTACCTCTCCGGTGGCGGCAGCGACCCCCTTGGCCTCGGTGCCCGCCTCCGCTGCCGCAGGAAGAACAGTCGCCGCCCTGTTAGGGTTTACATGGACGGATGCTTCGACATGATGCATTATGGCCACTGCAACGCCCTCAGGCAGGCCCGCGCTCTCGGTGACCAGCTGGTGGTCGGCGTCGTGAGCGACGACGAGATTATTGCGAACAAGGGCCCTCCTGTGACTCCCATGAATGAGAGGATGATAATGGTGAGGGCTGTGAAGTGGGTCGATGAGGTGATCCCCGACGCTCCCTATGCCATAACGGAGGATTTCATGAGGAAGCTCTTCGATGAGTACAAGATTGATTACATCATCCATGGGGATGATCCATGCGTGCTCCCTGATGGGACTGACGCCTATGAGCTTGCAAAGAGGGCCGGTCGGTACAAGCAAATCAAGCGCACCGAGGGAGTTTCCAGCACTGACATTGTTGGTATGAACATCATCCTACCCACTTCGGTTTGATTGGTCCATTGCTCGCAGATGGGTGCAAAACAATAGCTTTAGTGTCTCAGCTAGTTCTTGCTATCGGTGAATGGAAGCTCGGGAAATGGATTCCTATCAACTGAATTTCTTCTATTTATGGGCTAATTTACTATTTTTCATTTCAATGAACCTGAAGATACCACGAATTCAGCTTGAGAGTTGATGCTTGTCTCACTTCTCTTGAAAGAACTAGGAAAGACAACATTTTTTTCCTGAAAACGATGAGGTGGAGAATTATTTACCAACAATACGAGTCTTCATCGTTCTCCTCTCAAGGGAAATAGGGAATTTGTCCTCTTGCTTGTGAATAGTAGCTAGTTATAGTGCTTTGTCTGGATATAGAGGCTGTGAGAAGGTATTGTGATTTTGTTCTGCCCACAAAGCATACACTTAGGCATGGAAGGTTCTGTTTGATAGTTTTTATGTGACCGTCGAAAGTTCTGAAATCATTAAATTGTATAAATCTGTTTTAGGATGGTTTATATCTATTCTAAATTTATCCTTGAGATGGCTGGAGATTTGGTGTAATTCTGGTTTTTGGCCAGGGCGCATGCTTCTTTGCATGAGGGAGAGGTCCAAAAGTGACACACACAAGAAACAGAATCATTCATCTCTGCAGAGACAGTTTAGCCATGGCCACAGCCAGAAATTTGAAGATGGAGGATCTGGTAGTGGAACTCGTGTCTCACATTTTCTCCCAACATCTCGGAGGATCGTTCAGTTCTCTAATGGGAAGGTTAGTACTTCCCCAACTTTTTCTCCGTATGGCATGATACTGGAATTTCCCATTTGCTTTCAGAACTATAGTTTGTAGAATTTCTTTACTGTTGATTGGTTGAATTACTTCTTTGCCTGATCTCTCATCTTCTACATCTCGTTTGTGATTGTAGGGTCCTGGACAAGATGCTCGTATAATTTACATAGCTGGTGCATTTGATCTTTTCCATGCTGGGCATGTAGAGGTAGCTCCAATCTCCCATAAGATTATTTTGTGGTTGTAGCAAATTAAAGCTTGTCTGCAAATCATTCTGTCTCAAGTACTGGATGATGTTCTCTTACAGCCATATCTTTGATCATCTCAACTTAATTGGTGACTGATAAGCATGATGGGGAACATCATTTTACATAAGGATCGTGAAATTCCTTTCCTCACACATTTGTGAATAAAATATTGTTTCTGTAGAAATCTTTTGGCAACAACCAATTGGAAGGTTTTGAATTTTTAAAGCCAAATTCTGTGCTCTTTCCCATGAGATCTAGATCTTCTGTATGCATATTTTCTTTCTGCAAAACTACATACACAATTACCGATTATCTTGTTTTTGTAGATTTTGAGACTTGCTCGTGGACTTGGAGATTTTCTTCTTGTTGGTATACACACGGATCAGACAGTCAGGTTCCATACTATCTTACTCATATGAATTGCCGTGCATGAGTATTGAGATTATCTTCCGAAAGGAAAATAAGTCGTGAAAAAAAATGTGGAGTCTCTTGGGCAAGTGCTCTTCAAATCAGTTGGATTCATTTGTACAACAGTGATCTAGAAACATATCTGTTATCATCTTGAAAGAATAAGAAGGTAGATTAGCTTTATTTAGTCCTAGTTATGATAGTGACTTTATGTATTGGTTTATGCAGTGTTAGTAGAGGTGCACATCGCCCTATCATGAACCTTCATGAAAGAAGCTTAAGTGTTTTGGCTTGTCAATATGTGGATGAGGTGATAATTGGCGCTCCATGGGAAGTGTCTAAAGATATGGTTAGCCCATTTTCACCTCTTATCTTCTGTATCCGACTTCTACTTATATCTGAAGACACATTTTATGTTCTTGTTCAAGCTCCTATTAGTTAAGAGCCAAGGTAGGGCCTCTGACTGAAAATGTTTCTAGTGTCCTTAAACGTGATGCCATGGTGTGGAACATCCAACTCCAAGTAGATAGCGAACTCTCTGTGGTTCACACTGTGATGCTGTGCTGTGAGGAAAGATCATGTGAAAATGCCTGGCCTCATCTAGTTTCACAGGGCGCAGATATAATAATATCTGCTGAACAGAACTTTTCGCAATGATTTAGATTATTGGTAGATCTTAACGCAGGTTTTGTGGTGGGATTCTTTTCCATGCTGTAAAAGTTTATTTGAGGATAAAGCTTCTTATCTCCTGTATGGCATAATCAAGGATATATCTGGTAGAGTTACTGGATTAGATAACAAAGGGCTGAAGCAAACCTTTTAAGTTGCACTATCTGCAGTTATTCTCGTAGTAATTTACTCACTGAGAATATTGTTTATGCAGATCACAACGTTCAACATCTCACTAGTTGTCCATGGAACGATAGCAGAGAGCAATGAATTTCAGAAGGTGCATGAAATTATTATTGGTAACAAATAATGACAGTTTCTGCTTTGTATTGTTACTTGAAAAAAAATTTTTTGGTTGCCTGTACAGGCTGAAGGCAATCCATATGCTGTTCCAATCAGTATGGATATCTTCAAAGTCTTGGAGAGCCCTCTGGACATTACAACTACAACAATAATTAGGAGGATTGTAGCAAATCATGAAGCTTATCTGGTAACTCCAAGAAAACTTTTACATTGTTGTACATCTGGGGGGGAAAAACCATCTTTCTCAAGATCAGGAAATAGGGAATAAATTTATCAATAACCAACATGAACATAGGAAGTGTCGTGCCACCATGAGTTCCTTTTGTGGTTTTTGTCATGCAGAGCTGAGCCTCCTTCTCTATAATGAAGATGAGGTGTACCTTTGTTGGCTCTTCTGTCTCAGTCCACTAATGCTTGATGCTTTGATCTCTGCATATGACCTTTGATCATAAATTGAAGGACAATGATGGGAGGAACAAAATTGATCTCTCAGTATATGTTTTTTTCCCTTATTTTTTTTTTTGGGTGCAGAAACGGAACGAGAAGAAGGCAGAAAGCGAGAGGAGGTATTATGAGGACAAGACCTATGTGTCTGGGGATTGATGATGCCAGTGCAGTCTTGCCTCTGATGCGCTACACTGTTACTTCATAAATTACTGTTATTGTGCTAGTTAGGTTTTAAACTCACTGATCTCCGTAATAGGAATAGCGATTCTAGCCATGATCATAGGCTTCTGAGTTTGAGGTTAGATTTGTGATTTGGTTGATCATGTTAGTTTGATTTTAGATCTGCGATTCGATTGCTGAGCTTTGTATCTCTTTCTGCTAGAAACCATACTATTTTAAGAATGGGAGAAATCGGGCAGGAGATACATTTGGTAGGTAGGCTGAAGCGTTGCATCATATGTAAGAGCAACGCTTGTTTGTTCGTTTGTTTATTTATTTGTCATTTGCAATAAAGGAATTTACCTTCCAGAGATGCATAGAGAGGATCTTGTCAAGTGATGCCCCTGCTTGCTGGATTTGTTTTTGTTTATTGCTTTTGAACATCTTAGTTATGCAGTTGAGTGTCAAATTGCAATGTAGCTACAACCTTGAAGATATCACTTATACCATTTGAAGGCCTTGCTTTTGGGTTGTGGCTTAGGCAGTAGTAAGCCAAGCAGCACAGCAACTTTTGAGTTGCTCGTACCAAGTACTGATTGCCCGGTCTCAGGTCGATTAAGCTTGGGGTTGTGCCCATTCCACCAAGTTCTGCTCCTTGCTGGGTCGGGTCTTGTCCATGGACCTCCGACCAGTTAAGAGCCTCAAAAGTTCAACTCCAAAGCTATGCACATCTCTCTATGGGCACGTAAATTAAATTATACCCTTAAGTTTCTGAGAATGGTGTTCCATGGGACGCTACCGTCCTTAAGCCATCAATAGTGCCTTAGTCCAAAGTTGAGGATTCCTGTGATTCTTTGCCTTGTCATCTCGACAAGGGTTGTACACCTCTATGTTTGAATCATCATGAGAAACTTTTCTAGATTGAAAAGTATGTTGCTGAGGAGGTTCTCTTTGTTATGTTAAATGCGTCTGTTAAGTATTAATGATTACTGATGTCTTGGCGTCACAAGATTTGTCTCTAAACTTAAGATTTTTCTACATAGCAATCAATGAGAAGCAGCCATCATAAAGAAGATGCTTTGATATCTCATTGACTCGTGCTCCTGGATCCGTATCCGAGTCCAATTCCTGGTTATCCGAGCACATGGATCATGAGGCTCTCAGCAGATTGAGTTGGCAATATTGCTTTTTCGTACGGCAGAATCTCAGGGCCACCCAGGCCCAGGTTACTGGCGGGACCTGCAGCAGCATCAGACGATTACCGAGTTCATTCCGTGTGAAAGGGGACCTCTCAGCAATGATTTCTCTGATGCTGGAGGTCGAAATCGAGCATCAGTTAGCTTGAGCTTCTTTAGCGTAGAACCAGTCAACATCTGACAACAACTTGAGGTGAGCTGCCTGCTTCCTTTTTGATTCTCTGGTGACAAGTTACCCTGCTTTCATTTATTCTCATTCTTATTCCTGCTTGATGGCAACTTGTGGATTCCTTCTATTTAATGTACTTTGGCCTTTACATGGTCCACTATTCGAAAAGGTTTCGGGCAGGGTAGCATTTTCCACTCGTTTATGCCCTTTTCTTTTGCTCGGTGCCATGCTGTCCTCAGGAAATTGAATATGAAACTGACCGCCCTTCGAGCCTCTTTCCTCTTTCGTTCTTTCTGTAGCTTTAATGCTGTATTCTGCTCACTTAACAATTGGAAATGAGTTGCAGACAGGTTTGGAAAGAAAGCATCTATGCAGGATGTGGTTTAGGATTTCTGCTAATTGTTTGGTCCCTGTACTTAATTGGGATGTCTTTTACAGTGGAGGCAAGCTTTGAGATGCTGACTCTCTGATCAATGTCAAAAGGGCAAGCTAGAATTGGAAACTGGTTGCGGTTCACCGATTCAATTATTCAAATCCTTGAGAACCGTTCCAGTCCGTGTATCGATCCATGAGATAAATTTCGGAGTGGATGACGTAAAAGTCGGAGTTTCATTAGACTCCCGGCAATCGCCGGGTCCTTTTTTATTCGTGCTGCGATCATCGAGCCGACCATCGCAGACACGGTGTTGACATATTGGGATGGCTAATGGGGCGCCCGAGGAGCCACTAGCCAGGCTTTGCTGATGCTGCCAGTGGAAAGTACAAGAGGAAGATGGGAGGAAGAGATACGGACATTAGTTGCGAGGGGAATAAAGCGATCGAGCCATCGGTGGTTTCCTCTTGGACGGCTGGTGTAGGAATCTCAACCCTTTCATGGCCCCTAAAAGTTCTCAAATTAAAAAAAAAAAAAAATTCATGGTATCGCGAATCGAGACTTACGCAATCGTTCGGTTTCTCTTTCTCGTGATTTCTCCGTCCAGAGTCAGTTCAGTTACAACTAGCACAGCTGTTGATTGTAATGGATCCGTGTGCTGCTATTTGTCACCGTGAGAGGATTTTTGTCTCCTGTCTTTCTCATATTATTACTATCGGTATATGTAAAAAGCAGGGTTTGGTGCAGTAGTGTTATTACTAACAGACCGATGGGCTACATACTCAACTTCCAACAATGGAATCTTTCGTGTTCATCTATCTCATCGGTCTTCAGAATTCAGACTTATCTGTTTTGATATAAGGTACGGTGTAATCTCATGTTACGTTACAGATTGCAGCATTTAGTTGTGAAATGTATCAGAACTTCAAATTAATGACCGGTAAAAATTTTACATCCAAATCAAGTGGCTATCATAATTCATCAACTTTATAACGAACTTCATATCCAACTTTACGTTATTTCAATTATTACAATTTCGCATAGGGGTGTAAATGAAATGAGATGAGATGAGATGATTGAAGAACGGTTCGGGCTCAGCTCGATGAAAGTTTAAATTCGGTTCGCTCATAATGATCTAAAGTTTGGCTCAGCTCGAACTCGTCAATTAAACGAGCTTAGTCGAGCCCCTTAATATTTGGCTCGAGAAACTCGCGAGCCTAAATGAGACTTTTATGTTATATCATAATTATTGTTGTTATTATTATTATTAATTTGTTGAAAACTTAAAAAAAAATCAATTTAAATGCTTTACTTTACTCCGATCCCCTTTTTCTTGTTCTTTTTCGCTCATTTATGAATCGCTAATTTGTAATATGTTCTCCTCATCTCTCCTTTACCTTCAATAATTGATAAGACCTGCCCTTCGTGCCCAGCGCCTACCCTATAGCCTAATTAGGTGAGCCTTCTTTTATTAATAACGAGCCGAGTCCAAACTTGAAATCTTATACTCGTCCAAACTCGAGCTCAGACTCGAGTTTGCAAATTGTTAAGTGAGCCAAACTTAAATATAGTAGATTCGGACTCAATCCGACTCGTTTACACCCCTGATCTCATATTCCAACTCACTTTTTCTAGAAGATTCTTACCGTAGTTGAGAGTTTTCTTACAATCTTAACATTTTCGGATTCTAAAAATACTAGAACCAAATCCCATGTCATAGATTCCCTGTAATTAGATAATCGGGTGCTTGTCACTTTCACCAAAACAACAGGGCGTGCCATTCTCCACCATCCTCCTTTCCCTAGTCCCGAATTTGTTTCAGGACCTCACATTTTAAAATTACTCCTCATCCCCGCTAACGAGTACAGCCATAGCCGGCCGACGAATTTCCTCCCCCACCCCTCCTGTCATCTCAGTGTACCGATTGAGACTAATGTAACACGTGAACACTCAGCCCGGAGAAAGTTTCCGGTCACTAATTCATAAACGGAATGGTTGGATCGCATCGTTCTCGAAATAAGCTTGTTACCGGATTAAAAGCCGAAAATTCCTGCAATTACAGTCCCAGATCAACATGGGTGGCTATGTCACCAACCTTTCTCCGTGTGGGATGATCATCGCACGGTCCACAGAATGGGTGGGTCCCACCCCATGCCTCATTTTTCTCATTTTAGAAAGCCGCCCAAGCACCGACCCTCCACGTACCACCAAAAGCCGGAAAAAAAAAAAAAAACAACACATTCCATCAGCCGCAACCCTAGTTAGGGTTTCTCCGTCAAATTTAGCTGTCCAGGTAAATATCTAGTGCATAATATATAACGAATTTTTTATATAAATCTTTTAAAATTTTAATATTTATGAAGTTTTCATGATTTTTTATAATTAATTTTATACGTGTTTAGATATGAACGGTGATTTACACGATAAATTTAATATGTATTACATGCTTTGTGGACTCCCACTCTCCTCATCGGAACCCTACACGTGCCGTTTGACGAAAACGCCCCATCGTGACAGTCCAAGAATTCCCCACGATGAAAAGCGGAAAGAGCAGAGTTGGGAAAGGAATGGATGCTTGTCGACGTAAATCAGCCAATGATAAAGCCGGGAGTAGATATTTGTTTCGACAATTGGCTTAAATTAAAAATCAGCCATACCTAATATTCGTCCATGGGAAAATAAATTTTAGCGTAATAAATCTATTCTCGATCGAGGATCAAGAGTTTGTAGATTCTGAAATATTGTTGACGTACTTTGTCGAATGCCCCTTTATTTCTCGTTAGTAAAACCCCTTTTGAATCGTGCATTTTTCTTAAAATCAGAGATATTTATGCATCAAATTATGGAGCACGTGTAACCCGGATATCGGGAAGATAATATTGTCGACTTTTTTTTGAGTAAACCATCAAATTGGTATTTTTTCAAAAATTTTAATGAACCATTAGTTTAATACTCAAAGTTTCAAAACCATTAATTTGGTTCTCACTATTCACTTTCGCCGATCAATTTGGTTCAAACGTTATAATGCTGTTTACGAATACTGACATGGACAGTTGCTGCCACGTCAGCAAGTCCGCACATCACATGGCACATTATGAATGACTTAGTTAAAAAATAAAATATAATTTTATCCACTTGCAGTCACGGTCTACATCAGCATCCGTAAACGACATTATAACGGTTAAACTAAATTGACTAACAGAATTAAATAATAAGAACTAAATTAATAATTTTAAATTTTTAAAAATTAAATTACCGATTCACTCAAAACTATTTTTTTTTCCTCCACTATTATTCTCCCTTCAGGTCCCCCTTTTTTTTATCAGATATTCTGCCCTGAGGTCGGCTTGTAATTGTCGACCTCCCTATCACTTCAGCCAAATCCTTTAGGATGATGACGACGATGATGACGCCGTGCAAATTATGTTTTTTTCTGGTCTTATTTGTATTGGAGTGGTATTCTTCTGCACGAGGATAGCATCCAACGTGGCAGATATCGATTTACGCTTACAAGTGAATTAAGAGGGAGATAAATCGATTTAGTCAAAGCAGGATCCGAGTACGTGGACCACGACGAGGCATGGTCTTGACTCGAGTTGGTTCCCGAAACCTCATGTGTAGATGATTTTTTCCCCCGCGTCCCGTTTGTCACATGAAGAAAAACAAACAAAGAAAGAAACTTAGAACCTTAGCTGATAATTTAGAATTTTCCGGTCGGGAAATTTTTAATTCCCTTTATTTATTTTCAGAAAAACAAAAGTAGTAAGAGAAGTTTGGATTTTCATGGGGATATAAAAAAAAAAAAAAAGGAAAGAGATCATGCCCAAGTGGATTGAAAGGTTTCTTCCTCAATGTGTCAATGATGTATAGTCATTCAAGATTTTTTTTCCCTTCCGGTAAAGTTCTATATATCTGAATATCGTTAACTGAGAAAATTTAACAATCTGGCTTCCAATAAATTTACCTGTCTCAATCGAGATTAGTCAGAGCAAGAGGAAATGGAGGTGAAATTACTACGAATAAATAAGAGACATCTCGAGTTTTTCGTTAAATCACTAGGCTTTGTTGAATGTTGAATCGTTCGAGTGATATCTTCGTACTTATCGAATGAGAATGAGATGGAAAGTTTGAACTCAGCTCCTTGGATCATCATCATCATCGATCGATATATTATTTAATCTAATCTCTTCCCTAATTTAATTCATACGAAAATCCAATGCACCAATAATTAAATTTAAAATATTGCTAATGATAATTGCAAATTATTTACTTAAATTAAAATAATTAGTTGGATGGATCTGGTCAAAGGTCTCCCACTTTGAAAATGGCCCCTGCCCCAATTGATATAGCCGCAGTCGTAGCCCTCCGACTCCCACCAATGGGGGGATACGGACCCCAACGAACAAAATAATAAATTATTAAAAAATAAATTTGTCAAACATAAATTTAAACTGATATTCCAATTCAATTTTTATAAATGGAGTGGTAATCTTTTTTTCGAATTGGTGGATTTAGTTCAAATTTAAATTAATTATTATTAAATGTAAAAATATATAAAATAACAAATTACCAAATAGCATAGAAATATCTAAGAGCGAGAGGTGACAGGTGTCCTTCACCACCGCAAATCGGTCCTCAGCCACAAGATTAGTGATATCTTTTCTTTTTTTAAATTTCCGCTGTTTCTCATTGGAATTAATAATTATATCTAATTATTTATTTTTATTTTTTGGAAATTTGAAAGTAACGGTGAGGCGGACTATGTTTATTTAATTATTTACGACATATTTATTTATTATTATTGTTGTTCTCGCCCCGTCATTGTTGCCGTTGCTTTAATATATTCCCATGAGCTACATTCATCGGCCACCACCACCCCATATCACTTTCGTACTTACGCGGGCCGCCCTTAGACTATTGTGTTTACACAGTTCGTATGTAAGGTCATCGTCGAATGTAGACGTACAGCTTGTCGTTCATTCGTATAAATATAATTGTCTTTTTTTTTTTGGGGATAATTCGTCGGCAGTACGTGTTATGTTCGATGGAAGATGCCTTTGAGCGGATGTATGTGCAGTGCTCGTCTTAGTAACAACTCAAAAGGGCATATGTGGAAAGCCATGATACAGATCGACCCGTGTCAGGCGACTCGAATATCTCTAGTACGCGTGAATTTAGGACATGTTCGATGCAGACATCGATTTTCATATTAGATCCTTTTCTAAGTGGAGTGCTAACTGGAACGATTGCAAAAACTTCTTTTTTCAACAAAATATTCCCTAAAGTCGCGTAAAAAAAAGGTTAAATATTTTACCGAAATGATATGTGAATGTCCCGATTAAATATCTAGTAAAACGTTAAAAATATAAGTTCTATGCGAGCTACGAGACATTATCAGACTATGATTTAGAAGCCGTATTATTAGATGTTTTTAACACGATGAGATATAATTGATATAACACCCATGATTGATGTGGGGAAAGAGAGAGACGTGTTAGAGGTGGGGACTCCGTATCATGTGATGGATGGGGAGGCGCACTCTGGACTCTTTCGGCAAGGGCCACGGCCAGTGCGCCTTTTACTCGTCTATTGGTTCCAATTTCATCTACCGCCATGAATTGCTCCAAACAGTTTGCATTTTTTTAAGTATTGAGTTAAATTTAACTTGAATATGAATCAATAAAAATTTATTAAAATTTTTAAATATCATTTACTATATATGTACATGGGAAAAAATGATATTTAATAACTAATATGAATTGACTGAGATGACAATACATTTTTTTATTTAAGTAAAGTATTAAATTTAAATATTATAATGAGAGAAAATTATATTAGATATGACCGATATAAATTTGGATATGAATTAATTAAAATTTATTATAATTCTCAATAGTATGCAGTATAAGAAAGTATTTCATACGAATTTTTGGACTATTCTTCTCTCTCTTCTCTCTCTCTCTAGCCCTACCTCGCGCCATATATAAAGCGTGGACAGTCGGGTTTGTGCAACTTGCAATAGCTTGCTCTCTTCTCTCCTTTCTTTCCTTGCCACAGAGAGTGGAATACATACAAGCTAGGTCGAGGCTGGACCAGTTCGCGTACCGCATCCCCGGAATGACGAAGGTTCACCCGAACGCCGCCCTCGCCCTCACCCCCCCGCCGGTCGTGACCAAGACCTCCTCCGGACTCGGGAACAGGGATCCCGAGGTGCTCACCGTGTGGAGTAAGTCGCTCCTCCTCAACTGCAACGGCTTCACCGTGTTCGACTGCAAGGGCAACCTCGTCTTCAGGGTCGACAATTACGTGGCCGGCAACCGGGGCGAGATCGTCCTCATGGACGCTTCCGGCAAGCCTCTCCTCACCATCCGTCGTAAGGTATACTTGAGTAATCCATCAATCTGCCTTTATTGCCGAATTCTCTACCGAATTTTCATTCAAGCTGATGATTTATTTGTGATCGGACAACAGAGATTGAGCCTGGGAGACAACTGGCAAGTCTTCGATGGTGAGACCGCCGTCAACCCCCGTTTCACGGCGAGGAAGCAGTCGAACCTTCTCAACACCAAGTGTCTGGCACAGGTGAGTTGCGGCTCCGGATCCTCGTCGGCTCCGTCGTCGCCGTCGTCCTCCTCCTCCTCCTCCTCCCCGCGGAGGAGCAGCGGAAGGAGCCAGCTGGCGTACGAGATCGAGGGATCGTACGCGCAGAGGAACTGCGCCATTTACGACGCCAAGCGGCGGATGGTGGCGGAGATCAAGCGAAAGGAGTCCGTCGGCACTGACGTGTTCCGCCTGGTGGTGCAGCCGGAGATGATCGACTCGGCGGTGGCGATGGCCGTCGTCATCCTCCTCGACCAGATGTTCGGATCTTCTAGACGCTTCTCGAGCTAGCTAGCTGGCCAGCCGATCGATCCCTCCGGCATCCAATCAAAGTCCTTTAAGATCAGAAGATAAATACCAATCAACCAAAATAATATAAATAATATATGCAGAGGCGTATATGTATAGATCGCCGTTGGACGATTCCCGGTAACCGTCGCCGTCACCGCCCGATTTTCTACCACAGTTATATCTTCCCCACCTTGATTTTTATTTTTATTTTTTTTCTTTTTCATTTTTGGGGAAATTGTCGGGGGCCTGGTTTTTTCCTTTTTAATAAAAAATCAGGTTCCGAGTTGGGGAGGTATGTAAATTGTGTCCTCTTTTTTTTTTTTCTCTCCTTTTTTTTTAAAAAAATTTTCTGTTTTCTCTTCATTGAGCTGGAACGATGTCGTGTATCGTTTCCCTTTCTGAAGGGGGGAAAAAGGAGTAAAATAAATAAACGGTTGACATCTCTTTTGGACTGTTTAATTCAATTATGGCTAGATTATACGAATGTTATTATATTGATGTCATATTATTCGGAAAAGTATGCAATTACTTCTAAAGTTTGGAAAATATAAAATTAGTTAAAAAATATTAAATTTAGGTAAAAGAGTTATAAAATTAATAATAATTTACAAATTTAACACATTTCGTACGTAAAAAGTTACCCATAATATTGTGACATTTTAGTTAATATGTTCTAATATTAACGATTATTTAATATCTTCGTGATTGAATATGAAAATTCAAATACTGCAAATATGAAAATTCAAATACTGCAAATAAGAAAATGGAAAGGTCGTCGCCGCGACTACTCACTTTTTCGTGAAATTTTTTTAGATGATTTCGTCTCATCACGTGACGTGAGTAAACACTAATTAAAATAAGATAGATAAATAAATTAGTATTAATCACCCGAACAAGTTTCATAATTATTACTAATTAGAGTAATTTAATTTGTTCTTCCCTATCGCATTACTGTGAGATAAAATTACCTAATATTTTTTCCTTTTTCACAAATAAAAAACAAACGATAAGGATTTTCACTAACTTTTTTTTATAACCGATGTATTCGAGTGCTTTTCGGAACTGACGAGCGGTGGTTGTGACATCCCCTTATTGGGGTACACATAATAGTCCATAAACTATGTGTGCTAAGTAAGTAAGACGAATTTGAAGGGTTCGAGGGTTATGAAACTCCCACTCACGACAAATGTGCCTCTGGAAATTTAAAGACCTCCTAAAACCCTACCACCGGGGTTGCCTCTCGCGGCCAAATTTTCACTTACTTGAAAGTATAGAGGTAATGTCTAACCCAAAAAATCCGCTTATCTTTCTCGATTTTTCTCGACAATGTTTTTCAACATCCACCCTTTAAAACTTACAAAGATTATTCTACAATTTGCAGCAAGGGAAAATCCTGCGTGCACGGAGAAAGAAATGGGCATTCTCGATTTGGTGGGGGCACCGCCATGAATGGCAATGAAGAACAGTTCACCTGAGCGTGATGAAGACGATCATTAACACTGACAGGTTAGTTAAGCAGCCATTATCGCACTAAAACAGCACTTTCTCTATTCTCATTATTAATTTTCTTAAATAAGAAATTACCTTAATTTCATTAATTACATATTTGTGTGTATGTAATAGTTGAATAACAAAGAGGATGGTCCCGACGACATGTTTTCTCTATACAACTGCACGTCAGTGTAATTTTTCAAATCAATTTAACGGCTACATAAGCTGTTTGACATCGATCTAATTAATTAATTAATTAATTAATTATCCCTCTTAATATTAATATAATCAAATTATAATATTATATTTTCCCTTATGGTCAGCCCTTTTGAGAAGTCTATCTGTGCCTGTACCATCATTTCATTTTTATATTAAACCTACCATTTGCTACTTATAGTAAAATAAGGAACCGTGGACACGTCACAGAGCTGGACATATAATTTATATGGAAAAATAGATCGTCGATGTCGAGACGACCGCCCGTATTATTAATTTACTGTTTGCATGCTCGTGCGATTTGCTCGATTTCGGGGGAGATGAATTAAGAGTTTCTAAAGAATGCACGGAACATCTCAGTCTGATTCATCCGGGCTCATCACTCCAGGCTGGGATGGCTGCAGAAAGGCGAGGCCCATTAAATAGTTCAGGCCCAGGCCCAATTTAGGATCATCCTGGGCCGAAAGCAGCGGCCCAATCTCATGTCCCTAACTACCCTACCCAACCGAGCAAATATTCGGTGTATTATGCATGACGATTTCATCGTGTAATTTCTTTAAAATATCAAAGCATGAAAGCTTTTCCTGACTTTCAAGTTTTGGGCTTACAGGTGTCAAAATTCGATATGTGATTATATAATAAAATCGTCATATAATTTTTTATTGGTTGAAGTTCGCTACGCGGACGGTGACGTGGGGCTGCCAACTAACTCGGAGCATGCCGGTCTGACCTTTGATCCACCGCTGCCCCATGCTGATGACACGTCACCAACTCCTTGTTTGGGTGAATAACGTAGATTGCCTGCATATGGCTTTCGAGTTTGTTGTTTGGTGCAGCGATGGGGTTGTGACAAGCAAACGCGCCCTACTTGCCCTAATTGCATTCCAACGGCTGCAGCTGCCTCTTGGAATATCCGAACAACCCCCTGCTTATGCCCCTCGGGTTCCGGTCCACGTTCAAAACGAGCGGGGCCCTCTGAAATCAACGGCGCCGGATACGCTCCCCTGAATCTGACGGCCGCCATCTACCAATCTGTGGGAGCTCCACTATATAATCAACGGCACACTGCGTGAACTCGCCCCCTGCCATTTTACGCTCCGAACTCCGTTCAGTGATTATCTTCCCCCAATTTCTCTGGATCACGACGCATCTCTCATTTAGGTTTTCTTCGTCCGGGTAGGTTCCGAGCGTGTGGTGTGAGATCCGATTGATTGTGATTTAATTTTGGGCTGATTTGATTCTTCTGGTGTGACACTTTTCTTATCTGCGCTAGATCTTTCGGTAGTGATTACTGAGTCATGGGGAGCTCAGGATTCTCGTGGAAGTTGGCAGATCACCCAAAGCTGCCCAAGGGGAAGACGGTGGCGATGGTGGTGTTGGATGGCTGGGGCGAGGCAAAGCCTGACCAGTACAACTGCATCCACATCGCCGAGACGCCCGTTATGGACTCCCTCAAGAAGGTACTGTCGATCTCTGATCTGATGTTTGATCTCATGAATTGATTGGGCTTTGATTAGCTGATAGTGCTCGATCTTGAGCTGATACCAATTTTGTGATGATGGATGGACATCTATGTAGAGGTGGAGATCGGGAATAGTTTGGAGAATATGCATCTTTTACCTGATGTATCTTTGCAGTTGTAACTCCAAAATATCTAACTATTTCATGCCTGAGCCTGTTTTGATTGTGCAAGCAACCAATTCACTCCATCAAATGTCAATTTTGCCTTTCCCAAGAAGGTGACTGATGTATCGTTGGTCAAGTGGATTGATCAGTGTTTCGTTCATCGTCCTGGTTTTGATGCAGTATGTTGTTCATTGAAACTGTTGCCTGAGCCAACATGTTACATCATTTTCTGCGTTCATAGGGTGCACCTGAGAAGTGGAGGCTGGTGAGAGCTCATGGAACTGCTGTGGGCCTCCCATCAGAGGATGACATGGGTAACAGCGAGGTCGGTCATAATGCGCTTGGTGCTGGGCGTATTTTTGCTCAAGGGTAAGTTTGGTTCTCGCATTTTTCCATATTGTATTACAGTGCCATAGCATAGCTCCTGTGATCCGAAAAGCTCCAAGAATTTAACAGGCCTGTTCTTCCTTATGCAGTGCGAAGCTTGTTGACATCGCTCTTGCTTCTGGTAAAATTTATGATGGAGAAGGTTTCAACTATATTAAGGAATGTTTCGCCAATGGCACACTTCATTTGATCGGTCTATTGAGTGATGGTGGAGTCCACTCTAGGCTTGATCAGTTGCAGGTGACACTTTGATTTGCTTCTGCAGGCTGTGTACTCGCTCTCTTGCTGTTGCTGATTTCACTTCTTTTTGCAGTTGTTGCTGAAAGGTGCTAGCGAGCGTGGGGCCAAGAGGATTCGTGTGCATTTTCTTACTGATGGGCGTGATGTATTGGATGGATCAAGTGTGGGTTTTGTGGAAACCCTTGAGAAAGACCTCGCTGAATTGCGAGCGAAAGGTATTGATGCACGGATTGCGTCTGGTGGAGGTCGCATGTACGTTACCATGGACAGATATGAGGTGCGTGATTGAGCCTTTGTGGCACTGTTATATACACACCTACGAATGATTATTGAAGTGAGTCCATGGCAATATGACCAATCTCTGGGTATTATTTCTGTATCAAAGCTATATATGGAGAATAACGTTAACAATAAGTGTCTGCTGATTAATTGCATCTATATCCAATAAAACCTCATGCTTTTTTCATTTGCATGCTTTTGAAATGAGTAGTCTTTTGGGAGGCTCTTTTGATATGACAATAATGCATTGAAGGATCTCTTTGCAGAATGATTGGAATGTCATTAAACGGGGCTGGGATGCCCAAGTTCTTGGTGAAGCTCCTCACAAGTTTAAATGCGCAGTTGAAGCTGTGAAGACATTGAGAGCAGCTGGTGCCAACGACCAATATCTGCCACCTTTTGTCATTGTGGATGACTGTGGCAAGGCTGTTGGACCAATTGTTGATGGCGATGCTGTTGTTACATTCAACTTCCGAGCAGATCGCATGGTTATGATTGCCAAGTCCCTAGAATATGCCGATTTTGATAAATTTGATCGGGTGCGAGTCCCTAAAATCCGGTACGCTGGCATGCTCCAGTATGATGGTGAATTGAAACTACCGAGCCATTACCTGGTCTCTCCTCCTGAGATAGAGAGAACATCCGGTGAATACCTTGTGCACAATGGTGTAAGAACATTTGCTTGCAGGTAATCTGAAACAAAAGATCGATGTCTTTGTTATTGGTTACTAATGGTCTGATATATTTTTACTTCTGTCACTTGCTTCTTATTTCCAACTGATATTTCATAATGGTTCTTCTGCAGTGAAATCATTTCCATAAATTTATTTGAGCATTCGGTCAGCTAGATTAACAATCACATCTATTATTTTATCACAAGTGAAATGTAGTTTAGGCATATACTGTGACACCGGTCCCTAAGTTGTTGCTTATAATGCTAAGATCTTCCATTAACCAGCATCCCTTCAATCTGCTGTTCAGGTGCTGCTAGTTTTGTTTTGCTTCTTATCTGTATGTTAATGTTGATTCTCTTATTTTTGTTCAGCGAAACTGTCAAGTTTGGCCATGTCACATTTTTTTGGAATGGGAATCGCTCAGGATACTTCAACTCTGAAATGGAGGAGTATGTCGAAATTCCAAGCGATGTCGGAATTACATTCAATGTCCAACCAAAAATGAAGGCAATTGAGATTGCTGAGAAAGCCCGTGAAGCCATCCTCAGCAGAAAGTTTGACCAGGTAATATTTGGAGCTACCATGTGCTTCTACGGAAAATATGGCACAAATTTATTCCAATATTTGGGTTGCATGTTTTTTTCGCTGCCTGTCAGTAGCTCAATGCTTTTGCTGAGAAATTATTTTGACTGTGTGCCACTTTTCCTGGATTCAATAGGTGAGAGTCAACCTACCAAATGGTGACATGGTGGGACATACTGGAGACATCGAGGCAACTATCGTGGCATGCAAAGCTGCTGATGATGCCGTAAAGGTAAAATATCCCCGTGCTTCTCCCCATGGTACTTCTAAAACAAGTCTTAGTTGGGTGTCGGAATTGTGGAACAAGTTGCATTCTCGTTGACTGCAAAGGTTTGGAATGACAAAAGAGCCTTGTGGATTATGATCTGCAGATGATCCTTGATGCAGTCGAGCAAGTTGGTGGAATTTATGTCGTCACCGCCGATCATGGAAATGCTGAGGACATGGTGAAGAGGAACAAGTCAGGTCAGCCTCTTCTTGACAAGAGTGGCAACATTCAGATCCTCACCTCACACACTCTTCAGCCAGTAAGTCCAATCCCTTTATACTAACAGAATTTCTGCTAATAAATAGTATCGATCTAATATATACGAAGGAGAAACATAGCACGGGTGCATTCAATTCCCTTTCTGCGCTTTTAGTTTTTTGGAATGACAATAGCATCAAAAGGAAGCAGTAGTACATGTAACAATATAATGATGATGATATTGTTGTTATTACTGTCACTGGTATTGTGGGGTTGCAATAGACCGTCTTCATGAAATTTTATTGCATCACTATATCCCTTTCCTCCATAACATTAAAAAAAAACAATATCCATTTCCTCCACGATTCTATCATACCGATCCATAACCAAGTTGCGTCTTTCTGCAGGTGCCAATTGCAATCGGTGGCCCTGGGCTTGCCCCTGGTGTTAGATTCAGCAGCGATGTGCCCAATGGTGGGCTTGCAAATGTAGCTGCCACTGTGATGAACCTCCATGGGTTTGAGGCTCCTAGTGATTACGAGCCAACCCTCATTGAAGTAGTTGATTAAGAATGAGATTGAAGAGACAGCCACAACCTAAACTGTGGTTTGAATCACCCGGCAATGGTTGATGCTAACCAAAACTACGATATTTATTCGGTCAATAAGTGGAAACGTTTTGAGTTCGCCCACCTTCGGTCGGTGGTATTTCCCATTGATGGAACCTTTCATTTAGTCACTTGGATTGGTATTAGAGACTTGGATTAGTATCTCATCTCATTTTGCATTTTGCTTCATTTTCCTTGATTCCTGTTAAGTCTTTGGATGACTGAGCTCCTGACTCGGCCTTTGATTGTTGAAACTGATGTTTTTATTTTGCGGAAGGCACATAAGCCGATATTGATGCCACTCAACTGCATTGAAACTGCCCGGACTGGTCCTGTTCCAGGCCGCTGAATTGGCTGTGATAGTCTGGCCGCATCGTTCACTTGACAAATTGGGAATGAAATCTCATATCCGGACAAGTGAGAACTTGGTGCGGGCGCTGTAGAAGACTGAAAGTAGCCGGCATGTTGGTCGTGCTGTGTCGAATCTCCGTCAATTCCCTGTAGACATTGAACTGTATGACAAGAGACATTGCACTATTTCTTCGTGATTTTTATCATGAGGAGAGGAGAGCTCCCAGTGGCCAAATCGAAATATCCGGTTATTAACGGGGGCAAAACAAAGAATAAATAAATATATTTCGGGGTGCCGTTGCACTTTCCTCTCGAACTGACACGTGGCATGTGCATTCAAAATTCAAATGGGGCAGAGGCGCAACACGCGCCCGCTGATCACTGTTTCCCTCGATTGCAGTCTCCACTCCATAACTAGGGTTTGCCCTCTCTTCCCTCTTCACCAATCCGATTCCGATCCATCGGAGAAGCCACACGCAGACGGAGATGGAGAAGTACGAGAAGCTGGAAAAGGTAGGCGAGGGCACGTACGGCAAGGTCTACAAGGCCAAGGACAGGGCCACCGGACAGCTCGTGGCCCTCAAGAAGACCCGCCTCGAGATGGACGAGGAGGGCGTCCCTCCCACTGCCCTCCGGGAGGTGTCCCTCCTCCAGATGCTGTCGCAGTCCCTCTACGTGGTCCGCCTCCTCTGCGTCGAGCACGTCGATGGCAGCCACAAGAAGAAGGACGGAGAAGGCGGTGGGAAGCCCATGCTGTATCTGGTTTTTGAGTACCTCGACACGGATCTGAAGAAATTCATTGACTCCCACCGGAAAGGGCCCAACCCTCGGCCAATCCTTCCCTCCGTCGTGCAGAGCTTCATGTACCAGCTCTGCAAGGGTGTGGCCCACTGTCACAGCCACGGTGTGCTCCACCGTGATCTGAAGCCTCAGAATCTGCTCGTCGACAAGGAGAAGGGGATCCTGAAGATCGCCGATCTAGGACTCGGTCGTGCCTTCACTGTTCCTCTCAAAAGCTACACCCACGAGGTCTTATGATCTTTGTCTTCTCAAAATTTACATTTTATCGAACTGGCTCTGTCGAAGAAATGTCAACGATGATGGTGAGGATTGTCGTGGATGCAGATCGTCACTCTTTGGTACCGCGCCCCTGAAGTGCTGTTGGGATCAACTCACTATTCAACGGGCGTGGATATGTGGTCCGTTGGTTGCATCTTTGGTAATACACTTAACGGTTCAGGGACTGTCTAGTGGGCGATCTAGCAATCCTGGGTCAAGTTGATTTCTGGAAAATCTCTCATCTCTGCAAAAATGCCATTCTTCTCTACTGAATCAATGCATGAATGCAGACTGTTCATTATTCAGTTGAACTGATCTAGAGATGAGAAGTTTTACATTCTAATTGCAGCTGAGATGGTGAGAAGACAAGCGCTGTTTCCTGGAGACTCCGAGTTTCAACAGCTGCTTCACATATTCAGGTTCTTACAGTGTTTTTGGATGCTTAGCCTTGCTCTGAAAGGATCCCTCATCATTTGATTTCCTTTTATGTAAATTCTTCATTGATTGCAATGTGGTCGACTGGACATAGAAATTGGGGATCACTGTCAATTGAATTGCTTATCATTTGCTTAATATTGTCTAGATGACCTCTCGCAGTCTGATAAAAATTTAGATTTGGTACGTGTCAGCAGATGCTAAATGAGGGTGCTTTACAACAGGGCTGTATTCATGGTGTTTGATTAAATTGTCAATTGCTTTTCTCATGCTTCCGGATTCAACTTGAGTGTTGTTGTTCGAGGCTTAATGTGCAGTTGACTTCCCACTTAGTTTTCTTGTATTGATGATTTTGTCATCAAGCATTGCATTTTGTCTTTTGAAAGGTTAATGGGGACACCATCTGAGAAGCAGTGGCCTGGTGTTACTTCTCTTCGGGATTGGCATATTTATCCGCGTTGGGAACCTCAGAACTTGGCCCGCGCTGTTCCATCCCTTGGAGCTGATGGGGTGGACCTTTTATTGGTAACCACTTAATTACCCCTATTACGGTTATGTTATAGTTGCATGTCCAGAGTACACAGTACGAGGTTGGAGAAATCAAGAGATTACAGATTCTTGGAATGCTAGCTTAGATAGAATAGATTCTGCTGATTACTTTCACTGGTAGGAACAGGTGATGAATTACTTCCATCTGGTGAGGTCACGAGGTCATGAGTGAAAGCATTTTCAGTTTTTTTGTGCTACAAATTGATTTGGCTTGCTTCATTTTGGTTCTGTTGTGCTGTCTAGTTGAGCTGTTTTGTTGATCATACATATTATGATGTTTTACCCCAATGATGCAGAAAATGCTGCAGTACGATCCTGCTGAAAGGATATCGGCCAAAGCAGCACTCAACCATCCCTACTTCGATACCCTCGACAAGTCTCAATACTAAGAGACCTGGTCGGTATCAGTTTTTTCAACTAGACCGAGTGCCATCATCCTGGGGTAATCGGCTTGTTTTATGTAAGTTAGTGTTACATTCCCCGCTAGGGAATTCTACCTTTGCTATGCTATATTTTCTGGACAACCTACTGTAAGAACAGACAAAAAAAAAGTCGGCAATGTCTTGTCTAATTGCATGGTTACCTCACATCTCTTCCGTCAAAAGATTCGAAACATCAAATTTTGACCAGTCAACTCGCATGGCCATTGGGGAGTCATATTATTTAAAGTGTCAGTCTTGGTCTTCATCTTCTTTCTTTTTTGTTATTCTTCTGTCTTCGTCTTCTCTAATGATCTGTCAATTTCTAGATGCTATTACTTTCTTGTTCCCCGAGCTATGAAAGCCTACTACTATATGCAGAGTCGAGGTCGAACTCAGGGCCCGGACAGGCTCGATGGTCTCGTGTGAGAGTCGTCACGATACAGTATGGGTGGAGAGCCTCCGGGTAACCGTTGCTTAAGACAGTCGAACTCCGAGATTCCATACCACCCTAACTCGTGGTTCCTATGGCAGACTTTTCAACACGCACCCCATGGATAGGGACATAAAAAGTCATATTAATCAACCCGTCGCGAAGTCAACCGTCGCATGCGAAAAAGCTAACGCAAAGTCGTGCAAAGAGGTCCGTTCAACTTATAGCTTCCGTGGTATCTACCTCTACCACTACACGTACTCCTCGTTCAACCTGGAATTGATTGTTTTTCTCCCTCCCGGTGCATGGCCGATCTTAACTGATACAGGTTTGAACCTAACTGTCTCGCTAAGTGATAAACTATAGATTTTCTATATTTATAATATTCTTGTCCCAGATATTTTCTTACTTATAATTAGACGTTAACTCGTGTTGCACACAGAATCATTGATTATAAAAACAGAATTTGTATTTAAGTTTTAATTTTTCAACAACATTCTTAATTTTTATGAAAATGTAATCATAATTAAATAAAAGTAAGTACGTTATCAGAACAAAGAGAATTAACGAGCGGTTGGAGAGAATTTAGGCTATATTTATAGTTTTAAGGTTGGTTTTTCCCCTATTCCCTATCTTTTGTTAGGTCTATTTAATATTTATAAATGGTATTTTTAGAAATATCAAAATAATATCAATTATTCTTCTCATTTATTTAAAATTATAGAGATATATTCTTTAATTATAATATTTTTTTAAAAAAAGAAAATATTTACTTTTTACGTGGGACCCATTTGCCTTGTAAATGCTTCTCCATCTAGAAAAGAAATCCCAGAAAAAGTCGCCCCTGGACAGCTCCAAGGAAAGAGCCGCCAAACGCGCCTTTTTCCCCACCTTCCGCGCCCGCCCCCACTCTTTATTTAACCCATTTCCTCTCAACCTTTTTATCAGTTTGGAGACTTGGGACTTCTTCCCTACTGGCCGGCCTTAACGGGTAACGACCAAACCAAAGCACTCAAATGGAGGCCTCCGCCACCGCCGCAGGATCAGTCAACGGGCATTCCTTGGCCCCATGCGACCACCACCAACAGCTCAGCCGCCGCCTCAGCAGGAGGTCTTCGGCTGCGACCTCAGCCTCGTTCAGGCTGCGCAGCCCGAGCCTCAACTCGCTCCGCCTCAGGAGGATCTTCGACCTGTTCGACAAGAATGGAGACGGCACCATCACCGTCCTCGAGCTCTCCCAGGCCCTGTCAGCCCTCGGCCTCGACACTGACCTCTCCGACCTCAAGTCCACCATCTCATCCCACATCCGTACCGGCAACTCCGGCCTCCTCTTCGACGACTTTGTCTCACTCCACAAGTGGCTCGACGACACCTTCTTCGGGAACTGCGACGGGCTCTTGGCCGATGGAAACGCCCAGGACGAGTCGGACCTGTCGGAAGCTTTCAAGGTACGTGAGATTACTGTCGAACTCAACTCCGTGCCCTACATGACCAATAAAGACTTTATATCTCATGAGAAATACGGTTCTCGCCCTTTAACTTAGAAGGTATTGGGTTTGGTCTCACTAGTGTATATTCCACTACCAGAAGAGGTAGGTTACAAACTTCCCAGGACGAGGATTCGATTCACCAAAAAACTAAACTAACCAAGTTTTGTAGGTCTTCGACGAGGACGGTGACGGGTATATATCGGCGAGGGAGCTGCAGGCGGTGCTGGGGAAGCTGGGGCTGCCAGAAGGGAAGGAGATCACCAGGGTTCAGCAGATGATCATGTCGGTGGACCGGAACTGTGACGGTAGGGTCGATTTCTTCGAGTTCAAGGACATGATGCGTGGCGTCATGGCAAGATCTTGACTACTGCAGCTGCTGCTGCTGCTGTTACTAAACTTGTAGACTCTTCGGTTTTTGCTTTAGTGGCTCACAATTCACATACATGTATGGTCTAAATTTGGCGGTTAGACTTCTTCTTGACTTTTCGATATTCGATCTTCCGATTCCGAACCTGTCCCCGTTTCCACTTCATCGCTTTAGATTAGACATGCACGTTGTCTAGCCTTGCTCTATATAAGAAGAACGTTGAATATAGAAGAATGGTAAGGCGGTCGATTCAACTGATTGAAAAACAAGAGATTGCGCACGACACGACACGACACGACACGCACGAATGCAAGCCAGCCAGGTCCATCCAATTCCAACCTCGTCCGCTGTCGCACCCTAAGCCCTATGCTGCCCAATAATATGCATACAAAGCCCATTGACCGATGCTTAGCTGAAAGTCCAAGGCCCAATTCAGACAGGGAAGGCCTTGAATCGACGAGCCGAACTCATTGGCCCATCAAAGAAAAATTCGGTCTTTATTCATTTGAGCTGAAAATTTTCAAATGATCTTTACGAAATCCGGTGGTGCTACTGCTCGAGTTACAATTAACTACGGTAAATCATTTCCACAACTACATCAGTTTACTTATTCTTTTTATAATTTGATCGGTGTTTTCTCGTGTTACTTGATATTATAAGGCAGGATCCGCGGGACATGCTTAATGTTGTCACCCCACGGGACTTTATTGTGTTACAGAGATCCACAAATCCAGGATGAGTTTTAAGGGGGTCTGCATCCATGTCCCCTGAAATCCGTGGACTCTCTTCAGTTCTTCCATGGATATGTTCTATCGTGTACACTTAGCCACCATCGATTCAAATCACATAAACCGACTCCGAGTTAGCTGTCAAGAAAAAGAAGGGCCCAGTGCTAATTACTGCTCGATTTATCGGGATTTTGGGAATGATATTATCATCGATCGGTACATCTTGCTTTCTCTGCTCTGCTCGAGGGTATGCCATGAGTTTTGTGATGACGAGGATAAAGATTGAACCCAAGTTCGAACAAAGCCCTTAATGTGAGGGTTTTTTTTTTATTATTATTTTTGTTAGCAGATCATGCTAATTGGATCTCGACACCTTTAAACGGGATCGTGATTGATTAATACCATAATATACGTACAAAACTGGGAAAAAGGAGTTAATCATTTTCATATTATTTTTTGATCCATCTAAATTAAATTAAATTAAATTAAATTAAATTGCGAGATGGGATGTCATTTTCCATAACTTTTGAATATTGGTAGGACAGCTCATAAAAACCATTTTGCACGTTAGCTGGAACAAAAGTACCCATCCATAGCTAATACTCGTAAAAAATTAGGACCAAGCGGGTACAAGTCAAATGTTAACTATTCATTTTAAAAAATTGATGCATTAATATCAGTAAAGAGATTTAAACCGAGATTCTACTTCAGGTAAAGAGATATCAAATCACATCGGTTCGTAGTTACGATATTGTTATAAAGATAAAAATAAAATGAGGAATAACAAAAGACAAAAAAAAGTCAACATCATTGACTGATCTTTACGCATTATCATGCACGTATATATATAATATATACCATGGCCGCGGTCATGATCTTGACTTTGGGAAGCATGAGAATGAACTATGGTGGTGACGACGATGATGAGGAGGAGGGGGAGGGGCGGAGAGCAGCAGCCGAGTGCGATAGCTTCAACTTCATGAGCTGCTCCGACTTCGCCTCCTCCTCCCTCCGCTTCATCTCTGATGGCGAAGGAGGGGACAGTGATTCGGAGTCCTACATCGAGATCCAATTGGACCCGGGCAGGACCACAGTTGCCGCCGATGACAGAGATGGTGGTGGCGAAGGAGAATCAGGGGAGGAAGGGGAGGAGTTTGAGGTTCGCATATCAGTCTCCTCCACTGTTCCATTCACTAAACTCCGTTCGTCTACCGTGCAGTCCTGTAAGATCCCAGAAGCGGAATCCTGTGCCGTTAATGGATCAGAAGTTCCCTCCGGCCTGAGCTCGCGCTCTTCCAAAGTAGGAATTGATGGTCAGAATCTCCGGGAGGAGGAGAGGGGGATTTCCAGCGATCAAGGAAAGGGTGTCAGCGGAGGAGGAGCAGTGAAGCTTGCAGCTGTTTGGAGGATGCTGAATGCGGTTACGGCCAGCTTGAAGGTTCCACCGGAGATGTGTCGAGAACAGAGTAGCAGCTCGCTCCGTGGGAATCACCGGTGCCGCCATCAACAGCTGCCAAGGTCAAAGTAAGGCTTCATCACTCGTAAACTTAATGGAAGTCCCTCTTCTAGAAGAAGAAATAAAGCTTTGAAGGCTATAATATGATGAAGCTATGCTGATCATTGAGGTTTTGGTTTACTAATTGTACAGAGAAGCATCTAAGACCCCGAGGACACGGAACGGTGCTCGAGTCATGCAGTTCCTTTTCAAGTTCAGAGGGTTACGATTCCGAACATTTCTAGCATCATTCTTGAAAACTCGACCAGTTGTTGGTAAGGGTGAGGCTCCCGGTGAATCATTGAGAGAGAGGAGGCTCGAGGAGACCCTCTGCTTCCACCACAAGATGGCCAAGAGTTCAAGGAGGAGTCAAGAGACTTACATGAGCAGAGCTGGTGACATGGAGACACGGAGCTGCCCAAGCTCGATCAAGTGCTCTCCGATCAACCGAGAGACCTTCTCGAACAGCACTGGAATTCACAGGGGAGAGTGCTCGATGCAGGCTGCCATTGCCCACTGCAAGAGATCGCTAACAGCTTCCTGTGATTTCAGATTCGAACCTCACCCCTAGTTTGTTCAGAGCTCAGGGGCATGGCTCAAGATATTTCTGATGTGTACTAAATTTCCCTTGTGAACCTTTCAGCACCAATACCAATATTACCAACTCAATCGCTTCCTGTCATATGTTTCCTTTGCCAGGCGGTTAAAGGAGAGCCAGTATTGTCACAGTGGAGCAAAACAAGATGTGTAAACGCATACATATACAACCATGAGATGATCGATAAGGAACTGTACCTTACATATAGCAGTTGTGATAACTATCCATAAACACCATTCTTGCAGTCAAGGTCACCGCGGAGCTGGCTGAAAATCTTGTTCTCATCTCTACAAAAGACTTTCTTTAACAGACAAGACCTAAAAAAAAGACGGGGCAAATCCTGTGGAAACTAAATTTAAGCTTTTTTTTATGGAGCATGTACGTCTGAAGTCGGTCCCAGAAACTCTACCATCGGGAACAACAAGCTATTGATTAGATCACGAGTGAGGAAAACATACACCTGATGACTCGTCAGCTACTTTAAAAGGACCACCATCTCCTCCTTTGGCTCTCTCTTGGGGCAGGCGAGGGTGCATGTACATTAATTCGAGTTGCCCCTGCTTCAAAATTGTTAAGATGGTTAGCTGCTTGTCCCCTTTGAGCAAGCGGAGTCCCCAACCACAGCACAAGGGCCATTCCCATGGGTCCGATGATTGGTTTTGCAGCAAGGAAGAGCCATCTTCCTCTACCGCCCTCTTCTCGAAAGCGACCGGTGGAAGAATCACCAACAGGTACTTCTGCCTGTCCTATATCACTTGGATTTGGTTCATTCTCTACGGTTGTTTCAGCCTCACTATAGGAAGTCTGCACCACTCTCTGCAGCCTATTTTCCTCAATTTCACGCATCCTCGGAATGGTGTCTTGCTTACGCTTCTCATAGTCCTTATCATCTGTAGGAAGTTTATAGCGACGCAGTGGGTAGGAATTTCGAGAACTCAGCCATGGCAATATGCAGGCGGGGTGATAAAGGTGAAAGCAGGGAAGCTGATTTGCTTCTGAACCAGCTGCTAGAGGATCCTTGCATATCGCAGAGGAAACACTGTCCAGCTTCAGGTGTTCTCCATGGATGTTGACAAGGGGCAAGCTGTTTACATATGAGACAGATGCAGGAGGGGCTCCTCGTTTTGAACTATCATTTTCTGTTATATGCTTGAGCAGCTCCTCGAATTCTCTCGAATTTAAATAATCACAAAAAATTCCATCATATGCTGTACCCAAATTGACCAAGTTACTAATGAAGGTGTGAGAATTTTCACGGTCAATTTGGCCACAGGTGTTCGGAGATATTCCAAGTTGACCACCGTGTTCGTGAGATTCAGTTGCATTCTCTTCAGCATCAGTATCTTCCCATTCACGCTCTCCATCTTCCACCCGTTCTCCTGTATCCTCTTCACGGTTATCCAGGTCCCACTGGCTCAAACCAGCATGCATGGGATCAATGTCAGTATCACTATCCGGATCACTTTCCTGATTCAGCTGAGCAAGTATATCTGTACTGAGAAAACTCTGCTCATCTACTGAAGCATCAGTCACCTCCACAAGTACTCATGGAAACGGCATCGCTTTCACCTGATATGCATGGCAACAACTGAAACTGAAGTTAGATTCGCTCTCCCCATACAGAGAATCCATATTGCCAAAACTGTCACTTTCAGTATCAGACAGTCCATGATGCCATCCTCTAGATACACTTGGGGTGGAGTGGGAACTATTCTGCTGCCATGACCTGACTGAGGTGTCACCGTCCATGTGCTGCTCCTCATGCTTATAGGAAGTGGAATGGTTTTGCCGCATGAGACTAATCTGAGAGAACTGCTGAGAGAAAAGATCTTCAATTGATTCAGAGCTCCCGTATCTGCTGGTTCTTCTTCTTCTTCTTCTGGAAATCCTCCTCAAAGGGACATCATGCATTGGATTCTCAAAATTCTCTGACCACAAAAATTTACAGTCCCAGCATAGATTATGGTCACCATTCACGGGATTATCAGGTGAAAGAACTCTGCAGCAGAGGGCACATGCTGCTGGCTGGACTGAGTTCCCAGTAATTGCAAAACTATCAATATGGCTATGGCCATGCACAGTTAGGTAAGGTGACTCCTCTGACCTTTGTAAGTCGTCCTTCATTGAAGACTGCAAGGAAAGAGCAACCAAGAATATATAATTCCAATTGCGGATGAGCTAATAGTAGAAAATGCACATAAAGAAAGAGATGCACCAACACGATGAGGATAACAGCCACGCATCAAGAATATTAACTAAAGAATTCTATCTACCAAGACCGCAAAAGCTGGTGATAGAAAAATTGGTACCCCAACATTGACATGGAATCAGTAGAAATGAATTCTTGCAAATGCATCCATCACTTTGTGCAGAGCCAATCAAGATCAATCCTTATATTATCCAGCATGAATCATCATAGTCAATTTGGAAAGGAGTCCTACTAACTCAATAACTCAGGGTCCACATTATTTGGAAGCAGAGACACTATAACATGGAAGAAGTTACAGCATCCTATCTGCCTAAATATATTATTACAATAGATGCCTCCTAAGATGACAAACCGACGCAACATTGAGAAAAACCTACCATAGTCAATCCTTTTAAAATCTCTTCAGATGTAACACAGGGATGGATGTAACAATATAGAGAGGAGCTGAAGACAGAAGTGTATAAGAAAGGAGACTTTGTTGAACCAAAGACCCAATCAAATCAACCTAACTGATGATCCCAGATTGTAAAATCTAGTGTCCCTAACAAAAAGAATCAATCCAATTCAGAGCATTCTGTAAGCATAAATGACAATATACGCCAAACTGCCAACAGTCTGAGGAATATGACACAAGCATCGCTCCCGAACATGGCTGAGGTGAACAGGCAACGCGTAGATGAAAGAACCGGAACAACGTTTCAAAAATACACATGATAGCGTTCAGATCTCAATTTGCTCGGGTAGAAAACAATAATTTAAAAAAAAAACTCAAAAAGGAATGTCCAATTGTCCACATTTAGAGCCATGGATAAGCAACGGGAAGCCACTAACAGCACCAGTCTCCACTGGAAGCTATAAATGAGAGAAGAAAACAACAATCAAAGCCGAAATGCTCGAGAGAGAGACACTGCTACCGGACAAAAGGAGGACTACTAAGGATTGAAACTCCCAAGTCCGAGGCTCGTTCAGACACATTCGAACTCGAAAGCGAAGGGAAGCTCGAATCGGCATCAGACGGGGCTCGTCTTCCAATTAAGAGCACTGGAACGACTCATCGAGGCCGTTGATGAATGGAAAAAATCAATCCTAAAAGTCAGCAACGCAGCATCCAGTCTGCTGCCGACGATGACCAAAACGGAATCGGACTGCATTTACCATTAAAGCAAGCTAGCACGAGAGAGAGAGATGTATCCTAAGGTAAAACCCAACCTTTCTTCGTCTTGGCTGGTCTTCGTCATGGCAGTGAGCTCCTGTACTGCAGTATCTACCTATTTCTCCTTCGAGGACAGAGTATCTACGTGATTTTTTTAAAATTTTGTAAAATTTATATTTATTTACATTTTATTACTTAATTTATCTTTCATAAGATATTGCCTTTCCTTCACTTTCCTTTTTCCATCAAATTAAATGAAATATATTACATATATTTTATGACTCCATAAATTTATTAATCAGCTTCTTATTAAAAATTGAGCTTTCTTTTGTAGTTTAATTTGCCTGACCAATGGTGACTGGTTAATCGATTCATTAGGGTCAATCTGATCTCCGGTAGTCCGATCGGACGGTCGTCATAATGCGGGTCTACGTAGACTGTGTTACACCTGATTTTTTTTCTCCTCCACTCTCGGAAAACGGGAGAGAGTTCGCTAAAGACGTGACCTGAAATAGGCTTCCGCCACTCCGAGTCTCGCATCAATTTATTAATTTTAATTCAAATTATCAATTAAATAAATCCAGTTATTTTATTTCTGCGAACTCTTCCCGGGAGGAAGCCATCGGAACGAATAAAGCCTTCCATTTCTCGCTGCGTCCTCGCTTAACGGCCTCCCACGGCGGATTTCCCGGTGGTTCCGGTTAGGGCCTCGGTCTCGTCCGATCCTCGACCATCTCATCTGCTCCTTAGGACAGGCGACCGCCGATGGCGTACAGGAGAAGGCAGGGAATTTCGAGATCGTCGACCTTCAAGGAGGAGATCAACTATCCGCCTCACGATGACACCGTTTCCTCCACGAATCATTCTTCATCCTCGGCCTCATCCTCCCTTGCGGCCCAGGCGATCAGGGCCTCCGCCGCACATCGTGAATCGTCGCTCTCGTCCGCTTACGGGGAATCTGCTTTCGCGGGTAGAGACCGGGAGGACAACACCTTTAGATCCAAGGTTGGCCTCCTCCTTCTGTTCCTTGACGATTTCTTTTGTTAGGTATAAATGATCTGGATTTCGTCTACTGCTGCATCTATATTCAGCGGTTGATTAACCGTTCTTCAGTCACCGCCACTGGTTTTAGCTCGATATTACGTGATTTGTAGACGAAGATTAACTCAATATTACGTGATTTTACCCATCAATTCATACAAATTTACTCGAGTCCCATTGGTTTAGCTGAAGAGCACATGTGAATTCTAATTTCTCCCGTTTCATATCATTATCTTCACTAGGTTATCTACACTTTTTTTTTTTGGTCGGCCTACATTAACCAGATTGATTATTAGAGCATTTATGCTCCATTTTATTTCTTCAATGGAAATGTTTCCATGGCTACATTGTAGAGCTTTGCTGCATATGGGAGGAATTCATCAGCTGATAGCGAGTCCAAATCTGGGTTTTGGGGTGTTTTAGCTCGCAAAGCTAAGGCAATTCTTGAGGATGAAAATGCATCTCAACAGTTTGAGAACCCCACTCAAATGAAGCCGCAGGTGTATGATAGCCCTCAAGATTTGCAGGTGAAACCCATTTACTTAGCTGCAGATAGATGAGAGTTAAAGATAGGTTCTGTCATATTCTCAGCAAAACATTTAATATGTATCTAAGACTTGCTATTAAATTTCATCCATTTGCTGTTCTTTGTTTCAGCAAACTTATCCTTTATCAGAGAGTATGCGTAGAGTTGATAATCCTACAATCAGGAAGGGCTTGGACAGGATCACATCTTCCCTTAATCAGATAGGAGATACCTTTGAGAAGGCTTTTGAGGTATGACTTCAGTGGTTTGGTTAGACAGTATTCTGATTATATTTCTGTTAATCGCCTTCCTTTTCTAAAGAAAACTTGTTCTAGCCATATTTCTGTCATGCTTGAACCCTGCAATTTCAGTGAGTCACATTCCTAGCCACTACACCCAAAAGCTCTTCGTTTAGATTCGGATTTCTTTATTGGTCCCTTTATCAAACTATCGCTGTTGCTGTCCTTAAACTAGTTTTGAGGCTAATGCAAACTCAGTGTTGTGGCGTTCAATTACACAGTCATCTTTCCAGAAATTTAATGTCACCAAGGGAATTGGCACTGTCTCTTGTTGTGGTCCATAAATGTAGCCCTCTTGAAATCTAAGTTTGTTGTGATATCTTTATTTTGTGTCTACAGGAAGGTCGTACAATTGTGGAAAATAAGACTCAAGACATCATTCAGGAAACGCGCAAACTACAACTCAGAAGAAAAGAGAATTCAGAGGCTGAAAATGAAACCTCCAGTTTAAATAGCCCTTGGCAACCTCTACAACCGCAGAACAAAATCAACCACGAAAATCAACTCAAGGCATCTCGCGACGTAAGGTGGCAACTATGTTGTGTATAACTGTCAAAGGCACTTGTTAGCCAATGGTCAACAATAGAAAGGAGGAAATATTGTAGGTTCTGTTCACATGACTTTACAGCAAGGGCAGTGTTCATTGTGAATAGTCCTTGTCTTTCACTGGAATTTTTTGAGGATTTTAGAAATTTAACAATATTAGTATCATGAGATCTTGGGACCTAAATATTGTTCTGCTACACTCATTCATATTATAATTTGATGATGGTGTAAATATGATGGAGTGGTCTTCTGTTTTATGAACTGTATTTTGGCATTCCTTTCCTTTTTAAAGACAGATGATCAGGGAGATGCCTTTTGGGTTCTTAGGTTGCAATGGCTACGGCTGCCAAAGCCAAACTACTTCTGCGTGAACTGAAAACAGTTAAAGCAGACTTGGCTTTTGCTAAATTGCGGTGCTCTCAGCTTGAAGAGGAAAATAAAGTCCTTAGAGAGGGGAAGGAGAAGGGAGGAAATGCAGCAGATGACGACTTGGTACTGCCTTATTTCCTTCTTTGGTTTTTTCCTGAATTTTGCAGATGTATCTATCTTCAAATAATATTGGTTTTCTACTTGCATCACGATTTCGTTGAAGTGTTCTCCATCAAATTCTTCAATGAAGGACACTTCAATAGGAAATCCTGGTTCCTTCCCTAATATGGTTTAACTTTATGTATCAGATACGCCTTCAACTTGAGACACTGCTTGCTGAGAAGGCTCGACTGGCTCATGAAAACGAAACTTATGCCCGTGAGAACCGCTTCTTGAGGGAAATCGTGGAGTACCACCAACTCACGATGCAGGATGTGGTCTACCTAGATGAGGGCATTGAAGAGATGACCGAAGTCCATCGCATTCCTTCTGTCTCGAGTATTCTCTCCATGTCACCCTCTTCGCCCAATTCTCCACCCTCTCCTATCACACTTCCGGCTTCTGCAAGCGGGTCTTTGAAATTGGAGATTGCAAGCATCCCAGAGGATGAAAAAGAGGAAGATCAGAGAAACGGGGACCTGGAGAATCTGGATTCCTCCGTTAAGAAGGAAGAAGATCAGAGAGGGCGATCAGGATCTTCTGCCAAGGTCTGAGCCTTCTTTCTCTCATTGCAGTCAAAAGATTTATCTTACTGGTTCTTTTTGTTTTTCTTATTCTTCTTCTCTCATTGTTTTTTGTTCCTGAAGAGGAAATGGGGGTCGGGCCTTCAGCTTGACAGAGAGTTTGCCTGAATTGCTATTCTTTGATGTATGTATCTGGGTCTGTGTTCTTTTGAGTTATTTGCTTCTGCTTCCTTCAATAAGTTTTCAGTCTTATCCTTTGTATTGTGGCTTATATTAAGCTATGATTACCGTGAACTGCTGCTTGGCTTTGAATAGAGGTATACAGTGAAAAGCTCCAGTGATATTTACCCTCGTATATCTTAGCCTATCTCAAGCAGTGATTATCTTAATCCGCCTTTAAACTTTGAATGGAAGAATATAGTAAGAGAACTCCTATTGATCATTGTCGTTACTGTTGATTCATTCAACTGGACGATCCCTGCTGATCATGTAAACAGTGCAGAGATACCTATTTGATCGGCTGTAGTCCATGTGATGACCCCAAACCATCTGGGCTACCTGCATTATCGAATATCTCTCTGCAGCGCGTGCTGTGGTAAGAAAACACCCTGCCGTGGATTGGTTTCTTTTCTATCAGCTCATGTCATCGGTGGAAAAATGAGACACATTAATTAAACATGGGATGCAACTGACCTGCGGTGTTCATTAACCGCTAATCCCCTCAATGTGAAAATTATTAAGAATAATTGGATTTACTTTAGAATGATTGACGATACTAATTTAAAATATTTAGAATGACAGTACTGTTTAAAATATGAAGAAATCATGGCCGGAATGATGGTGGATTTGTTATGCTAATAATGTTCCGGGCAATGCATTAACCTTTTGGAATACTTGTTTCAGGGGTTTTCGTTCTGAAAAATCTGTACAATCTTTCTTGAAATTCAAATCCAAGTGAATCTCTTTGTTCTGATAAAATTCAGATCCAGGTGAGTCCCTTGTATTGATAAAGCACCTCTTCTAATGGCATCTGTGTTGCTGGTTTTACCTTCCACTCTTGAGTAGTCAGTTGATCTCGAGTCCCACCAGCTTTTTCCTCGTGAACTCCGACTTTGAAATATCGACGCCACTGGTTAGATTTACCAATACAACATAACATGCAGTGATTTCGTTCTCTTCCAAGCAATGGTTTTTTCTTTTGTCTGGCAGATCGGATTCTTCTTCCCAGGTCAATGTCAACCTTTTCCACTATATACATATATCCAACACTGCTCTCTTCACACACCATTTTCTAAGCCAAGCCTCTTTCATTTTGTTCCCTACTCCAAGTATCATGTGGTGTTTAGCTATTCACATCACCGACAATTTAACCAGGCAATGAGAATGCACTGGCCAGAACAACTGATATAACATAGCAGCTTTCAAATATGCATACCATTTGGATGTGTAAATATCCAAAACAAATTCCAGGACGAAGTTCTTTTAGAAGCTTGGGGATAGATTTGGTCGTTTTGGCTGTAGTATATATATCTCCAGGTCCATGGAATCCACTCACTATTACCAACTATCAGGGGTACACAAAACCCCGTCTGGTCTGCCAGGTAACATAAGTCCAGAAACCACAACTACCACCAAATACAGTGATCTCCAAGGTAATCCCAAACCAGACTGCTGGCCGAAACTTGCAGAACTGATGTAGACTAATCATCTGCTTAACACTATTCCATACCATATCTCATTCACTAGAAAGAGAAGGCTGTTTCATCGTAGCTCTCAAGATGTAACTCACAAGATCCGGAACCCTATAATATTATCATCAATTTCAAAATAGAATTTCTTCTTCTGATCTCATCCGGGGCATAGCGAATAACTTTGGGCAAATGCAAACTCAAGTAGATTAGGATATAGATAAGAGATCTTTTGACATTGACGGAGATAAGGGTAAACTTAAGCAGCAATTTCCCCAAGCAGTATCTCAAAACCAATGGAAGTGTCAAACTTAACAGAAAATACAACCTGAGATTAGCACCCATTATTCCTTCACCAGTCTTTCAGAAAAGCATCCTGCATGAGGAACCATGACATCATGAGTTCATTCTAAAACCAGGCAGAGGATCACATAACACTCATGAGCACTTTCCATTTTGTGAATGGGTTCACCCGGATTTTTCTTGACACAAATGTTTTGTATATCAAAAGCACTATCTTCGCTTGCGGTCCTTCTAGATGCATGTAGAGTCTTAGGAACCAAATGAAATGAAAATTAAACAAAAACTGTTTTCCTTGTAAGTCTCCAAGTTTCTAACCAGAAGATGAAAGAACTTCTAATACTCCAGGCCTTCTTTTTCCAGGATCCGAGATACTCATTAGTCTAAGCATGGTGAAATTAAAGATAGTGATGCATAAATCGAGCTTGTCCTTTGTTTCACATGTAAGCTTAAACTCACAACATATCCCATGAAAACTGCATAGGCAGTTTCTTTAAGATACTTAAACTGCATAGGCTTAGAAATTTCATCTCTATTATGTCCCATCCTCAACAGAACGGAAAACATTGCTCTATGTAATGAGTCTTATGACTGGTGCAAAGTGCTAGGATCATCAGTAATCAAACAGTCATTGTCCAGAGCAATTGCTCGCTTTCTGTTATAGCTGTTCTGTAACATTTCCTGAAGACCTCTTGAGCTGCTTAAGCATTCATACTCAATGAAACCCCAGAAATGAAGGCTACAGAAGGAACAATCTAAAACGGCTGCATTGATCCAACACTTCTAATGAGAACACAAGCTATAGAGCAGCTGAAAGGAACAGGATGTGCAAACTGCAACCAAAATCCTCACAAGCTCGACATAATTGGCGTGATCAACATGATTAGTTATACGACAAGTCCACAAAAGTTGCGGCATAATGGTAAAAAACAACATCAATTGGAAACCCTATATCGTAAATCACAAGTTGGACTACATGAAACCACTTAATCAAGATGAATCACGGCAATCGAGTCATGGAACAGAGAAGATTACCAGGGAGATAGCTCAAACGGGATCTAATTGGAAGGAGAGGAGGAACCGGAGGCGAGTTCCATAAGCTTCTTGTCCCTGCGCTCCATGGCCACGTCCCACATATCATTTCCAATGTGCTTAGGCTGCCGATCGTGTCGATTCAACACAAGTCAATGAATCGATCGGTATCAGATGAACAAGGAGGATGGGTTCCATAGAGAGAGAGAGGGAGGGAGGGAGGGAGAGGGGATTACACGGCCATGGGCGGCTTTGTGAATGAAATACTGAATATTGCCCGCTACGCAGAGCATCCCGGCGATGATCCCCAGGGGAAGTGCCGCCTCCAACCACACTAACGCCATATCTTCTTCTCCTCTTCTTCTTCTTCTGCTTCTTCTTCTTAGGGCTGCTCGCTGTTGCAGCGATGCTGACGATGCTCTGCCAATTTCTTTGGAAAAAAAAAAGAAAAATAAAAGGTAGTGGGCCGGATAATTAACCATGGGCTTGGCCCAAGATTCAAGCCACATTACGGGCCCAGCCCAAAACACATTACGAGGAGGTACGGAGGGTGATCACATTCTTGTTAGGTCTAATGCATATGACTACTAATAAGGGTTAGCTTAAGCTGAGCTGATAAGTGATAAAACTCTCGTAATCGTATATTTTTTAGAATAAATTATCATTTTCTTCCATGATATTTCATAAAATTACCTTTTTTATTCGAAATCTAATTTTACCATTAAAGTTGTCCCAAAGTTTTAAAAAATCTAATAATTTAGTCTCTCACTATCATTCTCACCCTCAATGTTCAAAAATACAACAACCTAGTCCATAAGTGAGTGTGAGGTAAAAAATGATGACTATGGACTAAATTGTTAGAATTTTTTAAAATATTAAGGACGATGTCAATGACAAATTTAGATTAAGGACACAAATGCTGTTGCACATGATATTTCAGATGAAAATAATAGTTTACGTTATATATTTTTTTTATTTATAAAATTTGAATACGAGTCATTCATTACGATGGAGGGATGCTAAGTCCTGCAATTGACCCGACCAGGTTTAGCAAATATTAATGGGCATGACGAGGAGAAAATTTAATGGTCATCCTAAAACTGGCTTCGAATCACCCTGTGGTTGGATGTGGAGTCGCTTTGACGTTGCATTCACTCCATTCCCCTCCAGGTGAATCGGTTGAGGTGGTAAGGCGTCCATTCCACTTAAATAAGATATTGGATTCGAGTTTTACATGTACACGAAATTCGCATTGGAAATTTTTATAGGTGTGTTAGATGGTTACTGTAGTGATTAATATTTTTTTTGCTTGATACCGACTGCCGTGTGCCCTCAGATGGATGGTTTAGATATGCTCGTGTAGTGCAAAAGACGATTTTGCCCTCTGCTTAAGTATTTCACTTATCAATATCCACAATGTATTTTGTAAAGTCTCATTCTAAAGGCTACTAAAGTTCCATGAATCATACATGTACGCACGTACAAATGTTGAGATGAGTAAATCAATGGGAAATTAAGAATTTAGCCGAAGACGAAAACATGCAAAATTTTGGGTCATGAGGGAAAATAAATTGAAAAAGGCATATAAATAAAATAAATAAAAATGACTGGGGCGGCCTTCTGCAAATTTCAGAGACCTGTGGACTCTTTTACAATTTCCCACTTTTTACTCATACCAGACCTGTTCCTTCCTTCTCCTTCTTGAATGCCCTTCTCCTCTTGTTTTTCTTGCATCAACCTTTTTGCTCCTCCTGCGGCAGCAGACAGCGAAAACCCCTTCCCCCGACCCATCCTTCTGTTGGTTCCAAATGTCGGGCTTGTACAATAATCCCAACTTCTCGCCCGTCAGAGCCGCTTCTCCTCAGATAATCAGACAAACCCCGGATGCTTTAGAAAGGTAATCCCTTTGGTTAAAACTGATGGAGGTTCATTGGAAAGCTAGAGAGGAGAGTAATCTTACTGATTTGATTCGAATGGTTTCTGATTGAAACCAACTGGGTTTGTGTTATTTCGTGATGTTTTGCAGTAGTCAGTACTTGGCAGAGCTCATATCAGAGCATCAGAAGCTCGGGCCTTTCATGCAAGTGCTTCCCATTTGCAGCCGCCTGTTGAATCAAGGTTGACTTCTTCCTTCATCATAACTATATGGATCTACCGTTTTCTTGGTTTGATGGGTCGGTATCTGCTCTTTGTTTTGACTATTTATCAGTCTGTTATGGTCTTTGCTGCTGAGCTTGCGAGCTTAATAAGCCTGTTGATATGTTCCGGAGTAGATAGGTGTTTATTTTCACTGTATAATCTGTGCGGTCCTCAGGCAGCAAAATCCGTTCTTTCCTTGCCAGTTTTTTCTGGAATTGGTGTGTTCTCTTAGATCAAGTCGAGGCGTTTCTGAGTTACTATCGCTCTGCCTTAACCTCAAAAAACGCTGCTCTTGATTTCAGATAATGGCGTTTGATTTCCACGGCAGGTGATGAAAGTCCTGCAGATTTTCTCAGTATAAATTATTTTCATGCTTCTAAAATGGAAATACTGGGATAAATAAGTATCCATTAATTTCTATTATCCTGTGTCATTTCACTTTTATGTTGTTTGCTTTCGATCAATTGAAAATCAAGTTGCCTAAGAAAGTATTGCAGTAACAGCTATATGTAAAGGACAGTTCGTCCTTTCCCCGGTTTCTTGCTGCCAAGTTAGCGTTCTTGCTTACTCCGAAGGGTTATAATGAGTGGATAATCAATTGCATAGAAGAGTAGCCTGAGTGCTGATTGCTTAATTGTGTTCAAGCCTTTCGTTTGTAGTTTTACTTTTATTTCTGGATGTTCCTTTTGTGCCTACATGTCTCCTTTATGAAATATGGTAACCTCTTAATCTTGAGCTTGCATTTGAATGCAGAGATTCTACGGGTTTCTGGGATGATTCCTAACCAAGGTTTTGGAAAATTTGATGGAGTGAGAAACAGAAGCCCAAGCCCCATGTCATCTCCTAACATAATGCCAAACTTTTCTGGGGCTGGGGGGTTCGGTGGGTGGAGCAGTCTTCTGCAAGAGGTGCTGGTTTGCTTGGCCTCTGACTTGCTTTCAAAGATTTATTTTATTTTATTTTAGGATGCATGCATTTCTTTATATATTGTGATGAGGCACTGATGATAACATGCTCCTTCAGTTCTGACAGATATCATAGCTATCAATATCAAAGCTTGCACATATTTTGCATGCCAACATCAATGGGAAGTATTAGTTGAAATATTTACAGATTTTCTTATCGAGGTCATATAAAAGCAATAGGCTCGTCTTGATGAGAATGCAGGCAAATTCTCAAACATGCAGTGCAGAAATTTTTTTGAATTATAATCCCCTGTTTGTGCTGTCTAATTAAGAGAATGGTATAAGTTCTTTGCATCACCGTTATAGGATTCAATATAAATTCCTAATGGTTTCATCTGCTAGGTTATATTTTCCGTAATCCTTTTTCGTGTTTCCCTCATCAGTCACATTCTTCTATTTAATTTATTAACAGGAAGAGATGATTAGGGGAAGGACGGGATACGAGAACCTGAATGATCCACTGCATATCTTAATCGAAGCTAAGTTACCAGGCCATGTTGTTGATAAGAGACTAAGGCAGGCTCAGGAAGTGATCGAAGGATGGCTGAAACCTGTTGTATGAGTTCTTCTCCTGATATTTTGATTTTCCTTAGAGAAAACTGCTGCAAACAACTCTCTATATATCCAGCTATCGGATGAATTATTGGACAGTTGATTGCTTTTAAATGATTCAGACCTGTGATGTTAGTTTGTAGAGAAGGGGCCTGAAGATGTCTCTGAAGGAGCTCGTCTAGTTGCCAAGATATTTTTCCCATAGAATCATGAAACTTATTTTCACTATCTGAATAAATGGAAACATATGAGAGAAATTATGCATTCTTCTTGCATATGAGAGAATCCACTATTGGAGTTCTTCTATGAAGCTAAGACAACTTCTGTTTGGTTGTGGAAAATTGGGAATGCTTCCTGTTTTCTTTTTCTTCCATTTAACTCAAAAAGGTGAGGGAATAAGTGAGGGATTGCACCCCCATATGAGATGCTTTTGTGATGAAAACATGAATTCTTGTCTATTGTTTCTTCGTAAAAAGGGCGTTCATGCACTGTTATTGTGTGAGGAAATGGAAGCAAAGCATGTCCCGGACATGGTGGAGACAATTCCTTCACAGTTCTTATTTGTAACCCCCGAGCTTTTTCACATGCAGGATGAGTCACAGGACTACATCAAGAGACGCCAATTTCATGAACTAGCCAGCCTGAATTCGAGTTTCAGGGGAGGGAGCGCCGGGCCTAGTGGAAGCGTGTCTTCTCTCAACACGATTGGGATGAAACGTGCAAAGACAGGATGCTGAGGGGGGAGCGAATCTTAATGATATTCTTCAAGATGGTTTTGAACGAGTGATCGTAAGCATAGGCTAACAATTTTCATGGTGAACCCCGCCTGTATTCTCGGTTTTTGGGTCTATTTTTTCACCTCCAATTACTATGATTTGTGAGATTGTTACTATTTTTGGTGCAAAACAAAGTGACAAATACAGAGAAAAAAGTCAAAAGGGAAAGAAAGAAAAAAGAAGAGGAAGCAAAAGGTGGTGTATTTGTTGTAGTTTGCTGCGGATTGCAGAAGTCAGTCTTGCATGTAATCACAGAAGAACATTCTTTGGATATATTCTTGTAATTGATATTACTATCTAGCATTATTGAATATATATATATACATGTTTGATAGGTACTGAATATATATCGTTTTGTTCTTCTATTCCCCAAGTTTTGTTCTTTTGAACGAGAATAATCAATACTGAGTAGTTCAATGTCATTATGCATGAGAGCAACAATGGATGGAAGGACTGGATAGAAGATTTCCATGCTGTGATAAACATTCAGTATACAGTTACAAATATTCAGTAACTTCTCCCTGTGTTTTGTATTTTGTACTTGACAGTTGGATTGGAAGGTTTGTGGACTAATGCGAAGGCTGTTACCAAGTGTTACTCGGAATTTGATCTTTAGCTAACAGTTTCAGGTAACTTCGATTTCTTCAACTAACATTTCGAGGTGACAGGTCAAGACAAAGTTATGCATGCCTTTCCTTTTCGGGCTGGAAGTAGCTGCTTTGAGATTGGGAGGGTGTACTGGGCTGTTGGGAATGTGGAAGTTTTTGTCAACAGCCAAAAGGACAGAGATGAACGGATAAAGGGGACCTTAGAGAGACATCTGCGGTATGTTTTCTCCATGCGCATGCTACGTTACATGTTCTCGAGGAATCAATCCTATGAGAGGGTGGGTCTTGTATAACACGTTGTATTTTCAGGGAGGGTGGGTCTGGTCTAACATGTAGTATTTTCAGGGACCCAATAGGAAATTCTCTTAACATATGGCAAATAACCCCCTCCATTTTTTTTTTTTGCCTTAAAACTTTATTTATGTACTCAGAAAACCGCATATAATGTTTTCGTTTTTGAGTACTGAGATGTTAATGGCCCCTTTGGCCACATTATGGCCCAGGCCAAGTTATATGATATCTGGATGGGCTTTGCTTCAACCCAATAGCTGATTGTTACAATGGGATTCAAGTTTTATTATTATCTGTTCCGACAATCTTGCAGGAGAGAGTACGTGGTGGTTGCATTTACAGGTAAAACAGAGAGAAACGTACAACTTATGTACACGATAAATACATAAAACCAATTCTCAAAGAGTATCCAGCAAAAGCTACAGCAAAGTTGCCGCGATAGCTAACCTATCGAGGTGTTACTGTCGGAATAACACCGCTGACGAGATCGCTCCCCAACACCGTGGAAGATGGATACCTTTCCCGGCTCACATAGGCAGAAGATTCAGCGTATGACTGGCCTGATGAGTACACTGAGGCAGTATCGGAGAATAGAACGTTGCTCTCGGGCATCATCTTGAGAATGCTTTCCAGCTCCCGAACCACGTCCAGCATCGACGGACGCCTCTCAGGCTTGTCGTCGCAGCACAGGAGGGCCAGAGTCAGGAACTTTTCGATGCATTCTGATGGGTAAGAGCCCATCTTGCTGTCTATGATTGAGAACATCATTCCTGATTGATTCACCATATTTACCTGAAACGGGGCCGTATTTATGTTAGATCCAGAATGGAGATTCTTGCCTAGGTTTGGCTGTTAAGATGGATACTTCTACACCCATTTCAGAAAGATTTCATGCAGTGATAGCTATGGTAGAATGTGATTGAGCAGGAAAGAGCAAGAAAACTACCTCACGAACAATATTCTTTCCATGTGATATCGGTTGCATTCCAGTCAAGAGCTCCAGGAATACTACTCCGAGGCTATAGACATCACTTTTGTCGGTCAGCTTGTGGGTCAAGAAGTACTCTGGATCAAGATAGCCCTGCAGAGGTAACCATATGCAGTAAGTGGTTAGTTAAAGCAATTGAGGGACACTAGTGAGAGGTGTTTTGCAGAAAGATAGGATGAACGTTGAGTCTGCAAATGAACTCCAGCAGATGAAATAGTTGAAACCTACCGGTGTTCCCTTTACAATTGTTGAAACGTGGTGAGGAACAGCTCCTTCTTCATCTAGGACAGGAGCAAGCAGGGAGAGACCAAAGTCAGCGACTTTAGCAGTGAGCTTGGAGTCCAAGAGAATGTTGGTGGCTTTGATATCCCTGTGGAAAACTGGAGGATTCGCTTCAGTGTGGAGATAAAGGATTCCCTTGGCTGCACCTAAAGCGATCCGTAGCCTCATTCCAAAGTTGAGATGCTCCTTAGCCCTACCTGTGAATTGCTGAATATTAATCTTTGGCGTAAGAGGGAAAGGAAAAAGGTGAAAAGCCAACAAAAGAAAGTACAAAGTCAAATCATGTTACTCTACTCTTCTAAATCTAAAGGTCAATCTAACGTTTCCACAGCAGATGATTCCCAGAATGCAAAAAAGCTTTAGGGTATAATGATTCTACTCTCCCTATCTCAGTCAGTCATTTACAAGACTATATGATATGCTGAAATCATATGTTAACCTTTGGGAAAAAAATTGTCTTTGGTTTTAAAGAAGTCATAGTTCCATACCGGAGAGCCAATCCCGCAGGGTACCATTGGGCATGAACTCGTACACCAGCATCTGCAAATGCAATCAAGAGCGTGAACTACTTGAGTAATGACAAGAACCAATTCAATTGATAGAATAATTTTAATCTATCCACACAAAATTAACAAAAGGGATTGTTGTAAGAGCCTGTAATTGTGGCGAAAGCCCAACAGCCAGATTTCTTATTCAATCAAAAACCTGCCAGTACAACAATCTGCAGGCAAGCATCTGAAAGTAGCTACCAGCGAGAAAAGTCACCTGTTCCTCTTCTTCATCACAGTATCCTACCAAGGACACTAGGTTTCGATGATGTAGCCTTGACAATAATTTTATCTCTGTTAAGAATTCTCTTTGGCCCTGCAGTGATCCTTCTTCAGCCCGTTTTATGGCCACTAGTGTGTGATCATATAAAATGCCTTTGTAAACCTTCCCATAGCCGCCTTGTCCAACTTCACTCAACTTGTTAAAGTTGTCGGTAGCTAATGCCATCTCTCGGAAAGTGAATGATTTTACGCCTTCAATCTTCATTGAAATTTTTGTTGCTGCGGAGAAAACAAGAACTTGCAGCTCAAAGATGTTTTTATCTGACAACTGGAATATGAGCTAGAGAAAAACTTACACAGATGTTTCCTTGATAGTAAACTCCAGTTTCTAGTTCTTCTTCTGACAATGAGGAATGAGATTAGAACAGAGACTGACACTGCACAGGCGACTGCTGCGAGTACAATGGCCGCTATGATTCCCTTACTGATGCTTGAGTTTTGTGTCGGGAGCACAACTGCAACGCAAGGAACAAAACAAGTATTTTTAGAGGGAAAAACACCAAAGAAGCTCAACTTGTATGGAACATTCAACGCATGGGTCAATATTGTAGAACAAAGTTAAAGCAAAGAAAGTACTATCCGAGTATCGTCCCAGGAGGGTGAAATTGAGGAGCTCATATGGTCCAAACAAGTCTGTACGGTGAAAATCCCAAGACGTAAAGATGCCCCTTATCCGCTGGATTTCTGTAATATTAAACATCTGAGAGCCACTGCCAACTGTCGGGAATATCTTCAAATACATCCCAAGCCGGCGTCCTCCGGCTTCCCAGGAAAATGAACCAATAGATATTTGGTATGACTCTAAACTAAGAGATGTGGCAAGGTAATCCTCACAGAGATAAACGTATGGAGGGAAATATGAAATACTAGGGCTCTTTAGCCTATAGCCAATTCTCAGAGGCGAAGCACAATAGCAAGGTACAGGAGCTAATGGAACATATTCATAGTTATCATCTGCAGGGCAGCCATGAACTGGACAAGAACTTGTCAAATTCTGAAGTTTCCCATCCCCTTGATCCTGGTATATGCAGAGCTGAGCAATGTTTGGTACGTTTGCATTACTGCAAACAGGATTGCCTCCAAGCCTGAGCATAGAATTGAATAAAGGTAAGTATGAGGGAGTAGAAACACTAGTAGAAAGCAGAACATTTCTTCTTGATTTCAAACGAATAGGAGTAAGCTGCATCCATCAGTATAAATTTTAACTTAGGTTCAAGCCTCGTGCAGTGTTCTAGTAAAATTATAGAAACATTGATGATGCTTTGTTGGTGCATTCCATTAGTGAAATTTTGTAGTATATTATCAAGACGATTTTACAACCTTAAAAATCTTCACCAAATGTCTCAAGTTTATTTTTCCATGTCGTTAACTGGTTGTGCAAAATATTCTTGAATCAATTTAAGGACAGTAGAATTGCCATGCTAATAATTGATATTCCTTCAAAATTGAAAGGAAGCTACTGCCTTATTGACTTTGTAGATCAAAGATAACTAAATGAAATAATAGTCCCATTACTACAACTGCAAAGTATTAGAAACGTGAAATAAACTGTTCAAATTTCAAGTTTAAATGGTGAACATAAGGAATTGGACCAAACCTAAGGGTGACATTCTCTGGAGGATTCAGTTGTCCTGCAACAGTTGAGAGCAAATTGTTTCGTAGATCACTGCAAATGCAAAAATGCTTGGACTGAATAACATGCTTGGACAAACACATCAATAAGAGTAATATCCAGTCAATAACATGCTTGGACTGAACTTTCTAAGCAACAGATACATCTAGTGATAAATAATAGTTCACACAGCTTTCTGCAATGCATGATGCCCATTTTTCTTACATTGTAAGCCTGGCGCTTGTATTGAAGGTCATATTCTGCCACAAGCTTGCAGGGACAGATCCACTCAGTGTATTATTCTCAAGAGACCTGTAAAACAGAGAAGTGCCAGCCAAATTAGAACGACAAATGTTGGCATAAGCATCATATCGTGTGCGCAATGAGGTGCTGAAATGACTACACAAAAGCATCCTTGACTTTCTGTAACAAGAGCATGTAAAAAGGAAGTACCAATAAATAGAAACTCAAAATTTTAGCAGGACCAAGGCCATAGATAGTTTCTTACAGTTTTTGGAGTGCAGGCAGATCTGAAAAGCTTGACGGTATAGTTCCATTGAGACGGTTGTTCGAAAGATCACTGCAAACAAGAGAGAGGCATCCTCAGCAGGATACATAAAATCTTATTCCTCTGTTCTCCTGATTGACGATAACACGTCCGGGTTAATCCTAGTTCACTAGGCCAGAGAACAGAGAGATACCAGGTGAATAAAAGAACATGGATTATGAATCCACCTGTCACTCACATAGTTGTCATATAATCAGAAAGTTTACTTGATGGTATGGATCCTGAGAGATGATTCCAGCTTAGATCACTACACCAAAAATATTTAAACAAGATATCAAAGATTATTATAGTGGCATTAACTGTAAGCACAATGTTGAATTTGAAAGGAAAAAGTGGAGAAGATATCATATCCTAATATAAGTTCAGACAAATGTGTTCTACTATTACTGCCACCCTCAAAACTTACACATAGCTGAGATTTTGTATCCTGCTCAGGTCAGGTATTTGCCCCACCAAACTGCAATGTCTAAGACTCCTGCCTCACCAAAGGTGGAAAATCAGAGTTCTTCATTACAGATCTATCTAGAATTTTTTTCTTAGAAATTACTGCTGTCAGTTGTACAAATAACCATAATAAAGTGCTTATAATGTTTCAAAACATAAGTTTTAGGTGAGTATTCAACCTGCATTTTGAAGAACATAAATGAATTTCAATGGAGATAGATATGAGGAAGAAAATGTTGTGAGAAGGCATCCATTCAGATAAATCAAACAATTCAATGTTGTTAACTTGATATGTTTTGCATCCAATGGACTCTGAAAATGAAAATGACACATCAATTTTTATCTACCATAGGAGTCATTGAGATTTCATAGGTGCACCTAGTCCTGAATCTTTGAAGAGCCAAAAACATAAAAAAGACGTGATAGAGAGCCTTTCATATTGTGTGATCAGTCCCAACCAGGACAACAATAATTTTTGGGGAGAAGAAACCTGAAGGCTTGAGGATGTAGGCGTGTTACTTGGTGGAAAAAATTATACTGAAATTGTTTTGAACAGTAACTTACAGTTTATATAATGTGGAGAGATTTCCATAAGTTGCTGGAATTTCTGAACCGTCAAAGTTGTTGTTATCAAGTTGGCTGACAAGAACAGAAATAATTAGTACAAAGTACAGAAATATTCATAAAATATTTTATTTCTATAAGCTAATAGTAGAATTACAGAGCATAGATAATCTTTTTTTTCGTGGATATTGTAGCTTTTACGGCCTTTTTTTCCCAGACATAAGCACCATGAGTGCCACTCGGAACAATTACTATTATCTGATTCGATGCTCCTTAAAGGAGATGATGTTGATAGATAACGCAAATAAGGCAGAACAGTAGAAGCACGTTCTGATATCCTTTAAAAGCAGGAGTGCCTTACAATTTAATCGAAAAAGAAATAAAAGTTGAGGTCATGTGACAGAAGAAACAAATGCCTGGTAGAGAAACATACATGATACGCAAGTTCGGCAAGTATGAGAGCTCCGGTGGAAGACTTCCAGACAGGTCATTATTATCCAAAAGTCTGCATACAGTTCCTTCACCAGGTCAGCAAAGTTTCCATCTTCATTAAAGAAGACCAAAACAAAGAGATAAAAATCCATATAAACTCACATGTGAAGAAGCTTGGTCAAATTTGAAAGCTCAGAGGGAATTTGACCACCGATTGAGTTGTTGTTCAAGTGGCTGTATTTAGAAACAATAAGCATATGATTTGTGATATTACAATCTGTGCTCCAGCTAAATAAAGCAGAGAACTTGCTTGAAGATCCACTTACATGTGTTCCAAATTTGTCAAGTTAGCAAATGATTTCGGTATTGGACCTGATATATCATTCTCATCCACTTGAAGCCTATCCAAATTCGAAAGATAACCAAGCTCATCTGGCAAGGTTCCTGAGAGAGAGTTACCACTCAAGAGCCTGTCCCAAAATCATAAATTTCAGTCAAATAAAAGTCATTTGACAAACAACTAAGAGTGCAACAAAGTATCAAGCATTATATGCAGATGCTTCAGATTAGGAAGTGATTTCCACTTACAAGAGCTTCAAGGAGGCAATTTTCCCGATCTCCTTTGGTATGTTCCCAGTCAATTGATTCCGCATGAAGTCCCTTTTGGAAATAGGCAGGATAAAATAACATATTAGCAATAACTTAAAAGACTCGTTAAAGAGACTTTCATCCAGTCAATACTTACAAGTTGTTTTTCTAATTTTACTTTTCGGTAACAAGATGTTTTTGAACTTACAGAATCTCAAGATGGGTTAGCTTTCCCAGAGCAGGATCAAGACTTCCTGAAAGATTCATATTAAGTAATTGCCTGGATGAAGATGACAAAACAAAATTAGCTGGATAAACATCATTATTTAGAACAGTTTGCAGCCTTACAATTTCAAGGATAGTACGAGAGATAATTAAGAGTGTAGGTCAAAAAGAGCATACAGTTCCCTGACATGCAGATACCCATGATTATCAGTCGTGTTAAAACACAAAACTCCCGTCCAGTTCGATGTGCATGGATCTCCCCTAGTCCAGTTTTGGAGGTGCTTCAAAGGATCGTCTAGACTCCTTTTCACAGCCCGCAATGCACTTACTGTACATGGGGCAAGTACAAAGAAACTCATTTGTCAAAGGCCTGATTGATCAGTGCTATTACTGTATTGTGATCATCAGAACCATCATATGGTCATAGCAGCATCATTATATTCTTTAAGAAAAATTATGCTCTCTGCATTGTAGGTCGACTGTATCTACATCAGCTTCTGTTGGGGTATCGTGAGATAATTCATGAATCAAGCTTGACCACTAAATTAAAGACAAAGCTTGATCAGCAAGATCTAGTGGTAGCTCAGCCCATCACCATTATAAACCGATCAGCTCCTTACCATGATTCATGACTAATAATGAACGAGTAGCAATAAATTTCCACTGCATTCCATTCCACATTATAGAGCAATATTTTGCTGGGTTAAGCTGACATGTATAGTTACCGATAGAAGGATGCATGCTTAGCAAACTGTGTCACGCTGCGTTTAAACGTGTCGTGTCTAAACGTACACGGGTTAGAAAGTCAGATGACCTGGACATGAAACATTTGTTTTTCATGTCTAAATGAGTTCGTGTGTAAGTGGTCGTGTCTAAACCGTGTATAAACGGAGTTGACCCATTTAATATAGAATATCTGTAATATTTATTTATATTTTAATAATATATGATACAACTACTAAAATAATTATATTTATAAACAATTAGAAAAATAAATAAGTAAGATTATTTGATGACATAATATTTGACAATGATGAAACATGTAACGTATGTAATATTTTATATGTTATAAATTTTTTTACATATAAGTAGATTAAATATGTTCAATATTTATATAAAAATAGTAAAATACATTTAATAAACGTGTTTAAATGTATATTATCGGATTACACATGTTCAACCCACTTGAACACGTTTATTTATTGTGTCTGAATGAGTTCGTGTATAAACGGATCCGTGTCCAAATAGACTTGACCCCAAACCCGCCAAACACTGTGGGGTCGTGTCAGGTTATCGTGTCATGTTAAAAATTGCGAGATTTAGATGCAGTGAACCTTTAGTTAAAGATTAATAGTCCCTATCACCCTGAGGCCAAATTGTTCTGTATTATATGAATAAGGGTTGGTCGGGGCATGTAATGGTTGGTGAAACAGAAAAGAGTAGCACATGGGACCTGGCAAGAGAAAAGGGTAAAAGTAGGGTCAATTTCAAATTTTTTTTAAAAAATAGCACATTTTAAAATATTTTCTAAAGTATGGTTTCTAAAATGGTAAAGCAAATGGCGTTTTCGTGTAAAGAGAAAATGCCAACTAAATCAACCTTTATTTGTATTTTGATTAAAGGTAAAATGCTACCGAAATGATTATTTCATTAAATTTACACGAATTACCAAGTTTACTATTCACTTCATTGTTTGATGGTGCTCGTTTCGGTGGCTAGTTTCGATTAAAGGTAAAACGCTACTGAAATGGCATTTCCTTGACAGATAGTAAAAACGCCAAACAAGATGTCATTTTGTTTGCAAATATTAAGGAGTAAATATTTAATGTGTAATATATAACAGTCTCGTTTTATAAATTTCTCTAAAATCTTTACACATTTAAAATTTTTACAAAATTTTAAGAGTAAACTTTACAAGTTTCAATATTTGAATGGTGATCTATACATTGAATTCTAATATGTCATACATTAAGTTTATACTCTTTTCAGCGTATATCCATTTTTCGTGGAGAAACGGATAAAAAAGAGCAGAAAATCGATCTATGATATATTAAAATTTGATATATAAATCACCAGTTATTTGTTAAATTTGCAAAATTCACCTTTACAAAATTTTACATGAGCAAAGGTCTGAGAGAGATTTAAAAAATGAGACTGTTGTGTACTATACATTAGATAATTACACCTCAATATTCCAGAGAAAACGCCACCTCGTTTAACTTTTTTTACTGTTTGCTAACAAAAAGCCATTTCAGATAACGTTTTCGCTTGGATCAAAATACAAAAAAAAATTCTGATTTGGTTAGCGTTCTCTCTTTACAAAAAAAAAAAAGCCATTTATTTTAACGTTTTAAAAATATTACTGGAATAAATATTTTGAAATATACTGTTTTTTCGAGAATTTTTTTTTTAAACGGATCCAACTTTTGCCCCCTTTCTCACCTGGCAACGAGGCAGATTAGGGGTGGCCATTCGTGCTGGCCCGGTCTTATCGGGCCGGGCCAGCACGGCACGATAAGAACGTGGCACGATAAAGGGCGGCCCAAGCACGACACGAATTTTCAACCGAGCCGCCCAGCACGGCCCGGTAGCACGAATCTTCCATTGCAAGTTTTCGCTAATAATTCAAAGTTAAAGATTTTTTTATCGATGAAAGTTAAAAATTAAAAAAAAAAATAGTCATTGCAAAGAGAGTGGGATAAGGTGTAGGCCTGATAGTGAGGGGAGGGGATGGGGATGGGGATCAAGGCTTTTTTTTTCATATTGAATGGGATTTTCTTTGTTTTTTTAAAGCTTAAATGGGGTATGGGGCCGGCACGGCCCGATAGTAGAGTGGCCCGGCACGCTCGATAAATTATCGGGCCGGGCTGGCCTGGCACGTTAACTAGTTGGCACGATTAGAAGAGGCCCAGGCACGGGGTTATCGGGCCAGGCCAAATTTTGCCAGCCCTAAGGCAGAGATTCAGGAAAAGCATGAAGTTCACAGGCATATCACCTTCAGATGGATCAGTTACTTGAGCAGCTTCGAGGAGCACGAAGCAGCAGCATGAAATGGTGAAAATGCATCCATATGTCCTCAGCTCCAGCATCCTCATAGCCTGGAACAGAAGATACGTCATGAAGCTTCATATCACTTCCCTACAACGATATATCCTCCAAGTTTTACTTTGTGATGTAACAAGTTGGTACAAACAACTGAGGGAGGATCATTAAACAATCAGTTTCCATTCAACTGATGAACCAACCAGTTACCGAGTGAAATCTCAAAATCATCGAGGAGTCATCTTGAAATGGAGTTGGGATCCGAAAGATGCGAAAACGGAGTTTATTACATCAGAAGGACTGTCACAGCATGTCATGGAAGATCTAACTTCCATATTTACAGTTCCAGCTCGAAGTCTGAAATGTGAACCAAACTTACACTGCTCAAACTTGTTGGAATTGAAACTAAAGGTAAAATCCGAGAATCTTACTTGTCAAAACCGTATAAGATATAAACGAAAGCGTACCTGAATGCAATATGATTGAGGGGTTCGGTTCTTCAGAATCTTCACGTAACTGAATGAGAGATTCGGATGAGCTCTCAACTTTATGCCCTCTACGACTAAGGGGATGTCAAGAGTTCGTTTATATAGCGTGTGGTCCAGGGACCGTAACATTTTAATTGCACAATGGTGCTTGAAACTTTGTTAATTTCCAATTCCGTTATTACAGAATTAGAAATTACTTTCGAATATATGCACCTTAATCCCTATAATTGTCATTATAACACATTCTTTAAATTTAATTAGATCGCTTAATTATGTCAATTAATCGGATAACATGGATACTCGATCATTAATATATTATCGAATCATATTTAGGCGGATCAAATCCAACAGAACCGAGACAAAAATTCAACGAACACCGCCAGACCAAGTCCCTAGGCTGAGAGCCAGAGCGGCCGAGCTCAAATAGAGTCCGCCGCATGGCTGCTGGTCAGAGAGGCAGAAGAGGGGCTTCCGATAGTCCACTGCAGTCGTCCCGACAAAGGAAGCCACGACAAGAAAAGCGGACGTTTCCTCCCTCGGAGTGAAACAGATGTGGTCCTGCCGTGAGAGATGCGGCCACGTGGTCGCGCGGTAGTCCATCCACTTGGACCAATAAAATAGAACTGACTACGACATGACGGATACTCATCAGCTCTGATTTGTTTATTCCAACTTATCTGCAATTCCTTTATACCGTCCATGGACAGTTATAACCGCCCAATTTCTCCATTTAATCTTAATTATTTATCACATTTATCGGTTGCCGATCATTCTCTCTCTCTCTCTCTGTTTTTTTGATTTCTTTTCTTTGAAAAACCATCTATACAAGAAACAAAAGGGAATAATGAGTAGAGCTTATCACGTTCGTGTATTCGAACTGGACGGTAGAGGTTCCCTTTTGTCAAAGCCTGGAGGAAGGCAAATTACTCGTCCAAAAGGCACGAGTTTAAAATTGACATGGTCAAGTTAAAGTGGTTAGGGAAGAGATTTACCAATTGATTGATTTGAATCGTGTCCATGTTAATTAAGAATTATATAATGAATTTTAAAATATTATGAGATAGTGTATGGAAAAAGAAGAACAACAAGAGTTTAAAATTTAAAATGAATAATTAACTAATGAAATGACATGAAGAAATATTCCAGTGTCACATCCCTCCAGCATTTTCGTTGATTAGACAAAGTAACTTACCTGTATGTGAACTGATGAGACCGATGGATCGACCCACTTGAATAGTGTCGTCTGTCTTTTCACATGATATATATGTAAAAATCTTTTAAATTTAAAAAAAATGCGAAATGATATAAAAACTCATCGTTAATCTCTTAAACCGTTAAATTGATATAAAAATCTCTTAATGATGGCTAGAGGATTAGGCAACAAAGCATATCAATATTACTTGCTTAAGATTATCTGATATTTCTTCTTTTTAAATAAGTTCTTTAGTTTGAATCTTGTAAATAAAGAAAATTTATATCGATAGAGTTTTACATATAGTCTTGCACATGTGGCGGACGGAGGATGATGTGGCGAAGCCACATCGCCGAGTGAGGCAAAATGTCATTTATGCCCATCTATCATACTCTCTAAATTAAAAAAAAAAATGAAGGGCACGTAATTTAATGTGCCAAAAATTAAAAAATTAGAAGGGCTGCTCCGTTGAAGCCCTAAGTCCCTTATCCTGCTCTTCTCCTCTCGTCTTCTTCAAGGTCTGGAAGTAGGCTCGACTGGTGGTTGGTGATTCCAAAAGCAGAGTGGACTAGTCATTGGTGGTCCCTGTGAAGAAGAACTAGTTCCGTCACCCTCGAAGGCGACAGGGGTCCCCATCACGGTAAGAAGACGACTTTTGTTTTCAATAAAGTCCCCATCGTGATATGGAGCACATTACTTTATTAGTATTTTAATTGTTATTTAAGTATAGCTACATTAAACTAATAGCACAGTCATTTTCTTAGGGCAGAATGGATATATACTTTGAAATGCTTGTGCATCATAGTGGAAGAATGATCTTTGAACCTAATGTTGCATATGTTGGAGGCGCATTGCTGTCTTTTGAACTGGATGGTGATCGGATATCGTGGATTGATTTAACTAATTTCATAACCTTGCTAGGAATCAACAAATTAGCTAAATTATGGTATAAAATTCCCAAGCAAAGCATGTCTATTGGTTTAATTGAGATAAGAGGTGATGTTGAAGTTATAGAAAATTTTAAAGTTGAAAATTCATATGGTTCAGGTGATGAAGAAAAATCATCGGGAGAGGAGGAGTGCGATAACCTAGATTCTTATGAGAATGATTACGACAATGAAGATTTTAATGAAGCAATAAGTAACAAGAGATCATACGTGCTGAGAAAGAGGAGAGTGGGTGAAATAAGTAAAGGAAATGGGCAGCGACAGGAATAGATTGAACCTCAATCAGATCAGGTGCTGGGAGAAGAGATTTCAAGTGATTATGATTCATCGAGTGATGAAGTTATAACACCACATATCAGTGATGATGACGAGGGGAAGAAAAAGAGGAAGGAGAACGGTAACAGTAAAGGGGTTGATCAACTATGGCTTGGTAAGAAATTTGAGTCACTGAAGAAGTTCAAGGAAGCTGTGCGAGATTATACTATTAAAAATGGCAAGCCTATTAGATGGACTAGAACTGGAAAGAAGAAAATGAAAGCTGTTTGTGTAAAAAATTGTCCAAGGAGAATATATGACAAGTTTCACTCAAAGGAAGGATGGCTTTATAGTGCAGAGGTATGAGTCTGAGTACAAGTATTCTAGACTGACAAAGAATATGCAAGTGACATCTCAATGGCTTGCAAACCACTATTTGGAGAAATTTAGGGACGATTCTGATTGGAGTATAGTGGAATTAATCAAGGATGCAGATCAGAATTTTGCTGTGAGAGTTAGTAATATTATTGCTTATAGAGTTAGGGCACAAGCAAGAAATTGCTGATAGGCTCACTGAATGAGCATTATAGCATGTTGCAATCATATATGGCTGAGTTAAGGAGGGTAAATAAGTACAGGTTTTTTCTTATTGTCATGTTGAGAGGAGTGGACCAAATTCAGAAGCCTTCTTCAAGAGAATTTATAGTTTCATCTGCTGGATTATGTTTTCTGTTGTCCTTTTTTTGCGTTTCCCTCGTTAACTACATTCGTCTATTTAATTTATTAACAGGAAGAGATGATTAGGGGAAGGCTGGGATACGAGAACCTGAATGATCCACTTCATATCTTAATCGAGGCTAAGTTACCTGGCCATGTTTTTGATAAGAAACTCAGGAAGTAATCGAAGGATGGCTAAAACCTGTTCTATGAGTTCTTCTCCTCATATTTTGATTTTCCCCAGAAAAAGCTGTTGCAAACAACTCTCTATATATCCAACTATCGGATGAATTATTGGAGAGTTGATTGGTTTTAAATGATTTAAGCCTGTGATGTTAGTTTATAAGGAAGGGCCTGAAGATATCACTTAAGGATCTCGTTTAGTTGCAAAGATATTTTTCCTACAGAATCATGAAACTTATTTTCGCTATCTGAGAATCCACTATTGAAGTTCTATGAAGCTGAGACAACTTCTGTTTGGTTGTGGAAAATTGGGAAAGTTTCCTGTTTTCTTGTTCTTCCAATTAACTCAAAAGGTGAGGGAATCAGTGACAGATTGCACCCCCCATATGAGATGCTTTTGTGATGAAAACATGAATTCTTGTCTACTGTTTCTTCGTGAAAGGGGAGTTCAAGCACTGTTTTTGTGTGAGAAAATGGAAGCATGTCTCGAACATGGTAATTCTTCATTAGGACACAATTCGTTCACAGCTCTTGTTTGTAACTCTCAGGCTTTTTCACATGCAGGATGAGTCACAGGAGTACATCAAGAGGCGCCAATTTGAAGAACTAGCCAGCTTGAATTCGAGTTTCGGGGAAGGGAGCATCAGGCGTAGTGGAAACGTGTCCTCCCTCAATATGATTGGGATTAAACGTGCAAAGACAGGATGCTAAGCCGGAGCGAATCTTAATGATATCCTTTAAGATCGCATGGTTTCAAATGAGTGATCGTGAGCATAGGCTAACAATTTTCTTCGTGAGCCCCGCCAGTGTTCTTGGTTTTTGGGTCTATATTTTTACCTCCATTTACTATGATTTGTGAGATTGTTGCTATTTTTGTGCAAAACAAAGTGACAAACGCAGAGAAAAATGTAAAAAGGGAAAAGAAAGAAAAACAGAAAGAGGAGGAAGCAAAGGGTGGTGTATTTGTTGTGGTCTGCTGCGGATTGCGGAAGTCAGTTTTGCATGTAATCACAAAAGAACATTTTTTGTATTTATTCTTGTAATTGATATTACTGTCTAGCATTATTGAATATATATATATATATATATATATATATGTTTGGTAGTTACTGAATATACATCTTTTTGTTCTTATATTCCCCAAGTTTTGTTCTTTCGAACAAGAATAATCAGTACTGAGCAGTTCAATGTCATTATGCACGAGAGCAACAATGGATGGAACTAGGACTGGATAGAAGATTTCCATGCTGTGATAAACACTCAGTATACAGTTACAAATATTCAGTAACTTCTCCCTGTGTTTTGTATTTTGTACTTTGACAGTTGGATTGGAAGGTTTGTGGACTAGTGCGAAGGCTGTTGCCAGGTGTTACTCGGAATGTGATCTTCAGCTAACAGTTCCAGGTAACTTCGATTTCTTCAACTAACATTTCGAGGTGACAGGTCGAGACAGAGCTATCCATGGCTTTCCTTTTCGGGCAGGAAGTAGCTGCTTTGAGATTGGGAGAGTGTAATGGGCTGTTGGGAATGTGGAAGTTTTTGTCAGCAACCAAAAGGACAGGGAAGAACGGATAAAGGGGACCTTAGAGAGATCTGTGGTATGTCTTTTGCATGCGCTTGCTATGTTACATGTTCTCGAGGAATCCTATGAGAGTGTGGGTCTTGTATAACACGTCGTATTTTCAGGGACCCAATAGGAAATTCTCTCTTTAACATATTTGTTCCAGAGCAAACAAGCCAATAGTTCCTGGTCCATATGGCAAATAGCCCCCCTTCATTTTTTTTCCTTAAACTTTATTTAAATACTCAGAAAACCGAATATATGTTTTCGTTTTGAGCACCGAGATGTTAACGGGCCCTCTGACTACTTCGTGGCCCAAACCCAGTTATGTGATATCTGGACGGGCTTTGCTTCAACCCAATAGCTGATTGTTACAATGGAATTATAGTTTTATTATTATCTGCTCCAACAATCTTCCACGAAGGAGTACGTGGTGATTGCATTAACAGGTAAAACAGAGAGAGACGTATAACCTCTGTACACAATAAATACAAAACCAATTCTCAAAAAGCATTCAGAAAAGGTTACAACAAAGTTGCGACAAGCACTAACTAACGAGGTGTTACTGTCGGAATAACACTGCTGTCAAGACCGCTCCCCGACACCGTGGAAGATGGATACCTTTCGCGGCTCACATAGGAAGAAGATTCAGCGAATGACTTGCCCGATAAGCACACTGAGGCAGTATCAGAGAATGGAGCATCGCTCTCGGGCATCATCTTGAGGATGCTTTCCAGCTCCCGAACCACGTCTAGCATCGATGGACGCCTCTTAGGCTTGTCATCACAGCACAGGAGGGCCAGAGTCAGGAACTTCTCGATGCATTCTGATGGGTAAGAGCCTATCCTGCTGTCTATGATTGAGAAGATCATTCCTGATTGATTTGCCATATTTACCTGACACGAGGCCGTATTTATTTTAAATCCAGAATGGAGATTCTTGCCCAGGTTTGGGTGTTAAGATGGATACTTCTACACCCATTTCAGAAAGATTTCATGCAGTGATAGCTATGGTAGAATGTGATTGAGCAGGAAAGAGAGCAAAAAGTACCTCACGAGCAATATTCTTTCCATGTGATATCGGTTGCATTCCAGTCAAGAGCTCCAGGAATACTACTCCGAGGCTGTAGACATCACTTTTGTCGGTTAGATTCTGGGTCAAGAAGTATTCTGGATCAAGATAGCCCTGCAGAAGTAACCATATGCAGAAGTGGTTAGTCAAAGCAATTGAGGACACTTGTGAGAGGTGTTTCGCAGAAAGATAGGATGACGTTGAGTCTGCAAATGAACTCCAGCGGATGAAATAGTTGAAACCTACCGGTGTTCCCTTTACAGTTGTTGAAACGTGGTGAGGAACAGCTCCTTCTTCATCTAGGACAGGAGCAAGCCGGGAGAGACCAAAGTCAGCGACTTTAGCAGTGAGCTTGGAGTCCAAGAGAATGTTGGTGGCTTTGATATCCCGGTGGAAAACAGGAGGATTCGCTTCAGTGTGGAGATAAAGGATTCCCTTAGCTGCACCTAAAGCGACCCGTAATCTCATTCCAAAGTTGAGATGCTGCTTAGCCCCGCCTGTGAATTGCTGAATATTAATCTTTGGCGTAAGAGGGAAAGGAAAAAGGTGAAACGTCAACAAAAGAAAGTCCAAAGTCAAATCATGTTACTCCACTCTTCAAAATCTAAAGGTCAATCTAACATTTCCACTGCAGATGATTCCCAAAATGCCAAAAAGCTTGACTAGGGTATTATGATTCTACTCTCCCTATCTCAGTTATTTATTTATTTACAATACTATATGATACGTTGAAATCATATGTTAACCTTCGGGGGCAAAAAATTGTCTTTGGGTTTAAAGAAGTCATAGTTCCATACCAGAGAGCCAATCCCGCAGGGTACCATTGGGCATGAACTCGTACACCAGCATCTGCAAATTCAATAAAGAGCGTGAGCCGCTTGAGTATCTATCCACACGAAATTAACAAAAGGGATTGTTGTAAAAGCCTGTAAATTGTGGAGAAATCCCAACAGCCCAGATTTCTTCTCCGATCAAAAACCTGCCAGTACAACAATTTGCAGGCAAGTATCTGAAAGTAGCTACCAGCGATAAAAGTCACCTGTTCCTCTTCTTCATCGCAGTATCCTACCAAGGACACCAGGTTTCGATGATGCAGCCTTGACAATAATTGTATCTCTGTCAGGAATTCTCTTTGGCCCTGCAGTGATCCTTCTTCAGCCCGTTTTATGGCCACTAGTGTGTGATCAGATAAAATGCCTTTGTAAACCTTCCCATAGCCGCCTTGTCCAACTTTATTTGAGTTGTTAAAGTTGTCGGTAGCTAATGCCATCTCTCGGAAAGTGAATGCTTTTACGCCTTCAATCTTCATTGAAATTTTTGATGCTGCGGAGACAACAAGAACTTGCAGCTCAAAGATGTTTTTATCTGAAAACTGGAATAAGAGCTAGTGAAAAACTTACGCAGATGTTTCCTTGATAGCGAACTCCGGTTTCTAGTTCTTCTTCTGACAATGAGGAATGAGATTAGAACAGAGACTGACACTGCCCAGGCAACTGTTGCTAGTACAATGGCCGCTATGATTTCCTTACTGATGCTTGAGTTGTGTGTCCGGAGCACAACTGCACCGCAAGGAATAAAACAAGTATTTTTAGAAGGAAAAAGACCAAAGAAGCTAAACTTGTATGGAAAATTCAACGTATGGGTCAATATTGTAGAACAAAGTTACAGCAAAGAAAGTACTATTGGAGTACGGTCCCAGGAGGGTGAAATTGAGGAGCTCATATGGTCCAAACAAGTCTGTACGGGGAAAATCCCAAGACGTAAAGATGCCTCTTATCCGCTGGATTTCTGTAATATTAAATGTATGAGAGCCGTTGCTGACCGTCGGGAATATCTTCAAATACATCCTAAGCCGGTGTCCTCCGGCTTCCCAGGAAAATGAATCAATAGCTAGTTGGTATAACTCTAAACTAAGAGATCTGGTCAGGTAAACCTCAAAGTGATAAACGTGTGGAGGGAAATATGAAATACTGGGGCTCTTTAGCCGATAGCCAATTCTCAGAGGTGAGGCACAATAGCAAGGTACAGGAGCTAATGGAACATATTCAAAGTTATCATCTGGAGAGCAGCCATAAACTGGACAAGGACTTGTCAAATTCTGAAGTCTCCCATCCCCTTGATCCTGATATATGCAGAACTGAGCAATGTTTGGTACATTTGCATTACTGCAAATAGGATTGCCTCCAAGTCTGAGCATAAAATGCAATAAAGGTAAGTATGTGGGAGTAGAAACACTAGTAGAAAGCAGAACATTTCTTCTTGATCACAAATGAATAGGAGTAAGCTGCATTCATCAGCATAAAATTTAACTTAGGTTCAACCTCATGAAGTTTGCCAGTAAAATTATAGAAACATTGATGATGCTTCGTTGGCACATTCCATTAGTGAAATTTTGTGGTATGTTATCAAGACAATTTTACAACCTTAAAAATCTTAACCAAATGTCCCAAATTTATTTTTCCATGTCATGTGAAATATGCTTGAATCAATTTAAGAACAGTAGAATTGCCATGCTAAAATTGATATTCCTTCAGAACTGAAAGGAAGCTACTGCCTTATTGACTTTGTAGATCAAAGATAACTAAATGAAATAACAGTCCCGTTACTACAATTGCAAAGTATTAGAAACGTGAAATAAACTGTTCAAATTTCAAGTTTAAATGGTGAACATAAGGAATTGGACCAAACCTAAGGGTGACATTCTCTGGAGGATTCAGTTGTCCTGCAACAGTTGAGAGCAAATTGTTTCGTAGATCACTGCAAATGCAAAAATGCTTGGACTGAAAAAGGTGCTTGTACAAACACATCAATAAGAGTTATAGCCAGTCAATAACATGCTTGGACTGAACTTTCTAAGCAACAGATACATCTACTGATAAATAATATTTCACCCAGCTTTCTGCAATGCATTATGCTTATTGGTCTTACACTGTAAGCCTAGCGCTTGTACTGAAGGTCATATTCTGCCACAAGCTTGCAGGGACAGATCCTTTCAGTGTATTATTCTCAAGAGACCTGTAAAATAGAGAAGTGCCAGCCAAATTAGAACGACAAATGTTGGCATAAGCATCATATCGTATGCGCAATGAGGTGCTGAAATGACTACACAAAAGCATCCTTGACTTTCTGTAACAAAAGCATGTAAAAAGGAAGTACCAATAAATAAAAACTCAAAATTTCAGCAGGACCAAGGCCATAGATAGTTTCTTACAGTTTTTGGAGTGCAGGCAGATCTGAAAAGCTTGACGGTGTCGTTCCACTGAGACGGTTGTTCGAAAGATCACTGCAAACAAGAGAGAGGCATCCTCAGCAGGATACATAAAATCTTATTCCTCTGTTCTCCTGATTGACGATAACACGTCCGGGTTAATCCTAGTTCACTAGGCCAGAGAACAGAGAGATACCAGGTGAATAAAAGAGCATGGATTAGGAGTCCACGTGTCACTCACATAGTTGTCATGTAATCAGAAAGTTTATTTGATGGTATGGATCCTGAGAGACGATTCCAGCTTAGATCACTGCAACAAAAATATTTAAACAAGATATCAAAGATTATTATAGTGGCATTAACTGTAAGCACAACGTTAAATTTAAAAAGAAAAAGTAGAGAAGATATCATATCCTTATATAAGCTCAGACAAATGTGCTTTACTGTTACTATTACCATCAAAACTTACACATAGCTGAGATTTTGTATCCTGCTCAGGTCAGGTATTTGCCCCACCAAACTGCAATTTCTAAGACTCCTGCCTCACCAAAGGTGAAAAATCAGAGTTCTTCATTACAGATCTGTGTGGTATTTTTTTTCTCAGAAATTACTGCTGTCAGCAGTACAAATAACCATAATACAGTGCTTATAATGTTCCAAAACATAAGTTTTAGCTGGGTATTCAACTTGCATTTTGAAGAACATAAATGAATTTCAATAGAGATAGGTATGAGGAAGAAAATGTTGTGAGACGGCATCCATTCAGATAAATAAAGCAATTCAATGTTCTTAACTTGATATGTTTTGCATCCAACGGACTCTGAAAATGAAAATGGCACATCAAATTTCATTTACCATATGAGTCATTGGGATTTCATAGGTGCACCTAGTCCTGAATCTTTGAAGAGCCAAAAACATAAAAAGACGTGATAGAGAGCCTTTCATATTGTGTGATCAGTCCAAACCAGGGCAACAAACAAGATAATTTTTGGGGAGAAGAAACCTGAAGGCTTGAGGTTGTAGGTGTGTTGCTTGGTGGAAAAAATTATACTGAAATTGTTTTGAACAGTAACTTACAGTTTAGCTAATGTGGCGATATTTCCATAAGTTGCTGGAATTTCTGAACCATCAAAGTCGTTGTTATCAAGTTGGCTGAAAAGAACAGAAATAATTAGTACAAGGTACAGAAATATTCATAAAATATTTTATTTCTATAAGCTAATAGTAGAATTACAGAGCATAGATAATCGTTTTTCTCGTGGATATTATAGCTTTTACGGCTGTTTTTTCCAATACATAAGCACCAGGAGTGCCACTCGGAACAATTACTATTATGTGATTCGATGCCCCTTAAAGGAGATGATGTTGATAGATAACGCAAATAAGGCGGAACAGTAGAAGCACGTTCTGATATCCTTTAAAAGCAGGAGTGCCTTACATTTAATCGAAAAAGAAATAAAAGTTGAGATCATGTGACAGAAGAAACAAATGCCTGGTAGAGAAACATACATGACACGCAAGTTCGGCAAGTATGAGAGCTCCGGTGGAAGACTTCCAGACAGGTCATTATTATCCAAAAGTCTGCATACAGTTCCTTCACCAGGTCAGCAAAGTTTCCATCTTCATTAAAGAAGACCAAAACAAAGAGATAAAAATCCATATAAACTCACATGTGAAGAAGCTTGGTCAAATTTGAAAGCTCAGAGGGAATTTGACCACCGATTGAGTTGTTGTTCAAGTGGCTGTATTTAGAAACAATAAGCATATGATTTGTGATATTACAATCTGTGCTCCAGCTAAATAAAGCAGAGAACTTGCTTGAAGATCCACTTACATGTGTTCCAAATTTGTCAAGTTAGCAAATGATTTCGGTATTGGACCTGATATATCATTCTCATCCACTTGAAGCCTATTCAAATTCGAAAGATAACCAAGCTCATCTGGCAAGGTTCCTGAGAGAGAGTTACCACTCAAGAGCCTGTCCCAAAATCATAAATTTCAGTCAAATAAAAGTCATTTAACAAACAACTGAGAGTGAAGCAAAGTATCAAGCATTATATGCAGATGCTTCAGATTAGGAAGTGATTTCAACTTACAAGAGCTTCAAGGAGGCAATATTCCCGATCTCCTTTGGTATGTTCCCAGTCAATTGATTCCGCATGAAGTCCCTTTTGGAAATAGGCAGGATAAAATAACAGATTAGCAGTAACCCAAAAGACTCGTCAAAAAAACTTTCATCCAGTCAATACTTACAAGTTGTTTTTCTAATTTTACTTTTCAGTAACAAGATATTTTTGAACTTACAGAATCTTAAGATGGGTTAGTTTTCCCAGAGCAGGATCAAGACTTCCTGAAAGATTCATATTAAGCAATTGCCTGGATGAAGATGACAAAACAAAATTAGCTGGATAAACATCATTACTTAGAACTGTTTGCAGCCTTACAATTTCGAGGATAGTATGAGAGATAAAGAGTGTAGGTCAAAAAGAGCATACAGTTCCCTGACATGCAGATACCCAACATTGTCAGTCGTGTTAAAACAGAAAACTCCCGTCCAGTTCGATGTGCATGGATCTCCCCTAGTCCAGTTTTGGAGGTGCTTCAAAGGATCGTCTAGACTCCTTTTCACAGCCCGCAATGCACTTACTGTACACGGGACAAGTACAAAGAAACTCATTTGTCAAAGGCCTGATTGATCAGTGCTATTACTGTATTGTGATCATCAGAACCATCATATGGTCATAGCAGCATCATTATATTCTTTAAGAATCATTATGCTCTCTGCATTGTAGATCGACTGCGTCTGTATCAGCTTCTGTTGGGGTATCGTGAGGTAATTCTTGAATCAAGTTTGACCACTAAATTAAAGACAAAGCTTGATCAGCAAGATCTAGTGGCACAGCCCATCACCATTATAAACCGATCAGCTCCTTGCTATGATTCATGACTAATAATGAACGAGTAGCAATAAATTTCCACTGCATTCCATTCCACATTATAGAGCAATTTTTTGTTGGTTTAAGCTGACATTTATAGTTACCAGTAGAAGGATGCATATTTGGGAAACCGTGTCATGTCGTGTTTAAATATTTTGTGTCTAAACGTATTCGGGTTAGAAACTCCAATGATCTGGACATGACACATTTATTTTTCGTGTCTAAGCGGTCGTGTATAAACCGTGTCTAAACCGGATTGACCCATTTAATATAGAATGTCTGTAATATATAAGTATACTTTAATAATATATGATACAACTACTAAAATAATTATATTTATAAACAATTAGTATAATAAATAAGTAAGATTATTTAATTACATAATATTTGACAATAATGAAACATGTAACGTATGTAATATTTTATATATTATAAAATTTTTACATATAAGTAGATTAAATGGGTTCAATATTTATATAAAAATAGTGAAAAAGATTTAATAAACGTATTTAAATGTACACACATATTCAACCTATTTAAACACGTTTATTTATCATGTCTGAATGAGTTCGTGTATAAACGGATCCGTGTCCAAATAGGTTTGACCCAAACCCGCCTAACTCCGTCGTGTCAAAAATTGTCAAGTTTAGATGCGATGAACCTTTAATTAAAGATTAATAGTCCCTATCACCCTGAGGACAATTTGTTCTGTATTATATGAATAAGGGTTGGTGGGGGCATGTAACGGCTGGTGAAACAGAAAAAGAGTAGCACAGGGGACCTGGCAAGAGAAAAGTGTAAATGTAGGGTCAGCTTCAAAAAAATTCTTAAAAAATAGCACATTTTAAAATATTTGCTGAAGTATCGTTTCTAAAACGCTAAAGCAAATGGCATTTTTTTGTAAAGAGAAAATGCCAACTAAATCAACATTTTGTTTGTATTTCAATTAAAGGTCAAATGCTACCGAAATAATTATTTTATTAAATTTACACGAATCACTATATTTACTATTCATTTTATTGTTTGGCGGTGCTCACCGTGCGTAACACGGGTTGGGTGGCTAGTTTCAACTAAAGTAAGACGTTACCGAAATGATGTTTTCTTGAATGGCATTTTCTTGGCAAATAGTAAAAACACCAAACAAGATGTCCTTTTCTTTGCTAATATTACACAGTAAATATTTGGGAGAATTATATTAGTTGTCCTAAAAGTCTATCATTTCTCCTAAATCAGTCCTCTAAGTTTTAAAATGACATTTTCAGTCACAAATGTTTACTCCGTTAGACATGCAAAGTTTATTCTGTTACTTACCGCTAGAATGCTGCTGACGTATCACTAATATCGTTAATTTTTCTAATTTTACCATTAGTTTGCTAAGATGGCACATGAGTTGACATTTTTTATATTAAATATATGACATGGCACATATAAAAAGATATTTTATGGGACCCTAAATAAATTTAGAGCGATTTTCAAGATTTAGAAAAATTAATAAGACAAATTCGTGTTTCGATCTGACTATCCAGCTAGATCAAAATTGAACTAATTGATTTAAAAATAAAATAAATATCGTAGTCCCAACTCGAAAATCATTGTTCATTACTGGTTGAGCCGAGTAAGAAGAACCTACTAAAATGAACCGGGTTGAAAAACGTCAAATTAAATATATTACTGCCATGTCAGCCAATTTAATGGAAATAATATTAATTTAACGCCGTCAGTGACACATAAGCAGCATATGACGAAATAGACTTAACATATATAACGGAGAATATTTAGGACTAAAAATGTTACCCTAAAACTTATAGGACCGACTTAGAAGAAATGAAAAATTTTTAGGACTATCGCTACAATTCTCCTCTAAATATTTACTCCTCAATATTCCAGAGAAAACGCCATCTCATTTAGCTTCTTTTTTTTTTTTACTGTTTGCTAACAAAAAGCCATTTCAGATAACGTTGTCGCTTGAATCAAAACACAAAAAGAAAACTGCTGATTTGGTCAACGTTTTCTCTTTACAGAAAAAAAAAGGCCATTTATTTTAACGTTTTAGAAACATTACTGCAATAAATATTTTGAAATATACTGTTTTTTAAAGAATTTTTTTAAACGGATCCTGCTTTTGCCCCTTTCTCCCGTGGCAACGAGGCAGATTCAGGAAAAGCACGAAGTTCACAGATCTATCACCTTCAGATGGATCGGTCACTTGAGCAGCTCGGAGGAGCACGAAGCAGCAGCATGAAATGGTGAAAACGCATCCGTATGTCCTCAGCTTCAGCATCCTCATAGCCTGGAACAGAAGATACATCATGAAGCTTTATATCACTTCCCTACAACGATTTCTCCTCCAGGTTTACATTGTGATGTAACCAGTAGGTGTAAACAACTGAGGGAAAATCATTAGACAATCAATTCCCATTCAACTGATGAACCAACCAGAGCCAATAACCGGATGAAATCTCAAAATCCTCGAGGAGTAATCTTGAAATGGAGTCGGGGATCTGAAAGACATGAAAACGGAGTCTATCACAGCGTGTCATGGAAGATCTAACTTACATATTTACAGCTCCAGCTCAAAGTCTGAACTGTGAACCAAACTTCACTGCTCAAACCTATTGGAATTGAAACTGAAGGATCCCATAAAATCCGAGGATCATACGTGTCGAAATTGTTAGGAGATCGTAGAAGATATAAACGGAAGCGTACCTAAATCAATAATCGAATGCAATATGATGGAGGGGTTCTGTTCTTCCGGATCTTCACGCAACCGAATGAGGGACTTAGGTGAGCTCTCAACCTCATGCCCTCTACGACTAATGGGATGTCGAGGTTCGTTTATACAGCATGTGGTCCAGGGTCCATAACCCTTTAATTGCACAGTGGTGCGTGAAATTTTATTTATTTCCAATTCCGTCATCATAGAATTAGAAATTATTTTCGAGTATCTACACATTGTCCCTGTAATTATCATTATAGTTCATTTTTAAATTCAATTAGATCAATTAATTAGATAATATGGATACTTGATTATTTAATATATTATTGGACCACATTTAGGTGGATGAAATCCAACAATACCGAGTCAAACATTCAACAAACACCGCCAGAGCAAGTCCCTGGGGGCCAGAGCTGGTCAGAGTGGGCGACGAGAAGCGAGGCTTCCGATAGTCCATTGCAGTCGTCACGATCAAGGAAGTCACGACAAGAAAAGCGGACTTTTCCTCCCTCAGAGGGAACCTGATCTGTCCCCGTCGTCGCGCGGTGGTTGCATCCATTTCGGCCAATAAAATAGAATCGACTACGACACGGCGGATACTCGTCAACTCTGATTTGTTTTATTCCAACTTCTCTGCAATTCACTTGTATAAAGGAAAATTCTGCCATCCAGTAACATTATCGTCTCTGGACAATCTCAACCGTCCAACTTTCCTATTTAATCTCAGCCATTTATCACATTAACCGGTTGCCAAGCATTCCCCCTTTTTTTTTTGGTTTCTTTTCTTTGAAAAACCATCTATACAAGAAACAAAACGGAATAATGAGTAGAGTTGATCATGTTCGCGTATCCTAACTGGACCGTATAGGTTCCCCTTTTGTCGAAGCCCGGAGGAAGACAAATTACTCGTCCAAAAGGCAAGAGTTTAAAATAAACGTAGTTAATTAGAGATTTACCATTTGATTGATTTGAATCGAGCCCATATTAATTAAGAATTATATATTGGATTTGAAAATATTATTAGATAGTGTATGGACAAAAAAAAAAGAAGAGTTTAAAATTTAAAATGAGTAATTAATTAATGAAAAGACGGTGATCAAATATTCCATATCATCATCCCTCCAGCAACTCCGTTGATTAGACAAAGTTACTTATTTGTACGTGAACTCATGGGATGTACGGATGGATCCACTTTGAATAGTGCTCTCTGTCTTTTAACATAACAAATGCTTGGTCGAAAGTGATGCAATTGTCTTTTCACATGACAAATGCTTTGTGGAAAGTGATGCAATTTGGGGCCCACTTGCTATATACCCACTTCTTTACCAGTAAAGAAAAAGAAAATCACAGTTTTTAATTAGGCACTGGTACTTGGATATTTTGCATGTAAAATTTTTTTAAATTCGAAAAAATTTATAAAACTTCTTAAGCTATTAAATTGATATAAAGATCTCTTAATGATGCGTAGAGGATTTGGGAAATTAAAAAGACAACAAAGTATATCAATATCGATCGGCTGAGATTATTAAATATTTCTTTTTATTAAGTAAGTTCTTTAGTTTAATTTTTATGAATAAAGAACATTTATATCGAGAGAGTTTTACAACATTAGAATGTTGATCTAACTTGAATATAAATTAATTATGATATATTAAACTTCTGTATTTCAACAAAGAATATGAGGAGTCTTATCAACAAAATTAAAATTGACATTTTAATTTAATTTCAAGCGGACGAAAATATTACAGAATCAATTTGCTTCTATCATTTTTAAATTAGGTGGTCATGCCACGTGTAGCTTGTAAATTGTCGTGTCTGAGATAAGAACGAATTTAAAATATCAGACAAAGACATCAATCCATCATAAATGATTATAATCACTTCTCAGCATATCTTAAGCTGTCTAATTATATCGTTGAATATGTGTGTGAACGGATTATTGGTAAAATAAATGACTTGGGCCGGGAGGAGTCTGTCAAAAATGGATCCGAACTTATATCAGTGGGAGATTACAAGAGAAGGGTCCAGGTCTTGGTTTAACATTTTTTTAGGGCTAATAACCTAATTACATATGTACTTTGACCAAACTGTCACTTTTAGCACGACCTCTTTTATGTGACCTAAAAATATATGAACTTTAAAATATTTGTTCCGTTTAGCATGACGACACAAAACCCGTCAATATGTTAGTCTTGCACATGTGGCGGACGGAGGCCGATGTAGCTTCCCCACATCACCGAGTGAGGCGAAATGTCATTTATGCTCATTTATCGTGCTCTCTGAAATTAAAAAAAAAAAAAAAACGAAGGGCACCAATGTAATTGCATGTGCCGAAAATTAAAAAATTAGAAGGGTTGCTTCGTTGAAGCCCTAAGTCCTTTCTCCCGCTCTTCTCCTCTCGTCTTCGTCAAGGTCCCGGAAGCATAGTGGACCCATGGTTGGTGATCCTAGAATTAGAGTGGTCGTTGGTGGTCTCAGAAGCAGAGTGGATTGGTTGTTGGAGGTCCCTGTGAAGAAGCACTAGTACAAGTTATCCTCAAAGGCGATAGTGGTCCCCATCACGGTACGAAGCACATTACTTAATTAGTGTTTTAATTGTTATTTAAGTATGGCTACATTGAACTAATAGCACGGTCATTTTCTTAGGGCAGAATGGATATATACTTTGAAATGCTTGTGTACGTCATGGTGGAAGAATGATCTTTGAACCTGATGTTGCATATGTTGGAGGTGAATTGATGCCTTCTGAACAAGATGGTGATCGGACATCGTGAATTGATTTCATAACCTCACTAGGAATCAGTAATCAGCTAAATTGTGGTATAAAATTCCCAGGCAAAGCATGTCTATTGGTTTAATCGAGATTAGAGGTGATGCTAAAGTTATAGCCATGGCTCGACTTGGGATCAAACATGGTTGTATTCATATATATGTTGAAGTGAATAGCTTAAATGATGGGGAGGAAGCTGCAAAAAATTTTGAAGCTGAAGGTTTGACTGGTTCAGGTGATGAAGAAAAATCATCGGTAGAGGAGGAGTCTAATAACCTAGATTCTTATGAGAATGATGAGGATGATGAAAACTTTAATGAAGCAATAAGTAACAGGAGATCATACATGCTGAGAAAGGGGAGAGTGGGTGAAACAAGTAAAGGAAATGGGCAGCAGCAGGAACAGATTGAACCTCAATCGGATCAAGTACTAGGAGAAGAGATTTCAAGTGATTATGATTCATTGAGTGATGAAGTTATAACACCACATACCAGTGATGATGAAGAGGGGAAGAGAAAGAGGAAGGAGAGGGGTAAGAGTAAAGGGTTTGATCAACTATGACTTGGCAAGAAATTCGAGTCATTGAAGAAGTTCAAGGAAGTTATGCAAGATTATGCCATTAAAAGTGGCAAGCCTATTAGGTGGACTAGAACTAGAAAGAAGAAAGTGGAAATTATGTGTGCAAAAAATTGTCTATGTAGAATATGTGGCAGTTTCACTTAAAGGAAGGATGGCTTTATAGTGAAGAGGTATAAGTTTGAGCACAAGTGTTCTAGATCTGCAAAGAACATGCAAGTGACATCTAAATGGTTTGGAAAGCGCTATTTGGAGAAATTTAAAGATAATTCTAATTGGAGCATAGTGGAATTAATCAAGGATGTGAACCAGAATTTTGCTATGAGAGTTAGTAAGACTGTTGCTTATAGAGTTAGGGCAGAGGCAACAAAATTGCTAACAAGCTCACTGAATGAGCACTATAGCATATTGTCATCATATATGGCTGAGTTAAGGAGGGCAAATAAGTACAGTCATTTTTTTATCTTCATGTTGAGAGGAGTAAAGCTAATTCAGAAGCCATCTTCAAGAGAATTTATAGTTTCATCTACTGGATTATGTTTTCTGTTGCCCTTTTTTTGTGTTTCCCTCGTTGACTACATTCTTCTATTTAATTTATTAACAGGAAGAGATGATTAGGGGAAGGCTGGGATACGAGAACTTGAATGATCCACTTCGTATCTCAAACGAGGCTAAGTTACCTGGCCATGTTGTTGATAAGAAACTCAGGAAGTAATCGAAGGATGGCTAAAACCTGTTCTATGAGTTCTTCTCCTCATATTTTGATTTTCCCCAGAAAAAGCTGTTGCAAACAACTCTCTATATATCCAACTATCGGATGAATTATTGGAGAGTTGATTGGTTTTAAATGATTTAAGCCTGTGATGTTAGTTTATAACGAAGGGACTGAAGATATCACTCAAGGAGCTCGTTTAGTTGCAAAGATATTTTCCTACAGAATCATGAAACTTATTTTCGCTATCTGAGAATCCACTATTCAAGTTCCATGAAGCTGACACAACTTCGGTTCGGTTGTGGAAAATTGAGAAAGTTTCCTGTTTTCTTTTTCTTCCATTTAACTCAAAAGGTGAGGGAGTCGGTGACAGATTGCACCCTATATGAGATGCTTTTGTGATGAAAACATAAATTCTTGTCTATTGTTTCTTCGTGAAAGGGAGTTCAAGCACTGTTTTTGTGTGAGAAAATGGAAGCATGTCTCGAACATGGTAATTCTTCATTAGGACACAATTCGTTCACAGCTCTTGTTTGTAACTCTCAGGCTTTTTCACATGCAGGATGAGTCACAGGAGTACATCAAGAGGCGCCAATTTGAAGAACCAGCCAGCTTGAATTCGAGTTTCGGGGAAGGGAGCATCAGGCGTAGTGGAAGCGCGTCCTCTCTCAACATGATTGGGATTAAACGTGCAAAGACAGGATGCTAAGCGGGAGCGAATCTTAATGATATCCTTTAAGATGGCATGGTTTCAAATGAGTGATCGTGAGCATAGGCTAACAATTTTCTTGGTGAGCCCCGCCAGTGTTCTTGGTTTTTGGGTCTATTTTTTTACCTCCATTTACTATGATTTGTGAGATTGTTGCTATTTTGGTGCAAAACAAAGTGACAAACACAGAGAAAAATGTAAAAAGGGAAAAGAAAGAAAAACAGAAAGAGGAGGAAGCAAAGGGTGGTGTATTTGTTGAAGTCTGCTGTGGATTGCGGAAGTCGGTTTTGCATGTAATCACGGAAGAACATTCTTTGTATTTATTCTTGTAATTGATATTACTGTCTAGCATTATTGAATATATATGTGTGTGTGTGTTTGGTAGGTACTGAATATACATCCTTTTGTTCTTATATTCCCCAAGTTTTGTTCTTTCGAACGAGAATAATCGGTACTGAACAGTTCAATGTCACTATGCATGAGATCGACAACGGATGGAACTAGAAGTGGATAGAAGATTCCCATCTTGTGACAAACATTCAGTATGCGTTTACAAATATTCAGTAACTTCTCCATGTGCTTTGTATTTCGTACTTGACAGTTGGATTGGAAGGTTAGTGGACCAGTGCGGAGGTTGTTGCCAGGTGTTACTCGGAATGTGATCTTCAGCTAACAGTTCTAGGTAACTTTGATTTCTTCAACTAGCACGTCGAGGTGACAGGTCGAGACAGAGTTATCCATGCCTTTCCTTTTGGGACAGGAAGTAGCTGCCTTGAGATTGGGAGGGTGTAATGGGTTGTTGGGAATGTGGAAGTTTTTGTCAACAACCAAAAGGACAGGGATGAACGGGTAAAGGGGACCTTAGAGAGAGATCTGTGGTATGTTTTCTCCGTGCACATGGTAGGTTTACACGTTCTCGAGGAATCCTATGAGAGAGCGGGTCTTGTCTAACATGTCATATTTTCAGGACCCGATAAGAAATTCTCTCTTAACATATGGCAAATAACCCCCCTCCATTTTTTTTTGGCCTTAAAACTTTATTTATATACTCAGAAAACCGCATATATGTTTTCGTTTTTGAGTACAGAGATGTTAATGGGCCCTTTGGCAACATTGTGGCTCAGGCCAAGTTACATGATATCTGGATGGGCTTTGCTTTAACCCAATAGCTGATTGTTACAATGGAATTCAAGTTTTATTATTATTCTGGTCCGACAATCTTACGGGAGAGAGTACGTGGTAGTTGCATTTACAGGTAAAACAGAGAGAAACGCACAACTTATGTACACGATAAATACATAAAACCAATTCTCAAAGAGTATCCAGAAAAAGTTACAGCAAAGTTGCCACGATAGCTAACCTATCGAGGTGTTACTGTCGGAATAACACCGCTGACGAGATCGCTCCCCGACACCGTGGAAGATGGATACCTTTCCCGGCTCACATAGGCAGAAGATTCAGCGTATGATTGGCCTGATGAGTACACTGAGGCAGTATCGGAGAATAGAACGTCGCTCTCGGGCATCATCTTGAGGATGCTTTCCAGCTCCCGAACCACGTCTAGCATCGACGGACGCCTCTCAGGCTTGTCGTCGCAGCACAGGAGGGCCAGAGTCAGGAACTTCTCGATGCATTCTGATGGGTAAGAGCCCATCTTGCTGTCTATGATTGAGAACATCATTCCTGATTGATTCACCATATTTACCTGAAACGGGGCCGTATTTATGTTAGATCCAGAATGGAGATTCTTGCCTAGGTTTGGCTGTTAAGATGGATACTTCTACACCCATTTCAGAAAGATTTCATGCAGTGATAGCTATGGTAGAATGTGATTGAGCAGGAAAGAGAGCAAGAAAACCACCTCACGGACAATATTCTTTCCATGTGATATCGGTTGCATTCCAGTCAAGAGCTCCAGGAATACTACTCCGAGGCTGTAGACATCACTTTTGTCGGTCAGCTTGTGGGTCAAGAAGTACTCTGGATCAAGATAGCCCTGCAGAGGTAACCATATGCAGTAAGTGGTTAGTCAAAGCAATTGAGGGACACTAGTGAGAGGTGTTTTGCAGAAAGATAGGATGAACGTTGAGTCTGCAAATGAACTCCAGCAGATGAAATAGTTGAAACCTACCGGTGTTCCCTTTACAATTGTTGAAACGTGGTGAGGAACAGCTCCTTCTTCATCTAGGACAGGAGCAAGCCGCGAGAGACCAAAGTCAGCGACTTTAGCAGTGAGCTTGGAGTCCAAGAGAATGTTGGTGGCTTTGATATCCCTGTGGAAAACTGGAGGATTCGCTTCAGTGTGGAGATAAAGGATTCCCTTGGCTGCACCTAAAGCGATCCGTAGCCTCATTCCAAAGTTGAGATGCTCCTTAGCCCTACCTGTGAATTGCTGAATATTAATTTTTGGCGTAAGAGGGAAAGACAAAAGGTGAAAAGCCAACAAAATAAAGTACAAAGTCAAATCATGTTACTCTACTCTTCTAAATCTAAAGGTCAATCTAACGTTTCCACTGCAGATGATTCCCAGAATGCAAAAAAGCTTTAGGGTATAATGATTCTACTCTCCCTATCTCAGTCAGTCATTTACAAGACTATATGATATGCTGAAATCATATGTTAACCTTTGGAAAAAAAAAATTGTCTTTGGTTTTAAAGAAGTCATAGTTCCATACCGGAGAGCCAATCCCGCAGGGTACCATTGGGCATGAACTCGTACACCAGCATCTGCAAATGCAATCAAGAGCGTGAACTACTTGAGTAATGACAAGAACCAATTCAATTGATAGAATAATTTTAATCTATCCACACAAAATTAACAAAAGGGATTGTTGTAAGAGCCTGTAAATTGTGGCGAAAGCCCAACAGCCAGATTTCTTATTCAATCAAAAGCCTGCCAGTACAACAATCTGCAGGCAAGCATTTGAAAGTAGCTACCAGCGAGAAAAGTCACCTGTTCCTCTTCTTCATCACAGTATCCTACCAAGGACACTAGGTTTCGATGATGTAGCCTTGACAATAATTTTATCTCTGTTAAGAATTCTCTTTGGCCCTGCAGCGATCCTTCTTCAGCCCGTTTTATGGCCACTAGTGTGTGATCAGATAAAATGCCTTTGTAAACCTTTCCATAGCCGCCTTGTCCAACTTTACTTGAGTTGTTAAAGTTGTCGGTAGCTAATGCCATCTCTCGGAAAGTGAATGCTTTTACGCCTTCAATCTTCATTGAAATTTTTGATGCTGCGGAGACAACAAGAACTTGCAGCTCAAAGATGTTTTTATCTGAAAACAGGAATGAGCTAGTGAAAAACTTACACAGATGCTTCCTTGATAGCGAACTCCGGTTTCTAGTTCTTCTTCTGACAATGAGGAATGAGATTAGAACAGAGACTGACACTGCACAGGCAACTGCTGCCAGTACAATGGCCGCTATGATTCCCTTACTGATGCCTGAGTTTTGTGTCGGGAGCACAACTGCACCGCAAGGAACAAAACAAGTATTTTTAGAAGGAAAAAGACCAAGGAAGCTCAACTGCATGGAACATTCAACGTATGGGTCAATAATGTAGGACAAAGTTAAAGCAAAGAAAGTACTATTGGAGTACGGTCCCAGGAGGGTGAAATTGAGGAGCTCATATGGTCCAAACAAGTCTGTACGGGGAAAATCCCAAGATGTATAAATGCCTCTTATCCGCTGGATTTCTGTAATATTGAACATATGAGAGCCATTGCTGACTGTTGGAAATATCTTCAAATACATCCTAAGCCGGGGTCCTCCAGCTTCCCAGGCAAATGAATCAATAGATAGTTGGTATGACTCTAAACCAAGAGATCTGGTCAGGTAACCCTCAAAGAGATCAATGTATGGAGGGAAATATGAAAGACTGGGGCTCTTTAGCCGATAGCCAATTCTCAGAGGTGAAGCACAATAGCAAGGTACAGGAGCTAATGGAACATATTCATAGTTATCATCTGCAGGGCAGGCATAAACTGGACAAGAACTTGTCAAATTCTGAAGTTTCCCAACCCCTTGATCCTGGTATATGCAGAACTGAGCAATGTTTGGTGCGTTTGCATTACTGCAAACAGGATTGCCTCCAAGTCTGAGCATAGAATGCAATAAGGTAAGTATGAGGGAGTAGAAATACTAGTAGAAAGCAGAACATTTCTTCTTGATTTCAAATGAATAGGAGTAAGCTGCATCCATCAGTATAAAATTTAACTTAGGTCCAAGACGTATAATGATGCTTCGTTGGCACATTCCATTAGTGAAATTTTGTAGTATATTATCAAGACGATTTTACAACCTTAAAAATCTTAACCAAATGTCTCGAGTTTATTTTTCCATGTCGTTAATTGGTTGTGCGAAATATGATTGAATCAATTTAAGAACAGTAGAATTGCCATGCTAATAATTGACATTCCTTCAAAATTGAAAGGAAGCTACTGCCTTATTGACTTCGTAGATCAAAGATAGCTAAATGAGATAACAGTCCCATTACTACAATTGCAAAATATTAGAAACGTGAAATAAACTGTTCGAATTTCAAGTTTAAATGGTAAACATAAGGAATTGGACCAAACCTAAGGGTGACATTCTCTGGAGGATTCAGTTGTCCTGCAACAGTTGAGAGCAAATTGTTTCGTAGATCACTGCGAATGCAAAAATGCTTGGACTGAATAACATGCTTGGACAAACACATCAATAAGAGCAATAGCCAGTCAATAACATGCTTGGACTGAACTTTCTAACCAACAGATACATCTAGTGATAAATAATAGTTCACCCGGCTTTCCGTAATGCATTATGCTTAGTGGTCTTACATTGTAAGCTTAGCGCTTGCAACAAAGGTCATATTCTGCCACAAGCTTGCAGGGACAGATCCAGTCAGTGTATTATTCTCAAGACCCCTGCAAAATAGAGAAGTGCCAGCCAAATAAGAAAGACAAATGTTGGCATAAACATCATATTATATGCGCAATGAGACGCTGAAATGACTACACAAAAATATCCTTTACTTTCTGTAACAAGAGCGTTGAAAAAGGAAGTACCAATAAATAGAAACTCAAAATTTTAGCAGGACCAAGGCCATAGATAGTTTCTTACAGTTTTTGGAGTGCAGGAAGATCTGAAAAACTTGACGGTATAGATCCATTGAGATGGTTGTTCGAAAGATCACTGCAAACAATGGAGAGGCATTCTCAGCAGAATATATAAAATCTTACTCCTTTAAGATCATATCTTTGTTTTCTATTTAATGAGTTTTTTAATGAGTCTGTTTTTATGTTATTTCGTACTGTGCAATTCCTCTGTTTGTGGGTTTTCCCCCCTGAATTACTATAACACGTCTGGGTTAATCCTAGTTCACTGGGCCAGAGAACCCATGAGATACCAGGTAAATAAAAGAACATGCATTACAGATCCACATGTCACTTACATAGTTGTCATATTATCAGAAAGTTTATTTGATGGTATGAGTCCTGAGAGACGATTCCAGCTTAGATCACTGCAGCAAAAATATGTAAACAAGATATCAAAGATTCTTATAGTGGCATTAACTGTAAGCACAATGTTAGATTTAAAAGAAAAGGTAGAGAAGATATCATATCCTAATATAAGCTCGGACAAATGTGTTCTACTATTACTACTACCATCAAAACTTACACATAGCTGAGATTTTGTATCCTGCTCAGGTCAGGTATTTGCCCCACCAAACTGCAATTTCTAAGACTCCTGCCTCACCAAAGGTGGAAAATCAGAGTTCTTCATTACAGATCTATGTACATTTTTTCACAGAAATTACTGCTGTTACTAGTACAAATAATCATAATAAAGTGCTTATAACATTCCAAAACATAGGTTTTAGCTGAGTATTCGACTTGCATTGTGAAGAACATAAATGAATTTCAATGGAGATAGATATGAGGAAGAAAATGTTGTGAGAAGACATCCATTCAGATAAATCAAGCAATTCAATGTTCTTAACTTGATGCGTTTTGCATCCAATGGACTCTGGAAATGGCACATCAAATTTCATTTACCATATGAACCATTGAGATTTCATATCAGTCCCAACCAGTACAACAAGCAAGATAGTCTTTTGGTAGAAGAAACCTGAAGGCTTGAGGTTGTAGGTGTGTTACATGGTAGAAAAAATTATACTGAAATTGTTTTCAACAGTAACTTACAGTTTAGATAATGTGGAGAGATTTCCATAAGTTGCTGGAATTTCTGAACCGTCAAAGTTGTTGTTATCAAGTTGGCTGAAAAGAACAGAAATAATAAGTACAAAGTACAGAAATATTCATAAAATATTTTATTTCTATAAGCTAATAGTAGAATTACAGAGCACAGATAATCTTTTTTCTCAAGGATATTGTAGCTTTTACGGCCTTTTTTCTCAGACACAAGCACCAGGAATGCCACTCGGATCAGTTACTATTTTCTGATTCGATGCCTGTTAAAAGAGATAATGTTGATAGATAACGCAAACAAGGCAGAACAGTAGAAGCATGTTCTGATATCCTTTAAAAGCAGAAATACCTTACAATTTAATGGAAAAAGAATTAAAAGTTGAGGTCATGTGACAAAAGAAACAAATGCCTGGTAGAGAAACATACAGGATACGCAAGTTTGGCAAGTATGAGAGCTCCGGTGGAAGACTTCCAGACAAGTCATTATTATCCAAAAGTCTGCATACAGTTCCTTCACCAGGTCAGCGAAGTTTCCATCTTCATTAATGAAAACCAAAACAAAGAGAAAAAAATCTACATAAACTCACATGTGAAGAAGTGTGGTCAAATTTGAAAGCTCGGAAGGAATTTGACCACTGATTGAGTTGTTGTTCAAGTGGCTGTATTTAGAGACAATAAGCATATGATTTGTAATATTACAATCTATGCACCAGCTAGATAAAGTAGAGAACTTGCTTGAAGATCCACTTACAGGTGTCTCAAACTTGTCAAGTTAGCAAATGATTTCGGTATTGGACCTGATATATCATTCTCATCCACTTGAAGCCTAGTCAAATTCAAGAGATAACCAAGCTCATCTGGCAAGGTTCCTGAGAGAGAGTTACCATTCAAGAGCCTGTCCCAAAATCATAAATCTCAGTCAAATAAAAGTCATTCAACAAAAAACTAAAAAACCCTAAAAAAAAACAAAGTATATGCAGATACTTCAGATTAGGAAGTGATTTCAACTTACAAGAGCTTCAAGGAGGCAATATTCCCGATCTCCTTTGGTATGTTCCCAGTCAATTGATTCCACATGAAGTCCCTTTTAGAAATAAGCGGGATAAAATAACAGATTAGCAGTAACCCAAAAGACTTGTCAAAGAAACTTTCATCCAATCAATACTTGCAAGATGTTTTTCTAACTTGACTTTTCGGTAACAAGATGCTTTTGAGCTTACAGAATCAGAAGATGGGTTAGTTTTCCTAAAGCAGGATCAAGACTTCCTGAGAGATTCATATTAAGCAATTGCCTGGATGAAGATGACAAAACAAAATTAGCTGATAAACATCATTACTTAGAAATGTTTGCAGCCTTACAATAGTATGAGAGATAAAGAGTGTAGGTAAAAAAGAACATACAGTTCCCTGATATGCAGATACCCATCATTGTCAATCGTGTTAAAACACAAAACTCCTGTCCAGTTTGATGTGCATGGATCCCCCGTAGTCCAGTTTTGGAGGTGCTTCAAAGGATCGTCTAGACTCCTTTTCACAGCCCGCAATGCACTTACTGTACATGGGACAAGTACAAAAAACTCATTTGTCAAAGGCCTGCTTGATCAGTGCTATTACTGTACTGTGATCATCAGAACCATCGTACGGTCATAGCAGCACCATTATATTCTTTAAGAATCATTATGCTCTCTGCTTTGTAGATCGACTGCATCCGCATCAGCTTCTGTTGGGGTATCGTGAGATAATTCAAGAATCAAGTTTGACCATTAAAGACAAAGCTTGAGCAGCAAGATCTAGTGGTAGCTCAGCCCATCACCATTATAAACAGATGAGCTCCTTGTCATGATTCTTGACTAATAATGAATGAGAAGCAATAAATTTCCACTGCGTTCCATTCCACATTATAGACCAATATTTTTTGCTGGGTTAAGCTGACATTTATAGTTACCAGTAGCGGATGCAGTGAATCTTTAGTTGAAGATTAATAGTCCCTCTCACCCCAAGGCCAAATTGTTCTGTATTATAAGAATAAGGGTTGACGGGGGCATGTAATGGCTAGTGAAACAGAAAAGCGTAGCACATGGGACCTGGTAACGAGGCAGATTCAGGAAAAGCAAGAAGTTCACAGATATATCACCTTCAGATGGATCAGTTACTTGAGCAGCTTCGAGGAGCACGAAGCAGCATGAAATGGTGAAAATGCATCCATATGTCCTCAGCTTCAGCATCTTTATATCCTGGAACAGAAGATACATCATGAAGCTTTATATCACTTCCTACAACGATTTCTCCTGCAAGTTTATTTTGTGATGTACTTAGTAGATATGAACAACTGAGGGAAAATCATTAAACAATCAATTTCCATTCAACCGATGAAACAACCAGTTACCGAATGAAATCTCAAAATCCTCAAGGAGTAATCTTGAAATGGAGTCAGGATCCGAAAAAGGCGAACACAGAGTCTATTACATCAGAAGGACTATCACATGTCATGGAAAATCAACTTCCATATTTACAGTTCCAGCTCCAAGTCTGAAATATGAAAAAAAATGAAAAACTTACCAAATCGAACCAAACTTCACAGCTCAAACCGAGTCAAACATTCAACAAACACCGCCAGAGAAAGTCCCTGGGCTGGAAACCCTAGAGCCAGAGCGGCCGAGCTCAAATAGAGTTCGCGTGGCAGCTGGTCAGAGTGGGCGACGAGAAGAGAGGCTTCCGATAGTCCATTGCAGTCGTCACGACAAAGGCAGCCACGACAAGAAAAGCGGACTTTTCCTCCCTGCGTGTGAAACTGATCTGGTGCGGTGGGCGTTGCGGCCCCGTCGTCGCGGTGGTTGCATCCATTTCGGCCAATAAAATAGAATCGACTACGACACGGCGGATACCGGTCAGCTCTGATTTGTTTATTCTAACATCTCTGCAATTCACTTATATAAATAGAGCAATATGTATGTAGAATATCTGCACAGTATATGCATATACATTTTTCTGTTTACACCATGATCTATCTCGAACCGGGGAAAGCGCATCAAGAGACCAATTTGAGATCGAACCGGAATTTCTCAGAAAAATTCCGGTCGACCCTCACAACCTGAAATCGTTCATTTGAGACCTAATCACTGCTAAACCAATCTCAAATTTGTTATAAATATACATGTATGGTGGCTTGTCAGCCTGAGTCGCCATTGTTGTGATCCTGATGAAAGTGACTTGAGGGTGAACCGTGGACTTTCTTCACTGGGCAGCGCCAATCCTCTAAAACTAAAATGTCGGAGGAGACAGTCCCACGCGCCTAGCTGCGAGTGATAGACACGCTCCAGCTCCTTCCATATTTATTGACAGGTGAATTTTTTTAAATAGGGGTAATCTCATTCTTTCGGCTCGAATATGAATTAGTTAAGTGTGGATCGAGCTTTTAATTTTAATTACCAATTGCTTTCTTAATTTGATGACATATAAATGTGAAAATGTGTTTTATATATGTATAAGTATATATAAATACATACAAGAAGTTGAAATTGACAGTGTTATAATCAACATGAACTTGCTCATCCGGTCGCTTTAAATCAAAGCCCATGTCATTCTAGCACAGTACTCGCTCTACATCAATCACATATACCCGTGCAATGATATTAACATTTGAAGTGTTCAATGAAGTCGACTGGATCTGGAATAATCAACATTTCCCCAAAAACATGTCAGATTACATCAAAGTCCTGTCACCGAGCAAGCAACGTCACTGAATATGTTATCTTATGTACGGCCATTGAACAGCAAAGGGCCAGGAAAATTCTCACCAAGTCGTCCACCTCTTGCAGCACAGTCTTTGTTCCTTTCCCTTCCTCGTAAGATAAAGCCCAGACATTGAAAGTTTCACGCATTGACGAGGCAAGGGTGGGTATGTGAATTCAACTAGAACACAGAACCAGAAGTCTCTGGTTCAGGTGCTATGGTGCCTAACCGTGGGTAGATGAAGATCTAGTTTTCGATTTCCCGGACCACCTCGAGCGTTGTAGGATGGGCATTCCATCCTCGGGTCAGGTGTTATGCAGAACTCGAATGGTACTGCCCCATTCCCCAGTCTATTCAGATAACGCCTAGCAGGAACTCCTTTACCACAGTTCTTCTGGAAGTTCAAAATCTATATGGTTGGAGTTACTGTCTTCAGAAGAGTTTTGACAAACTCCAACTCCAAGCAACCGAAAATCAAAATTAATCAAGTCCGCGCACATGCCTTTGAACGGTGATCAGGTCAAAAGTAATAGTTTTATGCTTTAGCAAGATACAATCTTTCTGGACAAGTTCTACTAGATTGCTACTTCTCACAAGAAAAAGAAAAGGAGACCAATGAGAAAAAAATGAATCGAAAACTCATAAATGGAGGAGTCTTAATAAAAGCGCTAAGATCGGGAACATGGCCCCCAGCAACTTACAGTTTCTAAGACTCCTGTCAAGATGAACAGTGGAAAAAGGAAGCAATACAGTATTGAATAGGAGTCCTAGGAACTGCCATTCCATCAGAATCGAATGCGCCTAACAACTTCTTAAAGTAATGAAAAGAGGAGTTCATTGATTTGATTGTTGTCATCCTCCATTAGACATTTCTGACTGTGCAGTTGAACATAAATGTTGCAATAGGCCTAAGACCTAGACTTCTATGAATCAGGATACATGTACAGTAAATGAATGCTTACAAAACATTTTTGAGACAGGTATAAGAAAAACTAATGAGTTATTGTGGGAGCCACAAGATTACAAGCCGGAGAGGTGATCAGAACCAATAGCCGGACAGTTCTTGGGATGATAAGCAAACGATTCCGCCAACTCAATAGCATCCGGGACCCTAAGCCGAGTTCCCTGCTGCCCCACTACCGTGGATGCAACCCTAGCAGCTAATGAACCAATTCCTTTCAAGTCAGAAGCGCCCTTTAGAATCCCATACAATACACCCGATGCATACGCATCTCCAGCTCCACAAGTATCAACAGGTATACAGGGCGAAGGAGGTATATAGATTGCTTCTCCCTTGACTCCAAAGTACGAGCCCTTTGGTCCATCAGTAACTGAGATTAGAGGGACAAAATGGCTGAGGTACCTTGTCGCAGCAACTGGGCTCTCCTTTGAAGAGAAGTCGCATAGAGCTCGGGCTTCATCACTATTTCCCAACACAATATCAGCATATTCTCCAATGACTTCCCTGAGAGAGATAAGGTGTATATAATGAGATCCATACCAACATAGAGAACTGCTGTCTAAGTACATGCATGTGAGGATTCATTCATCCAGCAAGAAAGAAAAGCTGTCAAGATTCCTCAAAAGTGCCAAGAGAGAGCAACCAAGGGGCCTTCTGAGCAGAATTCATGCATCTGACTTTTCTTAAAAATCTCAGATACCAGATGCAGGTAATTGAGGAAGATGCTCTTAAGACAAAAGATGGCAGAACCAGGATCAGTTGTTGGAAAAAACAATCATGTCAGTTGAAAAAATTATGATTTTCCATGGAACATAATAACAAATCAAGTTTCAGTAAGGGCGCATCTGGTTTCGTTCCACAAAAGGAATCAGAATGAGGCGGAATAAGAAAAGGAGTGATGAATGACCCTTTCTTTGTTCGATTATGAATAATATAACAAAATTTGCTTGGGATTTGGAACGCATGTTAAACAAGCCAAAGCAAGCATTATGCTGATCTAAAAAATATAAGAAGCAGAAAGCAGATGGCACTTCCTCATAATAGCATGGACAATTTGTTGAGAGTCTTTTCTTGCACCACAACGAGATTAGATATTTCATCAGTTTCGAGAGGTCTTCTGGATATAAATTAGGTGCTAGAGTATTAATTGGAGTATGGGTAACTCATCGTGTGTGAAACTCCTCTAAAGAATCCAAATAAGAATTATCCACATTTGCTAGTTCTCAAGATCTTCAGGTTTCAGGAGCACTGCGGACTGGTACTCCTAGTATACATAGACAGACCAAAAAATGATCCCCTTTATGGTAATCTGTCTTTCTAATGAGGAATTTCAGCATTGTAAAGTATGATTTACTGAACAAGTTGCATGAAATGAATAGATGACAAAGAATATGGAATGGCCAAAAGCTGCCAAATCATGACCCAACGAATTGGCCTATCAACCTCTTGTAACAGCCAACATTTCTCGAATCATATACCAAAAGAATGCAGTGCTAATCTTAAGGAAATTGGAGAGGAACCAGTAAAAGATTAATTATGTTTTAAGGTAAGCATTTGATTAAGAAAAGAAATCTATGAGAGAGATGACATGCTGGAAATGAAGAGGAACTGCTAAAAAATCTTACCAGAAATCATCATAATGTTTCTCTATGCACGAGACATCTGATGCTGTTACAGCAACTAGAGCACCATGGCTACGTGCTTCTTCACATGCTTTTTTTATTGTTTTGATCGTATCAGGCAGCTCAAACAAATACCCTTCAACTACAAGTATATTCGTTTTGGATACTATGCTGGCAAGGCCTGCATCGTATTTAACAGTGGAAGACGTTCCCTGAGAACATGAATAAATTGCTGCAATTAGGTCCCATCTAATAAACATCAAACACAACTTGCAGCAAAACTTTATCAGGCATGAGATAAAGTCGTTCCAACTACAACCTCCAGAACTCATCACAGAATTTGCAGTCACCAGAATTAATTACCTGGTACGCCAGCATGGTGCGTTGGGCATCAGGAGTTGTGAGAACGATAACGGTCCCAGTTGTCCCATCATTGACAGGGGCCGACAGAAAATTGACATTGGCCCGATGCAATTTGGCTCTATGAAAACAATAAGCGAAGAATATTGCCAACATCATCAACCACAAAAATGACAGGAATACTGCCATGAATAGAACTTCCAAACAACCTATCCTTCGTGCCATTATAGACTTAAGCCAAAGCAAAAAAGAGTATGCAATGCCCCTAACCTATAAAATCCACCCAAAGGATCGCCTCCCACGCTCCCAGCCATTGCAATACTCAGGGCTGGACATCCAATAGGCCGACTACCAAGCCTGGCAAGGGCGACGAGGCTGTTAGAGAGAGACCCACCAGCAGCAGCCTTATAACTGCAGCCGTCCATAGCCCGCAAGACTTTTCCCCTCTCCTCATGGTTCACAACCTTCCTGGTGCCCTTGTCTAATCCTAATTTCTCTAAGAACTCATCATCCACCACGCCAGAAAAATCTACCTGAAATACATAATTAATGGCATTAGGCATAATCAGAGAAAAGGAAGGAAATTTTACATGTATAAGGTGCGTGCAATAGATCGAACTGATTATCGAATTGACTGAATTGGAAGTCACAGATTGGAAATGCTAATTACTACGTGGCTTTAACAGCTGACCAAATTGATTGAAAATCAATTAAAGGATATCAATTTCAGAATTATAATCTTAATCGTACATCAAAACTCAACAAATTCCCGAGCAAGAAAATACGAGCACATATTCACCCAACAAAACTGGGGATACTGCAGCGGATGTAAAGAAAATTCTCAATATTGAGTAAATAAAGGATTTTACCATGGCTTGACCAAGACCTACAACATCCCATCTCTCCGGCATCAGAGGAGAAGGGTCGTCTTCATCTTCATCCTCGTCCTCGTCCTCGGTCGCACCATCAACATCTCCTTGACCGAAGACGCAGCAACAAGAGGACGATGATGATGATGATGAGGAGGAGGAGGAGGAGGAGGAGGGAGGAGGAGGTGAAGAGAGAAGCTCGAATCTGCTGGTCGACATGGAAGCAATATTGAGGTGAGTGGTAAAGAGTGAGCCTATGGGAAGGGGTCGTCGGATAGAGGTAAGAGAGGGGTGGGCATGGAAGCGAAGGGCATATAGACGGGAGGTGTGGGAGGGAGAGTAAGTAGGAGAAAATGGAGGAGGAGGAGGAGGAAAAGGAGGAATGATAGCTAGAGGATTAGAAGACATTGGCCCCTCACCTCTCTCTGTCCCCCTTCCTTCTCTGCGGGCGTGCTTGCTTCAGCGAGAGCTGATAGATGGCGTGAATTGGGGAGTGGATAAATCAAATGGGTCTGAGGAAGGAGGAGAAGGTTGGCCCAGGGGAAAAAAAAAAGGAAAAGGCATGAAATTCCATCCGTGACCTCTTTCTTTTGATTGCGGTTAGTCGGTCGGAACTTTGAAAGGGCATTCCTGTAAATTCACTTCCTTCCCTTGCCGCCCTTAGCTCCATTCACCACGAGAGATTCTTTTTTTTTTTTTTTAATAATTACCACGAGAGATTCTTACTTGACCTCACTTTATCCAATCATCTCATTTGCAACTTCTATCCCTAAATATTTAATATATTATTAGTAAATATCATATTCTTTTTTTATTTATTAATAATAATTACTATTTTTAAATATAATTTAACCACTTTTAAATATAATTAATATATTTATTTATATATATCAAATATTCATAAACTAAGTCATCGCATGACTCGTGAACTTGGCTCAGGAAACAATTTTGCCTTCACCCTCTTCCTCCTACTCCTCGCTTCTTCTTCTTCATCTTCTTCTTTGTGTGCGCATATTTGCAGTGATGTGCTGATGAATGAAGATGAGGATAGGAATGCCCAAACTGTGGAGCAAATGCATGATTCTTGTTCTCTTGATCTCCGTTCTGGCATCTATGTGGAATCGTTCTGGCATCACCGAAACCGATGATGATTCTTCCTCTCCCTCTCCTCCTCCTCCTTCTTTGGCCGATGCTTCGTTACCGTTAGAGTTTCTCACCTCTCTTCTACTTCAAAGGGATTCCGTCAGTCAGAACGGCAATGGGGATCATCTTCAGTACGACTTCTATCGCAGCACTTTCCCTGATGCTGAGGAGAGTGAGAAAACCGATGGCGAGGATTCATTCCCAGCACCCAGAGCTCTCAGCTGCTCTCCTCCGCCTCGCGTTCCATGATTGCTTCATTCAGGTCAGTTCGTCACCTTCGCCTTCCTTTTTATTTCTTGGCATGCAGTTTTTTTTTTTTTGGCTACTCGCTCGCTGCTGCTTCTACATTCCATCGTTCGATCGATTGGTGATTGTGATTTTTAAGCAATCATCAAATGCTGCAAGTCCTGAACCTCATCAACAGCCATAAGTCTTTGGTTTTACCGCAGCTCTTGTGAGGTTAACCTGTGGTGGTTGTTGCCCTATGCATACATTTATCCAGACAATTTAGTTTCTCTTTTCACTGTGGAGGAATTGACTCTGATTCTCAAACTCTAGGAATTCAGTGACTGATTACTATGCTATCCCTTCCAAATAGGATATTGCTAATCAAGCTCAAAGGAGCAGGCTTGCTGCAGTTTCAAAGCAAATGTGTCTTTGTTTTGTTGTACATTGAGCATACAGTCTCAACTTCGGCATATATTGCCTGTTTTTTGTTTTATAGTATATGTTTTCTTCTGTTTCTTTGATCTTAATCGTACGCCTGGACCTCTGTAATTGTCTTGGCTTTGCCATAGTAGAGTGAAGTTTTGACCTTTGAGCACTTATCAGAACTGGGTTCGTTCTGCGCATGTTGATTATTGATTGTGGATTATATGGCGTCTTCTGATATGGATCTTATATTCAACCTTGAGGCCCACCTCTGTTGCCCAAGTTCTTTTGGCTGCATACTTCCATTTTGTATTCGTTTATCTTCATAATTCCATGAGATTTTCTTGACATACAGGGCTGTGATGCTTCCATTTTTCTGAACGACAGCAGTGGAAACCAAAGCCATCCCATAGAAAAGCATGGAGTGCCCAATAGGACCTTGAAGGGTTTTGAAAAAATTGACATGATCCGGGAGGAGATTGAAAAACGTTGCCTTCTGGTCCTTGCCACTAGAGAAGGCATTATTCTGGTATATTGCTTCCGTTAAATAGACCCTTTACTGCTTTATAGATCATGGACTCTATTGAACCTTTGCCTTACTAATTCACTATCGGTATTGATTAGAAGGATTTACATGAAGCGTGTCACAATCATTTGCTTTCATAAATCTGGAAGATGACGTGCGATCTCCCTTTTGTTGGACAGAGCAAGGATTACAGTAGCATCTTTAAGGAACTTTAGATTTTAGGTTAGAGCCTGTAATGTTGCCAATCTTTTCAGCTTGATGATCTGATGTGATTAGTTTTGGTTTGATCTAGTTTCGAGTCTGTCTTGGACAATTTTTTAAGGTTCTGAGGTTATCAATAAATTCCAATTATCTAATATATACACATGTCATTCAGCATTCATATTTAGTTATGTCGAAATATTTCTCTTCGGTAGACTTACTGGTTTGATCATTTATTGGAGAAGACAGGCTGGTAGCTCTTTCTATCCTCTCTTCACTGGTAGGAGAGACAGCACTGTGTCCTACTATGCAAAGGCAATGGCTGAAATTCCTAGACCAGATGATAGCATTGGGCAGATACTGCACCTTTTTCACCTCAGAGGTTTCACTGAAAGATATACTGTCAGTCTTTCAGGTACTGGTGTTTTGAATTCCTTTCCAATCAAACTGATCAAAAGTTTGAACTGATATATATCTTTAATATGTGTAGGAGTTTTCATAGTACTGGGAGCATCGGGTGCGAATTCATTGAAGGTTGCCTGCACGACTTTCTGAGTACAGGGCTGCCAGATCCGACAATGGCCGCTGACTTTCTCATTGAGATGAGACAGAACTGCGATGACAGTAATAACAGCACCAGTGATGATGATGTCTCTCCTACGCTAAGGAAATCGCAGCAAATGGTCAAGCCAAGTTCAGGTTTCACTCTTGAGAAGGATATTTTGGCTTCAATATCATCAATAGGAGGGTTCAGCTCTCGCTACTACCGAAGCTTGCTGAGAGGGAGAGGACTTCTACATTCCGATCAGCAACTGATAGTTGACGAGGCGACTGCAAGGTTCGTGAGGGCTTATGCCTCAGACAATGGAACCTTCAGGATGGACTTTGCCCGTGCTATGATGAAGATGTCTACCCTTGGTGTCTTGACTTGATCAGGAGGCCAGATTCGGATGAATTGCTCCTTCCTTGCCAATAATTTCCTACGAAGTTGAATCCATCCCACGTCCATGCTGATTTTACATTCTACCAGCTCTGCCGAGTTCTCCACGGTTCAGGTTCAGTTCCCATCATCGCCCAGCTTGACAATAGAAGTCGTGCCCATCGGTATGGTGGAAGGAGATGGAGCATCGTTTGCCTGCAAGGAGGCGAACGAGATGCTCATTGCTTCATTTGCTGATAACCCCAGAGCAAGGATTTCTGCAGTTCTCCCACAGATCAGGTACGGGAATTCCCTTGAGAGAAAAACTTCTCGTTTCAGTTCAACGATTTAAGTATTCAACTTTGCTTTTTTGCTGAAACATTCCATGTAGTCTACAGTATGGAACACTCGGGCAGGACAGTGAGGAAATTTGTGGGATGATGCATTTTCTCTACCTTGATGATTGAAAGAACAGCAAACAACCCAAAAAAAAAAAAAAGACAAGTCTTATTTCATTGAGGAAACAATTTTGCCTTATTCAATCTCGCTCTTTATTTATTTGCTTATTGTAGTTTAGTCCATAATGTTACCGTTTGAACATCACTGGGCCAGGTGGGCCACGGTATCGCATGTCCATGGGTCTATCTGAGGAATAAATATCGGACCTCGTTCTTCAAATAATTGCAAAATGCATGGAGTTGGTACGTCCACGTACGGTCCGAAATATGTTATTCTCAAATCAAATTTCCTCTGTTAGAGGAGAGCTGCTGGTTAAATTTTTGTTGCCACCACCACGCAATATCCCCGGATCAGGCAAAACACACTTGGAGAATAATTTATGATTAGGCTGAAATTTCTAAAATATTCCTGATTAACCTTTCTAATATGGGGATCGATACTGGAATCACCTTTTTAAGGATCGGAAGCTGTCTGTTCTGACCGTCCCTGTTTTGTTGTCCGTCTTCGGACATGAACCCCAAGTTTGCCCCCAACTCAATCATTTATTCCACTTGCTCCTCTCAATCTGGACGGAAACATTTGGTTTTTGTCAGGGGTTGAGATGGTTTTTCCAAACAGGGCACTTTAGTTCTTCCTGCTAGCTGTTACCTTTGGGTTCCCAATGCAGCTTTCTTCCTTTCTTTCCTTTTCACTTCGTCGTATTCCTGAATCAGTCGAAACGTAACTTGAGACTAATCTTCGGCCGGAATAGAATCTTTGCAAAATTTTCATCAACCCTCTCAATCTGACAATTAATCTTGAAATCACTCATTTGCGGGTTTAACGAAAGAAAACCACTAAACTAATCTCAAATTCGTCCAATACAATTTTTCATGCTACGAATAATTTTCATGCTTGATATACAAAAGTACACTTACTTTGACTTTGACTTAAGTTAATTTACCGAGAAATAAAACTCATCTAATTCCCAAAAATTTATAAAATTACAATAACGGTTTCTACGCCTTGGTATCGGTTGAAACACATTACATCATTTAATCTTAATTAAGTACTTCAAAGCCACTAATTAACCCTAGAGTACCCCTTTTCTTAATCAACAGGGTCATGAAGTTTCAGACACACAATACACCCAGGTACTGTTTTCCATGAATCTATGATGAGATCTCCTTAAAGACGGTCGTCTCCTGTGAAAGTTCCACTTAAAGCGCAACGAGTTCCGAAAATGTGTCAAACACGATGCCCCTTTTGAATGTGATCGCACAGTTCCTGGGAAAACATTTATGGAGATGTGTGTCGTGAAATCATGCTGCCGCTCTTCGAGGAAAGGAAAGGAAAGGAAGGGTGGTGCCCCCCGAAATCCCAGTTTGCTACCACAATTATTAGTTTTAGTACTTCGATAGGGTGGTTTGGTCGTCAAAGGGAGAGCAGAAAAATAAAGCAGAACATGACAAAGCAAGGGAGAGAAAAGCAAAAGACAGCAGTGGCTCCTGCGCAAGGGAGCAGGGCAGAGGATGAGATCAGAGGTGGGACTGTGCTCTTCTGAATCATTGTGGGAGATGGGTCTGCTTTTCTTTTTTCTTTCCTTGGTTCCTTTTACTTGTTATGGAGCCAAAATGCTTCCTTTTTTACTCCATTGATTGATTTCAGTCCGTGTCCTCTCCTCCTCCACTGCTGCATTGGAGCTGCTTCGAGGAGGATGGTGTCCGAGCACCCTCTCTCTTCCTCAAACCGCTCTCCGAGACTCTGCAACAATAGCTCCTTCACTACTCGGTAGTACTCTCGCATGCGCTTCCTCCCTGCCAACGTATAGATCCCTGTTTGATACGGTTTTCCTTGTTACGAGTTTGCGGACACACTTCATTCCCCTTCACTTCCGTTGTTTCATTATTTTCTTCTGTCTTCTAACTCGTCACGAGGAGATGATTTTTTTCACCTTATCAAGTTTTCAAATTTCTCGTCTTTATCATCTCGTGGAGGCCCTTTGATTCCAAACAGATTCTTTGTCTTCACAGAGGAATAAGCTCTCTCTCTGATGGAGATCTACCAAGTGCTGTCCGTTATTCGTTCATAATGTCACAAACTTAACGAGCTTCTGTCATGTAGCATTAAACAAGCAACTCGACCCCATTCTCTACTATTTGATTCTCTGGCCTGGCTTTGATATGTTAGATTTAGATTGCTCTCTTTGCTGAAAGAACGCTTTCCTAGTTAACTTATTTTTGTATCTCTTCAACCGAGTCCGAGAATGAGCTATTCACTGCTCGAGACTGCCAATTTTTATAACCTATGAAATTCTGTTTTGTCTGCACGCAGCATCTTCTCCGATGTAGCCGGTGACATTACAATTGTTGTCCATGGGGAATCTTTCTTGCTGCACAAGGTACATTCTCTTAACTCCCTTCCTCTGAAGGGTAATGGATTGTTGTCTGAAATATCCGGTTCGTGTTTCAGTTTCCCCTGGTGGCTCGCTGTGGGAGAATCCGTAAGCTCATTGCCAGCTTTGATCGGGACCCCGGCATTTCAAAGCTCGAGCTCGCCGACTTCCCTGGCGGGCCCCACATGTTCGAGCTCGCGATGAAGTTCTGCTACGGCATAAACTTCCAGATAACCACAACAAATATCGCAGGGCTCCGCTGTGCTGCAGAGTTCCTGGAGATGACCGAGGACTACAGGGAAGACAACCTCGTCTCCCGTGCCGAGATATTCCTCGACGAGGTTGTCTGCCAGAGTCTCGAGAAGTCTGTCGAGGTCCTGACCTCGTGCGAGGCGCTGGCTCCGATAGCCGAGGAGGTTGGGATGATCAAGAAGTTGATTGATGCTATAGCGATGAACGCTTGCAAAGAGCAGCTTGTCTCGGGCTTGTCTAGGTTAGAATGCGAAGATCCGTCATCGGAACTCAAGGACAGCTGCACCGACTGGTGGGTCGAAGATCTGTCGGGTCTGGGGATCGAATCGTATCAGAGGGTCATCAGAGCAATGTCAGGACTGGGGATCCGACCAGACAGTGTTATCATGTCTCTGATGCATTACGCGCAGAACTCGCTTAAGGGTGGAGGGAAAGGTCAGATTTGGAGCCTATCTCGGACGAAACCCGACCGTGGATTCCGAGACAGGGATCAGAGGAAGGTCGTGGAGACCCTTGTAAGTCTCATACCATCGGAGGTGAAGAACTCGGTGCCGCTCAGCTTCTTGTTTGGGTTGCTGAGGATGGCAATAATGGTTGACACGGACATCTCCTGCAGGCTCGAGCTCGAGAGGAGGATCTCGTTAAGGCTCGAAGCGGTCTTGCTCGACGACCTGTTGATCCCTTCTGTCCGAGCTGGGGATTCCTTGTTCGATGTGGACACAGTTCATCGGATGCTGGTGAACTTCCTCCAGCGTATCGATGAAGAGGAAGAAGATGGAGCCAACAGCGGGTACGAATCCGATGTCCTCAACTCTCTGGGCCACGGCTCGCTGCTAAAGGTCGGACGGCTCATTGATGCGTACCTGGCAGAGATCGCCCCGGACCCTTACTTAAGCTTGCAAAAGTTCAGTGCTTTGATCGAGATTCTACCGGACTATGCCCGTGTCGTCGATGATGCGCTTTACCGTGCGGTTGACATCTATTTGAAGGTATTGAAACACCTGAGCTCGGTATTGTTTGGCTCGGTTGTATTAACTGTATTATGAATTTCAGGCGCATCCAATGCTCACCGAACACGAATGCAAGAAGCTCTGCAAGTTCGTCGACTGCCAGAAGCTCTCCCAGGAAGCATGTAACCACGCCGCCCAGAACGACCGGCTCCCGCTCCAGATGACCGTGCGAGTGCTCTACTTCGAGCAGCTCCGGCTGAAGACCGCCCTCTCGGGGAGCTCCGGCGACGGGTTCTTCTCCCAGAAGATGAGCAGCGGGATACCGAGCGCAGCCATGTCGCCACGGGATAACTACGCTTCGCTGAGGAGGGAGAACAGGGAGCTCAAGCTCGAGATCTCGAGGATGAGGGTGAGGCTGAGCGAGCTCGAGAAGGAGCAGATGGTGATGAAGCAAGGGATGATGGATAAGGCGGGGAATGGGAAGACGTTGTTGGATTCGATCTCGAGAGGGTTCGGGAGGATCGGGATTTTCGGCGGACAGGGCGGCGGGAGGAGACATAAACCTGGTAGAAAATCTCGGAGTCGGAGACATTCGGTTTCCTAGTCATGGCTGCTTCTCTTAACCTTCGAGGATCTTCGGGATACTGGAGTCCGATTCCATTCATGTGAGAGTGATTTCGATCTCTTAACCTCGTATCGAGAGAAAAAAAAAAGGGAAGATATAGTCTTACTATCTTAAATTCTCGGGTCGAGGTAAATTGATTCACATCTTGTGAATGAAGAAAATTTACATTTAGAGAATTTTACCTTTTAGTGATTACTTATTAGATTTCTAAATATCAGTTATTCAAGTCGATATTATAAGGTCCACTATTATATTTGATACGAGCACACGACCCGTGCTCTGCACGGAAAGTACCATCGAGTATAGAAATGAATAGGAAACTTGTTGATATGCATAAATTGAAAACAAATAATAGAGCAACAAAAGTATCATCGGGTACTGGAGGTGTCACCGTAACCGAAAGCAAATGGATGACGGTAAGAGGAGAATGATATTATTAGGTCTTCTAAATATGGAAGATGTTGGGGGACACGGAAGGACAATATAATCGTGTTTCCAAACAAATAATCGAATAAGTGAATAAATAGTTGATTTGGAGAAGATAACGGTCTTGAAATTTCAAAAATGAGATCAAAGTTGTCTCATCCTCTAACATAATAATTGATGATACCAAATATCCCAATTATTTGATATAATATTAAGTATATTATATATAATCTATCAGATACTTGTAATTATTTTACGTTAAATATATATTGAATTATTAATTATATCCATCCCTAGAAGCCCTTTTCCTGTTATTGACGAGTTGATTACTGTACCTTGGCCGTAATTTGGTTACAATGCCAGTACGTTACTTCTGAGATTTTATAAAATTTTCCATTTCATTATTTGCCTTTTAAGAAAGTTTTTAGTGAAGCAGTTATATTGACGTGATATATCTGTTTAATAATGATTCGCCATTTCTATATTTTTGTTTTCAAAATTCACCATTTATTATAATTTTAAATTTTTTTACCATCAATATATTTTTCCCTTTATTATTCGCTATCTATTAGGATTTTTTATATTTTTAAAAATAGCTATAATTACATAATCATGCATTACTTGTCAAGTTCTGATTGGATGAATATATCATATCAACATCACTTACATGATATGATTTACATGATATGATCACTCCACTGAAGATATTTTCAAGCGGTTGGGCTTTCACCAAATCTGCTGGAATATCGGAAAAAGGATGGGAAGAGGAGCCCTAATTAAGTGGGCCACCGTGGGCTGAAAATTTCTGAAAATCTCGGCCCAGAGGCTAAAAAATCACCCTTTTCCCTTTCCCTTTTTCTTTTTTGGAGTTTTGTTTTCCAGTCGATGTGGCCGGACCAAATGAGCTCAACGGTTAACTGGAGACCTTCAGATGCCGGGGTCCGACGAAGATTTCAAACTCGGTCCGTTGTCCGGTTCCAGCTGTTGTCGTTCATAGAACGAAATTGTTGGAGCGGCCACGGGCGTACGATCCCGAAAATTAACTCGGTCGAGTAAAATTTTTTACGCGCGACATTGATAAATGGATCGTGTCATGCAGATCACGTCACGGGCCCGACCACATTAACTGTGCATCCACTTCTTTCACCTTTTCATCCGGGGACGTACCATAGCAATAAATCCCAGCCGAATTTAATTTCCATGCAGTACCACCGTTGCTGGAAAATAAAAACGTAATTAAATCTGTACCAAAAAATATATACATATACATACATATATATACACACACACACATCATGCATAAACATGCACAGCTCAGTTTCACGTGGTACGTATCAGTTATTTCACACTCCAATTGTTGCCGCAATTAAAAACTAATTAATTCCAGATAAATCTCATCTGTCAAATCATTTTCAACGGTGGTTTTCTCGAGTACCGCTTGATATTTAGAAATCGGGTCAGCCTTGATAATTTGAATCATACTAGAGAAATTATATCAATATTAGATATGGATTTAGGGGTGTATGTGTAAAATTATCCCCTCAAATCGGAAAAAAATATAAAATATTATATGAAATGTGACGATTGTATCTTTTTTTTAAAATAATTTTATGCCAGTCTCCTTAATGTTGTTCTAATCTAAATTAATTGAATCTCTTATCGAACAAGACGAAGAGAGAAAAGGGAAATTCTTTGGTAATCATATTTCAACACATGACGTGATAAAATACTAAACGAAAAAATTATTATTAATCATTCGAATATTTGTCATAATTATTATTAATAAAAATAATTTAATTATTATTTTTTAATATATTATTAATAGGTAAGATTATTTAAGAATTAAGAAATGTTGAATTCTGTCTTCCGTACCATTTATAGGTGTGGCCGAGCATTTTGTCTTGCCATGTCTACGACCGTGGAGCAATTAATTTGTTATTTATTTAATTTTTTGATTTATTATTATTATTCTTGCCCTTTAATTATCATCGGCGCTGGTGGGTCCGAAATTGGAAGGTGGGTGGGTCCCAGCGGGGTCCACAATTATTTAAAAAGAATACAAAAAGGAAACAAAGCTAACTGCCACAGTATACCTTCTCCAACCACAACACAAAGCATCCACTGCTTCCTCTCTCCCCTCACTCGACAAGTCAAAGGTAGTTGACCTACGGAGTGCTCGTGTCGTGTGTCTGCTTGTACATGGCCAAGACCAGGCATCGGAGTTCGCCGTGAATACGGATGACAGTATGACTGGATTGGCCGGGTCTGCGTCGACTTCAAATTCCCACCGACTCTTTTTTTTTTTTTTTTTTTCTCTCTCTCTCTTTTCGGTATGAATCACTCGTATTCATAAGTGAAATAAGTCATGACTAATCCAGTTCAAATTGGGAAGATTCACTAGCGAGTAAAACTCTCTCAAAGTAAAATTTCTCCATGAGTCCGAGACCTTACTTAACGAATACAGATTGTACCTTAAATATGTTAAGATTAAATTCTAGCTGTTGAAATTCATTTTATTCTTTTTTTAGGTATTTCCTTGCAATATAATAAAGTAATTCGAAAAAAAACTTTTCATAATAAAAAAGCAAAAATTATTCCTCTCACATGATTAAAGGCGAGCGGGGTTCTGATTTGAAATTTTATATTAAATTTGCTATGAATTTTCAGCAAATTAATTATTCCAATAGTGTTTTTTTAAATAAAAATATTCCAAGAGTATTTATTTTGCACGTACTGTGCACAAGCATGTATCATATTCATCTACTTGTATTTTTCTATTAATCCCCGATTTGTAGATACCGCGCTGACTTCTTTCGGGTCCGAAGTCCAACAGGTCTTAACTAATCCAGTTCGAGCAGGGAATACTCGATAGGAGGTAAAGCTCTCATAGGATAAATTTTCTCCACTTATAAGACTCACAAGATTCGAATCCGAGACTTTACTTAAGAGAAAGAAGCGTCACATCACCTCAACCAATCAAATTTAATGCATGACACTGACTGGGTTGTCATTAGTTGGCCAAACCATCATTTGACAATGTCGCTCTTCAATAGTAGCAATTACAATAAACGGACATGAATTAATTCAAATAGTTCGATGCCGCTTCTCTTTAATAATATATCGAGTTCGTGATTATAAGAATTTCATTCATCAGTGAGATGACCCAACTCTCAAACCAGTATTAGTCAGAGTTTATTAAATTTCTGAATATCAAATAATACATTAAAAAATTTAAAATTCAAATTTTATAAATTATAAAAAAAATCATTTATTTATAGAGTTACCCTTTTAGAGGGAGGTTTAGACTAAAGTGATCCGACATCACGCGCGAATGTGTCGAATTGCGTGGAGAACTGCTTAACAAGTTATGATTGAAGTTGTCATCGTACGCCAAATGTTTTCGATGTACAGTTGGGAGTTATAATTGCACAAATCTCACTATGACTGCGATATCGTATTTATTGATCTGATGTTGATTTAGTGATTCTCTTACTAGATTATCAAATGAGTGATATCAGAATCGATTTTCTTATTGGGATGGCCGTCTGGAATTTTTCCAAGAATTCCAGACCGATCCCGGTTTAGTCTCGAGGTACGTTTCGATTGATTTGAGGATACCACATGATGTTAAAAAAAATATATCATATTTAAATATTGATACCTGCGGCTGCGATGCATAGATCCAAGACTGGGAGGTAACCTTATACTATGTTGTTGTCTTGACAATGAAAATGCATTCGAGACGAGGAAAGCTCGATTTTATCCAAATTTATAACTACCGTGAGATCCGAGTGCAGCTAGACACGCTATGTCGACCGCACCTTAATTCCTTGCACTATCGGACACCCAAAAAGTACGCCCTTTTTTCCACGTCAGTTTGAAAAGAAATGCCAAAAAAAAAGTTTTTTTTGAGGGAGAAAAGGTAGAAAAATTAGAAAAAAAAAAAGGGGGAGCAAGTTCACAACTAATATGAATTAACTAACACAGACATCTTTTTTTACAAAAGAAATACGAAAAAGAAAGATTTTTTTAAGGGAGAAAATGGATAAAAATTACAAAAAGGGGAGGAAGTTCACAGCTGATGTGAATAAGCTAAGACAGATATCTTATTTTTCTTTAAATAATTTTTTAAATGAGTGATTGGATATGAGTGTTCTAAATTGACAAATTTAGTCTACGGAAAGAAAATTGAGAGTATATTTGATTTTGAATATTAAAAAAGAAAAAACAGAATAGAAAGGACCACGTACGTATAACAATGTGAGTCCAACTGTACATGCATGGAGCCGGAGAGAGTACACATCGCATGGGGTCCCCCGATGACCGCAACCCGAGTAAATATTCAACGAGTTTATCATCAAATTATTATTAAAATGGTGGTATATATAAAATTAATTATAAAAAATTATTAAAATTTTATACTCATCAAAAATTTAAGAAATTTAAGGGAGATACCAGGAGAACTGATTACCTATTACCAGAACCCCCTTGCGTCTGACTGCTGACCAGCGTGCCGGTCAGAGGCCCCGGGCCAGATTCGTCTGCGGCATCGACTACGACAAGACTCGGTTCAAGTCCTGACACGTAGGACGGTTTGGCTGACGTTTCAGCTCTCCATTGGTGTATGATCCTAAGGTGTATCATGGAATCTCCTGCTCTGTGCACAGTGGACAGGTAGATAGTCCAAGGAGGACAGCCATACAAGTCCAAGTTCTCATCAAATTTAGGAAAATTATTGCCATGGACTTTCACGAAGTCTAACTAATCCTGCGATTCGACCATTGTTTTTTATATTCAAAAAATTAATGAATGACACTGATCACTTGTAAAGGGATCTTAACTTTTGCAATCAAGAATTTCCTTCATTTCTTTTTTTTTTTTTTTTTTTTTGGTCGCCAGCCACGGTATCCAAGCAGGCCCCACCAGCGGTGAGATGGCATCTTTCAGCCAACCATACTTGACTAATCCGTTGGTCGCCCCGGGTCGCACGCCTGGCAATGGCGGGTGAGGCTCCCAAGAGGGGTGTCTGCGTACGTGAGGTCTCGAACCTGAGACCTCCTTAAGCGGTCCTTCATTTCTAATCTAACTTAGACTGAAAGTGGAAAAAACAAAATTGCTACAACCAATACCTGTCGATTTTATCCTAGTTTTAATTTATTTTTCTCCCTCTTATTAATATGTTTTCAGCAAAAGGCTGGAATTTATCGTTTCGCTTCCTTTTCCCTCTTCAGGGCTGCACAGCAGCAGAGTCTGCAGAATACAGGAGGAGCAAAAGCAGGAGACGGAGGAGAGGAAATGGGTCGCACCATTTTGGGATCTTGCTGATAAATTTATGGGTGCATAGAGATCTCTGTTGGTTGCACTAAACAAAAGCCTGCGTTTAGCTCTTGCTTAACGGAGAAGACAACCTCGGGTCGCAGAAATCAATGGCGGGTGGCTCAAACTCGAGGAATTAGGAGAGATCTTAGCCAATGCAGCTCCGGGGACTCTCTCGGCCTCGCTGTTCCTAAAGCTCAAAAGGGTCTGCTTTGGTGTGTTCTTGAAGTTTTGCCGTTGTGGGTCGACGAGGAAAAGGAAAGAAAAATTGTGTTTTTCTTGTCCCCTACCGTTCTGTGGAGCATTTTCTTGAAAAAAGCTCGAGACTTGGCTGCTTATTTTGGTTCTCGGGAGCTCAGTGTTAGCTCAGGCACCTCTACTTTCATGCTCATTAGAGGTCATCCACCCCCCTTCTCTCTATATCTCCCCCTACTTGCTATCCAATTTTGAAGGAATTGACTACTGGTTCTTCATTCTTTGGGAGAAGGGAAAATGTCGGTGTTTTTTAAGTGTGATTTTAGTTCGACGACGTTGTTGAATTTTCCATTTTTGCAGATGGAGGGGCAAGATAGTGAAAAGCTCTGCTACGTGCTGAGTTCGAGCTAGATTTCATGAAATTGGAGTTGAAATCAAGATAAATGTGTCCATTCTTCTGTATTTCAGGTTGTCTTAGTCGGCTACAGTGAGCTACGAGGGGAGGGAGTCGAGCATTGGAAATTACTGAAATGGGTCTTCTGAGCTTTGGATCCCGCGAGTTCACGTTCACTCACAAGGTAGCTAACCCACCTACCTTCAGATTTGGAACCATCTCCTCAAACACTCCTATTGCAAGTAAATTACGTCATTCATTCATGAAGATTCATTCCAATTTTTCCCTTTCAAATGATGTCGGTTGCTCTGAATCTGGCCTTCGTTGAAGTCTTCATTTTCCTTTCCAGTGGCTTTCTTAGATCTGGTAATTTGGCCTGCTTTCGGTTCACCTGTCTTCTTTTTATAATTTAGCTGCAAAATTCAGAAGTGGCTCACTGCCTGTAATTAGTCCTCTGGCTGTTTGTTAATTAGCTGATCTGACTGTAGTAATTTCAAACAAGAGCAAATGTTCGACCTGTCATAAAAACAATTTCTTCCGCGAAGAACGATCTCCTAGAGCTTGGCCTACTCTACTGATGTCTTGAAAAAGTATCTTAAATTACTGCTGCCCTAAAAATGACTCCTTAACTAGAGGCTCTGGCTGCAGCTAAAGGAAAATAATATATTTTTTTAAAACTTTGGCGTTTCTGCTTTTTCGATTATATTCTCGAATTTTCAGTCTATGAGCTGCTGACATATGCTTTGGCTGTTGAAAGGAGAAATCGGTGAAAGGGTCGTAGAAGGAGGAATTCCATTCGTTAGGTGGCATTATAAAAAATTCCTCTGTTTGTGATGTTACTTCTGGTTCAATGGAAGGGACTATGCTTCTTCTTTTTCGCTTTTGGAAGACTTCACTTTTGGATAGTGCTCATTACTTCAGAGACTTTTTTAATGGATGCCATGATTATAGCCCTGAAAAGATCCACCTTCTTAGACTAATTCATAGTCCTGATATCCCCTTTAAGTCAATAATCTAATAGATGATGATAAAGAAAAGGTCCCATCCTCTCTTTTCCTGTATGATCTCTGGGCAAAAGGAACATGTCCTAGCTAGGCTTCATATTTGCATATCGAGACAATTCTTCATCGAGTTAAGATTAAGACTTATGACTTACCAGCTTCTTCTTTTTTATCCAAGATTAGTTAACCCGGTCATTTGTTGCTTTGGTTTCTCAAATATGTAAGTGATGCATGATGTTTAACCTAGAATTCTGATCGGAGAAGATGTTATTGTACGTCTTCTTGGAAATCTTAATGCGGGACTTAGAAGTTTTAGAGACACTGACACTTTTGTCTATGCTTTTGGTAGGGGAAAGGCAGGAGCTGCTTCAATTTGATTAATGAGTCAGATTCCCTCCTGTAAACACGACCATGAGGCAACACACTACTCTTCTCAGAGGATTACTTATCTTCTTCCGCCTAATCATCCTCATCCCCTCAATAAAAGCCGACATAAATTCTGATAGACAAGCCCTCCTAAGTTTTTCTCGTTCTGTTCCTCATGCAAGGAGGCTCAACTGGACTATGACTTCTCCTATTTGCTCTTCTTGGGTAGGAGTCACTTGTGATGTTCAGGACTCCCATGTGATATCACTCCGTCTCCCTGGGATCGGACTCATTGGTCCAGTTCCTCCAAACACAATTGGTAAGCTCGATGGGCTCACAACCCTGAGCCTCAGGTCAAACCGCTTGAGTGGAGACCTGCCCTCTGATATACTCTCACTGCCTTCTCTCCATAATGTCTACCTTCAGAACAACAACTTTTCGGGTGTAATCCCTTCGAATATCTCCTCCAACCTCACAGTCATTGACCTTGCATACAATTCTTTCACCGGAGAAATCCCGGGTGCGATTCAAAATCTCACGCATCTTACTACACTGTACCTGCAAAACAATTCCCTTACTGGATCCATTCCCAATATTGATGCCACTCGGTTAAAATATCTAAACTTGAGTTACAACCGCCTTAATGGTTCGATCCCAGCCTCCCTCGGGAAGTTTCCGCCTTCTTCTTTCAATGGCAACACTCTTCTCTGCGGAGCACCCTTAAGAGGTTGTGCTTCGATCTCTCCCTCACCTTCTCCTTCCCTGGTTCCATCTTCTCCTCCGAAACAAAGAGAAAAATCAAAAGGGAAACTGAGTCTCGGGATTATAGTAGCCATCGGAGCCGGTGGAGTCGTGCTACTGTGTATCTTACTCGTGATACTTGTCCTTTGTTGTCTGAAGAAGAGGAAAGACCGAGAGGATGGCTCTTCAGTGAAGGGGAAAGCTGTAAGGACCGAGAAATCGGAGGAGTTCGGAAGCGGGGTTCAGTCAGGCAAGAAGAGCCAGCTAGTTTACTTGGAAGGCTGTTCTCATAACTTTGATTTAGAGGATTTGCTCAAAGCTTCAGCAGAAGTTCTCGGCAAGGGGACTTGTGGAACCACCTACAAGGCCATCTTGGAAGATGGGACCACCGTGGTCGTGAAGAGACTGAAGGAACTCGTGGCGGAGAAAAGAGAGTTCGAGCAGCAGATGGAGACTGTGCAGAGAGTGGGAAACCATCCAAATGTGATTCCACTTCGTGCATACTATTACTCAAAGGACGAGAAGCTCCTCATCTATGATTTTATAGCGGGCGGAAGCTTCTCCTCGCTATTGCACGGTATGTTTTTAAGTAGCTACTCATTTCCTAGCTGTTGGAAAGCACTTTCGTGTTTCTGTTTGATTGAAAGAATTGAAAGAGCGAATGGTCAAATGGGACCAGGCACTATGAACATGAGAAACAAGAATTCCAAATGCATTTTCCCAAACATAGAAAAATTTGGATACTTCCCCGGTCCAGTTGTCATTGTCTTCTTTTTGAAAACTCATATCGACTAGCACTTTATAAGAGTGATGGCATCGTAACGATGGATTCAATGCAGTCTACCGCTTTCACTAGTTTTTCTTTCAATTTCATTCTGAGGAAGCAGTTTTTCTTATTCATCAATGCGTAGCAGATTTCTGTGTGCAAAGTTAGAATGTTGTTTTCGGATGAATGATTCTACAGAAGGCAGGGGGGCGACATTGGATTGGGCATCGAGGGTGAAAATCTGTCTTGGAGTAGCCAAAGGGGTTGCTCACATCCACTCTTCGGGTGGCGGGAAGTTTGTTCACGGGAACATCAAATCCTCGAACGTCCTCCTCACACTAGACCACCAAGGTTGCATCTCTGAGTTCGGGTTGAGCCCGATGATCCGGTCCCTCGTGGTCCCACCTAGGCACGCGGGCTACCGAGCCCCTGAGGTCATGAAGTCCCAGAAGCCCAGCCAGAAGTCCGATGTCTACAGCTTCGGGGTCCTCGTCCTGGAGATGCTCACAGGAAAGTCGCCGGTCCAGTCTCCTCGCAGGGAGGATGTGTTTGACCTCCCCAGGTGGGTCCAGTCAGTTGTCCGGGAGGAGTGGACCGCCGAGGTGTTTGATGAGGAGCTCCTCAAGGACCGGAACATTGAGGAGGAGCTGGTCGAGATGCTGAAGATAGCCCTTGCGTGCGTGTCAAGGATGCCCGATTCGAGGCCAACCATGGAGGAAGTCATCAAGATGATTGAGGATGTTCGGCCCTCTGATCCCGAAAACTTGCCATCATCATCTTCGTAAAATTCTCATGGAAGTGATCCGTACATGCGATTGGAGTTTTCATTCTGAGTATGTTCCACTCTTCTGGACCAACTTTCCGGAAACCGACAGACAATAAGGAGCGTTAGATTGCGTGGCCTCTCCTTGCCGTCTTTGTGTTTTTGTTTATTATTCCAGTTGTCAATGTAACAATTACCTTTTGGAGAAGTTGGAAATTGTTGTTTTGCCAGAAATCATTGAAGGGAAGGCTCTTCAGCCTTCATTAACTGTACAAACTTGCATTCAAATTGAATAATTGTAACGAATTCTTGATTCTGCATTCTACGATTTGATTTGAAGAAGGAAATAATGAATTGCGATTGCAGTGATGTCAACATTAGTCACTGAACATAAAAATGAATGTATTAGTGAATGTAACTCATCAAGTTATCGACTGTTAATGGCAACTTACAATAATTCTACGACATAACTCTGATCAAAATAATGTGGGGGCCCAAATTTAAGCTGTTCTTCGGTCAATGATCCGGTTTTCTTAAAGGTCCTAAATTCTACAAACAGAATGACCAAGCTGTAAAACTGTCATTTTGAGGAGGTCGAGTTCTTGTCCACCAAGTCCGAACCACTGACATAACCAGCTACGAATGAAATGAACCTGAAAGGAGCACCGATCAGAGGGGCATCTGTGAGTGGGACCGCAGTCCCGCTTTCATCCTCGGTTACTCCACTCTGCAGTTCCGAAGTCTGAAACTCGTTCTCATCAAGTGGGATTTGGACTATTTCTCCAGATTCATCAGACCTCAGGGAGTTTGACATGACAATGGAGTTGTCGGCATCCCTGTTATTGCTTGGGATTGGTTCACCTTGCGTGATGACTGTCTCTGAAGGCGTCTCTGTTTTCTCAGATAACGGGAATAAGTTCTTACTGGATATGGAATTGCGATCAACAGCACCAGCAGCTCCATCTCTTCCAATAATGGAATCGTATCGGACGGGTGAGGAGTGCCTGGAAGTTGCTTTTCGTCGATCAAGCTTAACATACAACTCATTCACCTGAAAAGAATTACATGAACAGTGATTTAAAGGAAACTTCGACATGATAGAGCAAACCAGAGAAAAACAAAAGATGTCTAGCAATGAAAGAATGGAAGTCTGAGACTGACCTTCTCAACGAGCTCGGAATTTTCTGTTATCAGTTTCTCAACCAGTGCACATGCTCCTTCCAGCTGAGAGCTCAAGACATCAAATTCTGAAGAACGCTACATCATCAAGAGAGTAATCAGAATATTTATCGTTTTTGTCCACCGGCTGAAACATTCAAGATGAGAATTCTATTCTCCATATACTTTTAGTTCCACCGTGATATGAATTGCATCTCATTTTTATCAGAAAATGATTGATTGATTGATCACAAAAAGAAAGGCCAAAGGCCGACATGCTTTTGCATCCTATCTATCTTAACATAGATCTGAGATCATGCCTAGCATTGCTATGTCAATTTAAGTCATGCATGTGTCAGACCAAACAGCTCACCTTTATTTGCTCATCTAGAGCACGGGAAATGGAAATATTGCTGCTCTTCAGGTTCTGAATCTGGGTTTGCAGCCCATATATGGTATCTGTAAGCTGTTGATTCTCTTGTATCAAGACATTCTTGGATTCTTCCAACTCCTCCACCTGCCAGGCTTTGTTTTTAATTTCTTTATCAGAATAAACACAAATGCGGCAGTAGTATGGTGAAACCCAGAAAACGTTCTGCGACTTGATAAGAGATGCCATTTAAAGTAGGAAGTGCTAAGCTAGGAGAGATGGAAGCATAAAGGATAAAGGATGGACTGCAAAAGAAAATTAACAAATGCAGTAAGAAAAAAATACAACAGCTGCATAATTTCAGCTTAAACCCTCAATATCAAGGTGAATGTCATAAGCAAAGATCTTGCTCTTTTGACCCTGAAGCAGAGTGTATAATATTAAAGTGAGTCAACTTGCACGAGTTGGAGATTCCTAAGTGATGAAGCCTTATGGACATCATTAAATGGTCAGTAAAGGTTGCTAAATAGATAAATACAAAATGGCTGAACATTAGCAGATTATCTCAAATAAAGTACAATTTCCTAACAAATGCTGCTTTACTAGTGAAAAGTCAGCCGAAGATGCTAATTCATGTTATATTTTAAATCAATTAATCCCATATCTAGGTGCAACTTCCCCGCTTTAGTCTGGAAAGAACAGCTTAGTATTTATGCAAGGCAAAGTGCACAGCCACGTGGACAAGTCTTGCACTACTGCATATAACTGGAATGTGATTTAATTCGGCACAAGTCAATAGTAGAGCATACCTGCAGCTGCAGTTTTGTTAATTCCAACTCCATAGTAGAAATTCTTTCCTTATCTGATTTCTGTAAGAGGCATAACCATTAGAAATCCAGGAAAGAATATCAGTGAAACACGGATTTTCAAGTTGGGTGGGTGTGGAGAGGTTGAGAGAGAGAGAGAGAGAGAGATTTAAATAGTCTGTGCCAGAAGAAACTATTCCAAAGGGAAAATTCCAAGATGCCGCTACAGAGAACGTGTGGCAACAAACTTATGCTCCTATCCCAAACTACTAACTTAAGATCCAAAACTGAGACACTCTTATTAAGCCTGACCATCTCTTCCACCAATATTCTAACAATAGATAATAATAGCATGATCTTTTTCTATGGAAAAGCAACACATTCATTAGAATTAATTTGCTGGAAGGACAAGTGGGAAAAGAAAGTTCACCTCCTTCAGAATCCGGGAATCATAATCTCTTTCAAGTTGTCTGACTTTTTCCTCCAAGCTTTCCTGCAATGTATAATTTTAGGTTTTAGCACTTCCAAAACCATGCGGTCAAAATTCTTGCACGGAAACATACATGTAGGTATAACGAAGGCTACTGATAAAAGCAAAGAATTTTTCTCCCTCTTTTGCTTTTTCGGCCTGATACATCAATCAAACTTGAATGTAAAAGAACTTAATTAAAACTTACTTGCTTCAATCCCAATGAAGCTTTGTCATCTGATAAGAGGGAAATTTTCTCCTCCAAGCTCGCCTGCAGGTAACCCAAATTGCATCTAGTAATTTCTGAAAAATCTATGTGAATACTTTTCTAATGATAATGATATCTGTGCGCCTATTACAAAGGACAGTGTCGCATTTTAATGATTAACTAATTCGCACAGTTGATTGTCAATTGTAAAGAATCTTAAAAATTCCAAAATGGCCTCTCATAGTATAAAACTGTAATTTACCTTCTCTTGCAGCCAGGATTCTTTTTCACTATGAAGTTGTGCAAGTATTATCTCCAGATCAGCCTGGAAAATATTCATTTACCAGAAGGAGGATATAAATATATTCAGCAATCCTATGATACACACGAAAGGCAAATCTTTCACAGAAGATCACCCCGAATCTTATATTTAAATTCATTGGAGTCAAATTGTCTCACCTTCCTTTGTAAGTGCAAATCAAATTCGTTCCTTAAGTGCTTAATAGTCTCTTCCAGGGATGCCTACAAGAATGTTTTCGCATCATCAACAAAATATAGAAAATTTCATTGAAGAGTTCAGCAAAAGAACAGAGTAATGGAGCCAGCAGAAGGAAGCTTGAGACGAAATAGGGACCAGCCAACCTGAATATGCAACCACTGCTGCTTTTCTGCTTCAGCTAAATCAGACTGCATAGGAAGTACATAACAAAATATAACAAAATATAACAGAATATCAACAGCTATTGGAGAGATATATGTCAAAGCAAAAGGCATAGCAGACATAACGCTTACATTGAGAGGTTCCGCGCTGCTGAGGTGATGCGTGTTCGGTTCAACCTCTTCTATATCAATTGCTGCACCAACGGCTTTATTGTGATGATTCTTCCCATTACTCAAATGATTTTGCTGATCCACAGAAGCCGTTTCTCCCTCCCCATTGCCTGCCGCAGCAGTATCCTCAGCGACTCTATCACTCTGCTTGTTTTTCTTCTTCTTGTTTCTCTTCTTTTTCTTCTCGTCCTCCATCATCAGCAATCTAAACTAACCCAAATCTTCAGAAAACAAACGAAGATCCGTTGAAGAAGCAATGATCCCAGTACGAATAGGGACCAATCAACAGCTTCGCTAAGAATTCAATAACGCGCCCAACACAGCGCAAAACAGCATAAACATCGTCAGAACGAACGAGACACCTCAATGATTATCACACAACTTTCATATCAATTCAACATTGAGTATCACATTTACAAAATGAAAAGAGGTATCAAGTCAGCTTCCGACATCATATCAATCACAATCCCGGAATTGAAGGAAAACCTAACCTAGTGGAAGGAGATTTCAATGGTGATGTCCGCTTGAATAGTGAGATTGAGATAGGTACCTGCAGCGATCTGATGGCAGGGTAGTCGAGATCAGGTGTGGATGCGTCCTCGCGAGAGACGTCAATTTCAGATCCGGTAATCGCCAGCTCCGGCAGAGCTACCGAGAGACGGACAGGGAGCGGGGTATTAGCGGGGGACACGTATGGCGCGACTGTTAAAATAAGAAGGGGAAGATGGACGGGGAAGATTGATAATTCATTTTATCAGTAGGGCGGATGAATAAATAAATGGGAAAAATTGTCACTGAAAATTCTAGAGTTAGCCATCAAATTAATTCGTAAAATTGACCATCACTTTGATATTTCAAATTTAAAAACTATCAATTCAGTTCCCAATGTTCACTTCTACCAATCAATTTGGTCTACGCATTATAACGTCATTTGCAGATGCTGACGTGGACGATAACTACCACGTCAGCGGGTTCACATGCCACGTGATAAATTATAAATAGTTGAAATTAAAAAAATATATAATATAATCTTATCACCTTATTGATTGCCGCATGACATGGGGGAGGCGGCGTTGACGTGGCGGCCACCGTCTACGCCAGCATCCGTAAATGGTATTATAACGTCTGAACCAAATTGACTGACGGAGTTAAACAGTGATGACCAAATTAATAGTTTTGAAACTCTGAGGACCAAACTGATGATTCGCTACAAGTTTGAAGATGAATTTAACGGTTCACTCAAAATCTTACATATTTATCATATTTTATAGTTGAATCCTATAAGGTTGAAAAATAGTTAATTCAATCTTATAAGATCAATTCTACTACACCATCAGCTCAAATTATCTTCATTTTCAAACTTATAAGACTTGATATGAGTGATATGACAGATTACGGATACATAATATCCAAGCTCCTGACGGGACAAGCCGGTAGTCCTCAGCGTGTCTCCATCAGTTGGTAGTAGACCTTTGATCGAATTCTATAGTTCCTGCAGCACAGGAGAAAGCACATCCGATTTGGCTATCCAATGCTCAAGTTAGCAAGTGCACATAAAATAATACAAAAATGTAAAGTGCAAGGCTTTCTGAAAGCACCGCAAGTCGTAGGCTGATCTCTATCTATGAAGGAAGAGGAGAAATAATCGATGGCTGCTGGCCAATAAGAATGTGCCACATGGCACGTGATTATAACAAAAAAACATTATTAAAAAAAATCAATTAGAGGTTTAAAGACTATCTTTTCATCATAATTATTTTATTCTTTATAATAATTCAATTGTTAAAACTAATAAATATACAGAATTTCTATTGTAATTATTTCATAAAAAAAAAAAAAGAATGGATGAATGAGGAAGAAATTATGACTAACGCGGGTGTCGGGGTGTTATTAGGGAATTTATCCAACTAAAATATATGAAATTGTTCGAAATTTTAAATCCGTTTTTAAACAGTGTGAATTTTTGTTAGAGAAGAAAATCGATTATTTACTTGATATAGATCGGCATGCTTTATAATTGAAGATTAAATAAAATAAAAAAACTTGTTAGACTAAAATAACCTTTTTTTCTCTTCGGAGAAATCTAATAAACTTGGAGGAATATAATTACAAAAGAAACTTTTAATATTTGAGGTTAGATTAATTTTAAATTGAACCAATGAATTACATTTTGTTGATAAAATTATATTTACTTTTATATAATGGATTAATCGATTAATCCAATCACGATAATTAATTTTATATGATTTAATTATTTTAATGTAAATAAATACCATTTATATATAGTGTTCCAAATTAAACCACTAATATCCCTCTCTTTGATAGGCAAAAACACCTATTTTTAAAGTAAACTTCATACTTCGATACAAAATCCTTTTAAATATATTTATTTAGTATAAAATCATTTTTAAATATTTAATATTTGGTGCAAAATCTCCTCTTTCACCCCATCAATTTCCCAACTCCCATCAATCAATCAGTATAAAAGAGATTGGTTGATTGACGGGAACTATTAGGCAAATTTCAAGTTGATTATTTATAGCGTATCATATCAATAATTCTGATTGCTTATATTATAATATAATATTATTAAAATGTTTTTATAGTAAAATGCAATATAAAAGAGATTCTTGTATTTTATTGCTGAAGTGCATTTTGATAAAAAAAAATTTGAATGAAATCAAATAAAATATTTATAATATATTAAAAAAATTTCGAATTTTGAGAGATTTCGAATTCATCCCGAGAGCCCTCCGAAGACGTGTCTATTGACTAGATACCGATTCCGGGTCGTTTTCACGCTCCCGCCCAGCCGGATTAACGAGAAAGCCGGACCATCAGCAGTGAAGAGAGCCCCGAGAGCCAGGTCATTTCAGTAATTTCGGTGAGGGGAAAAGCAAAGGTCGTTCGCTGTCAAATTACGATCCCGACTTCGAGCCCAGGGACCTCCTACCTTTCCCACCGGGGCATTTAAGTAAAGGCAATCAGCAGACACGGACACCAGCTAGAATCCGAAGACTGCCATTTGATTGGTCTCCCTCCTTCTCTCTCGCTTTTCTCAGCGAGTTCCCTGTCGGATTTCTGTCGCGAAGAAGGGGAAGACGACCAAACCGTAGTTACCTCATCTTGTCCTCGGAGCTCGGCCGGTTCTAGCGTGATATTGGCAAGCGTGCAGTGATTTCCGACGGTGTTTGGGCTCGATTCAGCTCTAGATAGCCGCCTGAAGTTCGTGGAGAAATCTGCGGTCTGATTTCATTCGGTAAAGATCAGTTTTTCATCGAATTGCTAAGTTCAATGTTTCTGCGTCCCTTAGACGCTCTCTTGTGCTTTTGTTTCCTCGGTGGCCTTCCTGATTGCGATGAATTGTTATATTGTTAGTGCCGATAATGTGTCCTATGCATGTGTTCTCTTGAAATTCTCATTTAGCGGAAGCTTATTCAATGCGAATAGTAAATATTTAATAGTCTTTTAATTGAATTCGACAATGACATGGCTCTGCTTAGAAAAATCTCAATTGGCCGTCTTTTCTGCAAGTTTTATTGATGCATGGATACCCTTGTGCTTGAAACTGAATGGCTAGGTGTTTGATGATTTCAAATCAAGAATTTGGATGCAATGTTTCTAATGCTGCGTACCAATTGTTTTATCACTCGTGTTCTTCGTTCTTGTTCTTGATATTTCCTTTTTTTCCACGAATTTTGTGACTGTCATGGCTTTTCTTTTCTTGTGAATTTCCTCCCTTTTGTTGGTCTCGGTATAACATTACTCGCTCTCCGCTTCAGGGTTCTTCTTCACATTCTTTTGCTACGAACCAGAAATTGGATCCTTGCACGTTACTATGGGTTTGTGTGTATCTAAGGTACAAATTTGCCCTCTCAGCATTTGCATCTTCTTCTCGGCTTACTATATTTTCTTACTGGGTCAAGAAATTTCCTTTAATACCTATTTGTTCTCGATTTTGATGGCCAGTTTGCTTTACTGTGTGGATCATAAGTAGAACTGTTTGGGACATATTCTTCTTTTTGTTTCGTATTTGGAATTCTTGGATGGATTGGAGGGCTAAATGAGCTATACACTGCTGAGTAGATATTACTTACCTTGCTCACTCATTAATAAGACATGCTGAACAGATTCCATTTGATTAAGGAAATGGAAAATTGAAGAGTTGAAATGGTGGAATAGATAATTCGTTTAGCTGGAACTTGGGAAGATGGCTCTTTGTTTTTATTTCCATTCCCTCACACACTAGCATCAGTTACCAGATTAGTGACTTGTACTATATATTCTTGAGCAAACGAGTTCCTCTAAATTTATATGTCGAGAGGGCACAGCCTTCTGCTTCCTATATAAGGTCATTGTTGGCTCCAGAGCATCCCCAAGGCTCTTGGTTGGACATGGTGCGGAAACACGGTGGAACTTGGCTTTGAGGTGTTCAAGATATTGGTTTTCATAACAGTGTGGTGTCTACAGTAGACCATGATATTAACTGGAGTTCTGCAACTGACTTGTGTTCGCATTGTTGTTTCGTTCTCTATAGCATCAAGCAGAAGGAGACAATTCTGATCAGCATGTGGACTTTGCTGGCGGGAACGTGCACCTCATTACCACTAAAGAGAGTTGGGAACAAAAGCTTGCAGAAGCAGCAACGGAAGGCAAAATTGTAAGTTTATTTTCCCTGGCCGGTCAGGAGTTTAATCGATTTGAGTTTTGTGCTATTCAATTGATTATGAAAATTCTGGTGAAGCTTTGTTAATGCGGGACTTGGATGTGTTTGTTCGACAGGTTATTGCAAATTTTAGTGCAACCTGGTGTGGTCCTTGTAAAATGATTGCTCCATTCTACTCCGAATTATCCGTGGAGCACCCTTCTCTAATGTTTCTCTTGGTGGACGTGGACGAGCTCACTGTAAGTGATGGAACTATTGTATTCATGGTAGCCTGTTCTGGGTTTTTCTCTCATGCATATTTCTCTTGGAGTATCAGATGTGAATTAGACATCCGTTTTCACAAATAAGGACACTTTGGATTCGATCCATGGCTCGATGTATTGAAGTGTTTGTGTCTATGCTGTTAATGTCTTGTGCAGGATTTCAGCACATCATGGGATATTAAAGCGACTCCGACCTTCTTCTTCCTTAGAGATGGGCAGCAAGTGGACAAGCTCGTCGGTGCGAACAAGCCTGAGCTTCAGAAGAAGATAACAGCTATCCTTGATCTACAGCCACAGGCCGAATGCCAACGTTGACATCAGCCCGACAAGGGCTCCAAGGTCAGAGAACCTCGGCTGTTGTTGTTTGTTCCGAATGTCCTATTTTGCAATTGCTCTAGTTTTGTGTATGTACATAGGCTGGTTTGAGTGTATGCTCTTGATCTGAGAGACCTTAAAGGGATTTTTATCGTAATGATGATTATTCTACCAGTGTTTGTCACCTCAACTGCACTTAATTGTCATGTTTGGACTAGTAGCCGTCTCTGTCACCCCAATGGCTGGCCCAAAGATGCAATGTCACCGTGAGGGTGACTTACAACAAACTTAAGAGCAGCCGTGTTACCAACATGGAATGGAGTCTGACTACCCAGGAACATGATTGCTGCATCAACAGTGTTATAAGCGCCAGGCATCAACCCGATCTCGATTGCATTCATAAAGGTGAACATATCGGGATGACCCTTAGCGATCCCATTCACAAAGGGGCTGAAAGTGATGATGCATCTACAATCTTCCATAGTTACACGTATTAAATGGAGACATTCTACAACATTTATTTACCTAGAAAAAGGAATGTTCGTACCAAATCAAAGACTTCTTGGTATCTACATAATGACACAGTCGAATGATACATGAGAGACCAAACTGGAAGCAATCTTTGGAATTCAGTCTCCAGCTCTCTTTCTGCAGAATACGTGTGTTGCAAAATCATTTTGTAAGTATAAGGTTTTAGAGAAATTGCTTCTGCAATTAACATGACAACAGAACACCAGGATGTTAGACACAAATTCTGGCATGACGAAACAGATGCACAGAGTTTAAATTAGACAAACATGAATGACTACTACATGGCATAATCATCTTCCCAACTGGACAGCAGAAGCATTCAAACAATCCTACGAATTGTACATCTGCATGGCATAACCTAACGTTGCAAGTAGCCCACAGCATAGATTTGATGATGGAAAAGTATGCAGCCTCTGTTTTTGGGTCCTAAACCCACTTGTATTCTGAGAGATTTAACAGGCTAGTTTGAGCCGCTGCACTCATCAAGAATAGGCAAGCAGTTTCTGAGAATTGCCGCTGCCTGGTTCAATTCCTGCTCAGTAATGATCAGTGGAGGTACAAGCCTCACCACGTTCCCTTTCCCTGCAGTTAGGACCAAAAGGCCTGAGTTTCGACACGCATCCACTAGGGGTGAGGCCGGCACATCCAACTCAATTCCAATAATCAGTCCCATCCCACGAACTTCCTTCACGTGTGGATTGCTTCCTAGTTCCTCAGCCAGTTTCCGCTTGAAGAACTCACCTTTTTTTGAGACACTCATCAGGAAATCAGGCTTCGAGATCTTGTTGAGCATCTCCAAAGCCACCTGGCATACTAGAGGCCCACCTGCAAATGTGCTACCATGATCTCCATGGTTTATGGCAGAAGAGACTCTTTCAGTCACCAGAACAGCTCCAATGGGCATTCCTCCAGCAAGGGGCTTCGCGAGGGTCATGATATCGGGGAAAACACCATAGACCTCATGTGCCCAGAGGTAACCAGTTCGCCCAAGCCCACATTGAACCTATAGGTCAGCTTGCGACTGTTTAGAAGACGTAAGTTCAAGAATGACCACTGCAGAGATTTAATAATTTCATGGCAAAAATCCAGCAGTGCTTAAGCAAATATATTTGCTTCACATTCTTCTCTGTTTTTACTTTTATCTTATTTTCCTTTTAACAAGGGAGTCATACCCCATAGGACGTTGATCCCATCATGCCAAATGAACCACTAGTTATAGCTAGTGCACCTACTGCAAACAAATATACACACACTCAAAAACAGAGGATGAATTCCTTGTATTCATTTTTTTTTTTTCTAAAATGAAGGTGCTAAGTTTCTTTTTTATTTTCTTTGCTCATTTTTTTTCATAAACATATTTTTTGTGGCTTCTGTATGTTCATTACCTCATCAAAGACCAGGAGAGCCCCAATATCATCACAAGCACTGCGAAGAAATTGCAAAAACTCTTTTGTTGCACTGTGTATGCCTCCTTCACCCTGAATGGGCTCCACAAAAATTGCTGCCGTTTTGCCCCTTCGTATTGCTTCTTTTGTGGCTTGAATATTTCCGTATTCCACAAAAGTGACTCCAGGCATCACAGGTTCAAAAGGAGATCTATACTGTACTTTGCTTGTCAAAGCAACCGATCCCATTGTCCTCCCATGGAAGCTATTTGTGAAAGCTATGAACTCCGTGGCTGGTTCCTTCTCGTTTGGGTTTGAATGTCTCTGAAATTTCCGAGCAAACTTGATAGCTGCCTCATTTGCTTCTGTTCCGGAATTTGAGAAGAAGACGCGGTCAGCAAAGGATCTCTCCACAAGACGCTGAGCAAGTTCTACCTGCAGCAATGAGAACAATTTATTAAGTACTGAACAGTTTGTGGAATTGATTATACAAATCAATAGCTGACTTCTGAAACATTTCACGAGATGAATACAGAACAACCACTCTGGGAAACTGCATGGATCAACCATTGACCAATATCACCTGCCCTAGTTAAACTTGTATCACAGTGGAAAATAATCAATATCATATTGACAAGAAATGGCAATTTAAGAACAAGAAAAGAGATGACTTTGACCTGAGGGACAGAGTAGTAAATGTTGCTGACATGAATTAAAGTATTTGCTTGATTGATCACTGCCTTCACCAAATCAGGGTCCGAATGCCCCAGAGCGTTCACCGCAATCCCTGCGGTCAAGTCCAAATATTCTCTTCCCTCTAAATCATACAACTTGCATCCTTTTCCACTGCCAAGCACAACAGGTGTCCTTGCATATGTCCCTACAAGAACTTTAGCTTCCAGCTCCATCACTTCCTTGCTCTTATTGGATGCTGTCTTCTCGAGGGTACCAAGTGATTCAGCTTCCACACTAAGAGATGCATGAGTTACTCTCCTGTTGCCAATTTTGACATTCAGTGACCTATTTCTCTCTGGGACAAAATGTCGACAAATGTGGCGCGAGTGGAGTGTTGACTGGTTGAGTGAAATTCGTGTAGACCTCATTGTGCTTAAGATTAATCCTCACTCTGCAAATCAAGAAGTCAGATGACTTTCTATCAAAATTTGTCACATTGCAGCAACTTTAACATAACAATACTAGGCCAAAGTTTTTCTGAACATAATAATATTATGCCAAAGCTGAACATACATTCAAGGATCGGAACACCTGAGTATAAAATATCTTCCCACCATCTTTTGCATGATCAGATCATTGAATTTTGGGTCATAATTTCAAATATTATCACAGTCTGAATAAAAGAAATTAAACTATTCAACATTCAATTCTTCACAAAGTTGATTCTGGCCGTGGCGAAGGCATGCAGAGCACATACATACCTACATACCTACATACATATGCATACGTGAAGCATGCAGAGCTCAGAAGTCATGGAAAACAACCGAATTGCGAGCGAAAGAATTTTGAAAAAGCTGATCCTAAATCTAATGATCATTTGCGTGGGGAGAAGTTTCATTCTTCACCATACCGGAACAAAAACTTCCGTCCTCACCAAATTTCAGCATAGCAGCCAAAAAATTCCAGAATATATGCAATCATCAAACGAAACAGGGAGTTAGAGCCCAAAGCACCACACTGGTCAAGTATTCACTGCATTTGAAATATACCTACCGAGGAAGAAACGCCGATTGCGGGGCAGCGGCGGCGGGGAAATGAGGAAGCTGGGGCAGGTGGCGGCTTGGCTTCGACGCTTTATGGGGTTAGTTTCTCTCTTCAACTTCACCACGGATTAGGCTCCTTTTCATGGGCCCTGTTTCGCGCCCACAGCCCAATTCTCCCTCGGCCATTTTCATATAATTACAATAGAAGTCTTATATTTTTATCAGTTTTAACACTTAAGTCATATAAATTTAAAAATAATTAATTCAATTTTATAAAATTAATTCTGTTAAATTTTCAATTCGATTGATCATTAATGTGGATTTCACGCTATTAACAAGTTCTTTAATATAATATTGATAATTTGAACTGAATGTATAATGGAATTGGTATTCTAAAACTAAATTGATCATTTATACAGTTACAAACTTAACTGTTATATATTTAAATATTAAATATATAAAAATTTTAAGAACTTTAGTCTCGTTTCCCCTTTTCACGGTGATTGTGATAGCCGAGGAGAAGTTAAGCGGTGCGTGTACCGACATCGGGTTGTCGAGCAAACGCATGGCAGAACAAACGAAAAATGGCGCCTTCCTGTTCGCTCGCCTCAGCTGCATGGCTGACTTAAGAAAAATTTCTCTCTTAACCCGTAAAAGTTCCATTAGAGCTTGCGTTCCTATCTGGGTCTGCCTCGACTGTAGTCAATGCAATGCTAGAGCAAGCTCAAAGGTGCCTCTCCTCCTCTTCCTCCTGAAACATTCTGATTAGCTTATCTACCCCCTTGACTATTCTTGGAATCAGGTTACAAATTAGGAAGTTCGATGCTTTTCTTTTTGGATCTATTTTCTAGAACTCTGTTTCTGGAGTTTGGAGAAGGACTATGACCATTGATTGAAGCTTATCTTGGGGAGTAATTTTTTGCAAAATAAATATTTACAGCCCACCGAACATCTCAAACCCTTGGACCCACTTATCATAATGGAGGAAAACATAGGCATCAGAGTATAGAATAGAAAAGTTGAGGAACAACCTTGGCTTTAAAGCCACGAGGAGATATCTCCTCTACTCCACTCTTCTTGATTGAATTCCCCTATTTTTTTGCTCAAAGGTTAGATCTTTTGGGAGTTTCCTTAGCATATAAATATGTCCTTGGGTGAAACTGGGCCCTTGTGACCCAACATGGGATTCTCCGAGGAAGTGTTTGGGAGACTTGGGTTCAATAACCTCCTTTTCTTGATTCTCATTTGTTCCATTCTGATTGAGAACTCAACTGCTATTGATCTCGGTGTTGATGAGCCACTGGAGATGGTTGTCAGGGATTCAGAGAATCAGCATGCTTTCTCCAGCTGGAGCCAAGGGTATATCTAGAATTTCTAGATATAGCAACATTGTCCTGGAAAAATGTTTATAATATTTTGCACCACCTGAACTTTTGTTTTTATTTGTTCAGCTAAAAATCCTTGTTCGAACTTGATTTTACAGAATTACTGCATATTTGAACTGTTTTGCTGGAAGACTTGTTCACTAGATTGAACTTCTCCATGCTGCTACAAGCTATGTGTGCAGTATTACTGGACCTCATGGGAAGTTGCATCTTTTTCTTTTTTAACCTTCCTGGGTTTATAGTTATCTGCAAATCTTTTAAGAGCTCATGATCTCTTTTAATCAGCTCATTTCAGGGCAGTCATCACTTTCATGATGACCAAATGTATGTTGCACCTCTGCAGAAATATTATATTCCTTCATTTTGTTCCAGATTTTCCAACTGGGACATGATGGAAGCTGATGAGTGGCAAATGGTCGAGAAGAAAGGCAACCAATTCGTGGTTAATGGTAGGCCTTTTTATGTGAATGGGTTCAACACTTACTGGTTGATGGTCTTTGCGGCTGATCAATCTACGAGAGGGAAGGTGACTGAGGTGTTCCAGCAAGCTTCTTCTGTTGGCTTAACAGTCTGCAGGACTTGGGCTTTCAATGATGGGCAGTGGAGGGCTCTTCAAAAATCCCCATCAGTTTACGATGAAGAAGTCTTTCAGGTAGCCACAGTTTCTTAATTCTCAAATTCATGTAATGTTAATTTCTTTTCTGGACAGCTTTGATGATAAAAATTCTGCAAATTTTTGACACCGTCGAGGATCAAATATTGAAATATGGATTGAATTTCTAAGAAATAGATGTGTGTCATATGATGTTCAGCCAAAACTGAGACAATAGATATCCATCGTTCGGACTTACAGCAAATTAGTGGACCTTCAGGCTGCTGTCTCTACTTGGCTTTATCGTTGCCTAATCATTTTGATTTTTCTCCTTTAGAAAAAACTAAAGGTTCTGAGGAAAGGTGTATTGCCAAGGCACAATGGAGAGCAAAGCCAAAACACCAAGGGTTCTTCATAGTTCTATCCAATAATCAACTGTTTCATTAATAACCTTCTCAGTGTAAATGATTTTTATTAGAAAAATCTTTGTTGGGACAATTTTCATGTTACAATTTTTTTCTGCACAGAGACCTCCCCTGTCTTGTGACTGGTTTTCCTTCTTTTAGTTCGATCTTCTAGAGTTGGCCGAAAATATTTTTTCCCTAGTTTTCCATGAAAGAGACTTAGACTCCAAAATGGATAAGGACCTAAAACTGAAATTGCAGGCCTTAGATTTCGTGGTGAGTGAAGCAAAGAAGTACAAGATCAGGCTGATACTGTCATTGACCAATAACTGGGATGCCTACGGTGGCAAACCTCAATATGTCAAATGGGGAAAAGCTGCAGGACTAAACTTGACATCAGATGATGAATTCTTCTCACATCCAACTATGAAGAGCTATTACAAGGCCCATGTCAAGGCTAGTCTTTCTCCATCATTAATTTGTTCTATTTGTGTGTAGAAGTCTACCTGGTATTGCTCTGAACAGTATGCTAATATCTGCTGATGTTACAATAGACTGTTCTGAATAGAGTCAATACAATCACAAATACAACGTATAAGGAGGACCCTACAATATTTGCATGGGAACTAATGAATGAGCCTCGATGCACCTCAGATCCCTCCGGCGATATACTTCAGGTTTGATTATTTAAAACTCAAATGGGATTAAGATGTTACAAACTAGAAACTGATCATAATTGTTGCACCTTTGGTCCAGGAATGGATCAAAGAAATGGCTGTCTATGTAAAAAGCATAGATCCAAAGCACTTGGCGGAGATTGGTCTGGAAGGATTTTACGGGCCTTCAACACCAAATAGAGTTCAGTTCAATCCAAACACATATGCCCAACAAGTTGGGACAGACTTTATAAGGAACCATCTGGCTCTTGGTGTTGATTTTGCATCAGTTCATATCTATGCGGATTCCTGGTACGCATGATATTCCCGTAGCAAATAGAATTCATCTCCTCTTTCCTGCGAATTCAGGATTATGGTAAATTGCAATATGTTTGAATGGTAGTGAACTTAAACCTTTTGCTTTTCTGCAATTGCGCTTGTTACACTGTTCTGTTTCATTACACGAAAAGAGATCCTCCACAGTCGAGGCTTGGTGCAGATCTGTGCTATTAACTATTCTGGGCCAAGTGGTCTTTAATCTCTCGGTTCATAAAACTTGAGCATTCATCGACTAGGACAATTTTTTTTCCCATGATGGCAAACTGTTTCACGACAAAAAAAAACTCTGTTTTTGTCCTTATCATGTCCTTTTCTATCATGTGCTGTAACGACCAAACCGATGAACTGACTGGTGGTGAAGGATTTCTCAAGCAATTTCTGACGCGCACCTCCCATTCATCAAATCATGGATGGAAGCCCACATTGAAGATGCCGAGAAGTACCTGGACATGCCGGTCTTGTTCTCTGAGTTTGGTGTCTCCACTAAGGACCCGGGATTCAACGTAACCTTCCGGGACGCTCTCTTCACAGCCGTGTACAAGACCCTCCTTAACTCCACGAAGAAGGGTGGAAGCGGAGGCGGGAGTCTTCTATGGCAGCTGTTCCCGGATGGCACGGACTACATGGATGATGGATACGCGCTCGTTCTTGCCAAGTGTCCCTCGACTTCGAATATCATATCGCTCCACTCAACGAGAGTCGCAGTCTTCAATTCCCTCTGCTCTTGGAACTGCCGCTGGGGCTGCAAGAAGAAAAATCCTCTCGAGGCATTTATGTTTGCTGATGACTCATAGTATAATATTTCACACTACGGGCTTCTTTCACGGCCTTGCTATGGAATCCGTTTCTGCCACGATGCAACCTAATACTCATATAAGCATTGATAAATGGAGTGTTGTGTGGGGGTAAATGATGTAACTGAGAGGCCAAATTACGGGGTGAAAGCCGAACAATTACTTCGGCTTTGTTTCGCGTGTATGTACATCTTTACTTTGAAATGAAGGTCTATGGTTCTTGCTGTACACTTCACAGGTTGGCTCATAGTTAAACTAAAGGATGCTGCTTCACGTAATGGATCCTCACTTATCTGTTAATCCTTCCAAGCTAGTAGACTTTCGGTGTATCTGGAACAGCCTGGAAATAATTCGATCCAACTTCTTCCATGGAAGACACCAAGACCCACCAGAGCAAGTTCGGGGGTGCGGTGGAAGGCGTCATAAGAATTTTTTGCAGTTCTTAACTGAATCATTGTTTGGCAGAAGTATTTGAAATCGTGGTGTTTCCAACAGGTAGGTTGGTGGGAAAAAAAAAAAACTGCTCCCGGATATTGTAAGACTCAATTCCTCATTTCATAGACGAATATGATCCCTGGTGCCAGACCTCCAGTGACTGAGATTGGAGGGGAGGCATTTGGATGAGAGGGAAGGGTAGTGGAGGAATTTGAAGGGATGTCTTATTTTTCTAAATCACTTGTTTGGATATTGTTCTTACATGAGGGATTTGGAGGGATAAAAACTTTAATCTGACCATTTTAATTTTACAAGATCGATCGAACGGAAGAAAGACGTAAGAGAGGCACGATAGTTTTATGATTATCTTAAAATTCAAACAAAGTTGTGGTTTTGTGATAACTTTGGGAGGTTCAATGGTTGCGACATGGTGGTAGTCGAGCAAAGGAAAGTGTGCTGTAGTCGTGGTTTGGTGATGATCGAGTAAGGGAAGACGAGTGTGGTTGTTTAACTATATATGTGTAATTATAGCGTGTCCACGGTTTCTTTTAAAAAGTTACGATGAGTTTTTTACTGACCTTCAAATTCTTCCAAATTAGAGGAATTAAAAAGGTGATGTTAATCCCTCAAAATTCTTTCAAATCCCTCCTAATTATTTACCAAAATAATAAATTATACTATCCCTCCAAATCTCTATACTCTGAATCTCTCAATCCAAAGAAACCGTTAATGGTACTCAGTGCACTATAAGTTGGTTTCCTAATATGAATGGATATTAACACATATAACGAATTAAAAAAAAGGATTTTTTTTTTAGAAAATTCTATTTTTTTAGTAGAAAATATCAATAGAATTACTCTAATTAATAATAGTATATTACTTGTTTATCTATAGCATTATTATTCAAGAGTTCTATGGGCATTTGAGTAATTCAGTTCCGGTCGTTGTTGAACCACTTACAATCAACTTAGGTCTTACGTTTTTTTTTTTCTATTCTTGCGTTGGGTTGACCTATTTGTTGATCCTTAGATAATAACATTTTTCGGAATCTTTTTTAAATTCTTTAGAGGAAAATATTCACGAAAATTCTGAATTATATTCGGGTAACAGAATCGCAATCTCCAGCGATCTCCACCTCTCTCCCCGGTTTCCTCTTCCTCGTCCCTCTGATCAACAAAAGGTGCGCCCTTGGAGAAGAGAGACAGAAACATAGAAACTACCATGGAGGCGAGAAGCGTGGGCCTGAAGCAATACTGGCCTAAACGGGTGGTTCCTGAATAGCTCCCAGTCTGTGAACTTCGCTGGAGGAAGCATATTGTTTGCCTTTCAGGAAGCAGGAAGAACAATTTCGATTGCACGTCATCAGCTCCACCTCAAGCTCCACCAATGGGTCGCCGTAAAGCTTCGAGCTTGAAGCTGAAGACCTCGGAGAATGCTTCGAAGAAGCAGCCCTTAGTCCACGTCTCCAGCCACCAATGCAGAAAGTGCGGAAAGGTTTTCAAGTCCTCCCAGGCCGTGTACGGCCACATGCGCTGCCACACTGACCGCTTCAAGAACCCTGTCAGGGTCACCGCGGGGCAACCTCCGATCAGTCTGACACTGGACAATGCTGTCGGGTTAAGCTTTTATGAACTGGGGGCTGCTGTAGGTCTGTTTATGCTTGCAGGCGGACCCGGTTCGGTGGAGATCATGGGACCTGCTTCTTTCAGGCCCGAGCGAGACGCCCAGGCACCGGAGGGCAGGGTTGAGACTTCGACCGCTATCATGGAGGAACAGGATGCAGGAGTTAATCCTCTTGCGAGACAGGACATGAATCAGCTGCCTGGCCTGATAGCAGAAGAGAATTCTTCGGCTCGCTGCTCTGCTGCTGGGGCGCTGGTTCTTGATCTCAGCTTATGTCTTTGAAGATGAATTCGATCATTAGTATAGAAGAAAACAAAAGAAAAAGAAAATCCAAACTAGGTGGTCTTGTTTCCAGTGAAAATCATAGGAATGTTCCCCGTGATTGAGATCGATCAATGCAGTCTCAGTGGGATGTAATTCCTTGTACATTAGACTTGAGCCTGTTGAGGTGGCAAGTCTGCTATGTGACCCATTGATCGAATCAATCATGTGTCCTTTCGTTCTTCTTTGATTGCTTTTATTGATTTCTGCTGACAGCATTATATAAGTACTCATATATTATCTTTTGCAGTCGATGGTTCTTCGTCGAGCCTTTGTTTGAGAAACTTTATGCTCTGTCGATTCACCTGGCGAGCAGCTTCTTGGATCTTCGCCATAAGCTCGAGCCCAAAGGAAGCTGCTGCATTCGACAGAAAGATCGGCCGGACAGATTTGTCCTTCAAAGCGATTCTCATAGTTGGCCATATTTTCAAAATATGCTGTCGTATAATGCGATCGACTCTTAGAAAGTACGGGACAGGGACTGCTCGTACACGATGTATATACGATCAGACTTTGCTGGCAGATCCTGAGGTCGGTCTGGCGGCGTTTGATAGTTACCTGTGCTGCAAGTTTTAACCTTTAACCCTGAAATGGGCTTTTCAGGGATCAATGGTTTGTAAAGTTGAACCAAGAGGAACCCATGGCAACCTAGGAGCTTCATGGTGCCCCATGGTGGTCTATAGTTAGCAGCACGAACAGTCTCTCTTTCGAGTGCGAAGTGTGTCACGCAATCTGGGTTTTGCGGGATAAGTGTAGACCAAGATTGCTGTGTACATAAATGATTTCATTAGAGAAATGGGTCAGATGCAGTGATACTACCTTCGAACTCAGAGTAAGAGATCTGGGTTCAATTCTCATCAGTAGTATTTTCTGTGCCATTTATTGCAAATCTTCCTATTCTTTTATCGATTTACACTATCATATACAAACCTGTGAAAAGTTTATTTTTTTTTTTATTTTTCATATTTATTCTTAATTTAATTTAAATATTAGAATTTATAATATGTATATACTTAGAAAATCATCCAGATTATGAGTAAAATAGTAAGTTTAATTATTTTTCTCTCTCCAAATCTACAATCTTAAGAGTAAAGTCTCGTTAGCTATTCAGATTCTCCATTCTCCCTCAATATCACTCAACATTTATAATTTTAACCAAAAAATTTATCACTTTTTGAACTAATTCTACAATTTTCTCAACTGTTTCAGATGATTCTTTTAACTATACAATCCATGTTCACGTTTTTAAAATCCCCCTACTTCTTATGACTTTCGTAATTTCTATAAAAAATTTACTTTATTCACTATAAATTCTCATAATTGCTTATTCTACTTCACTTTTGTTTGATTTGAACAACTTATTTTCCATCTACTATGATATTAAATTTTATTACTTTGATCATTATATTATTTTTTAGTCATATTAAATTTTTATATAATATGTAATTGACAATTCCGTGTACAGCACGGGTCACCTTGCAGTAGACTTGTATGTATTCTCTCCATTCCTCCTCTCTTTGCGATCATAGTGGGCCTCTTCATGGGTCAGTGAATTGGGCCGATGTTAACTTGGGCCTAGAAAATAAGAAATAGTAAAAATAATAAGAGGTGAAATGTTTTTTAGCACTAATATAAAGGGTGTTTTTATAACTAGCACTTATTTACACCACATTGAAAAACTAGCACTACTATTTATAACACTTTAATAAAATTTTAAATAATACCTATTATACCCTTCTCATAATTCACACACTCCTCTCTCTCTTGGCTGCTGCACTTTCCTCACTCTCTCTCGTTGCTAGCTAAAAGTTGCTTTCTCTCTCCCCCTCTTTGCTTTCTTTTGACAGGACACCAGCCTTGCCGCCCCGCCCACGACCGAACGCCTCCACGCCAACCTCGTCGCCCATTGAAGCCCCCGACGCCCAGATCTACTGACCCCCGACCCAAACTCGTCTCCACTGAAGCCCCCAATGCCTAGATCTACCGATCCCGCCCCAAGCTAGACGATGAAAATAGAGCTACAGTGATGATGGGATGTGTACGGCCGGGCCCAAGAGCAGTGGCTGACACGGGCCAGCGACAGGAAGCCAGCCGGAACAGCGATGGTGTGCACGGCACTCAGCCGGGCGACCTCAGGGCGACGGCCGAAAGGAAGAGAGAGAGAGAGCTCGCAAGAGCGAGAGAGTGAGAGAGACCCGAAGAAGGCTCGGGAAAGTCAAGATGTGCGGCTCGTCGGCGGCTGTCACGGGCAGAGGTCAGAGGAGGCGTGCACGACGAGCGAGTTGCTGAGGCGGCATCTGACACAGGTAGAGAGAGAGAGAGAGAGAGAGAGAGAGAGAGAGAGAGAGAGAGAGCTCAAGGAGAGAGAGAATGAAATCGATCGGAGATGGGAACGAGATGGGGAGGGGAGCGGTGTGCCGGAGTGGCCGTCGTTAGCCGGCCGGGAAGAAGCTTTGTGGCCTTTCTCCATGTGCCTATTAGCTGGAGGTTGAAGATGCGGCTGTTAGCTGGAGGTTGAAGACAGTGAACAGTGCAATGCACTGTTCACGTTTTTTTTTTTTTTTTTTTTAACTTTTTTTAAACATTATGTCTTGAAAAATAAAAACAATAAATAAATAAATAAATAAGTATGAGAAACAAATACGAATGAAATGTGGTTGGATCGAGTTAAGATCAGGTATCTACAGGGCAATTGCTGAATTATAACATATCAATTTTTTATTTTGATTTACGATTGATTGTTTCATGAACGATGCAAAAAGGAGAAGTGACCATGATTGATGTGATGACCTCAAATCAAATTATCGAATACGCCAAGGTGTGCAAATTCAATGTCTGAGATGGTGTAGAGATGGGAGGTTATATAGGTCTTGTAGATTTTTATTTTTTTGGGTAAATGGTCAAATTTTAATTATTTGTCTGCTTTTTCAAGATTAAAAAATTACATAAATAATCATTTGAAATTATGAAAAATAAATTATTTTGGATGCAGTTTTTCTAGGCATTTTCTCGATCCCGAATACAAATTTGCCATCAACAAAGACATTATAAAGGTTTGGCAATTGGTCACCCGCATAAAGACTCCCTAAATTGAGAAATTTTTTTAATTTTTATTCTAATATATGAAAAATCAATTATACTTTTAATAGAAATAATTCCAAAATCAATTAGGATAGGATGTCGATTATCAAAAATCGATCACGAGTCGGTCATTTCTCTTTTGTGCTCGTGTGAGGAGGGAGCCACACTGATACGAGTAGAAATTTCTTTATGGCACTTGACTTACTCAGTACGAGTTTCACAGATGGACATCAACAATTAACTTGAATTCAAATTAATCATGATTCGTCAGACTTTTGAATACCAGATGATCGATTATGCACATTATATCTCTTTAAAGAAAAAAAATTTCAATCTTTCACAACTTCCCAATTTCAGATCGAGATTGGTACTAGCTACACTGAGCATCAATCGTCAATCTTATGGCAATGATATGCATGTCAAGATCATCCAGTTTATGTGCAGTGATGTTGATTGAGATATCTTGTTGAATATAGAAATAAACAATAGGTCCCAAAATGTACATGTGGACTCGTCTCGAGGAGTCTGAAATAGATCCTGAAAAATCTGAAATAGGTCAGGAGAAATTTTACACTGGTCAAGAGAAATCACAAATAGGTCCCGAAAGGTACATGAGGGACTTTGTTCTTGAGGAGTCTAAAATAGGTCCCGAAAAATATTAAATAGGTCATGAGAAATCGTACACTGGTCAAGAGAAATATCAAATAGGTCCTGAATTATATATAGGGATTTTGTTCTCGAGGAGTCTGAAATAGGTCCCGAAAAATCTTAAATAGGTCATGAGAAATCGTACACTGGTCAAGAGAAATATCAAATAGGTCCCGAAATCTACATAGGGTTTTTGTTCTCGAGGAGTCTGAAATAGGTCCCGAAAAACCTTAAATAAGTCATGAGAAATCGTACACTGGTCAAGAGAAATTCAAATAGGTTCCAAAATGTACATAGGGATTTTGTTCTCAAGAAATCTGAAATAGGTCCCGAAAAATCTGAAATAGGTCATGATAAATCTTACACTGGTTAAGAAAAATCTCAAATAGGTCCCGAAATGTACAAGAGGACTTTGTTCTCGAGGAATCTGAAATAGGTCGGGATAAATATTAAACTGATCAAGAGAAATTTAAGATAGGTCCTGAAATGTACACGAGTGATTCTTCGATATGTCCGAAGTAACATACATAGTTTGCTACCAATAGTCATGAGAAAGTCATGTATGTGCTTCTTCGGTGTCAGATAGGTCTATTTTCATTGGACATGTTTGCGTGTTATGACCTGTTTGCCGGCAAATTCTACATCGATGAAATAGGTATCGTTAAAAAAGGTCCCGAAAATTTTGAAATAGGTCCCGAAAAATCATGAATAGGTCATGATAAAGTCTAATTAGGTAATGATGAACAGGTCCTGAAAAATGATAAATAAGTCCCGAAAAATCATGAATAGGTCATGATAAAGTCTAATTAGGTAATGATGAACAGGTCCCGAAAAATTACAAATAAGTCCCGAAAAATCATGAATAGGTCACGATTAAGTCTCAGCGACTGAGATGCTTTTCACTGGGATAATAACATAAAATACCTCAACAAACATCAATACTTTTCAGTGGGATGATCAGGTAACAGTGATGCCCGTGCTCCAGTGTGACTCCCGTGCTCCGGTGACGCCCGTGCCCGTGCTTCGGTGTGACCCCTATGCTCCGGTGAGAGAGAGACGGTGATGCCCGCACTCTGGTGACGCCCGTGCCTGTGCTTCGGTGACGTGCTCCGATGAGAAAGAGAAAGGAGAGGGAAATAGATAGTAGAGAAAGGAAAGAGAGATAATAGAGGGAAATGGTTGAAAGAGAGATAATGGAGGGAAGTGGCTGAAAATTTTTAAAATGAAAAGAGTTCATAAGGGTATTGTAGTCTTTCACTACAAAGAGGTGCTAGTTTTTCAAATGTTTATAAACTAGTGTTACTCTTAAAATGAAGTAGAGGAGCAATGCTATTTTTGACCATTAACACAAATAATAATAAATAAATAACTCGTCTGCCGCCCGCTCCTCCTCCTTGATCAGAGTCACGGGGTTTCACTCTCTTTCCTGCTCGGTCTAAGCTCCAAGTGGAAGCCATCTCCCGCTCAAAAGGTATTGTCTTCTGTTCGATTTTGAAGTCAATTTCCACGACTATCTCAGGTTGCTCTCTGTCCTTCTCCTCCAGGTTCTCTTCTCACTTTCCTATTTCGAAGTTGGGAAACCTGTCTTTCCTCTTCCTCTTTCAATGCTTTACCCGGAGACTATGACGATTCGGGTCGGGTGCGATTGCGATCCGGCACGGTCCATTGGGATCCATATGCTCTGGTTTTGGAGTTTCCGAGACACCTGGTGTCTCCAAGTGGAATTGTGGTGGGAGCTCGGGGACTTCTTCATCATTGAACTTTTGTAGTGCCTAGAACTGGGGTTTGTTGTTGCTGAAAATTGCAGCTTCCGCAGCCCTAATTTGCTCCGGAGTCTCTGATGTGACACGGGAGCCTGGTCCTGTCGGATCAACATGTGAAAGTTTTGAGTTCCATTTTCACTTAATGGCACTGCACTGAAGTGTCAATGAAGAATATATATGTTCATGTTTGAATTTTTCTTTTGATTTTTGTAATTCTTTTACTCCTGTTGATTTCAGGTTTTAGGAAAAAGGGTTCTCCATTTTCACTGAGAAAACCTCACCTTTAGGTCCAACGCAACTCAGTCCATTTCTTGCTCCCCATTTTCTCAATTTTTTTGAAAAATGGAGCCTTTTTTTTTTGGTGATGACAGGCAGCAAAGCCTCTTATTTCTGAACTTATTGGTATTTTTATTGAAAAGTTTATTATGGCTGTTCAGACTATGGAGAGGGAGCAAATACAAGCAGATCTTTCTCCCAGGAAACCCCGGATCTTGCTCGCTGCCAGTGGAAGTGTTGCAGCCATCAAGTTTGGCAACCTCTGCCATTGTTTTGCTGAGTGGGCAGAAGTGAAAGCAGTGGCCACACGTGCTTCCTTACATTTCATCGATCGAGCAACACTCCCTAAGGATGTACCTCTTTACACTGATGATGAGGAGTGGTCTAGTTGGAACAGAATAGGTGATAATGTTCTTCATATTGAACTTCGCAGGTGGGCTGATATTATGGTCATTGCTCCACTTTCTGCAAATACATTGGGAAAGGTATGGCATCCTGCCCACCTTAGCCTGTGATCTCATTATAAGAGTATATTATAATCAGGCTTTCTATCTGGGCTTGGGTTTGATTTGAAGTCTTAGGTTTGCTTTATGCCCCTATGATCTTGGACAGAATCACCATTTCTATGGGGGGCAATGAATATCTACATAAAAGGGGTTCCTAAGGGAGAGCGAGAGAGAAGTTTGTGTGTGGTGTTTGATTTCATGCAGATTTTTGCTTCTCTTTCCTGATAGGATGGAAAGAATAGATAAAATCCAGTAATTCATGTGCCATTCAGCTATCAGCTTACTGATTGTATATGCTTTGGTTGTGTAATAAACCATCCTTGTAAGTGGTTTCACTCTTGCAGAATCCATCTGCATGTGATGAAAGTGTTTGACTGGTAAGTTTAGTGGTGAAAAACTATCCCAGTTTGCATTTCCTTTTTCAGAAAAAAAGAGATCTGCTCTTCAAGTGTTTGTTTTGGATGAAACCATGTAACCTGTCTTTGATTTTTGTAAGACTTAAAGGAAAAGTATGCATTCCTCCGATTGTTGTTTTCACATTTCTACCTTACCTTTACAGACTGCTTGCAATTATTCACTTTGCTTTTTACCATCCAAATCCTGTTGCTGCTATATCATGGAAGAAAGGCATTTGAATTTGACCTTTTCTTCCTTTTTGTTCAGCATATCTCTTGTTTTATCATATTAGCTAATCCCCATAGTTCAGTAGTCCCTTCACATCTTTCATACTTTAGATTGCAGGCGGGCTGTGTGATAACTTGCTGACGTGCATTGTGCGGGCATGGGACTACAACAAGCCAATCTTTGTGGCTCCTGCAATGAACACTTTCATGTGGACCAATCCCTTCACGGAACGGCATCTTATGGTGATTGACGAGCTTGGAATCTCTCTTATCCCACCAGTCTCCAAGAGGCTTGCCTGTGGGGATTACGGGAATGGTGCAATGGCTGAACCTTCGCTGATCTACTCCACCGTAAGGCTTTTCTTCGAATCTCGGTACCATGCAGGTGGCAGCAACAATAGTTAAACACATCCACCAATTTTTCTTCTTAGATCTGACGTGATTAATTGAATCGGCATCTCATGATTCGTGTACTACTGTTTTTGCACATATGTTCTCTTGCATCAACAGCGAACTATTATATCACCTTGGAGTTTCCTGAGTTTCTGTAGTGTATGTTGTTCACCAAAAGATAGTGGAAAAGATAACTTCAGTGTTCTGACATTTTAAGAAGTGGTGATCATGTTTTGCTGATGATTCCTTGACTTTCATTTACCACTGGTGCGATGTATTGGGTGTGGTTGTCGGGCAACATCCAGTATCATCTGAAAACTGGGTGAATCTGCAGGATGAAATGATCTGTGGTGAAAATTATTGAGCACTGAAGTACAATGTCTTCATATTGCATGTGATACAGAGGAATAGAATGTGACCAACATGGTGGCTATATGAAATGACATCAGATTCTTCATTCAAGAATGGTAACGATAAAACAATGGTTACATAGCACGGTCATTCTGAGTCAGTTACATCCCCTCTGTAACAGAGACCAGAAGAAGCTTAAACTTGGAGAGGAAAGAGCAAGCTAAGGGGAAAAATTCTTTATTGTAATCTTTAAAGAAACTAGGTTGATCGCTCGAATGACCGTCTTTTGGACCTCTAGACAAGCAAACTGCACCTAAAGCAATAAATTCTAAGAAACTGGAAGAGCACTGCAGACCTAATACAGATGGACAACAGAGTTTATCATCATGTTACATATGCCAACCGATAAAATAAAAAATGTCTCTAGATTTCAGAAAGCAAATTCAAATGACATAACTTTCTTGTCAAAGGAATACCCATAAAGAATCAGCGATATCACTGTTCTGTCTAAGATGGCTCTTTTCTAAAGCAAATTAGCAGAACTTCCAGTGGTTATTGCAGTTTACACATGTGACAAATGTAGTCATAGGTTCATCTGCACTTCTTGTTTGCAGCTGATAGTATGTTGTCTTCCTCTGCCCACAACGGCCACACTTGAACTGATCGGTTGTTGCCTTTGGTGGGCCGCCTCGTTCGCATTCAAACAAGGCCTTCTCCTTAATCTGACTGTTCTCCCGCTGTCTCTGATCGCTAGCCATCTCCTCTGGAGTCATGGAGATGAGCCTTTCAGGTTTAATCTGCCCTAGAAGGACTTTCCTTCTCAGGTCAGGGTTGTTTGGGTCCTTGATGTTGAACATTATGGACCTGTACTTGAACTTCTGAGTCCCATTGGACCGACCCATCTTCTCAAACATGACTGATTCCACCACAACTGCAACCCGAAGCGGATCGCATGCATTTACTTCATCCCTCATGTCCTCATCTGCCTCACGGGCAACCTTGGACAGTGCCTCAGCAAGGAGTTCTCGGATTTTGTCGCGTAGAGAATCATTACATTTGATCAATGCTCTCAGCATTGGAGGAGCACTAGGGGCCTGTGACAGCTTCTTGGCACTTGTAGGTGGTTTCTCCTCTTTGGACATCCTCTCAACTTTGACAGATTCAGAACTTGATATGCTTGCTTTTGGCTTGTCACTTTTGTAGATTTTCTCAACAACCACAGTTTGCGACTTCACAACCTTTTCAACCACTGCTGAACTCCGACTACTTTCAACCTTTATATTGTCAGCCTTCTCGATTTTAGTTGCCAATTTGCCATCGACGCTGCCATTTTTCTTATTTTTGGTAGTTTCATCAATTATTATTTTCTTCCAAATCTCAAGCACATCCGAAGCCATGCTTTTGATAGTCTCACTGGGATGTTTTGTCAGGTGCCGAAGCCGTTTCCCAACCTGCAAATTCATGAACAAATACACCATAATGACTGAAAATTTTCAAAAATTGAGATAATTGCACTCAATTCTCGACCAACTCGAATTCAAACAGATGTAAATGCACAAGAATCACTATATAGGACACCCTTCCATTGTCTTCAGTATTCATCTTCTTATCATGAATTAAGTTGCGAGTTAAAAAAAAATAGCAGCTTCCTCCCACATTTCCTGTTCCTTGTTTCCAGTTCTTTTCAGTTTATATATATTTTTGAAGCGTTATCCAAGACAAACAGTCAATATAGCTTTGGTAGAAGAATATGCAGCAAGAGTAGGAGATGGACAGTGAGCAAAGCGTCATATTCAACAACTCCGACTGCCAAACCCCAACTTAAATACTGCATCAGGGAGTATTTCCTCCAGGTCCATATTCTTAACATGATCATAAACTATAAACATTTACCAATTAGAAAGATGGCTTTCCTTGATTGAAAAAATTCCAACATTACAGCCAACATGAGATATGTCCGCCAGGTAAAGGGTCATTGCACTTAAAAGGGATCAGTGAGATGAAACGCTTCTTCGAACACAATTTGTTGTCATCTATACACCAGATGCACCCAAAAGAGCAATACAAGTAATGCTTTTAATTTGCGCAACAGTCAGTAAAATTGCTTATACCTGAGCTAGAAACATCTATCATCCGACTCAAAATAATTTTCCTCTTTCTAACAACTAAGTTAACACAGTTCAAAGTCCCAGTCATTGTGTCCGATTCAGCAGGAACAGACAGAATATTCGTGAAATTTAGAACTTCCTATGGAATGCAGCAGATGTTGTCATTGAAATCAAATTAGAGGAAACTCAATCGACCGAAGAATGGTAATTAAAAAATACAGCTTTGAATTACCTGTGTGGCAACGAGAGCGTCATAGGAAACGGGGAAGCTCTTGAGCTGCTTGAGAGCATCGACGCAGCGGGACACTTCAGGCGATCTGGAGGTCGCTCCATCAGCAACGGCCGCGTCCGCCGCCTTCTTGGCAGCCTCAAAGAGCTCTACCAGCTCCCGCTCCATCATTTGCCACTTATTACTCCAAAAACACCTGAAAACCAACCAAATTCGAGGCAATAGAGCGGTAAACACGCAATCGAGCGATCAAATTGCAAGAATGCAACCGAGGAACGGAAAGACAGAGGGGGGAAGGAATATGAGATTCGGATTACCCGGGAGGGAAGAGACTACGAGAAGCGGCAGTATTCTTCGATCTCCCTCGCTCGCTCACTCGAGGGTTTGGCTTTGGCTCCGGAGCAGACGAAGGAGGAGAAGGTAATGGAAACAACAGAGCCGAGAGAACTTTTGGGTACGGAAGCAAGGTACCAAACACAAAATCAATGGATACGGTATCAGAATCAGGCAAACAGAGTGGAGGAATCGACGGCTGGAGATTGAGGATAGATGGAGTAATTTACAAAACAGCCCCTCAACTATTGGAGTGGGAAACCACATTTAATATGTTGCTTGGATTTTGGGTTAGGAAGAATTTTTTTGTTTGTAACATGTAATATTTCGACTTAATTAAAGTGCATATCAAAACTAATTTGCGGTCGGACCGATATCATTTAACAAAATTTTGTCGACCCTCTAATTTGAAAATCAATCATGAGATCACCTATTTGAAATTTAGTAAGGGAACCATTAGGTCAATTTCATGTTGGTAGGATTAGGAAGAATTAAGGATAGGTGAGCTAGGGAAAGGATATATTATCTTTCGTTAACAACCAATAACCGACTTTTTTTATTTGAAAGTTATATAAATAAGTATCTTTTCCGATAAACATAATTTCATTATGTTAATCAATCGTACATAAAAGTAGGAATGGCAATGCACGAAATGGAGCAGGGTGGGTATTTGAAGATCCAGTTGCCGTCCCACTCTCTTCACTAGGGTCGAGCCAAATTTAAAACATTATCTATATTGCTATTAAAAATAATTCAAAATACGATGTGAATTCATGTATTTATAATGTTAGAATAAAAAAATTTTAAATGCTTAATATTTTATGCTTTGAATAAAATGAAATTATTATTTTTTAACTTATTGAGATAAAATACATATAAAATAATTAAAATTTAATATCAAGATGTATAAAAATATAATGTAGTAATGAGTTGCGGCACGGGGTAGAGAAAACCGGACCTGCCACGACGAGTACTTGCAGGGGGCGGGTCGGATCTCACGGGTCGGGGCGGGATTGCAATCCCTGCACAGAAGACCACAATTGCCAATGGGCCTGCGCAAGGGGAAGCTAACATGGACACGATGTCGGTCTCTTCTTGGGCTCGACCCGATGTCAGGTACCTATGAACTCAATGTATTACATTACTTGTCCTTTTTTTTCTTCTTCTTCTTCCTTTTTGGGGACTTAAATAAATATTTATTTTTGGTCGATTTGATGTGGTTCACGTTAGGGCACATAAACAGCACGTGCTAGAAACAATTAGTTAGTTCGCATAATCTCCAAGTGGCCACTAATTAATCATCCAATTTGCTTAATCATGCGTGTGTTAGGAAGGTGGTGTGGGGGGGGGACCAGATCATGAATGTCTTCGAGGAAGTCCCATCAATTCATCGTCATCGTCATCCCCGTAGGGCGAGACTGCTTGTCTTGTGCTCCAATGGTTTGACCCCTTCTTGTCAGCTGGAAGAAGAGATACTAATAACGGACAACAGAAAATTATTCCGTTATAGATAGGAAAGTTATTATTCTGTCCGATCTTAATTTCGAATTAGGAATGTATTTTAATTTTAAATAAGATATGATTATCAGTAAAATTATATCAATACTTTTCATTTTCATTTCCCCCTTTTGTCTATTTTTTGAAAAACAATTTTTGTTGAAAAATAAAATTTGAATGAAATATTTTTTTGGATAAAAAACGTAACGGTAGGATCAAAGTAGTAAAAATTTAAAAAGTTGAGAACATGGATGATACAAAATAAAGATTTAGAAAGAAAATAGTAAAAGTATGAAAAGTTAAGAACTAAAAGTATTATTTATCCTTTTTTATAATCCAGATTAAACATATACATATTTACACATTTTATGTTTCTTTGCAAATTGTTTGCGATGTCGGGCTATGGACTTGTTCGTGTGGACACGGCTCCTGTCGTCTAACCCAGCAAAGTCTAACTCGTGTGCTTTCGCTGAAATCGCATCCCAAAGACGACAAAGAAGAAATATTGACCAGACCGTCGATTTGTTTCTTTGGCCGGGGCAGCCAGCCGGTGGTTTCATGAACAACCATGTCAACACGAACAGATCCCCGAGAGCTACAACTACGTTGCAGATAATTTGCCGTAGATATGATGCGATCCATGTACGAGTAGCCACGGTTATATAGTTGCCAGTGACCGGTTTATATGTATTTATAGCTCGTAGAGCGGTTCTTGTGTACCTCGAGCTGCTCGAATTAGATCGTTGAGCGGTTTGATTCTCAACGGATCGGTATGATGCTGAAGCAGCAAGATGGGCGGTTATGCTTAGAAACTTAATTAAGATCAAGATAATGATTAATTAAGGTTAAAGATAATGTATCCTATGACGGTGAGAGCGAAGATTCCGGGATCACGGCCAATGAGCTTTTGTCCTTGTCAGGAGACGAAAACGCCAACTTGGGTATCGTCGTAATTTAATCGGTCTTTGTCCCTCCGGATAAGAACAGAAACATCCCACGAATCGGAACCTTTCGTCACAGAATAATTAAATTACTAAAATTAATAAAAGTTGTGACGTGTGAGAGAGTGAAGATTAATACTGAGATACCACCCACCGGAGAAAGTTTATATATACAGTTATATACACAGTATCATTACGTGATAGTACTTATATAATAATATTATTAAATTATAATTAATTATTTTTATGACTATTTTTTTAGTTTTAATATTTTATAAAAAAAGAAATTACTGCTCCTGATTAGTTAGTGTCCCTATGTTAACACTAACAAACAGTGATGGATTTAGGGGGCGCGGGGGGCGATCGCCCCCCTGAACTCGGGAAATTCCGAGAAATTCTATGTAAATTTTATTTAATTTTGTCTTATTTTCATTGAACGGTACATAGTTCGCCTCCTGAATTCTTCGCCTTAATTCCCTATAGAGTTTCGCCCCCTATACAAATTTTCTGGATCCGTTCCTGCTAACAAAAATCATCTTCTCCACCCCCGGGGCCATACGAGGGAAGTTTTCTGTTCACTCGTACTAAACACAGATATCTACCTGGTATTTAAAGAAAATAAAAATAAATAGAAGTGAAATATTAAAATAAAGTTATATAATTAAATTATTTATTTATAACTTATTATAATTTAATTTATTTAAAATATATTAATTTAAAATGATAAGTAGAGTATTCTCAATTATTATTAGTATACTTTGTTAATTTTATAATTATATAATAGATTTTTGCTGTTAAAATTGTAGATGTTGAATAATATGGAGTGAGATGAGAACATCTGAATAGTTAATGAAAGCTTTTTATAGTTAAAATAATAGATATAAAGTGAGAGAAAATTATTATTTTACTCTTAATATAAAAATTAGATGTTAAATTTAGGATGAATATGAGAAACGAAAAAATATCAAACTTGCCAAATATTTTTATATAATAGTATAGATATAGATCAAGGAAAAAATTAAAAAATTAAAAAAATTCATTACTTAACATGTTAATTTTTACGTAATTTAAATTAGTTAAAACTTGTTAGGACTTTTATTTTTGTGTGTGAATTTAGATTGGATTCCCCTTGTGCGTGAGCATGACGCACTCGCCGTGACATCGGAGCCGTGAGATCACCGGACCCGTAAGAGTGAAGCCGGCCTCACGCCCAACTTGCTCCACTAGGCGCGTGCACTACGAGGTCCAACCTTCTTTTTGATTTTTGACACGTAATTTTCTGGAAAATTACATGGACTTCCCTTTCTTTCTCGGATTACTCAAAATTCTGGTGCTCTATGCAGATTTTGGTATATATATATAATTTCATATAAGAATTTAGTAATAAAATCATAAAATTATGAGGGTTTCATATTATTATATGCAAGTTTAATTTTTTTGGTTAAATATGATCTAATCTTTTATAAGGCTAATACAAATTTTACATGACACTATATTAGATACTGTACGAATTGACACCCCGTCAAGCTTGAGAGTAGGGGACAAAATCCACCTCGTGATTACTTTGTCACCTAAAAGAAAAATGTCCAAGTTATGATTGATTAGCCCTTATTATCCAAATCTTAAAAAAAATTCTCGAATATTCTATAATTATTGAAGGTAAATATATAAGAAAATATGATAAATTTAATTATATTATTGTGCGAAAAAGAAGTGTTGAGATATGCAATTCTTAAGTACAACTAGCTTAAATTTTCCAGATTAATATTTCATAATCTCCTATAAGTATGGTAAAAATTTTATAATTATATTTCGATATTAATCTTACTATTATCTATCAATGAAAAACTAAAATAAAAATCCAATTTGGTAAGAACGTTGAAGCGCACTCTCCCACTTGCGCGCGTGGCAAAGGTTGGGGCGGGACCCGCGAGTTGTGGAATTTTCCTCTCGACCTTCGCCTCTACTTCCTCAGCATTTCATTCTGCCTTTCCCTCATAAAAGCCCTCCCCCTTCGCCTTCTCTCTCACAGTCCCAGAGAGACACCCACCCAAACCTAGGGTAAACCAATGGAGACGGCGAACATTACCTTGCCGGAGACACTGACGGCAGCAATCCAGGAGCTGCTGCGCGGCCAGGACTCCGCGAAGAAGCTCCGGGATCTCCTGAGCGCCGTCAGCTCTGGCGCCCTAAAGCTGCTCAAGGAAGAAGAAGAAGAGGGAAGAGGAGGAGGAGGAGGAAGCCCGTCCCGCCGACAGGCTACAGCCCAAGATCTCCTCGGAGACGTCCTCTGGTCTTTCAACAGCACGCTGTCGATCCTAAACTGCGGAGACTTGGACGAGTTTTTGGACGAGTTTTCCCAGGTTCCTCCTGCCAGCCGCCGCAACGCAGTGAAGCCCGAAGAGTCCGAGGAAAGCAGTAAGAGCTCCGCTACGAAAGGCCGGAGGGGATGCTATAAGAGAAGGTAAAGATGTGTTCGATTTGGAAAACCCTTTTCCCATTTCCCATTTGTATCCTTTCTTTTCGTCAATTTTAGAAAATATTCCAGTCTTCATTTTCCAGTTTCTCTCTTTTTGATGGTTTGCTTGATTACGTTTGCTCGAATTCAATCCAGTTGTATTAACAATGCCTTTCTATTTTTGTACATGGTGACGTATATGAGTATTTTGCTTCCTATTTGCAGAAAGAGCTCAGATTCATGGATGAAATTGAGCCCTAATCTTGCCGACGATGGACATCAGTGGAGGAAGTACGGTCAAAAGTCGATCCTTAACACGAATTTCCCGCGGTACGCGAGATCGAACCATATGTCTAGATATCTTTACAGAAAGATTGTGTAATCTCAGGGTCAATCAATCTCACTCCTTTCAATTCCAGTGGACTAACCAGCTCTTTCGTAATGCAGGAGCTACTTTCGGTGCACGCACAAGCCTGATCAGGGATGCCGGGCAACGAAGCAAGTCCAGAAGATATCAAATGATCCGCCGATGTTTCGAACCACCTACAGCGGGCAGCATACTTGCCAGAAACTCCTGAAAGCCCCCCAAATCTTCATGGCCGATTCAAACCCTCAAGATTCGTCTGTTCTCCTGAGCTTCGAAACCGACCAGCCGCTGGACGGTGCTAATGGTCGAATTAGCAGTAACGCAGACATTCATTTCTCGACTGTGAAGTGCGAGACTAAGGATGATATCATAACGGACGGTGTAGCAGATGTATCCCACAACCAATCATCCTCGACCGAGTACGATCTCTTCCCATCTCCTGATTTTACGTTGCTCGGCTCCACGGTGGGGTCTGGCCAGGGGGAAGCGTTGTCTAGCAGCCATAGCTTCCACAGCGACATGGACCTGATGATAGATGAAGTTGATTTTGAGGATATGTTTGCTTGTCCTTTCTCGTGATGATACAGTTCCCACGAGAGACTAGATGGGAATCTGTAGATTGGATCTGAGCAGCTATATTATCGCGGAAAAGCGATGCGGGCTGTGAACTCGTGGTCGTAGTCAGTAGTTCATCTAAACATCAGTTGTAGAGATGCTTTTGCTCCCAGGGTTTCAGTTCAGTGTGTAAATTACGTATCTCGATGCTGAACTTGTCAGGTGAATATCATCACCTTGTTTCGTATAATTGTTTTGTAATGCTCTCTTCGATTAGTCGGTGAAAATTCGGGTCTGCCTAAGATTCAAATTTCAATTAATAAACTTTCCTTGCTCACTCTATGTGTTCTCATGAGTCAATTTGTAAGCTTGCTCCTATGTACATACATAGAAATGTACTGAGATTGGTTTTAGACAAAGTAATGAATGAGACAGTGACTTCGACAGGATAAATCTGATCATTAAACAGGGAAACCGTGTACTGATTGCCATGTAGATGCGTGTTATCCTTATCAAAGGTCCTCGTGGACATTAGGGGGAGAATGGTAGGTAACAAATTCTTTCGTGAATCCGTGGAGTTGATTATATATATATATATATATATATATATATATATATATATTTGTGCACTTGATCGGTAGCCGTTCGACAAATCACTAAAAAAGTGAAAGAACCCTTCAGAAAATGTGTACATCGTGCCAAATATCTATGAATAGAACGTACAAACAATATGGTGATTTCACTTTACCTTGTAATCTTGGGGCCCACGAGACACGACAAATTGTGCTCCAACGTAAGACAAAAGTGGCACTGGAATTCTACAATTGTTGTGTTTTAGGACTTTCCAAAAGCTGAAGCAGGTGGACCAAATAGGAACGTGGAGGAAAATGGAACGAGATGTGCATGTAATCCCAAATCTTACGGAACAGTTTTGATCCACTGATCGGCGTCCTATTAGATAAGACCTCTTTATCCATTTATCTAGTGTCAGTTGCACTCTGTGATGCTCTTCTTCGTTTGACTGTTCGATGTCCCTGATCGATCGATCCCATGCAGAGGAAAAGTGACCCAATGCATTTGGACTCGCCTTGTCCAGCACTCCCATGAGGCTACTGTCCCCCGTAAAGGGCTTTTCCCAACCGGGGCGCTATTCGATGAATAAAAGTGACTTTAGGAAAGTGGTTCAGGTAGCTCACCTGGCAGGCTGCCACGGGACGCTGATGATAACAAGAGTACATGGTGACAGACAACCGAGCACCCATGTTCTGTCTTATGAAGTCGCTCATGGTAAGCCCAAGCCCACTTCGGTAGAATGGGCCCAAATATCCACCCCGCTTTATGCCTAATTGGGCCCAACTTCGGCCCAGGTTCTATGGGCTTACGCAGCAGAGGCCCATAATCGACGAGAGTTTCACCAGATCAAGATCAATGCATAACATTTCTGAACCTAATATTTTTTAATCCATAGAAGAATGAGTGAAAAGTCACGTGCAAAGCACTGGATTGGATATTTTTCATTTTTGATGGCCTCCGAGAAAACAAATAAATTTTACGGTAAAGTGAAATTAGTAAAGAACACGTGGGGTTTTCATGCAACTACGTGGAGCCGCACTTGGGGACCGCTGCGGGTCCCACCTGCCGGTCCTGCCCCATCGAGCCGCCTGGATAGATGATATTCTGACCCCGATAAATTATTCATATCGCGAGTTATTCCATTCCGACCTTGCAAACGCTGTCGTCCGACATCTTCCTTCCAGGAGGCGGTATCAACCGTAGGGAAAGTTTTATCAACTTGTATATCAATCTGTTTCCTTTCCCCGAAAATCATCAAATCCAAATCTATGAGCCTAGAATCAGTTTTCTGGTAAACGGTGGAGAAGATCACATAAGGTTTATTGGGTTAATCCTTACTCGGCACGTCTTTCCTCTCCCGGTTTCTCTGTTCTGTTGATTTCTCTGTCGGACTCTCCTCTTCCAATCAATCTTACTCTCGACATTTCGGAGGATAATTTCGGCTGTCACGCTCGAGAACTGATATCCAACATCTGGCTACGTTTTGCTTCGTTTTTCCTCTTCTGGGTCAGTCCATAAGAGCAGGAATGAGGGAAAAGTTAGGGCTTTTGATCTGTGCTTGGTTTCTGCTGTGGCGGTCATGCGCGGGGAGGTTCGTGGTGGAGAAGAACAGCTTGAAGATCACGACCCCGAATTCTCTGAAGGACGTCTATGAGTGCGCGATTGGGAACTTCGGTGTCCCGCAGTACGGAGGGACTATGGTGGGCACTGTAATCTATCCCAAGGCGAACCAGAAGGCGTGCAAGAGCTTCGAGGACTTCGATGTATCCTTCAAAACCAAGCCTGGGGGACTGCCCGTGTTCTTGCTCGCCGATCGAGGAGGTCAGTTCTCCTTTCAACTTTGACCGGTTGATCCGATCTCGCTTTCATGTTTAGTTGCCCAATCATTAATTGCAGTTGTTGAGCTTCAAGTTCAGTCACATCAGGCAATTTTTTTCTCTTTCCGTTTTCGGACTGTGTTTGGACTTCCATATGTCGCTATAGCTCTTCGGCAATAAATTTCGCTCTTTTTTTGGATTGCATGCTTGGATTTTGCTTTGCTGTTATACCTGTGTTTTCTCCCTTTCTGCATTGGTTTTCTTATGTTTAATTTTGCTATTGATTACCAAGTATTGTCCGATTACCTAGAATGCTAGGATTACGGAGAATGCTCCAGCTGTAGTGAAAAATTTTCATGCTAGATGCCGGGATTTGAGGATGTTGTGTTTGGAAAAATATGAAATTAGCTGTAGCGTTCGTAAAATTTGGAACAATGTGTTAGGAAAAATATAGTTATCTGTAATGTTGGGTAATATAGGTAAAATGGATGTAAGTTGGTTGTAATCCATATATGTCTAAAGATTTTATCAATTGCACTTCAAAATTTTAACCACGTGAGTCAGATTGCAATGAACTTGAGGCAGAAACAAATAACACCAAAGAGTATAAGCCAAATGATGATAATTGTTGTAATTTTGCTAATTTACTTTGTTTGTTAAGAAATGGAGCTGGGCTTTTCTCCTAGTATACTATTTGCATTGGATGTAACTCATCTACCATGCTTGGTTATTGGACATTGTGGGGATCTTGTCCTTAGTTCTGGACTTTTACTTACTGTCTCTCTCCCCCTAAGGGATTTTAATGTCTATGTATCATATTTGGTCAACTTTCCTATACAAATTATATTAAGCAAGTGAAAGGAAGAGTTTAGAGTTGTCTCTTGAATTGGTGTTATAGGGTAGATTATTCTTACAGAAGCACTAATCAAACTTAAATATTTTTTCTTTTTAATAACTTCACCTTTCTTAAATTTATTCTTGTTCTATAGATTGCTTTTTCACGTTGAAGGCTTGGAATGCTCAGAATGGTGGGGCAGCAGCTATCCTTGTTTCAGATGATAGAGTCGAACCATTGATCACCATGGACACTCCTGAGGAAGAAAATGCTGATGCTGATTACATAGAGAAGATCACAATCCCTTCAGCTCTCATAACCAAAAGTTTGGGAGACAACATAAAGAAAGCTCTGTCCAGTGGGGAAATGGTGACTATCAGTCTGGATTGGACCGAAGCTCTCCCCCATCCCGATGAGCGGGTTGAGTATGAGCTCTGGACTAACAGCAATGATGAGTGTGGGCCAAAGTGTGATAGCCAGATTGAGTTTGTCAAGAACTTCAAAGGAGCTGCTCAGATTCTCGAGCAAAAGGGATACACCCAGTTCACGCCGCATTATATTACGTGGTACTGCCCAGATGCTTTTATTCTGAGCAAACAGTGCAAGTCTCAGTGCATCAACCACGGTAGGTACTGTGCTCCTGATCCAGAGCAGGATTTCAGTAAGGGATATGATGGAAAGGATGTTGTGGTCCAGAATTTAAGACAAGTTTGCTTCCACAAAGTTGCCAATGAAAGTGGGAAGCCGTGGCTTTGGTGGGATTATGTAACTGATTTTGCAATCCGCTGCCCAATGAAAGAGAAGAAGTACACTAAAGAATGTGCAAATCAAGTTATTGAATCTCTTGGTAGGATCCTTTCCTGTTAAAACAAGATTACTAGGTTTTACAATGGCAGAAAAAATGATTATTTAATCAAATTTCTGAACTTGCTATTGTTTCCCCTTTAATGAAGGTGTGAATCTGAAGAAGATAGATGAATGTATAGGAGATCCTGATGCTGATGCAGACAACCCAGTTCTTAAAGCTGAACAGGATGCGCAGGTTGACTATCATCTTAATGGTGTCGTGCCTGATGTTGTCTTCTTCATGTGCCTTGTTCTTTATGAGTTAGTCCCTATTGATTTTGTTGCTTCTCCTTTGATGTTAGATTGGCAAAGGATCTCGCGGAGATGTAACTATCTTACCCACACTTGTTATTAATAACAGGCAGTATAGAGGTATTATGCAGCTCCTGTGGATGATCTTCTTCGCTTGCTTAATTTTCGACTTCTTTTTGTTTATATGTTGTTTCAATTGTTTCAGGCAAGCTAGACAAAGAGGCAGTCCTCAAAGCCATCTGTGCAGGTTTCCAGGAGACAACTGAGCCTGCCATTTGTCTTACCTCAGGTTCCCAATTTAGCTCTCTTTCGTTTTGCTGTTTCTTGGGCCCAAGGAAGACATGTTTGCACCTTTCCCTTGTATTATAGGTAGCTGGGATTTTGTAGTAGAAAGGAGACTATTGACTTAGATAGAGTTGCATTTGTTCTCTAACAGAGCTGTACTTGCAGATATAGAGACGAACGAGTGCCTGGAGCACAATGGTGGTTGCTGGCAGGACAAGTCTGCTAATATTACTGCCTGCAGGGTACGTGTTTAACCACATCATTATTCCACAGGTTGAAGCTTAAATTGGAAAATGATCACAGCATCGATTCCTATATTGTCATCGTTATTTTGCAGGATACTTTCCGGGGAAGGGTATGTGAATGTCCTACAGTACAGGGGGTAAAATTCGTTGGTGATGGTTACACTCATTGTGAAGGTAAGTTTTTCTATAGATTGCTGGATATGGGTAAATTCGTTGTGCATTTTTGGCCAAAGTTGTCCTTTTCTGGTAAATCACCAAAGGCCCAATGTAAGAAGTGCTAGCAATTGCATTAATGCTTCTGCTCTGAAATTAGGATTGCATTCTTTCCTTGTTCTTTTGGGAGTCTCTTGCTTTTTTGGCACAGTATGGAAACCCAGTTAATACTGCTGATTTGTAAATATCAGACAAACTATTTATCAACATAGGATGCTACATGTAGTGGTAAATGTTCCCGATGATTTAATGAAGAGCTGTTGGTTTTCAGAGAGTTATATAATGTGAAATATTTTCTAAGTTAAGCTTGGCTTATGCTCGATCTTGTTTCAATTTTAATTATGCGAGTCCAGCTTCAGGAGCTCTGCGCTGTGAGATTAATAATGGAGGTTGCTGGAAGGAAACTCGAAATGGCAGAACGTACTCTGCTTGCATTGTAAGTTAGACCTCGCCTCTTTTGATTGATGCATAGTTTCTAACTATCATATTTAATTCAAATTCTTATTTTATGTGGTTGTCTTTTGGGCAGGATTATCACACAAAAGGTTGCAAATGTCCTCCCGGGTTCATGGGAGATGGAGTGAAATCCTGTGAAGGTATTTCTTGTCTTCAGTTACCCTATTGAAAATCCTGCGAAGTTGTATTTAATTTAACCATGAAAAAGAAAATATACTAAGTTATAATTAATTTAACCTGCGAAGGTATTTCTCTCCAACCAAGTTGTATTTGTAGACCAGTAGGCTACCCTAAGGTTCCTATCCTCTGATCTCAGGCACGAGATGTTAGCTAGTACGAGTCTTTTAGTGAAACCAATGGGCTGCTCGCTCCTGAAGTTTGTGTGTTATTCTGTTCTTTATATTCGTCTGTGTGTCATATTCTCAGACGTGGATGAGTGCAAAGAAAAGAAAGCTTGTCAGTGCCCAGAGTGCAAATGCCAGAATACGTGGGGAAGCTACGACTGCAGCTGCAGCAACGGTCTATTGTATTTGCAAGAACATGACACCTGTATCAGTGAGTATATGCTCTCGATTTCTCCACGTGGAACCCGATTTATAGTTTCATACTCGAGGAAATGCACTGCTTGATGATGATTCCTACCTACTGTTGTAAATTTATGTATTTACAAATGGGCAGGTCCAGAATACAGGAGTAGCTCCAGCTGGGCCTTTTTCTGGATAATCATTCTTGGCTTGGGCGCTGCTGGACTCACTGGATATGCAATTTACAAGTACCGAATTCGGGTAAGATTGCGTCATGTCTCTCACGACTGTTCTTCCTTCGTGCTTCATCTGCAGTCTTAAAAAGTTGATCCAGCCTGAAGGGAACCAACATCCTGGTTGATGAACTGCTCTTTCTTTTCTTTTTGGGAGCAGAGATACATGGACTCGGAGATTAGAGCTATAATGGCACAATACATGCCCCTCGATAGTCAAGCTGAAGCACACGCCCATACCTCTCGGGGAGACGTGTGAAAGCACTAGACACGAGACTGCATCGAGTTCGTTGGATACTGAGAAGAATCGAAGGTTGGGCTTGGCGAGAACGGGGTCCTACGTGATATATTGATACCTACAAAGTTCAGACATCCGTAGTGAGCATTATTGTCCTTCTGATGCAGTAGCCAGTTTTATTGTCGTACCATAGAATCGGATTCTTTGTTGATATTTGCTCATAAATGTTTCTCTTCCGTTCGGAATGGTTGGAAATTATTGGGCAACGGAGATCTTCAACACAATGCATCTTCTGCATGAAGAACTTGGTAGAATCCTGTTTCGTTTTGTCGTTCATCCTGCTTGGAGCTAGTGGAATGACTCCCTCGATCCTCCTGCTCAGGTGTAATCCGACTAGGAACTTGGCTCTGAAGCCAGAACGCCGGGTCTGTTAATCGGGTTTACAATTTAGTTTAGGTTCGGGTAGAAGGCACTGGACCTGGAATTAGCTGCAAATTTTGACTGCCGTGATGGCCTGGGACTATAAGATTTCGAATTCTATTGGTAGAATCCAAGGCCATGAACTATGAGCTTGGAGTTTGAATTTCATCGTTGGGGAGGAAGAACACTAGCGACACTATCATGGTATAACGGCACGGTTGTCTCCTGTTTGTGCTTGGAATGTGGTCGAATAGAAACAGGGTGGAGGTCACAGTCACAGATGAAATCATTCTTCTCGAGTGTAATCATGTAAAAGAGCGGCAATCCTACCCATCTATCTACTCGATTAAACAGCAGCAGACCAGTGAAGCCATCAACAGGTTTTAATTGTTGCTTTGCGTTTACGATCAGATCCCTAAACCACGCTGGTCAATGCAATCCAATTCAACCGGTCAACCCGCCTGTCACGCCACTCATCTCAAGCATTACATTAAGAATTTGAACTCATTGAAAATCGGAAAAATCTTCCCTTCTTTATATCCTCATCACCGTCACACCCGTTCATGTCAAAACAGCATTTTCCCATGAATTAAAAAAGAAGGGGAAAAAAAAATGGAATGAGCTTGGAAACACGCAACTGGTCCTCATCCCAGATTTGATCTGCATTTGCAAGTCAAAGGTCCAACAGGTTGACCGCGAAAATCAAACCCAATCCCTGTTTTGGAAGAGAGACGTTAAATCATTCCGACGAGTCCATTTCAGTTCTTGGCCATTGTTTTCTCGTACCTACACGGAGCCTACACTGCAGGATTCGAGATTAAATTAATTGTTTTTAGCTTGTTCCTTTTTGTGAACTTGTGAGATCTCAGTTGGGTTTTTGGAATCCATCGAAACGACAATCACTTGAAGCGAACTGACAATCTCGGAGACCGCTTTCCGCTTTGTTAAGAACTATGAAGACGCGTGAGTTCCCTGTCGTTTTATTGCCCATATCCCTACAGTTCCATGCTATTATAATGCTCCCCCCTCACCCGGTCCTATTTACTAATTAATAATTAAAACAAAAATACGACTTTCATCACACGATGCAAATATAAAATTGATTATTTAGCATAAAAATTATCCAGCAAAAAAAAAAATCAAAAATCAAAATAATAATCTTTCTACTAAATAATATAATATAATATAATATAATTTTTACTGACTGTAATGTTAATGTTAGTTTTTTTTACGATAACGTTAAGGATTATTTGACTAAAAAGTACGAACTATAAAAAAAAATTTTAATTTACTATGAACTATTTTTTTACTCGGAAAAACACAAGTTATTTACTTAGAAAGTTACGAATTATGCTCTATTTTTCCTAATCTACCACATATTTGATTTTGACCGTTAATTGATGATTTGTACTGTTAATTTTATTGTTTGTGCAAACAGAGTTTTACGTGGTATCACACGTGGCATCCATCTTATTATAAAAATAGAGAACATCTGTTTATATATCTGTTTGCACCTCCATAATTTGTTTGCACGTTCATCCTCATAATAAAATAGATAATTCGATAACAGTTTATAGTTTTTTTGATCAGATGAATGCTACGTATGATGTCACATCAGACTCCATTTGTACAATCAGTAAAATTAACAATACACATCAGCATTTAATAGATAAATTAACGGCGTGGTAAATTAGAAAATTTTTTAATAGTTCATGATTTTATAGGTAAAAATATAGTTTGTAATAAATTAAAAAATTCTTGAATAGTAGAAATAACTATAACATTAATATCATCATCTTCCTCGCGCTACACGGCGTGCATGAAAGCCCTGTGTCGCGTGGAAATCGTTGGGAGCTGGGCGCACGTACACCTGGTTCAGGCTATAAATGATGAGTATAAGGGTGAAAAAACAGCGTACATCGGATTCTACTTTGACCGGACAGAAATTCTCAGATTCCAGCTCGATTTGAGAAAATACTGATCAAAATATGATAAATGTATAAATTAATCTGAATCATTCAAAAAATTACTGTAATTAAATACTAATTAAAGAAATTTAATTTATTTTTACTCACCGTCATTGCGATGTGCGCCCAGCCCACCCGCATTTTTATTCAATAAATCTCGGTTTAAATAAGTAAATTAATCGATTTAAAAAAAAAAAGCAAATTAATAAACTAATAATAAAAAGAGAAAAAAAGGGCAAACAAAATCTCTTTACTATTTGACCAACCCGAGAGTTAACAGAATCCTCTTCTTTTTCATCCAACAAGTTTTTGTTCCTTTCTCAGATAACAAATTCAATAAAAATTTATTAATTAAGGTTTGAGTCTGATGATAAATTTAAGGGGACAAACTTTTCTAATTATGATAATTAGGAGAATAAAAATAAAATATGGGAAATAATTTTACGGAGAAATAAGAAGAAATAGTTTTTTTTTTTTTAAAACGAAAATGAAAAACTGTCGTCCTCTTTCTCCCACTGCCTGTCTCACTCTGAGTCGCCCTCGCCGTTAAATGAGCTTTAAATGCTCTGCTTTACTCTTCCTTTGTTTAATGACTTCCTTCGCCATTATTAATCTTCTACCTCACTTCACTCTCTCTCCCTCTCTCGACGCACACGCAGAGAGCCCAGTCCGCCTTAAATTTGCTGTTCTCGCTTGGGCAAAATCAAACACCGGAGAACCCACCAAACTCTCCGACCCTCTCTCCCTCCTCTCTTCTTCAATGCATATTCCGTTGTTGAGTGAACTGCGAGGAAGAAGAGAAGAAGAAGAGGAAGTGTGGATTCTTCAAGACAAATACATTGTTCTGTTTGTTTCTCCCTCTGGGTCTGCTCCCGCCCTGATCGGCTCCATTTCTTGTTAAACCCAATTGAAAAATCATTTCCGGGTCATTCTTCTCTTTTTCTATTCCCATCTGTTCCCGATCCTCCCCGAAGCTGCTACTCTGTTTCTGCAGCTGGGCTGGGCAGGGCTGCTCGTCTCTCTTTGGCTGTGATCTGAGTTCAAGTGATTACCTTTCTTTGCGTAAAATTAGTAAGCTCCGTTTCACCTTTCTTTTGGCTGAGCTGCACTATACGGAATAGGAAAGACGCCTTCTTGTATATTGAAAGGTGGTTGCTTTGCGGTCTTAATCGCCGCTTTCCATAGCACATTATCTTAAATCACTCTTTCTTGGTCGATCAGTTCATCCTGTATAAGCTCAAATCTTTGATCTTAGGCTCCCTCCTGGTCGGGTGTCTTTTGGTCCCATTTTTATTACAGCTGATCAGCTTCTCAAGCTCTCCAATGGAATCCCACCATTTTTAAGTATAAACATGATAATCGGAACTTTCTTCCTCATTATCATCTTTTCCCCATTCCTAGCACATTCCGTAGACCCTGTATTCAACGACGATGTTCTGGGCCTAATAGTCTTCAAGGCCGGACTAGTTGACCCTGACTCGAAGCTCGCATCATGGAACGAGGATGCCGAGAGCCCTTGCGGCTGGGAAGGTGTAAAGTGCGACCCTCGGGCCAACCGAGTAACCGAGCTTGCCCTGGATGGGTTCTCCCTCTCAGGCCACATAGGTCACGGCCTCTTGAGACTACAGTCTCTGCAGGTCCTTTCTATGTCCAACAACAATCTCAGTGGGACAATTCTCCCAAGTCTTACACGCCTCGGGACCTTGCAGGTTATTGACTTGAGCGGGAACAACCTCACAGGGCCGGTCCCAGAGGAACTGTTCCAGCAATGTGGGTCTCTGAGGTCAGTCTCCTTTGCCAAGAATAGCCTCACTGGGAGGATTCCTGATTCGCTGAGTTCTTGCCAAACTCTAGTGTCTGTTAACTTCTCCTCGAATCAGCTCTGGGGGGAACTGCCCTTGGGGATATGGTACTTAAGAGGGCTTCAGTCAATCGATCTATCAGACAATTTGCTTGAGGGAACGATCCCAGAAGGTATTCAGAATCTCTATGATGCAAGGACTGTGAACTTCCGTGGAAACCGGTTCACGGGGTGGATTCCTAAGGATGTAGGAGGTTGTACCGTCTTGAAGTCGATAGATTTGAGTGGTAATTTCCTCTCGGGAACCCTTCCCGAGTCATTAAGGAGGCTCGTCTCCTGTACTTCTATTCGCCTGGGTGGGAACTCACTCACAGGAGAGGTTCCCAGTTGGATTGGGGAGTTGACAAGCCTGGAGAGTTTGGATCTGTCGAGTAACAGATTCTTTGGGAGGATCCCGAAAACGATAGGGAATCTTCAGTTGCTGAAGGAACTGAATCTTTCGATGAACCACTTCACTGGAATCTTGCCTGGGTCCATCTCGAATTGCATTACTCTTTCTGTTTTGGATGTGAGCCACAATATGTTAACAGGCGATTTCCCCATTCGAGTTTTTAGGCCTCACTCAGTTACCTCGTACAGTAATCTCGAGGTTTTAGATGTTTCTTCCAATCTATTCTCAGGAGAATTTCCTGTGAATGTTGGGATTTTGAGCAACTTGCAGTCCTTGAATGTGTCCAGAAACTCCATATCCGGCTCTGTCCCAAGAAGCATCGGCAAGCTCAATAAAACTCGGTTTCTTGATCTGAGCAATAACAAGTTAAATGGAACCATTCCTCCCGAGATAGGTGGCGCCGTCCTGCTCGAGGATCTGAGGCTGGAGAAGAACTTCCTGAGTGGGAAGATCCCAACTGAGATCCAGAATTGCTCTTCTTTGTCATCTCTGTAAGTTCATTACACAATCTACGGTTTGGCCATTATATTTTCTGCTGGCTTGCTGCATTTAGATACTTATATGATGAATTGAAGGCATATTAGAATGCAATATATTCCTGGTCTGTTAGCGATGTGCTAAGTATACGCAATCTGACGGTATGATCACTCTGGATTACAAGACCGGACTGAGATGTTTTATCATGAAAAACCTGCAGGATCATATCAGACAACAACCTCACCGGCCCTGTTCCTTTGGCCATCTCTAAGCTCACCAGTCTCGAGTATGTGGACCTCTCCTGGAACCACCTTTCTGGGAGTCTACCAAAGGAGCTCGCAAACCTCTCTCACCTCTTCTACTTCAATATTTCCCACAACAACCTTGAGGGCGAGCTGCCAGTGGGCGGGTTCTTCAACATGATCCCTCCATCCTCCGTCTCCGGCAACCCGGCTCTATGTGGGTCTGTCATGAATGACTCCTGCCCGAGCGTCCACCCGAAGCCAATCGTCCTCAATCCTAATTCATCTTCTGACTCGAGTGGAGGCTCTTCCTCTTCCCCGGATCACCGTCACAAGGGGATTATTCTTAGCATCTCGGCCTTGATTGCAATCGGGGCGGCTGCCTCCATAGCCATCGGGGTGGTGGCTGTAACGGTTCTCAACATTCATGTTAGGTCCTCCATGTCCCGTGCCGGTCCACCACTCACATTCTCTGGAGAAGGCGAGGACTTCAGCTGTTCTCCATCTGCCAAGGGGGCCAACTATGGAAAACTTGTCATGTTCTCTGGGGACGCAAACTTTGTTGCCGGGGCACACGCACTGCTCAACAAGGAATCGGAGATCGGCCGTGGTGGATTTGGGGTTGTTTACCGGACTGTTCTCCGGGATGGGCGATCGGTTGCGATCAAGAAGCTCACATGCTCGGGCCTGATCAAGTCCCAGGAAGACTTTGAGCGGGAAGTGAAGATCCTCGGGAAAATCAGGCATCGGAATATCATATCCCTGGAAGGGTACTACTGGGAGCCATCCCTACAGCTCTTGATTTACGAGTACATCCCGAGCGGGAGCCTATACAGGCACATTCATGAGGCTACCATGGAGAACTGTCTGCCATGGCGGCAGAGGTTCAACATAATCCTAGGGATGGCCAGGGGGCTTGCTCATTTGCACCAGATGAATGTTGTTCACTACAACCTCAAATCGACAAACGTCCTATTGGATGCCTCGGGCGAGCCTAGAGTCGGGGATTTTGGCCTTGCAAGGCTGTTACCAGCCTTGGACCGCTGTGTTCTAAGTAGCAAGATCCAAAGTGCCCTCGGGTACATGGCCCCTGAATTCGCGTGCAGGACAGTGAAAATAACTGAGAAGTGCGATGTTTACGGGTTCGGGATTCTGGTGCTGGAGGTGGTGACCGGGCGGAGGCCCGTGGAGTACATGGAGGATGATGTGGCCGTCCTCAGCGAGGTGGTGAGGAGTGCCCTGGATGAAGGCCGGGTCGAGGAATGCGTGGACGGACGGCTTAGGAATAGTTTTCCAGCAGAAGAGGTTATTCCAGTGGTAAAGCTCGGGCTGATCTGCGCATCCCAGGTGCCCTCAAACAGGCCTGATATGAGCGAGGTCGTGAACATCTTGGAGCTGATCCAGTGCCCTTCGGAAGGCCAGGAGGATGTCGAGTGAGCTCGAGTTTCCGGAATTCCGGCATATGGAAAATCACGGCTGCTTCTCCGTTGAAGATTAATCCAGTGTTCCTTTTTTCCCCTCAAAGACATCATATAGTGTAGTGTTCATTTATTTTTGTTCGTTTTTTTTTTAATTATCTTTTTTTATTGTTTTAATTTGTGGTTACTTTGTTACAGTTGTATTACTGGATTCCTCTTCACCGGCTACATAAGAGCAGAAGAATTTGGGACAATGTTTTTTCAATCTACTGATCTGAGCATGCCCTGAAACTAAACAGAGTTCATGTATCATATTTTTGAGGCTTATGGATATCCGGATCGAAATCACTCGCTATGAACTTGGTTACAAATTGGTGATGTTGGAATCCAAGATGATGGGATGGATCCAGCTGGGTCAATGCTACCTCGGGATCTCGTTCGAGTCCAGTAGGCAGTGTCGAAACTGAAGGATGCTTCTTCCATCTCTTCTTTAATCTGCAGAATCATTGTTAACAAGAGAAAGGGAGAAAGTGCACCAACCAAGAATGGGTAGATTAATGAGTGAAGCGTGAAGACGGGGGAATAATTTGAAATTTGAGAAGGACATCATGAGAGGACTCGATGACCCAAATGTGAGCAATTATATTTTTCACCCACTCCTTCCCCTTCCCTTTTCCAAAAGGAAAGCAATTGCATGTGGTTTCCCCCCCTTTTTTTTTTCTCTTTTTCTTTTTGCTCTTCTATTTACAATTCGTTATTCGGAAATTCATCCATTAAAACATAAAACCTTTTTTATCGTAATTTTTTTTTCCATCCGTAAAGCTAAAATCACGAGACTTGAAGAAAGAGTTATCGGATATCGAATTGTGTTGATCAGCACATGCTGGTTTTTCAAATCTAGGGAGTGCCTTTGAAGCAAAATGGTGGGTTCAATTAATAATAAACCCAACGCCTTGAACGTCAAGTTCCTTCCTCTTTACCCTTTCGTTCCCCCAGCCAAAACCAGTGGCAGAATCCCGAAACCAGATCGGACAAGTCTTCGTGGAATTATGGAGATGGAGTTGGGACGAGGTGCCGATCCAAACTGCCACCTACGACCGACTCGGCAAGTGTTTTTGCTTCCTGGAATCCATACGAGCCACGTCTCGTCGCTATTTCCAGGGTCGGAAAGAAAGAAATGGATTGTAATGGTGCAGAGTGGGCACACCCCATCAAGAGGAACTATCACATGGAGGCCCCGCAAAAAGGCCAAAGGCAAAAGCAAAAGGGAGGAAAAAAAAAGTGCGAGCTCTTGTGGGCAGCAGGAGTAGTAGTCGTAGTCATTAGTGCACAGCAATCGCGTCGGGCCATGGAGTTGGAGATTTTGGTTGATCGCGCCCATTTGGATGGAGAGAGCACCAAACCTTAAATAATGTATTTTTCCCCTCATCCAGCAATGATTATCTTCTCCTTGCCTCTGAAATTGTCATATAGGAAAAAGAGAGCGTAACTGACAACGATCCGGCAGATAATAGCCGGTATCATCTGCGTACATACAACTAAAACGACAACATAGTCATTCATTTGCCTCTGGTTGCTGAAACATCGAATAGAATGTTTGGTTTGGGACAGAATTATGGGATGAGATGAATGAAAAGAAGGGGGAGGAAAAGCAAAGCATTCTTGGAATGCGGTACAGAATAAGGAAAAGGGAAAAGAAGCAAATGCATTAAAATATCAATTCCTCTGTTTGGTTCCTTTTTTCAGGGACATAATGATAGATCCACGCACTAGCCTACTGCTTATTAGCTTTTTAATGGGCACATTAAGGTCACATATACACGCTTTCTGATCAACTTATTGTAGCCAAAAAATTCATGATTAGTCGGGCAGGCACGATAAGTTATCGGGTACTGAGTGGTACGTAACAATTAACTCATGATAGATGGTATATCAGCAAGAACTCGAGAAAGATGTCCACGAAAAATTACAAGAATCTGGCTGAAGTTCCATTCCATCAGACATCCTGCTTTCTGGGCAGGGCTGTGAGACTGTCTTCCAGTGTTTTCTACTGTTTTCTTTGATCCGACATTGATGGGTTCTGCCCTGTGGGTTTGTTAGAGAGCATTGTGTGCTGAAGAGGTAAAAAGATATGCAATATGCAAACTCATGGTATACTGGACAATAGAGGCACAACACATATTGGAAAAGTGAAGAAAGAAACACCCAGCACAAGACTGAATAGGGGAAACCAACATTCCAGATACAGAACTAGAGAGATGGAATGTCAAGAAGAAAATGAAAGCAGGTGAACTTCTTGGGAGTTATACGGCAAATCATCGTGCCTGCGTTTATTGCATAGCAATGACCTGTTACTGTCTAAATATAGTATTCTTCTGACAAGAGAAAATTTCTAAACAAGAGAGTCGGACCAGAAAATCAGAATTTGTGTTTGTTATGTATTTCCAAATGCTTGTTTACAGCTGTGGGGATGGCTATTTTACAGTAGAAAGATAACCTTAATCTTTGGTCATTCCAAGAAGAACAAAACTATTGTAAACAACTGTTTACCTTGGACTTCAAACACCGAGCATGTGATATGGGAGGGACTGGCTGCTTTGCTTTCCCATTTGTTTGGGATTGTTTCTGATAACTCTTCCTCAGTTGCTCTCTTGCATTCATGGATTCCTAATCGTCCCAATCTTCCCACCCATCTCTGTTTGCAGGCCGAGAAGTGAGGCCATTGGCAGAGATATTTCCCATGTGAAGTCGAGCAACTGGAGATTTCACTGGATTCTCTTCATCCCAATCATCGTCCCAACCTTGGTCCCAGCCTTCTGCTGTCTCGGCATTGACAGTGGAGACAGTTTCAGGTGAAGCCATTTCGAGCTCTTGATAAGGGATGGGGCCATGCCTTCTCCTCTTTGTAAACTTGCAGCAGGCCAACACCCCTCCAAAAGTTACCATAGTAAGAATGACAAAGTATGCACCATTAACGGGTGTTAGTAGCTGCTCAGTAGTAGGGAGATGGAAAAGAGCATTTCCCTCGGACAGAGCAGATCCGATATCAATCTGACACTCGCTCTTCCCAGAACTTAGTAAAATTTTGGAGGCTCTTCCAATGATATTGGAGATATTGAGCTGAGAAGAAACAAGCAACAGTGTGAAGCAATCTAAAGAGGAAGATGCTGTGACTTCGACATAACAAGGTAATACATGTACAAACCCAAGTCAAATCAATACAAATTACTAGCAAGATCTGCGAAAGAAGCTGAGACAAGCAATTGAACCAGTTTGAACATTCATTTCGTGGGTACAACTAACTCCAGAAGAATCTAAGCCAGCTCTAAATTGTGATTTGATGCTCTTAGCCACAGCATTCGTAATAGATCTGGAACAATTTATAGCAGTTTTCTTTGCTGACAAATTCCCAGTTTTATAATAGGGATGGGATCATGGTAGAGCTTCCTGAAAAAAATTATTGGGAGTGGAGAATGCGGAATTCATTCTTTTTCCAGCAGCAAAATGTTGAACAATTTGAAAATCAGCTTCTAAAGTGCCCATTTAGCAAAATTAGTAAAATTTTCGGGGTGTTGCTGACATCAAATACTCTACTTCAGTGCACTTTATCCTATAGTGGAATGATATGAAAGAATATCGAGAAAAATTATGGTCAAAACATCAGAAGGAACTGGAAAGAAAACTTTAGCATGCTTCCATTAAAACAAGGCTCATACACCATCAACAGAGCAGCTTTCTCTCATCCATAATATGGTAGTCTAACGTTTGGATTGTCAGTTGCCTAAAAAATATTCATATTTCCTAATCCAGGAACAGAATCTTATAAGTAAACATCCAAGGAATGTGAGAAAAAATCTAGTTAGGAAGATTGCTAGGGAACTTGAAGTCATCCTAGGATTGTCATTCAGTACAATGCACCATTTTAATTTTGTGGTTCTCAGGTCGCTTTGCAGTTAGGGATCCATTGTACATATGTTACTTCATGTACCAAGTTTTGAGTTCAATGAAATTTCAACAACATTCCAAAAAGAAAAAAACATTTTAACTTAGAAATACATAGTCTCCGGAAATTAAAGATGCTTCCAAACCATGAATTAAGAGGTGATGCATATCCTAGATGAACATCTGAAAATTAATCCAGAAGGTACTACAAAATCAGGGTACAATAATAAAGAAGCAAACAGACAATCTATACCTCGATGATCTGGCCTTTGGATACCACAACATCCTTTTGATCATCAGTTGGTGAAGTTGGCACAGTAAGATTTACTATCAAAGTCTCTTGCCCAGCATTTTGGACCAAAATCTCCAGTACCTTGGCATCTACATAAATGAAAATTCACGAATTAGTTTTTTTTTGTATTTCAATAGCAGATCAAACACTTTTCACACTATGCATGGATTACGAAGCAAACAAGCTGGGAGAAACTATAGTAAACATCCTTCAACATTTTCATCTTCCAGGATATCATAATTTAAATACAGCACCACAAGAAGGGGTAATTAATATGTTAAACAATGATATAAACATGGAAAAAAACACAAAAACAGAACACCCAAAATCTGCTCCAACCATGAACTTTCCATATATAAACTGACTACAAAGCAAAAATAATGAAAACAAACTGTCCTTCGCAAAATCTTTTTCCAGAAGACGAGGGCCCTTGTTACATTAATTCCCTTTTCTATTTTTTGGTTTACTTGGAGGGAAAGGAACAAAAGAGTCTTTCAAGGGATAGAGACATGGGATAGGCTAACAGTAGCTAGATGGGCAAAGGAACTATACTTTTGGCACACAGGGGTGTATAGGGAGGGGGATGTTGTCGCTGCGAACATGTTGGTTTTTCAGTAATATGTTCGGCAACTTTTGTAAATGGCTCATTTTTTGTAAGCTCTTGCACCTACTTGGTGCTTAGTAATACAAATACTTTTTAACGATCAAAAAAAAAAAGGGCTGGAATACCATCAGAATAAAATGTTAAAACCTAGAATCCAGCATTATAATCTGCTTGAAGATATGCAGCATGGCATGGATTTTCTTTTCATGGAATTTTAACAGATAATCGTGGCAATGCATGTATTAGAAGTACCCCTCACTATTTAGCTAAGCAATATACTTTCAATGTGAGTTGTGAAATTGCAGGCAGCTTTCTTAGGAAGCTGTAAATACTGAAGCAGTAAATTACAAGTTCAATACTCTATGAGGATGCTGTCCAATCACATTAAGATTTAGAAGGTATGCTCAATTGCAACTGCCTTAAACTGGTGTAAAGAGTTGGAAGTCTTTATAAGTGACAATCATGGCTACTGTGGTCACAAGAATCTGAAAGGCAACTGCACAATTAGTCAGAAGGTAAACTAAGATTCCTATCTCTACTCAATTTAGATATCCACAAGCAGCTCAAAACTAGTCCCTAACAACGGCCCATCTGACCCAGGAATGGATTAGGGTCCAAGTCCCCCTGCCTAATTTGTAGTTCCATCTTCTGATACTTCTGTTCTATTAAGAGAAGATTAAATGATACTGAACATCATATCTAACAACTCTTGAAGCCAGTAGATAGATTTTTATCTTAATCTCCAGGAAATGAGACTGGTAAATTAAACCATTTAATCACATACCAGCACAGCGACAGTGGACAATTCTAACAGAAATAGGCAGTTTATCATTTCCTACATAAGAGGAAGCAGGCAATGGGTGTCATTACCAGACTTAAAATTACGAATGCAGCCAGTGAACATGTTCTGAATCTGACACATCTTCTCTTTGCCATCACAATTCTCAAAAACTCCAGATGTAGGACTTGATTTCTCATCAGCCTCTTTCGCTTGAGGAGGGCTCACTTTCTTGTCAACCTCCTTCCCTTCAGGAGGGCTTGATTTCTTATCAATCTCGTCTCCTTGAGGAGGATTTGGTCTCTTGTCAATGTCCTCCCCTTGAGGAGGACTCAACTTCTTCTCATTGTCTTTATTCTCACTATCATTTTTATTACTTGTTTGGTCTGATGCTGGGGGACTCAGTGCTGTAACATTAGGACTCACAGTATCTGAACTTGCAGCATTCTCGGTTAAGTTGGAGTTACTGGCACTTGATTTATCACTTCCACTGGTTTCTGGGGCCAATTTCTCAGCACCCGGAACAGGATTTGGCAATGGCGGCACCTGAGCACTCAAGATCACGTCATAACAACGTATACAGCTATAGGTCAAAAGGAAAAAAACCTTTCTATCTGCAACCAGCAGTGAGCTGAACTTTTTTCTATCGGAATTATATATTGATCTGCTTCTCGCAAATTCCTGCCCTGTAGCTTTAAAAAAATCAAAACTTTGATCTATCCAAATTTAGCACACTTTTCGAACTTTTCGAATCTCAAACTATACAAAGATACATATTCAGAAATGCAGATACCCTCAAAGAGGATTATACCTGGGCCGGAGCAGGGTCATTGGCAGGGTGTGAGGCAGATAACTTCCGGAAATTCAGAACAGAGCTCAAACTGGAGACATCATCGATCAACAATAACATGAAAAGCACTGCAATGAATCCAGTCCAGCCCATTACAACAGTAATCTCAGTTGCCTTTTTTCAAAGATCCAAACAGCTCTTAACCCGTGAACAGCAAATCTTCAGCTACAGGCCGCCATAAAAAGTTCTGAAAAACTCATCTTCCACAAGAATAGCCAGTAATTTGTAGCAAATTAACGAGAAGTTGAACAGAATTGAAGACAAACCAGCTCAGTCTCCACGGAACTGAGGAGCTGACCAGAGACCAGCAGCTTATTAGGCGGAATCAGATGATTCAACAGGAAAACTGCTATGTCGAGATTGGGAGCTTCGATTTTACAGGGTTCCGGAGAACCGATCGATCTACGGGACGAAGAAGGAGACCAACGCAACCAAGTGGCCGAACATGTCTCAGTCAGTTTCATGTCAACTGTAGTGTTGAGATGAGGGGGACGGACTAATGGAGCATCGAGACGCAGGAAATGAGAGCCACATTGGGCCTAATGGGCCGCACTGTGAATGTTTTCTTGGGCCCAGAGTAGAGATTGTTCGGTTCGCCAATTGTTGGCCCAGGCCCATTTTCTTTAACGGGCCAATAGGCCCTGACGCAGGGATGGTCAGCCGGAAAATACCTCTCACCGTAAGGCTCACCTCTTCCATGTAATAAGATCATACGGTCCTCGATTTATTTCCTACACTGCCTTCCTATCGGACAATGTCCATTGATTTCCCTCTTTCTTTAGTAATCCGTCAAGACATAACGTGTCGAGAGGGGAAACCCGATGAACACACGTCAATGTCAAGAATTAAGCACATGAACGGTTTGCAGCCCGACTACTACTCATCGCCATAGTGACTAGGGCACCGAAATATTAACTCTCGTCCTGGTCCAGCCTCACATTGCTGCCAAGTTGGAGAGGGACTTGCTCGACAGTCTTTAGGCCAGTCAGAAAGAATTAGGCTTGCCTGAAGTTGCCGAGATGCGGTGCAGTCACATTGTTTCCGAATAATGGGAATATGATTTTCGTTCGGTCAAGATGTAGATGTTCCCAACTTTCTTACAGAACTTCTATGGCCAATTCATTCTGTCTCATCAAAGAAATTCATAAACAGTGAGCGTCAAAGCGTTGCAGAGACAACATCAATGCCGTATAAATAAGTAGTTCAGTCAAAGATCAGCGATCAATGAGTGAGCTTTAGAGCTTTCCAGAGATATGCCGCGACACAATTCTTCAAAGCAATCGAAATGCTTCCCCGCATCGTACAAAACGGATACCAGGATAACAACAATCACCAGCGAGCTCGAAAGGATCAGCCGCAGACCATTCTTATTTGTTCCCATGGCGTATTTCTTGAATAATAAGAATGATGGTGATGATGACAGCAGAACGAGGGGCATCGGGACAACGTACCATCATTGAATTTGATGGCTCCTTTGAGAGCAATAGCAGCCACTGCGCCGAGAACGAAAACCGCGAGGAAGACGGACCAAATTCCGACCGGTACCTGTGGGTAATGTCGATTTTAAACAGGAATTCAGTTGACAGTCGATATGACCCGGATTAGATTGGTCTAAATCGAGAGCACAGCACGGATCTGCACCTGCGGAGCGAGTTGCTTGAGTCGACTCAGTGAAGATAGCAACGGCGCACCAGCAGCAGGAGCCTCTTTCTGAGTGGGTGGAGTTGGAGGCCGAATCCTCTTGAAGAATCTACCAAACATCGATCTGAAGATTCCGCCACGGCGGGGTTGGGTCGGAGCCGAGGCTGATTTCACCTTGAGGATAAAGCCGCGGAGCCTCAGGAGGGCGGTCAAGTCGTGGGGCCTCGACGCGGCGGGGGGTGTTCCCGTGGCTCTGATCTTGAGACTGAAGTTCCGGGACTTGGCGTGGACGCTGATTCTCCACTGCTGCTGCTTATCGTCAGCTGCCATTTGGGGTAGCTGACGCCGCCGCCGGTTGCCCCAGAGCCACCTCAGGGCTCTCCGAGTGTTGGTCTTGATCTCTCCAGCGGCCGTTGCTTTGGCTAATTGCTTTTCCCCACTTCCATTTTCCCTTTTTCTTCCTATTCCCCACTTTTCCTCGTTAAAATAATATTAATTTATCTATATTTACAGTCTCCGAATTCGATAATTTTCAAATTTTTTTCCTTTTTTAAAATAGAACCTTCTAAGAAATAGAAGATAAGAGAAAAAATGAAAAAGAAAAGGAAAAAAAAATTATATATATATATATAAATGTATGTATGTTCTTTTGCATGCAAATATTTGGATTTGCCTATCCTACTCGTATCGTTTTCCAAATGCCCTTTTTCAAGTCCATGCCAAGTCGAGTCTTTCCAACTGGTAACGCTGTGATTTTACTCCCGTGACTCGAGTTATTCCGATTTTTGCTTCTTTTTTTTTTTTCCAACCTAGCGGTATTCGTTTGTTGAGGGAGTAATTTTTCAAAATTTTCAAATTTTCTCTAATAAAAAATTCAAACTTCAAGATCTATTTAAACAAAAGAAATATTAAATTATCTTAATTAATTAATATTGATGACGATTATTTATTTGCTTCATTGAAAAAAATAGTTTTCCCTCACCAAAATCGCCCGATAACGCTTCCTTTTTTTATTTTTATTTTTTTGGCGAGCGACGCAGTGAACGCGAGGTCACGAGGAAGACTCTTCCTGGAAGAGGTTAGAAATGGGCCTCTCTCTTCTATCCTCTTTCACCGGGCTCAACCGGCCCATTAAGTAAACCTCGCCCAAACGGCCCAGCCCAAACTCGCAGGATGAAGCCGATCCTCTTTATTTAATTAAATTAGCAAAAATTTGCCGTCTTATTGAGAGAAAATTCTTCTTTAATTCTTCTTTTCTTTGCCTGGCAGGTGTCATGACTCGATCAATCAACGGTCTTTTTTCTTTTCTTTTCTTTTTATCTCTGTCCAGTACGTACGTAATCAACTGCCCCGTCGGTGTACATCGTGAGAGAGAGTCACATGTTACAAGCACGCACAGCATTTTCGATATAACGTGGAAAGCCGAACCGGAAAGTGAAACGAAGCAACATCAGAGTCATACAGACAAAAGGTCCTACACATACCACTGACACCATACAGGGATCAGACACCATACATAAGCAAGTTCACCGGTCACCACGAACACTGTAGATAACGAACATCCCGATGTCGACCTTCCTTTAGGAATACCAAACTTTTATTCGCCGCTTATACTTCCAGGAGAACGGTTTCTGACACCGCGGCTTCACTTGACGCTGCAGCATCAAAATCGAAAAGAACATCAGTACTGCAGGTTACGGCATATAGATATATATGACCGGTCATTCGTGTTATATATATGTATGTATGTATATATATGTGTGTGTCATGCTACCTCTTGCAGTCGGTAGAAGGGCTGATCTTGTAGGGAAGGTTGATGCCGCACTTGGCCGGGAGCCCAGCCGCGTTATTGGCGACGGTGTTTGAGATGGGGTAGCCGTTAACGATTGACTTGAGGCAGCTGCAGACGCCCTGGCGGTCGGGGGTGGTCTGGGCAGCGGCGTACACGGTCTGGACCCCCGTGCAGCAGTCAGCCGGGACCTGGCCGCCGTACATCACGTAGTTGAAGCAAGGCGTCAGGTCATTCACCACCTGGTTGCACGGCATCGCCGACTCCACGCCCTCGGGGGCTCCGACAAGGAGCATTGCAAGGGCAAGGAAAGCTAGCTTCGGAATCATTGCTGGGCCAGCCATTTTAGTATACACGCGAACCCCAGCTAGACAGAGCAGATTTCTGGGAGTGTCTTTTGGGTGTTGGATATGGAAGGCTGAGTGCGTTGGTGACATGTGTGTGTTGATGGTTATGGGAATTTATAGGAGGAGAAGCTGGAGGATTTCATGGCCACCTCAAAAATTGGGACGCAGTGGTGGGAAACAGTTTTGACGGTGTTGATATAATATCGCAAACCAATAAGATTTAATTATTTTAGAATATTTTTAATAAAATCTAAAAAAAATAACTTGATTTGATTAACTCGTAATACTATATCGGTATTACCACGTATTGTACTCATTGCATATCGATAATTTCTCCGGTGGTGGGGTTGGTGGACTCAATTTACTGCTGTGACGGGTGTTATTAGGTCGATGGAATTAAATGCGATGTGTTCCAATTTTAATGGTAAGCTTGCCTTCGGCTCAAGTGCCAGCACGATTTCAGGGTTACGTTACATATGCCCGACGGGCTTGGAGCCTTTTATACAGTAAAGATTATGTTGCGGCCGTAACCTTGATATTATAGCTCAAATGGGTAAAATACATAAAAAAAAAATCATAAACACGCAATTTCAGTTCCTCTCTCGAGCGTGTAGTCTTTGATAACGTAATTTAGACGTACATTTTGCACATAAATTTACATAAATTTATAGAGCTGTAAAATATTAGTAAATTAGGAGATAGTAAACCTTTTTTATATATAAAAAAATGAGGATATTAACTGCACCGTACTTCGATGTCATCTTCTTTTTAGTAGATTTACTGCATAGATTGAGATAAGGACACATTTAAAAAAATTTATTTAAGAAAGTTAATCTTGATATGTGTCAAAATACTTAAATGACGGTGGCAAAATAAGATAATATTATTACAAATTAAAAAATGTAAGGGAAAATCTTGTCGGGTCATGTCTCTCATTGCCGTCTTAAATCTGTCGCCGTTCGAGTGGAAGCCCTCGTCACGATAATTTAAGGCCTCTGTCCCAGATTGTCTTTGATGGCAGTTAAGACATCAACCAACAGGTTTTAATTAAGAGGCAGCTAATATTAATAAAAGAATGAGTTTTATAATTAATATTATTTTATAACACTTTTAAAATTTAGTATTATTATATATTTTTTTAATTAAATTTTTTATAATATCCTAAATAATTATCTCATTTTCAACCCTAATATCCCGTCTCTTTTTCTGCAGTCCCGCATCCTCTTTCCTCTTCTTCCTGCGGCTCAAGCCCAACTCCCACTCAAGCTCAACATCCAGATCTGCAACGCCTGACCCCCCAATCTGCTCAGGGCCGACTCTTCTTGCTACTATTGAAGCTCGATGCCCAGATCTGCCGCCTCTCGATCACCGTCGTCACAACCAGCTCGACTGTCGTCGCTCTTATAGTCTAACAAATGAAATGGTTGCAGATGAATGGGGGCAGGGGAGCGGGATGTTCAAATTTGGAATGGGAGAGATATAGTGAGGGAATGAGAAATAAGAGTAGATATATAATCTTACATAATTTGATATTATTTTTAAAATTGAGTATAAATTGGTGCAATTCATGTGAGATGAGAGGGGAGACGTGTTTATTTGACCCATTAACACTTTGATTAATGCCATTTGCATATGCATCCTACGTCCATCACTCGAATCGCCGTCAAACTGGTGTTCTTTGGGTTTGCATTACGTAATGTTCTCTAATAAGCCAAAATGTCCCTCGAGACCCTTCCCTGGGAAAATTCCTGTAGACTCTTCCAATCCCGAGAGCACCATCAAGCTGGTGTTGCTGATTAATGAAAGTACTTTTTCTTTTTCCGATGCGCATCCCCAATGAATTTTCACTGTCCGCACAACTCAATCTTAAAATTTATTTGAGAGAAATCAACATCGGACATAAATAATTCTTTGTCGCTTCACTAATTCACTTTTTTCGACCGGATAGTCCAATGCTTTCGATCGGCTCGATAGTCCCACTCTAGTATACGCATGTAAAATTGGAAACTCATGGCAACGTAGCTAGAAGGATTGCCTTAGCACGCGTGATATGTACATGTGTATAGAAAGTAAATGACACTTTTAATCCTCAACCTTTCGTACTTTTATCATTTTCATCGTATAACTTTATTTTTTATCATTCGCATCCTCAAATTTTTAAATTTTTGTCACTTTGATCCGACCGTTACCTTTTCCATCCAAAAATTATTTTTCAAAAAATAAAAAAAAGGGACAAACAACTGAAAACAAAAGGTGTTGGTAGAATTTTATCGATGGCCATATATTCTTCAAAATTGAGACATATATTTAAAATTGATTAACAGTTATTATCATTATAAAATTGTGACTTATTCTAACAAAATATATTTTAATTTTAGAAGGATCACTTGGTAGTAAGCAATATTTCCTTAATCAAAATGTACTTTTTTAAAAAATATTTTTTTGCAAAATGATTTTTGATGGAATATACATTTTTTACATGGAAAAAATAACAATAAAAATAAAGTGATAAAAACTGAAAATGTTGAGGATGTAAATAACAAAAAATAAAGATTTATGACGAAAATAATAAAAAAGTGAAAAGTTCATGATCAAAAGTGACTTTTTCCCCATATATATGTGTACAATTATGATCAAAACGCGGTTTATATTTTTTTTTTTTTTTGGTCGCCAGCCACGGTATCCAAGCAGGCCCCACCAGCGGTGAGATGGCATCTTTCAGCCAACCATACTTGACTAATCCGTTGGTCGCCCCGGGTCGCACGCCTGGCAATGGCGGGTGAGGCTCCCAAGAGGGGTGTCTGCGTACGTGAGGTCTCGAACTCGAGACCTCCTTAAGCGGCACCGAGCTGCTTACCACTCGGCCCAACTCCTCTTGGTGGTTTATATTTACTATTTATCGCTAGGAGATGGATATCTACTCATAAGACTTCCTAAAGAGAAATCACGTTGTTACCACATGGTGTCGGTGTCATAGCGATGCTCAATTTACACAAAAAATCCGATTGCCTTTGGTTCTATTTTATATACCGTAAGACAGGGCCAGACGAGGAAACGCGCGGGCGCATTTAATTTTATGTTGGAATTCATGTTCGACACGGTGCGTCCGATGATCATTCCCCTACCATAACCTACACGGTAGAGAATCTAGTACCTACGTGCCTTCAAATTGATTTAACAATGGGACACGTGTCGGTGGGATAGAGGACGGTGGGGGCCAGGATTGGTTGAGTTGTTAGATTTCACCTCATTAAATGCTAATTTACGCACCAGTCCTTTGGCTGAGTTCGTTTCATTCGTCTGGTGGTCTGTTCTTTCCGTAAGATTTTGAATTCGAGTTTTTTTAAATGGATTTAATTAACGATCGTGAAAAACTTATCACTCAATAAACCGGCGTCGATTGAAGTTAAATTAGTTAGATTCATCGAATTTTTAAATATCAATAGATATTAAGGTTAACTTGTTTAACGAATGCTTGAGACATATTAAATGATAAGTGATCAGAAGATCAATAGCCATAGATTCAGATAGAGCATTCAGTTTTTTTTAAAAAAAATATTAAATGGGTGTTTCGAATTTCTTCAAACTTTTTTTTAATCTGCATCTCAATAAATGAAATATTATAGAGGGTCACGTGTTAATGGAGAAACGTTTGGCCTTGAGGAGTGTAGTTTCGATGATAACCGTTCCAGAAATACTTCAAGAGAGTTGTGAAATTTCCATCCGGCTTACAAGAGGTTGGACTTGTATCCATCCCAAAAACTCAAGTTAATAGGATGGTAATACCCGCTCTCTTATAAACTAAGTTCCAATTGTCTATTTGCCAATGTGGAATTGACTCCTCAACACTAGTCCTCACGCAGTAATGTGCTCACACTTAATACGTGCCTTTAAATACCTTCCCTCAACAACTGACCTCGAGCCGGACATTTTCTTCGTGCAGTAATGTGCTCACACTTAACACGTGCCTTTAAATACATTCCCTCAACAACTGACCTCGAGCCAGACATTTTCTTTAGTACTCGAGCGAGGGGACTATTGACCACGAGCCGAACACTTTTTTCCTCTGGTCTGAAACTTAACGGACCACAAGTTCCACACTCGGACCGTGGCGTAGTGTGAGTCCACTCGGTTGGCTCTGATACCATGTGAAATTCTCACTCAGTTTATCAGAGATTGGGCCCATGCCTATCCAAAAGTTCAAGTTGATAAGGTGGTGATATCTGCTCTTTTATAAATTAGGTTCCAATTGTTTATTTGTTTAATGTGGGATTAACTCCTCAATAAGAGTCGAGTCAAGAGATGATGGTTTAGGTTGGTCTTATGATATTAAAACCAATGAAGAAACCGGAAAGAGCGTGCGAAGACCATGAGGGGAGATGACTTAGTACTCTCATTGTAGCACGCGATCAATCAAACGAGTGAGAAGTCAGGTACGCAGCTTCTGTGTTCGACTCGGACATGGCTAGGTCGATGTTTAATTCATCTCCGTTGGTCTTTTTTTAAGGTTGTTGGGCTTTAAAAGGATAAATGGGCCTACTGGGCTTGAGCCCATTCTACCATTGGGCTCACAACCATGCTAAATGAAATCCTCGCAGGAGTCCGTCGACAGGTACAGCAGTATCAATTTCTCGGTCCTCATCCTCAATCTTTACGTTAAAAAAAAAAGGAGATCCACTACGATCTGATCGGATTGCTACACAAGATTATCTATCCGCGTGTCAAAAGTCATCCTCAGCCGTTGCGGTCACTTCTCTTCGAGTATAACCGCTTGGAGATTGGAATTTCATCACATACAAGGGTCTCAATTTATGACAACTCTGGCCCCGAGTTTTGTTAGACAGGTCGAGTTGGACCATGCTTCAAACTTTTATCATGACGGGCCTCTTTTCACCATCCATTGTGGTCGGTATTAACAACAGCTTCTCCATTTAGTACCCCTGAAGGCCATGCTACATCATCAATATCTTTACACCCTCTAAGCTTTTATACTAGTTTGTTGTGGTTGCACCCGTATCAGAACGTCAAAATTTCAGTGTGATAGCAGTGGAAAGAGCCGATTCGTTATGAGTAGAAATAAGCACCGGAATTACGTGATAAAACCCTCTTATCAGATAGAAGAATTCATATGATACAGAATAACAATTCACAAGATTAAAAAAAATGAACAAATTTATAGCTTAAGAAAGACTCTCAAGACTCCACTCATCCTTTTACATACATATTACCTAAATTAAACTTGTGGAGCAAATTAAAGTTGTATTGCCATTTGGTCATTAAACGAAACAATTTTAATACCAAGAAACGCACAAATCTGAATAAGATGGTAAAAGAAGTCGAGGAAAAAAGCATAAAAAAATCTCATTAATTAATAAAATCAAACCCATAATCAAGAAATAGCAAGTCGAGTACGATGACAAAACAACGTATCCATCTTCTCATGTCACTGAATGAAACCTCAGAATTCAGAGGGATAAGCAAGATCTATGGGCATTGAAAGAATTCCAGCGGCCATCACGTCGATGCATGTTTGCATGTGCATAACAGTTAATTGTATAAAAGATTGATTATTTACATGTTTTTCGGGCCTAAATTTGAACAAAATAATCGAGTTTGACTTGGTTTATGTGTTTGATTATGTAATCTTTCCTTATTGAATATAGCGGAGTTGTAATTGAACAAATGTTAAAAGTCTGATTTATTTTAAGAATGTTGATACTCTTGAGGTATTTTGTGATACAGATACATATTAGAAGATCAACCGGGCCTTGAAGATGAATCCCGACTAAAGATATGTAGCTATTCGAAGAGCAGAATAGTGGGGCTGCGGTCTAGGATCGCGGCACCAGTGGAGACAGTGAAGAGGGACCGCGGCACAGGACCGCAGTCCCAGACAGTTCAGAAGTGAATTTTGCAGATTTATTGATAAATCGAAATCAGTCAACCCCAAATATTACACAGAATATTTTTGGGCTGGATTAGAAATATTTGGGAGACAAAAAGATTTGGATTTAACTCAGCTGGGAAAGAGAATCTTGAAAATTTTAAAAAAGGATACGATATACTGTAAAGATATTTTTTCAATCTTTTAAAAATAGACTAGCAAACAAGTTGCCGAGGGGACAATTTGATTCATCCAACAATTAGCTCCGAAATTCTTTTGTGACCACGAAGATTAAGAAGCTTGTGATCAAGAGGGAAGAAGGAAAGCACTTTAAGACGGCTCGAAACTTGAGAGATCGGCATCGGCTTATTTAGAGTTTTCTATTTCTCTTTTGTTTTCTTTTCTATTGACTCACTATGTATTCTAATTTTTTCTTGATAGTTATTTTTAATTTCATCATGAACTAATTCCTTTATTCCTAAGGTAAGCAATAGAATTTTTTTTTTATTTTCTAAATTCATCTCTTTTTTTGAGTATGTGATCAATTACAAATGTATTACTTATATTATTCTCATTCTTAATACTTTCTAATTGATTGGCCACCAATTGGATCGAATATGGGAGATTGACGAACTCGAGAGACGAAGTTGAAATCACACCGGAGATAGTATAACTTAGAATAATTCACGCTGAGAGATCGGAATTATTTGTAAGAAATATTGAGAGATTAGCTAATCATCCTAGGTGTCCAAATTAGGGTTCGAACTCAATGAGTTTCTTAATATTAATTGTCTACAAATAGAGCAATTAGTATCGTTCTAAAAACACATTCTTGTTAAACCGAGAGATAGGTAAGGAGACACAAAAGCCTAGGATAGTAATACCGTAATTGATTACATATAGAGATTAGATTTGGGTTTAGGAGTAAGATTGAAGGAAGTTGTGAGCTTTAGGACCATTAATATTACTTGATTTCTTTAATTGTCCTCAATTTACTTTAATTGCTTTCTTTGAATTTTTCATCCAATTTCAATTTGCCTAACTTGGTTTAGTTGTTTAGTTCATTGCTTAGTTTTGATTGAGCTAAATCCTCATGGGAACGATCTTATACTCATTCATTATATTACTTGAAGTGATACGTATACTTACATGCTTACTTTGCTTGCTCATCAATTTTATTCGCAACAACAGCCACGTGTCAATGTCTAATTGCTCCTCATGGTCTATTTAAACCGGCCCAAGACCCCATTGTCCTATGTGCTAAATCGAAGGTTGAATTATTTTCTTGGAAGTTCACTAGATTGATCAATCGATCGCTTTTAATTAATCGAGGTTCACTTATGGCTGGCCCAGGCATCCTCGTGAAGCTTGTCTGTGCTTTGCTTGCGCTGGCGGTTGTGGCCGCTCCCATGGCTGAAGCCGTGGTCACGTGCGGCCAGGTCGCCGGGAGCATCGTCCCGTGCATCCCGTATTTGAGGTGCGGGCCCTTGCCGGCAGCCTGCTGCTGTGGAATAAAGTCCCTCAATTCAGCAGCTGGGGCCACCGCCGACCGCCAGGCTGTCTGCAAGTGCCTTAAAACTGCTGCTTCCGGCATCTCTGGGATCAACTACGGCCTGGTCGCCGGTCTTCCGGCAAAGTGCGGAGTCCCCGTCCCGTTCAAGATCAGCCCTTCGACCAACTGCGACAGGTATCTGCCGGTTCATCGAGAAATTAGGCATAGATGTTGTTTCTAAATTCATTTTAAATTAAGCTCAATAATGACTTCCCGCCGGACACTAACAATTAACCTCATAAGAACATCTCCACCTCAGTGGCATGTCACCATTTTAAACGGAAGCTACCGTAAAATTCGCATTAATTCAATGAAAACGGTTGTATCATTGACGTTTCTTTAATAATACATAGTAACAAATTATAGATAATCGACTAAGTTAATTCAAAAGCCATTTTTCTTAGCCAAAACCATAGGTTCGAGTCAAGTGGATGTAGAAAAAAATCCATTGATAACAGAGTTTTTTTCCTCATTAAGCCAACATGGTTCAAATATGAATTAATAACGATTTATTGAATTTTTACGTATTAGATATATATACACTAAAAAAAAGTTAGTGTATATGTTACTCTCCCATGACTGAAACATGCATGTAAAACGTTTTTTTTTTTTTCCAGTGGATGCATGTAAAACATTTTGGGTTGTAGATCCATGCATCTACGTAAAGTTTATATGTATATCTGTATATATGTATGTATTGTATGTACGTACGGACGTGTGTATGACTATCAGAACAATACAATTTATAACCAAGTAAATATTAATTACTTGTTTATTTGTTGCCTATCCTTTTCGTCTTGCAGCGTGAAGTAAGGATCGTGCATGGCAAGGAAATAATTTGGCGGCGTACGTATCTACGTACGTGCGTACGTATGATGTATAATCGCAATAAAATATTTGGGGGGTTGTGACAAGACAAATACGCTGGGGAGATCTCCCTTTCACTGGACAGTGAGAGCTCTCATGTTGTTTTGTCGAGTTGACACCTCTGCTTCGACGGAAGATCTACCAAAAAATAATGAAATTAATCTATACGTTTTAGTTTTATGGTAAATTTCCTTCTTTTCCTACCCTCCTTGAAATAATTAATTTGCCATTTTTCGTAGAAAAATAAGAAGGAACCAGAAATATGACACCATTTTGGGTTGATTCGGCTACCTCGTCTCCATTCTTTTTAAATAATATTTCAGATTAAATTCTACGAACAAGAAAAATTCACATTGAGATAGATATATGCCTTAATAATGGATTAGATTAACTTGAATTTAAAATATTTGGAATCCATTGAATTGTTAAATATTAGGTAGTGCAGATTAAAATAATAGGAGTTCAAATCATACCAAGGACATTTTGTTTTATTCTTTACTCTCTTTTTTTTTTTTTCCATTTTTACTCATGGTACCCTACCTGTTTACTAGAACGGCGATGAACTTGTTATTATTATCACACGATGATATAATATTACATTAAAAATGAAATATTTGAAAATAAGATTATATCTAGTTAATATCTTTGGTATTTTATGTAATATTTAATTGGAATATTGTTTATATTTACTAGGATTATCTGGTATTATCAACATTAATTCTACGAATACACAGATGATTTTATGCTTTTTTTAGAAAAAAATTTGCATGGTCAAAATGACACTTGTGATTTCAGTCTCACGACTCCCATGTACTTGATCAATCAACTAGGTGGTCAGGTCATTGACCACCAGGTTGCACGTGATTGCCGACTCCACGCCCTTGGGGGAGCCCACAAGGAGCATTGCGAGGGCAAGGAAAGCTAGCTTCGGGATCATTGCCGGTACAGCCATTTTAGCATATACGCGAACCTTAGCTAGACAGAGCAGATTTCTGGGAGTGTGTTTGGGTGTGGGTGGCCTCCATTTACTGCTCTGATGGGTGTATGATAGTACCTTCGTAAAACCTATCGGGTCAACGGGAGCTGATATCTAGGTGAGAAGAGCAGGCGAGCTTCACCGGAAACCTACAAGAAGCCTGATCTGGGGTGGTTCCCCGGAAAGGCCCTACGATACTTAAGTTAGAATCGGATGTGAGCGGGAGAGAAAAGAGGAGTGTATGTAAGGTTAGAGTCCTCCCTTTTACCTGGGCTTGGGAGGGCGTATTTATAAGCCGAGTTTGTACGGAAGGTTGACATCAATCTGTCCTCCACATGCCTCGCACGGGAGGAAGCTTGGTCCATGTAAGCGGGTGTCAGACACGCACTACCCGACATGTACATGTCCGGGATTACCAGCTGTTTCCATGTTCGGATGTACTTGACATGTCCAGGGTACCCGACATGTGTGCGTCTGGGGGTGCCCAGTGTATAGGCAGTCGGGGTAATCCCCATGCTCCTTGTTCTCAGAGTTCAGGTCGGGGACTAGTGTCCGCTCTATATCAGAATTGAATGCCACATGTTCCCATTTTAATGGTAAACTTGCCTCCGCCTCAATTGCCAGTACAATTTCATAGTTACCTTACATGTGCCGGATAGCGAGCTCAAGTGTGCAAAACATGCATATGATTCGTATAAAAATTCACAAGGTCGAAGGTTCGATTCCTCTCTTAAGCATATAGTCCGTGATAAGATCACTTATATATGTGTTTTACAAATAAACTTATACTTCGAAAAGAATAAACTTCTTATTATAAAAAAATTATCAACTGCACCGTATTTCATGCTTTTCTTTTTAAATAATTCACTGCATGGATTGAGATATGGATGGATTTAAGAAGTTTATTTAAGAAAGTTATCTTCAATATATGTTAAAAGGTTCAAAGAGGAGTAAGAGAAGTAAAATAAGGTAATGCAATTAGAAAACATTAAAAAAAATTTGTAAGTGAGGATTTTGTCGGGTCTCGTCTCTCTCTCTCTCTCTTTTTTTGAACAAAGTCGGGTCTCGTCTCTCATGGCCCTCGTCAGCTGCCATTTGGGGTAGCTGATGCCGCCGCCGGTTCCCCCAGAGCCACCTCAGGGTTCTCCGAGTGTTGGTCTTGATGCTCTCCAGCGGCCGTTTTGCTTTGGCTAATTGCTTTTCCCCACTTCCATTTTTTTTTTTTCTATTCCCCACTTTTCCTCGTTAAAATAATTATAATTTATCTATATTTAAAGTCTCTGAATTGGATAATTTTCAAATTTTTTTCCTTTTTTAAAAGAGAACCTTCTAAGAAATAGAAGATAATTGAAAATGTGAAAAAGAAAAAGAAAAAAAAAATATATATATATATATATATGTGTGTGTGTGTATGTATGTTCTTTTGCATGCAAATATTTGGATCTGCCTATCCTACTCGAATCGTTTTCCAAATGCCTTTTTTTTTCAAGTCCATGCCAAGTCGAGTCTTTCCAACTGGTCAAGTTAACAACGCTGTGATTTTACTCCCGTGACTCGAGTTATTCCGATTTTTCTTTTTTTTCCCAACTTCGCTGGATTCGTTTATTGAGGGAGTAATTTTTTAAATTTTCTCTATTAAAAAATTCAAACTTTAAGACCTATTTAAACGAAAAATATACTAAATCATCTTAATCAATTCATTTTGACGACGATTATTTATTTGCTTTATTGAAAAAATAGTTTTCCCTCACCAAAATCGCCCGATAATGCTTCCTTTTTTTATTTTTATTTTTTTGGCGAGCAATGCAGTAAACGGGAGGTCGAGAGGAAGACTCTTCCCGGAAGAGGAGAGAAATGGGCCTCTCTCTTCTATCCTCTTTCACCGGGCTCAACCGGCCCTTTAAGTAAACCTGGCTCAAACGGCCCAGCCCAAACTAGCCGGATGAAGCCGGTTCCCTTTATTTAATTAAATTAGCAAAATTTTGCCGTCTTATTTAGAGAAAATTCTTCCCTTTCTTTTTTTTCCTGCCTGGCAGGTGTCATGACTCGATCAGTGAACTGTCTTTTTTTGGCCTTTTTACCTCTGTCCGGTACGCACGTAATCAACGGCCCTGTCGGTGTACATCGTGAGAGACAGAGTCACATATTACGAGCACGCACAGCATTTTCGATATAACGTGGAATACCGAACCGGAAAGTGAAACGAAGCAAACATCAGCGTCATACAGACAAAAGGTCCTACATATATCACGGATACCATACAGGGATCAGACAACATACACCAGCAAGATCACCAGTCACCGCGAACACAGTAAATAACGAACATCCCAACATCGACCTTCCTTTAGGAATACCAAATTCTTATTCGCCGCTTATACTTCTAGGAGAACGGTTTCCGACATCGCGCCTTCACTTGACGCTGCAGCATCAGAATCAAACAGAACATCAGTACTGCAGGTTACAGCATATAGATATATATGACCGGTCATTCGTGTTATATATATGTATGTACGTATATGTATGAGTGGCCATGCTACCTCTTGCAGTCGGTAGAAGGGCTGATCTTGTAGGGAAGGTTGATGCCGCACTTGGCCGGGAGCCCAGCCGCGTTATTGGCGGCGGTGTTCGAGATGGGGTAGCCGTTGACGATCGACTTGAGGCAGCTGCAGACGCCCTGGCGGTCCGGGGTGGTCCGGGCAGCGTTGTACACGTTCCGGACCCCCGTGCAGCACTCATCCGGGACCTGGCCGCCAGACATCACGTAGTTCAAGCAAGGGGTCAGGCTACTGACCACCTGGTTGCACGGCATCGCCGACTCCACGCCCTTGGGGGAGCCGACAAGGAGCATTGCAAGGGCAAGGAAAGCTAGCTTCGGGATCATTGCGGGGACAGCCATTTTAGTGTGTATACGCGAACCCTAGCTAGACAGAGCAGATTTCTGGGAGTGTGTTTGGGTGTTGGATGTGGAAGGTTGTGTGTGTATTGGGCATGTACATGCGGGTTGATGGTTATGGGAATTTATAGGGGGAGAGTTGGAGGGTTTCATGGCCACCTCAAAATTGGGACGCCGCTGTGGGGGTGGTGGGTGGCCTCAATTTAGTGCTCTGATGGGTGTTAGGTCGATGGAATTGAATGCCATGTGTTCCCATTTCAATGGTAAACTGGCCTCCGCCTCAAGTGCCAGTGCGATTTCACGGTTACCTTACATGTGCCGGATAGCTAGCTCAAGTGTGCAAAACATGCATTGAAGGTTCAATTTCTCTCTTGAACGTGTATAGTTAGGAGATAATAGATTTCTTGTTATAAAAAAAATTACCAACTACACCGTATTTCATGTTCTTCTTTTTAGACAAATAACTGCATGGATTGAGATATGGATGGATTTAGAAAGTTTATTTAAGAAAGTTATCCTCAATATATGTTAAAAGGTTCAAAGGGCAGTACGAGAAGTAAAATAAGGTAATGCCATTAGAAAACATTAAAAAAAAATTTGTACGTGAAGATTTTGTCGGGTCATGTCTCTCATAGACCTCGTAAATCCATCGCCGTTCGAGTCGAAACCCTCGTCACGATAATTTAAGGCCTCTGTTGTCTTTCAGAGCAGTTAAGACATCAACCAACATGCTTTATTTAATTAATGTTCATCTTCATATTTGCATGTGCATTCTACGCGCGTCACTTGAATAGTCACAACCAGGTATTTCCGGCAATTATTCACTATTTCCAAGACTCAATTCGAGATATTATTTAAAAGAAGTTGATATCGAACTATCTTAATAGATCCGTTTTCATTCTAACGAGAAAATTTTATTAACCCTACTTGTGCTTGTATAGAAGTTTCAAGACTACAGCTAGCAAATCGATCACACATACTTCCCCCTCGCTTTTCCGACCAGAAAATCTTATGCTTTCGACAGCTAGTAGATACATGTAAAATTTGGAGATTCATGGCGACGTAGCTAGAAGGATTGCTTTAGCACACGTGACATATATATGTATGTATACATTATGATCAGAATAGTTCGTATTTACTATTTATCACTAGGAGATAGCTATCTACTCACAAGACTTCCTAAAGAGAGACCACGTTGTTACCACATCTTTCTTGCAATATAAATATTTGCTAGGCTCGAAATCTGCCATTTTCCGTGACACAAATTCGTTCGATTTCTCTCATGATTTCCTTTTCTGTAGTGTCTTACCTCCCGTTGTAACATGAAAATGACAAGATAAGCCAATTATTTTCCCGAAACATGGTGTCGGTGTCATAGCGAGGCTCAATTTACACCAAAGATCCGATTGCCTTTAGTTTTGTATATCGTAAGGCAGGGTAAGACGAGGAAATGCGTGCGTGCATTTACTTTTACGTTGGGAATTCATGTTCGACACGGTACGTCTGATAATCATGCCTATAACATAACCTACACGGCAGAGAATCTAGTACGTATATGCTTTCACATTAATTGAAGAGGGGGGGACGTGTCGGTGGGACAGTGCATGGTGGGGGCTAAATTGGTTGAGCGTTAGATTTCACCTTATTAAATACTAGCTTCCTTCAGTAAAATTTTGAATTCAAATTTTTTTAAATAAATTCAATTAATAATTATAAAAATTTTATCACTTAGCAAGATCAAATTGGTTTGAATTTAAATTAGTTAGATTTATTTAATTTTTAGATTTTGATGGATTTTTTAGATTAATTTGTGTAATGAATGCTTGGGACACATTAAATGATCAGAGATGAGCAGATCCATAGCCGTCGTAGATTTAGATGGAAACTTCGATTTTGTTTTTAATTGGAGTTTCTAATTACTTCAAACTTTTTCGCCCTCAACAAATGAAATATCGTAGTGGGTCACGTACTAATGGAGAAACGTTTGGCTTGGATGAGTTTTTCGGGTGAATCCACTGCGTTTTTGGTTTAGTTGGACAGGGATTCCCTAATCTGGTACAGGGGTCCTGTGACTTCTGTAGGTCCAATGACTGTTCTAGAAATATTGTACCTAAGTCGAGTCAGGAGACAATGGTTCTGGTTGATCTTTCGATATTTAATCCAATGAAGGGACCGGCAAGAGCACGAGAAGAGGACGAGGGAGAGTCCGAGTTGTAAGTGAGCAGGGGACAAGATTTCAGATACTTAAATAACTGATAGTATAAGGTATTTGTGAGGATTTACCTGTATACCCACGTATGTTTTTAGATGACTCGGGACTCTCATCGTAATGCGGAGTCAATCAAAGTAGTGAGACTGACCATAAATGGTCTGGCTGCTTGGAGGACTGCAAGAAGTCAGGTACATAGCTACTGTGTTCGACTCAGACTCAGACATAGTTAGGTCGATGTTTGACTCACGTCCGTTTGGTTTTATACTTTCTTCCCTAATGTTGCTGGGCTTTAAGAAGCTTAATGGGCTTATTAAGCCCATTCTAACATTGGGCTCACAATCATTTAAACGAAATCCTCGCACGGGTCCGTCGAAAGGCACAATAGCATCAGTTGGTTCATCCTCATCCTCTATATTAACGTCGTATATTGATGTGTCAGAAGTCATCCTCAGCTGTTGCAATCGCTTCTCTTCAGGTATAACCGCTTGACGATCGGGAATTTCGTCATATACAACGATATCAGTCTATCACAATTCTGGCACCGAGTTTTGTTAGACTAGCTGAGTTGGAGCATGCTTCAAACTATTTATCATGACGGGCCTCTTTTCACCATCCATTACGGTCGAGGTTAACAACAGTTTCTCCATTTAGTACCCCTGAAGGCCATGCTACATCATCAATATCTTTACACCCTCTAAGCTTTTATACCAGTTTGAGTGTGATAGCATTGGAAGGAAGAACTGATAGTTATTAGGACAAATGAGCATCAGAATTACGTGATAAAATCCTCTTTGTTAGAAATGAGCGTTCACAGTGCAGAACAACAATTCACTAGATTAAAAATAAAAAAAAAATTTATAGTTTAAGAAAGGAACTTCATTACAACTCTGAATGAAAAAGATTATTGTATAATCTTACATCTAAAATTCTCAATAAAGTAAGTTTCTGCAAAAGATTATATAAAGATTATTCGTACATATACAAGACACTATTCATCCTTCTACGTATGTATCACTAAAATTAAACTTGTATCGCCATTTGGTCATAAAACGAACCGTTTTTAATTTTTAAAAAAAACGCAAACCTTACTAAGATGGTAAAAAAAAAAAAAAGGTCGAGGAAAAAAAGTATGAAAAATCTCATCACTAAAATCAAACCCATGATCCAGAAATAGCAAGTCGAGTACGATGACAAAACAGCGTATCCATCTTCTCATGTCCCTGAATGAAACCTCAGAATTCAGAGGGACAAGCAAGATCTATGGGCATTGAATGGGTTCCAGCGGCCATCACGTTGATGCATGGTTGCATGTGCACCGCCACGTGTCAGTTTTTGATTGCTCCTCCTGCTCTATTTAAACAGGCCCAAGACCCCATTGTCCTGCGTGCTAAATCGAAGGTTGAGTTATTTTCTCGGAAGTTCACGAGATTGATCAATCGATTGGTTTTAATTAATCGAGCTTCACTTATGGCTGGCCCAGGCATCCTCGTGAAGCTTGTCTGTGCTTTGCTTGCGCTGGCGGTTGTGGCCGCTCCCATGGCTGAAGCGGTGGTCACTTGCGGCCAGGTCGCCGGGAGTATCGCTCCGTGCATCCCGTATGCTAAGAGCGCCGGCGGACCCGTGCCGGCGGCCTGCTGCAGTGGAATAAAGTCCCTCAATTCAGCAGCTGGGACCACCGCCGACCGCCAGGCTGTCTGCAAGTGCCTTAAAACTGCTGCTTCCAGCATCGCTGGGATCAACTACGGCCTGGTCGCCGGTCTTCCGGCAAAGTGCAGGGTCCCCGTCCCGTTCAAGATCAGCCCTTCGACCAACTGCAACAGGTATCTGCCGGTTCATCGAGAAATTAGGCATAGATATTGTTTCTAATTTCATTTTAAATTAAGCTCAGTAATGACTTCCTGCCGGACACTAACAATTAACCTCGTACGAACATCTCCACCTCAGTGGCATGTCACCATTTTAAACGGAAGCCACCGTAAAATCCGCATTAATTCAATGAAAATGGTTGTACCGTTAACGTTTCTTTAAATAATACATAGTAACAAAATAGGTAATCAATTAAGTTAATTCAAAAGCCTTTTTTCTTAACCAAAACCGTAGGTTCAAGTCAAGTGGATGTAGAAAAAAAGTCCATCGATGACAGAGTTTTTCTCCTCACTAAGCCAACATGGTTCAAATGTAAATTAATCACAGTTCATTAAATTTTTGCATATTAGATGTATACACTGAAAAAAAAGTTCGTATTTGTATTATTCTCCCATGAATGAACCATGCATGTAAAACGTTTTTTTTTCAGTGGATGCATGTAAAACATTTTGGGTTGTAGATTCATGCATCTACGTAAAGTTTATATGTATATATGTATGTATGTACGTACGTACGTACGTATGTATATGAGAATAATACAATTTATAACCAAGTAAATATTAATTACTTGTTTATTTGTTGCCTTTCCGTTTCGTTTTGCAGCGTGAAGTAAGGATCGTGCATGGCAAGGAAATAATTTGGCGGCGTACGTGTCTACGTACGTGCGTACGTATGATGTATAATCGCAATAAAATATTTGGGGGGTTGTGACAAGACAAATACGCTGGGGAGATCTCCCTTTCACTGGACAGTGAGAGCTCTCATGTTGTTTTGTTGAGTTGGCACCTCTTCTTCGGCTGAAGATCCACCAAAAAATAATGAAATAAATCTATACGTCTTAGTTTTATGGTAAATTTCCTTCTTTTCCTACCCTGCTTGAAATAATTAATTTGCCATTTTTCGTAGAAAAACTAAAAAGAACCAGAAATATGACACCATTTTTAGTTGATTCCGCTACCTCGTCTCCCTTCTTTTAAATAATATTTCAAATTTAATTTTACGAACAAAAAAATTCAAATTGAGGTAGATTTATGTATTAATAATTGATCAGATTAACTTGAATTTAAAATATTTGGAACCCATTGAATTGTTAAATATTACGTAGTCCGGGTTAAAATAAGAGTAGTTCAAATCATATAGGGACATTTCGTTTTATTCTTTACGTTTTTTTTTCCATTTTTATTCGTGGCACCCTACGTGTTTGCTAGAAAGGCGATGGACTTATTATTATCACACGACGATATAGGATCACCTTAAAAATGAAATATTTGAATATAAGATTGTATCTAGTTAATATCTTTAGTATTTTATATAATATTTAATTGGAATATTGTTTGTATTTACTAGGATTATCTGGTATTATCAAAATTCTATGAATACACAGATGATTTTATGCTTTAAAAAAAATTTCCTTGTCAAAATGACACTCGTGATTTCAGTCTCACCACTCCCACGTGCTTGATCAATCATCTCTAACTTTTCTTCTTTTATTTTATCACATTTTAAAATTTTACGTGATATAAAAATAGTAAATCTTCATGACCCATGCCATGATGGGTCCCGTCCCGTCCAGGATAGGTAAGCTGGCCAGGGGTGGAGCAGGCCTGTTGCCATTCTTGCATGATAGGTTGTTTTTTTTTTCTTTTCTTTTGGCAAGAAAAAAAAAATCATGAAATGGACATACATACATACATACATATATACATACATATGTTATTGACTGTATAGTCCATCAATTATTGCACCCTTACCATAAAAAAGGGACCGAGATTTGTCTATTCGAATCGTCCAACTTTCCGACCAAGTAAATTATCACTGGAAACTGATCTTTGAAAATTGGGGATGTACACAAATATAAGGTAAATATGAAATAGATAACAACTTATTCGATAGGGTAGATTTTGTGGAATTTAATTAAATTCGGACAGTTTTTGGATAAGAAATGAGAAAAATCGATCGTGAATCGGTCCGATTCAAGTAAGTATACATGGTATTCGAAACCGAAATAAATACCGTAGCCCTCGTTCACCATTTTGCCATTAACTTCTTGTCACCAGATTGTGTCTATTTAGGTGGGGGCATTCAATATACAGCTGATACAGTGTATATATATATATATATATATATCGGAAATATAATTTTTTTTCAATGGCAGTTGTTGAGACGAGACACTGAGTAAAAGTGATAATTAATGTAAAATGTCGTCTTCTGTCGAACTTCAAATCTTCCTCAGCTTATTGCTCAAATTGAAATCCATGTACTCCTTGAGTCGTGGCCTGCTTGCTCAACGGGTGCACGCATCAGTATCTAGCTCACAAATTACAAGAATAATTGTACGAACAGTGGAGAATAAAATAGAAAATCGACCGTCTCCTGACAAAACCGAAAGAACATGAATTATTATTTAGATCCGCTTGTAAAGAAGTAAAATCTGATCTGAATAAAATGGGCTTGCATATATATATATATATATATGTATACCTCAAAAGATTGGTCTTTTGAATTATCGTAGTTTCATTAGACCAACTGAAATGTACTGTTGTTCTTCCGGTAACTCATAGGTGTTCATAGCATTCGATTGGATGTCTTCTGACGTTCAATGCTCCAAGGTGATTAACTAACCAAGACATCTTCCTATTTTGGTAATTAATCGTGTTATGTGTCTGATAACGGACTCCCGAATTTATTAATATTCCAGTTTGGGACGATGGAGGGGAACAAACATAGAGACATTGCAGTGACCTGAGGGATTAATTAATAGAGATCTCATGAAAATGAGACTTAGCATATAATATCGAAAGGTGGATAATAATGTTTATTATTACAATAATGACACAGACGACGACGACAACGACATATCGTTCTCCCTCAGGTTGGAGCTAGCTCTTGTTAGGGTTTCAACTCCCCTATCTTTATTCTCTCGAAACCACCATAATCCTGAGGCAGCACAGCAGTAGACCTCTTCCTTCGTTGGCTTATTACCTCACCCTGAATCGACAAAAGTGAGGTTATGTTAAATGAAGGCTCGTGAGCTTAGAATTTGTGAAAATTGAACTGGGGATCTCGTGAAATAGAAACAAGCAGCAGCAGCTTCGTGTGTATACTTACTTGCTGCAGTCAGTCGAGGGGCTGATCTGGTAAGGAATACTGACACCGCACTTTCCGGGGAGGCCGCTGGCGAGGCCGAGGTCGATTCCCTTGATGGCGGCGGAGGCAGCCTTGAGGCACTTGCAGACGCTCTGGCGGTCGGGGGTGGTCCTGGCCGCGCTGTTGAGGCCTTTAATGCCGTTGCAGCAGTTCGCTAAGAGAGGCCCTGCTCTCCTCAAGTAGTTGAGACACGGGGCGACACCCCCGGCAACCTGGCCACAGCTCAAGGTCGACTCCGCGACCACGATGAAGCAGGCCACGAGAGCGCACACGACCAGAACGGTGCTGATCTTTGCCATATTAGTATGGGATTCAAAACAAAACCTAAATGTGGAAATGTAGTTTACTCTGGAGGGGATGGATGGGCTGTTCGTGTAGTATGTAATGCATATCTATTTATAGTAGTGATGAAGCCTTGAAGAGGTTGTAGGTCTTCTAAAAGAAAATGCGTGTAAATTAGAAAAATTCTTAGATTAGTAAAGCTTACCACGTACTGTTACATGAAAATACCGGTAATTTACTGTTACTTTTTTTTTAACAAATGTAAAATAACGTATCGGCATCAAATTCTATTAATTCATGACGAGTTTTGTTCACGTAAGAGAGAATTACAATATAATTTAGGGTTTTGTAATGTAAAAGCAAGGCAGCGGGGCATGAGACATTGGTCCACGGAGTTAGGTGGTCGCTGGGATCCAATTTAATGTTCTTTCAACAATCCTCTCGACGGTTCGAATTACAGTCGTGGACGGCAATACTTTCAAAGCTTTAACATATAATATAATATACTGATTAACCCATTCGAGTTTTGGCTAATCAAAACCCATTAAACTATTGAATTGAAAGATGATGTAAACAGAAAAGTGTCATTTATACAGGTACGTGAATACGTTGAAATGTATAAGAAAATGTTAAATATCTTATAATATTTAGAATTTTAATAATGTGAATCGGCGAGCGTTGTTAAATGCCACTAACCACCAATGGCCGGATGTGCAGTGCACATAGTCTGAGGAACATCGTGGATTGGCCCCTACACTTGTGAATTAATATGTGAGAAGAACTTGTCGATGAGAAATTAAATACACGACAAACAAACCAAGCATAATGCAAGGAAATGAAGGTTTTTTTTTTAAAATTAATTTAAACAACTAAAAAACGATCGAGAAAGTAGAATTATTGTATTGATATCGCTTTCTATTTAAGATAGAGAATAACAACATCTTTAATTATACGTCACAATTTATTCAATTGAAGCATCAACTTGTTTTAAATCGAATAATTTATACAAAGAAACCTGGAATTAATGGATCGATCTTCCTCTTGCACAGGACAAGAGCAGACAAGATGGCAATGGAAAGAGCTGCTGCGATCCGACCAAATTGATTCAGCATTGAATTTTACACAGTGACCGGGTCGGGTGTGAGTTGGGTGAAACCTTAAATTCATTGGACGATTCTGTAACTTTACTCTATTTAGTGATCTCGTAGTCCATACCGTACGTCTTGTTCAGTAACTTTACTGCTTGTAAGGTAATCTTCCAAGATTAGAAAGTAATTAAACCACAATTATACGTAGAGATTAAGCACATGAATCAACTGGGAGAAGGGAAGATCATGGGATACTGACAAACGTACAGTGAAGAAGGTTATGGTCCAGATTGAGTGTTGATTGATTGGTTGGTTGGTTGGCTGGCTGGCTCTGCTGGCTGTAAATGTAGGGGACTCAAAAAGTCCGACTGTCCGGCACCGACGAATTCTGAAACCACAGAGCGCGGCACGTTTCCCTAGGGTTTTAATGAAGGAGGAAGCTTATACATTCCACTGCTCACTTTTTCAAATAATTTTCACAACCGTGAATTCATAAGTATTGACTGAATCTAAATAAATTTAAATTTGGGATGGTAAGAATACTTCCTCTTCTCCATCAAAACTAAACCAAATCCCTTGGGATTAATTATAATTAATAATTTAGATTAAATAAAAGAATTTAGTTATTATTGTAATTTTTTTATTTACTTAAAAGTTGAGCAACTGAAATATAATTAGAGAGTTTCTTTTCCATGTTGTCTCCTCGTGACTAATTTAATGAGTAATTAAATTTGATTTTGATTTAGATCAATTTATCAGGAGTTGAATTTCTCTATTTTTTCGATGTAAATACTGGTATCCAATAATTTATTGGATTACTGATTAGTTCAGTTCGAGTCAGGTCGGCCCATTTAAGGGTAAAACTCTTCTAGTATAAGTTTTCTCCATCTACAGAAACTCGGATCAGAGACCTTTATTTAAGGGGAACAAGCACCTTATCACTTAAACTAACTCATATTCATTTTCTCTAATTTTTTTTTCTATTCTTAGGATTTGAGCGCGAGATTTTTAACTTTTTTCTTATTGTAAAAGATATTCGCGAGTCTAAGATGGTATCCCAAGAAGAGAAATATAGAGATGTCCGAGGAATTTCAACAAAAATCAAGTTCACGACTTCTTCACCTCTAGATTTAGAGTAACATCGCCTTCACCAAGTCTCCAGGTAAATACAAGATCTTGATCAACGGGTGCTGTTCTTCACTGTGCAGAAGGATGGATGGGAATCAATGCATGCCGAACTTTGCATGTGGATTTTCCACGGCATTGGACTCCGCTATTATCTCCAACAATCAATTAATGCTCGTGCCAAAATTTGGCTAGACTGCTATTTCCTCCGATTTGACACATGCCGAACCTCGGGATTCCTGGAAGCAGCCACATGCATGGACATGGTATTGCCGTGCCATAGTCCATCCGTCCCATCCGACCTCTATAGATCGAACCCAGTTAGAAGAAGCACTGGTTGTTCTCAGTCGGGCTCATCTCTAATCAACAAACAACGCATTATCAGATAGGGGTGGCATGGTTCGGTTCGGTTCGAAAACCATTCCGAACCGAACCGAACCACATTTCCGGTTCAGTTCATGTCAAGCTTACCTTTTTTTTTTTTTTTTGCGCAAAATAACGGGATTATATTATAGAAATATCTGCTTTTATGCATTAAAAAACCTAGGGAAAAAAGAGAGAGTGAGAGTTTGGTGTTATGGTACTGATCTCGATATGAGATTAAAATGTCATAATGAATTCAATTCTTATTAGTACGACTACTTGTATCCCTCTTATCCCTTTTCATGATATCCTTTTTTAAATTTATATGTTTCCTCTGTAAAAAAAAAAAAGAAGGAAAAATTGGATTGTGGAGATGGACTGGACCGAAGAGAAGCCCAAACCATACATTATTAATCATCTGGCTGGGCTCTGCCAGGGTCTTATTTGACATAAATAGTGGGAGACCTACATTGTTCATGGAAGAGAGTAGGAGTGGCCCATCAAAATCGAAATAAAAGCTTTGGGATCTTAGGCTGAGTTGTTCGAGTATTTCACGTATTCCTGTGAATCGAAGACTCGACCGAACTAGAGTAGTCTCAGTATGTACATGAAACAGCTTAGCTACTGAAATAAAAGGATAGAATCTCAGTCTATGAAAATTAGGATGAAACCCTCAGCCACAGAATTCTCGACAATTTTCTGTACCATGAAAAATATGAATGAACTAAAGAATCCTACGTGGGTATATGACAGAGTCTATTGACAAGCGACTCTCCCTACAAAGGGTACATCTTGCTGTTGTTAAATTCCTTAATCTCGTCAAAAAAAAGTTTTTAAGGAATAAAAGAAAGAAAGAAAGAATTACTGATCGGAGAGTAAGCCCGTTTCTAAGTCAGTCTGCTGCTGCTTGCTGGCTCCGGCAGCCAAAGTTAGCTCCTCAGCTCTCCTAGCTTGACGCTTCCAGTCCGTCCGAATCAATGTGTAAGCCATCAAGCCCACACACGAAAACTGCGATGCCAACAGCCCGAACAGCAGCCCGTGAAAGCCCAGATCAAACACGAAGGTGGCCAACACGGCCACCGGCAATCCGATCAGGTAGAAGGCACAGAGGTTTATCCGGGCACCCACCTTGGGACGTGCTGTTCCCACGAGCACCCCGCAGGCGGCGGTCTGCGGAGAGTTTCCAAGCTCACAGAGGCCCAGGATCGGTAGCCCGGAGGAAACGAGATCGAGAATCTGCGGCTCCTCAGTGTAGATTCTGCCCCAGACGGACTTCACGGCCGTCATGAGGATGGAGGCAGAGAGACCAAACGCAGTGGCTGCTGTCAGCCCGATGATGGATATGAGCTGGGCTCGGGATGGCTGGTCGGCTCCCAGGGCTTGGGCGACCCTGGTCGATATGCCGGTGCTGAGAGAGAAGGGGAACGTGTATATGAGCCCTGTGGTTTGGATCATGATCCCCATGGCCGCCACATTGGCCTTAGGGTTGCTGAGCAGGCCACAGAGGAAGAGGATGATCTCGTACCACCACCACTCCAGGCAGACGGAGATGCAGCTCGGCACAGCCAGGGCCAGAAGCGGCCGCCAGCCCTGGAGGATCGACGATGTGCTAGCCCCATGCCACGGCTTCAGGGGACTCCTGGATGCGAATAGATACAGGAGCAGTCCCAGGTTCAGGTTTATCGTGTTACATGCAAGAGCCATGGCCACGCCTCGAACTCTTAGGTCAAAGAAAATAACGAGAATGTAATTTATGGGGAGGTGGAGGATGACGGAGCAGACGCAAGCGACGGTCAAGGGAGTGGTCAGGCCCTGGGTCCGAAGGAAGATCCTCAATGGGTGGAGACAGGCTTGGGCGATGAGCTCGGGGACTGAAAATTCCATGTAGTCCTTGGCGATGTTGGTGATCTCCGGGTCCTGTCCGAGCCACGAGAAGATGGGTTCCATGTTGAGCCAGAGGATGGAGATCGGGACGCAGACGAGGAGGAGGAGGCAGACGGTTTTCTGGTAAGTCTGGCTCAGGACCGACCACCGCTTTGCACCGAAGGCTTGGCCGCAGATGGGGTCCATCCCGACAGCGAGGCCCTTGAGGATGGAGTTGCCGGTGATGTTGCTGAAGCCGAGTGCCAGGGAGCCGCCGGCGAGCTCCACCTTGCCTAGGTGGCTCAAGAAGAGCATGGAGATGACTGATCTTGAGAATATGAGCAGGGTCGTCATCACTATTGGGCCTGCGATCTTCCCCAGTGATATGAGCTCTTCTCTCGCCTGCAAAATTAATCTCGGTAAGTAATTCAAAACTTATTCTTTAACATCTAAGTCGGAGGTAATAGCACAAGCTTTGCAAGGACGTCGACCGGACATGGGGTGGCGTCGACAGATTATGGTTGATGCTCGGAGCTTTCTCGATGGAGATTGATCAGTTATGATCTAGCATACGTTATGGAAATTGAATGTTTGTGCGAACCAACTTACAAACTATGTTTTTCACCACCAATTGAGAGTTTACGTGATCATTGAGTGCTCTACTTATTTGAAGTCTCTAGTTTTTGTATATATTATAGGGCTAGCGTTACCTGGGCTAGCGTTACCCCAGATATGTAATTCGTTTTATATTTGGCTCTTACCTCCTTTCTTGCCGGAAAAAAGAGAGAATAATGTTTGAAACATGGGAAAATAACCAACAAAAGTTGGCACAAGTGAAAGAGACTTGTGTCGCTTAAATAGAGGTGACGGGTTCGAGTCTCTGTGAATGTAGCAGACTTTCTTGGGAGGGGTCCCTGGGAAACCGCCTGACAGTACCCGGAATCCGGATTAGTCGGCCAGCCTTCGGGTACCGGACACGGGTTGGGAAATAAAAAAAAACATGGGAAAATAAAACAAAACAAGTAAACGACTCGATTTTTCTTACTTTTATGTCTGAAAATATATGGAAAATTTTCAAGATTTTCTTTTTTAGTTGATCAGTCAGAGAAATGTGAAGAAGTAAAGGAAAATATTCTTTGAATTCTCAACCCATAGTTATTCGAATAAACAGGGGGACTTTGAGGTGAGGATATATATATATATATATAAAATCTTTTTTGGTCGTTAAAACAATGGTTTTTAGTTCATGACATGACATAATCCTAATACCTGACCTTCTATATTGTCTTATTGTTAAGTTCCTTCCTTTTTAGAAAAATCGAAGCTTCCTGCCCTGTGCTACCCTACCTATGTCCGAAAAGGGTGATTTAGATGGTCTGTGTGGACTTCGACTGCAGGAGACAAAATTAAAAGTTGTCCACTAAGAGGAACATGATTAAAAAAAATGTTATAATAGTGTTACTTCCGATTTTCGAATAACATATTATGAGTTTGATTCTTATCTGCAAATTTTTTTGTATCAATAAAACTTACTATCTTTTCTGTATTTTTCTCTCTTATTCATTTTAGGCTCGTAGAACTTATTTAGAAATAAAAAATTATTAAACTTGATTATTTTTAGTCTGCGACCTTCTTTTTTGCTGAGTAATAATTAAGTTCGTGACCTTTGACAACATCGAAACGATGTTTCATTAGAGACAACCATTTCTAGAATGCGAAAAAATAAAGTGAAGCAAATAGTTTATTTCTTAAATTAATAAAAAGGTGGGAGAAAAATTAAAAACTTGGCTTAGTGGGGCTGCAGGACGAGCCCTGACCAGGTGTTAAGGTTGTCGGGAGATGGAACATCCCTTGCATGGAAATTACAAGAAAAGAAAAGAAAAAAGAAAAATGGATGGGTGGAATTATTATTTAAATTACAAGAACACTGAGCGTGCCAAATTCAACTTTAAATTAAAAATTAAAAAGGTTCGTACGATTTTCGTTTAGCACGTAAGCCGTACTGTAAACCATGCCACATATATAAGATGTATTTGTTTAACGCAGTAATATTATCGTTAATTTGAAATAAAAGGATATTTAGATTCGGTTATCACTAATTTGACCATTCGTAAAATTTATTTCTCTCCCCTTTCTATTCTAATTGAAAATACTTATTTGATTTCTTAAGGAAAAATAATTAAGCTATAAAGCGACACTCTTATAATGGTCATGCCAGAGAGCTTTGTACCATAACTCGAGCATAATTCTGCACATAATTACAGTTAAAACATCTGACAGAATCATAAACGTTCTTGGATATGCGGGACTAAATAGAAAAGTTTAGCCCGATAGGTTCGGAACCCTCGCATGAATTCTGATATATTTGAGTTCACTTCAAGCATGCCAACTTTTGTAATAAAAATTGAGATTTTCGGAATGGATATTGGTGAAGTCAAACGTTGTTGTGTCGCATTGAACATTGCCTGTTTACGACTTGTTGACCGAGTGATCCAGGTCAACTGTCTTACTGGCATTGCCTTGACTTCGGTGAAATTTGTTTGCCATTCACTCTTCCAGAAAACGATTTTGACTGTCCAGGTTTCAAGATCAAGTTATCAGTTTACCCATGAATGACAAATACATTAGCAATATTTCCAAGAACTGATGTTTCTGAATATAAAAAATAATAATAAAATATATATTTATTGACAAAATTTCACTGAAATTTTTCTCTTTTTCGTGTTGTATTATCAAAGAAATATTGCTTGGAGGACTTAATATCCCGTCATATAGATGTTTACCATAACTTTTAGACAGTAAAAATGCATAGTAGAATGGTAAAATAATAAATTAAACATGGCGCTAAAAATGAAGAAGAAAATAAAAAAGGTAACGTCAAAGTGTAGGGGCTTCAAATAACAATTTAAAAGATTCAATTCCTTTTTTAGTATATATTTTTGAAAATTCGATTGATGTAGGTTCGAACAATATCGTTAACTAGGGGCGAAAAATATCAGAATAACGATGTGTTCTCACAAAATTCAAATTGAAGTTTTACTTAAAAACGGCGCGAAATCACCTCAATCAATATATTTTAATCGCAAATGACTCAAGTTATAGTAAGTAGGACCAGAGCAAAGCGAGCTGTCCCCTACTATCCATCATTCTAATTTAAAATAGAAAGAGCTTATCAGAGAAAATAAATAAACAAATACTTTCTTTCTGAATAAAATAAATAAATAACTAAAATATAAAAAAGGGTTAAAAAATAAGGAAAAAATAATAATTTCAACGGTACGAGAAGTCCTACCCGACAACTGATGTAGGATCCACGTGGATTTCCAATTGGCTGGAAGCCCTAATTTTCTTTTCCGCAGCCTAAAGATGGGTTTTATATACAACCAATTGGAAATTCGGAATTGATAGTTAGGTTAAAGAACGGATTCCTTGTAAGCCAATCCCAGTGCTTTGACTCCAGCAGCTATGACCCAGTAAGAGAGAATTCTTTTTCTTCTACCCAATTATTTTTTAATGTGTAATATAAATTTAGTTTTAAATTAATTCAGATTCAGTCACATCTGTTAATTAAAAAATAAAATTTTTATAAATATTAATTCTTTTGATTTACAGAAATTGAAAAATGAGAAGTTTTGAAATTCACTGGGTAGACAACTTTTTGATACTTTCTGATATATGTCACTATCCCACCTCTAAAAAGGGCATGTTTCATAGTTCCAATCAGGAAAGAAAATCTTCTTTGATTTGCTGTGGAACTGCAAAATCATTTAATGAAAAGAGGAATCTTTATTCATGAAAGAAAAAAGAGAAAAAAATAGGGAATCTCTCTGTGGTTTAATCCATGGGTCACTTTAATCAGTTGAATTTCTATAATTTTGTAATGTAAAGACCATTTTTGTCAAAGCAATTGCTAATAATTATGAAGAATTAACCTTTAACATCCCTTTCAAACCCTACAAAAGTTTCTAAAGTGTGCCTTTTTCTCTTGCAATTGTAAAATTGCCTGCGATATTCGAGATACTGAAAAAGGCGAAGATTTGTGAACAATCACTATATTATTAGTCGGTACGAACCAATCGCATGAGACATGTGAATGTGAAACTAAAGAAATCCGAAAACTAGTTCACTCTATCTATGTCTGAATATTGATAATGGTTTGCTCAAATCATGGGAAAAGAGTAGAGAAAGGGAACCTCGTCAAGCGGCAGCTTGGAGAGGGCTCCGGCGACAGGCAAACGGCTGACTAACCCAAACAAGAAGTTATTGCTGTCCCTGCTGCTTCTCATGGAGGACTCGTCTTCGGCTTCTTCTTCTTCACCATTGTCGCTGCTGCACTCCCCCACTTCCTTCGAGCCCAGATACTGCTCATTACTGCTGCAGATGCTATCAGATTCGCTTTTCGAGCACATGTTCTTTCTTTCCCTTCCTTCCCTTTTTGTAGTCTCTCTTCGCACAGATAGAAGAAAGACACAGACCTCAAGACGGCCAGAGGATCAAAGGACGATGCTCGAGAATAAACAATGGCTTGCTGGCCGGGTTTTGCCTGACAAAACAGCACGGGGGAAACGCATCAATCAATCCGTGAAAACCTGGGAATTTTCTTCCGTTTCTCTCTCGGTTTGCATGGACCGGTATCTAAAAGTCTTGACTAATTCAGGTCTGAGCCTACCCGAACCGAACTGACTCAAGTTAAAAACATGCATTTTGTTGATAAGCTGGAACAGGTGTAATATCCAAATGCATCCAATGTCATAGATAGTTCGAGAATGCACATCGTGAAGATGACAAAGATTACATGAACTTGCAGCATTACCTGAAGCCGAGAAGGGTAAGTAATTCGGGGCTGATGCGGGCGAATCTCGGCTCGACCTTGCAGGTAAGTATCGAAGAGGGGGATGTAGAGGCTTCAAGAAATGTGGGAGTGGGAGTGGGGATCAGCGGAAGCCGAGAACCTGGGGAAACCGCAAATGAAAACTTGGGGCCAGGGCGGGGAGTTGCCATTCCCAAGGGGGCTTTGAGATTTTATATACTGCAAATTAATGTAATACTTAAATGGTTCAAAGAGTACTTTGTGTCGTTGTCCACCTAAGTTCTCTCTTCCTCTGCACCATCCCAGGAATTTTATCTATACTATAGAAAAACAAGGACGAAGGTATTTCATATTTGTGCGTTTAATATATATAATTAATTGCTTATATATAATTTCACAAAGGTGAAGTTTTAATTTTTTTTTTAATTTTATAGAGGGAAGAATTAGATTAAAATTTCAAAGTGCACGTATAAAACGATTGTCCAAAAACAATGAAGCTCAGGAACCGATGGATTTCAGTATTATTCTCACTTATACCACAGTTATTGTCGGAAGGATAAAGAAAGAACTCTTCGATACGACATGGCAACTTGATGAACGGTGGAATATACCTCTCTAAGTATATTCTCTTATGCATGATTTAAGATTATCTACACCAATTTTCATGTATAATACAAGAAACCGATTGAAAATACATGGAATAACTATTTGCGGTAATTTTTTAATGGTTGTGCGGATTGCCTCGCGAATAAAGCCATTTCTCAGTCATTAGGAGTCCATCAACTTAATGCCTGTCCACCTGATTTACGGTCTTTGATGTTTTCTAATATTGTAAGGGTGTCATTTCTCCAGTTATGCGCCTTATAATTTTTTCTTTTAATGCACGGTCATGTTAGAGTCCTGCTCATTATCGTAAAAAAAAGTGTGACCCACAATGAAAAACTATATTAATCGAGATTTGTTAATTTTTTTTTCCTATAATGGGACTCATTAAATAAAAAGACATGTTAGGGCAGGACCACAAGCCATTTACATGCCCACATAGACATACCAAATTTATTAAATTTGGGAATGTCCCGAAAAAATTTAGAAACTTTTTATTGCGTAATGGGTGATGAGAAAAACACTAGCCAATCAGTTGATGGATCATTGAGAAATCAGATGATACGATGACCATGTTAACCCTATGAACTGCAGCTTAATTATTGTCAGCAGGTAGTGGTAGCTCTACAAATTGACGCGAAAAGATTACTGGACCGTCTGGAATCTAAAAATATGTCTACTCTAGCCCTAGCAAATTAATAATTACAGTATCTTTTTTTTTTTTTTAACTTCTCTATGAATAAAAAAATGAAAAGAAATAATGTTGGTCTGTTTCACGACACAAACGATCAAAATTCTTATTGTAAGAGACATACCAAACCCTGTTTCACACGATCATTTTATTCACAAAAGAACGGAAAATTACAAAAAAAAAAAAAGGGTTACTGTCACAATAGGTTAAATTTTAGGTGACATTGATTTGAGTATTGCTATATTATGAGAAATATTAAGATCGCGAGAAAAGTTTAAATTATAGTAAAATTTTATTATATGTGGGTCAAAATATAAGATTGCGATGTTTGAAAAAAATTATAAAGTTAATTATAAAATTTGCTAGGTATAGATAAGTCAAGAGTAAATTTGATATAATCTGATAATTTCATGCGTTTTTTTTGGAAGACTTTCCATAGTTTAAATTATATAATATCATGTTACAATAATCTTTGCAACCAAACCTCGTAATCATCAAACTAGGAAAACAAAGTAATAGAGTAGGGGGCCTTGAAACTCGTGGTTAGCTATCTAGATTCTTTCCTGTTGTAAAAGAGACATATGAACTGTTGAGGTGAGGAGGAACATGGAAATAAATAGAAACATGAAATTTTAATGACAGGAATCGAGCTCGTGGCTTCTTAGGCTCACATCATATAATATCATTTGCACTAGACCAATTTTTCTTCTGAATTTTCTTTTTTTAAGTTTATTAGATTTATTTTTCCTTCAAGCATAATTCGGGTTCTTATACATGAAACCTTTTTTATGGGACACTCCCACTTGTTTCAATCATGTGTCTCTCTTGTCGTTTTTGCCGTCGATTAAACAACTGATCACTTGACGGATGAATTGATTCCACAGTTGAATCAAAGGGAAGGACCACATGAAGTTCAGTCTTATTTTTTGACTTCGTGAGTAATAATAACATATCATTTACTCAATTAACTATTAGTAAGTTGAGTTAAACCTGATTAGTGAAATGTATTGGGACGTCGCATAATGTCACATCACTTTTAATTCGGTGGATTATAGTTTACGGAGACAGAGGCCCTTGACACTATCAATTAATTAATTCTTGATTCAATATTATTGGACGAAAAATTTCGTGCTCAATAGTGCATTGCACGTGCCCCGGGGCCTTAATCTTTCCGCAGCATATTCTCATTGGCGAGAGTTGATTCATAAAAGACATTCGTGAGACTAAAAAGGATCAGATAAATACATATTCTCTTAACTATAGGTCGAGAACAACATTGTTCAATTAAACCTCCTATTTTCCACGTGAAAACCGGCAGTAACTTCTTTCGTACATGTGATGTTACTTTTCTTTGGAAAACTTGTTAGGAATGCGAGGCCAGTGGTCTATCATTTCAGTGAACTACGGGAGTTATCGGCATATTCGGGTAGTTTGATTTATAACAATAATGGATTTCGTTGGTCGAGTTTATTATTATTTCTCTCTGTATTAATGTGTACAATGTACCGCATGGTGGGGGACCTGGGCATATTCACTTGCATAGACACAAACAAAAATAAATAAATACAAGTTTTAATAGAACAAAGTAGTTAGTGTTACAAGACTTGTTGGATTATGTTTCGACTTTGTCTTATTACACGTTCCTATTTAATATAAGTCATGAAACTACATATCATACGGATCAACCACATTTCACAGATACGTATAGATAAGCTATCTGTATGCATTTGACAATGGACCCCCCGGGAATTGACGTCGATGATTCCTGACACCATGTTAAACCGATAAGAAGAATATCGTATCGTAGAATTGGTCCGAATTTACGTCAAACTAGGCGGAGATCTTGAATAATTTTGCATATAATAAGATATTTAAACAGGTTCTGACATAACTGATATTATCGATTGAGAGATTAGTTAATGGCTAGTTGGAGATAGTCTGTTCGATTCAGTGTCATCGCTCGTGATCCGAGACTAGCAGGGTTTCGGGGTTTTGATGTGTCGAATTTTCGACAGCAGTGGAACTCACGTGAACCTTTGTTCTCCGATTCCTCATTTTTATCTTACAGATAGATCTTTGATTTTTTTGGTTGGTGGTGGAGCAAGTTGCTGCGGTATTGTAGTGTAGGATCACTGATCGACATGTTGATCGGAGCATTCCATTATTGGATTCCCACCAAACAACTTGCTTAAAATAGAATGATTGCTTGACCTTTACAGTACCCAATGATCGGGCACTCCGTTCCCCGATCACACCTTTTTTTTCCCCGCCGCTGAATGAACATTGGCTCCATTTTGACTAAAATAAACCCAATTCGGGACTTCTTCAATCAGTGCTATATGTTGCTTATAACAATAACATTTCATTTATATATATTGATATGGACCAACATACACGCCTGATATGGACCACCCGACTTGCCACGGCACGCTCCACAACCCCACTCGCCACGGCACGCTCCACCACCCGACTTTCCATGGCACGCTCCACCACCGGACTTGCCACGGCACCCTCCACAACCCGACTTGCAGTGGCGCCCGTTACCAAAGCACGTCAATGATGTTGTTCCTCATGTGCCGAATACGTGAGGATGCCGTAACGTCATCCAACTGTGTCAAGGATTCTATAAATAAGTTTTTGAGGGACCAGGTAAAAAAAACGAACATTCCATTCCCACCACATACTTTTCTCTTTCATATTCTCGTATCCTCTATGTGACTTAGGTATCGGAGGGTCGTTCCCGGGAATCACCCCCAGGCTTGGCTTTGTGCAGGTCCCCAGGAGCCTTCGTCTGAGTGACTTGCTACCAGTAACCAGAAGTCCACCTCGATAGTCCATTCGGATCGCCCGAAGGACCTATATATATATATATATATAAGAGAGAGAGAGAGAACGGAGAACTTATAATTAAGAGAGAGAGAGAGAGAGAACGGAGAACTTATAATTAGTAGTGAGTAATGATTTTTCTTCTGTCCAACTTTTTTTTTTGGTTCCTGATTTTTTAATACAAGGAGCAATTTCATCTTGTATGTTGTCGGGTCTACCTTAATTATAAGTCATTTTTCTTGCCCATGTCTTGTATTTTCTAGATTTGTGTTTCGTTTTTATGATAAATGAAAGGGTCCGGGACGGTGTACAGCATCAACAAGGTGTGGTGATCGTAATATGTGCCCTTGCTCCCATGCAATGTTGTCCTATTTGAGCCACTTCTATACCTATGTCCAACACCATGGGCTTGTTGGGATCTGAATCGCTCTTGCCGGGCTCTGAAATGTCCCAAACAATATGATAAAACAAAAAATTTAGAAACTTGACATCATATATATGCGGAAAAACCCATAACTTAGAGAAAATATTCACAGGTAATGCATGATATTCCACTATATCAAATCAGGAGATTCCAGATCACGACCGTTATATCACCAAACTCGAATCCCATTACAAACCTTATACTGATACAAAGAGTCACAAACTTGACCTCTTAAGTTATCACACTCCCACGTCATCGAGAAATTTATCGGGGGATCTCATACCAAACTTTCTCACTTGGACCCTAAGGCTCCCGAGATTTTACTGCACTGAGGCGCTTTCTTAACTTTTACAAGATTCTATTTGTAAACATAATACATCTTCTTATTTGTACGTTTATAGAATATTCTCTAATATCTCTTCAATATGTTCTATATATATATGTATGTATATTTTATACACTATATAGACTATGAGATCTAGATTGTCCCATTTAAATGAAGAAATATTATCCGTAAAATTTTCTAAATCTGTATAAAGATTATGTTCAAAATATTATGAGTTTCCAACCGTGAACCCGACTATTAATCACTGTTTAGACCTCTCTTGTATTCGATCTCCACCTCGTTCTTCATGTCTCATCATTATATTTTCATTGTAATATTGTTAAATTAGTTCTCTCTCCACCTAACTCCTACCAGAGGCAATGCACTAATTATTTACTTTAGCAATTAAGGCAGTCTAGCTCCATCACAAATCAAAGGGGACATAGCAGTACATTTATTTAATCATCTCATTATTAAACAAATCAACGGCCATTATTTTAACTCAATATTCATATGTTTTTAGCCTTAGAATAACTTAGTGCACATATTCCATAGGTCTGTAATAACTTTTCCCCTCAATAATCATTTTATATCACCAGGTATTCGCATCCCGTCTGACTAATCAACACAATCTCGTACGTACACCTGCAAACGCATGTAACAAGGAAAACCCAGATACATACGCCGACTCTAAGAGGATTTGAATTTTGGATCCTTATTGCCGGGCCAACCCCTTAATATTTTTCCCTTTCTTTAATTAAGCTGCCCTTTGGATTGTTTATTGTGGTCACTAAAATGAAGTGGCCCTTGAAATGCCCCATTAGCTTATACAAAATATACTCAGATTTAAAAAAAAAAAGTACCATACAATAACTCTGTCTTCAATATGAAATTAAAAGATTATGAACATACTGTATAATGTAATTCACTGTATCACCGTACTTTCCACTTTCCTTTATCAACTTTTAGCCCCACGAGCGTAAAATTATATATTTATATAACACATATGGTGGCCATATCAAATTTGCAGATCTCAGCTGTGATTTCGTATGGGCTCCCTTTCAATGGCTATTACCATTTCGGACCTCCATCGACTGCTAAGCTTCCCACAACTGGAAAAGACCAGCTAGCTCAACTCTCAGCCCATTTATTCTCTTCCTCATCACTTACATGTCTTTTTCCTTTTTTCTTTTTAAATCCACTGTAAAGTGCAAGCTCACTAATGTTTTAAAAATACATGTTTATAATAAAATTAGAACATTGCGAGCATTGGGTACGAGAATTATGTATCAGGTGTACGCATGGAACTTTTAAAAATATTACTCGCAATCCTTTTCCATTTTATATCGTTTCTTTTGTGTGTAAGATGTACTTGGGACGGATGGATCTGTCCACGGACAATATTAATCAATGACGACGGCAAAAAGCTCGAGTTATCATAGGTCCGAGCTTCCCGGTCACATCAAGTATATGCTGGGATATTGGTGTTAGATGGGTGGACTCGAGGAATAAGCCAGCTAGAAATCGTCAGTCGTGACATTGAAATAAAAAAAGAGATAAAAGAAATGAATGGAGATATTTATTCAACCGTAGTGATTAAATTGTTAAAAAGGAATTGTAATATATAGCAGTAAATACATGTTAATTAGTCGAATAATTGTGGTAATTTATTCTAATTAGAATGATTCAATTGTTATTTTACTATATTACTGTTAGATAGTATTATTTGAGATTTTCTCCAACCCGATAAAATTTTAACTTAAAAATTAGGAAAAATGATCCATGAGATCTCAGTTCAGCAACAAACTGAACTTCAAGCAAATGAACTTTACCAATGATACTTGGATTGAAAACTCACATGAAGTACTGCGAGGGCAAGTGGACAAACATAACGAGGATTAATCTCGTAAGCCAAGGGCAGCATGTGCTCTTACTATAAAAAAAAGTTAAAAATGAGAGAGGGAAATAAGCTTTACTTTGGATTGGTTTATTGTTTTAATTTGGGTACCCTTTCCACCCAGGATTCAACGATGTATATAATAGTGTCATTATGTGGCGATACTGGCACATAATACCAATCAATAAAATCCATCCATTTTGAGGATTATTTTTTTTATCTTTAAATTTTTATAAAAAAATCTTTAAAATAGATAGATTTTATTAGTCGGTGTTACCGTTTCATCAACTTCATGTTGTGGGGCTGTTGTGCACAAGACTTTTTCTCGAGGAGGCGAGCATTATAATTACAAAGACTTTTCAGCCATGGCCCGAATGAAGATGCTTAGCCTGCAATTATCTAATGGTTTCCCCCACCACCCATCAAGAACTCCCTTTTAGTAATTATTAAAAACAAAAAAAGTTTTAAAAAATAATCAAATGAAACATCATAAGATGAGTGTTTTGGCATGCCCCCATCTTGTTTGATCTTGATTGGCTCTCCAAGTTCAATTATATAAACGGTTTCCTGAGAGCAAAATGATGAACGGCCATGGCTCATGTGTGCTCCTTTCTTCTGGACATGTATATATAAGAATGCATACACACTTCTCAGCTGCATTATATTTGGTTTATCAAGAAAGCCCTGTCAAATTCGAATCTGAAAATGGGTTTGGTTTTAATTTTATAGGTTGAAATGGGGAGACCACAAGAAGTACTGCAATGTAAATCTTGAATTTCAATTCTTATTGAACTTTGACAAGGCTAACAAATTTCAACAGTTGTTTTAGGGAATATATATACATATATATATATATGTGTGTGTGTGTGTGTGTGTGTGGTTTAGTACAAGTTGGGAATGTGATTTGGTATCGTAAAATTTTAGGGCCTTAGGTTCGAGTGAGAGAGGTTGCAGGACTCAGTTGGGTTGTTGATGATGTGATCTTGAAGGCGAGAAACTCTTTAACTATTCCAGTGATGTCTCAAAGGCAGACAGATTAACATAATTACGTTACGTGCTAGCTCAACCATCATTGTGTAAAGCACAGACGTGGGCACACACACACACAAACTAACCGGACTTGAGATGGTCCAAAGTCATTATTACGATTATAAGCTCAAAGCCACTATGATTGAGACCCTGGCTGCATTATAAATTCTTTACATCGATCCCACACGGCTGGAGTACCCTTTTCAGTTATGCAATGCATCGCGTCGCATAATTGGCCTTAATGAATTCGTAGGAGTAGAGATGGTTAAAAAAATACGAGAAATCCTCCGAACGTAAAACATTCTTGTTTCAAGTTAATGATAATAGCAGTGCATCAAACACGTTTTTTTAAGGAGGCTGAGGGGATTTCATCATCGGGGTACATACGTACACGAGCATATAAAATGACGATAATATCCCCAAGCATACCAATGATTGAATTATAACTTTCCTACAATTATGCGAGACAAGCGCTAATAATCGGCTTGGGCAATGATGGTAAAATTAAAATAATTATGTCTTCGCTAATAATTGTGATCTTCGTTAAAATTACTGAGAGCTAGCCCTTTTATTTTTTTTTAATTTCTTTTGGGTCCTGCTTTTTCTCCCTTCTCTTACTTCTAGGAGTGAATTGTTCACTCTACATCCGACAGAGAAGCCATGTTTTCATAGGCAAAGTGAGTCTGAGTCCTAGGATTAGCACAAACGAATGTACTTATTGCTCCGCCGACTAATGCCTTATCTTTTCAAAAGAATTTGCACAAAATAGTTGGTAGGAACGAAGGGTTGTTGGTATCGTTCGAACTGATCCGACAGTGCTTTCTTTTGTTTATGACTTAAATTTGATCATAACATGGCGATTTAAGGGTTTCTGTCTGTCTTGTTAGATATATATATATATATATATATATATATTGCTAAAATTAAGAGGGAAAGAAAAAGGTGAGGAGCTTCCTTCAGCTAGATGTGAGGCTCCAATGCTCCTATAGGTATTTGGGGGAACTTGCACGAAAATCGAACTTGCGATGACTATTTGGATCGGTCACACCCGAAACCTATGTAAGAGCGTCGAGTGTTGTGATGTTGGTTGGGTCGATTTTGAGTGTTTTCAATATCAATGCCCAGTGGGCAATAGTGGGTAATATTTCATTTGTTGAGCGATATATTACTGGATGGGAAAGGACAATGAACGTGCTAGGATTCTACCATCACTCTTGAAAGTGCTCAAGTGAAAATAAAATGGTTATTTCTCCATAAAAACACGAATATTTAAGAATTTTATAATCTATTACAAACTATTTTTTTCCTAGAAAATCACAAATTACTCAAGAATTCCATAATTTACCGCGAACTATTTTTCTCAGAAAATCACTAACTATTCAAGAATTTCATAATCTACCATATCGTTCATTTTGTTTGTTAATTGCTTATATGTACAGTTAATTTTGTTAGTTGTATAAATGGAGTCCGACGTGACATAACACGTAATATCCATATGATCATAAAAAATTACGAACTGTTATCGAATTTCCTATTTTAGAACGAGAACGGACGTGCAAACAGATGTGCAAATAAATGTTCCCTATTTTTATGATCAGATGGACATTAAGTGTGATGCCACATTAGACTTCATTTGTACAATCAATAAAATTAATGGTACACATTAGCAATTAACGATTAAAATTAACGGCGTTGTAGATTAAGAAAAATATAGCATAGTTTATGATTTTCTTGGTAAAAAATAGTTCGTGATAAATTAAAAAATTCTTGAATAATTTGTGATTTTCTAGATAAAAAAATGGTTCTTAGTAAACTGAGGAATTGTTGGATAGTTTGTAATTTTTTGGGTAAATAACCCAAAATAAAATAAAAATATAAAAATATAAGCGCAAAGAGCACGGGTAATTTCATTAAGATAAATAAAAAATAATAAAAAATAAAGCAAAATAAAAGTCACGTAAAATATGAAAAAAAAATTCACAAAAGTACTAATGGTAAAACAAATAAGAGAAACAAAATAAAAGTAATGCATAATTTAAAAAAAAAGGATCTGAAACAAAATAAAGATAAAGTTTAACAAAAAGAATTATAGAAAGGAGTATTTGTACATTTTTGTACTTTTCGTACATTAATAATTATTTCTTTATGATTATTTGATGGTATATTATCTGACTTTGGGTTTCATTTGTTAACTTTTCTTCTCTCTTTCACTTTCTGTCTGAAAAGGCAAAAAAGCGCACACGTTTAGTGACGATGATAATTTTGTTAATAAAAAGTATTGATAAAAAAAAATTTGTTATTAAAAAGTGCAACTTGCTCTTGCTTGTTTGTGTAGTGGGGACCAATAAATAAATAAATAAATAAATAAATAAATAAATTATCACTAATTATTACATTATCAGATAACTAATTACAACTAAACTTAAGAGAAAGTGATCAGTTGAACCATCCTCGATTTTAAACCGGTTATGAGTTTGAGTCTGTTATCGGTGAAATGATATATGCACTTTTAATTTCTTTTTTTGGTATATTTTTTAGTGCCGCACGCCTCGTTTATAATTACGATAAAAACACTAAGGGGGCGTTTGGTTCGTTGTAAAATATAATGATTCCATGGAAAATTACCGGATTACGTTGTAAAATGTAATGTTTGGATGAAAAAAGCAGCCCAATTTTGCTTTACCGGGTTGTTAATATATTTCAGGGCCTCTCCCCTTTTCCTATAATCAGATTGCTGAGCTCACTGACCGCATTTTCAGATTCCTGTGTTCCAAAGCCCTTTTTACCATTTTTACCCCTTTGTTAAAAACTGGACCGGACCGACCGGTCCAACCGGTTGAACCTAGAACCGGTGACTGGCTCGATCCGGTTGCATAATTGACTCAGTTTGCACATTGACTCGGCAGAAACTGGGTTGAACTAGGTTATAAACCGGTCAGTTTTAATGAATTAGATTGAGCCGATAAGATATTAAATTGTAAATACTTGTGTATTTTAGATTATTACATGTACTTTATATATTTGTTATTTTTTAAATAAATCCGGTTCGACCCATTGAATCCCCAGTTGAACCTAGAACCAGTACCTTGATCGGTTCCCAATCCAATCCGATTTTTAAAACTATGTATTGAATTATAAGAGACTAAAGTTACGTTCAATAAAAAATTTAAATTGATAGGAAATAGTATTAAAATCATATATATATATATATATTCCTAGAATATTTTCTTTAATATTTTCCTAACTTGGGATACATTTTTCTTAATAGAACAAACCAAAGTTCCGTAAGTGTGAAAGGTTAAATCCACACACACAAAAAAAAAGAAGAATACTTCAGCAAAAAATATATAAAAATAATAATATAAGAAATTTGGGAATATAAGCAAATCCGATATTAGTTTAAATTTTATTATAAATATAAATTCAAACTATTATGCGATCGATAATATATTTAATTACTTTTTAGTCTGCTAAATTGACAGTCTCTTGCACGTCTGTTGTATAAGCTCGAAGAACAATCTACACAACAATATCTTAGAGGACAAATATTTAACGTGCTAGAGCGAGTTACGATAAAACCCTAAATATTATAAGAATCGTATTAAGATTCATCAATCGTATCCATGCCATGTATAAGAGTCGTATTACAATTAAATCCCACGTCGATAAGACGTATACAATCTTCGGTATATGCCAATCATTCATCTTTTCTTGAATCCGTACTTCTTACGTTCGTAGAAAAGATCGGTCTTAGCAACGCCTAGGTTAACAATCTTCGGGCACCCGTCCCGATCCCTCTCCAGCTACGTGCACTCCTTGCAGTGGTACGCATCGGAAATCCCCACCCCTCCGCAGACGATGCAGCGGCCCGTATAGGACCCGAGATTGCACTCGTCACAGACCCGAACCAGCGTGCACGGACGTACTAGGGAGTTGCACAGCATGCATTTCCCGTCGCACTTCTCACAGACACGTCTGATGCCGATCCCGGGCTGCTTCCTGCACATGTTCAGGTCAGGGCTGTGCTTCGCCATGGCAGGCCGGCCTCAGCTTGGAGCCGATCTCCCTGTAAGTTTGTATAGCAAAACATTAGTTGCTTGCACTCCACGGACTTGGAAGCCACCTCTTCTTGGACCTTCTGGGCTTCGCGGGTTACCGTTTTTCCTTTTGCTTGCTCTCCATGAGTCAATACTTTGCTACTGGAAAGAATCTTAGGCGGTAAGTTCCCTCACCGGGCTCTCAAATTGGTGATCTCATGATCGATTTCCATATTGGGATCATCGACAGGAATTTTAGGAGGGATCCTAACCTGACTGCAGATTAGTCTTTATGTGCGCTTCGGCTGGCCCGGGATACGATTGGTACAAACAAAAAAAATTTAAGTGGTCATATCTCACGATGACGTGCCAATTGAATTGGTTTGATTTGTGATAATTATGATAACTGCTCGATAATTAATATGAATTTACATGTTTGTAATAATCAGAATTATATTTTCTCACATTATGTATTGAGATATGATCACCTAATAATATCCAAGGGCTATCAAAAGAGTGAAAAAATTGAAAATCTCAAATCTTTTCACACGTGCGCAAAAAGGTGGGCCCCCGATTAGGATGAAGACCTGCATGGGCCGGGCCCAACTGGCCCATCACGCAAGGATTGGTCCGACACGCATGGGTTGTAGCATAGTCTCGGCCCACTAGGCCGCTGAGTGGCGGGCTCACGGTGCATCAGGAGTACGATACGCCATCACCCACGATCGCAGTCCCTCAATCGACTCGACAGAGGACTCCGCCTTTCTTCCTCCTTTTCCTATTTCCCCCTCCCACCTTCCCACCTTTTGATCCAATTCGCCCCCTTTTTGGCCGAATTCTCATTTATCCTGTTTAGGATTATCATCGTGGGAATAGAATCCGCCGTGAATTCAGTTAAGACCTCAGCCGATTCTCCGCCGCGCGACCGCCGATCGCAGGGAGGCACCTTTTGTCCGCCGGCGGGGCTCGAAACCCGCCGTTTAACCTCTGCCAGGCCGTGGTGGTGACTACCTGCGTGTTCATGGGCGATCTCCGGGATTGGGTTTCGGAGGCCACCGCCACTGGATTGGAGAAGACGGCTCCGTCCCCCTCATCTCGTCCGGACAGTGATGCCGACAACCTGCAGGTAGCCGAGGAGGTTACACAGGGGATTATTGCTCGTATTCACCCCAATTCTATCTCCGAGCAGAGGAGAAGAGCCGTCATCGATTACGTGAGGAGGCTCCTGAGGACTTGTCTCGGTTGCGAGGTAGTTAAAAATTGTACTGTGGATGATCAATTTCAGTTGGTACTGTGTTCCCCCGCCAAGCACACATGCATCCCATTAATCTTCGTATTAACATGGAAAAAAAGACTCTTTTGCAGTCGATTGCTAGCTGAGGATTAGTTATGCTGTCATTGGTTTAGCTAGCATGTGGATGATTAAGATATTGTAAATTGGTTAGAGCTCTGCCTAGAAGGTGCAATTTAGTTAGATAAGCATGCAAATTTTGAGCTTTGCTCGATATCCTTATTTGCTTTATCCGCCCGTAATTCTCTGGTTTTGATAGAGCCTTGAACAGTGTTTTTAGGTTTATTATGTCCCCGGTGATCTGCTTTGATTCAACTGTTAAGTTTGCTTGGATGGATATTGATATTTCAGTTTTCATTGTCAAGAAAACCCTGTACCTATAACAACTGAGGCTCGAGTCATAAATTTTTGTTTAAAATCTATTTGAATCCGCTCAATATGCAATTTTTTTTTTTGTTTTCCATTTGGGCCCTCCTCATGCAATGTGCACGGTGATTAGTTCTCATTTAGTCAAAAAAAAAGTGATGATATTTAGATTTTGGGTAGGCATGAACGATGATATTTGGATTTTGGATAGATGTGAACTATAATATTAGTGATTTTAGCTGGGCCAGGAAAACTTTTACCTGAACTCTTTCTTCTTACAGGTATTTCCATTTGGTTCAGTTCCTCTAAAGACCTATCTTCCTGATGGCGACATTGACTTGACAGCCTTTGCTGGTATAAACGCTGAGGAGGCACTATCCAATGATGTCTTTACTGTTCTTGAGAGAGAAGACTGGAATGGCAGTGCTGAGTTTGTGGTGAAGGATGTACAGTTAATTCGCGCAGAGGTGGTTTTACTTTCATGAAAATGCTCTGAATTTTTGTTGGAGTTTTCTCATTGCAGTCAAGTGGATATTTCCAAGGTTTAAATGGTGTGTAGTTATAAGTTGATGATCCAGAGACAGCTGATGAACTAAAACTGGAATTCACTGTATGACTTCTCGGTATCAGCCCTGATCTTACGTCTCAATCCAGCAAATGCAGCAGTTTACTAACTATTGTCTGTCTTGGGTTACTATTGTTTTTGTGTCATGTTTTTTCTTGAAAATGAAATGGCACGATTCTTTTCCACAACCTTTTCTACTTTCTAACTTATATATGGATGTTTTATAAGATTCATCTACTGTTGTTCTTGGTTTCAGGTTAAGCTGGTAAAGTGCATAATTCAAAATATTGTAGTTGATATATCTTTCAATCAGCTGGGAGGTCTCTGTACTTTGTGCTTTCTTGAGCAGGTATTTCCATTTTTATGATTGAGAACATTCCAATGCCCCAAACTTTTGATTTGTTGGAGTCATGTCCCAGAACAGATTGAAGTTGTCTCCACCTACTTTATTTGGGTATCAAATTTTAATGTCATCATATGTGTGCTCTCCTTAGTGATGACTGATGTGTGTGTTGTTGATGGGTAAAAGTTATTGATGTTGAGTTATTGAGGCGACATGTTCCATTGGAGTTCTCTATTTTCATTGTAGTACAATATTACATTTCTGTTTTATTTTGAAAAATCTCTATTGCTTTCTCTTACTCTTGGTCTGCATCACTAGTATCCAAAAGACTTATGTGGTTTTGACTAATCTTGTTCGAGTCGATTGGCCCCTCAAGGGGGTGAAACTCTCCCCGTGCAAGTTTTCTCCATTCATAAAGAATTGAATCGGAAACTTTTAGTTGAGAGGACCAAGTGTTGAACCACTTGAACTAAATCATGCTAGTCTACTCACTTTATCTGACTGATTACTTGGAAACTTGACTCTCCTTAATTTATCTTTTTGGACAGGTAGATCGCCTTATTGGAAAAGATCATCTGTTGAAGCGGAGCATTCTTTTAATCAAGGCATGGTGCTACTATGAGAGTCGTATACTTGGTGCTCATCATGGCTTGCTTTCCACATACGCTTTGGAGACCCTTGTATTGTATATTTTTCATCTATACCATAAATCATTAAACGGTCCTTTAGCGGTGAGTTTGCTCGAGTTGATTTCCATCCAATGTTTATGAGGATGGAATAACATGAATTTGGCTCTTATTGTCATCTTCTATTGATAGGTTTTCTACAAGTTTTTGGACTTCTATAGCAAATTTGACTGGGAAAAGTACTGTGTCAGTCTAAATGGCCCTGTCCTTTTATCAGCTTTGCCAGAAATTGTTGGTAAGCATTGTAAGTTGCATTTCGATGTATGATAAGTGTCTGCATATTATTGCCCTTGAGATAGCTATTGTGGTATTGCAGTTGAGCCACCAGAAGTCAGCGGTGGAGATCTTCTATTTAGTAATGATTTTCTCAAAGGATGTGTAGAAGCATTTTCTGTTCCTTCCAAGGGATTTGGCACCACAACCCAACGGACATTTATCAGGAAGCACCTAAACATCATCGATCCTCTTAAAGAGAACAACAATCTCGGCCGTAGTGTAAGCAGAGGTAGCTGTCTTAGTTCTTTATTTCTGTTAGATTGCAACCTACCCCTAAGAGTATTCACATATATACATGTGTAATATTTATGTGCATTGTACATATCCTTGCAAATCTGTAAATTATCCATCCCAGAATTTTGAGTGCATTGGCACATGCAAATTGAAGAGTGAGAACTTTGGGTTCTTAAGAAGATAAATTGCACCAGTTTGACTCAAATATCATAACTTGAATCCATTAGTACCTGGTTTTCAAATCTGTCACATGGCTGTCATACTGGTTGTGATTAAGTATTTGGGTTGACACATTACTGACTCTGCTTACAGAGTGGCTCTCTCTCTCTCTCTCTCTCTCTCTCTCTTATATTTAGACACAGTATTCCTTTCAAGTCCTTAACAGATTATTGAAACCTCTGATCTGTAGGAAACTACTTTCGGATAAGGAGTGCCTTTGGGTTTGGAGTCCAAAAACTTGAAAGAGTGCTGTCGGAGACAAAGGATGGTATAGCTTCCATATTGAATGAAATGTTCTCAAACACGATGGATCGACATGTAAGTGGACAGAGGCCAGATGTTCAAGAGCCTGTCCCACCAAACGGACAAGATGATTTTGCAAATGAAGCACTCTTTTTGGCTCATGAGACATATCAAGAAAATCAGCCAAGCCATCAAACTGATTCTGGAGTTTTTAGGGAGACTGAGCTCTCGCTGAATAATGTATTTGACAAGGTTAATATATCTGAAGAAAGGAAGTCTTCTAGCAGAATTGGGAGTGAAGCATCTCAGAGTTCTAAGCAAGCAATCTTGGAGGAAAATAATTCCGCAGATGAAGCTTCCATCCCCAATTGCCTTTCTGTTGATGCAGATGACCTTGCTACTGAAAGAAATCTCTCAACGTCAAATGGCTCTCCAAAGTCTTCCCCTTCCGACTGCTTAGATTGCTTGTCCACTTCCATGGGCAAAGCTTATCATGCACCGCACCTCTACTTCTCCCATCCGTCCACCAGACTTGAGGAGAGTAGAAATGGGGATGCAAGTGGAGAGCCTCCAGAGAACTCAGGTTATGTTGATACATGCTCTTATGTTAATCAGAATTCAGATGAGGAACAATCAACCAGTGGAATACACGAGCATCCTTCCACATCAAGTCCAATCTCTTGGTCTTCCGAAGATGCATACCATGCTTATCCTAGCATTCAGGCTTCTAGTCTCGAACCTTCAAACTCTTTATCAGACCTCAGTGGGGACTATGAAAGCCACATAAGCAGCCTGCAGTATGGGCAGTGGTGTTATGAATATGCACTTAATGCGCAGGTTCCTCAGGTTTCTCCACCCTTTGTTTCTGAGTTGCAGGGGAAGAGTCCATGGGATGTTGTTCGAAGGTCCATGCAACACAGGCACACTGCCTCCTCACAGATTACCAATGGTCTTGTACCCGGTCGGCCATTCTACCCAGTGAATTCTCGAGTAATACAGGTTCCTCCATTTGGGGTGGAAGAGATGCGGAAAACCAGAGGGACTGGAACATATTTCCCGAACCCAAGCACGGTAATTGCTCTTCACTTTGTTTGTACATGGTATTACATTCTTTTTGGATTAGGGTAACTGTACTATTCGGGCTTCTGGTATATGAGGGTTAAAAGAGGGACTAATGAATTAAAGAGTTCCAGCTGGTTTGATGGGCTGCTAGTGTCTAGGGTGTCATATTACTTGATGAGTAGCTCATTTGGGAAAAAAAATAAAAAAGAAAGAGAAAGAAAGCAATTGATGAATTAGTAAACAAATATTTAAAGAAATAATAATTGGTGAGGAATATTAAGAAACTTTTAGAATATATGAAGTGGTTGACTGGAGCCGATGTGAGGCAATGATATCAGGGGAAATATTTCATTGACATGTTTTATTTGAGGTCAAGGGTCCTAAATTGATGTGCAGAAATGGCTCATTTGATCTGTATTGCTATGTGAAATCACCTCTTGCAGAACCATTACAGAGCCAGGACAGTGATGGGAAGGGGAAGGCCACAAGCAGCATCAGTGAAGTCCCCTCATGACAATGGCCGTGGCTCGGCTTTTGTTGAGGTGGTTTTTCCCGAGAGAATTAGAAGGCTTCCTGAAGCCCATGGGAGACCCCATATGCCCCCTTCAGATCTAAATGTTTTGGATTCCCCAGGGAGAAAATCTTATTCTAATGCCAATGGATCAGTGCATCACCAACCGTCTGATGAAGTTCCTGAGTTTGGTTCCCTCGGGCAGAATCTGTGGCCGGGGAGCCCTTCAAGACCTCGAAGCTCCAATTCGAATCCGAATCCTTCAACTTCTGGAGCCCAGAGGCCTAGACCCTCAAATGGGATTAGTCAAGATAGGTATGACAAATACCATTGCCCCCTGTCAAATAATTGTGTCTGCGTTTCAATATTCTGGCTGCATGTATGATTGTGATAATGACATTGCAGGGCACAGGAACGATCGTATCACCTGAAAAATGAAGTTGATTTCCCGCCTCTGCCTGAAAACGCTGGAAAGGGATCGTGAACTGTTCTTGCAATTTTAGACGTCCGTGTGACTCACTTATAGATCATAAAAATAGAAAAAATACTAACATAGTAGCCTTTTGAGGATGAAGATGTTATGTACGATCCGTAATTATCAGTTCTTCTCGTGCTCGATGTCTGCATGAGACCTCGATATATATGGTTAAGTTCAGTCAAGTTTGCGGCTGGGTGGGGGTGTATAGGATGATGGGGTTACTGTTCGGTTTGATGAGCCCTATGGGGTTAGCCTTTAGATTTTGGTTAGTCTGTGCTATTTAATTGTTAGGTGAATGAATTATTAGTTTGGAGTGTAATTGTTTTGTTGCAGATGATGTCTCATGCGACTTCCTCCTTGTCGGATATAGTAAAAAAAAAAAAAATTAAACAGAGATGTTTTCCCCCCCGACAGCTGTTCTTCCCACTTAGCAGAAAGATCTGAAATCATGGGGAGGTAGAAGATTTAACAGGATGTTGGGCACAAGGCTCAGTATTGACTTCAACCTGATCGATCCCTCCCTGCCCTTGTTTTATCAAGCTATATGTCATCGATTCGATTCGGTATCGCTCGATGGAGGCATTGGACACGATACGATTTAGTCTCAAAATTTCAATAGATTTAATCAAACTTTACAACCGGGTTTGTACTTTTTCCCGAATAATTCAATGTGTTTAACAACCACAACAACATTACATCTCGGCTTGTAGGCTAAGCAAATTTTACTGGTATCAGTATAATCCTTATAATCTCAGCATTCTCGCAGACATGGCAATAATAATACCCGAACCAAGTGCCCCTAGTTTTCAGAACCCTGCACTTGTCCACACAGTATCAATCCTTCCAAAGCCTAATGCAATAATTTTCCACGAGATGATACGAGACGTACGAAAAAGGAATCTTTTTTTAAAAACAAAATTTCAAGTGATGAGACTTGTTGATGGGCACTGTTGGAGACGCAAAATGGCTAGGTTAATTGAACCTTCTTCGCTAATCACTTTCAATTAATTGATTAGGTTATCATATGTGAAAGATTTAGAGCAAGAAGATGCGATGAGATCTATAAATAATAGCGACTACTGTTACGCATTCTTCCGACCGTTTATTTCTTGAGCACTCAACATCTCAATGTCTCGACCCCCGGAACGTTAAAGTCTTGCAACCGCATGTGCTCTTGACGATATACCTAGCTTTCTATCTGTAGATTAAAGGAAAAAAAAGTCTGCTTCTTGCTCGAAAACATTCATACTCAGAAACGACTTGGCAAACGATTTTTAACTGAGATTACATCTTGCGTCCATGGGGTTTCAGTATCTCGTGCTAGGGCTCACCGATTGCTCGAAGATCAAGATCTCGGGCAAGTCGAGGACGACATGAAAATGGCATGGATATGAAATGAAAATTCGTCAAAGTCAGTGTTGCACTGTGACGAGAATCTTTTGTCGCACCGACGCCGTCAGGGCCCACCCCACCACCCATAGCTATCGAGCTTATCTGTGAAAGTCTGAGAAATGGAGTTACACGTGCTGCAGTGTCATTATTCTCAACTTTAAAATTAAGAGAGATTAAATTCGATTTCCTTTCACGGTATTCTTCATATCCCTTGATTGATCCGCTCTCCCCTCTCTATCCATTTTTAGATTCGCGGGCATCTTTGTAGCGCAAAAAAAAAAAGAAGCAATTATTTATAAGTCTGCAAAAAGATAATAACAAGAACATGATTGTTAAATCGTGTAGAGGAGAATCAGTTCTTGGAAGTTTACAGATTATGGAGGAAAATGTTCTTTTTCCACCCCCTCTATTTTTGTATTACGATCTCTTTGTCCCTCTCTCGGCGGATGTCCGGGGTGGCGGGCCATCGAGACACGCCGGACAAGGACAACAAAATCCAGACATCGACGTCTCCTCCCACCCACCCGTGCACAAAATCCGATCATTTCTTAGTCGTCCATGTGGTTCTGATTTGGTTCAAATCGTTCGTGCATCTATTCAACACTGTGCGAAGAATTCGAGCTCAGAGGTTGTAAATGCATGAAAAAATCGATGATTGAGAGAAATCTACTTCTTGTTGTGCCGGTTCGGCTCAAACTTTTGAACTAGATACCATCAGTGGCCCCATGACGGATCAAGTGGTGCATATTGTGATCGCATGTTTTTACTGTGCAGATCACGAGGTGTCGATTATGATTAGCATTTAGTCTTGAAACTCATCAAAAGCATCTCGCGGAGTGATGAATTATCTGTGAATCGGATGAATAGATTTCAATAAATCCTACCAGGTCGACCTAACTCTGAGCCCCTTAGTAACACGATATTTCACCCAATGAGATCGACCGGTCGACTTATGTCTAAAACAACGTTACGAAAGACGATCTAGTGAAAATTTTGCTAGCAAAAACATCGATCCCCTGTAAAATTTCTATTGTAAAATTTCTATCGTGCTTATGAAAAAAGTTGGATATTTCGACTATGATACCTTAAGAATAATGGAATAATTTCCTTATCGTATTCTCCCCTATCGTGTCAACATATACAAGCAATTACCTCATATGAATAAGGCTGGAAATATAATAAAACCCTTTATATAATCGAAAAACCCGATAATTTCGGGTTTATTCTAAAAAACTCAACGTACGAATATGTCCGACGCATGTTAAATTCTCAATCTAAAAAAACTCAACGTACCTGGGTTTGCAATAGAATAAGAGGAAGGGGAATAAAGCGATACAAAAAATCTCATTAATAAAAGTTAAATTTACTATCTCTTGATATAAGATCCGTAGATAGCTACGGTGTTGCACTAAATTCTATCATCCCTGGGCTCGAGAATTTTGGGGTCAAGAGAAAAGATAATTGTGTACCGACTAACATGGATGTTAATGTCAACAGGTCAAACATTTGACATACGAAATTTACAAATTAACCCAAAAAAAAAAAAATCAGATGGAGAGAGCGAAAAGAAAGCATGTGTGTAGCTATGAGTCTCTATGAAGATAACGTGCATCTACTAAAGGAAAAAGAAAACAGAAGAAAACAAAACAAAAAATAATGTGTCAGAAGAGAGAAAGTCTTGTAACGATTACACGATATAGCAGTGCTAATTTAGTATAATCAATTAATTAAATAAAATTATTTTTAAAATTATTTTTTTTATAGTTTAATTTTGTCTTTTAAATTTTATTCAAATATTATAAAAAATTAAATTTTATTAACTCATAATATTACATCAGCATTATTATCCAACGGTTACCCACCAGATCCTGCCGCCGGAAGAAGATAAATTTGCTCGCGCGGTAGATTAGAATTGATGCACACGTGGGAGAGGGCGGGCTGGGACTGGGACTGGGAGGGAGCGAGTCAGTCGGTCAACGCAACAAAGATTCGCAATTATTGGTGCTGTTTGGAATTTGCAAATTCAATTCCTATCCAATCTAACAATACAATATAATGCAGCCCCAACGGTGACTGGCGATTTCGTAGGGTACCCAATTTCTGCCACGGACCCGGCAAGCAAAATCATCGGAAAATCTAAATAAATCAAGCTGGAAATCATTCTTTGCACAGTCAAATGTGTGAATCGAAAAGAAGAAGGAAAAACAAGGGCAAAGTAAAGATTGGATGTTCGATGTTACCGGTCCACTGTTAAATAAAATTAATTTAAGTTAGAAATCGACCTCATTGCAAGATCAGACACTCGATGGAGTGAATGCAATCTCTTTTAAAGTAAAAGGGGAAACAGCGAGACCCAGAATCTGCGGACTAATGCCTGGGATCAGAAGATGTTTGTTTGACTAAAGAGCGTCTGACTCCGGCAGCGGCTGCTCGCCGACAGACCGGTGGAGAAATGCCCTCGGCCCGATGCATTGTATAATCAGACGCCGCCCAAAGACCCGAACCGACCCGAACCATCACCATTTGCTTTTTTTGGGCTGAGGAACCCTTCACCTGTTAAATATTTGTGCAAATGCCCTTCGCTCTGTTTTATCTATTTGTTTACCGGAGAATTATCAATACTATTGTTAATTTAGTGAATCATGAACGCTTCTTGCCCACATAACCACTAGAATCATACTTGTTGGACTCGGTCCCATCTAGGAGTCACTAAACATGAGACTCATATTACGCCACATCTCCAAGCGATCGATTGAATAAAACGTTACCAGATCCCTCATGACATGTACAGTGACTATGCACGTCGATGTTGATAATCAGAGGAAGGTCCGCGCCTGCTTGTGAGGATCGGATTATAGGCTGAATGTTTGCATTTTTTTTCCAATTTAGAATGTCGGTGGGCTGGAGGCCCTGGGAACTTGAGAATAATCTTGTCGACCGTAGATATTTATGTACGTGTGTATGTATGTAGTAGATATATACGCACTCGATGTTCCTGCAGAACTAGTGAGCACGACCATCCCAGAGGAAAGAAAGAAAATAAAGCATTAATTAATTACTCCAAATAAGTTAGCAATACAATGGGCAAAGCGGGGTTTGGTGCATGGTAAGAAAATGTGGTTTTAAATCACTCAAGCTTTTGGTTTGCACTAATACAGTATCCCTAAATTAGCTGAAACGCATATCGAGACTAATCTGCGGTCGGACCGGGATCCCTGAAAAAATTCCCGTCAACCCTCCTAACCTGATATTCGATCATGGAATCATCTATTTAGAGATCTTGTGAGGGAATTCTACTGAGCCAACTCTAAGTTGGTAAATCACTCGAGTTCAATTCTCATTAACAAAAAATATTTTTTTTGTCTTTCTAGTATCCTTTTTTAAATTTGCAGATATCTCTTCATAATTAAAAAAAGTAACACAACGAGTAAATAATAAAAAAATAAAAATTCTTAAATATCAAATAATATACGCTAATAAAAAAAATATAACTCAAGACAATGGAAATGGGTTAGCGCAGTGGCCTAGCTAGTTAGGTTACTGTTGTTAACGTCCCCCTAAGCTTAGAGCACACGTTGAATATTGGGTTCGTTGTTACTTACCATACATTGTCTTGCTGTGGCAAAATTAAGACAATTAATTCGGAGAATCCAAAGCAAAAGTCCGACGATCGCTGAGCCGAAGATTTCGAGTGCCAGAGTTGCACTTTCTTCTTCCTTTCTGTCGGAAAAGCTTGCGCTTAATTATCCGTCGGATCTCGACAGGACACTGAAGTTCTCGTAAACGTTATTAAATTTTGGAGCATGTGGGAGCAGGAGAGCTTGCGATATGCACGTACGTACGTACGTAGTTCCATCTCCGGGCATGCAATGGGCTAATCCCTTCGAAGAAGCAACCGTTAGGTTACTTCCATCATATCCAGTACCGTGTCACGTTGCTTCATTCACGAGTCAGCAATTAAAAAAAAGCAACTCTCCATTGATGAGGTTGTATGATTAGTTCAGTGGATCTACTCTCAACCTGAAATCGATACATCGATAACTCGATTATCGTAAATGGAACTTTTCGTGCCATTTCAATCACATATTCTCCCGACCCTTTTAGACTCGCAACATTATTATTCCTAATGATAAAAAAAATATGTGCGATATATGAGTTATAATAATGAGGGCAAGCATTAACGTTTCCTTATCGACGGTAGATGGACAATGTCCGAGTGAGAAGACATGGGAGAGGAAATGTGAAATGGGGTTGGACGTCGTTGTCATGGCAAGTTGTCTCAAATTCGATCCGTTCCTCTTTCATATTTTTTGCCTTTCGTTCTCGGGGGACATGAGATTTAATTAATTGTAACACTCAACCACTTACGGTGTAAAGTCCGAAAAATCCAACCCCACCCATCAAAAGATTTTCATTTTTGCATTTAACCTCAGCTCACTGAAAGGGTCAACATCCACACATGGATTTGCACTTGATTGATTAACCACCAAATCTAACTTTAGATGGCCCAAATATTCATTCTTAGCTACCTGCACAGTGATTTTCACCAGCTCATGTAACATCATACAACTGGCTAGATTGTCCCACCCTTACTTTTCACCGATCTCTAATTAGAATCGTAATCGCCGATGCCGTGAAGCTATGTTAAATCGATAGAGTGATATTGTTTTCGTCTGTCATCGAGGTTGAAAGTGGAGGGGGGAAAAATGGAGGATTCCCTCTCGATTTGCTTCGACGTAACGAGGGAAGAAACATTAAGGCAATGTAGCTGAAAATGAAAATGGGTACAGTATCATAAGTATGAATCGATTAAATGAATTTAGTATTTCTTTCCCTTAATCCTTTTAATAGGAAAAATTCATGTTAATGGAGTGACTCGACTCGAATTCGAATGGACTAGAGCCAATTAAATTAATTTTTGGATATTGGATGTTATGCATGTAAAAAGAAGTACAATAATTGGTGTCTGTTCAATATTTGTTGGAGACTTTATCAATTAATTGATTTTCGCTATTCACACATGAATATTATTAATAAAAGGAAAGAAAAGGTACCATATGTTCCTTTTGCTCTGAAGATTAATCAAAGCACTAAGAAGGTAATATTGTCCGCCATTGATCATTGGAGGCAGCAGCGAATTAAACGAAAAACCTTCCCTCGATTAACTAACTGACTTGGACTGAATTAATGTCGGTGAGATCGAACCAGATCTGCTTGAACACCTCGATGATGAGCTCATGGTACTTCTCCGAATTCAAGGACAGATAGCAAGCGAGCAGCTCCTCCAGGTCCTTGGTGGTCTTGATGTTGTGCTCCACTATCATCTCCACCATCGACTCCCTGAAATCCCTCTCCGGGTCCAGCGATGACTTCACCACCGCGAAGCTCCCCGACAGCTTCCTTCTGGCAGAGTCAGAGGTGCCGGAGGAGCCGCTGCTCGCACCCCTTCTCCGAGCCTGGGCCGCAGGTCTTCTGCCGGCGAGCCTCGGAGACTTTATCTTAAGCCTCGGTCGCGGGGAGGGGCTCGTCAGAGATCGCCTCCTGCTAGCACCTTGCCTGCCGCCGCCGCTGCCGCCGCCATTGATCTCTCGGACTTTTCTGGCGGATTTATTGGCCTCTCCTTCCCCTGCTCCAACGTGATCGACGTTGCAGCCCCGTCTAGGCTTCGCAGGCTTGGTTACGATCCGTGGCAGATCGAAGTTCGGCTCGGGTTCGGGATTACGATTCCCGGTCGACCTCCATGGTTTCCCGACGAAAGAATTCTCGTCCACGCGGATGATTATATCGGATTCGGGAGTGAGGACCCGGTCGAGCCTGAACTCGGGGGAGGAGCCGACGCTGTCAAAGATGGAGTCTGGCGAGTCAGCGTCTTCGGTCCTCGTCCAGAACGAGTCGCTCGAAGCACGGCAGCTGAGGCTGGCGGAGGAGAAGGAGACAGGCTTCAGGGGAGGGGAGGAGGCCGCCGCCTGCTTGGACTTCAACAACTTCCTCGACGACGGCCTGCCCTGCTGCCTGGATGACCGGCGCGGTGGGTCAGGGAGTCCTGGGGAGAGGCCACGAGGGAAGTGGTAGGACTTTCTAGGGTTGAGGTCTAGAGGGAGAGTGGCGCCTGTCGGGCGGTGCTGGTGGTGAGTTGTCGTGGGGGGAGGAAGGGAGGGAGAATTGGTCTTGTTAATGTTGTTGTTGTTGCTTGGTTGGTTTGCTGCTGTTGATGACGTTCTGTTCGTGTCTTTGAGCCTGTAGAACCAGGCACTGGGCATCATGTCCGACAACTTGAATCTGTGCCGATTCCTCATGTTGATCTTTTGTGGAGCTCCGGTGGCTTTCTTCGGCTCTTCGAAGAGGAAGAAGGAAGAGATTACGGGCTGAAATTATTTTGTTGTTGAGGAACGGAAGACAACCGGGACTGGGAGAACTTCAGCCTCTGTGCTTTGTTAGGGTGTTTGGACAGAGCACGGGGGAGACTGGAGAGAACAGAACGGCGATTTATCTGGGCAACTGGATGGGATGGGAGGAGTCCTGTTTTGGTCTAACTACCGGGTGGAGAATTTGTTGGTTGAAATATATTACTTGACTTTCTTAAGTAAAAGTTTTAGATTTGGATGCCAGTGAATGGAAGAAAACTTATGCCGCGTGAACTTTTAACTAATCCAGTTCAACCTTGTTGGGTATGGGCTGTAAGCCCACACCCCTATCGAGGGACGGCTTGCTGAGACCCAAAAGAAAAGCTCATTATCTGCTTCAATGCCTAAGGCTAGGGTAGTCAGCCCACACCTTTGACGCCGTACCACTGGCACCGTTCTGCAGCTCTGGCGCCAATCCATACGTCTGACGCTGCTTGCACCTCTGACACCGTCCGTACGACAGAAATTACATGTCTCTTAAGTTATGTTGATTTATGATTAATTTATACATTTTCTTACCTATATATATAAATCCCATTGAATCACCAAGAGATATAGAAAAAATTTACTCTCATTTTACCCGATTATTATTCTCCTTTTTTCACACCTAACAAACCCGAATCAACTCGTTAATGAGTAAAACTTTCAACAATATAGGGTTTTTTTCACTCAAGAAACTTGAGTCCGAGATTTTTGCTTAAGGACCGAATGCAGAATCACTGAAACGAACTTATGTTGGTTAAAAAAAAAAAATTTAACAAGTTATCATAATAATGATGATGATATGCAGGGGGACCCGGTCGGTGAGAGGATTTCATGGTCATGGATAGAATCTTTCATCTAATGCAATGAATACGCAAAGTAATAAAATTAAATTAATTTTTGAAAAAAAGTTATAAAATATAAAATAAAAAGTAATCCAAACAATAGTTTAATTTTATTAGTTACGTGGCGAGACCGTACATTCAAGACTTTCTTCTTGTTATGACCCAAAAAATTTGACAGGAAATTTTGATTTGTCAAGTTTTGAGCCGAATCGGCGTGCTAAGAAATAAAATTCTCTAAATTATGAATTTCCTCCATTCGTAATATATAAAACCGAGATTTCATTTTAAAGCATAGAATCGTCTCATCTAATTTAATTAAATTGGCAAAAATGATGCTGATTTGTCTAAGTGCCTTCTCCGGTTCTTCTTGTAATGCTTTTGGATATTATTGGACAATAAGAATAAACCAAAGGTAATAATATAAACTAATATCCACAATCAAATTGCAACGAAAAATGCATCTCTCTCTTTTTTTTCTTTTTTCTTTTTTGCTGTCTTTCATTTCCCATCTCTTCCTTCTAATAACCTTACACGTCTCCCTAATAATAGGAGAAGAATCGAATAATCTCTAGGAAAAAAACCGACCGAAATCGTGCTTAGGCAGGTATTTGTATGATTAATTAATATATTTTTTATGCATGTACTATGATTTTATTGTTATTTTTCATTTCTTATGTGCATAAGTATAGGTAGTGAGTGAAGAATGCGTGCATGGGTGTGATCGAATTAATGGACCACCCGATTTCTTTTTCATTTTTAATACTCATAATTAGCACTCAAAATCATAGATGTAATATAATGCACGTGCCTTTCTTCGTGTTTCGGGGCCATATCGACCGTCGACTCCATCGCCTCAACTTTAATCTGTCCCCTCTTGCCAGTAGCCCCCCACCTCGTTATTTTCCGTGTAATTATATATATATATACATATATATATATATATCTCTGTGTGTGTGTACGTACGTATGTGTATTACCAATTAACACTCTTTCCCCTAAGAATATTTCAATCTTCGACCGTCCATGTACTCGATTGTATCAAGACCAACAAAGAAAATGAGAGGAAAAAGAGGGTTTTAAGTAGTTGTATCACTCTTGATTTATAATTAATTTATTAAGTGATTTTCAAGCGAATTTTTGTCGGTTAAACTCTTTATATTCCTTTATTTTCTCCTTCTTCCTATCATAATTTAAATCCTCGAATCTATGTCACAATCGAAAATGAGGTGGAAATACGTAAAGGGCCTTCTTCCATACATGCAAAGCTAACGTGAAAGTTCCAAAATTAATATGCGTATCCCATAACACACAAACAAACACCTCTTTCTTTGAAGTGTTTCCATACGAACATGGTGCGAGATGTATTAGCTTTTATTCATTCCTCCAGTAACGTTTTTCTTTTGTACGTCGGCGTGGCCAACATTTCTATATCCCTAGCTATTGCAAGTTCGAGTTACAGGCACTGCTGCCTCAGTCGAATGCACAGGGTCTCGAGCTTGAGCTCCTGACATGACATTCCCCCAACTACTGTAGACAACTGCTCAATGAGAAATGCTCTAACTGGAAAAGTCCTATATATATGTTTGTATGTATATGTAAAGATTCTTCATAATTGCCTGAACTCCTGCAATCATGAGATGTATTTCGTTATTTACGACCTCTACGCAACATTTTCGGATGTGTGTGCGTGTGGTTTGTTTCAGTGTGTGCGACCACCAGCGCCATCCATCATCCTCCTGCTGAGTACGATAAGGACGCTGCTGGTGGGGGGAGAAGAGAGATAGATCAGGGCTTGAAATGCATTTTGGAATGGTGTGAAGTAGTTATGAACGTAATACCCAAACTTCCTCTGTCAGCTACCCGACCCAATGTCCTTGTTCTTGGACCAACTATGTATCCATATATATATATATATATATATAGCTAAGAGATCAGAGGGAGATGTTTGGATTTTAATATGTTAGTATTCTCTCCATAATGGGTGAAACTCTTTCTAAGTATGAATTTTTCCTATTTATAAAACTCAAATATAATATTTTAAGAAAATGGCATCCAACAATCTTCATTTACATGTTCTAGAAATTGAAACGCTCCCTTAATATTTGTATGTGTATATATAGAGCAAGATAAAGTATAATATTTATATATACATAGATATATATAAATATATGGAATGCTAATTCATTTATGTATATATACAAGTGTACAGACTCACCACATGCTAAGGATCAACATGACTGAATTGTATTTCACAGAAGAAGATGGTAATGCGGTGCCTAATACTCGGTAATGACTCCGAGCAGCAGGTTTAGATTTGACTTGGGTTAGTCCTATGAACGGTAAAACTCTTCAAATCATGGATTTTCTTCATTCTTGATACTTGGCTCTGGAATATTATTTAAGGAAAGAGATGTAAACCTGTCTGAGCCTATCGCCCGTATCGGTGACAACTGTTCCATTCGTTATTGAAGGAAATGGTCCCCTGAGATGGACGAAGGAGAAGGGTCCCTTGCGATGTAACCTAAACGAAAGGCCTGGCCCGTACCTACGTGGTCGATCCCTATATAATCATCGATTCCACCACTGGGGACCAAATCAATTTCTCGACCTGTCTTTGCCTTTATTATTGTTTGTGTCTGTCCAGGTTGTTTGTACTAAAGTGTTGAACTAGCCATGTCCATTAACTTGTTATGTGCAATAAATGGTCAAGATCGGACGGACACAAATGAAATGATGTTGGAATTTGATTATGGCCACTTTATACAAGACCAGGAAATTTTAGATTTAATTTCACTCGAAATAATAATAGGAAATAATTTATATTTAATGCATTTTTTCTAATTGTACCCAGATAAATACCATGTATAATCGAAGGGACAATCGGACGAGAAGATTATCTCAGGCTTCTGATCATATGGTCATGGCCCGTCTAGCCGACCGACAACTTTCAGGCATCCACATAGTTGACAAGACAAGTACAATTCCTAATTCAGCCCAAACTCTTTCGGGCTCTGCTGATCGGAACACAATCAGCTCACAGGATTTCCTCGTTAAGATTCTGATGTGTAATTGTCAAATTAAAACTTTCCTAAAACTCGTAAGAAATTAAACTTATATATTTAACTGAAAAACTTAAGTTCATAAGTAACGGTATATACTTCTCTTATATTTTGAGAATCTTCTTATTAACTTTTCGATATAAGATTATAACATTTATCGATAAAAACTAGACTTTAACTAGTCGAATATCATCCATAAAGAAAAAAAATAATTCTGTCATTTTATGTTCAGCTCGCTCGACCTTTCTTTACACTTCAACAACTGTGCCATTAGTCGCTCGAATGCTATTGTCGTTCTCGTGTTTGGTTCTTTTCCAGATACCGTAATAAATCAAGAATTCCTCACCCCCAGTCCCAATCGTACAAAACTATGCACGTCCTGATCCCACCGATCAACCCATAGGCTATGGAATATGTCAGCGGCATGAGAATGATCGGGATGAACGCCAGGACCGCCTGCATCATGTCGTCCCACTCGATGTCCACCACCGATCTGATCATCATGACCCCCACCAAGATCAATGGCGGCCCCACCGCCCATGGAGGAATGGCAGCCAGAAACGGCGTGAAAAAGAACGCCAGGAAGAAGTACCCGGCAAGGGTCAACACAGTCAACCCCATCCGCCCGCCCTCCCTTATCCCAGCCGACGACTCGATGAACACGGTCATGGGTGAGGTCCCGAGTAAGGACCCCACCACGGTCATGTAGCTTCGGACGTGAAGGCGAAGTACTAGCCCTCGAAGTCACCATTCAGGTCGGTGAAACCCCCGGACTTGGCCATGGAGTAGAGTGTTCCTGTCGTATCGTGTATGTCAACGTATAGAAATGTTAACAGCGCTTCCCAGAAGTGGCCTGTTCCGATTTCCTTGAGGCTCAGGGCCCCAGCCGTGGTCTTAATCCCATGGACGTCCACGATTCTTTTGAAGTAACCGTAAGATGAGTTTCCTAGTTTTATATCCGGAAACACTGTGACCGAGGTGTTAACTGAATCAGGAAATGACTGTCACGAATAATATATGATGACGCATATCATGGCACCCTAGATGTTTTTCACTAGGAAGTTCGCGATTATTATGAAACTGACGATCCCGAGCCAAAGTGTCAGGCTCTCCATCCGGATATTCAAGCAGTAGATGTCCTCCGAAATGACTCCGCCATGGATGACCGTGTCAGTGCCATTGGTGGCAGCTATAACTGGGGTAACCTTGGTCGGGCAAGACCTCGTGCAGCCTCCAACTGTAGCAAGGGTCGACGGGCTAAACCCAATTAGCCCGATACCCTGGTTCTTCTGCAGCCCGATGAACGCAAGGAACAACCCGATGCCTGCAGGAGATGATAACTGGACCGGCCAGGGGACAAGGTTGGCAAGCTTTGTCCGTAGCCCAGCTGCTGAAATGAAGAGGAAGATCAAGCCCTCGATGAAAATCGCGGCCAGGGCACTCCTGTAGGGAACCTTTCCCGAACCATGGAACCCGACCACAGTGTAAGTGAAGCTTTTGCCTGTTTGGGTCATTTTCTAGCACATTATATGAGACAAGGACAAGATTCCTGCGGTTGGAACATTTTGGTTGGGCCGTGGCAAAAGTTCAAGAAGGAGCACCATTGAAGGAGAGGGCTCAACCGTCTTTTGTGAGTCGCCGTATTTTTACTCGTAGGACATTGACAGATGCTGAAGAGACTCAACTGAAAGAGTGATAAGTTTAAGGGGCAGCATCACGAAGATGATTATCCATTTGATTGACATACAATATCGGCAATAGCAAACACAATACATATCCAAGCAAGTCATTATAGCTAAAAACAGTTTGCAGCAGTTACTCGCCAATGTTAATTAGGTAAATCCTACAATAACCACTGCAAGCACTTGAATCAAGCACAACAAAACACTTCACTGCAGATCCTGAGGCAGGGCGATGGGCAAAAGTGCCTGATTAGGACCTGGAAACACTTCATCCTGCTGCTGTTGCTGCTGCTCCTCGCCGTGCCACGACCAAACAATGTCTTTAAGAGCAGGCCTTATGTCCTCCCTCAATGCCTTCTGGTACTCCAGGGTGTCTCCGCTCGACGACTTCATCTCCACCAGGTGGAAGCTCGGGGTGATCTCGAAGATCTCCGCCTCAACCCCCAGGAGCCCCTTCCTCCCTGCCTTCAACCCTTCGAGCTTCATCACCCCAGCTTCCTTCTTCTTCACCTTCAGCCCCAGAGACTCTGCAAGACTCTCTAACTTTGAGATGATGGTAATGGCAGGTTTGTTGGACATGAATCTGACTTCCTTTTTCTGGTCCTTGCTGCTTGTTTCGAACAGGCCCGATAGGTCAAAGCCAGCAGAGTATGATATAATATCAAAGGCATTCAAGTGGATGGGCTTTGATGACAATTCTTGCTTTTGCTCGATTTCACCCTCCTTGGTACTGAAAAGAGATTCCGTATCCAGAGGGAGCAATCCTTTCCTCTCAGTTTTGGTGACAGGAATCAAATCCAGCCCCTTCCTGAACCATGAACTCTCCTTTATCTTTGCAATCGGTATTCTCATACTTGGGTTTGGGTCCAAGATCTTCGTGATCAGCCTCCGGACATCAGGAGCAAACCAGTTCGGGAACTTAAACTCTCCTTTCCTGATCTTCCTATACATCTCCATCAGATTCGTGTCGTGAAAGGGAAGGTAACCTGCCAACAATACGAACAAGATCACCCCACAGGACCAGATATCGGCTTTGGATCCATCATACCCCTTTCTATTGATCACCTCAGGCGCCACGTATGCAGGGGTGCCACAGGTCGTGTGGAGAAGCCCATCCTGTCGTTTTGATTCTGCCAATGCGCTCAACCCGAAATCAGACACCTTCAAATTACCATTCTCATCAAGCAACAAGTTCTCAGGCTTTAGGTCGCGGTGATAGACTCCCCGACTGTGACAATAATCAACAGCGCTAATCAGCTGCTGGAAGTATTTTCTCGCCACATCTTCTCTTAACTTCCCTTTCGCAACTTTATTGAAGAGCTCGCCTCCCTTCGCATACTCCATCACAAAGTATATCTTGGTCTTCGTGGCCATCACCTCATAGAGCTCAACCACGTTTGAGTGTCTAACAAGTCTCATCACCGAGATCTCCCGCTTGATCTGATCAATGAGACCCACTTTTAGGACCTTCTCCTTGTCAATAACCTTGATTGCGACACTGGTCCCTGTCTTAAGGTTCCTTGCATGATATACCTTTGCAAATGTTCCTTGGCCCAGTAATCGGCCAAGTTCATACTGCTGCATCAGGATGCTCCCCTTGAAGTCCATCTCAACTTATGAAAAAAATCTAAACTAATAGTAACTTGTGCAATAGCTATGAGAGATAGGATCAAATTTAGAAATGAAGATCAGGATCAACCGTCTTCACAGACATCAAACTTCAACAGGAAATTTTGCCTCAGATCTTCAGTGGTGGTGCACATCTGAACAGCAAACAAGAACGGGATGCGAATTGATTTTCCATTCTCATCAAGGGTAAAGAATGGAGGAGCAAAAGAAGCCACGACTTGATCCGCTACTGCTACAGCAGGAAAGTACTCAACTTTCAAGCACATCTTTCTGCATTCCCTGGTTTTTGTTGTATCCTGGAGAATACTGAAGAAGATAGAGTTTAGTCAAAGTCGAAATATTTATGCCACAACATAATATATGCTGACACAAGCAATTGACGCATTAACAGTTCTACAAGTGCTAAAGATGACCTGAGAGAAGTCACAAAGAAAGAATAGAAACTTGTCATTTTCTTAGCCAAAACTAATGAATGTGGGACGGACATGGGACAAAACCAGACACAATGCAAGGCACCATTACATGGATTGCCGAAAATTTGAAAACATGCAGGACCCACAAAAAGGTCTCCTTCTCTCTCACAAGAAATCTGAAAGGAGCAGAGCATGAATAAAATGAACTGAAATGACAATCTTAATATCTACCCGAAAACATTCACCTTCGCCACATAGCTCATGCCCCTTCTAAACCATGCCATATAGCTCATGCACCTTTGCCAACTTAAGAGGATAACTAATAAATCACAAAGTCTTATTTGCAAGACATATCAACACTCTCGTCTAATCTTAACTCAGAAAAGCATCCATAGACTTAAAAGTCTGGAACCGTCAACCAACATCTGAAGAACTTCATATGGCTTCTGATGCCTAATTTAAAGTAATAGAGCGCCTCCATTTAATCTTTTTTTTTTTCCCAGTTTTCACTTCCTTCTAATCCTCTATATGTTAAGCGGAGATTCACATCTTTCAGCTACTCATTTATCTCCAACCTTCGAGCGAATCAATCTGCTAGCTCCCACTAGAGAGTAGCGACAATCCGACTAAATACCACAAAATCATAACTCTACCCGCTAGAAGATAAGAGATATGGATCGAATAGCAAATGGGTCGCGGATTATGCGAGTCGCATGAGCCAAAGCCGATTTATGATCTAAAACACCAAGAATTGAATATAAAACAACATAAAGCTTGCAAATCTCCGCTGCCCAACGGACTTTATCAGGTTCTAAAAGCAAGCCTTCAGCGACCGATTACAAATCAAATCGGAGCGCTCAGACTCACAGCAGAGTGGAAAACAAGAACACAGAGAGCTGCAGTTCATCAAATCAGATCGGAGGAACCACGGCTCAAAAGGGGCTAATAGAGCTCTCAACTAGAAGAAGAGAAGTACCTTCAAGAATCAGTTGTCCCGCGACGGAGACTCTGAGGAACCTTTGGGAGAGAAATCAGGGGGCTGGGGGGCAAGGATTAATCGAAAAAGGAGCTGTTAAATGGGAAAACCTAGGGGCGTTCAAGACTCCTGTACTTATATTAGCGCCAAGGGGAGGATTCTTGAATTATTATTATTTTATTATTTTTTATCATTTTTATTCTGTTCAATTATGCTCCTTCTAAAATTATTTCCGTAATAAATGCGAGAAAATTCATATTCAAAAATATTTTTTTCATTTATTATTATCAAATTATTAAATCCTCTGAATTTCCAAGTTTGAGCCCTGGAAATCGAGAGGTGATAAATTAATCAGAATGCATGGGATTCTTTCAATAATACAATCCAACTCGGGGCTTCTTGCATGTACGACGCAGGCTCTTCGTTTGGTGCGCCACCTGTTTCTCTAATTAAATAATCTATAACTTTTGCATCTTTAAAATTATTTTAAATAAAATCATTTCGCTTAAAAATGACAAAAATAATTCAAATAAAAAAAATCTTGCGAGAAGAAGATGTGAGTGAGAGATCCGAACAAGAGATGAAAGGGTCAACGCTGGTTTTTGTTGTTACTACGAGGTTCCCTGGGATGGTTCACTTCTTTTTTCCTTATATTCATAAATTTAATAACCTCGATAATAATTCAAATTTTATATTTATTTATTAGGTAATACGTTTACCGAACTTAAAAGAAAAAGGAAAAGGGGAGGATGCCGGGTACCTTCTCAGAGATGGTGGACTGTCCATTTTCTTATTTTTTAAATTTAATTTCAAATAAATTGAAGCTCCCAGTGTCACCGACCATGACACAGCAACGGTGCGTCATTTCGTAAACAATAACAATAATGTGTAAATATCTCTTGACACGGTCAATAATTACTTGATTTACATGGATTATGAATTTCATCAGCACCAGCACTTCGCATGCTCGATGACGAAAAAACCTCGAACTTTCCCGATGATCCTACTGATCGTGCAGTTGTAATATCCTCGTGTTCAGTTGGACCGACCGGATAAAAACATGCTGGACGAAGGCAATTAGCTAACCACCACACATCTTCGGATTTATCACAATCCCTAATGAGAGTAAATCGACTAAAGCTTTTTTAAAAATTAAAAAAATAGCGTGGCAAATTTAAAAATAGTAAGGACTATTTTCTAGACTAAATATTTGTCGACAAGAGCTTTTTTTTTTCGTATTCGATATAATTTCGAGAATTATAGTATGGGCAAGAGTTCGATAAGAGACTCCATCAATAATGGAACAAGAATTTATGGCGGACGGTGCGTGTAGAATTTGTATTGCTATAATTTTTCCTTAGGTCTCCATCACGATATTTAAATTCGATGTGATGCCACGTACCGAATGCATCCAAAAACCCTACCGAGTTACAATAATTCCCATGTCGATGTTTCTAAACCGGGTCCTTGCCGGTTCAACCAGTTGGACCGATACCACCCAGTTTCCCATCCATTCCGGCTCAACCTGGATAAAATGAGAAGAAAACACGAGAGATTAATGGCTGCACTACACGTGGTCATTCGCTTCAACCCGGTGGTGGAACCGGTTAGACCGGTTGGGGACCCTTGTGAGGAGGCTGGTTTCGACAGCCGGGCCAGGTCTGGGAAATTTAAACAGTTGGTTGTGCGAAGGGAGAGCGTCGGGGGGCACTCCAACCCAACGGTCAGTCAAAACTAACGGTCATCTGGAGCGGATCAACCAATAAGAAGGTGCCAAATGTGCGAACGGTAGGTTTTTCTAGTACGCGGACGGAGGCAGGGGTCAACTGCACTCCCGACCACTCAGGAGGGAGATGATCAATTTCTCCTACTCCAACCAATAATTTCTCTTGTCTCAATAAATAAATTAATAAAATTTAAAAAGCCATTTAAAATAAATCGTTGACCTTGTAGTGCATACTTGGTAAATTTTTTTCTCTTTTTTTTTTTCTGATTTTCTCATATTTTATACCTTATATATTTATTTCTTGGGTATTGGAGGCTCGAAGAGAGGAGGAACCAAGGAACCGAAAGTTGTGGACGGTCTTTTCATGGCCTTTAATGAAGGACTCTCTCGTGGAATACCGAACAGGACCAGAAAAGAATGTGAATTGGGAAAGACGGCAGACGATGTTGACTGCCCTTCGAATCGGCTGATTCCATTTGGCTCCCAAAAGAGAAGCGTTTGCTGCAGTGCGCTTGTCAACGTTAGTCATCAGCGAAGATGCTTGTTCATCTGAGCGAGACGAATTTGTCTCGCCGCGATACTGAGTAGTACCGCACGAAGATTCGGTTGTTTATATGCAAGATCACGAAATGAAGTCCTCTTTAACCTTTTGTTGAAGTATTATCACAGTTAACTTTCTTTCTCTTAGTACACATAGGGCTGATTAATGAAATGAAAAATACACGTGAAATATAACAAAAATTCATATAAAATTATTTTAAAATCTTATCTTGAAAACTTGTTTCACACCAAATAGCTTTTTATTTTAAAAGGAAGAATTATACTCGGGTAACTAATTCTCGTTAAGATTACACAAATATGATACATTGACAAACATGGAAATGATGAACTTTTTTATATCGGTAAAAGAAGTGCAGTAACAACGATGAAATGATGATCTATATTAATATATCGAGTGACGGACAGATGTAAAACTTCCTGGGTAGTTTCATGCAAATGCAACGTGTAGCTCATGGACACTGTATAGGGCTTACCTGATTCACACGACACGTCGTTCAACCTCTTGCTGAAATATGTTCTCTCTTCCTGCGGTGTGCGTATATATATATGCATATATACACCCTGTCTGTGCTAAAATGTATAAATTTATGTAGCCGGAAGTTTTGACTTTTACTGGTAAATTAGTATAAAGAAGAAAGTCCAAATTAATTAAAACCTATTGATCATGATGTGAAATAAAAAATAAAATAAAATAAAATGTTCATTATGTAAAAATAATGTCTCATCTCTTCACGCGGTACATTGACTGCCTGCTCAACTCTTTCGGGCAAATTCATCGTCATGGGTCGGTGCAGACGCAAACACCATCACAAATTCTAGTACGGCATTTTTCTATAAATGAATGAATAATGACTAGTTTAGCTCGAGTTGAATCACTTCCACCGGGAAGAGATTAAAACCCTCTCGATTGGATTATTTGTTTCCATTTACGGCACTCGAACTAATGAACTTGCTTATAGGAAAGAGTCGACGTCGAATCATCTCAGTTAGTTCATACCAGTGTGGTACCGTATGTTATGATTGAAATCATCAAAAGGACAGACAGGAGAGTTATTTTAATGATCTGCAAGAGATATATATGTGTTGGAAGGTCGTAACGGGGGACGGCTGCAATTAGGGCTCATTGCCTCCTGCTCGCATGGCTTCAAAATATACTCACGTTGTCGGGTGTGTACATTCATACATACATACATACATACATATACATACATATTGCTGAATATCAAGTTAAATACATAGGATTTGGATTGAAAATTCAAAAAAAAAAAGATATTAAAACATAAATGTACAGAACATAGTATTCTGTCATACATCTTAAAAATATATATGTGGCATTCTTGGTTGTATCATAAAACATGTAGTTTATCCATCCTTGAACTTCAATGAGACTTTGAATTCGGTCGATTTTTTTTTTAATTATCTGATGTGTTCTTCATTGATATTATGAAATGAACTTATATTTGACAGTAATTGCATTCATCCAATAAAAAAAATTTAGACACGATCTTGCTGGATCTGTCAGTGTAGTAACGCTGTGATTCTGTGAAATCGCCCCCGGTTTCAAGTTTTCCACGCCCATTGGCAACCCCTCTTTCGCGGTGACTTGCACGAATATGATTATGGTAGAAAATTTCGTGGAAAGGTTCGAGTCAGCAATATTTAAAGCATAAGACGGCCGAATTCAATGAATTAAGGTCCCGGAAGCGAGTTTGATTAATAAAGACTCCAATTAATCATTGCTAATCATGGTTGGCTAGAGAAGCGAGGTGGATTAAATTTTATATTAGCGAGGAGGATGAGCCCTGCTTGCTTCAGTACGGTCATGTTTGGTTTATACACATAAAAACCACAACTAAATTTATCGTAAACTCCGAGATTTACCTGTTCTATGTGCTGCAAGGAGTTTATGTCTGCTTGACGACTCCGGTAAGTCCGAGGAGGAAGCCGAGCAGTGCCACATCGTGACCCCCCATGACACACAGCTTAGTGAGTTTGCACATAGTTTTAAAAAGCAAACCTGCAGCAACAGTGACTGAAAAATCTCTTGCTGCGACTGACAAAATCGTACTGAATTCGCTTGTTCGGGACAAAGCACAAATCATCCGATCAACACAAGACTGGGGTCTTCGAGAGCGATGTAACACGGAGAGATAAAAGTAAACCAGGAGGTGACCTTTGCAGGCACAACGTAAATGCAACTCCTCCAATCACTGTACCCGTAGCACAACACTTTCAAACATGTACAGACCAAATAATCTTCTTAGGAAGTTTCAGGCTGTGTTTTGTTTTTCTCCCTGTCACCATTCGTAAATAGCATAGATATACAATAGATTTCGAATGACAGTGCAAAACTGCCACATCATTCGTGCATCAATTAGGACACTCGGTTCATATTTGCCTCGCTTTAAGATTCGGAATGCCCTGTTGTAATTTCTGAGAGTGATTCCTCAGCGCTGATCTCGCTGGATTTACAGGCATGGAGAGCAGTGCACAGATCTTTGGTCTCCAGAAACTGCTCTGCGTTTGCTAGAACGAGCGGTCCATACTCGAAGACCATCCTCTTACACTGCAAGCAAATTATTATTGCAAAGAATAATCAGTGTTTAACAATCGACTGATTCAATTGATAACAAATATGGATTTCCTTCGGTTTCATTTTATTTCTGGTGAAAGAGCTGGGACTTGAGTTATTAGTGCAAACAATGTGAGAAGAATGTCCTCTTCCTTTCTCACAACAAAAACCCCTTCAAATGTGCACCACTTCCTCTTCATTGAAGTTAGAAGACTTGAACAGGAGGTAAGCGATAGCTGATGGCTTAAAAAAATACAAAGTCTCACCTTTTTCACGTATTTCTTCTCCACGGAGTTGCAAGCATTCATGAGCGCCTCAATTATCTCCATCTGATATTATCACAGAGAGAAAGGAAGCAATATTTTTCAGAGATGCAATCCCAGTAATATTACCAGCCTGTCCAATATGCATTATATGATTCCTAGTAAAGATTAGATGAAGAGCAGATTCAACATCTCAGTCATATGTTATTGAGAAAGCAACCTGAATATCAAACTGCCATTACAGATCCACGTGCCCAAAAGAAATGGACACTTTTACTGACCTGTGTGTCGGGATCTTTTAGCTTATCCAACGCTTCTTCAACAGCATGGTGGCATAGCTGACAGCTATCTTCCTTAGCTTGGGAAGAAAGTAGAGCCAATTTTTCACAGAGATTGACCTTCTGACAAAAATCCTCAGGTTGAATTGAGGAGACCTCTATGAAGAATAATGGAGCATAATAATCCACCAAAGTAGTGCACTGTCAGAAGGAAGAGTTAGACATCAGAAAAAAAGGGACTAAAGGAATTCCTCGCATCCACGTCGCATTATGCAATGGATATGACAAACCTGCTGCTTAAAAGTGGGAACACGAGAGCAGCTCTCATGGAGCACATTGAGTATCTCGGTCTGAGTGTTATTATCACCAATGTAATCGAGTGCCTGGGCAGCAAATTCCTCGCACAGAGTGCATACATTTTCATTCCTCAAAACCTCTGCTGAAACATAAGTCCCCGATCATCATAAACATCCATTGAGAATCTGATTTAGGATCTCATTTGAAGCACCTTTGCCATCTTGGAGTAATAACCGAAGACATAATAAACCCGGAGTCCATTCCATCATGGAATAAAAAATTTTGATCTTATTGAGTAATCAATGTCTTACTCCATAATGTTTATGGAGCAAAACAAGAAAACAATAGCCTAACAAAGGAATAAGGTCCTCTACCAGCAGAGCTACAGCCCTTGTTTTTGTGAGACTTCCTGTTTTGTAAAGCTTGACATAATCAATATAGTATGTCTAAAGAAATTTCTAGCCAGAAAACTTCTCGATGGTTTCTCATAACAAATTTGGAGCTTCCACTATTCTCTGTATAAATTGTCATTCCTTGATATCACAGTTGACAAAGAAAATCCGAAGAAATTGGACATTCACAAGGCATTTTCATCATTAAGATTGGCAAGGATTGCCTTTTGGGTGGTTTCCAAAACTGAAAAGCATTTCCATGATTAAGACCGACGAGGTGTACCTCCCGGGTGTGTTTCTGAAAGTTGTCTTGCACCAGAGTTCCAGATAGTACTCAATATGAAGAGAAGCAGAAGTCCTATTCTGACCGCCATCGTGCCTGAAAGACCAGATCCATTATAATCTATGACAAGCACAGGTTATAAACAGGCGAATTTAGCCCTTCTATCCCTGCTCTTATCTCTTGCCTACTGTCAAGTGCGTAATTGAATTTCAAGTCCACAACCTTTTTTTTTTATATATAAGCAATGTCATGTTCATAACTTTGAGAAGGTAAGTGATCTACAATTTCCCTTTCACAGAAAAATGAGAAACAATCTTGAGAGCGATGGAAGCTCAATCATCCGATAAGAATTCACACCTAAACTGCCCTCATTTAAGTATCAAAACGGAACAGATTGAGCTGAAGCAAGGCGATCGAAGACACTTCAATTAAAATCATAGTAAAAAAAGCACGTTTCGTCATCACTAATCCGATTCAAACAAAGATAATCCTTCAAAGCACATGCTCAGCAACTTGGATCTAATTTTAAGCATGAAGATACTTGTGTCGACTTCAAGCGAACAACAAAACCAATTAGAGGTTTAGGGGGGAAAAAACCCAAAGCAGCGCTGATAAACGACACCCGGATTCTTCTTTATCCGAATTCTCGACAAGTTAACCATCCCCCATAATCCCAGCAATCAAGAAGTCTGATCTGAATCGAATAATCCCCCATAAACCCAACAACCAATGGGTCTCATCTGATGGGAAGAAATAGAGGGGAATGATGGAAACTTTCAAAGTACGAGATGGTCCCAGGTAATCAAGAACTGACGCTGGTAACACGGGAGATTACCTGCCAAGACGAGCCCTGGACACAGAGAGACGACAGCGAATAACTTGAGATCGTCGGAATGGGCAGAGCCGTGGAAGAATTCTCTTTATCCCTCCGTCGATTATTCTATTTTTCTTGTGTGTTGCTTCTCGGCAAGGCAACCGGTGAATTCACACAACGTCAGCCTCCTCGAGTTTAGGCTATCATCCTCAACTTCGACCCCTACGATAAATCTCAATATTGAGAGATCCTCATCAAGAAAAAACAAAGGAAAATTAACTTAGGTTCTCTAACTACATTTTAAATGGGTGATCTTATGATTAATTCTTATATTGAGAGGATTGACGAAAAGTTTTTTATGAATTCTGTCCGACTGCGGATCAATCTCAAAATTTTGTTTCGGCTGATCTGGAATACAGTGTAGTACAAATTAAAAGAAAAAAACAAAGGAAAATTAATTTTGGATATTCAATGTATTTGTCCAAATCCTTTCTCATTAATTTTCTCCGTCTATATTATATTTAATATAAAATAAATTGATATAATATTTTTAAATAAAATAAAATTTTCCAAAATTGGAGAAAATGGAGAAGCCCTCCGTGGAAGAGGAGAAGAGGCTGCTAGGGGCCAAGGGCTCCAGTAACCATCACCACCGGCAAGGCCACGGGCAACAACAGGAGGGACATGGACATAACCATTTGTACTTTACAATATTTAACATGATATCAAATCATATATCCCGACAACTTCTCATCGTGAAATGTGACATTTGCACATAACCAGCAACAACCCTACCGTAGGGGCAAAAACTGAAAAGTTTGATCAAGATTGTGCGCTGTAACAGGTTTCTCAGCATCTGTACTGATCAGCGCTCAACTTCAACTTGAGATTAATAAAAAAAAATCTCCAGACCGTGAACACATTCTTTTAGGCCGACATGTAATTTCCGGGGAATCTTACGTCTCTTTAACTCGAACAACGGACCAACAACATTACAGTGTCACTGATAAATCAATCTGAGCATAGACACACAAGCAAGGCCCCCCAGGTTGAGGAACCAGACAGTAAGAAAACCACCAACTGAAATGACTAATAACATCGCAGCATAAGTTAGCGCTAGATTCAACTCAGTCACCTGACTGAACTTCATTTCAAATTATATACTGGCCTCTTCTTATTCTTCTTCTTACTTTGCTTGACCAACAGCAATGAGAACCGGGCAAACCCAAACTTCTTTCTCTTCGAAGGCAACTGTTGTTTAGTCTGATTCTTGTCATTCTCTGACTTCTGAGTCATGGGAGAATCGTCATTCTGCTTAGCGAGCATTTGACCCAGTGAAACCCTGCGCTTCACGGGTTCCTTGGTCACCAGTTTTCCTCTTTCAAAGTCTTCTGCAAGAAGCCGTTTCTGGCTCAGTATTTGCCCAATCGAAAGTGTCTGCTTCAGAACCGGTGCGGGTTCATTAGTGGGCTGGTTCAGTACATCTAGATCAGCTATACGAGGATCCCGCCTGTAGTGAGACGAGCAAGAGTTCTTGAACTTTGTAGAGTTATGCAGGGACCTCCTTTTACGGCCATGCTCAGATCTCCATTCACGGAGGGCCTCTTCCACAGCAATCTTTCCTCTATTGGCAGCCTCAACTCGATTCAGAGCTTCCTGCAACTCCTTTTTGCTCGTTTTGACTTCCTCAGTAGCTTCCTCCAACTTCTTTAACACGTCTGTCTTCCTCTTGTTTGCCTCATCGACTTGAAGCATCGCATCCAACACTCCACTGTTGGATTTCTCCTCTGCTTCTCGGGCTTTGCTAACAAGGGCAGAATACTCTTCAAATGTAATTGTCACTCCATCAGGCCTCTGCATATGCACATTCTCGGTGTTGGACAAAGCTTTAATTTCTGCAAGAGCCACAGCTTCAGCTGCCCGGCCTGCTTCTTTGATCTTCTTAGCCGCGATAAGCCTGACCTCAGCTGTTTTAATTCTATTCTTAGTCTGTTCAATCTCAGAGATCGCCCTCTGAACCTCTAGCCTTGCAATCTCCCCCACTTTCTTGAACTGCTCGGCCTCAGAACTCAGCCTGTGCAGCTCTCTTGTAAGATCTGACGGCTCGTCTGACCTGCCCTGAGCTTCTACATCTTTCACAATTTGCAGCTTAAGCCTCGTTTGGCTGAGCTCTTCTTCAAGGGATGAAATTTTCGAGGAATTCTGGGTCAACCTCTCGCGTGTCTTCTCGAGTGAGATTTTCTCCTTCTCGAGCTTCCTGTTGAATGACTCCACAGAAGCTCGGATATCAGCAAGATCAGTGGTGGTCCTTGTAAGATTTAACTTAGCTTGCTTCAGCTCCATCAGGATTTTGCTTGGAGGAGCAGAGACCACATTAGGATTTTCGAAATGGTTCTCCTTTTCAGCTTCCTCGGCAGCTGGATCGTCATTTTTATCCATGGTATTAGACTCTATAACTGTCTTAAGCTCAGAAGCTTCATTCTGCAACCTTATCTTTAGCTCCTCGACGGTTTGTTTTGTCGATTCCAGCTCTTTCAGGACATCTAACGTTTCCCTCTCCTTAAGGACGAGATCTTTCTCCAACTGAGCTGTCTGTTCCTCCAGCTTCTCTATGTCAACCTCTTCTGCACTCTACAGACATTTTACATTACAATAGAAGATTCAAATCAATTGTTTGAAAGGCTAGAAACTTTCACTTGATTGCACTACAATGAATACAAGCATAGCTCACGAAAAGCAGATTCCTACATTTCACACACATTCACAAGGACCAACATTTTCGACATGGATGGTTGAGGAATCAGACGTTTTACAGTACAATAGAAGATTAGAATCAACTGTTTGAAAAGGTAGAAAGCATAGCTCACGAAAAGCAGATTCCTACATTTCCCACACATTCATGCTCAATGCAACCAAGTATCAAATCCTAGATCCAGCCACAACCTAAAGAACTCAGAATCAAGCTGTTATTGTAGGCGAAGAATTCAAAATACCTCGAGGTCGGGAGACTTCTGATGAGAGGGTTTCCAGTAACCAATCCCGCCGAATCTATTTACTGCCTCCTTCACGGACTCGAAAGGCGCCGAGGTGTCGATCTCCGACCTCAAGCTACCTCCTCCTCCTTCCTTCACCCCGCCCATTCTCGCAGCAGGATCAAGAGTTAGGGTTTCCGCCATGGAAGAAGAGAGGAGAGCAAAAGCACCAAAACACCGAAATGACAGTGAAACAAACGATTATGTCTCACTCCCCAAGACCATTAAATGGGCAAGCAGGGCAAGTGTTTCAGCTAATTTGTCTCACGCTCTGAATGCTCTGATAATCAGGAAGAAAGAGAAAAAAAAGTACGTAAAAAGCTGACTATCCGTTACCCATATTTACTCTTAGTTCGACTTCTCTCTGATTTTTCATAAATTTTTTAAGAAATTGTAATTATAATAATAAAATTTTTTTTTAATGTGATTCTGGGAATCAAGCCTGGATTGATACTGCTGCCCACGGCGGTAGAAAAGCTCACTATCCGTTTTATGGCCATTTCGAGCTGAGTTCCCAAAATTACCCTTACCGATGGGGGGGAATTACGGAGTTGGAGCCGTGGGATGATTCGTTCGGGGTCTGATCTGATGCCCCTATGATGGAAAGTTAGACGGGAGGAATCGAGGTGGGTCCCACTGAGATGATTGAACGGATTCAATTTCAGATCCATCAACGGCTACTCGGGATTTTTCTAATTTCCCACGCGCGAAAGGCGCGTAAAAAGAGAGAGTTTCTTTTCTTTTCTCCTACATTTTTGAAGCGGGCCGTTGAACATCTGCGTTTGGGCCGGGACCGGTTTCAAGTTTTGGGCTGGGCCTAGATCGACTTCCATCTTTACTCAATCTTCCTTCAGTGTACTTAGAGCCTCATTTGCAATTTCCTAGGATATGCTCTTTCTTTCTGTCCTGTATGTGTGTATGTATACATATATATGTGTTGTATCACGGTTATCTAGGTTTCGTCCTACTAATCCCGACGGCTTTGTTTGGGCGCCAATAAACTCATAGGGCCGGGTAGACTCAGAAGTTCTAACTAGCCTCGGGGAATAATTTAAGATGAATATAATTCGGTTCTTCCATTAAAATGTCTATCCTTTTTTATGAGTAACTTTTTTCATTAAGACTTCTTAGTTACACATTACTAATGTTGACTATTTATTTAATTAGTGGTTTCATGCAAGTGGGATTTTTTTCCCCATTAAGAGCCCTTTCTTCGTATGAAAATTGTGGTGCTAACTAACCTAAGTTCTAGAGAGTACTATTTACATGTGATTTTGACGTGGCAACAAATATCTTCAGTAATTTGTAAACCTAGGAATGCCACGGATGGATTGATCGCTTTTTGCTCAGTTAAAAAGCCAGAGGTCTCCGCATCTAAAAAAATATAGAAGAAAAACGTAATAAAGGGCACAAGTAATTCATTGAACTCGCGATCCATTTGATTTCAAGAATGGCGCACATGGGCAGGTTTCATCCTTTAATTTTCTAAACATTGTATAAGTGTAAGGGACAGCTGCAAACCTCTGATAGATCTCCGACAATGCTATTTTTGTCGGGTAATTAAACCGAGCCCACTTATAAAGCATAGAGACGAGGTATATGCACCCCAACAATATCTACAAATAGCAATGATTGAAATACCAAAGGATACCACCAAGGGGGGTTGGGCCGAGTGGTAAGCAGCTCGGTGCCGCTTAAGGAAGTCTCGAGTTCGAGACCTCACGTACGCAGACACCCCCCTTGGGAGCCTCACCCGCCATTGCCAGGCGTGCGACCCGGGGCGACCAACGGATTAGTCAAGTATGGTTGGCTGAAAGATGCCATCTCACCGCTGGTGGGACCTGCTTGGATACCGTGGCTGGCGACCAAAAAAAAAAAGAAATACCAAAGGATACCCTGTAAGGTTATGAACACCTAAAGTCTAATGTATTACTTCCTCTGCTAACCAATTCGCATATGAGTTCCCTTCCTGAAAGGCATGTTTCACAGTAACTAGCCAATCACGATCTATAATATTGCATATATCTATAACTAGATCTCTATGCCATCCCAAGTCGACTTGCCCTTCTTTTATCGCTCGAACCACAACCTCCAAGTCCACTTCAAAGATAATCTTACTCGGTCTTCTCTCCCAAGCCAACCCCGAACCGTTTTCACTGCTCATAATTCAGCTAATATGGCACTGGTCGCACCAATATTTTGCATGAATCCGACAATGGCATTTCAATGCTCTCGGTCGTCGAAGCCAAACCCTAGCTAGCAATTAAATATGTTTTGGTAATGTTTTCCCCTCAACAGATCGATCTACCAAATCATCGGACGTAAACTGTATTTGCTCTGTACTTCATGTTGCACAGTTGATAATAATTAAAATTGTTGCACGAGTATAGTCCTGTGGAATTGAGACACGTGTTTCATTTCATCGCTCGATTCACATTGGAAGGGATCCATAGATAGCACCGGTGTATTATATTTAATTAAATCCGTGGACCCCGACGACCTCGACTGCGTAGTTCAATATCATATCTCCGGTCATTATGATCAATCGATACAATCAATTCACAGTCCGTGTCTGGGGTCCATCACTTTATTATGCAGCCATTCCGGGCCATTCAGTTATTGTCGAGTACACGAGGTGCATGTACTGTGCCATAAACAACATTGGTGAACATTTCTTAATGGTACCCGAATTCGTACGCATCGATATCCTTTTTGTTTGGCCCATCCATATGTCTCATCTACAATATACCTGCAGCATAAATTATCAGATTAGTAATTAATTAACAACCAGCAATGTGTTCGTGGGCACCATTTTTGTTTAATATGTGATACATGTCCATAAATAAGAATTCTAATTATATCGTTGACATAAGGCTTTTTTTTATATATATATAAGTAAGTTCATCATCTACCCTTCAAATTTTATTTTATTTTTTATGTTACATGGGAGGATAGTACAACAAAGGATGAATTAAGTAGGTAATGTGAAGTTTTACTAATTAGAATTGAAATAGAGACCGCTTAATTTAAAGTAGAATGTGATATTATTGTACCGATATCATGTTCTTTTCGATTTGAATCTATAGAAATTAATGGCAATAGGTCCTATCATCGGACGACATATTGTCTCAAACACGGTGTCCATATCAATTCCGAATATGCTAGAATTAATTGGATTTTGTAAATATTAGGTAGGGTGTGGCACAAGAACTTATTTATTCTTTATACTAGTGTAAAACTCGCACTTCATTAGAAAATATTGATTATTTAAGAATACAAATATTTATAATTTATTAAAATAAAATAATGGTGGAGAGAGAATGTACAATGATGTGAAGAGTAAAGATACTTCTAGAACAGATCGTACAATACGACAAGGCAAATTATTTTTTAAGTTTCTGTAGAAAGTAAAATATCTCATTCAATCTACTCATACAGAAAATAAAAACGAAGGGGAAAATAAAGGAAAGGAAAGACAGATAAAAAGAGAAGGATGATAGCATGGGAGGGTTTACGTGGAACCCATCGCACATAAAAAAATTTAAAAAAATATAAGCTGTTATGTAGAGGGGTAAAGGGATTGTCATCCCGTTTTCATAGAATAAAAATATAGATATGCACGTATGTATAATTACATGTCGGTGCATCGTGATCAAGCTGCCCGTCGTCTCTTATAAAAACCCAAATTACACAATCTACCCTCCCTCCATCAGAATTCTTCTTCATCTTCCCAATCAAAAAACCCCTAATAAGTTCAATAAAAAAAAAAAACACAGAATTGAGAGATGGTGATCACTAGAGAACACAGCCGGAAGTTTTCCTTCCAACTGATCAAGCAAGAGGATGACAAGTTCTTCTCCAAGCTCCTCTCCAAGGAGATCCCCGACTCCTCCTTCCGGGTATACTACAATGGCGCCCTCTCCGGCTCCGTCCCCTTCTTCTGGGAGTCCCAGCCCGGAACCCCGAAGCACCGCCTTGACGAACTCGCCGTCCCGCCCCTCACCCCTCCTCCCTCCTACCACCTCAAGTCAAGCAACGATGCCCAGAGGTCTTCGAGCTCGAGCAAGAAGCTGCTCAGTGCAAAGTCGAACCTCCTGAGGATCCTTTTCCTCAAGGCACGGGGGAAGAAGAAGTTGTCTTCCAGCACGAACATACCCCATGACGATGGCAGCAAGTCGGTGATCCCTCCGCCGATCCCTTCGCCGACTACTACTTTAGGAGAAAGTACGCTTCGCGAGCGGCAGAGGTTTTCTAGTCGAGGGTCTTCGTCGTCCTCGTCGGACTGGAGCTTGAACGATGGGCATCAGGGTTTCGCTGGATTGCCTGCTTCGATACTGTGCTTCGGGGCCATGAGATCGGGCGGCGTGGAGCAGCGTGGCCATGGCAGTATACACAGAACACGTGGTTTTGCATCTTAAACACTTGGGATTGAGCGAGGTAAGAATTATATATGTTGTGCGAAAAAATTTTAAGGTGAATTCAGTCCACCGTGAATTCTCTTATATTGCATATATTTTCTTTCCGGGTACACCAAGAACTAATATGAAGAAATCGTGTGATTCGTAAAAAAGAATCCTGGGTTGTCGATGTTAATGTTTTTATGCGATTCAATCGCTCGCAAATGTGTCCTATGAACACCGTTATATTATAACAATCAATGGAATTAATTTTTATTGACTTGTGATACTGCTAAACAACTTTGACGTGGTGTTTGCTGACATATAAGAATTTCACGAGTGAGAGAGACACTAAACTAAGTCAATCCCACATCTTAAAAACATAAAAGTAATGTAAATGATTGGAATCCCCCGTTGTCATTAGTTTACGTATATTAATTTAGATTTTTTTTATGTATATGAATTAAATCTTCATAGTTTCGCTACCATATTTGATACGCAGTGAATTTGGTAAAAGGCTCTAAGCTTTCTCATAATCAAGAATTCTCGTGCCAGAAATACTATAACCGGCTAGGACCATCTTTGATGTCTCTCAGTTGTGAAAAAATTTCAAATGGCATTTTCTCAGGAGAAATAGCTAATTAAATTATTTCCATTAATAATAATTAAGATAGTTTTCATGTAATTAATACGAAATTATTTATTTACTATAATATGATTGATATTTTCTCACGTCGCGTCGCGTGATGAAATAAGATTATACATTTAAAAATTTGTCCTCAATGTGGATGCCCATCACTTCCCTCTCGCAGCAACCCAACTAACAAACAAAGTTTCAAATTAAAAGGACAAACATCACTTCCTGCTGGCCCAGAAATTTATGAGCCTGCTTGGCTATTTCCTTGTGGCCCCTTCCTGCGTATCGCAAGACCAGAAGACACAGCATTGCATGGAAAAGAAAATTTTCTCGGGCAGTCACGACAGATTCTCGCTAACAAAACTGACCACATCCTTATTTCTCTTATGATCTTCTAAATTCATTCGGAAAAGAGAAATTACTGCACGGAGAAGATTTTACTTTAATTTGCACATTGTTTCCTGTTAATTAACACGGGGATGTGGAGGAAATTATATATGAAATAAATAAAAACAATAACAATAATAAAAAGTAAAATAAAGAGATGACGACGACATTAAACAGTCACTCTTTCACATACGCAGCTCTTGCTCTGCTGCCCCTCTTCATCGCAAATTGTCGGCAGCCCGTGGGATCATCATTCTTTGTAGATGATATCTTACAAAAAAAAAATTAAAAATAAGAAAGAATTGGATTTATGTTGTTATTTTAGCTATCCCATATTTATCTAAATAATTTTAAGAGAATAAAAACTTAGTACAAAAGTATCGTCTTTCATCTCCATTAATTTTTATCAATAAAATTTTTTCATATCTTTTTCCTCATAAAAGTCCATCTCCCACCATCTCTCTCTCGATAAACTGGCCAACAAATTTTCAAGGTCGCAAGTCATAAATTTTGGACTTGTGAAATTAAATGCAACAGATAATAATTCTGTGGTATTCATTTTTTCATTCATAACCATAACAATCTAGTAATCAAGTCGTTTCACTATCAGGGTATTATATATAACGAATATATCACGTAATATAGGTCATAAAATAATAAATGCCTAATATCAATATAATATTTATAATTCGTCAGATATTTATAATTTTTTTATTAGATTAAACTTCAATTCACTTGTGATATAGGTTTATTATTCGTCGGATAAATTGCAATTGAAGTGACAAAATCCTACCCCAACTGATTATTTAGGGGGACTAGTAAAGATATGAATGGGATTGGCACGATATCATGCACATTTGTGGCCGATATCATGCCCAATTTTAAATGTCACGACAAGGAAATTGCGTTGATTAAAATCTTTTTTCGTCCACCAACTAATATTCAGAAAGTTAAAATAGATATTGTCTAATTTGAGTTGTGTTAATTCACTAATGAGTAAAAATTCTTCTAATCATAATTTTTTATTTATAATATTTAAATCTAAAACCCTGTTTAAAAGGAATGAGAGTCAAATCACCTTGAGAAACCCTTTTTTTTAAAGAGAGATTATCTGAAGTCCTACATGATGAAATTATCTAGAAACCAGCAATAGAGATTGAGATGGCAATAGAGCTTGCCATTTCCGGAGTACTGGATCCAAATCTTGTTGAAATGAAGAAGTCAATAAAAGAGATGAATCTGAATGCTATTAATAGAGGACGAATCTAGAAAATTTATTTAATGTATGTGAAACTCAATAAAAGAGTAAGATGATAAATTAAAAGAGACAAAATAAGATAGTTTAATAAGAATTATACAAAATCAAGCACAACTTTATATAAGATTTCTTTAAATTTAGTTGTCTCTTGCACACCCCTTAAATCCCTCTCTGACTGAAGGCAATGTCTTAAATCAATTGCTTTGGCTGGTGCTTCTAAGCACCAAAATTTCGCTTGCATTTATAGAGTGGTGCAGATGCTTAAATATGGAGATCAGAAAGAATATGAGATAACCAAGGTTTGAATTATTCGACTCTTGATCTCAACCTTAAGCAAAGGCCTCGGATTTGGGCCTTTATAAATTGAGAAAACTCATGATGGAAAAGTTTTGTCCTATAATGAGCCGACCCAACTTAGACTAGATTAGTCGGAGAATTTTGAAATACTAGCAGTTCAGATAAAGAGAAATAATATGGGTTTGATCAGGTCAGGTGACCATCTTTTCTTCTCCTGCACCGTCTCCGTCACATCTGATCTAGCATCCTCAAAATTCTGAACATTGATAGACAACCTAGAGATTCGCCGTATGAACTTGACTGGGCTTTGAAGTACATGATGAGAAGGATTTCCCCTCAATCTATTGTTTATAAACTTGCTTTCACGATCCACATCTATTTCATCCGGAGAGAAAGGAACTGCTGGATTTTTGAACACCTGTCAACTCCCCCTACATAATTGTTTGTTCAATTTTAAGTGTTCTGAGAAATCACATATCCTCAATTCCACATGTTAACACTAGGATAGGTATTTCAGTTTGATAGGAAGGGCTGCAGTTTATTATGGGATCCATACGTGTGAGTACATCCTATCTATGTACATTTTGTTTATAATGAATTAATCACAATTACCAAGAAAAAAAAAAGAAGTACAATATCTTCCGATGATCAACTATATGAAAGAACTCATCGTAATTTATTATAAGATTGTTGACAAATAAGCAGACATCGACAAGAGGATCGCATGCTTGAGGAACACTATGACACACTTTCATATTAAATGCACAACTTTTATTTTCCTTAAAAAAAAGGAAAAATAAATATCTCGAATTCTTAGTTCAATTTACTGCATTTCAAGCGTATGTTTCCGTCGCTCCCAGTTAAAGGTTTTAAGTTCCCCATCTTGACCATGGAATTCGCAAAATCTGCCCAGAATAATTTCGGATTGTACTTGTAGTTCTTCACTAGCTGATCCGTCGAGACGCCACCAAACAATGCCTGATCAGAGTGCAGGAGTCCCTTGTAAAGTAGCAGATTAGAGAAGTATGCCGTGTCAAAACGGGCTGGTGTAGGGTCGAGCCCAGCAAGGTTCGTATCCCCATTACCAGTAGCCCGTGGGCAGACTTTCTTGAGGTTGTTCGCGAACTTCAGGTCTATGTTGGATTCGCTGTAGATCCTGTCCCTGAAGACGCGACACTGAGCGAACCCTAGTGTGTGGCCACCAGAGAGGGCAACGAGGTCCCCTACGTCGAGTCCTTGCTTGTTGAAGTTTTTGATCAACTCAGGAAGGTCCATGTCCGGTCGAGGAATATCACTGTTCGCTATATCTAGGTAGGCTTCGGTCGAGTCCTTTCTGCCAAGAAGAACTTGCCACCAGGGCCCTCCAAGCTGCATATACAAATTCACATATTATATATAGTTCATGGTTATTCAGATCAGATGTGGATCTTCGAGAGAACGAATCCATATATATATATATATAGATATCATCTGATTGTATAGATACTAAAAGAAGTATAGTTCTTACTGCGACAACAGAATCTCGAGCTGCAACAGCCAAGATGTCAGCACAAGAGACCACGGAGTGGCCGCAAGCTTTGTCCACCTCGTACTTAATTTGGTCGATCACCTCGAATCCTCTGGCTGATGCTGCATTAGGCCCGGCATTTCTTTCGCTGTTGGGGGTGGATTCGTCCAGGAGAATGGAGGCATCGCAACCCTGATGAACGTTTGAAATTATCATATCAGAAACACATCGAGCAAAAACAACCCACCATCACCACCATTGTATCCTAAAAAAGGAAGAGTAAAATGATGGCTACGGTAGATTTCATACATGTACGAAGCAGTCGTGAAAATGCAAGCGGAGGATAGAGGCGCCCATGCGACGCTCCTTCTGCACAGCGGCCTCAATGGTGCGTTTGATTGTTGGCAAAGCCGAAGGGCAGATTTTTGCGTAGTAATCATACGTGAGTGAAGCGGAGATAGTTGTGGTTGCAGAAGCGAGGAGGAGAAAAGCGAGGAGGATGTTCAGTGGACCCGGAGCCATCAAGGAGTTGATGGTTCTGACAAAGCCGGGGAGGAGTGTTCTTGCTTGCTGTGGGGATCGTTCGAGGTTTTCCTCTGGGGGTTAAGATCGCTTGAGGGTTTTCGTGGAGGTTAAGAACAAGCAAACCATCTATTTATAGTAATTTGTTATGATGAGGCTTAACATTAGGGTTTTCGCGTGACGAAACGATCTGTGGAAGCTAATTGGACTTGGCCAAGGTGACTATGTCCGGATGGATGACTAATATAACTCAGAGAAAATATGTTATGAAGGTACGGATGCTTAGATTAGGAAACAATTTGACAATGTCCAAGGGGTTAGTTAGAAACCGCGGATTAATCCATTGCTTTAGCTTTTCAATCTACTAGCGCGAATATACGTTAACTTATAATCCAAGCAATCGAAACTTATATAAAAAATAATTTCTACGTAACGAGATAAGTCGGAGAAAAATAAAGTAAAACGGACCCGTTAAAACTTTTATTATTGGATTAAAATAAGGAATAATAATCTCAATTTCTAACCGGAGATATCCATATCAGAAACTGAATTGCGATATAAATTATAAATATTTAACGGATCACATAAAATTTTGTTGAATTTCTGCGTTATAAAATATTTTTAATGTTGGATACCATATCAATGAGTTTAAGGTCATAGGTGGGACGTATAAATTATATTTTGAAAGTCCAGTAAATCGTACATATTATGCGCCAACGTGGATAACGTGTCGTAATCCTCCATGGCAACCAGTCTATTCGAAAAAAAAAAAAAAGCATTGTCAACAATTTTCTCACCCCAAGATCGAAAACAAAAAAAGAGAAAATGACAAGATGAGTCATATATATTTGTCAATTCTTACATGCGAGTTCTAAATATTTCAAAGTGTTGAATAAAATCCTAGATGTTATCCGCGTTGCAATATCGAGTCATCTTTCCATTACTTATCGTTACTTTGAACTGAAGTGTATCGGTATCACATCAGCTTAAAGTAAAGGTAGGCAACGAAAAGGACTAGATATTACAATGCGGATAATATATAGGACTTGATTTAACACTTTAAAACATTTAGAACTCGCTCGTAAGAATCGACAAACATATAGGACTCTCAGTTTTATCTCGAAAAAATATTTTAAATTATCTTTTAAAAAATGCGACACATGCTTTCCATATTGGACTTGATCCTCTTTTATTTGAAAATATTGTTGGCCCGCCCTACCTCATTTTTGTATATATTTTTTAATTTAGTTCAATGCGCTCGAGTTTACATCACATACCCTACAAAAGCAAAATTTTAAATTATCCGAGTCATATAGAGGACCAAGTCAGCATGCACGAGTGAGCCTGGGGGGTTATTCATGCCTATCTCGAAACCCTAATAATAATCAACTATTTGAAAAATTCGTATATGATTAGCTAAGACAATTGTAATTTTAAAATGTACAAACAAATGTCAACACCTACTTTGTACTTTTTATGTACCGCCCGAAACTTCCCATGGTTTGACCTGGTAATTAACTATATTACAAATCAATTGTAGTTTTCATTCACACACGCATCAAATTCTTAATTTAACCTTGATTAATTTATGTTCGAGTCGGTCAATTCATGAATAGATAAAACTCTCACGACGATGAGTTTATTTTTTATTTACAAAATATTCGAATGTGAGAACTTACGCGAGAGAAAGATGTATCGGCGAGTAGCGTTCTCCCGCTTGTTGGAGGTCAGCGTGGCCTGATCGAGCGATATTTTTAATCACATCAAGGCAAGTAGTCCAATTTGGACAAAAAAGAACGCAGCATATTGGTTGAACTGTCTTGGACTCGGTCACCGTATGAAAAAAAAAATGCATTTCCTTCGGCATCATTTTATTGACATTTCTTCCATAAAGGGAAGGAGTATCGATGTACGTACATACCCTTTAAGATCCTTGGAATTTCTACAATACTTAAACGAGAATGTACCCGATGGATAATCATGGTAACCGTTACAATGGTGGTGGAGTAGGGTTCGATCTCGTATCGATGTTAGCCCGTCGATATATATGATTGGGTTGAACTTGTATTAAGGTCTAGTTGACAACCTTTTTTTATTGGATTTGAATCACTAGCACTCAGATGTTATATGAATTTCTGATTGATCAAACTCGAGTCCGATTGGTTTATTAAGTGGTAAAACTCTCTCGACATGAGTTTTTTTCTATTCATAAATGCTCGAATACTAGACCTTCATTTAAATAGATCAAATATTAAATCACTTGAATCAATTCATGTCGGTGAGGAGGGCTCCTTTTATTCTTATTCAAAGTAGCCTCTTAGGGTTCCATCGTCTTTCAAAATCATGCCGTGCCCTTAATGGCCCTCTCCTGGACGGTTCACGGTCTAATTCTGATTGCCATGTTAGGGATTGGACCCATAGCAGCCGGGTCCAATTCACAGTTCAGGAGTACTCGGGCTTTAACGGGCTCCAACTCTCCATGTTAAATGGGCTTTAATGGGCTTCGATCGCCTATCAAATTATCATACGTAATTTTAAATTTACATATGTGTATGACCTCCAAAACATAGTTATAACAAGTGTGCATACATATCCGGCAGTATGTGAGACCAATTGTGGGAGTGACGATACTTAAAATGTTGCACAACCAACGAAGGACATTTTAAAAGGTTTTCACTCTCAAAATGTTCTCAATTCGATTCTCATTAATGAAATTTCTAGTACGTAGACCTTTATTTTTCTTTCTGATGTCCCTTATAAACTCATGTGCTCCTATTCAACCGAAAAAGAAAGAAAGAAAGAAAGAAAGAAAGAAAGAAAGAAAGAAAGAAGAGTTGTTGCTAATTCATGAGCGCCGACTAGCATGAACATGTAGGTAGCTGATGACAACCTGTGCACAAGCAAATTGCCCGCCAAGTCGGGAGAAATTATATACATGTATACACATGCACACATATAACATTTTTCGGTGATAAAAGGGGCATATAAATCTAGTGTAATGATAGAGAACAAATATAAATAATTAAGAAGCACGTAACTCTCACGGTGAGAATCGATTTCCGAATCTCGAGATTGTGAGTCGGAGTCTTGTACCACTGCACCAATGCCAGATCCTCGGAATTATGACAACATCATTAATTTTATTTCAGGGGCCGACCAACCAATCAATCATGTAATCGTCGGACATTCTCAATATAAATATCTCTCCCAACAACTTCGTGCGAACAGCATTGTCAATGAACCAATCCCTTCCTCGAGTAAAAGCAGCTGGCAATAATGAATCAATGACAATTCCCATGCCTCCTCTCCTTAAGTGGAACCATATAATAACGCGCAATATATGCATAGTTGACTGCGGATTTAGCAATTAATTAAGCATTGAAATAATCCCTAATCGGGAATTGACATATAATTAGCATATGCATGAACTTGACAATTTTTTCTTAATCAACTTCCAGCGTGTCGTCACAATTATTATATATGTAAACTGAACGGAAATCAGTGCGATACTGAAAGTTTTTCCTTTCAGTGTGTGCATCGTCTGTGATCATCTGATCGCGAGGGTTTATTTTCGAAATCAATAACTTGATCAAACATGTGAGCTCGAAGGTTCATGATTTAGGAGCTCGAACGTCACTTCAACAGGCTGGTGATTACGAATTCCTTTTTGTCTATTTTTACGACACAAATGGTTTTTATGAGAATGTTGTCACTCCCTCACCCACTTTTTCCGCGTCTGGGCAAATTCATATGATTCCACTGCAAATTGTAGTTTCACATCCAACAGCGGAAAACTAAAGCCGACCGGGGCGGACCACCGGAATTAGGACCAAACTCGGCAGCCATGTTTGCTATAGAATAAAATGAATATAATAGATTTAAAAATATAAAATAAAATATTATATCAATTAATGAACTTCAAAATTGATCTTGAAAATGTCAAAAAATGGATTTGATACAAATTTGATTAAAGTGGTGAAATGAGTTTGCATGAATTTCAGAAAGGGTATGTTCGTTCTACTAAATTTACTAAAATATTTCTATACATATCAATTTTTAATATTACAATTGGATAAAATATAGAACAAAATATTAAAATACCCATTTCATTAGATTACATTTCATTCTCGTTTACCAAACATAATTCCTTAAATTTCCTACTCAAGCCATTTTTTCGTGTGACCTAATATCCAAGAAACATATCAATTTTTGGTTATTTATCATGCATGTGATCACAGGTGAATTGTTCGTGAATCCAAGAAAAACGGACTATAATTTGTTATTAAAAAAAAAACACGGAATAGAGATGTTCCCTTCATGTCGAGATCTTTGCAGTTAACAAATGGAACTTAGAGGAGAAGGAAGTCATGAAACCTTGAAAATGTATGTATTCGTATACATGTATTTATATAGGCTGCTCAACACTGACTGATTAGCTTTCACTCCAATTCTTAATGGCTTGCAACACCGCTTGTTTCACCGCTTGAGCGTCTACTCCATCTTTCTCTTGATCCTAAGGGGCAAAACAAAGATCCATCATCAGTGAGCTATACATGTACATATACATATACATTACAGCTAACAGAACTGATACTTACTCATCAGTTTTATGCATTCCAATGGCAGATATAAACTTAATTTTCTATATATGCAGGGACAGCTCTGTCTTGTTTTGTGCCATAAATGATGATTATGTTAACAATGCTGTCAAAAGAATGTTCTTAGTTGGTTACTCATCATAGGTTTGTACAGCAGAGCAGAAGTTCCTGTGTTCAACAGCCATTCGAATCACGAGCAAAGGAAAAACCTAACTAAAGTCACAAGCATTCTGTCCGGCCCACAGGCCTCCAACGGTAACAGTAAAGTAAGTATGTCCTCCATAAAGGTCTAAACGTTCGGTAGATTTTTCTTGACTAATATGCGGTGAACAGCACCATCCCCAAAAGCAAGCTTCAACCTAGCTACTAGTAGGAAAATCAATTAACATGTTGTGACAGTCTCTATTCCGTGTTTCCGGAGCTCCTGTGAGTCAGATGAATTCTCCATATATATGCTAATAGAAGTTTGCTGATCAGAATGGCAAGGTGCTGGAGCTCATGATGCTGGGCAATCTCGAACGAAAAAGAGGAAAATGCGTGCAGCTGCTGGTGGTGAATTATGCCAAATAAGGAATATCAAACTCTTCATTCAATAATCAAGACGCAGGAGGAATTCTTTGCTTAATTAGAAAAGGGCATAACGAGCTCCGTGACTTGGTTTTCATTGTAGGTAGATGATGGAAGGGAAGTACTGTTTTAGAGAGCTTGGGAAACTTACCTCTCCACCGACAGCTTCTAAATGGAAGCTTTCTGTACAAGAAACCCTAGCATCCGAAACATCAAGCCCCAGTTCTTCAAAAGCTTCCAGTATCGATACCAGCAATCCAGGATAATTCCTTTCCGAGTGTACGTTTATGCGGAATCCTCCTTTATCTAGGGTTTCCACATCGACCTCCTGAAATCAATCAAGGATAAATCGAAAAAAAAAAAAACTTATTCCAGTTGATGCAGTTAGTCAGTCAGCAATTGAGCGTAATCTTTTCTAGTTACAGTGACAAAGGCATCCACTGTACCATGGGTAGATTTTGATTAGATGAAGTTCCTGAACTACCGATCTCTTGGTTCAGTGTTTCCACCCTTTTCTTCAACTCCTCGATGTATGTTGTCGCTTCTACAATGATCGAGGTCGTATTTTCCTGTCGAATTACACTAGTTAACATGCGAGATCGAAGAGCTGATCAACCTGCAAGTTTAAGAATTGATCTCACGGATATTTGAACACTTGGAATTCACGTACGTGTACAGCCAGCAAATCTCAAATACAACCAATCCAAATCCAATTGATCTCATCAAATCCATCCAGTAATTAAGCACTTGATATACACAGAGTAATCAAGTTCCGATTAATTCTACAATCAAAATCAAACTATCACCCGAGAGGAAATGAAACACCTCATTTCCTTATATACGTATATATGTATCATCGCGTATGGCGTTTCTCTGGGCATATGTAAACTATACATAGGAAGGAAGAAACTTCACGGCTACTTACTTGTACGTCGAGAAATTAAAACCAGGTGATAAATCAAATATTACCGAACGGGAGTGAGTAGCAGCACGGAGCTGCTGAAGCTTTTCGTGCAGCACTGCTCGTTTTCGATTGCCAGAAGACATAGGTTAGTCTAGCGTTCTCGAATTCCCGGTCTTCTTCCTCTTCCTCCTCCCAGGCCGTCGCTCTGGTTTCTCTCCTCCAATCACCTGGAGAGTAGAGAGATGTCATTTAAATAGCAAGGAGAGGGGCTCACAAACCTAACTCAATGTGATCTTTTGTTTGTTTTCCTGCACGAGGGGCTCAGCTCTCCCTGTGCAACCAATAATATAACATTGTCACTTTCCTATAATACATATCTAGTGTGTACTTGCTAGTTAATTACCACATTACCCTCCGTATCAAAGGACACCAAGCTTTCTAATATTAATGGGAACTATTATCCCTTTCCATTTGCTCTATCGTATCATAAATCTCCGGAGATTCGGTGACTAGGAAAAGCTATCGATTTAGAAACGATAAGAGAAAGAAAGATGGAATGGATACACCGACTCTTTCATCAACAAAAATCGTATAGAAAATCCCTTAATTTTAAGAATAATAACGATGCCTCTATATCAAATTACTTTCTCCCAATCTTCTATATCTTTTAAGAATTCTTCGATGAATTTTTACATTTATCACGTCAAATATATATATGTATTACATTTGCAACAAAAAATGAATCGGATGAGATGAATATAATCTATGAAAATGATTACAAATTATGGAACACTTATACAATGCGTGGAAGAAACAAAACAACATCGAGACGAAGAATCATGTTTGTAGGACAAGTCTTGTGATCGCTCTTGTCTTGCTGGATTCAGTCCGGTGATCAACGAGGAGCATAATATATATATACACACACACATATATGTATGTATATGTGTTTCATCTCCCAGCAATAATTTCCGACCCACTACCTCGATCTCTTATATTTGTTCTTTTATGCGGTGATGTCTGTGGTTTGGCTTCTCCGCACGTAATTTAATCCGTTCAGCAAAAGGAAAAAGATGTCGTCCAAATTAAGAGAAATGGATTTTAGTTTAATAATACTACTCTCAACCAAAAAAATATTATTGTCAATTTGGTAGTAAGAGATTTTAAATTCAATTATTATTATGAATAATTTTTCGTATAATTTTATACCCATCTTTATTTTACCCCTATGAATTTAGACATTTTTTATAATCGAAAAAAACTAAAACTAGCTAGCTAATATTGTCATATATATAAACTTTATTATTATAAATTTAATTAGATTATTTAAGTGAAATATAATTATGATTAAGTGGCCCGCATCAATCATTACAAAAACATACATAAAGTACAATTATGAGTCTGTTGGCACTAATCAGGAAATTGGTGGATGCAGCGGTGACATTTCCATCCATCTCCCTGCAAAATTCTAAGTTTGATAATACTTTTCTTAATTTTATTTTTTAAAAGTTTTCCTAAAGAAATTCATTTATGGGATCCCTCGTAGAACATGTCTTTGCTTTGCCTTTTAAACTATGTGTACCATTTACAAGATCCTCTTAGGTACTTTCTTAACATATCAAATCATTCTTTACTTGTTCCTTTCTTAGCCAAAATGATTTTTTTTTAATTCCCAAATGGTCCTTTCGAGGAGCAGCTTTAATTAACTTATGAAGCATTTTGGTTGATCGACTCAATGGTCTAATTGTGTCTGAAAATTTAGGAATGAATTTACAGACTCAGAGAAATTTATACTATACATATTGTATATATACATTTTGTGTCAAAGTTCTCACTTTTATTTAATTACAGGAACTAAAATAAGATTAAAAAAAGAGAAATGAATGTACATAAGAAGCTTATCAGATGAAAACTGTATACAAGATCAACTGATCTTAGGTCGGAAATATATGTCAATGCACTAAGCATCCTTTTTCAATTTGATTGATTGAGATGATGGTTCGACTTCGACATCTCTTTTCCTTAAAAAGGTCCCTAGTTCAATTTTTTAATGGAGAAAAATCACATTGACATAATTTTATCTCCTTAATAGTTCGATCATGCTTAAATCTAAATTAGTTCGAGTTCGTTGAATTTTCAGATAATAGGGGGAAATTTTTTTTTCCAACACAGCCGACCTCAATTATTCTAGTAATTAATTTATATCATGAATAGATAGATATAGGACCACAAAACCACCTCCCTCACCATCTTCTTAATTTCTTGGTCCCTAATCTACAAGCTTCACTTATAAGGTGCGGGCATGTATCGATCAAGCTATCAGGATGAGTTAAGTTACCATCAAATCCTCATAAAATATATTAGATTTTAAGTAATTATCTCACATCCCTATCTGGAAAAAAAAAAAAGAGAGAGAGAAGAATTTTAATATTTTGATAGACTGATAATTAATATTATCACACCCTCGTTTACACGGAAACCTTTTAATATATAAAAAAATGCAAATATATTAATATTTATCTCCACATTTTCTAAAGAATTTATAGACTTGTCAATATCATTACTCGGGATCATATTTTTCCTATGGCTACAAAGCTACAAAATAATGCAAATATTTACGTGTGCGACATTCAATCGGGCCACCATATATATACAACGGTTAGCGTGACAAGCACGACTTGTCGATGCAAGTTGAATATCTTGCAAAATGTACTTTCCGATTTCAAATCAAATTAATAGTAGTGTTATAAAGCAGCACTAGCGTTTTATCTCCTAAAATTATACATAAAATATTTAATATTATTATACAACACGATAACATTAAAAAAAATGAAATTTAAACAATGTAACATAAATGCATTATAAAAAAATATTATACTAAATATAAAATTGTAAGGGATTAAAGCTGAAAAGAAGGCTTATGGGATCAAGCAAATATAATTAATATCCAACAGCTTATATTTTATTCTTTTAACTTCGTAAGACGAGACTCAATTAATTATTTGAACAATTATTTCATTATTAAACAGTTAAATGATAATCAGAGGTTTCGAATCCGATTATCATTAGTAAAACTCTCTACATTTATTTATTTTTTTCCCAATTTGAGTGCATAAGTCTCATTTTTTATTTAAAAAACTATTTTTATTTAAAAAAAAACTATGTAAAAATGAATCATATGGTGTGTGTGTGTAATTGGCATGCAGGAGGATGTCGAATTTTGGACATAATTGGAAAAACACCCACCCCCCACACACGCACTCATATGTATGTATATGTATATGGGACGAGAAAAGGGACATTTTGCTGCATCAGAGAGAAGAGGACACACAGAGGGATATAATTCCCGTGAGAAGTATTTGGAGTGATTGACAGCTAAACGAAAAGCCCTTTGATGAAATGTTGGGTCCTACCCCGATGCCTTCGACAAGCTCGTCTGCAGGAGTACTTTACGCACATTTAGTATATATCTATCTATATCCACAAAAGTGTGGATATATATTAAGGTATTGTTTGATTTGATTTGATGAGAGCTCTTCCACTAATGTTTATCTAGATATATACAATCCCGATATTGATATGAACGGTAGAAAAATCTGTCGAGAACTCAAGGTGTATTTTATGATGCATATGCTTTTTGAATTTATTTGCATATGGCTTAAAATTTATCTCATAAATCTACTAATATAGTTAATTTTTGCTGACTTATGACGTTCTCGAACAATGCTAGTATGGTATCCTGTATCATACAAAACTTTCTCCTACTTGCTCGAAATTCTTAGACGTTGATCTTGTAAAGCCAAGACTAACGATTCACTCGTAAATCATTCTAAACCGGTACACAGTTAGAAGAATTCAGATGGGATTAATATATGGGGATTGATTTTTATTTCTGCATATCCAAAATCTTGATTGTATAACGCGATGCTTTACCTGAAAGGAAATCAAGTAAGATGAAGTGTCAGTTCATCAAGTACACAGAGAGAGGGAGAGAGCTAACGTGAACGTGTGGATGTGTTTAATTTGGCGGAAACTAGCATATCACTTAAGTGCGAAAAATAAAGTTTGGTGTAATAATATTATCAACTTTAATTAAATTAAAATATTTTAATTTTAATTTTTATTCCTGTAATTGTGCTATTTTTTTGATTTACGAATCTCGAACGAAAAAAAATTATTAGATGTGTTGGGAGTGTATGATCCAAAATATATGATGTCCCAATTTTCTCTCACGAGCAGATTCTTCCCTAAAGGAAAACGCGTTTACCCCACAAATATATATCACAAGCATCTCTTTCCACGTACTGTGTTGTCTCCCTGTGCTCTCTCGTTCTCCTCTCCTTCTTCTTCTTCACCTGATGGATCACCAAAACAGATAAGACAAGCTGATAACTGTTCCTTAGGATGTCTCGATGTTCATCGTACGTCCACTTGGGTCTCAAAACTCCCTCCCATGTCCAAAGAAAAACTCTTTGACTGAGAGACTCCGATCAGTTAAATTCATTCCCACGCTCCCTTGACGTCGTCTCATGATTATGCTCTCTCTCGCTCTCTTCTCTTGCATAGTCAAACATTCATAAGTGCTCCCGAGCAAGATCTACCTCTCCAAGGGAGTATGTTTTTTCTTAAAAATACTAATTCAAGATCTTACTTAAAATTGAAGATGTGCAAAATCAGCTCAATCAAGTTGTGTTGGTGATTTTCCTATTGGTTACTGATAAATTTAGTGGCTTTTATGATTTCTCGTTTTCTTTTAGGTCGGAACGTAGATCCTCCTATAGTTTTCTAGACATGTGTGTGTGTCAGTGTTGCGTTAATAATTACATGCTGGAAAGTAATCTTGTCTTGCAGTGATCGTAAGTGCACATGTGAATTATAGGCGGAGGGATTTGACTCGTCGTTGTCAATTTTTCATGGAACGGAGGCACCTTCGTAAACAGTTTTACACCTATTCATTCTTTGAACCATTATTGTCTTGGAACTATGCTCTCCTATTTGGAGGTCTCATGGATTTCGACTTTCATAAGTTACGGTATGTTAAGTGAGAAATTAACGCAGCCGGCCGGTTGTCAAACCGCCGATCAGGAGTGTGTGGTTACTAGAATATGCATATCTAGTGGTGCATGTTAAAATAGTGAGAGATCACGATGTGATAAATAGAGAAGGAAGAATTTGAACATATTTATGTATGTATGGGAGCTTCCATTAACTTTATACCAACAACATGTGTTACAATAGGCACGAGACTCGACATTTGATCGCAGTGTCACGGTCTTCCTCGACAGTTAGCGATCGAGTTTACATATGGTAATGATGTCTCCCCCGAGTCTGGAGTTACTGTACTCATGAACAAGGGCAGGCATGCATGGCTTTTGCACGGATGTCAAACCATTGATGTGCAATTCACGTCCATCGTCAAGATACGACTGCAACCTGGCTTGGAATTCATTGTTTGGACTTTGGAGGAGACAGTGCACACACACACACATATATATTATCGTGTGTGGGAGTATATAGAATGTACGTAATAATGGAGGGGGGATATACACTCGGCTGCATATGGCTTGTTTTATATCAAGTTTTGTCGTCCTAGCTATGTCACCTTATTGGCTATCATTGCGTGGATGACAACTATATAATTTAATAGGGTTTGGGATTGTTCTTCCGGAGAAACTCTCGTATGTATCAGAAAAATCATATAATAATACTGATATAATATTATAAATTAGTAGAATTAAATTATTTTTAAGATTATTTCTTATTATTTAAATTTTTATTAAGAAAAATTTAAAATAACAAAATTTTATTGAATTTTAACATCACATTCAACATTATCATATGAAATACTGGTTACACAGTAGCCTGTCCTCGTTTTGGGTTTGGTGGGCTAACGTACATGCATATATTTTTCAAGAAGAGTCAAAATTTTCTTTAGAAAATCTTTCAATTTTACTTCTATCAAAAAAGCTAACCGGGTACGATATTGAATTAGTCGAATAGAGAAATTGAGAAATATAAGTAATGAAAAATACAATATTCTATCAATTTAATTTTTTAGATGGACAAGAATACCGTCTCTTATAAGTATAATATTTAATATTGTATCAAAGAATCAATCTTTATAAAATCACTACAGAATTTAACATTGCACTGGAGTTATGTGAAGCCATTAGCACTGTGATCCAGCTCATCTGCCATGTCTTGCATCCCTTTTAGGGCTTGTTTCTCTATGCTACGTGAGAGGGAGATTTTGAGAAAGTCTAATCTCATATTTGACAAAATATAAGAAATTCTATGATACATATAGGCGTTTCGAACACCACTTCCTATTAATTTAGACACATTGAATCCGATACCTTAGATTTGCTATGATATTTAACACTTAAAGCCACACTATTTTCGATGAAATTTCATGAATCATCGGGAAAGATGGCGCCATCAGGATCCTTACACGTCATATTCGTTTTGGAAGATTGATTTCTAATGCGTGTCTGTTTCTATATTTTTTTTGTCCTTATAAATTGAAGTAATCATTATGCGCTCTTGGCTCGTTTGAATTGTATAACATTGTTTGTTGTTTTAATGGAAGTGTGGATGTTAATCCCGAGATTTTACAGTGGTAAAAAAACAAAATAAAGATTAGTAAGATCACAAAAATTCATGCTCTTCTGTAGACTAATTTTGGCACCTTTAGTAAATTCCAAAAGCACACGTGTTAAAATTAGTAGGTTGCATGATGATATATAATCCAACCAGATACATTAATACATATTCCATGATAGAATCGTAAAGTTTTTCCGAATATAAGGAGAAATAAAGATACTAATAAAGTCTTACTAATTAAAATTAAATCCAAAACTTTTCAAATATAGATCGAGAATCATATTACTATAGCAAATCTCACTTCAAATCCTAGGTCTAAACTGCTGTGTTTTCTTAACTTCCACTGCAAAGTGGTAGGCTTTTGAAAATTGGATTTCGTCTGTGCCCAGTAGCACGAGACGTTGATTTCGCTGAAGGATTGGCTCGATGATTCCATCCAGAATAGTCTCAGAGTCCAATCCTTTCAAGACACGTGAAATTTTGGAACAAATTAAAAGTCGAAAAAATCCTACTTGATGATTGCTAAACCAGAGGCTACCCATGAATGACACTTCGTTCCACGGTCCAGTCCTAAATGAGTAGGGATCGATCGATATCAATAGTGGGCCCTTTTTCTATTTACCATGGAAGGGGCGAACTCATGTTCATAAATAAGTAGCCGTGTGTGTGTGTGTGTGTAATATATGTGTATATATATGTGCGTGTATGATTCCTGTTGTGACGTGATGCCTGTGATTCGAGACAATGGGAAAGGGTTCACGGGTCAAGTTCAAACAAATGTCTTCTCCCCACTTAATGCATGGACATCTTTTCATTTTACTTGAGAGTGGAGAAAAACAAAGAAACTGACAGCAAAAAATTAGTAACCTCTCCATCTCTCCTTCACACACCCACAAAAATGTAGATAAATATTCTGAACAAAGAAGAAAAAACATATATGTATGGAGAGGAAGAGATTGGGAGAGGAAGAGATTTAGTTTGTAGTAGGTAGTATAACATTCCACCTTGAGAAGTCTTGAGCTCGATTCTTATAATGGGACTCTGTGCAATCATTTATTTCCCTATTTCTCCTATTTTTTCTAGGCTCGTGGACCTCCTTATAATTAATAAAGAAATAAAATAAAAAGAGAAGAGGCATACATATATACGTGCAATTCATAGCACATTGAGATTCTGGATATTAAGTGGTATATGTAAAAAAAAAAAAAAAAGTGATAGTTGGGACAGATTAGATGATAATGTCCTGTCCCTTGTGTTCAGTCTCTGCTATGTGTGCATTGGAGATTTGATTAGCTTCATGATGTTAAAGTGTAGTATTTCAAGAGATGGATTGACTTGAGGTGATTTGGTGCATCTTTTTTTTTAAGGAAAATTTTGAATTCGAGTCTTACGAATTCAGTGGATTCCTGATCAGAAGAGTTTTTACACCTTTACCTGGACAATCAATCTCTGTCTTCCACTCAATGTGTCTCTTGGTTAGAATTGCACCAAAAACAACCAAAAAAAAAATTCAATCATCCTATGTTTTGTGTGTGGACAATCCAAAGGAAGCCTAAGCCTACCATATGGGCCGTTAGTGAAAACATTCATTTGGGCTCCAGTCTGGTCTTCGACCCTTTTTTGGCAGAACATCCAATGTTGTCACTGACTTGGACATGGAGGCTGGGTGGACAGGACGAAGTAGGCTTCAGATGCAAATTAAAGTCGCGTGGATTTTGAGGTTTCAGCTTCGATTTTCATGACGTGAGAAGCTTCACAATCGGATGAATCGTATCTCTTAGTAAACCGATTATATTCAAATGTGGACTAGTCAAGATATTGATTAATAGAAATTAACTGGTTTTATACTGATCTACTTTGGTCTATGACCAAAAGGAATTGACTCAATCGAGCCATCAATCTGAATATTTCTTCATACAATTCCGGAAATCCGAAAGCTCGGAAGCTAGAACAAATGGTAAAGATTAAAGAATCAATTCCTGTCCATGCAATTCGACTTTCTGCGAACAAAAAAATTGACCAATCCTTGAAACCAAAACAACCAGAAAAATCTTAGTGCTGTCATGAAACAATTCATGGCTCTGTCTGCATTCTATCTGCTGTCAGCGGGAGGAGTACCGGTAATAGAGCTCCTCTCCCTTCTCTTCCAGATCAAGCAATACACCATGGCTCCTAGAACCAACAGTATAATGATCCCATCGGCCACTCCAACCAAGACGAGGACCCACTTCTTCAGGTTCGACTTCGAGTGACCGGACTGGGTCCCTTTAGGAACCTTGACCATGTAAGCCAGTCCTTGGGCCCGGTCAACCTGTCTGATCCCCACCATAATTCCATAAGAATAGCAATGCGACATCCCTATGTTCCCAGAATCATATAATGCTGCTAGACAAGTGCAATCCTCCAAGCAGTATTGTCTGCATTCATCCTTGCTTACATTGACCCTCTTCGGACCATCTTGCAGCACGTTCCCGACCCCATCCAACTCGAGCATCTCGAACCGGCCGCCTCCATCGCACAGATTCCCTGAGAGCCCATTCCCGCACTGTGTTGTGCCCTGCCTGCTATAGCTTAGGGTGCCAAGTCGAATGCAGGAGCAGTCATTAGAGAACGTGCAGATCCCGTACGGTCTGCAGGCTGTAGGGAGATCACAAGTAGAGTTGATGGCCTGGAAGTTCGCCAAGAACCGGGCATCTTCGCGGGAATAATAGTACAGCCCCATGTTCCCTGTGCCGTTATTCAGCGCCAGGAAACGTGGCGCTTCTTGTTTTGGTCTCCGGGATGGCAGTATCTGAGCAATCTTCTTGTGCCGATAGTCGAGCAGCTCGAGCCCTCTCCAGCCCAACTGGATGAAAGTTATGTTCCGGTTCTTTGAGGGCGCGAATTCCCAGTAGGAGTACTTGAATTGTCCGGTATTGAGGTACAGGGCAACCCGGTCTTGCTGGATCTCGAAGGAATAGAAGGAAGTTGAATTCCTGGGGAAGGAAGTCAACCGGGTGGCAACGTCAAGCCGTTGACCCCACAGCATTACCTCCGTTGGGAAATTGAAGCTCTGCCATTTAATGCTGTCCAGGGCATCCACGAGGACTAAGTTTCCGGTCTTCAGTATCTTCAACCTCTGCATCCACAGGATTGTGACTGATCACATTTTTGCTTTCAACACAACATTTTAATTTATCTAACTGATAAATAACCCAGCAAAGTGGCAATCTTGGACTTGGAGACATTGTGTACCTCAACATTCTGCCCTGATGTTCCTGTTCGCCACCCAATCTCGTTGTTCGGGCCCTTCAACCGCAGGTCCCCGTCTGCAGTCAGCTCAAGGATGCATTCATCCAACACGTAAAATCTCCAATAATGTCCGGAGTTCCACGCCTTGACGTCCCCAATGAACACCTCCAAGGAGCACGAGTACTTTCCCACCTCGATAGCTTCGACGCTCAATGCGGCTCGGAAGCTCGGCTCAGTAAGGTCACTCTCAATCAAATAAGCCCTCCCCACGAACCCAGAAGTGTAATCTGTTGGAATGGCCAGAGTGACCTGGTACCCGACACGAACCTCGGACTTGGAGGAAGCATGGTGGAAGAGAAGGATATTTGTTAGGACGAGGAAAAGGAGGAAATGGGGAGTCATGTGTTGGAGTGAGAGTTAATAGGCTTCATTTTGGCCAGTGGGGTTCGGAATTTCTGTGCCGCGGTTGGTGTTCTTCTGTTCATGGAGGATTTTCAGGAAAAGAAATTGGCGTGCAGGAGATAAAGAGGGAATGATGGAGATGGAGGTGAGTGGGGGAGGTTATGGAATTTGTATGATTGTCCCCACAGCTCCTCCCACTTCCAAAAAGGTCCATTTGCAGCATTCATTCTGCTCTGCTCAAACAAGCTTGCGAGTGATGATGATGAAGTGGGAACACTGATGAGGGAATCTCTCTGCTGATGGCGAGTCTACGATGATTACAACTCCATACTCGGTGTTATCCGACACCGTCAAGATTTTGTTCCTCGGACTAGTCCGTAGAGCACGATGAACATCTTCTCCAAACAGGTTTCGGTCTAGACCTGGTGGGGGTGAAGAGGGGAGGATGTGAAAAGACAAAGGCAGTAAATAGATCAGCTGGGAGCATGAGTGGACAGACTGTCCCATGTGGGATTGATTGATTAAGTGAGTCAGCGTTGAAATGTGCCCAGTGGAATTGGCTAAGCGCAGGGAATTGGGAAAGCTTCTAGTAAGTCAGGGGTAGGGTCGCGTGGCAAAGCTCATGCGTGGTTGGGTGGGTCAGTAATATTATTAATGATTGGCTAGTGCGGTTGCTGGTGTCCCTTTCTTTCAGCAATGTGACAACGAAAGCGAGTTAATGCTCCTCACGTGCACACTGAATGGAAGGCAGTCCGACGACTCGATCGGAACTTTTCTTGCCCCGCGTATCCACATCAGGTATCAGAAGAGCCATCGCGCACTAAACTGATATGCTAAAGCTCTCTTGCATTGAGGTGAGACCCGGGCCATAGCCGGCATTCTGTTAAGCCAGGTTAGGAAAGTTGTGAATGGGTCCTCGGTTATCAAGTTACATTGCAACAAGTTTATTATGGCTTCAACATGCGTGGCCGACCGCAATGATTGAGGGGGTTTTAGCTCGTTGTCCACTGGGCTGCTGCCTTGGATGTCAGCTTCCACCAACCTAAACTCCTTGAAAGTCACTATAAAGAAGGTTTTTTTAATGGGTTGTTGTAGTTATTACCGGTTCTGCTTCTTTTGCTGATGATGCAGTGACGTTTCATTGCACTATCCCCATTCATCATGCCCCTGTCCAACTACTATCTAATCCCGGTTCACTTTTGAATTTAGACCATGAAAATGGACCGGTATGGCCGAGCCTTGGAGTGGCCGTGTTCAGACACATTCCATCTGTCGACAACTGATTCGACTCGAACCTTAACTGGTTGAAGTCAAGTGTGATCAGCCGAGAGTGTTCGTGCTGTCCGCCGCACCGAGCCATAGTTGTCGGATCAAAGTAGGTGTTTTTTGTACTGAAGCTGGAATTGCTGGGGTTGGATTTGGGCCTGTGGTACATGCGGTTGAACTGGGTGTTGGGTTTTGTGGGCGGCCCGCTGGGTTTTGTGAACAAAGTTCGAAGTCAATAAGCCCAAGCGCAGGACGCAAGGCTTGCCACTTGACGTGGATGTGGTCATTTGTCATCCTTTCAAAACTTGTAGAGCCCGTGCTACGCATGGTATATTAACTAAATAAAATTAATTAAAAAAAATATTCATATATATTGAAGAAAGTAATTATTCATAATTAATCTTTAAATAAAAGAGTAAGAAATAATGGAAAGTGGACAGTTATACTCGACGGATTTTTATGATTATTACCCCATTTCATTCTAATATAAGGACCAACAAAATTACCATTTAGGTAGAGAGAACGTGCTGGCCTAAAGGTCGAACTTACGGAAGTAACAGATATTTCATTAATGGACGACTCAACGATTACAATAGCAAACTAAATTATTTAGGGGGTGTTTGGTTCGAATAATATTGATTTATGCGGAAAAATTGGATTACATGAAAAGTTGTCATTTTACAAAAAAAAGTAGGTTTTAATATGAAATTATCGTGTTTGGTTTGCATTTTATATTAGTAGAAAACTAATTGAAGATATAATATTATAACATTTGATATGGTATGAGATAATATAGTTTTACAATGATATCCCCACATATTTGAGCAAATAACGGGCGGAAGGGTATGTGCTGCTCGGAAATAAAAGGGCATTGAAGGGTTTTTTGCGTGGGTCCCACAAGGAAACCAGAAATGCTACCATTCTCCCCTGTAATAATCACTCTACAGCTGACTTGGTAATATTTCTTAGCTTGGTCAGTTTAGATTGCCTCCTATTTTACATCCAAACATAATAAAATAAAATGAAAATCCTTTTTTTTTTCAGTGATCGAATATAAAGTTTCCACTTTAGTGAAAATTTTACGCCCAACCAAACCGTCACTAATAAATTAAGTGATTAATAAAATAAAGAAATAGAGAATCTGACAGATAATTAAATATATCAATAACTGTATCTACTCGATATCTAAATTTTTTTATTCGTAAGTGTTGCTCTTTATATAATTATAAATGGTTTATGTACAAGTACTGGGCGGGAGGAAAGAGTACATGAACCTATAAATATAATCCAGTCCACAGACCGGACTAAAACAAAAAGCTTAAGAAAGAAAGAAACAAGATTACGTATTTGTGAGATCTCCTTCGTAGATTCGGATACCCCATCTCGTCAAAATCTTCCACGGTATCTAAACCGCCTTTATTCCGAAATTATTAATCCCCCAAGTCTCGGGAACGGTTTAAACGCTTAGCAGTTCCAGGAACACAGGCAGCTGTAGTCGGTGCCGGATGCATTAGGGACGCAAACGCCGGAGTTCTCGCCGTGCTTCTGGAAACACTCCTTCTTGCAAGCGTAGAGCTTGCAACCAGTTGGATGCAGTGTCACCGAGCACCTCTTCTGCGCCATTGCTCGTGGGACACCGTAGGTTGCTGCATAAAAATCGATGATCGATCATCTAGAAATTAGCATTGAAGAATTGGAGGGCATTGAAGAATTGATCTCCGGCGCGTCAGAGCAATCCATGAATATGTACGTATTCGTTTTAAACCAACAAATACGTACATATATACGCACGTACCTGAGATAACAAGGAAGATGATGAAGAAACTAGCAATAGACACAAGTTTTGCCATATCTCACAGTGATATAATCGATGCTTTAAATATGAAAAAGCTGTAATGAAAATAAAATCAGAATTAGATTACTATGAAAATTACCTGTGACTCTGGGGGTTATTTATATTGCGGCATGGGGGAGGGAGTCGGTGAAAAATGAGCTTGCAAATCAATCAAATCATATAAGGCAGTTACGAAATTAATTTAATTTATTATAGGTCAGTTATATTTACTATTTATAAATAAAAAAGACAATATTTATTCTGTCAAATATAAAGAAAGAAATTAGGCAAGTCAATAAGGGGTCTTTCATATAAGGAAAGAGCAACTTTACAATAAAATTAAATGAGATAAGTTGTATTCAGAGAAATCGTTGGATGTACGATCCTACCTCCTCGCGTGACGTGAAAAAATACCTGTCGGATTGTGATGAACGAGTATTTTGGTATCAATCACTCTAGCAGTCTAGCAGTTGCTCTTTTCAATAGAACAAATGTGGGTCGTATAGGAGCAATTCCTTAGATGTATGATTATATCTCACCACGTGACGTGAGAAAATATCAACTAGATTGTGACGAAAGAGCAATTTGATGTTAATCGTCGAAGCAGTTGCCTCAATATTACTAATTAAAATAATTTAATTAATTATTTCTTATCATGTCAGTGTAGGGTACGTTGATTTATAATTTTTTTTTTCACTTCTTTCCATTAAATAGAGATCGGTTCTTGTCATCTTCATCAATCACGATAGTTAAGTCACCTTTCTCGTGCACCATTATATTAAATTTTAAATTCCATCGGCCCACTACTCATAAGTTTTGGAAATTTAATGTAATATTGTAACAAATTTTTGTACATATTTGTGAAGTTTGGTGTCTTTTTTTTTTATTTTTCATAATTATCCCCCGTGTAATTTACATGTTAGAATTTATGACATGTATATGACTTCTACATTAATTATAAATTAATAATTTCCGTTATTTTCCTCTCACTCTATATCTAAGACCTTAATAGTAGAAATCTTTCGTTTAATAGTCAGATTTCTTCCTCTCACTCCATATCTAGAATTTTGGCGGAAAAGAACTGTCATATTTTTTGAAATTATAAAATTGAAAAGGTAAAATTGAAATAGTATACTAACGATTATTGAGAATGTCATGCTTCCTCCTACAAGTTAACGAATGTTAAATTAATTAAATTACAATAAGTTATAAATAACGATCTAATTATATAATTTTATTCAAGTATTTCACATTTATTTATTCCGTGCATAGTACGGGTTCATGTCTTATTACTGTATATGTTCACGCCTCGTTAGACTCGAATCTAAAACTCATGGCCGGCGAAAGCTTTGGATCAATAAAAAATCGTAGCATTTACTGGATGTTATTATATGCATGGTCCATAAACTGAGAGCAAAGAAGCTATATGTTCTTAAGAAACCGATTAAGTGCAACGTTATTCTTTCTTTCTTTCTTCTTTTTTTTTTTAATGAAAATAAGTTAAGAAGATATCAAATGATACGACACGGGTTACTCAGTTTATGTCGAGCTAAATTGATGGACACGAGAAGGAGTTTTGGTTTGATATGACGGTATTACCCTCGATCTGAGATCGAGAGTTTTTTAGATTTGACTATCGTTTTCTCGTAAGTGAAACATCCCACCCTGTCCTTTACTCTGCCTTTTCCCTATCCTGCCTAAAGAAACTCGGACGCTCGATGACACTTACATGATGCTTGGTCGGCTTCATTCACATGCGCAAAATGATCGATCGATCGATCGACAATGTTCGATAATCTCAGTTTCACAAACAGAAGCTGGTTGCTTTGCCTTTATTATTCCATAACAATTATTGATCCCACCAGTGCTTGGGAACTTCGACTACAGAAGATCGAAGAGGACTGCTGGTTTAAACACTTAGCAGTTCCAAGAACACAGGCAGCTGTAATCGGTGCCGAATCCACTAGGAACGCAAATACCGGAATTTTCGCCGTGCTTCTCGAAACACTCCTTCTTGCAGTCGTAAAGCTTGCAACCAGTCGGGTGCAGTGTCGCCGAGCACCTCTTTTGCGCCGTTGCTCGAGGGACCGCGCAGGTTGCTGCATAAAAATTGACCATTGATCAAGGAATCAGCGCATTCGGAAGGCATTGATCTTCTGTGCTTTGGCTTGTGACACCGCACATAGCAGTGCACGCATAACCTAGATATGTTAATTAAGACAAGATGGGCTATAATGTACTTATATGCGCGAGTCTGTGTTTACTTTTTCAGTGTACACCACGCCTCATACCAAATGATCCAATGAATCCTGATCAGATCAGGTTTGAGCTGGTGACATGAGCAGCAAAACTATCAAAATCATGAATTTTTACCATCCACGATATATAAAACGAAGATTTTACTCAAGTGCAGAGGTATTCGTTCATTCTAAACAAGCGAATGTGTGTAATATATATACCCGATATAACAAGGAAGATGAAGAAGAAACTAGTGAGAGAAACAAGCTTTGCCATCTCTCCCAGTGATATAATCAATATCGTATGTATGATAGCTAGCAAAGGCTGAGAACTCTCGTATGTAAAGGCGAAATTGGAATTAGGTTGCTGTGAAAATTATTTGTGAGCGGGGGTTTATTTATATCGTGGCATGGGCAGGGGGTTGGTGAAAAATGAACAGGTAAATAAAATCATATAAGGCAAGTTATTCAAAGATTCTTTTTTCAGGATATACAAAAGGCTGGTTAATTATGAGGAATTATTATCATGTGTATGTGCTTAAATAAGAGGTGCACAGATTTCTTTCCATCCCCAAGGTACATCTTAATTTAATGCCCTTGGCTTTGTTACGAGGAATCATTATTTTTCGGTATACAGAGAAAGCACATATAAGCCTAGAAATGGTAAGAGGAGGAGTGGATATAAAAGGGTACTGGAAGTCTCATGGATGAGAGATCGAACTTAGGACCTTGAGATCACAGGGTGAGAGTAGTACCAACTGTAGTAAGTCATTTTTTTTCGATGTATCGTTATTTTCTAGAGGGCCTATATGTACGTATAGTGCTATTAAAATCTAAGAAAGGTTACAATTTTGGGGATGCATGTTGTAGATGAATGAAATCTCTATTATGACTTGCCTTATTACAATCAATAAATTCTCGCGGCTCAGAGATCGTAGAGGTGACCTGTATCGATTGATAGATTACTCATGGCTCAGCGACTGTGGAAGTAACTGAATTACTCACGGCTCAAAGACCGTAGAGTGAATATAATGATTACCTGCGACTCGAAGATCGTAAAGGTAATCCTTATAACAATTATCTCACAGCTCAAAGACCGTTGAGATATTCTCAATATAATAACTCACAGCTCAAAGATCATAGAGTCGTGCAATTGATGCTCGTAACTCAAAGATCACTGAAGCTCATATATGGGATTTATTATACTCGTAACTGGAAAATTACTGAGATATAATCTAGAAATTTTATATAACTATAGCTCAGAGACCATAAGGTACATGACATATGGGCCTAACTACAAGATTGGTGGCAGAATCATGAGCTAAGTCCATCTATGGGATGTTTTAGAGAGTTTTGGCTTGGTGGGCTCGGAATGAGGCTCGTTAGGGAAAACTCATTGGATTTTTCTAACCGTTCTAACTGGTCTAGAGTACAACCAGACAACCCAATCCAATAACCCGACCCAATAACACATTACATCCTTTCATTAATTTCAACCAACCAATTGCTGACACATGTCAACATCCTATTGGTTATGCAACTCCTGGAATTACTTCATCCTTCTTGCCACTGCGTACTTAACTTGGGAGGACTGCCCGTTCCTCCTCTCTGACCCTTTTCTGCTCCATTGCTTTAAGTGTTACTTGTGTGCAACACTTCCTCTCTACATTTTCAGGAACTCATGTATTTTCTTCCATCCACACATGCTATATGCACGTAAACATTATAACAAAGGGTCGAAAGTGAAACTCGCAGATAGTAATCCCAACCAAGGGATAGAAAACGTGCCTTGGGCTTCCCTGTCATCCTTTCCCGAGCACGGAAGGAAAAATGTTCAAGGTCCACAATCATTTATAAGCATTTTATATATGATCAGTGCCACCTGATACTGAAATGCAAGATCGAACCTGACAACTTCAGCGTCCTCCTTCGTGTTGAGTGCCAAGAAGACGTGCATTTTGGTCTTGAAATAGAAGATATTGGTGTAGTCTAATTTGCACTGAACATCAGATTGCTTGGACATTGTGCAGTCATTGCCTGCTTGAACGGGGGATCTTTCTGCATTTTTTTTTTTTGGTTTTTGAAGAAAATTTAAATCTGATTGTACAATATAGTCTACACATGTCGTTTCTTTGTCATATCTCTGCTTCCCGACATTGTGCAGGCACAGGCAAAACAGAGCAATTAGGTTACGGTTGGTTTGAGGAAACACACTTGAATGGAAAACGCACGACCAGTTACGTTATTTAGTCAACTGGAGTATGTTCTCAAGATCAATGCAGCCAACTGTAATTTCACAATTTTACACTCCAACGCCGCTGCGGGACGGATATCAACCGATCATAACGAGGCTGAGGTGGACGGGGTTGAAGCTCTTCTGCAGTGTTGCATAACTTCATCGACGAGCTCGGGAGACGAAGAATCAAGTGAATATATGAAAACTAGGCTGCACTAAGATAAATAAACTGGTTTGTCTCGGCTTTGGAAACGAAAAGAGTTACCCGTGGAAAATAGAGAAATATGTAAAGTTTCAATAACGAGAAATAAACTCCGTGCTTTTTGGTCCCACCCATTCCTTCTCTTTCTCGCTTTCTTTTGCTTCCATACTCAACAAAACCATGGAGGCATGCTAGGAAGATTGTGGGTCGCATCTCCATCTTCCCTTTCCCAAAGTAACTATTTATTTGTTGAGAAAAGGAGTTGTGTGGTAAAGTTTCTTCTTTATCCATCATGGAAGACAGAGAATTCTTGTATGGATCCAGTCAGCACATCATCGATGTATTGGGCCAACGAAAAATTGACAGGTGAACCACTCGGAATTTGCAAAGAAGTCCTGTTTTTTTAACTTATTTTATACTTAACCCTGTCCCTCTCTCTCGCTGTTTCTTCTTCCCATCTCAGGACAGCACCGGTCTCCGCCGCAGGAACAGCAATGCTGGCCGGCGACATCGAGCTTCCGGCTACTTGTGTGTTGGAATCCCAAACTGCTCTTCGTGGTTGTCAGTTTCTACCTTCGTGATATTTCCATCCCCTCCCCTCGATCTTCGACCTTTGCGACTTTCATCTGCCGTTGTCGTTGTCGTCTAAAAACCGAATTCACCGACGCTGAGGGCCGCTGTCGTCGACCTCCGCGACTTTCATCTCCCTCTGTCGCTGAGGGTCAGATGTCGCCAGATTGAGAGAGGGAATGACAGAGAAGAGGTCGGGCGTGATCGGAAATGGTGGAGAGGATGCTGCCGAATGGAGAGAGAAAATAAGGTGACTGGAGAGGGAAAATAGAGAGAGGGAAAAGGAGGCACGCGACCGGAAGAGAGGAGAGAGAAATTGAGATGTGGTAAATTTGAAAAGATGGAAAGATTTGGGGAAGATTGAAAGTTTTTAAAAATTTTATTAACTTTCTGCAGGTGTCAATCGTTCATTGGGCCGGTCATTAATTGCGGTGCATTGGATCCATACAAGAGTTTCTCAGCGGATAAAGGGTACAACTTTAATGACCGAATGATGACGGATTTAAAAAATCGGAGAAGCCCACACCGTCGACGGCAAGACAAAGCAGGCTTTTATGTATAAGCTGCTGCTGGATCTCCGCCTGACCTTCCAATTGAACCCAATGCAACTGAGATATGTTTGTTATTCAAATGTTCCCCGCTAATGATGTGACAAAATGACACAGGCGAACTGACAAGAGACACTGACAAGAGACAGAGATAAGATAAGCTGTGTTGTCTAATTACATCTTATCGCAGGATAATCACGTCTTACTACAGGAACTAGTGCATTATAATATGTTTGAATGGCGTCCAAACCTCAAACAGTTACCAATCGTCGGTCTTTTGACAAATAATGAATATGATGGAACATGATACGATGGCATCTGAAGAACATTCCTGTCATTAACCTGTCAATTACTTGATCAATCTGATAAGTTTTTCAAATCGGAAATCCTCAAAAACAAAGTATTGGAAAAGGATGACCCTCTAGCTAACTATTCCACCAAAAAAAAAATCAAAATCCGGAATGACTTGATCGGCATCTGTGTGGTAACTTCTCTGCTGAGAAACCAGTAACTATAACAAAGACATGATATTGTATCTCGTTCGTTTTTCCAATCCACTGTATTCCCGCACATGTCTAATTTTAGATGTTTGTAGTATACATGAAATATACACACACGCACGCGTATATATGTAGTCATTACCTGGAGTTAATTTGGAGCACTCGTGACATTGACGGGGCAGCTGTATTGCATACTGCCGGCGGTGTTTCATATAATCAAGGCGCGGCGGTCAAGATGGGGAAGGAGGGCACATGAAGAACTTACTCATATGCAACCTAACACTGAAGAACCCTAGTCGTGAATGAAGCTTTGGTTGCGAAACCACAAGCCGGTAATTTGTAGAAACTGATATCTCCTCCGTCCTTTGTAGTTAGTCACAATGAGTCGGTAATGCACGTGCCCTGCTTCTCCATCACGCTCATCGTGCACCTTCCCACGATCTGTCGATCGAGAAAGAGATCAAGGGGCTCAGAGATGGTGATTTTTGAAGGGGCGAGCTTTTGGACTCTTTGCCCCTTCTTTTATAACCATAAAGAAAGATGGAGTCTGTGAGTGCTTTTGGAGGTTGAGCATGAAACACACCGTAAAAGATTGTTGGGGTTGTGGGTCCGAGGAAAAAGCTTGCCATTAAGAGCGCCACAAGCCCTCCTGAGCCTTCCAAAAGACAAGGAGAGTTGGGTAGATCTCCTGGAAGTTGGTACATATGCACACCGCTAGAGGGAGCTGCAAGTTGCCATCAAAGGGGACGGTATATACATATACATACATATATAGATAGTTGATATTTTCTGATACGAAATCACGAGCATATGGAAAAATAGATTATACGTACATCGCATGATCATAGGAGTACAGGTTGATTATGAGCGTGTTAATCCTTTAACTTTATACTGTGGTACATAATTATACCCGTGAATGTGAAATCGAAACTAGCTTGCTCTGTGATCGAAGGAGCTTAATGCACCCTCTTCCACAAATTAACAGTGTAAACAGATGAAAATATGGAGCTTGCTCTTTCATTCAGCCGGGTATGAGAATCAAATCGAGATCCTTCAATCTCAAATTGAGTTAATGCCACTGTGCTGTATCATTACCGCTTTAAGGACCGGAAGTTGTTAATCAATTATTTGTAGGAAGTTGTCATTTTCGTTACTGTTGGTTGATGATGGAGACCACACATGAACCCATTGATTTTACCTTCACTGTCAAACTCACAAGGCCATCCCTCTCATCTGGTGATTTTTCGAGCTAAGTTCGGAGAAATTAATGGTGTACTCTCATATCTGGCTAATTTCCTTTTTTTTTTTCGATAGCCAAACGGGTTGGACGCTGCGTTCTTTGAATTATCTTTGTCAACCACTGCTTTCAGTGTGGTTGAAGATTTGGATCAGTGAAGAGAAAATCACGGACAACCTTAGTCTTCAAAAGGGTCAAAGAAGTCAAACCTGAGGTTACTTGTTCAATCACGCCCATTCAGCTTGTCATAGATCAATTAGGTCATGTATACATGTCGGATTCTGCTCATTGTAGAAGGCAAAATGCTTCTTCTAGTACGTATGTGTGATTTCAAATTCCGATTGGATCAACATGTAAGCAAATTTCATAGTGGATAATAGATTTTTTTTTCCTCGGGTTTTGGCGCATACACAACCTCCAATTTTTAAGTTTGAACGGTAAGAAGTCATTCGATTTATTTGTCCAAGTCCACCTTTGCATCCACGGTGAATAAAATTCCCGACATCTGACCTGACCCAATTTGAATATATTATGATAGCATATAAAAGTTGAACGGGAGGCAAGACTAACGTGATTGGTGGTACAGTCCATCCCATATTTCCAAGTTCAGATTTTTTACCTTTTTCCAAATCGTTTGCCACATTGAATTGAACTGGTAATTGCAGACGAATAATTAGTAATTAAACAAACTCCCTTATCGTCCCATGAAAGGTCCATTTTCTCAATTAATCAGACGACCACCTCTGCTCGCTACAGAACAGGCAATGCCAATATCTACACACGTAGATGTCACGGTCGGACAAACAATGTCCATTTATCAACAGTTACTTTTGTTCCATTCTTTCGTCATATTATTAGCTTGAGAGGACATAGTCAAGAGGACGAAATAAGATAATTTAACAGAAAAAAAAGGAACGAGCCAAGTAAAATTTATCTAATATTTCACAAAACTGAGTACGTGACGATGTTGATATGTATATATAGATATGAATGTGTTAACGTTCAATTATTTCTGTGGGCGCGGGCATTGAAAGAAGATGAGGCAGAAATGCCCACATTCATTGAGTGAGTAGACATCCCATCTTCTATCAAATGGATCTTGAAAATCTTCAGCAGCCTATGAGAGATCAGCAAGACCAAATTATATCTAATCTTCAGCGATTATATGGTCCACAGTGAAAGAACACACACAAAGGAATGGGCCGCTGTTGCCTGCAATTTGATCGAGAACGCTTAGATGTTTCTTGAATTTCTATCGTAATTCAATCCAAAACCCTAATTCAATTAGATTATGAACAACCCGAAAACTGTAAGTTTCCGATTAAATATCTGACGGGAGTAAAGGGTTTGAGCTGCTGGTGATGGAGTGAGTATTATTACTCATTTCCTTTTCCATGGGAAGAAGTATTATATGACATAGTTGATTGGAAATTTCTAAATCGACAGAATAGTGCTGCTCGGGGTCCGTCGGTATAATCACTTCTTTTCGTGTCGGGAATGAAATCGAATGTGACATTTAGTGGAAAGTAGAAAGTAAATGGCGGTGCTTATATCAGATTAGACCCAGGATTAGACTTGATTAACCATTTTTTGTGAGGGGACATAATATTCGATCCACTAACCGAATTCCTACCCGCTTGACAAGGGGGCCGGCAGGCAATGCCAATGACACATCTGCGAGACAACCGTGTGATAAAAAATATGTGTAATAAAAATGTTACATAATTAATTTAATTAAGATACATTAAGTAGTGATGAGAAGCATTCATGATGGATTGATGTCTTGTCTGATATTTTAGATTCGTTCTTATCTTAGACATGGCAATTTACAAACAAGCTATACATGACATGGCTACCAAATTTAAAAATAAATAAGCACATTAATACACTAATATTTACCTTCGTTTAATTGATAAAATTATTCATATTTTTTTTTATTTTTCTTTAATCTCTTATACATTCGTGGGTTCTTTTAAAGGTAGAAAGACAAGTTACTTTACCAACGAAGGTTGACGCAAGTGGAAGGGGCTTGTGTCGCTTAAGCAGAGGTGCCGGGTTCGAGCCCCTGTGAACGCAGCAGACCTTCTTCGGAGGGGTCCCCGGGAAACCGTCCGACAGTATCTCGAATCCGGATTAGTCGGCTAGCTTTTGGGTACCGAACACCGGGTGGGCAACAAAAAAAAAAAAAGACAAGTTACTTTGAATCCATTTTACTTTTTATCGATAGAGGTAATAATTTTATGTAATTTAATTGGGAAGGTAAAACCAAAATAAAAATAGTATGCATCAAATGCCAATTTTTATTTTTACAATACGAGGCTATACTCTCAAATAAAATCAGCAATTTTTATAGTTTTTTTGAATATAAGATATTTTCACAAATCAATTATATAATTTTTTTTGGTCGCCAGCCACGGTATCCAAGCAGGCCCCACCAGCGGTGAGATGGCATCTTTCAGCCAACCATATTTGACTAATCCGTTGGTCGCCCCGGGTCGCACGCCTGGCAATGGCGGGTGAGGCTCCCAAGAGGGGTGTCTGCGTACGTGAGGTCTCGAACCTGAGACCTCCTTAAGCGGCACCGAGCTGTTTACCACTCGGCCCAACCCCTCTTGGTAATCAATTATATAATTAAACATTGGAGCTTGTGATTTTCTTTTTCTTTATTGGTTAAGAAGTGGGTATACAGTAAGTGCGTCCCGAATTGCATCACTTTCGATAAAGCATTTGTTTATGCGAAAAGACAGAGAGCACTATTCAAGTGGATCCATCTATGCCCCTTCATCAGTTCACTTACAAATAAGATACTTTGTCTAATCAACGGAGATGCTGGAGGGATGATGATATGGAATATTTGATCACGTCTTTTCATTAATTAATTATTCATTTGAAAATTTTAAACTCTTCTTATCGTTCTTCTTTTTACGCCCACTATCTAATAATATTTTAGAATCCAACATATAATTCTCAATTAATATGGGCTCGATTCAAATCAATCAAATGGTAAATCTCTAATTAACCACGTAAACTCTTGTCTTTTGGATGAGTAGGCACGTGTTGGAATTCTTGGTCGACGGTTCCGATCTTCATCAGGGCTCGCCGAAAAAAAAAAAAGAGATTTTCGGGCTCAGAGTACTGTCCTTTGGATGCCTTAATTAATTTACCGCCGTACTATATGTAATTAATCCATGCATGATTTCTAATAATGGACGAGGTTGTCCTCAATGCGTAGGGTAGCTATCACGGATCGAATGTAAAAACGATAATTTTTTGGGGTAGCTCGGTTCTGCTAATACGAGCAGACGAAATGTTGAAGGGAAGATGGACCGATCCAACGGGCGGTCGTTTTCCATATGGAGCTGTCACTTGCTGAGCAACTTGAAGTTTCTTTCTTTTCCATTAAACTCATATGCTAACTGCTTTTGCAATTGAAAAATCTATGGGACAAATAACATCAACCAACCACAGCTTCGCGTGTTGTGTGGCACACATATGATCTCGTGGAGAAGTTGCAAGAGTGGTCCTCAGTTAGGGTTTAATGTTGCAAATATTTAATAATCAAGTTGATCGGTAGTTTGATCTCTCTTCCACTCAATCAAAGATCTCATCTCAAGTCCAAGTTTTGTAGTTGGAGTTTTACTCTTTAGTGACTCGACTCAGTTCATGAATCTCGAGCTCTAATAGGTTCTTGGATAACAGGTACTGTAAAACCGAAGTTGGTATTCTAGTAGCTGAAAGAAACCTTTCCAAGCTTGCAAACAATAAAGGGGCCTAAAATATCCATAATATCCTGTCTCTTTTTTGTTTTTATTGAGAGTAGGTTTTCGTGTGGTTCATACTACTTCATGTTTGAATGTGGAACTCATGATCCATTAAGTCTGGAATCAAAAGAAAAATGTCGGACTCATGATCAGTTTGTTAAGTACCGGAGAAAAAACCCTGACTTTTATGTTAGCCGAAGGATAGAAAAATGCCCGTTTTATGGTAGTTTGTCCTTCTCGCCTGAGACGAGAAGTAAAAATGCCATGATCAACGTCATTTGTTGGGAAATGGACTTGACCTCTCATAGATTCAAGCAAATATTTTACAAAAATCGAAGTGGATATGTAGAAGCTGAAAGAAACCTTTCCTTGCTTGCAAATAACAAGGGGACCAAAAATATCCATAAGATCGTCCCTTTTTTATTGAGGGCAAGATACGAACAGGACATGTCAATTGAAGTGGCCTTTCCCTCTCAAGCTTTTGTGACGGCAACGTTATTGCTGCAGCAGCAGCAGCAGCAGCAGCAGCGGCAACCGCCTCTGCTAGTTGAAGTTACAGCCTCATTTCTTGTCGCTCAAAAGGTACGGACGGACGGACAAATAGGATGATTTTACAATCATTTTCGCACAAACGTATTTGGTATAATCAAAACAACCAGACGGTCTCGAGCATGTACTTGAATGTAGCTCGAACTTTCCATAACTCGATTTTGCTGTGGCAAACCGGTTCGTGAGAGAAGAACCGGATCATCTGTTCAACGGTTTCTGTCAGTGAATCTTTATGCTGGGATCGAGAGAAATGGAGAATATGATGATTTTATTCAATATTTTTTTCATAAATATGTGAAGTCTTCTTGCTCTCACTGTTTTGCCCTCCATTTCCCTCGAACCAGACGGACTGACAACCCATTCGCTGTTCTTCCGGTTTAAAGCCCATTGGTTTAGGTTTTGAAAATCCCTATGGGGCCGGCCCAATTACGGAAATAATATTAAGGCCGAATCTGTGACAGGCTCAATTCGGAAATGGAAAATCGAATAAAAAAAATAAGTCCGTGGATTTTATCTAATTCATTTCAAAATAATAATAAATTTCCCATTTCAAAAACTTAAGCACGATATCTTTATTTGAATACAGAATGCACCAAAATTACATAGACCAACTCATACTGATACCGATCTGTGAAAATCTCGAAATGAGATTGTCGGTCGGGATCTTCTCCTCATCCCAAAAAAGACGGAAAACAAACCCTATTTTACTCGGAGAAAATTGTAAACGATCAGTCCTCGCGTCCTCATCCTTGTGTTGTCCGCATAAGCCGTCTCGTTGAGTAGACTCCAGATGGCCAATCAATAACTTTTGTCCGACACGGAAAAAAAAAAAAAGAAAACATTGGAATCAGAGACTCCGCTCTCGAGCAATGGCAAGCCGACGCCTTCCCCTCAACACGTGGGCAAAAACTTAATTATAACAGTAGGTTAAGTTGGCAAGAATAAAATAAAGAAAGGATAGAATAAAATGGAAAAAGAAATAAAGTGAGAGATAAATAAAATGATGAGTAGAAGTGCTCGTATTTGATTTGAAGGAATTAAGTAATATCGAATGAGATGTATTTAAAAATAAAATGATAAAAACTGTCCATTAAATATATTTTTATTCATTTTTTTATTTTGTATTTGCAAAAAATTAAAATTATAAAAAAGGTTAAAAAATAAATATTATTAACACTGCTTCGTGCACTGTTCATCATCTTCAATCCCCTGAGCCCCTTGTCACCGTCAAGTAAGCAAGCTGCCATAGAGCAAGCAAGCCACCGTCGAGCCCATTGCCACAGTCGAGCTAACAGCCCACACATTATATTTGCCTAAAATACCTCGCACACGTGATTTATAAGTTATTACGTGTGGTCGAAGAGAGGTATTGTAGCCCTGCTAATTGGGATTAGAATGTGTCCAGATAGGACGGCCAATTATAAAAAAAAAAATAATTGGAAATAAAAAAGAAATAAGAAATTAGAAGAATCCTGAAGGAGTACAAATAAAGGCTGAATTGAAAACCGAAAAGATTCCCGTAGAAAGACGGCCATTAGCGGACGACGGGGAGCCTACCGGGCCGCTGCTCTGCCGTCTTATATTCATTTTCTAAGTCCTCTGAAGGGAAAGAGACACGGGAAAAGCTGAATCACTCGTCACCATGGCTGAATAACAAGCTTCGGCTCTCCACTTCACTATAATACCTAACAACAACAGGGACGCTCAGCTCGCCCAGTCCCTCTCCGTTGCTTTCCCTGATACTCACGCTCTCTGCAATGGCGTCGTTTGGTCTAAGTTCCGGCTTCTCCACCCTGCGGAACGATGCCAAGGCCCTCCTTGCAGCTCGCAAGTCGTTTCTGAACTCTCTGAGCTCGTTCAGAGTGACAGTGAACTCCAGAGCGGGAGCTCGGAGTTTGAAGCTGAAGGGATGTGATCTTAGAGTTTCGTGCGCCGCGCCTGAGGTTTTGGCTGTGGCGGATGATCGGATTGCTGCGGAGAAGGAGAGAGGTCGGGCTCTGAGAGTCGGACTTATATGCGGCGGTCCGTCAGCAGAGCGGGGTATATCTCTGAATTCCGCGCGATCAGTCCTCGATCACATACAGGTGATGCTAATACCTGCCATAGATACGCAGGCCCTGTAAATTTTGCATGTTAAATGTCCACCCATGATCAGTGATTCTAGATTCCGATACTCAATCACAAGTTGAAATCTTCCTTAACAGATGAAAAAGAGATTATTCTTTCCTCACTCAAGATAACTTCAACCAGATGTTCAGCACTATTAATTCAACCAGAGAGGTTACCTAGAAAGAAATTTCCATAGCAAGAGAATGCAATGCCGGCAAAAACAGAAATGAAGCTTTTTAGTCTGTGAAAGTAGGCCCCCTTGTTAGACCTGGCAGAAGCATATTTATTGCCCTCCGTAAATTTTTGGCACCGTTGCAAGTTATTAGCATGCTTCCAGTGCTGCTGCAGAACTCTGCTGATATCGCTATTCATAAAAGTAACTTTTAGCCTGTGACCTCCTTAAATAAATGCTGCAGAACTCTTATCCATTTTGTTTCAGTTTAATCATTTATACAATATTGTCTATGTTTGCAATAGAGTATATCTGTCTTACTTGTTTTCCATGACTCTCTGGTTAAATGTGCTTCTTTTGATTCATAACAGGGAGATGATTTGCATGTCAGCTGTTACTACATAGACAGAAATTTCAATGCACATGCTATATCTTCAGCTCAGGTTTGTTTGTCAAGCTGCAAAGCAGATTTATTTGGTTCCACCCTATAACCCCATGTATCAAAATTGTAAAGATATTCTATTTCAGAAGATCGCCACTGATAGGATGATGCATTGTTTCACTAGTGGCAGAGTTGCATCAAGCCTTTTCCTGTCCCATCTATACATATGCCATTGTAATTGTGAGAATATTAGTTTCCTGGCCTTAATCTGTTGAACTTTAGCCCTCTCCTTGCATTTATTTCCTTGATTATGAATAGCATTTTCAGGTTTACATGTTTATCTTAGTTGTAGTTTGGTTGTTGTGTCAAAACTTTCAAATTCTAGTTGCTTTAGCTATAAACATACCGATTGGTTAAATTTAACAGTTATATAAGCTCAAGAATTTTATCATGGGATTTATGGCCTGTGAAACAGCTTTAATTGGATATGATCAGTGTAAATGAGCTAATGCCTCTCCACCTGTAATTTGCAGGTTTATTCCAATACACCTGCTGATTTTGATTTCAAACTCGAAAGGTAAGCGAGGCACTATATCTAGTAGACTTGCACTATTTAGTGAAACTGATTATTCTGGCATTTTGCCATTGCAGCCTTGCACAGAGTTTCCAGTCACTGTCTGACTTTGCAGCCCATTTAGCTGCTTCTGTAGACATAGTATTCCCTGTCATTCATGGTCAGTTCGGGGAAGATGGTGGCATCCAGGTGCATTATTTCTTTTTCTTTTGTTAAGGTTTTTCCTCGAGTGTTTTCAAGAACTCATAAAGGGGACAATTATACTTTATAAAAAGGGGCACAAGCACATACATCCTGTCCATCTTTGATATGAAGGCCTTTCCAAATCATTTATTCCAGCCTTCTCTAAAACATTTATGATGCTGAGCTATGACTTTTCTCGATTTTTCAGGATCTTTTGGAGAAAAATGGAATTCCATTTGTTGGTACTGGGTCAAGGGAGTGTTGCAAGGCATTTGACAAGGTAAGGGGAAAAAATAACGTCTGTTAAGTTTTTTGGCAGGGCCATTTTGATTTCGTCTCTTGTCCATGGACACGCTTTTTTCTGAGCCTTATTACAGAGCCTGGGCTTGAGAAGGTATGATTATTTGTTCTCTCATTATTATGCAGTATCATGCCTCCTTGGAGCTGAGGAGACTAGGATTTGTGACAGTGCCCAGTTTTCTGGTTCAGGTATGTTGCTGAAAAGAATTGTTTAAGTTTCCTTTTCTCTCTACCTCTTCATGTGTTGGACATAGTTAACTATTTAGTAAAATGGTTCGCAGAAATGATTATGTTCTGCTGTATTTTGTGATGATTGGCTATTAGCATATCATTCACATGTATTAACATGCAGCAATATCAACAAACTTGTTCAGAACTTGCTTGTTTTGGCTGGTTACTTCTTGTTTCCTTGAACACAAGACAACACATTAAATATGTCTGTGACTGTCACTATAGTTAATTGAAGTTTCTACTTGTTTAGGGGACTGAGGTAAACGAATTGGAACTGGAAAAATGGTTTCTCGAGAATCATCTGGATCCAAAAATGGGAAAAGTGGTGGTAAGGAAAGTTTTCTTCTGACGGCCTTGTAACTTACATTATATCTCGAGGGCTTGGCTTGACTTCAATTTCTCTTTGATTCCCTTATAGGTAAAGCCAGCAAGAGCGGGGTCAAGCATTGGTGTAACAGTTGCATATGGTGTTGCTGATTCCCTCAAAAAAGCAACAGAGATCATACTAGAGGTATTTATGGACTTTTTCAGAACTCAAAACTAGTGGATTTGTTTGGCAAAGCCATATAACTTAGCGAGGAACTTGTATTTATGATGTTGAAAAATAACTACTTTATTCGTAGGGGTTTTCCTCTTGACAGTGCTTGTATTTTGATGTTACTGAGGTACTGTTGGTTCTTTTGTGCATGCCGTTGTATATGTATTTTCTTCCACTTCTTGCTGTTTCCCAATGGAATCTTCCGTCTTTATCATTAAAAATAAAAGAAGGAAAAACAATGCATGACTTTGTTTTTGTGATAGATGATGTTTGGAGTTGGAATTAGAAATTACAATGAAAAAAAAAGACTTATAAATCCTGCCGTTTATTGGCTTTTGGGAGATCGATTATGACATAATTGGGAGTATGGAGAAAGTTTAGCAGTCAATTCTAGTTCTAATATACACTTACAACGGTCACTTCTTCTATTCTCGTAAGGGTTCTGTTCAAAATAATTTGCAGGGAATTGATGTTAAGGTTCTTGTTGAAACATTTCTCGAAGGAGGGTGTGAATTTACTGCTATTGTCCTTGATGTGGGCTCTGGTTCCAATAGCCATCCGGTTGCACTGTTGCCAACTGAGGTACTCTATGCCATTGATTTTGATTTTCTGTGTATTTGGACTCTGTTTCTTCACCAACATGCTTGGACAAACTTCCCTTATATTAATTCAATTCATTGTTTATTCAATTTTATTTAACCTGAAAATTTTCAATAATCATCTTAGTAAGCATAACTGGTTTCCATTGAGACCTGCAAATTTGGCTGGTGGTGTATGTAACCTTACAATACAATCTCGGTCAGGTAGAACTCCAATTTCATGGCACAGTTGACGTGAGGGAGAAGGATGCCATCTTCAACTACCGTAGGAAATATCTTCCAACACAACAGGTAAAAGATTGTTCATCCTGTTATTTGCATGATATAAGCATCAGATATTGCATTTATTCACCAGCTTCATCCCAAATGGATGTATCATATTGAAGTTGGAATAATGTTCAATTTGATTTCAATACAATGATGTAAACTTTGTTGGTTTTGTGTGGCATAATCATCTTAGTTGCTATAAGTCAAAATGGTTTGCAGGTTGCTTATCACACTCCACCTCGTTTTCCAGTGGATGTAATTGAAAAAATTCGTCAAGGAGCTACACTATTATTCAACAGGCTGGGTCTCTGTGACTTTGCTCGGATAGATGGGTGGTTTCTGCCTCCTACTTTTCATGCAATGAATTCTGAGGACAAATTCGGGAAAACTGACTATGGAACCATAGTTTTTACAGACATAAATCTGGTAAAAACTGGCATGCCCTACCCATGGAATTAGCTTTTTTTCTTTTTCTGTAACTCATGAAGAGTTCCATTTCTGAATCAGATTAGCGGAATGGAGCAAACAAGCTTTCTCTTTCAGCAAGCTTCGAAGGTACATCATCTCTTTTACTGCAAGCTCGTAGGATGGTCGCCAGCTCAACTTTTGTAGTTGGTGCTGCTGTGCAGGATGTAGCAAACCATAGTTCTTTGTGGATGTGATCTCTTATCTCTAACAATGTCAGGCATTAGTTAATCTATTGTTGTTGTGCTGTCAGGGTCCAAATAAGCCATAAAAATGCACTCTATCAAAATTCTAAAATCCTGGAAAGTAGGTCCATGGGTCTCTAAAAATGCAGCCAACTGTTTTCAATGTTCAGGTGTGGAGACTTGAACTGAAGCTAAAATGATAAGAAACTACAAAAAGATGGTCTAAGAAGTTATTAGATGAAGTGCATAAATTTGTGTCAACTACTTTACGCTGTTCATAAGCAATTCACTGTTTAGGTTGATATAGTTACTATTGCCACAACATTTTATTTCGCAAGAGGAGTATTTTACCTTGCTAGGCCCTTCCCATTTTTCAGGTCGGATTTTCTCACTCAAACATCCTTCGAAGCATCATTCATCATGCTTGCTCAAGGTTTCCGCATTTGGCATCGAACATCAATTCATTGGACCATTCCCGAAGTAGTTCCGATTCTTCCAAGTTAACTGAAGCTTCTAAGAAAGCTGAAAAACCATCTAAAGTCTTTGTCATTTTTGGAGGGGACACATCAGAACGGCAAGTTTCCCTTATGAGTGGAACAAATGTCTGGCTCAACTTGCAGGCATATGATGATGTGAGGCTTTTACCAAAGCATTCTTTTATATTATTGAATTAGTTCTAACATAACACAAGTCACTATCTGTTCTGTTGACTGGCTATATCTGCTCGTCCTTCCATTTCAATTTTTTTTTTTTTGTCTTTCATTGCTCTGATAATGTACACAGGTGAAATGTATGAATATTAGCATTGACCACCAGGATATGACTTGAAACATAGTAGACTTGTGTGGATAATTGTAAATAATTCTGTGGAAATTGCATAATGAGGTGCATTGACTTTTCTGGGATTTCTGGTGGAAACAGCTTGAAGTAATCCCTTGTTTGCTTGCTTCTTCATGTGGCCATTCATCAAGTGCAGCTTTAGATGAGATAGATTCTGATTTGAGCTCTTGGGTAGTTTGGACATTGCCGTAAGTGCTAAATCAGATATTTCTTTAATTCTCAGAGGAAACAATTTTTTGTTTGGCTTTTATGTATAATTGATAATAAAAGCAGCATATCTTCAAAAAGAAATTCCTTCTATCAATTAGTGTTTTTCCTTTCTCTAATTGGGTGGCTGGTCTCTTTCTTGCAGTTACTCTCTTGTTCTAAGACACACAACTGAGGAAGTTCTGGACGCATGTATTGAGGCTATTGAACCAACCCAGGCTGCACTGACATCCAAATTACGAAGCCAAGTGATGAATGATCTTGTAGAAGGTTTAAAGAAGCAAAGTTGGTTTTATGGATTTGACATAGGTGATGAACTACCTGAAAAATACTCTTTGAAGGAGTGGATTGCCCTGGCCCAGAAAGTTGAAGCAACAGTTTTCATCGCAGGTTCTTGTTCTCTTTTTTCCTTTAAATATTCCTCTATGCAAAACAGCAATATGTGCATGTCGGACCCTCAATAGTTCTTGTATTTCTTACTTTAAATAGTGCATCTTTGATCATGATAGACAGTAATCTGAATGTGTGAAATAGGATTCCCGCTACTGAGACGAACGAGTTTTACAGGAATATTATAATGAAAGTTGGCAACTTATACAGGATTTTGTGGCTAGTGGCTCAAATTTGATCTATTTCAATTGTTTGATTAATATGTAGGTGGAAGAGCCTAATATATGGAGTAGTAATTTGTCCTTTGTTGCATGATGTTATCTGCAGTGCATGGAGGCATTGGTGAAGATGGTACGTTGCAGTCATTATTAGCATCTGCAGGAGTTCCGCATACAGGTCTGTGAAAGCATACATGCTAAAGCAGGAAACACTGAAGTCATTCCTTTATTATAGTGTCTGTTTCTCTTACCTATCTTAATGTTTGCTATTGTTAAGGTCCTGGTGTTGTAGCTTCAAAGATTTGCATGGACAAAGTCGCCACATCTCTTGCTCTCAACCATGTATGTAAACCTTTAAGGTGTATTATGATATATCTACTCTAAAACAATGAGCTTTTCTACATGATTCTTTTTGTATTCAGTGTTAGCTACGTAACTTGGCACCATGATCTATAACAATCAACAGCTAGAAAATTTCGGAGTTCATACAATAAAGAAAGAAGTATGGAAGAAGGAGTTGCTGCAAAAGCCAGCAGTTGCCATTTGGCAAGATATAACCTCAAAGCTCCAGTGTGAAACTATATGTATCAAGCCAGCAAGGGATGGATGCTCTACTGGGGTTGCAAGGCTTCGGTAAGCAGTATTTTTAGGTCATTCAATGTCTCAGCCTTGAGTTTGACACTGTTAACTTTGTATTGCTATGTGCAGCTCTGTGGAGGACCTCACAGTGTATATAAGGGCATTGGAAGAAGGGCTTCTAAGAATTCCTCCCAATAGTTTTTCAAAGGTACAGATCTTTTGTTGAAGCTCGTATTAGTCACTGGAATTTAGTAATTTTCAGAAATCACTTACTTATTCGAAAAGATACATCTTGCTGGAAGACTGTGGAGGGATAAGACATTTTTCTTGTGTGTTCCTATTTCATATAATGCCTGTTGAATGGGTGACAGGCTCATGGAACGATTGAGATGCCAAACCCTCCTCCAGAGCTCTTAATCTTTGAGCCGTTTATCGAGACTGATGAGATTATTTTCTCATCCAAATCCACTGATGGAAAAGCACCAAGCCTTTTGTGGGAAGGAACCAGTCGATGGGTGGAAGTGACCGTCGGCGTAATAGGAGAACTTGGATCAATGCGTTCACTGAGCCCCAGCGTTACTGTCAAGGAATCCGGTGATATTTTATCGCTTGAAGAAAAGTTCCAAGGTAAGATTCTGTTCTTAGAGAAGGTATTATCTCCACCAAGCTCATGAGAATTTTGACTCACATCAATTGTCTTTACCTTCTGTCAAAACTTCTGTAGTCTTTAATTCGTTCTCGTGACTGATCTGAGGCATATCGGACTTGCTTAACAGGTGGAACAGGCATCAATTTGACTCCACCACCACTGTCAATTATGAGGTTTGTTATAGCCTCTTTGAAAATGATTCCCCTTTCCATTTAGAACCTCTATCTTAGCACTTTAATATCATTTTATTTTTTTTGGCCTTTTATGGATTACCAATCATGATGGGAACCCTGCAATGCAGTGCGGAGGCCTTAGAGAAATGCAAACAACGAATAGAGCTAATAGCTAACACTCTACAGCTTGAAGGATTTTCACGTATCGATGCATTTGTGAATGTGGACAATGGAGAGGTACATTAATCACATAAGGCTCACGCTTCCCTAAATCATTCTTATCTACAAGACTTGGGTCCGTACATCTTTTAAACTTGATATGTGAAGAAGATTGGAAGGCCTTATTTTCCGGTAAAGAATGTCTTTCTGAGTACATTCCAAGAGAGTGAAGGTTCTGGTGGAGTAAATTTTTTGCCGGTGCAATTGGTGCTAAAGACTCATTTGGTGTCATGGTTAAAATACTTGCTTCAAGAATGGATGCATAAATACTGAGAAGACGGTTTCAATTTCACTTCTTTTGACATCTCATTGTATTGCATCCTCGCAGGTTTTGATCATTGAGGCCAACACCGTGCCTGGAATGACTCCATCAACAGTTTTGATCCATCAGGTAAGATAAATTGTGTTGGATTATTACCTTTGCATTTTCTTAATTCAATCCTCTCCTCATTCCATTTGTCTCGTTCTGGATCATGCGCCTCTTGATATTTACTCATGGAATAGACATGTTTGCATACAAAGAAGCTGGAGTGAACATTTTCAAAGCGAAAATAGAAACAAGAAGCCATTGCTGAGCACTACAAAAAATTGCTTCCATTTCTTAGTGTGCAGAAGAAGTTGAAAAGAGATCAATTCATATTCGCTGCTGTCCTTCCCGATAGTACTTATAGTCACTCCTTGACATGTTTATGCTTTCCTTAAACACGTCTCAGGCACTGACCGAGCAACCTCCTGTGTACCCTCAACGGTTCTTCCGAACCCTCCTTGATTTATCGTCCGAGAGGTCCATGTGAAATTCAAAGACATTTTACACACGGAGGGGGAATGCAACTGCTCTAGATCCACAAACACCCTCGAGCATGTCTGTTGGAAATCGCTTGCAGCCGTCTAGTCCATCTCGCTTATGTAATTTTCCTCCTCTTTCTTGTGAAACTGTTTCTGCTATGCTTGGTGTGATCTTGTGAGTGACCTGCACAAATGCATCACGGGTCACGTTTGCTAGAGTTGTCGTGGACCACGGAATTTGGCTCTTGAAAATCAATTTCTGTGTCGGATATTGAACAAGTTAAGCCCCCTATCGCTGCTATATACATAAATAATCAACATCAGATGTCCAAAAAAAAAACAAAAACATTGAATCCGATAAAGTATGGATTCATGTGCTCGGGATGGAGCCGGTATTCAATGAGGCGGGAGTTTGTTAGAAGTGGATTAAGGTGTAATGGCTACTCCTCCATTGAAAGCAACTCTCCATTTATGAGTAGTAACCCAAATCTTCAAAGCAAAGCTTACATGATTATACATATATACATATATGTATCTCCCTCCCTCTCCTCACCTTGGCTTGCCAGGGTTTCTGTCTTTCATCCCTTCCAAGTCATCATGTCTTGCTTCTACCATGCAATACCACGTACGTTACCCAGCAATTCTGACTAACCTCGGCGTGGGTGTCACTTACATCCCAATTGAACTGATCTCCACTGGGCTAGTGGGTTCGAAAAAATTAAGGAATTTAGCGGAGAAAAACATTATATTTCATGAATTTGTAGAAATTGAATTGGATTAGAAGGCAAAGAAGATCAAATCGAGCTGTCAACTTGCCATCATCAGCCACCTAAAACTAGCTTTAATCGGGTCGCACTGTATCTCCTTTTAGTTCAACCATAAACACATACTACGAAAAAGATAATGCTGCGAATGCCACTTAAGTCGGGGATCCCAGCAGCCCTATGAATATACTTCTTATTCGGGTATCTTGAATTTTACTTTTTTTTAAAAAAAATTAATCTAATGAATCCGAGTTAATTCGGGCGTATTGAATTTTTCAAAAATTAGATAGTGATGTATGTTGGAAAAAATACTTTTTATTTTAATTAACTGCAACAGAAGCAATCCTTATGATATTATTATTGCTAGCAATATCATAACGGAAAAGTCCCGCAGTTGCACTCCTCCTAGCACTCATTTGATTTAATAATCATGGTTCGACATCTTTTTTTTCTTTATCGTTTCGATTTTAAATATTTTGAGTAAAAATATTTTTTTTTTCTCTTAATAAGCATAAACTTATAAATATACGACTGTTGTGTAACTAAATCGGAACTTTGCGAAAAGTAAAAGGCTCACGGAATACTATATCTCGGAGAATCCTAAGACCCGGAAGCATTAAAAATAATATATGATAATTAATTAATTATTCCTTTTATAAATAAATTAATTAATCGCACAGCTCAAGGTGGCCGCAGCAGCTTCCAACGCGAACTCGGGAGGGAGCCGCCGAGAGCGCCACGATGGGCGGCCACCTCCCGGTTACCTCTCTACGGTTCTACCTTACGCATCTTACCGTGCGAGAAGTCTTACCGTTGAACCGGGGGCATGCTCCTTCTATTGGACTGCCGGCACGGGACCTCCTTACAGTTTCCAAGGGGGGACTATGCTCCGGGAGCGGCGACTGCTTTTCGCCATATCCGCACCTCCGACATTTACTCAGGTCTCTCTCTCCACTGTGAACTGTGGATGTGAATTTCAGAACTTTAGAAGGTCATATTCCGATAGGAAAAGTTAATTAAATTATTTTAATTAATGTTAATTATAGTAATTATTTGTACGAGTAATATTAATTAATTAATTTATTGTATTTTAATGAGTCATTTGACAAGGTAGTGTTACCTTCTCTCTCTCTGCGACTACTGTATTGTATAATGGTATGGAATACATTCATTCATTGCTTCTGAAGTCTGAACCTCAACACTACGCCAACCGATGAATTAATCCTCCCTCTGAAACGTCGAGGAGTTAAGGAGGAAAGGGGAGAAGAATCCAAGTTTGAAGAAGAGCATCGGCTCCCACTCAATTCCCCGTTTCGGTTCTTTTTTAGTAATTTCCGGGAGATTCTTGCAAGAACAAGCGGAGGAGGCGGGGGAAGGAGAAGCAGCAAGAATGCCGTTGACGAGGTACCAGATTAAGAATGAGTACGGCCTCGCCGATCCGGAGGTGTACAGATCTGCTGACAAGGACGACCCTGAAGCTCTCCTGGAGGGTGTTGCCATGGCCGGCCTCGTCGGCCTCCTGCGCCAGCTAGGCGACCTCGCTGAGTCAGTCCACCTCTCTTCCTCTCTCTACGCCTTACTCGTATTATTGTGCCGCGACTGCAGTTGCGGTTCGCCGGGGTTATGTAGTGAGGCCTGCTGGGTGTTGACTCCAATTACCCGGTTGACCGCTTATCACATTGCAGTTTTTGTGTGGAATCATGCCTCTAAATTTTGCATTTTTGTAATCCCACGGGCTTCAATTCTTTCTTCGGTGCTGTAGTTTTAATTTGGCTGCTAGGGAAGTAGAATTCTTATGCATGTGATGTGGCGAAATGCTGGTGAATGGTGATTCAAGTATTGCTTTTAATTGGAAAGTTTCTTGGGAGATCAAGAACTTCATTTGATTGGATATAATAGCAGATATTAGGATCAGCCTCACTTTGGTGGTTACTTCCTTCTGTATATCTAATTCTGGGGCAAATACTTCCAGAATTCGCAGTTACAGCAATAATTCAGAAGCTAGATTGCCAATGTTTGGAGTCAGCCACCCCTGCATTTTCTGCAACTGCTTGAATCTGTTGTCTACGTCTTTTTGTAATTAAATCTGACCGCTGGTACTGGCATTGCAATGATCAATCATTGTTGGATCAATTTGTATTTATTTGTAGGTTATGGTGCCTCTAAAGCTGCATATTCTGAAGATAGTGTCTCTTTGGGCGGGCCAATCTGTCTAGTCCTTGATGCATACTACTGAATGACTTCATTTTGTTTTTACATTAGGTACTTTACTGATCAATTTTCTTTTTCCTCTTTGTTTTTAAAGATTTGCTGCTGAGATATTTCATGACTTGCATGAAGAAGTAATGGCCACTGCAGCCAGAGGCCATGGTCTCATGGTGCGCATACAACAGCTAGAGGCAGAACTTCCTCCAGTTGAGAAGGCATTGTTGTTGCAGACGAATCATTCACTATACTACTCCAACGCAGGTCAGATATTATCCTAATATTTAAATTAGCTTTAACTTCATCCAATGTTCAAGCATCTAGTAGTTTAGGGTGCAAACAGATATTGACAGCATTTTTAGTGTAAGTTAGAGGAATCGGATGAAATATTATACTTCTCACTTCTTTTTAGTTTATTCATGACTAGTTGATTGAATGTGGTTAGGTCTGTAAATTAGTGGTTATATGAAAAAAGTACCATTCCTTTGAAGGTTTTATTGATTGGTTGAACTTTATTTTAGGTGTTGAGTGGCATCCCAATTTGCAAATGGGACAGAACCTTATTTCTCAAGGAGATTTGCCTCGCTTTGTAATGGATTCTTATGAAGAATCCCGGGGTCCACCACAGTTATTTCTTCTGGATAAGTATGAATGTCTTACAAGCAAGATTCTTGAAATGAAGTAAAAGCAATGGTTACAACTACAAGAAGTTTCATGACATGTATGTTTGGGCACTTCAGGTTTGATGTAGCAGGAGCTGGTGCATGCTTGAAGCGCTACTCTGATCCATCATTTTTCAAAGTGGAAACAGTGCCAGATAACCTGACAGCAGTAGAGGTTCAGAGAGAGAAGAAGGTTCGCAAGACAAAGGTGCTGCAATACATAATTCCATCCAAATTATCAGTAGTTATTGAATCAAACCTATAAATGATTAGCTGTTTGTGGAGATTTGGACCTTGCAAATGTTTTTGTAAATATTAAGTTTCTCTAGGATCAAATATTTCACAGGAATTTAGTTGCATCTATATCTGCCATTACCAACTTAGTGCTTGAGTATGATTGTGGACTGCTCGTTTGATCGAGAGCTATTTCCTAGTATGAGAGAGCAATCTTTTATTGCAGCTAATATTACTTGTAGAGTGTACACGTTTTTGAAGATTGGTGTACTTGCTTATCTCAGAGAATTGCTTAGTTCCCATGAATTTCAAGATCATTGGTTTAGTTAAAGGTCTTCTAGTCGATAGATGGTCGGGCAATTATTTCCAGAATCCATTGTTTAACTTTCCCACAACATATACATTTTACATTTGAACTCATAATCATAGACTTCCATTGCATGATTAGGACTTCCAAACTGAATTACTTCTGTGATTTGTAAGTACTAGCTTGTCCTCACTCAACTTCTTCATTTGGATATAGCCCTGGATTCTGCTTTGCCTCATGGATAAATGATGTTATTTCCTTGTCGGACAGAAAAAAGGGGCACGTTGGAGAAATGGAGAAACCCCGGAAACTGTACCAGCATCGCATGCCAAGTGAGTCTCTGGAAATTTTTTTTCCTATGTTATTTTGATTGTTTTAGGTGAATAAAGTGGGTGTAGATGTGACAATTATTTTGTGCAACAGGCTGCATCAGTTGCTTATGGAAGAACGGATTGAGAATGCTTACAATGATCCAGCACGGCGTGTGAAATTAAAGAAAAGGCCATTGCATGGATCTCCATTTGACTCAAAAAGTGAGAAGAGTTACATGGATAAGTTCGTGGAATCTCCCTCGCCTGAGAGCAAAACAATATGTGAAGTTTCTATTGTCCCATCATCTCTAAAATGGACACAGGATGCTACTAGTGAATCAGGGCTTGAAGTAGTTGAGGTAAGCACAACTAGTCCAGTGAAAGATGTGTTGCAAACAGATGGTAGAGATGTCATATCACATAATATTCGAGGAAAGCAATTCATGGATGATTTGGAAGACATTGAACCAACCATCAGTGGAGGGACGGATGGAGTTTCTTCGAGCCCCCATGCAGCTGTGGACAAAGAGGAGTTAACAGTTAACGAACATGGCGACAGAGAAGGTAGTATGGATGGATATCTTTCTGATGAGATGACCAGCGAGGTGGAGAATTACCTGGATGCTCTTGCTACCATCGAGTCAGAAATGGAGACAGATAATGACAGCATACATAGACATAATATGAATTTAAGTGTTGCCAAAGGCGAGACAAATTCTGATACAAATGAAGACATGGAGCTTCATACTGAAACTTTGGCTTCCCGGTCAGTGGAAAACTCTGCCTCCAATGATGGGAACAGCTCCTTCGGCAGAAGTTCTAGTTCATTGTCCAGTGAAGGGCTGAGCAACATGGGTGACGGTATTCAGTTTGGTGGTGATGGGTTTTCAAAAGCGTTACCTCCACCTGAAAGTACTGTTACTGACTCTGGAAATCTACCTGATGACCAGCTTCCCCACAACACGGAAGCTCTGGGGTCAGAAGAACATACATCATTCGCCGGTAAAAGCATTGAGGATGATGCAATTTGTGACCTTAAAGAGGTTTCTCAAACTTCATCTTCTACTGATTTAGAGTCTACATGTACCCCTATGAATGCTGGATCAAGGTCATGTGTGGGATCGGAACAAGATGAGAAATCATCAGACTGTATGAAACATGCTAGTGGATTATCAGATTCAGATGAAACCAGGGAAAATCTTGTTGATACCTTTTCTCTGGACTCTGATGATGTGCCTAACCAGACTAAGGGTGATAAACTGGCTGCAACACCTACTAAGCGTCTTTCCGCGGATGAATTGGGAGATGGACATTTGAATGTCTGCTCCATGAATATGGAGCACTTATCAGATAATTTGGAGCTGTCTTCTGGAAGTGAAAGCAGAAATGAAGTGTCAAATACTGGGGATGTTGCTGAAAGTTGTAATGGAACTTTGTTGAGGATGGATTCACCACAGTCAACATTACCTTTAGAAGAGCAGCACCATTTCTCACGAGAGCCAGGAGAGGATGGATCTGCTGACCATACCCTCTCACCTGCTTCGTTTCCACCAGATTCAAGTAGTTTACAGGCTTCTAGTGCTGGGAATGAAGTTGATGATGCTATACCAGCATCTGTGGATGATCTAGAGATGTCAACTGTCTTGGTAGAAGAGCAACAGTTCCATGTCAATGACCAGAAGTTGATCGATGAAGCTGTAAATGAAGGCGACTTGTCAGATTTTGATCTGCAACATAAAGTAGGAGATGAAATTTCTCTGATGCTGGATGGCGAAGATATTGATAGTCTCACCCAAAATGAGGAGGCAGGTCAAGGTGAACCGCGAGATCCTTTCTGTCCTGATATGCCTGTTGCAGGAACTGTTATTGGTTCAAACTCAGGTGATCTGATGTTGATGAGAGTCAACTTGGAAGACATGAGTGCCATTAAAGATGAATCACAGGTCCCTGTTGAGGAGCAGAAATGCTTGGTTGAGACAGAGAAGGTGACCTTAGATGAAGAGAATCTGCCAGAGGTGGATACCAAAAATCAAGAAAGGAGCTGCAAAGAGGTTAGTCAGGATGAAGAAAACACGGATAGCCTCATTCGCAATTTCAAGGTAGTGGATGGAGCCGCTGTCTCTCTTGCTCCATCGGGTGGTGATGACTCTGTGTTAGATGAATTGGTCACTCGAGATGTTCAAGCAGGAGCTGATAACTCTGAAGCTTCTGTTGCTGACATTGGACTAGTGCCTCAAGAAAGAGTGGATTTGTCTGGGGCAGAGTCTTCCAGTTGGATGAAAGAATCAGATGTGGAGGAGAAAGTGAACATAGTAGAAGTGGCTCAAGATTTAGACTCTGTATCCACTGCAATTTGGGATTCCATGGCTCATGGTGATGGCAGTACTGCAATGGGTGTTAGTGGGTTCTTTCAGTTTGAGCAGACCAAAAGTGGATTTTCTAATGATATCAGAACAACTTCAATTAGTTCGGACCAAGGAAATGCCAACCATGACCTATTGAAAATGGAAAATCCCATTTCTTCTGAAAGCGGCTTACTGGCTGGTTCGACAGCAGCTTCACAAAAGTCATCAAAGTTGCTGGTTGATGATCCTGTTGTTGATTTGCATCTTGAAGATGATGATATTATTAAATCCCTGAATCTGCAAGCTAAACAAGTTCCATCAGTGGACCTCTTAGATCAGAAAACCGTCTTCCTCCCCAGGCCAGAAGCTGCACTAGAGTATGTCTCGGGGATGCAGGATGAAGTAAATGAGACTAAGTTTCAGCAAGTGACTGTAGCTTCCCATTTCATAGGTTGTCACGATGAAGAAATGCAGTCTCTGAACAGCTTGAACTTAGAGAAACATGAAGGTTATTCTGTAAACCTGCTCGAAAGCTTCTCAATCCAACAACCATCTTTGACAGAACCCTTGCAGGGGCCAATGTTCGATACTGGACTTCATAAATTTGTTGTGCTCTCAGAGAGTGGAGAATTTAGTATGTCTGAGATGCCTCCTATGCCTCCCTTACCTCCTGTTCAGTGGAGGATGGGAAAGACACAGAATACTCCATCTACTGAGGAGAGGAAATATCTTGGGTTTGGCCAAGTTCTTTTGCCACCATTACAGACATCCTTAGCCAAAGAAAATCCACAAATAGGATTTCCAACATTGGAGGCTGGAACTCCTCTCTCTGAAAGACCCTTCTTGTCCCCGGTGTGTTCAGATTCTGAAAATCAAGCCCAGACTTATCCTTGTGCCTTGCAAATGCAACCTGTGGATAGCGATTCAGTTGTTCACTCCAAGGACATGAATGTAAAACCATTATCAGGTTCACTGAGCCAGGAGCACACAATCCATGAGCTGCCTGAGCAATATTCCTTCACTTCAGACACAGAATTGGTGCAAGATCCTCCCCTACCACAGTCAGTTGGAGATATTACTTCAGAACAACATCCTGGATCACCAGCTGGGGAACTTGCCCATCCCGCAGACCGGTTGTCGCCAAAGACTCATACAGAAGTCAAAGACCTCCAATACAACCCCGAAAATGCAGATGAGGAAGATTGTTCTGATCCGACAAACACAAGGCAGGAGCAAGAGAGTCCACTGAATTCCAGGGAAGAAATAGTGAGATCGACAGATCCATGGGCTTTGCCTCCATCAAATGAAAGTGGAAAGCCCAATGGAATCTTAGTGGGAAATATTCCCCGTCCTCCAAAACCTCTAATTGAGGCTGTTGCAGCACATGATAGAAGCAAGGTGATAATGCTGATTTCCTGTTCTTCTCTTTTTGTTTGTGCAGGGGTGCATTTGCTCTCCCTTTTGGTTGTTTAGCCATTTAATTTACAAAAGGTTGTGATCATGCGAAGTACTCATTAGTGCCCAATGGATTTAATATACAGTTGAAAAAGGTTGCTGAACGAGTACGACCTCAGCTTGCAGCAAAGCTAGAAGAAAGAGATTCACTGCTTGAGCAGATACGAACCAAGGTTAGGATTCTCATGATTCATATATTTACATGCCTTCCACTATTTCACCAATCTTCATTCTTATACATAACATCATTACAATGGTGGAGGCTAAATCTCATGTTCCTTCCCCCCTAGTCATTCAACTTGAAGCCCGCTTCTGTGGCTAGACCAAGCATTCAACAGGCCCCCAAAACCAACTTGAAGGTCGCTGCTATTCTGGAGAAAGCAAATGCCATTCGACAGGTCTCTCTCTCTCTCTCTCTCTCAAGGAAATTCCATGATATCATGATCATTATGCTATTCATGTTCTGTTCCCCTTCCATTTGTCCACAAGAATCATCAATAACTCTAGAACTATGGAACCGACATAGACTTCCTTCGGGACCAACTGGCATTAAACTCTGCACTGGAAGAATTTTTAGTCGTGGGTTAATGATAGTGATTAAACTTGAAGCAGGCATTGGCTGGTAGTGACGAAGATGATGACGCTGACAGTTGGAGCGAGTGAACTTATAGAGGAAATGCCTTCAGAGAAACAGCAAGTCTGCTGTCATCACCTCTGGTTCTTTAGTTCGCTGCAGATATCCCCTACGTCTGATTCCGATTGATAGTCGAAAAGAAAAATTTTGTAATATGATGTTCTTTTCCTTTATATCCTCCCCCTCTGTTGTATAGCATCCCAAGTCCAGCTTCTCTTTGGCCAGAAAAAGGTGCAGCTGCTTATAAAATGTATGCTTTGTAGATTGCAGACTGCAGTATACACTTAAGTCCAGGCTCATATTATATGGAAAAGCTTTACGCACAAAGAACGGACTCCTCAGCCTCAGCATGCAAGCGCTGTAGGTACCGAACCACTGTAATTCTCACACCTTTGCCTTTTTTCAGCTTTGAAGTTGATGTATATTTATGTGGAATAGGCTCTTGTATGATGTACTCAAGATGCCCTGTGCTCTGCATATCAATTCAAATTCGATGTTGTAATATGTTGAAAGATTATTTCTGTCAATTCGATTTTTCGATTTCTTCCCATCTTTCTGGTCGGGTTTGGTTGGAATCTTATGTTATCTTTCCAGGTTTGGTGAAAGCCAATACCCGTGAAAAGATAAGAAATATTATTATGAATTGCAACATGCCATCATAACCATGTAAAATTGCTGCATTTGGTCAGTAAAAATCCCTTTGTTGAGCCAAGGGGTTAAGAGGTTGAATGGTGAACACCTTTCTACTGGTTCCAAAATTTTACCTTAATAGAGAATTTGCTCAGTAGTCGTTCAAAGTAAATCCAAATCAAACGCCCTTATAATGGTACACTACTCTTTTGTTATATTCTTTCTTTTGTTGCATCTCGACAAATCGAGTCAATTTAAAATCGAGTCCGATCAGCTCATTAGTGAACAAAGTTATATGAATTGTATGTATTCTTTATTTATAAGACTCCAATTTACACTCACTGTAAACTCTGATCCCAAAACACACAGTTTCCGATCAGTATTAATCCACACGGGTAGAGAGTGTGGGCACCGTTTTTCGGTCCTTCACTGGGTCCTCTTAACTCGCCGTTGCCTCTCTAACGTAGGCTGCCATCAGCAGACCCTTCTTTAACTCCCCATAGCAATCCATTGGGCTTGCTCAGCTTAAAACTCCCTTCTCTCTTTTGCGCCGTTGAACTTGGAACAATTTCCCTTCGAGCAAGAATTACTCGCAGGCTCACAGAAACACAGAATGAAAGAACTCAATGAAAGGTTAAATTTTTAATCGAGAATCAAGAACGGGCAATCCAAAAAGAAAGATCTCATTTGTTTATGCTGTTTAATGCATATAATTAGCGTTTTGTGCGTAGGCCCTCTTGACTTAAAATTGGAAAAAAAGGACAGAAATTTGCTCAACCTTGTATGGGAAAATCCATACCGAGGAAATTGAGTCAGATAGCTAGAGGGGCCGCGGCAGCATCCCAATTTGCTAAACCCACTAGGGTTACGACGCTATCGTTGCCTAAAGAACAGAGGGGCGGCAGCAGCAGAGGGCAGGGGTTGTTGAAGCAGATGGAGAGCAGCGGCTCGTCCGACAAGGAGGTGAATGTCAGGGTGCCGCTTTCGGAAGTGGTGTCTGAGTGCGTGAAGCATTGGTTCAAGGACACGCTCAAGGAGGCCAAAGCTGGGGACGTCAACATGCAGGTCTTGGTCGGTCAGATGTATCACAGCGGCTACGGCGTCCCCCGAGATGCCCAGAAGGTTTTGAAAATTCTTTCTTTGTGTTTTGATAGTAATGGGTTCTCTCGAGCTCTCAGGGTTCAAATTCCCAGTCTCCCTCCATCTATATGCTCAGAAAGTCAGCTAAACTCCTCCTTTCCTATTGCTTTGTCAATTGAGTTTTGTCGATCGCTGCATGGTCCTTTCCCTTCTCGTGGTTTTGTTTGAATTCGTTTCTCAGATCGTAAACTTCGTGGTGTGGCTAATTAGTTTTCTGTTTGTCTAACTGATTGCTGTTGGTTTGCCGATTTAACTTTTCATTTGGGAGATTTTGGGTGTCTACGTGCTATGTTAGTTATCCTTGGGTGTTTCATCCCCACAAATTAAGATGATATTGCATTAGGAGTGGCACGACAGCATAGTCAAGTTCAGCATGAGCTTACTGATAGCAGGTCAATGTGGACACGAAGTTGTGCCAGCTCAAACCAGCAAGTTTCGACCATGTTTTCAGTGATCTTGTTCATTTGCATGATCAAAAGTTGTGATCTTCTGATGCTAATTTTAATTTTGGTTAAATTGCAACCATTATGAACTTAATGATAGATAAGAATTGAAACCTTTTGTTGGAATCGTTAATCACGTACTCATCTATGTCAAATTATATATGTGCTCCTAGGAAACGGAAGAATGCCAAGCAACCGAAATTGCCAAACAGATATGATATTCATAACGAGTTTGTAGAGGTGATCATCTAGGTAAAGGGGTGACTTCAAATGCCTGATTGACCCATAATTTTTCCTTTCTTAGAGTAATTGAAAACCTTGTACTGGCAACTGAGGGTAAAAGACCTCATTAGTTACTTCACCTTTGAGGTTATTTCTGTGCTTGTCTAAATGGGTTCCATATTTTATTGCAATTTGAATGTTTAAAGTCTTGTGTGTTTTATGTTCAATTTTGTAGGTTTTATTGCTTGCAATACCCTCAAAATTTCCATTGATTTGGGTGATTCATCTCCAGGGAAGAGCATGGATGACAAAAGCTTCGAGGATCCGCCCTTCAGCTTGGAAAGTTGGCGATAAGCGTCCAGGTTGCAATCTATGCCATCTCTAACAACATATTTCTTTCATGTTCATCTTCAATATAATGGGAGATTGTTGTTGGTTAAGTATGCCAATTTTTTGCACTTCTGAATCTTTTCAGGTTATAATGCAAGCGACTCAGATTCGGATGAGTCGAAGGGCGATTCATGATTAGCACTTACTTGGTAATTCCATAAACTAAGTTTTATCTCATCTTATTTTGGCACTTTGTTCTCTACTACTGCATCAAGTCCTTATGTTGATTGTTAAGCATCAGGACATGGCTTTGTTGACAATATAATCTTATTGATAACGCGTCAGTCTCATTTGAGAAGAAAATGTCTGTTATTATTATGTTTATCTCTTCTATAATTGGTTTGCATGAGAACTTAATGTTAGCAATGGTATATCAGGTGTTGGGAACTATGTTCACAAGGGATGCAAGCCTTCATGATATAATGTAAATGATTTTTTCTTAAAAGAGATAAGCTGACGAATTGCGTGGCTAATCATGTGCATACCACTTGATATGATCATGTCCTGGTAAAGCCAATCGATCAATTTTTGTCAGACCTGTCATTAGGTTATTTTGTAAAGATTGTGTTACATTCAATCTCCATTAAACCCATAGATGCAGTTGCAGTCTTCTACCCTCAATCATTTGGGGTGTGCGTGCAACTAGCATCATTTATAATCCATTTTCCATGTCATCTGTGTTTCCTAGGAAATTAAACCTCGCCTCTAGATGGCAAATGATTCTGCATGATCATTCTCTTCTTGTCCAGGCTTGGAGAAGTTTCTTAGCTTTATGACAATCTTTCTGCAGGATCTGCATGAAGTTCTAATATCATTCTAGGTGCTTCCATGGCAAACCAACCAGTAATGATCCTCGTAGTCCTCCAGTGCTCAGCTTCAGCCTTTGCTTAATTATGATGCTACTTGTCACACTTTAATTGTTTTCTTAGGTCATAGAGAAGGAAAGGATAGCTGCGACCCTTTCTTGTTAATCGAGGATCTGGTCTTATTGAATGTGATTTTCAGGGGCTGTTCATTCTCACCTTTTCTTTTTTAATTACTAGGCTGATATGGGATAATTGGGACTTTCTGGTTTTGAAACAAAAATCGCAAAATCTTTTTTCTCCTTCCATTGGCCTCTATAAAGTTGAAATCTTTTGTCAAAGGCTGTTTCTATTTTCCGCTAATTTCATAACACGCTCAACATAAATGGTCAGACAACGGCTATGGATGTCGGATGAGGATCGTGAGGTCAAAGACTACATGTTATCACGATTGCTCATGAAGATTCAGCCATTCTCATTCAAATTTGAAGTTCAAACACCCTTTGAGATTTAACAGTTAATAGGATCAACCGGAGATACATAAGGGGAATGCTCCTCTCAATTAATAGATCGAACTCGGGGAACTGCTACCACATATAATGAAGGAAGTTGTGCTTTTACGCTTTCTGGATGACAGTAAAGTGTGTTTCCTATTGATGGACCCAGAAATTTTTTTTGGTAATTAAACTTGTAGATATACATCAATGACTAGTAGTAAGTTAACAGAATTATCAACAAGAGGATTTACAGTTGAGTCAAATACATGAAACTCTGATTCTTGAGGATCAAAAAACACTTAACCATTCCTATGAGCTGTTGAATTACTATCCCTACTGATCTATTTAATGAAACATAATTCGAAGGATTCAATTAAACGTCTAACATTAGAAAGTTGTGATTGAATTTCCCACGAATCGGAGTACGTAGCCGAGATGGAAGAGACTGAGACAAGGCAGTCGGAAAAGGATGGTTACCCTCCTCCAATTGAAAGATAGCGACATTGATGGACCCAGAAAGATGAAAAGAAAGACATCTTTCCCTTCTCCAGGAAACGCATGAAAGAAGATAAGGAGAAAAGGAGAGAGAATCGGGAAATTGCCAATTGCACGCCACTGCGATTTCAATCTTTCCCATTCCGGTCCTTAACATCGCTTTACCTGTACGATGAAACGGCAACATCAGAGGCCGATTTTAGTCTGGCAGTTCGAACAGATACCAAAGAGTATGTTATGTTCTTCTGTCTCGCCTTGGATTTATATTATTTTAATTCTTTATGTTTTGTCTTTCATATGTACATACGGTTTGACTGACTTGGTCCGTTTCGTGATCCCATTAAAATATTCTTCGCGACAATCCCAGAACCGAACAATATAATAACAAAGTCCACAACTTTCTGCTAATTCTCGGCTAACTATGTACACGTGCAGTTTTCATGGCTTAAAAGGAGTTCTTTTTCTCCACAGGTGGCTTGAATGAACTGACTGTGATCAGGAAAGAAGGATTCGAAGTTGAAGCAAACCGGGTTGTGGGTATCGTATGATTTTGATTTTGCGATGCATTGCATGTCCAAGTTACAACTTTTGAACGCCAATCGTAGTATCGGTAAAATCTGCTCCCATCAGTCACAGTTTTCTTTTCAATCAGGTTGCGGGGTTGTTTCAGCGTGATGGAGAGAGTTGATTGCGGTCATGGCGATCAAGAAACTGGTGAGGGCAATACAGCTGGTCATGTACAGCAAGCATGTCGTACGGAACCAACGCAGACTGCAAATGAAGCTGAAGCGGAAAGAAACTTGCAGGAAATAGAGGAGCCCACTTCCCAGCAAGAGCAAGAACCACCTTCTCCACCTCCTAAACTGCTCATCAGATACCTCTACATGGGTCATTTCTTAGCAAGATGGGGTGCTAGGTTCCCTTCTAAATTTCCTCCTTTTTTATGTTGAGTTCCCTGTTAATGTAACTAAGCTCTCCTTGTACTGATTTTTTTGTTTTGGAACCTCTCCTTGTGCTGTTAGATTGACATTTTCTCGTAAACTTTTCTACTTTTTCCAGGGTGTGGGAATTCTCTGTTGGTCTGTACTTCGTTACTCTTTGGCCAAACTCTTTACTTTTTGCAGCTGTTTATGGTGTGGTAGAATCGGCCTCTACTGCTTTATTTGGTGCCGTTATTGGAAGATGGGTCGATAGGTTAACATATGCCAAGGTGTGCCTCAAGCCTCCTGCTACACTCGGCATCCCTACTATTATCATAGTTTAGCAATACTCAATCTAGACAATAATAGCTTCGATTTTCATACATTTCTCGAAATGTATATTGTGAATTTCATTGGAAATAGCACGTAAACAGCCTATTTCTTTTCCTAATAGCTAAGCTTTCTATTGCACCTTGATCATCATCCCATTGCACTGTAGTACCATCTTTCAGGTGCTTCGGTTTTGGCTGTTAACCCAAAACTTCTCCTTTCTGATTGCTGGGGGCACAGTGACAGAATTGCTCATCCACTCAGACCTGAAGTCAAAAAACTTCGCTGCATTTATATCACTTGTCATACTGGTGAATTTCTCCGGAGCTGTTGGCGTCCTATCCACTCTTGCAGGAACAATACTCATTGAACGTGAATGGTGATTTATCTTCTTTGGATTTATACCTCAGAATGTGTTATTACAGGGTAGAGTTTCCTGATATTAGAATCAATACTTTTTCAGAAACTAAATAAAGGTTTTGGATTTCTTTTTCTGGAAGGAAATTTTCTTTTATATAAATTTGTGATGGATTCTTAAATTTCAGGGTGGTGGTTATTTCAGAAGGCCATCCTCCTGAAACATTGACTCAAATGAATTCAGTTATTAGAAGAATCGATCTTATCTGCAAGCTTTTCGCTCCAGTAGTCTCGGGTTTCATCATCAGTTTTGCTTCCCTGAAAGCTTCTGCAGCAACTCTAGCATGTTGGAACATGGTATCTCTTTGGTTACAGTATTGGCTTCTAATATCTGTATTTAGAGGGATTCCAGCTCTCAGAGAAAGTAACCAAAGGAAGATGCTTGGGACTCCATCAAGCAATCAGGAAGTAACGGTTTCTGTCCCTGAAGGAAGGGTGATTTCTCACAACGAAAGTTGCATTGCGACTGGAGATAACTCTTTCTCGAGGAGGAAACTTGGACGAATTTTACAGAGCTCTTTTGTAAGGTCATGGAGGATATACCTAAAGCAGGAAGCAGTACTCCCAGGTGTTGCTCTGGCATTATTATATTTTACGGTTTTGAGGTAAGGTCCTGTCACCTGGTAGGTGGTCAGATGAGCGCACCGAAGCATGGCGACACGCCTCAGCTTTAACTTCCTGCTGCCTCATTTAAAACCACACAGGCTTTCTGAAGAGGCCCAAGCAGCCCAAGGTCCATGGGATTGTATATAGACCAAAGACGTACATTTGGCCCTCTAAGGAATCTATTCATTATTTAAAAGGACATGCATGCAAACGCCAGCATCACTCTACTTTATTTTCCTCATAATACCTTTCACCTATTCCGTAGTCATGTATTATGGCTACTGAAAATTTTCCAACTTTCTATCTGCAGTTTTGGAACTTTGATGACAGCAACTCTGAAATGGGAAGGAATAGCAGCATATGTTATTGGGATTGCACGTGGAATTAGCGCGACTATTGGAATTGCAGCAACTCTTGTTTACCCAATCTTACAATCTAAGATCTCAACTCTGCGAAGTGGGCTGTGGTCCATCTGGTCTCAGGTACTTGTCATTCCCAGAGAGCACAATGAAGAGCTCGGTGTTAAGATTTCCTCCCATCCAAACTGGTCACCTAATATTTCCCTCCTCTTTCCTGCTCGAAAATGATCCAGTGGGCTCTCTTAGGCTTGTGCATGGCCTCGATATGGGTCCATAACAAATATGTCGCGGCCTATATGCTGATGAGTGGAGTCGCAGCGTCTCGTTTAGGCCTTTGGATGTTTGACTTGTCAGTAACACAACTTATGCAGGTGAAGTTAACGTGTTTATTGACTAAATAGAGAAGCGGACTTAATTTGTGCGGAAGTTCTGAATTTGTGACATCGTCCCTGGATAGGATACTGTTGCCGTATCTGATCGTGGAGTTGTCGGGGGAGTACAGAACTCACTCCAGTCAGCCCTGGATTTGATGGCCAATGTCATGGGAATCAGTATTTCAAATCCTCAGGTAAAATTTTATGTTCACAGTTTTGGCCTCATATGTCTCACTCCTTAACTTTTCTCAATCATTCTGGTTTAGAGTAATCGCAAGTTACATGATTGTTCAGGATTTCTGGAAATTGATGATTTTGTCATATGCTGCGGTGACTTTGGCTGCATTTCTGTACACTACGCATACTTACCGTGCTCATAAGCAACTTGATCTTGTTGAGAAGTTGTTGGTTTTAGTCAAATGGTCCATGAAGTCATCCTGAGATGGAAACTAGATGTGATGTAATTAGTTCATCCTTCACTGTCTGGAAGTACCTAAAAGTTGGCTACCGGAAAGTTGTCTTGGTATGATCTCGATTGTTGATAGACTGTAAAGTTGTAGAAGGATCCTGACTCAACCTACCAGTAAAAAAGGTTAGCATTCTTCATGGAAAATCTTCGACGGTTTATCATTGTTCATGTTATTAACGTGCAGTTGAACATGACTTTGTGTGAGAGGTTTTGTCCATTAAGATGAGCTCTGTTTGCATGTTAATCTTCTTCGAACTTGGCAACTAGGACACAAGTAACGATCGGGCACTACTGCTGGATCATTTGTTGAAACCAATGCCATAAGAGCTCTGCAGAACATAAGACGGTATCGTTTTTTGTTCCTCGTTTAGGCGTCAACGATGTAGCAAGTAGCATGTCATGTCGAAAACAAACGCCGCCTCCATTATATCACTCTGTCCGAGGACAGTTGGAAAAATAAATTTTAGTTTTATCTATTCATGCGTGACCCAAGCACCTAATCCTGATGCAGTCAAATCAGTAATGGCATGTTTGATTGGGAGTAACAGGAATACCTATTCCTGGTTCGTATTTTTACTAGTGTTCGGAATACCAATTCCAGCCAGACCCGGAATGATGAGGGAATAAGTATTCCTCTTACAGCCACAAGGAATAGGTATTTTCCTATGGAGCAGGAGGACAAATGACAAAATTGCCCTCCATTATCAGTCAAATTTTAAACCTTTTGCTATTGAGCTATCCTCCCTCCTCCACCCGCCAATTGGTCGTCCGTTTGTCTTCGGTGACCAAAAAACACAATTTCGGGCCGCTGTCGACCTCCTCCAGCCTCTCCGAACATTCCTTTGCTAGTTCGTCTCTCCCTCCATGCTAACCTCTGTCTCCCCGAGCCGTCCCTTGCAGCTTTGTGTCTCCCCCGAGCCTTCCCCATCCCCCGTGCCATTGCCGCTGCATTGGTTTTTGTTTTAAGAAGAGAGAAAATTCTCTCTCTACTGGTTCAGCTCCCGACTTCACGAACCAACTCAACAAGTATGGTTAGACCTCGCCTGGGCTCGATGGTGGTGCAGAGAACTCGCTTGGATGGGCTCGACAGTGGTGGGTTGGGGAGAAAGCTGTGGCCTCCGTGGGCGGCTCCCATGAAGAAGAGGAACAGTAGTGCCTCTTATTTTTTTTTAGTTTTCTATTAAAAATATAATATAATATAATATTTTTAATAAATAATATTATATATATAAACACATATGTAAGGGTAGTTGTGTCTTTTTATCCATAAATACACTATTCCATCAAATCAAATAATAATATTTTTATTCATCATTTTATTTATTTTCCTATTCTACTATATTCTATCTCTATTTTATTCATGCGAACCAAACGTACCATAAGTAGTTTGGATTCTTAATTTTTGGATTAATTTGGTCATTCGCGAATGAGGCACCTTATTGGATCTTCTTTACCAGCTATCCATATGATGTTGCTGATTGATCTCGTCGACTTCCAGGCCAGACTCCTGTTGACTGTTTGAACGCAAAACGTTCCTCCATATAAGAAAAAACCTGGCTGCTTCGATGTGGCTCGAGTAAGGATAGAAAATCCTGCTTGCAGAGAGCATCAATCCCACCACCTTGCCCGTATTGTGTACTATGCTTCTAATATTGATTTAAGTATCGAGTTATCCATTACGTTAATGTTTCGTAGGTCCAATGGAAAGGAAATGTTTTGATCTCAATCACAGTCTCTGATCTCCTAGAACAGAAAAATAAAGTCACAATCGATCTGCTTAAGAGTTCTCTGCTTGTTGATGATAACAAATCTGTTACACTGGTCATGTCTCTACTTATACGAGCTTTTCTTGGAATGATTTTTAGGTGTCTCGTGTTGCCAGAGTCAGGGCATGATTGGAAGACCATGAGAATTGAATGCACCGATCTCCAAGATACGAACCACAAGGGATGTGCACACGTCTGGAACCAGTTCGTCCTAGCTCATCACAGGGTTAGCTAGCTATTCATAGTAAACAAAGATTCCAGACAGCAGGTCAACAATATCTTCATCACCACAATTAAGAATCAGATTCTAGTAAAGAACCCGTTAAAGTTTGATTCAATGATGAATACACATCTCTCCCTACCCAGGAACCGAGTCCCGATCGGTCTTCTTTCCAGCCATTTATCGTCACTGACATGTAACTCTTGCAACTTCTTGCCCAGATGTCCGTGTCCCCATCATGGTCTAGTTATCCATTCATCGTTCCTAGGATTTCCTTAACGTGCCACAGCTCTGTTCCTAAAGCTCCTAATGTTCTTCCAGGTATTTACCTTACCTGCTACAATATAAATGGTGTCGGTTTTTTATGTGATTTCTCTCTTTCGTTTACCCCTAATTGACAAATGGTATGCTAATGAACCGGTCCAAGCAAGGCAGTCGAACGGACAGGCACGTTTTTCCGTAGTCTTATGTCAGTGGAGAACCCGAATCACACGGTGAATTACTTGACTTTGAATACCAACCTCTTGCAACAGGCAGGGAAAAAAAAAACAGCAAAAAGATTTTAATGGGCAATACCTAGAATCTAAGCAAGCTCTAAATAGTAAATGTTGGAGCTGAATCGGTCGTTAAAAGACGTAACTCTCCTAATTATGATTATTTTCGTTCACAAAATTCCAGTCCACGTTTTTACTAAGAGAAAGAAGTGTTGAACGATCTCAAGCAACCCATTTTTGGTATTTTATTTGTGGATTTAATTATTGATAATTGGTTCGAGTTGGATGCATGTTGAGTGAGGACAATCGACATCTCCATCCAATAGAAACGAGGAGGACAATTAAAAAGCTTCTTTCTGATGACAACAGTTAACCCATTGTCAACCATCGTGTGTTGACTGTCGCGTATAGCCCATTACTTGCAGGGTGAAATACTATTGCTGTGGTGTCCACGAAACCCTACTTATTCTTAATGTCGGGAACCTGAGTTTGTAATCATACACTGTTACACGGTAATTAACGCAAAACTAATAATATCTTTACGAGGCTGTGGTTTTAGTAAAATGGCGTAAGACTTCAACTCGAATCTAGAGGTTTTGAATTTGAACATCTATTTTTGTAATACAAAAATTACGCTTATTGGTTAAATTCAAATAATTAAAAATGATTGTGAGAATCGGAGAAACTCGAGGAGCGCAATTACTAAATCAAGAAAGTGTCAAGGCCGCACTCGTGCGGTTGTGCCGGCTGAATGTATGCGAGAAATGAGTGAAAATAGGGTTGTTTTTAAAAATAATTCATGAAAAGTGGTTCATTTGAAAGTAATTACGAAATTAGTGTTTTAGAGCCGCATCTTGAAGATGCGGTTTTAATTGTTAATGAACCGCATCTACAAGATGCGATTCTTTTTTTTTTTCTTTTTCTTTTTTGAAGGGAACCGCATCTTGAAGATTTATTTATTTATTTATTTGATTTTTTTATTTTTATTGTTAGAGAAAATCAATGATAAAATAAATTTTATCTTTTCATATATCCCCGCTGTTTTGAATTATTATGCTATAGATTTTTGCTTCACTCCATGCATACATTCGAGAAATGAGTGAAAGTAGGGTTATTTTTAAAAATAATTCGTGAAAAGTGGTTCGTTTGAAAGTAATTATGAAATTAGCGTTTCAGAACCGCATCTTGAAGATACGGTTTTAATTGTTAATGAACCGCATCTACAAGATGCGGTTCCCCTTTGGTTTTTTTTTGAACACTTTTTTTTTTAAAACATTGGCAGGAAGGGAAGGTTAAGTTAAATATTTAATGTGTAATATATAACAAGTTCGTTTTAAAAATTTCTATTAAATCTTTATATAAATAAAATTTTTACAAAATTTTAAAAGTAAATTTTATAAGTGTGAATAATTAAATGATAATTTATATAACGAATTCTTATGTTTCATAATACATACCGAAGATTTCAATACCCCAAGATTTCGTGTAACTTTTCAACGTATAACACATAAGAATTCGTTGTATAAATTACTATTTACATATTAATACTTATAAAATTTACTTTTAAATTTTTAAAAAAATTTTACACATGTAAAAATCTGATAAAAAGTTATAAAACGAAGCTCATTGTATAGTACATATTAATTTTACTATGAGCTTATTTTGTAAATCTTTGTCAAATATTTATATCTATAAAATTTTTATAAAATTTTTAAGAGTAAATTTTATAAGTATTAATATGTAAAAAGTAATTTATACAATGAATTCATATGTGTTATATGTTGAGAAGTTACATGAAAACTTAGGGGTATTGAAATCTTCGATATGTTTTATGATACAGAAGAATTCGTTATATAAATTATCATTTAATTATTTACACTTATAAAATTTACTCTTAAAATTTTGTAAAAATTTTATTTATATAAAGATTTAATAGAAATTTTTAAAACGAACTCGTTATATATTACACATTAAATATTTAACTTAACCTTCCCTTCTTGCCGATGTTTTAAAAAAAAAGTGTTCAAAAAACAAAAGAAAACAAAGAACCGCATCTTGTAGATGCGGTTCATTAACAATTAAAACCGTATCTTCAAGATGCGGTTCTAAAATGCTAATTTCATAATTACTTTCAAACGAACCACTTTTCACGAATTATTTTTAAAAATAACCATACTTTCACTCATTTCTCGAATGTATGCATGGAGTGAAGCAAAAATCTATAGCATAATAATTCAAAACAGCGGGGATATATGAAAAGATAAAATTTATTTTATCATTGATTTTCTCTAACAATAAAAATCAAAAAATCAAATTAGAGATCTCACATAAGAATAACTTGGCAGCTTGTAAAAATGGGGGCCACCACCTTCCAGATGAGAAAGTCCTGTATTGCAAGACCAACCAATCAAAATTAAATTATTTTTAAAATTACTTTTCTCTTTTAATTTTTTTAAAAAAATTATAAAATAATTAAACTCTATTACTTATGAGAGCACTGTTTCGTAATATATATACATTACACGCGAGACTCTATCCTTCGAGATAGGCACTCATTCCAGTCAAATCCCCAATTTTGACTGAAGGTTTTTCAATGGTCAAACAAAATCTTCTTGTCCTCTCTGCTTCTGCGAAGCAGCCCAACCCCCGCGCCATTCCTCTTCACCACACATCACTTCATCTCTCTCCATGACCGCCCGCGGCCAGTATAAGGACTCGGCTAGTCATTCCCCTCTATTCTTCTCTTCTCCAACCCCATTCTTCTTCTTCTTCATAGGAATTCTAAACCTTGGACTGAAAGAGAGCAATGGATGTGAATGGCAATAGTGGTACAGAGAAAGGTGACAGAGGAGGAGCTCAAGAGATGCCCAAGTTCAAGTCACTTTCTCCACCTTCGCTTCCCTTGTCTCCACCTCCCATCTCACCTTTCTCCTTCTTAGGCTTCCCTGAACTGCTCGACTCCCCTGTTCTCTTCTCCAACTCCACTGTTAAGTTTTGGCAGCGCATGCCGAATCCTCTCGAGATAATTCTATTTCTATGTTGGGTTTTTTAGGTTTGGTCTTCGCGGCCTTTATCTTCTTTTGTTTATCTGGGTTTGCTTCCGTGCAGACTGTTCCGTCTCCTACTACTGGAGCTTTCTCCAGTGAAGGGTTCAATAACTGGACAAACTACGGCAACGGCTTTCAGAGGGGAGGTGATGATCACTGCTCTGATTTCTCCTTTCAGCTGCATGCTGAACCTTCAGCGTCAGGATCATCTTCCATGTCGCAATCATCCTCGAACATGATTCCACTGGTAGGTTCCATCTCATCCAAGTAGACATCTTTTTTGTTCATTTGATAATCTGTCGTGCGTGCGTCTTTGCTATTCCAAATGGTCAGAGGTTGCTTAATATGCAATATCAGTTCCCAGACTTTCCTGATATATTTTCTTTCCGAGAGAATTCCTTGAAGCCGTCAATGGCATTTGATAGTGACATCTCTTCACAGATGACGGGGGCAAAGTCTGAACTTGCTCAGGTCCAGAACTTTGATGCTTCCCAGTCTCAAGCCTATGATGCTCAACCCTCTGATGCTCAACCCTCATACTACGTAAGAGATGACAAGAAATCAGACGACGGGTACAACTGGAGAAAGTACGGGCAGAAGCAAGTCAAAGGGAGCGAGAACCCGAGGAGTTACTACAAGTGCACGTACCCCAATTGCCCCACCAAGAAGAAGGTTGAGAGGTCCTTGGAAGATGGGCAGATTACAGAGATCGTGTACAAGGGAACTCATAACCATGCTAAGCCTCAGCCAACGAGAAAGACCAGCTCTCAGGCCATGCAACCCTATGCACGAACAAGTTCAGAGTTCTCTGATCAGTCAGCCCCCATGCAAGATGACTCTTCGGTCTCAGTGGGCGATGAGGAGTTCAAGTGGATGAGTAATTCGTGCGGAGATGGCAATGAAAGTGAACCCAGTGCCAAGAGATGGTGAGACACCTAATAACAGTCCTGCATTTACTGCTGCTCGTTTAAATATCCGAGTATTTCTTCACCAGAATTGCGCTTATGTTAAGAGTGTATAAATTGTATTGCAGGAAGGGAGAGAATGAAAGGAGAAACGTTTCGGGTGCTGAGAGTAGAACAGTAAAGGAACCACGAGTTGTGGTCCAAACAGTGAGCGAGATTGACATACTAGATGATGGGTATAGATGGAGAAAATATGGGCAGAAAGTAGTAAAAGGAAACCCTAACCCAAGGTGAGCAAATTTGATAACTTCTTTTGGAATTCCTTGCAAGTCAGGAATCAGAATATTGACTTGACCTAATATCTGTGTTTATAACTCGCACTTCGGCCCTTTGATTCTCACTTGCTGCAGGAGCTACTACAAGTGCACGTACACGGGCTGCCCAGTGAGAAAACACGTGGAGAGAGCAGCTCACGATATGAGGGCGGTGATCACAACTTACGAAGGGAAGCATAACCACGATATCCCGGTGGGCCGTGGTGGAGGCGGCCAGTCTTTGGACAGAACTCATATTACCGGGACCCAGGGGCTTGGTTCAGGTCCGATTAGACCAATGGCCATTGCCAGTAACTCCATACCTCATGCTAACCAAGCACTAGGATTCACGCATGACATGTATCAGAGAACAAGTGGGTTTGGATCTACGCCATCTCTAAGCTTTGCCAATACGTTGTCCAGAACAAAGGAAGAACCGAGTGACAGCTCAATGTTTGATTCATTCTTGTCCTAGACAAACTGTAGGATCTGACCAATAAATCACGCATATAGTATCTCTTATAAATACGATGTCATAACATATCTTCCCGTGCAGACCAACTAGGGTAAGATCATATTGTTTTCATTTGTTTAGCAGTGTTACAATTGTGAAGACAAATTTTGACAAGAAGCAGCTGAGGTATCGGACTCTTCCATTCAATTTGTTGGGGTTTGTCATATGTTTTACTAGTAATTCTCATCAATGTTTGTTGTTCTTAGTTCATATGAGTACATCCTCTCCTAGGAGTAACCCAATAGCCGTGAAGCAAAAGGCTAATGAAGCACCAGACTCGAATGAATAGACAGACTTCAATTGATATTTCTATACACAATTGATGAAATGAAACAACAATACCAGCACTTACAGATGAAATTCACTGAGGATGTCTTGCACTAGACATAAGACTGTGTGGACAGTTTGTATCCGGAGACTAGAGCAGATAAAATCAGGCTGAAGAAGGCAAAGAAGGCCATATACTTATGGATGCCGCTATGCAGTCGGTAAATAAGTTATCCACTCTATCCCTCATCCTGTTGGTCATGGGAACTGCTGTTGATGCCGCTGATATTAAAAGGGCATGCCGGAACCTAAGAATTCATAAGATCAAAAAACCATCATTCACATGACAAACCCGTGGTCATAAAAAAAGTAACAAATCGAACTCTCCTATACATGTCCTGGGAAGTTAAAATCTTTATGCCCAGTCATCATCTAGATGATGATATTGGGGTTTGTAATGGATCCTGCTGCACAGTTTGAACAAATTTTCATGATTAAAGATCAGGACCATTAGGTCAGTGTCAACATGATCAATGTGGACAATGTCATATCGCAAAGCTTCTCAAAAAGTCCAACTAATCCTGTCTACATAAAATTTCAACTGCGATATCATTAGTTTGATCTTTTATCAAAAAGTAAAGGCGGAAAAAGCTAGGGGCGCGAGGATTAATGAACATAAGCTTCTTTCAAATTCTATCCCTTCGCATGAATCTTAAGACCCTCCTTTCTTCTCTGTGGTTTATCATTCCAGCACTCGAATTCATATAACAACTTCAAGTCTTCAATGCAGTGATGATGAGAAATCATCCAACTTTGACAAGTGAAATGACATCGATATTTATCTCTGTCATCATCCCTTTCGTAGGGAGAGATTGAGATGTCAAAAACTGGATACATTGAAATTATCAGAACAGACAAACTATAAACAAGGCAGATCCAGGCAGTTAAGTAGAAAATAGGAAATGGGAAAGACGTTGGTCACCTGATCACCAGAGAAGTCAACCAAAGCGGAGGTCCGGAGCTGAAACATATGTTTTCCGGTGGAGAGCTGGTGGAAGTACCCCAAGGCCTGGACTCCCGTGTACAGTGTAGCAAGCACTGCTATCGCCAGCAAATATCTGTTCCCTGATTTCACGATCGAATCCACCATCAAAACTTTGCAGTTTGCAGCTACTCGAGTTCACTAAAGAAATGAACTGATTTTAAAACCAAATTACATGAATTCCTTGTACTTCTCAAAATCCTTCCCCCCGCCGCGCCTTTTAGTCACCATGATCACAAAGGCGAGGAGGGAGAAGAGCAGGGCCAGTCGTCCCCTCAAGGCCAGGGAGCCCCTCTTCACTAGATCGTCCCTCCTCCAGCGCCTCACGATGGACTAGACACCAAAGCCAGCCTTCCCACCAGCCAGCAACAGGGCGTCGGCCTTGGCTTGAGCAGATGGGGCGGGATCTTTCGGGGAGGTGCCCTCTGGGTTTGACATTTTCTTTAAGGTGTTGCTTCGAGTACACGGCCGTCAAGATTCGGGTTTGCCGACAGAAGAGTATTGGGCTGGGATATAATCAATCAGTTCAATGAACATTTTTATGCGGAGGAGGAAGGGAAAAGGAGGAGAAGAAAAATAGAACGCAGAAGCTCAGTCTGACAGCTCATTCGTCTGTCTTCTTGTCAGGGGGTTAAGGATAAGGATAAGGAAAAGGTTCTGGTGCTGAGCGAAACAGGTAGTTAAGGTAGTTATCCAAGAAGTAGGCTTGTGTTTACATGCACGTGCAAAATAGCGAGATAAGTACCCCCACCCCCCTAAAAAAAAAATGGGGATCGCGGCATTGACTCACCGGCCTTGAGGTCCTGAGATAGTCTGAAGGCCTCCCGACCAAGCAGGTCTACTGTGGTTCTTTTGAGTGTTAACAGAAAAATTACAAGAAAATTGAATTTGGGGTGGTGATTTGGGCCGATCCTTCAATATTTAACTCACCGTTATATCCCAATTCCGCATTAGTTGTGTAACGAGAAGATCTTGGATATATATGTAAAACCTAATGACCTTCAGAGTTAGCACTTTTGCGTGAAGGGCGCCTGTGGCCTTATATAGGCTATCAAAGCCGACTCCGGCAGCCCACAACCATGGAGGATTGCGGGTGGTATATATATTATGCTGACCATGAGCCAAAATCACTTGCTGGGTCTTTAAGGAGGGAAGTTTATAACACCCCAATTCCACATCAGTTGTGCAAGAACAAGATCTTCGGTATATATGTAGGACCCATTGGTGACAGCCTTCAAGAAAGCTAAAGGCCAAGACCATCCAAACTTTACCGATGAAGCTAATCCTATGTGCATGGTGGGATCTGGTTTACATATTTACAATCCGCTACTCACTGACGAGAGGTTTTTGTACACATTCCTTTTTGTAAATACAAAGAGCAAACCTTGTTTTATTTGGATAATCAATTATAAATCCATATTTAGTTTGACTTCATGTGGAAAATAGTAATCCATCAGACTCGACCAAAGCAGAAGAGGACGGCCATATAGAGAAAAGCTCATTTCTCTCTGGTCCACTAACTATTAATGCAAAATACAGTAAACTACCGTTAGCTTCCACTGGTAATCACCTCTCTCATTTTCCTCTTTCTTCTTTGTTAGCATCATTTTCATCATCTTTCCCTCTTCATCGAATTTCTTCCTCTTCCTTCTCAAGGTTCATATTGAAAACAAGAACTTTATGTCAATCCCTGTTGATTAGCATATTTTTCGATACCAGGAGGTGCCTGCTAGTAGTTCTGAATGGAGTATCCTCACTTTTACCCGGCAATGGATGCACCGCCGATGGTCACGCTGTGGACTCCCATAAACGCGACCCACGAGCCCACGTTCGGTTTCCCATCGAGGAAAGTATCAGCGATCTGCCTGAGGGAAGGATCCGATCATGGGGACCACGTCCTGCTCTTGCAGCTCTCTCTGGCTTGCCTCCTCTCAGGATCAATAAAGGCCATTCTCAAGCCTTTTATTCAAGCCAGCGTTGTTGGGCAAGTCATGGTAATTAGACTTTGTTTCCTGCCAAAAAAAAGGAAAAGAAAAGGACACGTGAAATAGGACTTGCCGATCCTTACTATGAAGAAAAACTTTTCGATCAGTCGGTCCGGTTCTTCCATGATTTCACCCGTAATTCATCATAGGAAATCTACTCCATTGCCTTATAAGCTTATAGGTCAATCCAAGAAAAGTTAGCGAAATCTTCTGAAATGCGTGAGTTGTATTTGTTTATGGCAGGGCGGGATCTTGGTTGGACCATCCGTGCTGAGCCGGTCCGATACCGTGAAGAACATTGTATTCCCATATGACAGCCTGCACAAGCTCGAGACCATCTCCACCTTCGGCTGCCTATTCTTCCTGTTTCTGGTAGGTGTGAAGATGGATGCCTCCATGGTTTCAAGGTCAGGGAAGAAGGCATGGATCATCGGCCTCTCCACCTTCATAATCCCGATTCTCCTCACTACCCTCTCCTCCTCGGCCCTTGAATCCGCTCTCCTCACCCACCGCGAAGAGTCCCTAACTCTAGTAGCCATGCTCCATGCTTCCACGACTTTCCACGGCGTAGCTTGTTTCCTGGGAGATCTCAACCTCTTGAACTCAGAGGTAGGTCGGCTCGCACTCTCATCCTCTATGATAAGTGGAACCCTGAGCTACACCACCTTGCTTATCTCCTTCGGGGTCAGGCAACTACACTTGGCAAGGGCCGACACGGGAATATTGTACATCCTCTCTGCATGTGCAGTGGCTCAAATGGTCTTCATAAAGGCCGGGATCAGACCATTCCTGTTTTGGATGATAAGGCGATCCCCTCAAGGGCAACCCCTGAAGGAAATCTACATTTGCTACACAATAATATTAGTCCTGTTGTGTGCCTTCATCGGAGAAATCTGCGGGCAGCACACTTATTATGGGCCAATCATCTTCGGGATCCTTCTGCCGGCAGGGTCCGTTCTGGCGGCAACTCTGACCGACAAGCTTGATGGCTTTGTCTCACTCGTGCTTCTTCCGCTCTACTGCCTAGCCTGTGGTGGGAAGACCGATTTAAGCAGCGTTGCCCCTGGCACGGCCCTTGTCTGCGCCCTAGTGGCCTTAATAGGAGCCCTGACTAAGTTCCTAGCAGCGGTTCTGCCCTGCATTTTCTTCTTCGACATGGTCTTCAAGGACGCTGCTATACTCGGCCTCATCCTTAGCACCGTCGGTGTACTCGACATTCAGTTCTATGGCCGTGCCAATCAGCTCGGGGTACTATACCACAAATTCTCTCTTAATTTTTGTCTAAGTTAATGCATATGAGCCATTCATCAATCATCAGCCAGCCCTGGCTGCTGATCGATCACTGAACGCACGTAAATTTTGCCCTATGCAGCTCATTGACATTAACTGCTTTAGTGTGATGAACGCATCGTCTATCATACTAACAGGCCTCATATCACCCATGGTGCAAGTGCTCTACGACCCTTCGACCCGCTACATTTCCAGGAAGAGACGGACAATCCAGGACGCGCAACCCAACGAAGAGCTCCGGCTTCTGGCATGCGTCCACACTCAGGAACAGGTCCCTGGGATCATCGATCTCCTCAGGGTCTCGAACCCGACCAAGCACAGCCCCATTGGGATCTACCTCATCCACCTCAAGGAGCTCGTGGGGCGAGCTTCCCCATTGCTGTTGTCTCACGAGTCCTTTGCTATGGATCCGTCACTGGCTCCCGACACCATAATCAACGCGTTCCGGATATTCGAGAGGAACAACGAGTCGGTCATTTCCCTCCAGCCTTTCACAGCCATTGCACCTTTTGCCACAATGCACAACGACGTGTGCACTCTTGCATTAGACAGGAGGGTCTCATTCATTGTGCTGCCTTTCCACCGGGATTGGAACGCTGATGGCTACATGGCTGACTCTCCGAGGTTCCGGTCTGTTAACTGGAAGGTGCTTAGTAAAGCCCCGTGCTCGGTCGGGATTCTCATCAACCGCCGCAGCCCTGAGACTGCAGCCCTTTCAGTGGTTGGGGGAGCCCTCTCAATCCGCCGGGTAGGCGTCTTCTTCACTGGTGGACCCGATGACCGTGAAGCCCTGGCCTATGCCATGCGAATCGCCAGGCAACCAGGTGTGAAGGTGACCGTAGTGCGGTTTGTGGGGTCCATGGAGAACAAGGATGACGACGATGATGATGAGGAGATTAGTCTCGATAAGGAAGTGATCAGCGAGTTCAAGCTTTGCAGTGTCGGGAACAGCGGGGCTGTCTACAAGGAGGAGAACGTGAAGGACAGCGTTGGAATCTGCAATGTGATACGATCGATGACGAACTCGTTCGACCTGATACTGGTCGGGAGGCGGTACACGAATTCCAAGATGATGGAATGGAATGAATTTCCCGAACTAGGATTCATTGCAGACATCCTGGCGTCTGAGGATTTCAAAGGGAAGGTTTCGGTGCTGGTAGTGCATCAACACCGATACGGGGAGAGGGTGAGGGACGTAGGAACCAGCTCTAGGTTCTCAGACATCGATCTCGGTCACCAGACATCCGCACTCCTTTTCAAGTCAGCAAGAAATTATCAGTGAGTTCTTAGTTCTCCTATTCATTTTTCTTTTGGAAGTTTCCTGTCAATATTTTTGAGTAACTTCTAGGATGAGGCCATGGCACCAGCCAGAAGATAAAACCGAAAAGCTTACACAGGAAAGTCATGGGAAAAGACGGGCTACTTGTAATTGCTCTTCAGGGCCAGAGGAGCCCAAGCTCTGAAATGTACTTGGCTCATCAGGCTCGTGATCGACTGATCTTGATACAGAAAGATGGATTATGCAACCCCCCCTGGATCTCCAATTTTACCACCATGATATGCCCACTAAATAGTCTAATGAGGACACAGAACCTAATCTCCAAAACTCGATGGAACATGAGCTGATAAGTGAGCTTAGGATGCCAGGAACTGGGTTGAAATTTTCTTCCCCTTTTCTTTTTTAAATAAATCGGTTGGACGACATATAAATCAATCAAGCAATCCACTGCACAGTTGAGTCAAATGCCGATCATCAGCCGGGGAATGAAACATACCAATAGATGAGCTGTTAAGTGGCCGCTATCATGCTGGTAAAATCATCTGCAAAAGGGATGTGAAATGAAGCATGCACGCCCATAAGGTCCAACACCTGCAGAGTCCAGTCCACATATGTTTCCACCCAATTCAAACCCACCCCCCCCAACCCCACCCCACCCCACCCCCGGCCTTAGAAAGGTGGGAATAAAGCAATCTCTGATCTGGAAAAAGTGAAGAAAGAACAAAAGACGTTGTCTGTAATGTAACTGAGCCTGCCATGTGTTCCCTTTCAAGGCTAAACATCTGTCCCAAATTATTCATCTAGAAGAATTGCTAGATTGTCTAAGGTAACTTCTTTTTTTTTCACACCAGATTTTCAAAGGTAACTTAAACTTTTGATAGGTAACAATATTCAAAATTTTGTATATTTTCAGATTTTCTATTGATCATTCTTACTTGGGATTGTATTCTCCACTCAAATTTACCATCACTTATGCTTACACTTACCATGTATTTTGGGAACATTTTTGCTTTGAAAGGGGAAATCAATCACAAAGTAGACCTTCCCATCTACACCCGGACTTACTTATCACATGTTACAAGCTTGGACCACTAGGAGATGAATTCACACGTTAAAGTTTCAACAAGCTAGCTTACAATTGTTAAATGTCGTTCAAAGTTATAATCATAAAAATCTCATCCTCTGGATTGGTACGAGAAATCCAAGCAATCTCTGTTCTCAGAGACTTTCTGACCAAAAAGCAAAGCTCCAAAGTAGAAACTCTCTTACACATCCTTACCTACTGTGCCAGGGACCAATGTCCTACCGGCCACTACCTGATAGAATACCGACCACACCAACCAAACCATCCTTCCAAGGAAAATGATATTATCGTGCCAGAACCTTCAATTACTTTAAGATAACGAATTGAGATATCCTACAACCTATTACACCAATGATTCTCGACAAAGCCAACACACATCGATGTTACACATTAGTAACTCAGAAGCATTTTTGGTGATGAAAAAGATTTGTGCTAATTGATGTTTTCAATTTTGTATATTCTTAGATTTTCCTTTTTTTAGAGCTATTGTAGCAACCAAGCTTCTATATTACTCTATATGAACCAATAACACGAAAGGTTTCAAGCAAAAAAGGAAAGAGCCATCGGGTTTTACATGGCCCACTTAAAGACATAAGAGGAAAGATTTAGATCCGAACAGAGAACAGAGTGACTAATTACTTTTCAATCTCTCGAGATGAACTCCGCCGCATAACCGAGAGATTAGCATGCTGTCGATCTCCGGACGATATACCGGTAGGCAGCAACCTTCTTTCTTCGAGAGGCCGAGTTATCGACAGAGAGGACAAGTTTTCCCGCCTCCCGGCATGTGTACGAGTTGTGGATGGCCTCTTCCAGGGGCGTGACTTTTCTCTGCTTCTCTACGGCAATCAAATAGCTGCCCTCGGCGTTAGGGATGAACTCAGCGCTGTATTCCAAGTCCCATCCACCCACAACGATGTCCCATGTTATCGTGGCACCGGCCTAGTTAATTCACATTACCCATCAAGGATCAGTGGCAGAGAATTCAGGAAGACAGACTAGACATATTATGGGTTGTAAGAGAGTGAACCTCGATGCCCTCGATTTGGATGTTAACTTTCTCCCCTCCCTTGACGGTGAACTCAGAGGCCGGCTTCGGTGGGCCGTTCTGCAGGTCACTGGGTCGACTCAGTCCACCGTACTGAACTGGAACATCCTCTGGCCTTATGAACCTGAGATGCAAAGCACCAAAAAGAGAAAAAAGAAGGCTTTAACTCATCGACTAAAACAGGATGTCTTTCTTTGAAAAAACCCACAAATAAAAGAAGCGAACGGGAGGATATTGTTGCAGATCCAGTGGACGCATGGAAATTTAACTAAAACCCGCTTTTGGGCTCTTCCCCATGGAAGGAAAGGACATATTTTTCTTGTTCTTAAGTCTTTTTTATTGCTAGAAACATGAAAATCAATCAGTGGACTGCGGACGAGAAGAAGAAGTAGAAGAAGAAGGATCTCACTTGTAGAGAGTTTCAGCAACGTATCCTTCCTTACAAACAACGAACTTGCTCTTGGTCCTCTGAGTCAGGAAGGGGCTGAACATTGAGTATAGCACACTGAAGTACCACGGCAAGTTGATAAAAATCTAAGATCACCGGAACCAGCACAGAACCGCCATTAAGACAGGAGTTAAGAGCAGAAAAAAATTGACAGAGATAAAGTTATAGGAACAGGGAGAGAGAGAGAGAGAGAGACCTTGCGAGCGACCATTTCAGGGTAATTGTCCTGGAAGAGGGAGAGGATTTGATTGGAGGCCACGCGCAGCTCGCGCTTGGGCATGTTCTTGAGGTCGGTCACCTGAATGATGGAGTTGATGCCGCCGGGCTTGAAGTCGAGGAGCTTCATCCCTCTCTCCAGCACCTGAACCCTCCACCTTAGGAATCTCTGCAGCTTCTCTTCGTCCCCGAACACCCTCTCGTACATCTCCCGATCTTTAAACACCCCGTACGCGTTGTAACACACCGGGTGACCCTCCCGGTCGCAGCCGTACATGTAGGCCACCGCCCCCTCCAGATCCTTGAACCCCAGCTCCTCCTCCAGCACCCTCTCCGCCTCGAACTCATGCCTCCACGCCAGGCACTTCTCCAGCATCGCATGAGCGTCAGCCACGCGGTAGTCCCGGGCCCGTAGGAATTTCAGAAGGACGACGTCGGATCTGTCATCGCCTGGGGACAGTAGCGGGATCCCCCACATGGTGGGGCAGTCACCGTCCTCCGAGGAGCTGTGTGCGGCGGCGAGCTTTTTCCTCAGCTCCTGGAGCGCCTTCTGCTCGGAGGGCTTGAGGTGGGAGATGAGGTACGTGTCCTCCTTAAAGGAAGGAGTCCTGAGGGCCGCGGCTTCCATTAGAGAGGTGACGAAGCCCTTCTTCAGGGGCTTCGGGGAGGCGGAGGTGGCTTCCACGGGTGCCAACTGGGGCGACGGAGACTCCATTTTGACGATGGGGAGGCCTTAATGAGTACAAGCGGGAAAAATGGGGGAGGGCGGGGGCGCGCCTTTCAATCCTCCGACGAGGAGAGAAAAGGACAGTGCTCAGTTCGGGATGAGAAGAAACAGGGCAGGGCAGGGCGGGGCGGGGCGGGGCGGGGGAGAGGACAGGGTGAAAAGAAAAGCAGGGAAGCTTGATGAAACGGGCAATATTTTTGGTGCTGAAGCCGCGCCGCGGGTTCAGTTTGAATGTGAATAGGAATAGTGGGATGTCACGCGCCGGACGGGGGGCGTGGGGACCGCTTTTCGTCGCCGGAGCTACATTGTCGCCAGATGGCCTCTATCCACGGAAAAGTTTTTATTTATTAAAAAAGTTGAAAAAATTATTAGAAAAAAAGGGGGAAGAAAAAGATGTTGAAAAATTAGAGAATACACAAAAGGAAACATTTCTCTCCATATTACAAAAAGAATAGTAGTATGGCATTGGCTCGGGAGAAACAGGCCTATAAATGCAAAAAGTCTTGTCCGTAAAGGAAATACTACGTGATAGTACTAATATAATATTATGAATCAAAATTATTTCTATAATTTTTTTTACCCTTTCAGGATTTAATTTTTTATTTTAGATTTAATTTTTTATTTAAAAATCTTTAAAAATAATTAAATTATATTAATTTATAATATTATATTAATATTATTATGTGGTATTCCACTGGACTCTCTCCTACAAATGGGAATGGAATATAGAGAAAATGTGAAACAACTCACGGAAAATTTTATTTCTTTTTGAAGAAATGTTAAGTTCTTCTGCATAATCATGTTAAATTCCGTGGAGGTCAGTGAAATTATAACACATGATAATGTAAGGTAATTATTATTACAGAGATGTTTTTTTTTTCCGGCCGTATAATTATAATGGTGATTTTCGATGTATGGGTATAGGATGAGTTGGAAGAAGATGAGATAAAATGACACGAGAAATTTTACCTGTGAGATTAAACTCGGGATTTTTAAATTACAGGACTAGAGTAGTGCTAACTATTAATTGGAAAATTGTTCGGTTCGATTGATATCAAATAATTAGCCGAACTTCTTCTCGGTAAAAAAATAGAACCATTAACGAACCAGTTTGAACGGTTTCAATTATTTTTTGTTTGGCTCAGTTTGGTTTTTGGTTTTTCGAATAGTCCTAATAACAAGTGGTGAATGAATCTGAGAAAGGTTGGTCCAATCGTTCTTTCACTAAATTTCTAAATAAATAATCTCCATATCAATTTTTAAATTAAAATAGTCGATAAAAATTTTTGTAGAAACTTTAATTTGATTATAAATTAAACTGGAGCTGCGAATCGGTTGGCCTGGAACAAAAAAAAAAAAAAAAGAACCCCCGGACGGAGATATAATTACGGCGCAGATGATCTTCGTAATAATTGAGGTTTAGGTGTGGAATCCGCGAAAGTGGCAATGATGGTGCCTCGTGGCTCTGGGTGGGGCCTGGATAGCGGGACCCACGATCGACCATTTTCACGTTCTTGACTCCCCACCCGACCCGTTGTCCTTTTTTTAAAAAAAATAATTAATGTATTCGAGTGACTTCTGGATCCGACTAGTAGTGGTTCCTCATCGAGGTACACATAATAACCCGTAAATTATAAGTACCGGATAAGTCAAGATAAATTCTAACCGATTTAAGATGATTAAAAAGCCTCACTCTTCAACATGCGCTCACTGAATTTCAAATTTGGTCCCTACCACTCAACCGAAGCTACCTAGTGGAATGCCCGACCCGTTGTCTTACCAAGCTCCTTTTCATCCTAATTTATTTGATTTGCTATGGAGAGTGTTTTATATATATATATATATATATATATATATATCCACGATTCCTTCTGCATAATTCATTGGATCAGGTTGAGGAATAGAAATTTCATATGACTGGTATCAACGACCAATCCATGGAAACCACAAACCACCCAAATTCTGTAACATACTTGGAAAAGGTCTTTATGCCAACAGCTTAGAACTTACTGCTTCCATACCAGAAGATCAGCAAGAAAATACTGGTAATATTGAAAATGCAAATTAATATCCCACGACCTAAAACTTTTAGATCGATTAGCGTTTCTATCTCTTAAAAATTAAGAAGATGTTTTTAGATATTTCAAAAATTTTTGAAGGCTTGAGGGAGCTGTCGGGCCACTCCGCCGGAAGATACGGATAAATTAGCTAGGATAGGATAGGAGGTGCCGTGTCCCATCTGTGAACAGAACGCTGCCTCTCTGTCTGTCCCTCTGAAGCTGTAGTCTGAGACTGCTGAAGTCCCTGCTTACGGATGAGAATGAGATTCACTCATCAAAGGTCCGACAGCATCTGCATCTCTCCTCATCTCTTCCCCGCTTTGCCTCCCCTCCATGAAATTACTTTTGTTCCTTTTATTATCAAACTTCTTTCGGCTCCTCTCAATAATCTGGTCTTCGATCCCCTCGTTAGTCGTCGAGTTCCATCTTAACCGTTTCTCCGGCAACAAAAACGGGAAAGAAAATTGGCAATGTGTTTTTCAAATCCGTTGACATATAATATATATTATTATTCACCATCCTATAAAAAAATTGCATTCATTTTCACTAAAAATTTAAACTTGTAGGTCAGCAGGGTATTTTTTTCATGTCTCGAACTGGGGTGGTGCCAATTCACATATAGTCGGTTCTGATACGGTATAAACTATTTACTCGATCCTACATATAGCCAATTTTGCATATCGATATACGCTTTCGGTGAAGCGATGATTCTTGGCTTAAATTGGGTTAATCCAAAAGCGAATTCTTCATCTAGCTCGAATAGGTCGGGTACCTTGCGCGGTGTCAAAACTATTACTAGTAATTAGTTGAAATAATGCGATGTCTCCCACCATTAACTAAAGTATTAAATTTGAGTTCTTGATATTAAAAAATAAATAAATTTGATAATTACAGTAGATTTAACCATAGAAAATATTGAAATTGGTTAAAATTATCGAATTCCGATTTTATATTGTTAAATAGATTATATAATGTTTAATAATTCAACCATTGGGGATAAAATTTATTATGATAATTATTTACTTATAAAAAAAGATATTTACGAACCGAAAAGTTTTTTAACGCTCCTTTATATATATTTTTAATATTATTCGATGTTCAAAAATCAAATAAATTTTTATAAAGAATCTGATTTCATCAATGTCAATTCCTAAAAATAAAAACCATCAAAATAATAATTTTTTTCATTACATGTTGAAATCGAATTAAAAAAGAAAAAGTAGTATAAAGATCACTTTAAACAATCCGCATTAACTCATTCTCGCGACTTTGTTTTTTCCTCGGTTTTGATACAACTGGGGACATCCCTTTTTCTTTTTGACTTCCGCACAAACCTGACATGATTTATTAAAAATTAAATTAAAACCCCCCACTTTCTTTAATCATCTCGTCCCTAAAGTCCAAAAGTTCACCAAAGGGTCCTAACACCGCTTCAAATTAAAGCGGCGACGTATGCGATCGTGTAAGAATCGCATAAAACTGCCATTTCCGCATAAGAAGAGAACTGCATTTACATGCATTCGAAAAGACTCCTTTGCCCTGCCCTTTGTTGCCGAATACGAAAAGACTTCTTGGCCAACCGCCCCCACACCCAAACACTACCTCCAATGGAATCGAAGCAGATGCGTGCTTGCCCAGTACTCGATGATGATTGTGGACTCCTTCCAACTACACTTTCGAGTCGGAGCTGTGGACTCGAGTAAAAGGCCCATCCAGAGCTTGAGCCATGGAGGGCAGGGCAACCACGGGCCCATTGAGTTCCCACATGGGGCTATTTTAAGAAATGCAGATGCACCCAGGATGGGATTGAGATGAAATTGCTTATGGGCCTGTGGCATGGACGTCGAATGTGATGTAATACATGTTACGGGCACGATCCAGTTCTTAGATTAAATGGAATATGATTTGGATCCAAAACTTAGTGGCCGATCTTATATGTGATAGGATTTCGATACAGTAAAAAATAAATAATATCTAGATCTGATCAAGTCTATCCATAAATTTAGAAAAGATAGGAGGGAAAAAAAGTAAAGGAAATCAAAACCTCTTATGGTTAAGCTACCTTTTCTCTTTGCTACTTAAATTTCTTTTTGGGTGTATAGAGGAGATAGGAAGGCCGAGAAAGGATAGAAAGAAGTGGGGATAAAAGGGGAATGATAAGTATCACAGGCATGAGATCGAACTAAGGAGACCTCTAGGTCACAGGACGAAAGCTATACCGACTTTACTAAACCCCTTTTCTCCTTGCTACTCCATTTTAGATGAGTGGACCTAAACAACTTGATAGGCCTCGATATCGACTAATGACACTTAACGCATGAAACAAGTAGAGGATGGCTGGTATATGTAGGTCGTGTCGCTTCTCCCAATCTTTTTGTTCCCCTCAACTCCGTTACAAAACTCTTTCGCTCTCCGGCTTCTAGTCTCTTGCACGTCCCGAACGTTGGACCATTTCATTTTACGACAACAATTAAGCTGCATAACCACCATCCACGTTCCAGTTACTGTGTTAAGTCATGAACGGTGTACTTCTAGAATTAATATGATCTAAGGAGGCTAGCTACGTAGACTCCACTACACCAGATGCTGGATTCGGTGGGTTGTGGGATTGAGAACAAATATTAATATTGGTGTCTGCTCTGCCGGGAAAGGAACACTTTGTCGTTGTGGTTGTGGTGGTGGTGGTGGTAGTCGTCTCCTGTATTATATTGAAACCATCCACCACCGCTGTGAGCTTGAAACCATCCACCACCGCTGTGAGTGGCCTTGGTAGTGCGATATCCATGTACGCATTATCTTATAATGTAGCCTTCTGTTCCCACTTTCAAAACATGGATGACCACTCTTTTTCTCGATAACGGACCTTCATGATTAATACAGTTTCAAATCCACTACCAAATAGTGAATTTTTCTTATTCACAATACCGAATTTGAAATCTTATCTAATAAAAAATTGTACGGAACCACATCAACAGACATGTATTAATTCATATAACATGACCACCTCCTTGTACACTCCATGATCATTGCATATTCTCTTAACTCATTGTCAACTTGACCATTCACTTTAATCAATAGTCTACACGGTTCGAGGTCGAATAATAGACATACACTACTCAACCTATACAATTCCATTGGACATTGATAATTCCGTTAACTTACTAATAAGGGCCTTGATTAATTGGTTTCAGCACTTGGGATGACAAAAGGAGAAGGGGACGAAGAGGAAGAAATACTTCGAAACCTGGGTTGCCTGGGTCTTTTGCTAAACGACCCCGTAAGACAGATTATTGTACTGACTCTTGATATTCACTTTTAATATATTATATTATCCAGCAAAAAAAACTTCGATTTGTCAGAGGGCTATGGGTAGGTATTTTAAATTTAGCACGAGTTAGTGTTTCCAGACATCGAGTTATAAGCTTTGCGTGTTGATTGGGTTAACTAGATTGTACGAAGATCTTTTTTTTTTTTTGCTAATTAACTAATGCGAAGATCTTTAATTCTATGATACTGTGCACCCAAAACATGAAAAATTGGCCTGGTTCAGTTTCCATGTGAATGGGGATGTGTTCATAATTTTATATTCGTACACAGATTCCAATTAGAATTTGAATTGAATTTGGGTCAATGGAAATAAAACCATTACACTCGTGAATTTGTTCTATTATGAAGCTCAAACTCATTACTTTTATCATAATAAATCTGAATATATATATATATATATATATATATAAAGGATATCGGAGGGAAAGATCGATCGGATAGGTGCAGTTGGGTGCTGGTAAGGTGATTGGCCCACCGTGCCATGGTCAGGGCGCACTAGTTGCCCTTTTTGCTCCACTTTTGAAGTGAAGTGACCTTTGACTGTTCATCACTCACTTCCTCCAGCACTGTCCAACAAGCAAGAAGCTAACATTGCATCAAAAATTAGATACCATGCATGCTTGTGTGTTAAATTCTCCCGAGAAGCACATCAGTTTGAAAACTGATCAAGAAAGCAAAAACTTTTCTTCTAATTATCACCTTACGAAGATAACTTTTCAATGCGGGCATATATCAGCCATGTTGGTCAGTGTGCACGATCGATCCATCCCCTCGTCGAGAGTTTTCTAGGGGTCAATCCTTTCTGCACACGTCCAAAATGACCAGCTGAATCAGCCGGTGATTAATGTGAAAGAACAGGACTTAAACTGTTTATTCATTTTTCATGCAGTTCACGATTTAGACGGCGGTGACGGCGATCATTCATGCAGGCCTCCGACTGTGGGATTCACACATTACCGGAGAGTGTGAATGCGCGTTACCATATTGGCGTGTGATCTCTCCTCTCCAATTCCAGGAGTCGGGTCATGGAAGAGCGCTGACCGATTTCCACACATGTGTACCCTTTCCCTTTTTGTTTTTTGTTTTTTTGATTCAATGTTCTCGGTCGGCGATGGATTGACCCTGTGGCAGCACGGGTTTAATTTCAACCTACCCTAGTTAATTAATGTATTGTTGATGAACTCTGTCAATAATCGTCCAATTCCTACAGCTGAGTTTTGTTGCAGTTAAGATGAGAATTTTGACATTGCCGAGATTACGAAATAGGACTCCTCATTCCTTTAAGGCAAGTAAGTTGTGCATAACGAGTTCACCACCTTGAACTTCTTATATAAATATTGAAAAATTTGGAATGGGTACATATTACATATTTCCAAATAACAAAGTCTCATATTTCAGCTCATAACTAAAAAGTTTTACAATAATTCTAAGACTCCCAGGAATATTATGACTCAAATTTACAATTAACATTGTCCATGCAGACGAAAAATGCGATCCGACAAGGAAAAGGGCCGACCGTGTCTTTCTGGTTATAGATCTACTCACAGCTGATCTTAAAGCCCTCGCAGCATGTACAGATGACGTGTCTAAGACACGATCATGATGTGTGTTAATTAATTACATATTGTTTCATCAATCAAAACCTAATGGTGGAAATGATTGTCGCCATGTTAGCGATGGAAAGGAAGGAGATGGAAAAGGGTAGACCCAGATGAGGATTGTTGTCATGGCACTCCTTGTATCTCTCGACTTTTTCGATGTTCATGATCGTGTAGCCTTGGCTCGGTCCGAGGGTTGGATAAAGTAGGAAAGAGTACGTAAATGACACTGTGATAATATATATTTATTGTTGAAATGGGACTAAAAGATGAGATATTGCAGCTTGCAAGTGGCATAATAGCGCATGGCTTCAATTGTGGAAGATGGGTCGACCCCGCCAGCCAGTACTCCACGGGGGAGAGAGCCACTCAAATTCAGTCCTTTGTCTAATACTGTGCTCTCCATGTTTTTGGATTGCCTAATCCTTCTCTTTAACTCTTTTTTCTTTCTGTACACATTAAACATCCCCACGGGTCGTGAGACCGAGTCATCATTTCATAGAAGGCGGTGAGCTTATTCATGACACTGTACCGTACCCAATGCGACCGGCCATATTGAGTTTACAAGAGAAGAGGCACGTAAACCATGCTATATGACATCTTGTTTCCATAGATCCAATTCTTTAAAATTTTTGAAACGAGAGACACATGTGAACATTTGTATAATACGTGTATATATAGGATGATTATCGATATTTTAACATATACGGCAGGAAAGTGTTTATGTGTGTGTGTGTGTGTGTAAATGTGTGGTTGGGCGTGTGGAACAATCATGGTGAGGGGGGACCCTCCTCTGTCTCTTCACGAGAGAGAAACATCCATCAAATTCCACTATAAAAGGGCAGGCAAGCTTGGAAAAGAAATGGAATCAGGTGAGAAGCTTAGACAGGAAAGAAGGAGAAAACATTCATCTACTGTCTACTAATTGCTGTCAGGAAAAGCAACTTTCGGTTGGAAGTTCACTTGCCCTCCCCAATTTCGCTGTCATCGTGCTGTTCCTTTTTCCCGATAGAATAGCACTGTCAATCAGCACCCAGCAAGAGAAAAAGGGCAAATCATCGATTAAAGGCTTACGTTGAGAAATCAAGAAGAGATTGGACGGAGAGGAGAGATCGATCGGAGGAGGAGGAATTAAGAGATGCCTTGCCTGTACATCTCGACCAACGTGTGCCTCGACGGAGTTGACACCGAACCCATCTTCGTGGAAGCCACCAAAGCCGTCTCCTCCATCATCGGCAAGCCCGAAAAAGTACGCCCTCTCCCTCTCCCTCTCCCTCTCCCTCTCCCTCCCATCCGATGAAACACAGCATGGAATGGATGCACGAGATTCACTGTGCATATCTTTCTGCAGAATTCTACATTACGATAACCAAAAACTCGTGGCTCCCTTGCTCTGTTCAGACCCAAGTTTGAATAGAACCGTGGCATTGTCGTCAACTCCCATGAAGAATGTATATAACTGGTTGGCTCTTTTTGTTTTGTTCTCGGTCCGTGTTGTCAAAGTAATGTTCTTGAGTTGAACCCACACATATACATTTGGGAGACGTAATTTTCAACTAAGAAGATAAACTCATCTCGTGTGTGGACGTCAGCTTCTTATCCAATTGAAGCGGTCTTTGGTGGTACCTTTCCATTTTTGAACCTGAATTTTTCCCCGTCGAGAATATAAGTTTTTCGTAGCTTATTTGTCTGAGACTTGTACGGGCCACGGCGTGGAATTTTCGAGCTCACTAATCATTATTATATATCCATGGGAAACTGACAGGACGGGCATGAGTTCATTCTTTGGGGGCCCCGACCAACTTTTTTTTTTTTTAATTAGCTTTGAAGAAAAATTGGCAGCTACGGTGAAAGCTAGACGAGACGCCTGCTGCTAAGCTAAAAATACCACTTGTTCTTGTTCTCTTTTTAATTAAACTGACTCAAGAATTTAAAAAGGATTAAAAAAAAGAGAAATGTAAAAGAATATAAAAATTAAATTTAAAATCTTTTTTATCTTATATTGAGAGTGAAGTGGTAGTGCTAAGTATTGTGCTTGTATTACTGTGACTGAATGAATCATTGTATGTCTTGACTAAAATCCAGGCAAATCTCTGCCGTCGATGATGCATACTTGTAATGATTAGGGATGTTTTCCGGGCCAATGTAATGATTAAAGGATTGACACTAAGTGAACAGGTTAGATCATCTGGATAGTAACACAGCAACGGTGTCACCTAATTTCCATATACATTGTCATACAATAACGGATCATTATTCGATGCTCGGATGCAGCGATACATTTTCGCGTGTCCGATACTCAGAGTTTCATTGACAAAAATCAAATTCACGACCTTTTTTGGGAGCAATATTGTTACGACAAACGACTATTTTCTTTTCACCAAATTTGGTTTTAGAGAAATGACACTCTCCTCGGTAATATCGTTTTCAATGTGAAATTAAGAGATTTTAAATTCGTTTATCATCAGCATATACATTTCATCTGATAGTTACGAGTTAGACCCATGAATCTCCTCTACAGTTGGGAAACAAGGAAAAGATTTTTTAGTTTCATTTTTCCTATGGGAATCAACTTTTGCTTGTATCTTTCAAGATCTTACAAGTAGGCATGTATTATATATTTGTGCAGTTTGTAATGGTAATACTGAAGGGTTCACTGGCCATATCATTCGGAGGCAACAAGGACCCCGCAGCTTATGCAGAGATCATTTCCATGGGAGGCATAACCCGGGAGGTCAAGAGGAATCTGATCTCCACGCTCGGCGCAATCCTCCACGACAAGTTGTCCGTCCCCCCGGCTCGGTTTTTCCTCAAAGTCTACGACACAACGGCGCACCGCAGCTACTCGAAATTGTGACCCGAGAACGGGAAAAAAGAAATTGCTGGTTAATTTGATTGGCGGTATTTGGTTGTCTCTTGCCAATAACTAACGCCCTACCCAGCCATCCTCTGTACTGCTCCACTTGATCCCATGAAATGGGAAAAAATAAAGAGAATTCCTTTGGAAGATTTCCACTTCCCTTTGTCCACAACATCTCAATAGGACGTGCAGTACATGTCATCTGATGATCAAGAAGTAGCTATTACCGTCTTACTGTTTTTTTTTTTTTAACTAATTAAAAAAAGAAATAAATAAAAGAAAAAAAAAGGTTTACTTAAAATAAAAATAATCAAAGCTCAGAAGATTGATAATCGAAAACAATTCCTTTCCTAGAGAAAAAGAGAAGTGCAAGTTCTACCTTACATGGCATAGAGGAAAACTCGTGCATTCTTGGTACGCGAAATTTAGTTGGTCTGGTTGTGATTAAATATACACTGGATTTACAAGAAACTAAACTCACAACAGATCCTAAATTCTAAATTCTTAGGTGGTTGTCTGCTGAGTACAGCTTCTTAGTACACGACTGGTAAAGACGGATTACATGCTAGCGATTCTGCCCCGTGTATGAATAACAGATTCTGAGAACAGTGAAGAATACCAAGTAGTTTTTACCCCACGTGTTACTTACAGGTATAGGTATAGAACTCGCTTCTCTTCTTCGACCACGGGTTTTCTTCTTGAATGCTGAAGAAGAGAGGCAGAGAGCAGCTTCACAGAGGTATGGAAGCTGCAATGTGTCGATCCAGTCGGAGTCAGCAGGATTATGCGGGCAATGATCATTTGATGAATAAGCACGAGGCAATGGAGAGAACATAACAGCTGGACCTTCCAGTTAAGTAGTGTTAACAGATCAAACAGGAAGGCTCTTCACATTCGCTTGCTTATCTACTTGTATTCAGAAACTGGATTCGGTGCTTTGGCGGCAGTAGCTTGGAAGAGAGAGTACCGAATTGTTATATTTTAAATCAGCATCGTTTTGTTCAATGTGCAATGTTAAAGAATTACAGATTTGAATAAACTTTCCTCCCTTGCAGAACATATGTTACCCAAAAAAATGGTGACCTAGACCCTCAGTATGTGACTGGAGAATCGAGCTGGTGAAAATTGTACTGATGAGAGTCGCAGCAACTTCTGAAAAATGGAATATCCTCCCCTCGGCTGCTGGTGAAATCATAAGTATCTACGTACCTCCGACTGATCATGGAATGTGTGGTTATTGTCAGATTCATAATCTAAAGCCCCTTGCCCTTGCTGGCAAATCCAGCAAGCCTTGGAGTGTGTTATCATCTTTACATTCATAGATCATCCTGAAATGGCTGCAAAATCACAGTTATATTCATTCAGAAAAAATGTCTGACCATGTCCTTGATCTTCTTTGTAGATTCTGAGGACAAAGATTATCCTCACTGTACTTGATCAGACATATTATCATCTTCTGCCTCGGACCATATCACTTTCCATGGTCCGCCCTTTGTCCCTAATCTGAAAACAAAAGTTCTTTCAGAGAAGAGAGCTGCTGATCCTAGAACAATCATTAAAATTTGAGATGGAAGCAGGACCAAGTCAGAAATTTCATTATATAATCACTGAATCTTTTTTTCTCCCTCTTTGTTAAATGTTAATCCCCTAAGATTTGGAACCATGAACAGGAAAGATTACCTCCAAGCACCTGCTGCTACACGCAGCATCATGAAGAGAAACAACCCAGTCCAAACTCCAGCAAGACCAAACCTCGGAGCTACCATTACAAGGAATGCTGATGAAAGTAGTCCTACTAAAACCTGTTCATTGCAAAGGTTAGACCAGAAAGTTGGCTTTCCGGGATGTCATAAATTGATAACAGATCTAAGGAGGCATGACCATGGAGTAAGCAGCATAACCGAAGTCGGAGACCCCATAATAAAGTCCGTCAACAACAAATGCCAGAGCGTTTACTGGCTGGGATCCAGCCACAAACTGCATAGAAGAATTGATGTAAAAAATTTAGCAGAAAGTGTTGCTTACTAACAAAATTAAACTACAGATTTAACCACAATTGTCGTATTCTCACTGTCATAGGTCATCCATAAGCACTGGCATGCCCAACCATTTTTAGCAGTCAAATCACAAAATCGTCCATGACACAGCGAATAATGAGTGAACGTTTGTCTACCGCTGTCTTACCAGAATACCAGACCAGGCAATTTCCAGAACTTCTGACTCCTCAGTAAATAACCTTGAAAATGCTCCAAATCCAAGAAAAAGAATAGCAGCCAGGGAAACTCCGGTAGCCACACCAATCTGCTCAAGAAATTTGTTGGGAAAAATGAGGTGGAAGCACAATTACTTGGAATGCATCGCTGGAGGAAGCTACGAGCAGAATAGTGAAGCAACCTGTAGGACCGTGTAAATCACTTCGCGTGCTTGGTCATAGTTTGCTTGGGAATAATCACGAGCAAGAAGAGCCTGTGAGAGAAATAGTAGAACCGAGATGGTTCAAAAAGTGAAACTGAACTTGAACATCCAAGCAGAAGGACGTACATGTGGAACAGAAATCTGGAGACAGCACTAACAGAAATTATATTGACATGTCATTTTACAATACCTGGGGAAAAAAAAATTTGTATCATCTAGGTTTCAGTAACCGTAAATATGCTTTAATCAAGTATTCATGACAAGAAAGTGCGACCAAAGAGCAAACTGGGTACCTGACCAGCAATTGCTAAAGCATCAGTAAGGAGGGATACAGCTAACCAGACTTGTGTGCAAATCTGATAACCAGCCATAGGTATGTGGCCCTCTCTAGCAGCCATGGATGTTGCTAGTGTCATAGTTATGAGGACTGCCAGGGTTCTCCCTATAAGAAGACCACCTAAATAACACAGAGAAAAAATCAACATCAGTGATGTTAGATAACAATTGTACAAAGTAAAATTCTTCCAATGCTACTTAGAGTTTCCTACTGACTATTAATATTTCACTGAATCCTAATTTTGAAAGCACTAGCTTCTCGATACCCTGTCTCCTAATCATTAGCCTGGTCAAAGGAGGTAGCCGGTTGACAATGCCTCTCTACATGGAGCAGCTCAATGGAGAGAAGAGAATTTTGGCTGGACTCATGATCCCCGAAGGATATTGGAATCATGTTGAGAGGAAGCACATTACATTACTCAATGAATGAAAAAGAATCTTTCCTAATAAGAGATTTACCAGATTTTAGATAGCGGACAACTCTTCCCACATCAGTGTTTGGAGAGATTAGCATCACTTCATCATTCAGTTTCCACAGAAGGATAAATGCTATCAAATATCTGGCAACAAAATAGACTGTAAAGCTTCAGCAGCTTCAAAGATGCATAAGAAAAGGATGGCGAAAGTATGACTACATTGGACATATAAAAAAAAAAAAAAAAAAACTGACAAATCTTTTTACCACAAAATGACGTACTCAGAAATCACCGTAGAAATTGCAGCCCCCCTAGTGCCAAGACTGAACAGAAATATCAGAATTGGATCAAGTACTGCATTTAGTAAGTTCCCAGCACCTGATAATGGAGGCCAGAAAAGGGGATAGGTCGGTTACAAATTCTAGCAGAGCTGAATATGCTCTCAGACTTATGCTAGGAATAACTGATAATCTACAATAGCAGCACTACACAGTCACAAAACTAAGCTAAGCAAGATCATGATTAAACAAACAACACTGATATCCAGGCGGGAAAAAAAAAAACTCATCTATACAAGAGAAAGTCTTCATTTGCATTAAAAATTTAATAAACAGATATATTTATTAGGGTGAAAATGAATTACAGAAGTACCTATTGCATAAAAAGGTGTCTTTGTGTCCTTAAATCCACGAAATGTGCCTTGTGCAGCAAGTGCAATTACTATTGCTGGTGCACCAAAGGCTCTAAAAGCCAAAAACTGTTCTGCGGGTACTCGAACTGGCGAATCCTGCAGCACAAATGGGAGAACTTAATGAAAGGGTCTGGACAAGATCTTTGATTGGTGTGAAAAGTACGAAAAGGAGCTACTCCATATGCAGAAACAGATACAAATAAATAGAATTTTTCATACTAAAATCATGCTTAGAAAAGCTAGACATACAACATTTATACCCATCAAATCCATCAAGAATCCTGAACCAGCCAAGAGCGCAACAGTTTCTGCAATACCGAGGCAAGCAGCAAGTGCCAAAGAAGTTGATACTGAGGGAAGGAACTTCTTAGTTTGGTGCTCACTGGAAAGGCCTTAGAAAAGGGGGAAAAAACATACAAGTGAAATAGTATCAGATGTGCAGAAAAAGCATAATTTAATGATAGAGAATCTTGAAACAATATATGACAGGTATCTGGAAAGAATCTGTAGTTACCATTGCTAAGCTGTCTGGGATCACCACTGTCCTTATCCATCGTGGCCTGCTCCTCAGCAACAAATGATGTCGTGATGTTCAGCAGTGGAACATTGAACAATTTGGATACTAGATTGAATATCGATGCCGACACCCCAACAGCTGCCAGCTCAGCAGAACCTGAATATGCAAGAATCACTTCAGCAACATGGACTAACAATTAATGAAGACTACTACAAATCCAGTGGAGCGGCAGAGTTGCAGGGCAACCATCAACAAACTATTCGAGAGGTTCAAAGTCATATAGATGACTGCAAATTTTTGGTAGCAACAACAATATCATGATAATCAAACAAACACGCTGAGACCTGAGGCCCAGAATTCTCGACTTTTAATGAGGTAAAAAAAAAGAGAGAGAGAGAGAGAAGATATACCAATATGACCAACAAAGGCGGTGTCCACCAAGGACGCTACTGGGTCAGCTGCCAAGGCGAGAGCCGCAGGTAATGCAATGGACAGTATTTCCAATCCGAGCTCGTCAAGTTTAAACCCATCCCTGAGAGCTCGAATTTAATAGACAATGCTATCTCAATTACAGCTTCGGAGAATAAACCGATCAACTAAAGAACTGATACTAAATTGGAAAGAATTCAACCGTCTCAAGAGAGAAACGATGTCGAGCACGGAGGATCGAGGAGACTGGCTTGGGCCGGGTCTGTCTCCACGATCAGGGGCAGCGGCAGCTTTCGGTTCCGTAGGCGAAGAGAGGGGAGTGGTAGGTGCCTTCCCGGGAGACGATTTAGTCTCGGCTTTTGAAGGAATGGAGCAGTAGACTCTAAAGCGAATCCGATTCAGAGGCTTGGCAAGGGATGGGTTGTCATTCTTGAGATAGGTAGTGGAGAAGCAGTGGGGAGAGAGGAGACCGGCAGCCATTGAAGAGGAGAGGAGAGTTGGAGCTCCTCCGTGTCAACAGAATCTGCGAGTATCGAGCTCCCCCCTCCCTGGACTGAACCAACGGGTCGCATTTGGATTCCCTGGAAATATCTTGCCTTCTAGTCTATCTCAGCAACTTCGGCTCTTTCCGTTGGATTCGTGGAGGATGGCGAGTCTTACGTACGCCGGCCAATCCAACTCGAAAAGGATGGTCGTTCCGTGTGCACTGGGAGCCCGCGAGCCCCCCGACCCGGTTTATAAGCCCAATCCATAGATCGCTGAACCCGGCGCACTGTGCTCCCCTCTACCCGACAGATTGACTTGCTAATTGCTGCTTTATCACCGTGAAATTATAGTGAGGTTAAGTTTGACGCACTGATATAATCCTCAACTTTGGTCAGATTCTGGTTTCCGTGCTTCTCTATTTCCAATTTCTTGGCAATACATTTTGCGCTCACCTCTCTCTAAGTCGCTCACATGATCTCTTAGTAGTAACGTCTATATTCGGGACGTTACGTTCAATTGTGAACATATCACGTGAGTTAAACAATCGGCGGTCAGTCCTAAATGACCACAATCCAAAACAGGCAGTTAGGCTGGCCCGGCAGCAAGGTGAAAGAGCCCACGGGTCTAAGGCCCGAATCTAAACGCAGACGACCACAAGGCAGAGACTAAGAAAAGAGATCAGCAAACACTCCAGTTCTGCAGCAGTACGCTTTGCCTGATGTGATCTGGGACAGGGACACCCCAGGAGCCGAGCACTCAATTGTAATATCCGTTTGCCTGTACATGGACAGTTCGCACATATTATGCTCTTCGACATTATATACGTCTCTTCATTTCTCGATAAAAATAGCATCGAGATTGAAATAGCTTGATACACATCATAATTCTTGTGACGGAGTTGCCGGTGCTTGCTGGATCGAATTTGATTGCAAATATGTGCTGGTTACTTCATCAGAACCCTTCCAAATGAATTTGCAGTCCATTACTATGCACAAATTTCTGGCTTCGAGCCGAGTGTGGCGTGTCAAAAGTTTTAAGCCGAGTACTGAATAGGAATTTTCCGATACTATGAATGTGGATCGGGATTGTTACCCCTTTTCCAACTGTATGTAGAAGTTGTAAGACAAGAAGAGCAGGTTTGGATCAATGTACTGCATCGATTGATCGGTCGTATGGTTTATTACATGAGGTAACCTATTTCAGGGAGAAGTTTTGATGTTGCAGAATTACATGCACAAGATGAAGAGTTTCATCTATCTGTCTAGTTCCTTCTTCGTATCGTATCCCCTAGTCAACAGGGTTTTTCATCTCGTTCAGCTTTTGGAAGAACGATTTTGATGCTTCGTAGCTTGACCAGCAGATGGCGGCAGCGGGCGCATGGAACAGCATCCTCGGTATCCAACCTCTCATCAGGCCGCCGTATCCGTCCTTCTTCACCATGACTTGAATCACATTCCCGATTAAGCTGCTCGTAAACCTATCGCACCCACAGACGCCCTGCCCAAACCCGAACCAACAGGAGACCGTTCAGTGGTACACAATCTGCTCGTCGAGCAGAGACATGAAGGTAATGAGGTAATGGCTTGTTAGAGTAGACTGGTAGGAAGGTTTTTACTTTCTTTTCTCCCTTGCTTTCTCACCTGGCACTGCAGCTGAGTCTTGACAACGTCCAGCGGGGTCGTGACCGCAGCCGCCAGGGCCCCAGCGGCAGCACCAGCTGTTGCATGGACGCCTAGCCCCTCATCGCCGATGCGAGTCTCTGGGGATATCTCTGTCAGGGCTCTCTTGGCCGCCTCATACGTGGCAAAGTGCACTGCTGTGAACGGCGCATTCATCACCACCGTCGTCCGGTAAGACCGGTAGAATGCCGCCGCCCCTTCTTCCACCAGCACCCGCCTTATGCAGTCACCGACCCCACGGTACGGGCTCCCCTCCAGCTGCAGCCTCTGCTTCACCATGTCCAATGGCGTTATGACGGCATCGCTCGCCACTGTGGCGCAGAGACCCCCGACGAGGCGTGCGCCCCAACGTTGTTTGGGTTTGAGTGCGAGAGGGTCCCCTTGCACAGCTCATAGACCGAGAAGTAAACCGCGTGCGCTGGTCCTGCACCGAGCCCCCATCGCCCAGATACCGCGGTACAGCGCAGCGGGGCCCTCAAGTTTCAGAAGGGAGGAGAGCGATTGCCGGAGGCCAAGGCCTGGGCCCGACCTCGAACCGAGGGCCTGCATACGAGTCTTGAGAGTGTCAATGGGGAACATGGCCGTGTGCTCCACCGAGCCGGCGATGGAACCTGCCACCATGAATTGCCAGAACAAGAGGCCATCATGGCTTGCTTTCGGGTAGACGGTTACCTCGGGATGAAAGTCAGGCGGTCGGCAGTTTGTGGTGGCCTCGGTGGTGGTTGTGGCCATGGTGGCGATGGTAGAAGGGAGGAGAAGTTGGATACTTAAGAAGGGGTAGAGGGAATCTTTTTGAGGGTTGTGGAATTGCTTTCCAAATTTGAAGGGGATGGAGTTGTCCCCGTGCAACAATTTTTTTTAATATTAGCACAACGTGCAATGGAAAAAAAAAAAAAAAGAAAAAAAAGGAGGAAGAAGAAGAAGAACCGGGACAAAACGATGAGGTTGGCTCATAGGGCTGAGTGCCGCTAGAAACTCAAAATCATGACTTTTTTTTATCCATCTTTATCTCCAATTTTGGCTGTCAATTTCACCCAAAAAGATTGTCAGTCAATTTATTTGATCAGAGAGAAACCGAAGAAGGTAAGAAAAAAAAAATTAGAGAAAGAATACTTAATATAATTTATACTATTCTTATTCTGTAACCTAAAATTTTTATTTTCACCTGTAAAATTTTATGCATTATTTTATCTTATTTTCCTTTCACCATCCGCTCAAAAAAAAAAAAGCTAAAATAATATCCTCACAAGGGACGTGTGTTGATAGCACGAGCACCATTTCCGGCATCTATACCACACCATCTGATGGTGCCTTCGACATCGCACAATCGATCAACAATCGAAGATGTCCAGCACCGTTCGTCGCATATGCTCGGACCTCCCTTTCGTCCAACTTTTATCCGAAATTCGATAAATTAAAGGTACATCTCACCACAAATGATTCTTTACGTCTCTAGTGAGCGCACACATGTTATATTCATATCTTTTGACCTGTCCGAAAAAATAATCATATTCCTTTCCGTAACTTTTTGGATAAGATAGGAAGCTCATGACACTACAGTATCGCATCACTTAATGAGATAATTCGATCATCACTACTATTGTTATTCTTTTATTGATAAAAAGGAGAATACGTATGAGCAGTAGTAATAGTGACTCAGTCACCTTATTATATAATATTTTGACTTTCATATTTAACCGTAAATATATCAGATGAACTGAATAACTAATGTTAAGTATAATATAAGAAACCGGCCTCAAAATCTAACACTTGAGAGAACATATAACAAAGCGAAAACACTGACCCAGAGAAGTATGACATAAAAAACACAAATGCTTCAACCCTCCGCCGATAATATCTGCGAAAGAAGTCTAAATATGGGACCCCAGAAATAAAACTGACTCAGACATGTCCAAAAACGGTGCCAAAACATTCTTCTCCCCATGAAAACTCTACTGCAGCTCAGGTAGAACCTGTAGGAGAAAATTTTACCAGAGTTTCACTCTAAGCAGTAGCAGAGGCTTGGGCAGCAAGCCTCTTCCTTGCCTCCTCGATGATTGAGAGCTTGATGCCCTTGCCCTTGGGAAGTGACACCCATGGCTTCGTGCCTTTCCCGATGATGAACACGTTCCCCAGGCGAGTAGCAAACTCGTGCCCGGTAGCATCTTGAACGTGGATGGTTTCAAAGCTTCCCTTGTGCTTCTCCCTGTTCTTGATCACCCCGACACGCCCCCTGTTCCTTCCACCAGTCACCATCACGACATTTCCCACGTCGAACTTGATGAAGTCAGTGATCTTGTTGGTCTCAAGGTCGAGCTTGATTGTGTCATTGGCCTTGATCAGTGGGTCTGGGTATCGAATTGTGCGCCCATCATAAGTGTTGAGGTAAGGGATGCCCTTCTGCCCAAACTGTACAGATCGGACTTTGCAGAGCTTAAACTGCAGAGGGAAAAAATCCAGTGAATCTAACAATAGATGGAACTTGAAAGACGACAATGTTTTTAGCATAAGTAAGCACAAACTAACTTTGGCCTCATCATCCCGAATGCTATGCAGCCTGAACCTGCCCTTGGTGTCATACAGGAGACGGAAGTTCTCATTCGTCTTGGGAATTGAGACAACATCTGGAGGACCGTGTCAGGGTAAATAACAAGCAAACATTTAGGGGCAATAATAAGGAACTGAGAAATCAAGCAGAACAAATAGATCCATTTTCTGTACCTAACCCGCTCTAATCTGAATATTTGATAAGGGTCCCTACTGGTGAAGCAAGGCGTAAAAACGTGAGGTGTACATACCCATGAAACCAGCAGGATAGGTCTTATCAGTCCTAACTTTTCCATCAACCAGAATATGCCGTTGCATCAGGATAGCTATGACCTCACGATATGTAAGCGCATACTTTAGTCTGTTCCGCAGGATGAGGATCAGTGGCAGGCACTCCCTCGATTTGTGGGGCCCGGAAGAAGGCTTAGGTGCCTGAAGAACCAAGCAGAAATCAAGAAAGATCAAACAAAATAGGAAAACAAGCAGCAAAAGAAGAACTCCTGCAAGAAGACTTGACTTACAAATGCACCTCCTAGCTTGTCGAGCATCCAATGCTTCGGGGCATTGAGCCTCTTCAAGTGTTTCTTCAATCCTCGAGCCTGGAATCATCATTGGTAAAATTCAGAACCTAATGAATCCTCGAGCCTCTTCTGGCATTGAGCTGGAGGTGTTACATTAAAAGGCTAAAAACACAAGCCCAGAAAATAAGAGCCATTTTATTGATGCTGAACAACTGCAACTTTTCCCATTTTACTAAACACAGATTTGCCGAAAGCTAAGAATATGAGGCCCAGATATTTCATAACTTCATAAATCCTTAAGAGCAGCCACACAAGCGTACTCAACAGTCACATATAAATAACACCGATGACAAGGCTTCAGAAAAACTGTCACTCCTGGGTATGCCATAAGCCCCACAAACTACTGACAATGTAGAATGCACAGCAAATCTGCTAATAGATTCTGACAACTATCAAATTGAAAGTTTAAATGAACACATGAATCGAAAGATACCACTGGCTACCATTTCAATTAAGTGAAGGAGCTAAAGAAAGGCCATCAAACATTATTTTAACAGGTAATAGCTGGACATGGAGTCGATAAAATGGCCCCCTCCAATCTCAGGAGACAACGAGGACTGATCAAGAATCAGAAATGTGTTACATGCGCGTCATGTTAGAAGTAAAGAAGTCCGAAACAGCGAAGAACGGTTGCACCAGAACTCAATCACGCGGATAAATAAACAGGTACAGAAACACTCGATGCAAGTGAAAACACAGGTGGGTGTGATCTGTGCTGACCATCTTAGAGTGGCGGTGAGCTCAGAGATGGATCGGCCGCGGCTGCTCTCTGCTTTTCTCTCAGGGAGGGGATGGGGTGAGATAAAACCCTAGATTAAAGTGCGGAGAAGGCGGAGACTGACGAAGCGGGCTCCAAGATATTGGGCCAAGGTGCTACATCTTTAACGGGCCTGGTTACTAGGAGGAAATGGGCTGACGGGCCGGCAAGAGGCCCATTAAGGGGGTTCCATCTGGCGACCGAGATTAAGTTTGATTGTTGCAGACCGACCTGAAGTCCTTCCTCCGTCATGGCTCATTCTCCTTGATCTCCTGCTCAGCCGGGGGGTTCCCCTTCTTGTCGAAGATGGGGTCTTCGTTGAGGTCATTGAGGATCGCCTCGACCTCAGTGGTGTGACTGTAATTGGGCAAGTTCTCGCATTCCCAGCACAACTGGTCCACCTGCTCTTTGCCGAATCTCATCAGATTCTTCCCAACAGGTTGGATCTGAACAAGCGAAGTCTGTTGGGTCTGGCGGTCTTGGGAAGAGGGCATGAACTTTGAAGGAAGCACTGGGTATTTATGGGAGGGGCTGGGCTCCCAATCGTTGGATTTAATTGACACCGTTAATGCCCCAAAGCCCTTTTTATCTTAAACATGTTCAAACAAAGCATTGAAATTAATCGTGAAAGTAGTGAGCTAGTGGATATTGCACAGAACAGGCCGGTAACTTTGGAATGCAAATTCCGCTTCGCAAAACATGGAAATAAACTCATTTAATGACTGGATGCAAGTAATGACGGGATAAGACCTCCGGTAACTTTGCTCAGGGATGCAAATAATGACTGGACAAGACCACCGATTAGTGGACGAATAACTGAAACGAGTTCAAAAGGGTGTAACCCCTTAATAACAACCCCCGACGAGTATGCATTGTCACCTTCAGTCCTTCCTAACCCTCACTCACCCCTCTTAGAGCAGTTGACAAAACAAGATATGACCCATCAGAACTCCCAGATCACCCACCAGACAAGGATACATAAGAAGCCTTTCTTTTTGTTCCAAGTTTCCTTTGAAAAAGAGAAAAAAAAAAGGACTCTTACCATGAAGATGTGCATTCAAGAAGAATGAACATTTAAACCAACTATGACCCAGAGAACTTTGCTTCGCCTCAGGAGACCATAACCCGCCCAATCATTCCCTGAGTCCAAGTGGCCGTCTCCTTGAGTTGCTCATCGTCAGACTGAAGACACTCGCCCAAGAAATCAACGTAGAATGCACGGTCTCTGAACAGCAACTTTGTATTTGAGCCAAGGGCATCGGCAAGGTCTCCCATCACAGCAACTGCTGCCTTTGTCACACTCTCATCCCTGCCAAAAAAAAAAATAGGAATTAGAATCCAATTAAATTAAACTCAAGATGATCTTCTCCTTCACTGCAGGCTTCCGTAGGAGAAAATATAACTTTACCATGATATAGGATTCTCAGTCATTACAGGTTTTCTAAAATCTATTCAAACAAGACTAGAGAAGAGAATGAACAGGGAATGAATGAGCATTTACCTCTGCCTGTCATTGCAGACCAGCTCAATAAACTGCAAGAGATGTGAAGCATAAGGCAACATAAGCTCGGACTTAGTATCCTTAAACCCTTGGAGAATTCCTGAGTAGGCTTCAAAAATGCTACGCTTGAGCTGGTACCCATATTCCATCAGTTCCTCATCACTGGGGTCAATCTGAGCACAAACCTCAGCCGCTCGTTGCATCACGGAGAGCGCATGGTGGACATACTTTTCAAACTGCTCCCCTATTGCAAGAGCAATGTCACCAAAGCAAGAAAATATCGCTGGCTTCACAGAACGATGGAGCACATCGCTCTGGAGATCTTTGAGAAGAAGTTCCATGATGCCATCACAGAAGGGCAAGACTTTATCATCCAACGCTCGACAAATGTCTCCAACAACTCCCACTGTGATAGAGCAGACCTGGTACTCCTCAAAATTCTGCAACCCCATCTGCAAATACTTGCTAAACTCAGGCATGTACTTCAAAAATTCCGGACCAGTAGCATAAGCAAGAGCACCAATTGCAAGCATTGCTTCCTCGTGGACTGTAGAGCTATGGCAAGCAAAAACACTAAGGAACAGCACCATGATCTGATCAGCGCACTGAATTATTGCAGGCCTTGTCTGATCAGTACTGCTAAGTTTCTGTATGATGACCTGAAGAACTCCACAGAGAGAAGCCTGCAGATCACTCTGCTTTTCCCTCTCATCAGATGATACAATCTGGAGCTCCAAGGTCTGCTGCAGCTTATTCATGATCACGGGAAGCAGCTGGACTATGATCTGAGATGACTCCACAAGATTGGAGCACCTGACCACCTCGTTTATGGTCTCATATGCAGATGTCCTCAACTTGGAGTGGAGGCTATCCGTGCGATCAGCAGTAGCTAGAAGAGAAGTGATCATGTCCTTCAGGTATGGTGAGAGAAGGGAACTACTTCCTGCATCTTCAAAATCCTGGGCAAGGTAATAAATTGCTCCGCACACCTTCTCAGCAATGTGAGGAGCATCCCTGATACTCTCAAGCAATACTGCAACCACCTTCTGTAGATTCTCGGAAGATATAACATCCAGTAACTCAAAAATACGGCTAAGAGTCCAAGCAGTTGTGTCCCTAACATGGCTGTTTTCATCCTTCATAAGATTAAGAAGAAAATCAAGGCCTGCATTGACCAGGGGGGAGAGCTTCTCAGCTGTGGGCCCTTCAAGAACCGAACCAAATGCATAAGTGGCAGCTTCACGACAACGCCAGTCAGGCTTTCTTATGTTCTCCTCAATAAAGGGCATTACAAGAGGCAGAATGGCATCTCCAACCGTCCTAGCAACAAGACCTAGACAAGTCCCACCAGCCATAGATAAATTCCAGACAGTATCATCCTGATCTTGATCTTCTTCCTGCTTCAACAAAGTTTCAAGCAGCATAGGCACCAATGCTGACAGGGCCTTCTCTATGAAGCGTGAATGAGAAGGCCCAGACTCACCAACCTCAGAACTCTCATAATCTTGAAGTTCTAACTCTTCATCACAAATTGAACTCCAAAACTCAATTGCTTGGAGGGCCACTGCCTCTTTATCTCCTTTCACAGCATTTGATGTCAGTTCAAAAAGGGTCTGCATATATGGTTCAAGCAGCTCATAGTATGTTGATGCTATGGAAACAAGACACTCAAAAGCCGCTTGCCTAATCTCCACCTCCTTGGATATGGCAGTTTCACACACCACCTTCATGATATAGTTCCGCTCCATCTCATTTTCAAAGTTTGTCTGAGCAAAATCCAGAGCATTGTACAATGCCCTTGTTGCTGCTAGTCGAACTTCAGAGCTATGCTCGGCAAGGTTCATACCTTGAACCACTGCTGTGAGAACCGTGTTTACTTCATCTTGCCCCAGATCCTGGTGTGATATCTCCTCGCATACATATCCAAGAGTTTCCAGCGTTGCCTGCTTCAGGGATGCAGGCTGATCTCGCTGTGTCATATTGTTAAGCAATGTACCAATAAGTTCAGGCCATTGCTTCTGTGGAATCTCAATGGAAGCAACTTTGGCAATTGCTTGTGCAGAAGTATGCCATGCCTCCTGAGCAGATGACCCAAGTGTCCTTAGAAGCAGTTCCTTGATTTGAGACTTAATAGCAGTTTCAATTCCAACCCACTGTTGAACGAGTAAGTTTTTCCTGGCACTATCTTTCGCATCTAAGGAATTTTTAAGAATAATACCAGCCAACCGCCTAGATTCAATAGGTTTCTCATTGTTCGAGAGCTCAAATGACAAGGACAGAAGAAATCCAGGCAGGTTCTGCTCCTGGAACTGCCTAAGACTAGCCTCAGCTTCTGTTCTGACTCTTGCATCGGGTGACTGAGCAGATAACAAAATCTGAGTAATCTCCATAGCCATTTCTTTACAACCTGCAAAAGAAAATACTGATCAATTTTAAGGAAATCATAGATATATAATTAAATATCACTATGCTTTGATGAAAATTTCAGATGAAAATAGAAAACAAGAGAGGAAATGTGAGATGCGCCTGAAGCTCAAAAAACTACCCAACATAAGCAACTGCTTCCCATAATCGCTATAGGTAACAGCATATTTTTGGATTGCATCATATGCTTCACGTTAACAGATATATTCAGAAAACCAAGTTTCCTCACATATGAACTTACGCAATAATGAGAAAGTAAATCACTGGAAGCATTACAAGATGATGCTGACCTCCTACAAACCATTTGCCCGCTTATTTCTTATTACACTAGTCTCATATGGGCAGACTAAAGCAGGAACGAAGACCGATCTACACAGACTAATCCGAAACTCAAGCTTAAACCGACAGTCCCCTAACCTCACTAATCCCATCACTTAATGCTCAGAACAAGAACCAACTAAGCATCAATACATACATTTCAACCGCCTTCCTACAATCGAAATCCAAATCAAACTGTTACTCCTGTTTCAAGCGATACTCGAAAGATAAACCCTAAAATGGACTGCTACGCAACGAAACACAAACGTCAACCCATAAAACAATGAATTCGCGAAAAGAACATCGATTCGTGTCGAACGGTACCTCGCAGCCGAATCTGCTGATGACCGCTCCAATCCTAGAGCGAGCTTTCCTCTCCTGCTCTCTCCCCCAGCCCTAGAAGCACAGTCTCTCTGAATCAACCCCGACTCGCTGCTTACGCGAGCCAAAGCGAAGACCAGGGAGAGAGAGGAGGACCGAATAGATCTACGAAGGAACTATTACGATATACGGATATCGTGTATCTGTGGATTGACCACACTGAATTGCTGTAGAATACTTGAAATTGCTCTGCAAGTGATTTCGAATGGAGACGAAGAAGCGGGAGGAGACGAGACCGGCAGAATTGACATATAAAAAACCTGCGACTGCCCTACGGTCACGCGCTTCTCGCTGCCCGACTGCCCGCGACGGCTGCCCGAGAAACCCTAAAATTTGAAATCTCCCACGTGCGAGCCTCAGCGTGCGTGGGAAGAGCGCCTCACTAACGTTCGGGTATTTTGAGCTAATGGGCTTCTTCTGGCCCGTGCTTTCTGGTGTGACTGAACCATCACCCAAATATTCATAATCCATACCCAAAACTCTAGTTTTAATTGGGCTTATGGTACGCTCAATCGTTGGAATGAGAGTCTCCATGTGGCAAATATATCACGTGACAGTATTGATACGATTTTATGTGTCAATAATATTAAGTTATTTTTAGAATTTTTTAAATAAAAATCCAAGAGGGAAAAAACCCTCAAAATGACTTAATTTAATTGGTTCGTAATACTACGTTAATATTATCATGTAGTATATCTATTACATACAATACTTTCTCCAATTGTTGAGGAAATACGTTCAAGGATACGTTAGACATGACAAACGTGGATCACATTGAAACAGGAACATGTCCATCGATGGATAGAAGTGGTATGATAGCCTTGTTGATTACTAGCCAAGCAGACATGTTTTTCATGCTATGTGAGAACGTATCGTGTCTTCCCTTCATAAACCTCCCCTCTCCCGATCCTCACCTTTCATAATCAATTTCTCTCGGAACTTTTTTTTTTTTTTTTTTGGTCGCCAGCCACGGTATCCAAGCAGGCCCCACCAGCGGTGAGATGGCATCTTTCAGCCAACCATACTTGACTAATTCGTTGGTCGCCCCGGGTCGCACGCCTGGCAATGGCGGGTGAGGCTCCCAAGAGGGGTGTCTGCGTACGTGAGGTCTCGAACCTGAGACCTCCTTAAGCGGCACCGAGCTGCTTACCACTCGGCCCAACCCCTCTTGGTATTTCTCTCGGAACTTTGTTACTGCCTAGAGACAAAAATCGCAAAGAACAAGACGGGATTTGTCGTCCTATTATGCCCCTTCTGGACCCGTTAAATATACATTAGGCAGGAAAAGAAAAAATGGGATTTCGCGCCCAACCTGACAGATAAGAAGATGAAACAAGTATTTGCACAATTTTGCTGTGATGCCCCTAACTTTCCCTCACTTTTGTTCTTTGACCCGTTCTTGGGACCTTCTTCGTAGCTCGAGTGTCTCGCCATGCTCGGGCTCCAGGCACAGCGCAGCTTCGCAGTCCCTTACGGTCGAGGTGAGATCACCCATCGAATCATAAAATGCTGCTCGGAGATGCAGCAACTGCATGTCGGGCTTGAAGGCTATTGCTTTCGAGAGCTCGATGATCGCCTCAGCTTCTTTATGATCATCCATTAGAACTAGTAAGACACAAAAAGGCCACATGGTCAGGAACTTAACTTGATATGGTGATAGAACTAGCTAGCAGGTCGAATTTTTGTTTACCTGCTGCCCTGTATCTGTAGGGATAGGTCCTTAGTGGATCTAATTGAGTTGCAATGTTGAGATCGTTCTTCGCCATGTCACGATCACAATACTCAGAACGCTTCTCGTATGCAGACGCATTGTTTTGAGCTTTCTCGATTAATTTCGTCATCTCATCGTATGCAGCCTTGGTTCGATTTTTGAGGTGGTAGACTCGAGCCAAACCTTGGTGGGCCCTGGTGTGTTTGATGTTGAGAGCATTCATGTAACAGTCGGATGCTTTGTCTAGTTTCTCGCAGTCTACGTATATACTCCCGAGATTGTTCAGAGCCTGCAATTTTGTACAAAAATTACATATATATACTCAAAAATAGTGGTAGATATAGAAGGGCTCTTTGGTATTCGGTTAATATCATTTTTGCCCCAATAGTTTGCTCCCTTTTACAGGTCAGCCCTGCAGTGATCAAATGTTTTTCGCAATTTGCAGAATAATCGACGAGCACTTACTTGACCTTTCCGGAGGCCATCCGAAGGGCACCTGAGGGCCTCCTCTAGCAACTGGATGACACAAGAAGATGAAGCCTCCAAATCCGAATCTGAAGTCGAGTCCGACAAGATATATGCCTTGAGGAAGTATGCTTCGAATGATCTCTTAATGGAGATCGACTCCTCTGCCTTAGCTAGTGCTTCGTCACGATGACCCGTGTCGTATAGAATCCAACCTTCGTACACTAGTCGCTCGTGTTCAAAGTTCGAGTAGTTTCTCGCCAGTCGTAAGCAATGCATGGCCATTTTCTGACAATTTAACCTTAATAAAATAAAAAGAATGAATTAAATGAAATGATAAAACTCCTCCTGAAAATATAAATATTGTGTCAGATTATCTTACCGTAAAAGCAGCAGTGACTGCCTGAACCGTAAAAGACTTTTTCCTGGATCCTTTTCCAGCATGTGATGCACCACAGCTAGGGAACCGATATCATCGACACTCGACCACCGGTCATAGAGCTGCATCCAGCAGTCAGCCTGGCTCCACTGCTGGGCGTGGGGCTGGAGAAGCTCAACCAATTGATCACCGTGAACCCTCCCGTGGAACATCTTGTGGCTCGGGTCCAGGGACAGGAGCGCCCTTATATCTCTCAAGGCACCATCATAGTCCTCGAGGGCGATCGAGAACCAGGCCCGCAACTCGAGGCAATCGGGGGAGACCTTGAACCCGATTATCTTGTTGATCTCGGAGATAGCTGCCCCGATCTTATTCTCCTCTAGCAATAGGACAGCCCTATACTTGTACGGATAAGTAAGGGTCGGGTCTAAGTCAGTGGCCACGTTTAAATCCATCATCTTCTCATGCCCGATGCAGTACAAAGATCTCTCCTGGTACATCCACCCGGCCGGGGTGTGATCGGAAATGAGCGAGTTCATCAACTTATAGGCCGTGTACTTGTGCCCACGCTTGGACTTGGTCCTCGCCACACCCACCATCGAATAGAGATGCCCGGCCTCAACCGCCGCCTCGAACCAGTTCTGGGCATCCTTGTACTCCTCCCTTGCTAACATCACCGCCCCGAGCTGGTGGTACGCGAGCTGTTTCTGCCATGGATCGGCGGCACACTCGATTAGCCTCTCCAGGAGCATGACAGTCATGTTAGAGTTCATGTCATTCTCCATGGCAATGTGGCTCAAGAGATTGTACAGTGCAAACGAGGAGTGCCCGGCGACGGCCAGCCTCTCCCTTGCCTCCGGGCTACAGAACAACCTGATCACATTCGGGTTATGCATCGAACTGGGCAACTCCCTCAATAGGACCTGCAAGCAAGCTGCCACCAGAAGATACGCTGTCTCCTCTAACCCGTACTCGATCAGTATCAGAGCATCGTCGAGGTTGTCCACCAGAGAAGCCAGGTAGGAATCACAGGCGGATTTCATCTCCTCGCAGCAGAACTTGTTTGCGAACGACAGGAGCTCCAGGACGGTCAAAGGATCGAATGAGGTTAACCTTCTCGTTCGACTGAATATCTCAGCCGCCTTCATCGCATTCACCGAGACCCCAATATGCGAGAAGTTGATCTTCTCCCTCCGCGACTCCCTAAAATCGCCGTACAGCATTGCCCTGAACGGTCTCGAGAGCGACGCGATCTTGTACCTCATGCATCTCACCTCGTCGTCCCCGATACAGAACGACATATCGGTATCATCTTCCGAAGTTGAGCATTCCGCATCACCCATCAAAACATCCTCATCGTCCCTGGGAGGTCGAGAGCACGTACAAGAATCATAGGCCAATTCGGGATTGTAACCAGGAATGAGATTAGCCCGAGGGCACTCGATGTTTCGGCCACAGCAATCCATGGGCGAAGTCCCGATGAGCTCATCCTCCCTCCTCTCGAAGCGTAACCATGACGAGAGCACGACCTTCGCGTGAACGTCAACGGCATGCTGTCTAGCTGATCGGAGGCTCCGCCGGAACATTTTCGGATCCGGAAATCCCACGAAGAATGCACACTGCTCGAGATATGCTCCCGATTTTTCAAATGGAGGGCAGCTCTCCACGTGACGGTAGGCAGCCGCGAGGGTTTCGACAAAGTCGATGGATTTGAGGCAGGACTCTATCTGGGGCTCGAGGTGGTCGGTCCTGGGGAGGCCGTAGGAGAGCAGAGTCTCAGCCAATAAATGCCGGGCTTGATTGGGAGGTGGCTCGTAGTTCCGGCTCGATTTTATTCTGATCGAGTTAGCCCTGAGGTGGTCCTGAAGGTGGTGGAAAAGCTTCTCCCCCATGCTGCTGCAGCTGCCGCCGCCGGTTGTGGGATCGGAATTCATGGCGTAGATTTGAGGGCCTTTGCAACCATCGACCAGCTTCATGCTACGCATAGTCGAGAACAGGTTGTGTTGCATCGTCTTTGCCGAAGAATCGAATGACACAAAACCCGAATCATATATAGAAAAAGGGAAAAGAAAAAGGGGGAGTGGAGGGAGAGAAGGTTCAGAATCAGTAAGCAAACATCGCATTCATTTCAGGATCAAGGAATGAAGGTCTCCCTGGTGGGCCTGCAACACTGCCACCGTTTGGATTGATGGGAATGTCACCGGAGAGATGGAGAAATGGCGATGGAGATTGCAGGCGAATGGCTCGGGGATCAGAAATGGATGGTTTTTCTCTTCCTTTTGTTTTCTTTTCCGGGATAATTGAGACAGGGAGAGAATTGTGGAGAAAGAACTGTTCACGTTGTAAGGCCAAATAACCAGAGGTCGAGGAGGAAGAACATTCAGGCCGTTTCAACGGCCACTTTCCTCATCCCTTCCTCTTCCCTCTCTGTCTCTCTTGAATATTGATTTTATTAGTACCTATTTTAAAAATACAAAAAAAGCACCCAACTAATTCATATAATTCGGTAAAATACATTGGAAATTAAGAGCTGGAGGAAATCTACACGTGTTAGAGGACAGGACAAGTACAGTTGTGACCTGTGAGTCGTGTTGGGCTGTCAAGCGGTAGAATAATTAAATCACAAAAATGCTTGTACAAGCTATGTGTGTATATATACCATAGTATGCATTACACATATTGATGTATGTACATCAATAGTCTTAAGACATTTACAGTTCCTTTATGTAGTACTTGTTGTATTGTTCAATTTGCATCACCATGGAGTTTGTTCGTTCGTTCGGTTCCCTGCTGTAACAAAATGTACGCATGCATGTTACAAGTCAAACACGCTGAGAAATAAGGGATAAATGATATAGACCATATGTCAGTACCCGACCCGAACATCTATAGGGAGCATGACCCGACCACATGCACGCACGGCCACGTGTACATCAGGTACCGAGGCGCATGTCGGGTACCTTCAGCACGAGCACGTCTTACAACCCGACCACGTGCACGTCAGGCACCAAGACCCATGTCGGGTGTCTCCAACGGGAGCACGTCCGACAACCCGACCATGAGCACGTGGGGTACCAAGGTGCGAGCAAGTCGGGTACCTCCAATGCCAGCACGTTTGACAACCAAACCACATGCACGTCTGGTACCTTGTCCACAAAGCATATACCAAGTGTCAAACTCGCCCGGACTAGCTTACTCCCACGCCAGGCATGTGGGAGACAGGTTGATGTCAATCCCTCGTACCAACATGATCTATAAATAAGGCCCTTTGAGGGCAGGTAAGGGGATGAATCCAACCCTTTACTCTGCCTCTCCTCTCTCCCATTTTTCTTACTCAGATTCCGTCATAATTTAAGTATCGGAGAGCCTTTCCGGGGAGCCACCCCGCACTTGGCTTCTTGCAGGTTTTCAGCGAAGTTCCACCCGTCTTCTCCATCTCGAGCCGGCTCCGATTCCACTGAGGATCTCTCAACCCGATAGACCACCCAAAGGTACTATTAACGATGTTCCTATCACCGAGCCCTCGGAAGGAGAAACACAGGCAGAGCTATAAAATGCATGACCTGCCATACGTTTATTTGATGTCTACCAATGAGGAAATGGGAAATAAAGGCGCAAAAAATCTTATTAATAAAAATCAAATTTAGAATCTCTTACTTTGACATGGAGAGTGATACTACTTTATCAAGTCTTCTTTCTACTGTTGTCTACGTATGTTAAATTAGGATAAATGGTTGTGATGTTTGATGTGGAAGCAGCAAGGCTTTTTGCAGGGCACGTCGGTGGGTGTCTGTTTTGTTTCTTCTTAGTCCTGTAAAATATTGTTATACATTTATTATGTTGGTCAAAGTCAAATCAGTATAAATATAATATTAATGGTTTCTGACCCTGAAAAAGGAAAAGCATGAATATTCCCTGACTTTGGGTTTTATCTAATTAAGTCCCTCAACTTAAAATCTTATGTCAATTGAGGTCGCTCCCTGCCATCCATTGATTGCGACATCACTGGTCTGGTCGGTTAATTAGAAGTACTGGTAAATCCTATAAATATTCCCAGATATGGAATCATGAGGTGTGACATTAATCATATAAAATCTCCGTCCGAGCGGTCGCAATCTCAGTGGCCTTGATCGAGGAGACTCCTACGCTCAATGGCCATCGAAGTACTCGATCAAAATGTTCCTCCGCACCGCACAGGTCTTTACGGCCTGGAAATTTGTTCGAGGGTACTATGATATCGTTCTTTGAGGGCACGGAGTTCATAAGTAATGATCAAAGGAATTCTACGGGGATAGATTTCGATTTTTGTGATGGATTTCAATTTAATTAATTGATCGATTGTCATAAAATACATATAAAGATGGAGCTGTGGTTTTTTGTTCGATTCGTGAATTTAAAAAGGAATTAAAGGAAGAGAGGAACACAGGAAGGGCGATGCCATTGCTAGGGAAATACACAAATCTCCATAACTGCAACTACGCTTGCTGATATATCTGTCTTGAATTCTACCGATCCAGGATTGTGAACTGAACAAATAGTTTAACTCAACATCACCGAAGACCACGAAAAATACATAATCAGCAGATCAAACACCATCAAACCGAATCCGATTCGTCCCCGTATCCCCAATTTCGATGGCAGAACACTGGCAGGCTTCGATGACGAGAACAGGAGCTTCCATTTTCCCAATTTCTCCATAGCTGGAGGAACTGAAAGTTTTCAGCTTTACATGATAGCTAGTTGAGCTGAACTGTCTGACGAGTTCTCCGTCCAGATTTCTACGGTTCTGGTGGCGGTTGGGGGCCGGAATGTAAACCTTTGCGACTGCTTACAAGGGGACCGGGGAACTGGATCGTTGGGTGGAGCTCCGGCTCGGCAGTAGAATCGGACTTGGGGAGGGGGAGGCTGGGGCGCTTTGAGTAGATGAGAATTATCAGGAAGAGGAAGAAGGAGATGAATGATACGACTAGCACTAGCATCATCACCTTTCCATGGGATGCGAAGTTCCGATCCTTCGACAGCTCGTGGCCATCCTTCTGAGGGCTGAAGTTTGGAGCCGTAAGCGGCGATGACTGAGAGACTCCGGCCATGGCATGCTGCATAGCTAGCTCGGGTTCAGGTAACTGGGATATTTTTTGAGGAGGGGTGAAGAAGTGTTTATATATGGGAGTAGGATAAGTGACTTAGTGAACCAGAACACTTGAATGTTAGATGTGCACACAAAGGTCCCACGTGTCGAAACCATTCATAAAGTTTAATGTTAATGGGGTGTCATGTTGTGCATAATTGCGCATGAAGTTGTCAAACGACGCTGTCTTCTGATGATATCGTCTTGTATTATATAAGAAGTTAATGGGTGTCCAAAGTGTCAGGTAAAACAGTTACGAACATATGATTCATTACAATTGTCATGTTAATTTGTTAAACACTCATTAACTTACTATATACACTACTCGACATATTTATTACACATAAGAAAACTTGGTGGGATTTATTTACAGTGCAGAGTTTTCTATCCATGATTGGGTGAAGCTGACGCATGAAAAAATTACCATCTGTCAATAGAATGAGAGTGTGTTTTACCCGAGTGGATAGACAAGAACAGTGATCTTTGCATAATGTTGGGCGAGAGTGATTTAGATGATAAGGCACGCCGTGTTGTTTTTTTGCTTCCAAGTTGTTTTATGTCCAGTCGATGTCTCCTCGGTCTCTTGTATCGTTTGACAGTGATATAGGATGGTTCCAAGGCAATGTGCAGAAGCCGTATGTCGCACAATAAATCAAAACAATCATGAGAAGGTCTGGGCCTACTGGTCGATACGGATCGCCCCGTGAATGCGCCTAAACATTCCGCATAATTCTTTAGAAGCGCTTAGTTTTTATCTGCACTCTCAAGTGGTGGATAAAAAACCATAGAGTGTTCTCTTTTTTATTTTTGTATCGGAATTGACTGAACCATCTTGACGATATCTCCCGGGAATACGTACAAATATGGCAAGCAAAGGCCGTAAGAGCAGTGAGTCGATTGAAAAGGAGTAGCGAATCCTGATCTACTTACTGACTGCAGTTTTGTGTGGAGCAAGGAAAGGTGCTTCCTCCGAGCATGTCCATGAGGCGGCCGAGCTCATCAAGTTTCATGAGCTGAGCCCAAGTGCAGCGACAAAGAAGGGAGAGAGAGCCGCCACAACAGTGCACAGCAACTTTGCAACGATGCGTACACATGATTGAAGGTAACATGGGCCCAGAGCATATGGTACCTTCGACAGAGACAAATCAAGTACATGAAACTAATGCGACAGGGTAAACTTTTAGTAGAATTTAATAGTAGACAGCTGAGGTGCAACATTCTTGAGATTCGAATGAATACAATAATGGAGAAATAGAAAAAAAATTCAGTTCAAATTGGGTGAATTCACTTATAAAATTTGAATTCGAGATATTATTTAAGGAAAGATGTACTCTAGCACCGTGATTGATTCGCTTTGGTGGTGGTGATGTTTTAATTTGTTTGTTTTTCAAACTTGAAAAAAAAAAAACATAGAATGGAACTTATCAAAAAGGAAAGAAAAATCATGGAATATTGTGTTCCAGCTAGTGCTGAAACCAGGCCCAATGGGTTATTAGTTGGTCCATTTCTGTCCTTTACTGGGCCTTGTGAATTGTAAAGTGTACTGACAACAGGTTGCCGAAGCAGGGGAACTGGAAGATCCAGCAAACTTCATCAAGAAGGGAATGATCCAGCAAGAAGAAGAAGAACAGAGAGACGATTCCCATTCTGAACTGAATTCAGTGCATTGCAGGGCTACAGCCCCGGTGGACATGGACGTGGACGACACCTCTGCCGCAGCCGCATCATCAGGTAATTAATTTTGTACTCTGTACAGTTTCGTGTTTTCGATCATTTGAAAGTGTTTTCAGACGTGTCGGGAGCTGTCCAGTGGCGGAGACTGAGAATTTCTGTTGGTTTGGCAGGCGGCCAGCTGGGGAAGCGACTGTTAGTGATGTTAGTCGGCGCCCCTGGGAGCGGCAAGTCCACCTTCTGCGAGAACGTCATGCGCGCTTCCAGTCGTCCATGGGTTCGAGTGTGTCAGGTCTTCTCTCCATATCTCAACCTCTCTCATGCACAGATATGAGCTGTTTGATATCTTGCTCCAGGGTTTAAACTGATAGCTGTAAGTTGTCTTCAATGGTAGTACGAAGACAAAGATGACGGGTGGCGGGGTTTGGAAATTATTAGTTTGCTCGATAGATTGAGCAGTCTGGTGATGGGAAATAAATTGAACCTTTTGGGCCGAATGGCTCTATCTGTGTTGCCTTTTGTTATAGCTTTGCTTCCTTCGTTGGATATCCTTCTTTGTATGAAAAGAACTGGCTATAATCAGTGACTAAGTTGGTTCTTTTCCGTAGTCTTTTGCTCCCCGTGTACTTTTATGCCTACTTATCTGTCGGTTATTACGAGGCTGGTGCATTTTTGGCTTCGTTGTGTTGACATTCCTGTGATTCCAATCTCTATTATATCCTTATTCTTTCTTCTTTGTAGGACATAATTGGAAATGGAAAATCCGGAACAAAAGTACAGTGCCTTAAGAGTGCTGTCAGTGCGCTGGATGATGGTAAAAGTGTTCTCATCGACCGGTGCAATCTAGACAGAGAACAAAGAGCCGAGTTTGTGAAGCTTGGAAGCCCCCGGGTTGATGTGCATGCTGTGGTGCTCGATCTCCCTGCCCAACTTTGTATTTCTCGTTCTGTGAAAAGGACTGGGCATGAGGGGAATTTGCAAGGTGGAAAGGCTGCAGCTGTTGTGAATAGAATGTTGCAGAAGAAAGAGCTTCCTAAGCTGAATGAAGGGTATTCTCGAATAATGTTCTGTCATAATGATGCAGAAGTTCGAGATGCTGTTAAGACATATAGTGGCCTTGGCCCCTCTGACGATCTTCCAAATGGCTGTTTTGGGCAGAGGAACCATGAAGCCAAAGTCCAGGTCGGTATAATGAAGTTTCTGAAGAAAGTAGATGCCCCTTCATCGGGCACAGTGCCTAAAGATGTTAGGGTTCAGAGTCCTGTATCTCCTCAGCTCTCAAACAGGAAAGATCACGACTCTGAAGGACATTACAGTGAACTGGACTTAACAAATGTTTCTGAGAAGCGGGAAATGGGAAGTAAAGAAACTTCTGTTTGTCCTTCTAGGTCTAGCACTGATATTCCCACTCTGGCGTTTCCATCTATTTCAACTGCTGATTTCAGATTCAATCATGATAAAGCATCTGATATTATTGTCGAGAAAGTTGAGGAGTTCTTAAATAAGCTCGGAAATGCCAGACTTGTTTTAGTGGATCTGAGTCATGGATCAAAAATCTTGTCCTTAGTGAAGGCAAAAGCTGCAACAAGGAACATTGACTCGACCAAGTTCTTCACATTCGTAGGGGATATAGTCCATCTCTTCTCAAAAGGGGGTTTAGCCTGCAGTGTGATAGCTAATGCTGCTAACTGGTAAGTACATAGGAAACATTTTGGTCTAGATGACCAGCACAAATTGATATGTTTCTGAAACTATAAGGAAGCAGATCTCTATTGATTGCTCTACATTGCCAATTTAGTATAATTTTAGTTTTCAATATGGTGTATGTTCAATTGAATCTTTGCCAAAAGATGAAAATTTACAAATGATCTCATGCAGGAGATTAAAATCTGGAGGTGGAGGGGTGAATGCTGCTATTTTCAATGCTGCAGGTCCAGATCTTGAAGCCGCAACCAAGGCCCAAGCTAAAATGCTCCATCCTGGAAATGCCGTGGTTGTTCCTCTTCCTTCAACATCTCCACTATATACCAGGGAAGGTGTGACCCATGTGATTCATGTCCTTGGACCGAATATGAATCCTCAAAGACCAAACTGTCTCAACGGTGACTACAATGAGGGCTGCAAACTCCTCCGCAAAGCTTATTCATCACTTTTTGAGGCTTTTATGTCTATATTGAAGAGACAAGACAAAAATGAGTTGGAACCTTCTCAAATGTTGCGAGGAAGTGACTGTGATCTTGACAATTGTAACCAGAGTTGTGATCAGAAAAATAAGAGGGATGGTGAATATTTGTCTGAAAATAGCAAAAAGAGCAGAGGCTCCCAAGGTGATGCTAGAGGTGGAGGGGCAAGCAAAGGTAATGAAAGGTCAGGAGCAAAGGGGTGGGGTTCGTGGGCCGAAGCTCTCTACCAAATTGCCATGCATCCTGAGAGGCACAAGGATGATATTTTGGAGCTCACTCAGGATGTTGCTGTAATTAAGGATGGTTTCCCTAAGGTAAAGTCACGACCCTCTGCTCATTTCTTACTTTTCCTGTTCCATGCCTGCATCTTCCACTCCAACTTTCTACAGGCACGAAGGCACATCCTTGTGTTGGCACGTAAGGAAAACCTTGATTGCCTGTCAGATGTATGTGAAGCGCACCTTGAACTACTGAAGAGTATGCATGGTGTGGGTCTTAAGTGGGCTGAGAAGTTCTTGCAAGAGGATCCATCCTTAGTTTTTCGTCTTGGATATCACTCGGTATGAACTTGTAGGCTTCTCAATTAAATTGATTTCTATAAGTTTCAGAGTGCCAAATGCATAGTTCTCCTTATCCACCAGTATTTGAGGAGTAAAGGCCTCTTCTTGAATGCTAGATGATTAATTATTTATGCTTTGAAAAGATTTTTCTGGTTTAATCAGCATAACAATGCTGATTCGTAGCAATCAAGAGTTAAGATAAATATATGTGATCCTCTGGAATCCTTTTTGAACTTTGCACAGGTGCCATCCATGCGGCAGTTGCACCTTCATGTTATTAGCCAAGACTTTGACTCCACATATTTGAAGAAGAAGAAGCATTGGAACTCATTCAACACTGCATTTTTTCGGGATTCAGTCGATGTCATCGAGGAGGTAAGTAGCAAAGGAAAGACAACAAAAAAGAATGATGAGGGCTTGCTGTCTATGGAACTGCGATGCAACCGGTGCAGGAGTGCACATCCTAACATTCCCCGACTGAAATCACATATCAGCAACTGCAAAGCAGGCTTTCCTGCTGCGTTGCTTGAAAATGGTCGCCTATTCCGACTAAGTGGCACCGGGACTGCTTAGCTCTGGCCAGGCCTGTAGTTTCTTTTGCCTGTCCTCTGTGGAGCTTTTATGGGTAAAACAGGGCGGATACTTCCATGACACACATTATCCAGTGTTGCTTGATGTGGTTGCTTTGTAATGTAGGGATCCACTTGAAAGTGGGTCAACTGGTACAGAAATTACTAATCAATCTCCCGCTTTCCCAAACTTGTACTTACCATGATTCTATTGCTGTATACAAGAACTTCAACGTCTTCCGAACAACATCGCCATCCCTCACCATCCTCAGCATCTGTACCTGGGACCCATTGCGCACTTCAAGTTCGAACATAATATGGCTGTAGCATGTCGAGGCGATTGAAGCTGTACGCTCCATCTGCAGTCTATTATCTCCCCTTACAGCACAATTTAATTGTAATCTGCCTCTGAGGAGATGTGTTTCATGTTCTCTTCATGGACCATGATTGCCCCCCAGGCTCCAGCGGAGGAAGTCAGGCCCAAGCTAAGTAATTCTCCGCCACATCAAGTTCCTTTCCACCGGTGAACTTCCTCATCAAGTTCGTAGTCGTAGTCGAGGTGCTGCTGTTGCTTGTTCGTGTTCACCAGCATCTTCTTATAGATATACAAGAAGGTGCACAAGCCACAAGGATAGAAAAATAAAGAGATGCATTTGGCCATTTATCGGCTTCTTTGTTTAAATAAGATTGGTGCTACCTCGAGAAATTCTGAAGTGATCTTATTTTACCACGTGATGTGATAAATAAATCATAATAAATGAATAAATTAGTGTGAATCATTCAACTAATTTAATTAGTGTTTTCATTTTTCTGCTACCTTCGGTTATCACTTGGACAGCCTATGCAATTTATTGCATAATTTGAACATTAGTTTTCGTATCGGTTATTTCACCAATCAGTCATAGCTTGCCATCTTTATTGACCCACTCAAAGAATACCTTAGACAAGAGAGTGCTTAGATTTTGAAATCGGCTCATTTCCTTCGGACCAAATAGAAAGTCTCTTTGACTCGTATTGCTCATTTTTGTCCGATGTATCCTAATTTTCAAGAAAAAACACCTCCATGGCTAACATCGCACCTTTACGGACAGATCCCATCCCATCAACCTGGTAGCGACCGACAATGTCAAATTCAATCACCATCGAAATAATGTCATCCTTTACTGATGGTAGCCATTACTGACATAGCCGTATCACATTCGTTTCTGCCTCTCAGACCCACCGGTCCTCTTCACTCTGCTAAAAAATCTCTGTGCTGAACACAGGAAATGGGTAAAAGACATGAAAGACGTGTGTCCATGGAACCAAAGGGATCGCTTGCTTGGTAAGCAAACAGGTGGAATCAGCAACTGTTCAGGAAATGGGGTACGACTTACAGAGAACAGAATGCGATTCAGATTCTAGGACGTAGAGATAGTAGCTTATTATGATGCGCAAAACCCTACTTAATCTAGTACCGCCTTTACTGAGGATTCGGAGGACGACTATTCGCAGCAGAGACTCGGGAACCCCATTCAAGGAGCTCTTTGCTTGTATCATCCTTGTGGACTATCACCTCTATGAAGCACAGGCAGTCCTTCTTCGGCCCTGTGGCTGCTTCAATGGCTTCTACTAGATCCTCCTCGCAGAACACCTGACGGGGATGGAATTGGCCATTAGATACTGGGAAATTTTTTACCATTGCAAGATCAAATCTTGAACTTGAATGAGCCATGGAAAAGTTACCTTCTTGGTCCAGCAGTTGCCCTCGCCATTGTGGATAGCGTCCACGAGGCCTGTATAGTTCCAGTTCTTGATCACATTATATGGACCGTCGTGGATCTCAACCTCAATCGTGTACCCTCCATTGTTTATCAAGAAGATGATGCTCTTCTGCCCGCATCTCAGCATCGTCGAGACATCCTGTGCCGTGACCTGCAAGAAATCAACAACTCAGAACCCTTCACTCAAAGTTGCAGCATTGCCAGAGCATTAGAAAACATGCATTAACTCCCAATATACTTGGAAAGAGAGTTAGCATATGAAAAATGAAATATACCTGGAAGCTTCCATCTCCAATGCATGCGATGACTCGCTTCCCCGGATCAGCCTGTGCATACCCGAGAGTTGCACCTACGGACCAACCAATTGACCCATATTGCATTTGGAACTCATACCTGTTCGGTTTATTCAAACAGTTATCAGAAAAGTAAAGGAATAAAGTATATGCAAATAATTATGAGGAGGGGAGATGGTTGAGGATTTATAACAAAGCCATTGCTTACCCGCATCCTTTGGGCAACTTCAACTTCTGGCAATTGAACCAAGAGTCCCCCGTCTCTGCGATAATGGCAGTATCGCTTGAAAGCATCTTCTGTATGTGCTGGAAGAGGATGTTCACCCGCAGGGGCTCCTTAGGTGCGCTTTTCAGGGGATGCCCCTCAGGAACATAGATCCTGTGGTAATTCTCGTAAGCGGTTGTGTTCAGCTTAAGCCGCTTGGACAATGCCTCGAGGAAATCTTTCATCAGGACGCATCCGAAGGCTGGCCCATTCCCAATAACGACCCGATCAGGCTGCACGATGATGGCCTTCTCCCTCTTGAGGAGTAGGGAGTAACCAACGGAGCTGTAGTCATTGAAGATAGGGCCCGCAAAGAGGTATGCATCAGCGGATTCCACGATCTCCGCACAGAATGCAGTGCTTACAGCTCCCCAATACGTTCCAATGAAGTGGGGATGGTGCTCGGGTACGAGACCCTTTGCAGAGGGCATCACTGCGACTGCATAGCCACAGGCATCAGCAAGCCCAACAAATGCCTCACAGGCCTTGGCCACCCGAAGCTTCGGTCCCCCCACCATTACAGGCTTTACTGCTTTATTCAGGAACTCTGCAGCTGCCTCAACTGCAGCCTCCAAGCCCATCTTGTTACTCAACCTGCACACAGGAACTAGGGACTGAGTGAACCATTCATTTGATTTGAATTTATTGAGGATGGACTAGCAGGAATGAAACACTACCTGGGAGAAATAGAGAAGGGAACTGGTTCGCGACTGAAAGTTGGGTGAGGGATTGCGGGTAGATTGCAGCTTACGCTTATGTAGACAGGTTTGCTTTCTTTCAGTGCAGTGGAGATTGCTGTGTCTATCAGTTCATGTGCGTCGTCCAGGTTATTTACCACCGCCTGCCAAAAAGCAGTATCAAAATCAGATCTTTCCGGAGCGAGATTGCAGGACCAACTGTGTTAGTTTGATCGATTGCCCAAAACGGCAAAGCGACACTTTGCATCACTTAATCTTAATGAACAAACGCAGTCCCAGTTCAGCAAGGAAGAAAAATGAATAAATAATCAATCAAAGAAATTACATTCCTCGATTAAGGAACCTAGGACGCTCCGATATAAGAAAATAACAATAAAATGCGGTCAAATCATTAATTTAATATTGAGCTTAAAGATTCAGCGATCAGTTTAATAAGCCCGAATCAACAGAGGTCGTGATGCATAATTTTTTATTCAAGCAAGCACGACCCAGTTCATAAAAGCATTCGATTTCCATCTGATCTAAGTAAATGATGTTGTGCGGAGATTACCTGGTAGCAGGTAATGGTCTGGAAGCATCTCAGCTCCTGGGAAAAGTCTGGCAGCCCGATAGTGTGGTGGAGGATCCGGTTCGTCCCGTAGTCATTGGAGTTGGGACCGCCGACGATACAGATCACGGGCAGGTTTTCGCTGTAAGCCCCGGCGATGGCATTCAAGACGCTGAGGCCACCGACGGTGAAGGTGACGACACAGGCACCAACACCTCGGGACCGGGCATAACCATCAGCAGCATACCCGGCGTTGAGCTCGTTGCAGCAGCCAACGAGGTTGAGCCCGGGCTCGGCGATGAGGTGATCAAGAAGGGTGAGATTGAAGTCCCCGGGGACGGAGAACACGTCGGTGGCGCCGATCTGGACGAGGCGGCGGGCGAGGTGACGGCCCAAGGTGGAATCGCAGGGGCCGACAGGAGCAGGTGCAGCCGAGCCCTGGACGACGGTGGCGCCGCCGTTCGGTATCCCGCCGACGTCGTTGCAGGCGGGCTTACAGGAGTCGAGGGACCCGATGTGGGTGTCCATTCGGTGAGCTGTGGAGGATTCTGGGTGAGGGATGCGAGTGTGGGGAGGACTACTGAGAGAAGGAAGTGGAGAAATGGGGAATCTTCCTTTTGTTTGTGTGTTCGTAGGTCGTTGTTGGAAGTGCTGGCGTAAGCGGAGAGGAGGGCGGAGGGTTTATATAAGGGCGGAGACGGTCCAAGCGGGAGAGCAGAGAGCGATACAATGGGCGGTTTTCTTGGGAGGAAGAAGGCGAATTCCAGCAAACCCCGTGAATCAAACATAAATGTAAACCACTCGTTCTGTGCCCGCAGTGGTATTCAAAATTTTTTTTCCACGACAGACTAATCTAATTTAAATTAAATCGATTTATCAAAAAATAAAACTCTCAGTAAGATTTTTTTTAATTCGTAAAAATTCAAATTCGAGACCTTTACTTTTCTCATCACTATCAACCAAATTATTCATGTTGTAACTGTTTTTCGATGTGGATTTCACTATGAGGAGGAATGCTCGCTAAGACAAATTTTACTGTAAGGTTATAATTTAATTAAGGATAATATGAGTATGATTTAATGTTTAGTGGGTTTGGTTCCGTCCGGTGCGGGACCTTTACACGTAAATGCAAATGCGATCTCGAGAAAGAAACTGCGAGCCGGCTACGGGTTGATGCGCCACAGCAAACCAGAAATGGTTTAGCACATTTGCTGGGTTCTCTTCGCTGCTTTTCGGAAAGCCAGCAGTTTCGCAAACAACGGGAAGAGTGCCCTGGTCGGGAATGTCCAGTCATTTACGTGAATGAATGAGCAGTCAAGATGACTACGCATTAATCACTGGTCCTCCAATAATTTTTTTTTTTGTCGCCAGCCACGGTATCCAAGCAGGTCCCACCAGCGGTGAGATGACATCTTTCAAACAACCATACTTGACTAATCCGTTGGTCGCGTCATCTTTCAAACAACCATACTTGACTAATCCGTTGGTCGCCCCGGGTCGCACGCCTGGCAATGGCGGGTGAGGCTCTCAAGAGGGGTGTCTGCGTACGTGAGGTCTCGAACCTGAGGCCTCCTTAAGCGGCACCGAACTGCTTACCACTCGACCCAACCCCTCTTGGTACTGGTCCTCCAATAATGACTCCTTATGTTTAAAAAATTTATAAATATCAAATTATCTCAAGCTATTTAATTAAAAAACAAATTAAGATATAACGGAGACGACAGACTCCAGACGTTTTTAAAAAACCGATGATAAGCCCCCCCAAAAGTTGATTATCTGCCGGAATAGTTAATTGTCTTCGGCTACGTCGGTGGGATTGCCGTTGTCCATTACCACATATGCCATGGTCGACGAAATCGACTTTGCTGTCCATGAGAATGAGAATACTGTTTAGTTTTTTCCTCTGCCTGGCACTGCTACAGGTGCACCACGTGGTAAGCATTCCAAAAGGGACACGTCAACCGTCTGCCCGTTTAAGCCGCCCGTGATCGTGTTAATGAAAAGGAAAGATCAAGGGACTAGACCACCCGAACACACACACAGTCTGGCACAGCAACACGGAGAACCGAGAAGGTAAATATTAAAATTATAAAATAAATTCGATCATAATAATATTTTTAAAAGCATTTTAAACATAAAAATTTTACATAAATTTTCGCAGCAGATGGAGCCGCGCGACTACGACCTCCATGTACGGTCCTCTCATCTCTAATATGCACTTTCCCTAAAAAGACGGCAAAGACGTGTGCCAGTATATACACGTTTCGTCAAAACTAGGATATTCATCTGATCGAGGTCTTATGTGAGCTTGGGCTTCTGCCTCGTCTTGCTGAACTTCACGTCTCCATTAAGTACAGAGGTGATAAACCTTTCAACTTCTTCCTCTGTGTTCTTATCGGTATGTACTGCAAACTTCCCCTTCCGAGGCTTATAGGCCACCAGGAGCTTGTCCGTTGACTTGAATCCCAATACCCCGAATGCTTTCAGGAAAGCTGGATGCTCACCCGCATCGAGAAGTGCATAGGAGATGGAATTTCCCGAGGCTCTCTGCCTTGAAAGCGACTTCTGAGAGACCTGAAAGAACAAATTTCATGGGGTTATGGTAATTAGGAAGAGGTTTTAGCCTTGCGAATCAACCAATAACTCATTAAAAAGCGAAAGCTAAAAAGGCGAACCTTCGAGAGAATGGATTCCAGTTTCTGCCTTTCCCGCGTAGATCTGAAAGCACCAATGATGCATACAGGAATATTTTTGCCACACAAGGCATCAAAATTGGATCTTGTTAGAAGTGGTATCTGTTTACTCGCTGAATTGGCTTCAGACTTTCTAGCTTGACTCGATGCCACTTTCTTGTTCTTCTTCTCAAAATCGTCCAGCAGCGCACTAAGGTCACTAACTGCAGACTTCATGTCTTTCACAGATATTCCGGTTCTTATAACATGCTTCTCCCCATTTTTCAGCCAGCCAACGATAGCAGGAAGAGAATTTATACCCAATTTCTTTACTGACTGATCCGAAATATCATTAACCTGCATGACATCGCACTACATTTCTAAGATATTGAAAACATGTGCGCTCAAAGAACTATGAAAATTATGTTGAATTTCTTAAATTAAAGTACTCTTTGACAGTTCTACTAACAAACTGCAAGTGATATTGGAACATAGTGCAACTAAAACAAAATGACATAAACTTCTTCACATAATTAAAGATGCAGTAATTCAGGGGAAGAAAGATTCAGATATTTTGACTTGCCTGTGCGTCATAGAAGTTGAATCGCTTGTGGTACAAACCACTAAGCGCACGCCAGATGACAGGAGTATCTCTCTTGGTGGAAAGCAGTAGCACAGAGAGCAAGCCATTCCCAGAATCAGGGAAAAAGTCAGCCCCCTTCAGGTCAATGCGTTTTGAAAACCGGGGCAAATGCTCTTGACAGAACACTTTCAGATCTTTCTTCACTATCTCACCATGGTACTCAACCAAAGAACCGCTGTTGCCCATGATATTACATGTGTAAACAAACAGCCTGGGAGATTTGCGGGGGTAACTGCCAAGATCTTTACAAAGAGAAGGTTCATTGTCGCAATTCACGATTCCCACCTATCAAGAGAAAAATGTTCCACACAACATTGTTCCTGTCAGAGTTAGACTATCAACACAAGGGAAGCACACAGAAAACATTGATATTATGTTAGTGTACCTTCATAACTCCCTGTAACGAATTGCCAACCTCCTCGATAAGCGACTCATAGTACTCATTATCCTTTAATCCAGGTGTTTTAAATAGCAAAAGCCATGTCATTCCTTTGCCAGTTATTTCATTTTTGAAGACATGGGAACTGACAGTTTGGATGCTGCTCTTAGTCGAGCTTCTGGAACCGAACTGAGAGCCAGCTGAGTTCTTGAAACCAGCAGATTGACCTGCGCTTTTGTAACCAGCAGATTGACTAGAGCTTTTAAAACTGCCAGATTGACCCGAGCCTTTGAAACCAGCGGTTTGACCCCCTTGAAAAAATCCGCTGAATATATCACCGAGATCAAAAGAATCAAAAGGGTTAGGACCACCAAAAGAATACGAGAATGTCTTGAATCCTCCCGAACCATCCATGGTCTGCCACTCTCCCGGTCTGAAGGTAGACCCTGGCCCACCACTTGTAAAGTGAGAATACCCACCACCACCACCACCTCCTCCTCCGGTATGGCCTGGATCAAAACCAGGATTACCCTTCTCATCTCCATATAAATCATAATTTTTACGCTTCTCCTCGTCAGATAAAATTTCATATGCTGAAAACAAGCAAACAGACAAAAAAATGGTGAAAGTAAATATCCCCGTTGAAGGTAACTTACAAATAATGACATAATAACCAAGAGGAAAAAGTGTGTGCAATGCGTAGCACCATTGTTTATCTCTGAAAATTTCTCTTGCGCGCCTTTATTCTTGTTTTTGTCCGGGTGATATTGAAGGGAAAGCCTGCAAAAGGCATAATCACACGAATGTAAAAATTTCATCCTCTTTATTCAGCTATGGAGGCAAATCTGAGTATAGAGACAATGCAATGCAATTAGGATGAGGTCTAAAAACCACTGCTAACCGTATACCCACAAATCACAAAGAAATAGGCATGTCCACGGGTTAAAAGTAACAACATACAAAATCAGGTTTTGGTAATCCTGCCATAACCTCAGAACCTTGCATTCCACCTCAACGTTCAAACTTCAAGCATAAACCTTCTGATAATCTCAGCAATTAACTCATAGCATGAGAACCATGAAAAAACAGCCTGCAAACCACAAAGAACGCTCCTAACTAAGAGGAATAAGAGGTCAATAAATACTTACTTGTGGAAAGCTTTCTGAATGTCACGCTGACTCGCGTTTTTGTCAACCCCAAGAACCTGAAACATTTAAAAATACAGCATATTCTTAGCAGATGCATAACTCCCCATCAAAATTGGAGCAGGGAATTTCATAGCTCTTTGGCTTCTCAGATGAAAAGCCCTAACAACAATGCTGCAATGCCTGTTGAACTGTCAGGCTATTCATGCTTCTCTGACAGAACTGCCTTTACATACCCCAAGTATCTCCGTTTTGGCACAGACGTTGACTTCTATTCCGAATATGCGCACAAGCATCGACAAGCTACTCGATTCACGACAAATTCAAGACCAAAATCTTATTTCGAGATCGTCAAAATTGAGTTCTAAACCTAATTACACGCTTCGATGGAGACAGCAAACAGTGACAATGGATAATCGTTAACGTCACCTTGTAAGGGTCGTATATTTTGGCTTCCAGTGCCACGAGACAGAGAGAACAAAGGACGATAAGTAAGAGCATCAGACTGATCTTCATCTTCGCAGAATCCATCGTCAAATTCCTCAGGGACTGGAGAACTTGCCGTGCGGTGCTACGATATTAAGGAAACGACAGATCAATTTAGTTTGGGTATGTTTTTCTTTTATATATATATATATATATATATATAGTTTCCCGGGAGACGAGAGAGTCCAGATGCTTCTCGGCTCTCAGGAAACCTAAACACACGTGGCACCCCGAGGGGGACGCACGCCTTTCAACCAATAGGATTCCATTGTCGGATTGCGTGCTAAGAGCTGATCTGATACAGTCGTTTCACTGCTCCGGGCCCATGAACTTTGTTGGGTATTCCTCACGCCTCATAGTCTCCCCACCCTGCGCTTTGCAGTTTGCACCGCATTCTGGGCTTTCATGTGCCGGGCCCAGGTTTGTATTAGTTCCACGGTAACAGCTGGGCCGAATCGATTTCTGGAAAAACGTTTGAGGCTGGATGCATTACCTATGTGTACCGGGAGTTTAAACCGGAAGGTCCACCATCCACTGTTGACTACGCCACGCTTACCATTTTATCTTATTATCATAAATTGCGTTAAATATTGTGCTATAACTTGATGTATAGAAATTAACACACTCTAGTAGAGTTTAAGTTTGAGTGAAGTCAATTTACTAATAATAACTCTGCAAATTAATAATTTTTCACAAAATTCCCAATTCAAGAATTTAAATAAGAAGAATGGGTGTTTGATATATTGCAGCTATCCTACTGGTTAAAGATTAAAGTTTTCCAAATTATTAAACTTTTAATATTCACATAACTATGAATTCAAGGTGCTAATTAAAAAAATGAAACTATTAACTGCTCACTTATCTTTATGTTGTGGGAAATCATACAATGCAGTCCACTGCAAGAACAATTACAAGCTTGTACGTTCTTTTTCTTGAATTAGTTAACTACGAGTCATTAGATTTAGCCAGTTGAATGTCTGGTGGCTGGACCAAACCAAGGTCGACCCATTAGTCCCTTACTAAATTTCCAAATGAGTGATCTTAGGATGGATATGCAGGTTGGGAGGGCTGACGAGAATTTTCTCAAGGATCCCGATCCGATTGCAGATTAGTTTCGATGTCCGTTTTGGCTGACCTAGGTTATTATGTGGTGCGAACCCAAAAAAAAGAAGGAAGGTCCGGTAGCTGGACTGCAACTTGTGTTATATGTCCATCTATTCCACAGGTTTTCTTTCCGCGAATCTTTCATAATGTATGCGACAGGAAAGTCTTTAATGGAGCGGACATATCACGTAGGTGATGCTGACGTGGTATATCCGTTCAATTAGAATTCACAATTTACATATTTTTATAATTATGGTTCTTTATTTTTAAGATTTTTTTATATTTTAAAGAAAATTTTAGGATATAATAATTATATCTTTATAATTATTGATCATATTTCAAGTTAAGATTGGATAGATAGACCACATTATCATTGACACGTGAGATAACCGTTCCACCAAGGACTTTCTCGTATGCGGAAGTATTACGGAAGTTTATGTACTCTAATTATTGGATTGATCAATAGTTTAATTTAATAATTCAAAATAAAGAAATGGATTAAATGGTTTATAATTATTTTCAACACTTTTCAATAGTCTAGCAAAATGAATTAAAGAATTTCCCTATCAGTATTTTCAGGTATTTTTTCCCTTTTCTTTTTTCATTTTCCACAGATTATAAATGGAGCAGGACTTCGCGAGAACGGTGTGAGTTCATTTTACATCGTAAAATCATCGCATGTCCTCAAACTCTTCATAGCACGGCACTGTCTTCTGTAATTTCAGAAAAATTGCTTGTCAATCGAGGTCGCTTCGTGAGTCTGAGGTTCGGTTTTGCGATTGGAATTTGATCTTTTAGCTTTCGCTGTCACTGAGCTCGGAGAGGAGGAAGGAAAAAGGAAGCTTAGGGATGGCGCTCTCCGCCTCCGACCTCCCGGCCATTTACAGCTTGCTCACCAATTCAATGAGTGGCGATGAGCGAGTGCGGAAACCTGCTGAGACTGCCTTGAGTCAGTCCGAAAACAGGCCTGGTTTCTGCTCCTGTCTCATGGTACTGTCGCCGTCGCCGCTGCCGTTGCTCTATTTTGTCTTGCTTCCTTACATTTTTGCAACTGTTGCTTGTTCTGGAAATGGCCTTTTGAAGTGTTGTAGAGGACGCTGATCCTACACACCGGTGTATGCAGGAAGTGATTATATCCAAGGATTTAGCATCCCAGGATGTTCGTCTGTTGGCTTCAGTTTATTTTAAGAATAGCATCAGTCGGTATTGGAGGAACCGTCGCGATTCTTTGTAAGTTACTTGAAAATTGTCCAGCATGTCTCTAAGGGAGCGTGATATTGAATTTACTCATCAGAGCTTCCATGGCACGTGGACTGTCGGAATATGCTGGGTCTTTGTCATACCTGAAAAATATAATGCTGAAACGAGCAAAAGATCATCAATACGGTGAATCAAGTACCCACTCCGATTCCTTAAGGAGTTAGCTACTTCATAATTGTCATGGGTTTCATGAAACAACGGATCAGTGTTGGTCCTCTATCATTTGATTAGGCATGCCTTTTTTGATTTTGTTGATCGATCAATATCTGCTGAAAGAAATGCACATTTTCAGTATCTTTTATTTCTTCATTCAGGGGAATTAGCAATGAGGAAAAAATACATCTGAGGCAGAAGTTACTATCCCACTTGAGAGAAGAGAATGATCAGGTGGATAAAAAACATTTTGCTTTCCTTTTGAGTTTTAAGTTTCTTTTTACCTTTCTCTTTTCTAGATTGGAAACATTTGAAATTTATTGCCATGATTTACCTTGCATATAATTAACTGTTCCAAGATGTCCTCGGCATCTAGATTGTTAGTTTAATTGTGTTTTAAGCATTTATCTATCTATTATGTCCTTGTATTAGTGCAGATAGCTCTAATGTTGGCAGTACACATATCCAAAATTGCTCGATTTGATTATCCTAAAGAGTGGTATGCTTCATCCTTCACTGATGTTTTTAGATGTCTTGTTTCGCATCTTACTGCATAAATATCTTGTATTGCACATAATGCCACATATCGATTATATTGGTGGCACTCGATTTCCAAATGAGACTTCTGACAATTAGATTCTATACAACCAGAACCCTGATGAATAAAGTATCTCAGTTAGTTTTTCTTTGACTTTTATTAATTCAATTGGCAACTAACTGCTGATAAGTGCCTATTTCAGCTCCTGGCAGCCTTAGGCTTGTACTGATGCGTATGGAACGCAATATATAGTGTATATCTACTATTACATGACTTGTGATTACGCTTATTAATCATTTTATTAGTGTCATTCCAGGTCAGAGCTGTTTTCAGTTTTAGCTGAGCGGCTTCAGTCTGCAGATATCCTTACTTCACACAGGATTTTTATGATCCTTTTCCGAACCTTAAAGGAATTGTCAACCAAACGTCTTACATCAGATCAGAAAAATTATGCAGAGGTATGGGCTGCAATTGCAAATATTATTCCAATTTATTGTTGCTCGGTTTGAATCCATAGCATACATTTGCCTTTGATCTATATGTTTCTTTGGTTATGAGGAGATCCCTTGGCTGCCTTTACTGGTATATGTAGAACAATATGTATAATTACATGGGTACAGACTTGGGGGGTGTCATCTCGGTTATCAAGTTGAGAATCAAATATGCAGTTTTTTTTTTTAATTAAAGATTTGGCATCTTATATTCTGACTGAAGATAAACTCTTTAACTGTTGTTCATTTATGCGGCAAAACTTTGGTGCTTATCGTTGCTAACTTGGATTGAAGACACTAGACTAAGCAGATCATATTAGCCAATTGATTCACATTCCTTATATTCCTTTTGGAATGCATCATCTAGTGGTGTGAGTTTTGTTCTAACTAATTCCATAAAATGATTGTGCAGATATCTTCCCATTTCTTCAACTACAGTTGGCACCTTTGGCAGAGTGATGTACAGACCATATTACATGGTTTCGCAGCACTTCTTCAAAATTACGATTCAAATTCTCAGCAACAACAGGTCGAACTATATTTAATTTGTGAGAGATGGTTGTTTTGTCTCAAAATTATTCGCCAGCTAGTAATTTCCGGGTACCCAAGTGATTCAAAGAGCATGCAGGTATTTTTTAATCCATTTCCCTATTGTGAGATGAATGTTATGAGCTTCAATGTGTTTTGTTTCCTAATTATATCTAGATAATGATAATATTCTTTACAACCTTGTTATCTCTCTATTTTAGGAGGTTCGACCAGTCAAAGAAGTTTGTCCCATACTGTTGACTGCCACTCAATCATTTCTCCCATACTGTAAGATGTCTCTTCTCCACATTATTTTATCTATTTATTTAATCTGCATGGGACTCTTGTTCTTCTGTCATATTTTCTATAAATGTAGTAATGAAAGTTATTCATGATATCCTTTGCAGACTCTTCTTTTCACAATGGATATCCAAAATTTTTGGACTTCGTGAAGAGGGCATGCACTAAACTCATGAAAGTCTTGATCTCAATCCAAGGAAGGCATCCTTATTCTTTTGGTGACAACTGTGTGCTTCCACCTCTGATTGAGTTCTGTTTGAGAAATATAACAGATCCCAAATCTGAAGTGGTTTCATTTGAGGATTTCCTGATTCAGTGCATGATAATGGTGAAATCTATACTAGAATGTAAAGAATACAAACCAAGTCTCACTGGCAGAGTGATGGATGAATCTAGAGTTTCTCTAGAGCAGATGAAAAAAGATATTTCCAATGCTGTTGGCAATCTGCTTGCTTCTCTCATGCCTAGTGAACGTATAGTGCTCCTATGCAATGTTTTGATCAGAAGGTAATGGGACTCCTCCCTGTTCGTAGAATTCTGTTGATATCTCTCAGATGTTGTTTATGCTCTATTGTACTCATTATAATTGACTTTTCCAAGATTAAGTCCATTACATTGATATATTTTGTGAAAGAAGATAATACAAGGGTTAAACAGGTTCATATTGTTCAATTCTTTGTCTGCTAAAGCACGGCGTCATTTTCCAGTGTTATCGAGTCGCAGATTTGATGAATGGTAGTGAATTGTATTTTTCAATGTCATTGATTCTATGAATAGTTAGTAAACTTTGCCACTTCAAATTCTATATTCCCCTAGTTATTTTGTGATGAAATGCTTATGGTCATGATGGCATCTAGACATAATCATATAAGTGAAGAATGTAGTAGTTATAATGATCCTCAGACACTACTGTGTACTGCCATATTTGTCCTTGGTAGCAGTTTTTATGTTCACCAAACTGTGTTTTGAAGTCATTCAAACTATGAGCTAATATTTTCCCAGTAACAAATTTGCAGGTACTTTGTCCTAACAGCAAGTGATTTGGAAGAGTGGTACCAGAACCCAGAGTCATTCCATCACGAGCAGGATATGGTTCAATGGACAGAAAAGCTCCGGCCGTGTGCTGAAGCTCTTTACATAGTTTTGTTCGAAAATTATAGCCAGGTAGGTGATACCTCACTGTGTTCTATATGTTCAACGTTTTATGGGACAGATAATCCCTGGTTTAAGGGTGTAACGTGACCTTGCTTATGATTGTTAGTTGCTAGGTCCTGTTGTAGTTTCCATCCTTCAAGAGGCAATGAATGGCTGCCCGACGTCAGTAACAGAAATCACCTCCAGCTTGCTTCTAAAAGATGCTGCCTACGGTGCTGCTGCATATGTCTATTATGAATTATCAAATTACCTGAACTTCAAAGATTGGTGAGCGCCCTCGGTTTTTATATTTGCCTCTGTCTTTTAATGCTCAATAATCTTTTTCTTATTTAAATGTTTTACTAGTTAGATTTCTGTCATTAGTCTTCTGTAACAATGCTGCGATTTCAATTTTGTTCATTGATATTTTTCTGAGCTCATTGGATTGCAGGTTTAATGGTGCATTATCTCTGGAGCTCTCCAATGATCATCCCAATATGCGAATTATTCATCGGAAAGTTGCCTTAATATTGGGACACTGGGTATCTGAGGTAATTGTCTCTTGTGCTTTAAAGCTAATGAGCTGTGGTGACGCAGATATTGCATTTTTTTATTGTTCTCTTCTCTTATTGACGATATTCTTGGTTTTCAGATTGTACACGTTTTCTTTAATAATATAATAAAAGAGCTTGGAATTTTTACTGGTTATTTGTTACCTCTTATTCTTCTTATTTCTGTTGAATCAAAGTTCTATCTTTAGTGAAAATTGCACCGAAAATTTTCGCAAAAGTTTAATAGTAGTAGCCATTCTAGCTTCTTCGTCTTTCCATTCTCATGGAATGTTATGTTCTCTGTTGATAGCAATAGAAAGGCTTGAGAATAATGTATAATAAAGCAATACATTTTCAGATTTTTTTTTCCTTTTTCTTTTTTGTGGTTTTGGAGGAAGAGGCAGTGACAGGTTATGGTTTTCTTGATATTAGCATGATCTTGGGTTTACTGCAGTAGCACACCAGTTAAGAAATCCACTGAAGACATTCATACTGGGTCTCATGCCAATCAATTTTTACTTTCCCCCAAAATAGAAAGGAAAGGGAGATGAGAAGAGATTTATAGTGGTTTGACTTCCTTGATAATTTGATCTTGGAGAGATACCCTTTTCTACGTTTGGTCCTTTCCTTCAATAATGATTCTTTTGACATTTGCTGTAGTATTCCTGTGGAGCTCACCTTTTTCTAGATTGATAGTTGTATGTAGTAATAAGTTGTGAACTTGCTCATATGGCAGATCAAAGATGATATTAAAAGACCAGTATATTGTGCTTTGATCAAGTTACTCCAGGAGAAAGACCTATCTGTCAGAGTATGCCTATTCTTCTTTGCCTCCTGTGTAGTTGCATCTGAATTTCTAGTTTCTATTAACATTAAACTGAAGTAATGCATCTGCAATGTTAGTTGGCAGCCTGCCGGTCATTGTGTTTGCATGTTGAAGATGCAAACTTTTTGCATCGTGAATTTGCCGACCTTCTTCCCATCTGTTTCCACCTTTGCTTTAAGTTGGTTGAAGACGTTCAGGAGTTTGACTCGAAGGTATTATGACATTGTTGACTGTTGAGCAAGCATTTGTCTGATAATTCTATGTGCTTATTATTTTTTTTCTTTTCAATTTATCATGTATTCTCTGGTCCATTTACCTTACATAGACGCTCTGTGATTAAGTTTCCCTATCCAAGCTTTTTTATCGATAAAAATTTTCTTCCAATGCTACTTCTTCTTCTTCTTCTTCTCTTTTGCTGCTATTCTTCTTCAGTTAAGAAGGGCTTTTTCTTTTAAGAGTTTTGAGTTATCAAATAAAGAGCTTTTTGTATTCTTGATCAACCTTCACAAATACTGGATTTCTTATATTTCCTGGGTAAGAAGCATTCTGTAGAGTAAGTTCTATTTCATCTATGCTTTCAAATACTTCAGTCTTGCTCTAAAATTATCTACCTAGATACTTTCATACATAAATCGTTTTTTTAGGCTATCCGCATTCTCTTTCAGATTTGATATCTATATATATATAGAGGCTATGGGAATGAAGCCATTAAGCCATTCTAAATATTATCTGAATGCAGAACTCTATTTTTTCTTTGTTACAGGTTCAGGTATTAAATTTGATCTCTGTGCTTGTTGGGCATGAGAATGAAGTTGTTCCATTTGCAAACAAATTGGTTGAATTCTTCCAAAAGGTATAGCATTTTTTTCCCTTATTTTTTTGGATAATTTAATTTATATTAATAATCGCAAAATGTACTAGAGGTACAAAAAGGGGTCCACTCAGTGAAATGTTTTCTTTATGTTAATTCTTGATTGACTATATAGACAGTGAAACTAAAAAATCAATGGGTTCTGCATCCTTTGTCTCATAAAATTATTATGTCAACTTGATTAATGGAAAAGAATCTTGATCTTATTGAACTAAAGAAGCCAGTGATGAACGGGTTATTGTGTTTCATGTAAATGCTTCTTTCATATCTTCTACATCTGCATCTCATAGTATTGTATGTTGACTGAAAAGAAAAGAAAACCTTGCTTCTGCGAAAGTAGAAATGCTTGTGATTGACAGATTGCTTTCTTGAAAAGCTTTTTCTTCTGAATCTACTGGTCAGAGATTTGGATGTGAAAGGCAAGTGAATACATCGCATTGAAAATATAATCAGTGAAGATAAATAGCAATATAAGGCATAATCCCCTTTAGGTTTTTAGCCTGATGCAAAAAATTGAGTTCTCACAATTTTGTTTTTTCCGTGGCTGTTATAATAAGATGATTGTTGCTAACCTAGTATGAACTATGGCCTATGAATCATACAAAGTAGAAAGAACCTTTTATGCTTTAATAGAACTTCAGATGCATTAATCTAGTGGGTAGTTTTTCTGGAGTTCTCCATGGTAACATTGAACTGACATTGGAGCATTGAACTGACATTGGAGCTTAATTGTCATATGTTGGGATTTGCTGTCTTTTATCTGTTCGGTAGGTGCTCATAGATATCTGTTGGTGATAATGACATAATGCTCCTTCTCATTTAGGTAATATCCCTTTTGAGTTTATATTCTTTGACCTTTATTGTTTGTGAAAATTTTGTTACTAGGTATGGGAGGAATCCACTGGTGAAAGCCTCCTTCAAATTCAACTTCTGATTGCTCTGCGGAACTTTGTGATTGCCCTTGGTGATCAGTCACCTATCTCCTATAACATTTTGCTACCCATTCTCCAAAAGGGAATTGATATAAATAACCCAGATGAACTTAATCTTCTGGAAGATAGCATGCAGGTAGGTACCTACTTGATCTTTATAGGTGGAAAAATTGTCACTTCAATTCAGATCTTATGTTTATGGCATCTGAAACAAACGTGCAGCTATGGGAAGCCACAATTTATCACGCACCATCTATTGTACCCCAGCTGTTGTCATACTTTCCATGCTTACTAGAAATAATGGAAAGAAGCTTCGATCACTTGCAGGTATAGATAATTTAAATTTCATGTATTTTGCATAATCTATTTATCTTAGATATAAATTCTATTTGCAATTCCCTGCATTTACCTTTGCCTTTCTTGCAGGTTGCAGTCAACATTATTGAGGGTTATATAATTTTGGGAGGATCAGAGTTTTTGAGTGTTCATGCTTCCACCATTGCAAAGCTTCTTGACCTGGTTGTTGGCAATGTGAATGACAGAGGGCTGCTTTCAATTCTCCCAGTCATTGACGCTCTGATTCAGGTACAAATATAACCTCATAGCATATGCTTGGAATAACCCTAAAAAACCAACCAAGTCACACACTAAGCATAGTAATTACTTAAACTGATCAATCAAATTTTTATTCAACCCTAGAATTGGGAATTGCTTGTTTCATTTTTCTAAGTGAAAAAGAATGAAAGGAAAAAGTTTTCTCAATATTCTGTCAAAACCACCAATTATCCCGTATTGTTCATTCAGTTTGTGCACCTTCTTTGCATATTTTTGTTTAAATTCACATTTGGATGTATATCTAATTCTCCTGGCCTTATAATTATTGTCAAGAATATTAGAACTTCATGCTCGTTTTGCATTTAGAAGCTCCAATAGTGATGTTAGTGCAAACACATGCTTTTCTTCTAAGAACAAATTGCTGCAGATACCTGAACATGTTAGGAAATATTCACGATATTTGTATTACAGGAGGTTACTGATTAGGTATCCAGAGATATGTCTTGCAATAAAATATAGCATGTCAGGGTAACTATTATTAGTTCCATTTTCAAGTAAATGATTGATTCTTGTTACTTGTGTTATTTTTTTTTTATATGTAGTATTTCCCCACTGAAGTACCGCCGATGATCACCGGCACCCTTCAGGTAATCTGTTTCTTTTCCCATGTATCAAGAGAGAAGTAAAAACATCTTAAGCTCTTCATGTTAAGCCTTCTACTTGTGGAGGCTGACTGATTTTCATGGGACTAATCTTTCCTATTGTTGCCAGAAACTAATTGTCATCTGCTTGAGTGGAGGAGATGATCGAGATCCTTCGAAGACAGCAGTGAAAGCATCTTCTGCAGCAATCCTAGCAAGGATTTTGGTGACGAATACCAATTATCTTGCTCAGTTAACTTCAGATCCATCACTTCTCCTTACATTGCAGAATGCGGGGGTCCATGTGGAAGAGAATGTACTTCTCTGCCTCGTGGATGTTTGGCTTGATAAGGTTGAATGTATTATCTGTTTCACTGTCTTTTTGAGTGTGAAAAATGAACTCTTAAAATTATCTCCATTGCAAATATCAATGTTTGGTTATTGGATGGGAAATGAAACCTGCATTACATTCTCTGGAGGAAAAAAAATCAGCAGTTTACCTTATACTGCAATTTTTCGATTTATGGACAGTATTAATAAGGACTAGTTTTATGAACTAGATGCGGAAGTGTGATAATTCCAATTTATGACAGAGAGGCATCAAAAGTGCTTTGTGTATTATTATACATGCTATTGAATACTGCTCGATTTATTGTTGTAATCTTGCTCATTTTGGGAATCAGGTTGACAATGCTAGCTCTTCGCAAAGGAAGACATATGGGTTGGCACTTTCAATTATCCTCACTCTTAGACTGCCTCAAGTTCTCGAAAAACTTGATCAAATCTTAAGGTATTAACTCTGTCAGTTACTTGGGTCATCTCTTTTTGAAACATCCTACACCATCTGCTTTCCCTTGACATGATGAATCCTTACCTTCCATTAGTGTTTGTACAAGCGTTATAATGGCCGGGACTGATGACCTAAATGAGGAAGAATCCAGGTCTGGTAGACTATGTCTCATCACCTTGCTGTCACGGAATGGTCTCTCTGTGGTAGAACTTAACATTGTTCAATTATACTTTGATGCAGTAGTGACAGTCTAGATTCAAGCAGGGCCCATGGTGATGTCATTCCAAGCAAAGAGTTAGTAAGAAGACAGGTATACATCCATTCTTGAATGTACTAAGATCCTTGCGAAGTTTTTGAGTTTTCATTACCAACTCTTTGAATCCTTTCATTGCTCAGATGAAGTTTTCGGATCCAGTCCACCAATTATCACTGGAGACCTCAGTGAGAGACAATCTTCAGACTTGTGCGAGCATCCATGGGGAATCTTTTAATTCAGCAATCAGTAGAATGCACCCTTCTGCATTTGCTCAACTGAAGCAGGCTTTGAAGATGCCGTAAGATATATGCATGCCTTTGTGTATGCTGGTCAAAGCTTCCGATGTTTTTGGAAATTCTTTGGATTATTTCGTTCGTCCACCAGTCGGAATGCGGATTGTAAGTGGTTTTCCAATTAGCTCTATTTCTCTGCTGCACAATTTTTCTTTGCTGTTCACCTCTTTCACCTTGAAGTTATAACCCAGACATAAGTCTATGAGCATAATCGACTATTAGTGTGGGTTCAACATCACCTTCTGCTCTAAAGCCGAAACACTCTGAGTTGAGTTGGATACTTATTTCAATCCTGATGTTTAGCATGAGACTTTTATTTTTCTGAAATTTTTCATCTCATTCCATTGCATCTTACAACTTGCTTTTCCCTTTGGTTCAGGTGGTGGTATTGAAGGTTTTGTGATTCAGTTCGGCGGTTTCAGTATTCTTTGTTTCTGTTTTATTATTGATTTGAAATGGGTCAGTTTTGCACATCCTTGCCCTGGGCTTTGGTAGCTGCAAGAGGAAGCTATAGATGTCCCCTGTTGGTCCACATACGACTGGCTGGAGGGTCGTTTCCTTTCGAGTGGCAATTGTTCGTGCCCGTCGTGAGATCGAAGTACGATGAACCATTTCCTAAGAGGATTGAGAGAAGGGCAAATGGGTACAGGGTTCTGTTTGATGATTTTGTTTGTTTCAGATTTTGCTCGGTGATACTGATATGAAAATGCTCATTTCAATGGTCCAGTTTCTGCATTATGTACTGAGCCTATGAAATCCTTACCCAGTTCTTCCTCCGCGTGGCTCTGCTGCTTATCATCCATTAACTGGGTTGAGTGGGTAGTTTTCGGATACTGCCATGAGATAAAGGCAGCAGCACACGATTGTCTTCGACTGTATAATTAGGATTTGTAAGTGTTGGGTACCAATCTTTTCCGTATTTTCCCTTTTCGCTTGAATTTCTCTATCACTAAGTTACCTGCTCAAATTTAGAAGTGAGGAAAGAGATTGGACTTGCAAGCAGCGGAACATGAGCCTATTACGACTGGATTGTATTTTGAAGAACAATGCCCACCTGCTCTGCTATGCTATGCAATGTTATGTCAATTTGTTTCGAGAAGCGAGAAGATAAATTTACGGTGCGGTCACTGGCACGGGAAGAACGTTAAGAGATGGTGACTTGGGAAATTCTCACTGGCTAGGGTGGAGTGGCTACCTCTTGTTTGGTTTTGTCTTGTCTTGGACGAGGTGGGCGACAAGATCATGGACCTCGTGCGGGGCCCACCAAACCGAAACTGACAAATGTTCCACCCCGGCTGGGTTTTCGGGCAAAAGACTAAACGGCCCTTCCTCTTAGGGCTTTTTTCAGTAATGGGCCTCCATTAGGAACTTATTATGGGCTTTGGACCAAGGAATTATAAAGAGAAGAGCCCAGTCCTTTAAATTTTCTACCGTTTAATTATTGTTTCACCTAAACCATTTATCGTGAAAATATTCCATCATGAAGAAATATAAATTTTTGAATATAATATACCGTGTTTGGTAAATATATTCTTTTTTGGAAACAAAAATATAAGGTTGGTTATTAAACTTAGTGAATATAGAAAAATGGTTATAATTTGAAAATTCTACCTGTTTATTGTAGAGCTTATAACTCGTGTTATTTTTATGTAATAATAAATTTTGCAACTAAATATTGCAATACATAATTAGTTGCAGATTTTACTTGTAAAAAAATCCTCAGGACATGCCCAACCTAAAATATCATGCGTAAAATCTTCATGAACACATTATATATGTATGTATGCGTGTGCGTGTATATATATATTGGATAACTTCATATTGTGTTCCAACTTTTAATGATAAGGAAATCCAACCTTTTCCACTATTCGGCACTATATTGTGGTCACGGGCATATTCTATTACTCATGCCCTTGCACCTTTTGGCCTATCCGATCCCCTCAAACAAGGAGAAAATCTCGGGCGCATCAACCATGTCACATGGCGCCACCGACGCGTTCTGTCTGTCCATTTAAGATTCACTGTTACATGTATAATATTATTCCCTGTTCACATACATACATATATATGAAATATTCCTTTCGCTCTAATTCTGCATGCATATTTGTCTCTCTCTAGGCATGGTATTTGGAATTTGGAGGAAGGATGCTTATGCCTTTTTGGCCATCGTCTCTTAACGATTCTCAACCCCCCCACCAAGTGTATTAATTCAACGTCAGCATTTGATATCCGACGCATGATTCTCTAATATCAATATATATATGTATATATGTATATATGTATATATGTATATATGTATATGCACGTGTTTCTATTTATCTCAATACCATATTGCACCGTCACTAGAGGTATAATCTCAGTTTATCCTTTATTTTTTATGGGAACAACACGAGTGGACTCTCTCGATTGGTGGAAGAATTTCTCACGCATTTGATAATTTTCTAGTACTTGAAATTTGCCGAGTCTCCAATGTTACAACTTAATTAAAAAAAGAAGCTATATTAGTATATTTATGATGAGAAATTTAAACCGTAAAATGTAAAACAAGTATTATTCAATCATTTATATAGAACATTAGAATCTAATTTAGGCACAATTTTTCAGAAACTGAGATTTCGTACTTCCGGATGACATAATCAATCCATGTAATTCCTCAAATTTCTCATTCCAATAAATTCCCCTAGTTTTTAATCTATACCCTGACGTGTTTACCTTTCTTGATATTACCAGTCTCATCCTGTTACCCTGCATTTCTAATTTCTTCGTAAATAAAACCCTGAAAGCCAAAAACACGACCTCAGAAATAATTGAAACATACGTCGCCACTGTCACGTGATATGCCCGTTACACACCCGTACTTTCTCCGGGTAAAGGGCAATCGGCATTTCAATGAAAAGAGAGAAGGGAATAAGAATAACATTTGTTGTTTGGAAAAATGACACGATCGACAACAATGTTGCTAGGGGTAGCATCTATTCTACACGGTACTAGGGGGCAGCATCTATACGAGTGCCGCCACGAAGGAAGATTCTGCAATCCGATCTAATAGTTTACGATAAATTATCGACTTAAATTAAGGAAGAATCTAATACTTAATGATCATTCTTCGAATTTATGTAACATTCCAACAACTAGATGGTAAAATCTTACTCTTACTGAAGTGAATATTTTCACGTAAATTGATTTCAGATTATTTTTCAATCAAGTTATTATCGGAAAGTTTATTATGTACTAATTCTATTATTTGATGGGTATTCCGGATTTACCCGATTCAAATTTAATAGGTAAAAATTTTTTATTTATAAAATTAAATCATCTGGTAAATAATTGTTGATTGAATCAAACATCTTGCCTAATTTTCTTTTGTAGATTATTCATCAATTAGCATTTTTACAGAAATAGTTTATATTTCCTCCTTCCCATAAATTTAAAAAAAAACTATTATTTTTACTGACTAATTAATGGTATTATTTCGCCTGTGTTCACGATTGCGGACTGGAGAGTGTTCGACAAAGGAACACGACAAGCTTCGATTATGTTTCCACGCTTTTGTTGTAATTTTTTGGGGTAAATTATATTAAAAACCAGCGGTTTGCATGCGTTAAAAAGCTTAATGTTTTAATTTTATGATAAAAAAAAACATTATGTTTCATTTCTAAATCGAACTAAGTGATTAAATCTAGACAAGTTTACGTGCAAGACAGATGCGTGGGCAATATCACTAATAGTCGCATCGTTTAAGGAATTCAAACTTCTAATCTTGTACATTTTTCACGATTGAAATGCATAGTTAATAGTTTGAGAAAGAAAATGGGACATGATAGATTTTTTCATCCAAATTGAAAATTTAACTTTTTTTTTTTGAAAATGTATGTAAATTGCAGACTTTTTTTTTTAAATGTGATTTGTCATGATTATCATCGCCATTGTTATCGTGTTATTAGTGACGAGCAAAGAATAGTTATCCTTGCTCCAGTCCGGTGACTGAGCTAAGCAACAGCAACGGCAACGGCAACGGCCGGTAAATAACAGGAAAAAAAAAAAAAAAAAACCTAAAAAAGCGGCGACAGTACAAAGAGAGACGGAGACCTGAATTTACCTTTTGGACCCATCACCGCACTGAAGCATAGTTTTTTATAATCGGATCGGACCGGGAATCGGTGGTCAATGTACTGTTCCAGGTTCAACTGAGATTTGATGGGTCGAACCGGATTTTTAAATAAAATAATAAAAAATGAGATTACAGGTGGTGATCAATAAAATACACAAGACATTAATAATTTAACATATAATCGCAACCAGGGATTCGATGGGTCGAACTGAATTTCTGGAAATAATAACAATAAAGTATCAAAATAACATTGTACAAAATTTTCGTACTTAAATTATTAGGGATTCTCGTACTCAAGCTAACTGGATTTCTAAAAGTACAGTGATTCCCAAGATTGGATGGGAGAACGCTGATAAATTGCCTTAGAAGTTAACGTAGAGGAAGAATATATGACATAATATGTGTAATCTTATTCTATTACATTTTTATGCATTTTTAGCAATAAATTTTTTTAATTTTAGTAGCTACTGTGAAGAAAAAAGTCAAACTTTCTTCCATGGCATCTATCAAAACCAGTCAGTTGGACCAGGTTTATGTCGAGTTGACGTGCAAATGGAGCCAATTGTAAAACCGGACCAAACCTATAGGTGGTAGTCGGTTCAATCGATTGAACCGACTGGTCTGACTTTTAAAACTATGTACTAAAGTATGCATTAACAATAAAAGCTAAAAAGAGTTGAAAATTTTAAATAAAATAAAACAAATTAATTAACAATGAAGTCATAAAATAAAAAATAAATAAAAACGTTTGGAGAAAATGAGGGCTTGATCATGAGGAGAGATTTACACCGATCTGAGATTGATATAATGGTTTTCTCACTAAATCTCAAATAAATAATTAAAAAAATTGATCATCAATTAGGAGAGTCGACGAAATTTTTTTTAAATTCCGATCTAATCACTAATCGGTAACTGGTACACTTTAACTGTTTCATGGTACTGTACGGTACAAACAAAAATAGGGGACAGAGAATCTGTTCTCTTCTTTTCCCTAGTACTATGTCTGGGCCTCGAGCCCTCCCGCCCTCTATAAATATCAGCTTAGAGCCTCCATTGTCTCGATTAAAACAGAGGTCTGACCTCCGACTCCGAGGCGACCTACCACTCTCTGCCTGACCCCTTCACGTCCCCCTTCCTTATTTATTCAGCCGCGGTGATAGAGCTCAGGACCAATCCCCGTCTCTCCATATCATATTATCCTCTGTTGTCTTGTTCGGGTTTCGATTTTTTATTGCTTCCCGATGGACAGCAGTTACACACTCCATTTGGCCATGGCGGCGCTGGTCGGGGCCTCCTTCGTGGCCGTCTCGGCCTACTACATGCACCGAAAAACCCTAGATCAGCTCCTGGAGTTCGCCAAGACCGTCGACAGAGACCGTGAGAGGGACGACGACTCCGACCCTGACTCCCCTCGGCACACGAAGCGGCGACGCCCCCACGCCCGCCGCCGAGGCAACGGCTACCGCCGCACATCCGCCTCCCTCCCCGACGTCACCGCCATGCCTGTTGCTGGCGGCGGAATCGCCGGAGAGGAGAGGTGCAATGGCCCGATTCCGGTGAACGGTATTCCAGCCGGCCTTCCCAAGCTCCACATGCTCCCTGAAGGTATGGCCCCGTCGGACTTCTCACCGGAGTGAGAGATATCCAAACCAATCAATCGTTCGTGCTGCTCGTCGAGATGATACCATGTTGTTGTTGTTGTAGTGTCATCATATGATCACTTATATTGTAGAAAAATGACTTTAATGATTAAAAAGCCCCAGTTTGTTTTGTCTTTTGCTTCATCTGCATCATTTACATGATTGTTGACGGTTTTTCTTTTGTCCGGTTGAAAAAGTTGGTAGGAAAGGCCTTTTTTTTTTTGTGGAAACTTTTGACAGGAAGCTGAATACTTTCGCTTGACTGAGGTGTACTCTGTTAGTAGAGTTTTTTTTTTTTGCTGAATAAACTCTGTTAGTAGAGTTAATATTGAAAATGGCGTTTTTAAGCAGTAGGCGGTGGATGGAACGTAAAGCTGGTTTCTTGGTCCTGTCTGCTTTATAATTAAATACTACTTTGAGTTCAGTATTATGATTTTTTTTTTGATGACGGAGTATCCGGAGCATGGGATCCGACTAGTCTCCAGTACAAATGAAAACCTGGCAATCCCACTGGGCAGCCAGTCCGTGCTCCCGTAAGTGCCGGTGGCCCTCCCTGGGTTTTTTGCATAGGGTGGGGATCGAACTCCTGAACTTGGGGAGCACACCCAATTCAGGCGCCTAACCTTACCACCACTGCTAGCCCTGGGGGTTGAGTTCAGTATTATGATTGTTTGACTGAACTGCTAAATTTGGGAAAATCCAAGGAGCGTTTTGAAGCTTTTGCTTTCTGTCAGCTCAGGCACGTGAAGTGAATCACTCTGGACTGAGTTTTCAGGAGGGTTAATCCCATTATTCTCCAGAGGAAGAGGGGGAGGGTGAGGACAGTCTGAAAGGGACGATTAGTATGGAATCTATGGATAGTTCATACGTTGGTGTGATGGAGAGGGAGATTATGAACCTGGATGAGCAAAGCGACATGATCGTGGAATCTCACCTTATAAAGATTCAATTATTTTCATGAGCATCATAAGCTTGCTTTATCTGGATGCGTTCTTTCATCTAGAAGCCAGATATTGTGCTCGTTTCTCAATTTCAGAGCCAAGTGTTGCGGTGTCACTCAGCAAATTTGTTGAAAGACAATATTGGTTTGAACCGACAAGAGGAAGATGGTTCCAATTTGCTTATATGTGCCAGTAATTTTGTCAAAAAGTTAATCTATTGTAGGCTACAAGATGGTGATGTTTTTTCACAGACAGGCCGGACTCTATCCCTTTTCTTTTCCAAGTTATGTTCCTTATATCATAGTACTCAGTTTGAAAAGAGGAGGACATTTTCTGTCATGTGTTGGCAAGCAGGCTATGGAGCATCTGGAGCTTGTCCCTGCATCTTTTATGTGCTCATTTGTTAATGCATCGTTAATGCTGAACTTCTTTTTCCTTGTCCTTCCAAGTGAAGATTTCCTTGATTTTGGTCTCGTAATACTTGTACTATTATCTTATGTTTCAGGGAAATCTGCTTCACTATCTACCAGTGCAAAGAGAGCTGGGCATCTCATTAGACCAACTTCTCCAAAGTCTCCTGTTGCTAGTGCTAGTGCCTTTGACAGTGTGGAAGGATCGGATGATGAAGATAATCTGGCTGAAAACACTAAATTAGACCCAACTTATCTGCATACAAATGGGAGTGCTGTGAGTTCTCTATAAACTTCTTATTCAAATATTCAGCTCCTGGTGTTTTTTGAGTGCATGTAGCCCATCATATACTGTGCATATTCAATCTTTCCTTTCTGCTAGCACCTGAATGCGGCCTATCACCAAAATTTCTTGTCGACGACCACAGTTTTATGTTTCTCAAATATCTTGACCTGTTTCTTAATGTTGTGCAGGGACCGGAGATAAAAGCTTTCTATCAGGAGCTGCCTGATCACTGTAAAGCCAATGGAGACCAGATGACCTTGTCAGCATCAGGCATGATTCGATCTCATAGTGTGTCTGGGGACCTGCATGGTGTTCATCCAGATCCCATTGCAGCTGATTTTTTAAGGAAAGAGCCAGAGCAGGAGACATTTGTTCGGCTTAATATTAGTCCAAATAGTACGCTCTCTTGTATCCTGTCATCTTTCAGTTAGCTTTCAGAGAGTATATTTCTTTTCCTGTTTCCTGTAAATTGCTTGCCTCTTATACCTGAGCCTTCACATTATATTCTGCCGGAAAGTGCTCATTGTGCTCGTGTTTTGGTGCTTCTCACCAGAAGGATTGGATATGTAAAATTGGAGAAAACCAAAGCCACCCTATTTTCTGTGTGTTAATAGATACCATTGCTTTTGTGGCATGGGCTCTCTTCAAAGACCACCGCTCTCTTCCATGACTTGTTACTGTCATAGGTAGCAATTTATATGTGAGCTAACCATCTGAACCTTTTTTTTTCCCGGTCAATAAGAGGTGCCATCACCTGATGAAGTTGAGTCCTATCTTCTTATCCGAGACTGCCTTGAATTGCGGAAAAGATATGTATTCAGGGAAACAGTTGCACCATGGGAAAGAGAGGAAATATCTGATCCGAGTACCCCGAAGCCCAATCCTGATCCTTTTTCATACACTTCAGAGGGAAAATCTGATGTGAGTATAATAATAAAGTTATGGAAAGCATGTATAACCGACCTATTCCTGGCCATTTACCGAATTTTCAACCTCTGTTGCAGCATTACTTTGAAATGCAGGATGGAGTCATTCATGTCTATGCAAATAAAGAATGTGAGTGACAACTTCTCATTGATGCTACTTTCTATGATTTTACAATTGCACTGTTTTTGTCTTTCCATTATGCTAACTCTTAAATTTCTATCTTCTTTTCCTCAGCAAGGGAGGTGCTTTTTCCTGTTGTTGACGCAACCGCTTTCTTCACTGACTTGCATTTCATACTTCGTGTTATAGCATTAGGGAATGTCAGAACTTTGTGCCATCATCGGCTGGTTCTTCTGGAGCAAGTACATGTTTTAACTTGTGTCTTTTGCACTGTACTTTTTCTCCTTTAACTCTTTTAATAATTCAATGATTTGGAAACATGCAGAAATTTAATCTCCATTTGATGTTGAATGCGGATAGGGAATTTTTAGGCCAGAAAAGTGCACCCCACCGTGACTTTTATAATGTTAGAAAGGTTGATACTCATGTTCATCACTCTGCATGTATGAACCAGAAGCATCTCTTGCGATTCATAAAGTCGAAGCTGAGGAAGGAACCTGATGAGGTAACTATTTGCTTTTATCTTGCTTTTATTATCCTGGGCCTCTCTTGCCACTGCAAGAAATTTATCATCAACTGATTTTGATATTTTCAGTGAAAGTGAATGCCGGGAACTATTGAGTGCTGATTGTAGGCACACTATGGACTAAGAAATGTGAAAAATAAAATATTAGATAAATCATGATGGGTATCAAAAAGAGGAAGGGATGCTATTGCATTTAAATGCAATCTCAGTACATTAGTGCATAAAGTGAGAATACATAGTACTAGGAAGTAGTTAACACAGTTATCTGGATTCTCAATTAGGATGTGGGTGATTTTGGTGTTTCTGCGTTTCTTTTTGAATCTTGTATTGTTTTCTGGAAACTTGACCAAGATAGTCAGAAGCCTTTTGAACGTGGTCTTTTTTAATATAATCAAGGTGTTGCTAGATATCTTTTCTTTTGTTACATGATGTTTTTTTTTTTCATAGGGATTATTGGATGCCTGATTTTTCATCTAAGTAAAGGCTCTGCTGATCACAGGTTGTAATCTTCCGAGATGGAACATACTTGACATTGAAAGAGGTTTTTGAGTCTCTGGATTTAACTGGGTAATGCAACTCTCCATTCCCTAGTTAAGGTTGTTAGTATAACTTATCCTGGTTAATAATTCTCTTATCATATAAATTGCAATATTTATCTTCTTTGTTTTTTACTAGGTATGACCTAAATGTTGATCTTTTGGATGTTCATGCTGACAAGAGCACCTTCCATCGATTTGATAAATTCAATCTCAAGTATAATCCTTGTGGTCAAAGTAGGCTCAGGGAGATTTTCCTGAAGCAGGATAACCTTATCCAGGGTAATTTTTTGTAGTTTCTCAAAAATAACTTAATGAGCCTAATGATGTATCCTCAAAAGGCTTCCTCTCCAAATAAATTAAATTCAAGATGTGGATAATCTTAATTCGCCTATTGATTTCATGGTGTAATTTCTGTGAATCAATCATAGATGTTCTCTATGAGAAAATGGTGTTTTGAGCTAATAATGCGTTTTCTGTAAATGGTGTCTTGGTCATATGTATTCAGGGCTTTTTTTTTTTTTAAATGCTTGTGTTGTAACTTTATGGTTGCTTAATGCTGAACAGGCCGTTTCCTTGCTGAAGTAACAAAGGAAGTTTTTTCTGACCTTGCTGCAAGTAAATATCAGGCGGGTTTGGTTTTCCTTGAGGCAACCTTTCTGCTTGTTTTCTGGATGGTGGATATGTGATGGTTGTTAATTTGTGTTGGCATTCCTGCAGATGGCTGAATACAGGATATCAATCTATGGTAGGAAGATGAGTGAATGGGACCAACTGGCTAGTTGGATAGTGAACAATGAATTATATAGTGAGAATGTTGTTTGGTTAATTCAGGTACGATAAGATTCTTTAAACCTCTGATATCATTTGGCTGACTACTAAATTTAGAGCTTTTGCATTTTAATGGTTGTAAATGTCATTTGACAATGCTTAGGCAGATTCAAAATTTTTGCTAACCGAGGATATGTTGGAAATGTTGGTGCTTTGAGTTTTATTTATTAACAGTTGTGTACTGTTTCCAGCTTCCACGGCTCTACAATGTGTACAAGGAAATGGGAATTGTTACATCTTTCCAAAACATCCTTGACAACATTTTTATTCCCCTCTTTGAGGTGACTGTTGATCCAGATTCACATCCTCAGTTGCACGTTTTCCTTAAACAGGTCAGTTGTATTCCGTTTTCCTTCTGCTTTTATATGAGTCCTCTTTCCAAGGTTTTTTGATTATATATTATTCTCTCATTGTGAAGTGAACAGATTTTCAAGTTCTATTTGGAAGAACAGATTTCAAGTTCTATATTTGGAATTGTCTCACAATATGCTTCCTTTTGTCAATTTGGAATTTCAGGTCGTAGGTTTAGATCTGGTGGATGATGAAAGCAAGCCCGAGAGGCGCCCAACCAAACATATGCCAACACCTGCTCAATGGACCAATGTTTTCAATCCTGCGTTTTCATACTATGCATACTACTGTTATGCTAATCTCTACACATTGAACAAGGTTGGTGTGATTCTCCTATTTGAAACCCTTATCATCAGAGCTGGTCACTGATGGATTCAGTGTTGCGCTAGAAGAGTCCAGAGGTCTTTGAAAATACACTTACCAACAGTTCTCTGTTATTTTTTTAAGCAGAACATTCGATGGGATTTCTAAAGTATTTTCTAAATGTTTTCTGATTTGCATCTGCAAAGAAGACTCTTGACCTACACTTAACCAACCACTACCACCACAGCTGGTGCAATTGCTGCCAAGCATCACTAGCATGTCTGTTCAGCGGTTGCCAGCTGCCACATATTGATCATGGTTTTGTGTTCCAACAGCCTTGTTAGTTTCCAAATTGCCAGACCTACTGTCGTTAAGGACCTTTGAGCAATTTCAAAAACTAAACTCAAGATCAACTCTTGAGATAATTCTTTGGAAGTATTCCAAAGGATCAAAAAATACCTCTATCATTTTCTTGACCTATGGCTGGTGGTTGTAAAGTAACGCTAAATTTCTTGAGTGTTTGATTACTTTACCGTGGTGCCTCTCAGAAAGTATAGATGTTATGATACGCTATTAAAACTGTGTTGCCTTCTGATTTGGTTTATCTTTTCATTTAGCGCTGAAATTATGCTTGATCTATCCATATTTAAGTGTATCCAATTATGATGACCAGCAACATATTCTTTTTCAGCTTCGTGAGTCAAAGGGTATGACAACCATCAGATTCCGTCCACATTCTGGAGAGGTAATCTTCTGAGCTCCACCTGATCTCTGTAAACTGAGCTTCTGGTATTATACTCTTTAACTGTGTGCTGTTAATTTCAGGCTGGGGATATTGACCACCTTGCTGCTACGTTTCTCACCTCTCACAACATTGCACATGGCATCAATCTCAGGAAATCTCCTGTACTTCAATATATGTATTATCTAGCACAGGTGAGTGATGATCACTGTATGACATGGTTGATCTGGTGAAATTGACCTGTTTGATCGTCTATGAGTCTAAGTTGGTTTTCTCTTGTTGTCATTTAACAGATTGGCCTCGCTATGTCTCCTCTCAGCAACAACTCCCTCTTCTTAGATTACCACAGAAATCCATTTCCATCGTTTTTCCTACGAGGATTGAATGTTTCACTTTCTACTGATGATCCGCTCCAGATTCACCTAACCAAGGAACCCCTGGTAGAGGAATATAGTATAGCAGCTTCTGTAAGTTTCCATGCCCTTCATCTCAGCAACTGGCCATTGGGCAATTTGATAGGCTTGCACTGACGCGAAAATTCTGTCATTTGAAGCTGTGGAAGTTGAGTTCCTGCGATCTGTGTGAAATTGCTCGCAATTCTGTCCTCCAATCTGGTTTTTCACATGCTTTGAAGGTAGAGTTCTTGTACAGGACTCACTGAACCGTTTATGTTGATCAGCTTTGTGTACTTCCCATCATTTTTGTTCGCTTCTTTTCAGTCTCACTGGATTGGGAAAAGGTACTACAAGAGAGGACCGGATGGCAACGACATCCACAAGACAAATGTGCCTCATATCAGGCTGGAATTCCGAGACATGGTACTCACTTTTATTTCACATGTTATATGATCCAGCCTGTCTTCCTTAAGTTGTCTAGAACCCTTCTCTTACTATTGATTACGCCTGCAGATATGGAGAGAGGAGATGCAATTGGTTTATGAGGGCAGGGCCGTCATCCCTGAGGAGGTCGATATCAAGTGAAGAATGGCTCACCACCGGCACCCAGACTTTGTGTATATCACAGAGACACGCCTATCATATGCAAGTTCCGGTTGGGTATTACTTGGCTCAGAGGTTTTGCCTTGGAGAGTTTCTGATGCGAATTGAGATCTGCAGCAGAGCCAGAGGGCATGCTTTGACTGCTCGAGGTTTCCTAAGGTGAAACATGAAACTCGGAGCTGGAACTTCATCGAGTACAGGAGGATAATATAAGATGAAGAGCCAGGAATTTTGGTCCCTTAGAGGAAGAATTTCTTAGCACTGTTTCATCGTTTTACTCTTAACTTCTCAAATTTTGTTCAATTACAGCACGGTACGATGGGATGTAGAGATCGCTTTCTTGCAATGACATATTTACGAGTTTTCTGTTACATATCCGTTACATCTTGTTCACGGTATGATGAATGATTACACCCAACAAGAAAGGGCGTATGACATGCCACCGACGATTTGGTATTGCTTTTTGCTGTTCATAATCATCATGATATCTCCCGTGGACTCTCAATGGTTTTACGGTACAACGGATACAAAACCATCCGCAGGTATTTCGTCTGGACCATAATAATCATGCCTCCAGGCTCCAGTTGCCGTTCACTAGAAAGTAACATTCTATCCGGAAGTTCTCGGGCCCGGACTCGGACTTGGACATCCCTCCTAGATCCATGTATCAATATCCAGAGCACGGTCGGTTCAATTTAGCTTTTCCATACTACACAGCCAAATTTCAGTTGCGAAGGTTGCCCAGTAAGAATCACTTCATGAACACACAACAGTTGAGACATTTGAACCGGCTACAGGTGATCCAGCGTCGAGACTCGAAATCAACTAAATAAGTGTAGCTCTTTTTGCTGTTGTGGCAGGGAAACATGACCGTGGTCCTGTTTGAAGAAAATGATACCTGACCTTAAAATTCACTGTGCATGGAAGATCAGGGTTGTCGGTTGTCAAAAGTCATCTCCAACAACAACAACAACAAAACTTAGAATATGACCAAGTCATCATTACCATTTTTTTACAACCACCGATAATTATTTATGTTAATCCAAAATTGGAGATATATGGAGGGTAAAAAAGTGAGATGAAGCAAATTTATTTATTTATTTATTTTTCAGCCATGCCTTTTTCATCTCACTTTAAGTCCTTTCCTCGAAATTGTGTCTCTGTGCAACATTTAAGAAAATGAATTCTAGATTTGTAATTTGATTCTCGTCTGTGAGACTTTTAATATCTATTTATTTTTATCTTATTTATATCCATTCTAGACGCATTGCCTCTCATGTAACATGAAAAAGGCAGGGAAAAAACGAACTATTTACGTAATTAGGGCTTAATTTTCCCAAGAAATCTTGTTTTTGAAGATTCACAGACGCACCAATCGACACCAAACCGTGGGAGCTCAGAAAAGACATGGCAGCAAATCCTCTGCTTTGCTTGTATCCTCACTTTATATATAAGCTTCGAACTTGCCTTGGTTGTCCCATTCATCAACACAGCCATCGAGCCTTTTTCACTGAGAGCAACTGCAGATTCGTTGAGGGCAAGAAGAGTTGCAGAAAGAGATCGAAAGGAGTGAGAGATGGATCTGTCTAGATGGGTTCTCTTTCTGGCGCTTATTATCGCATACTTGTACCCAGCCATCGTCGAGTGCAAAGTTCGGCAATACACATTCAATGTAAGTCAAATCCTGTCTATAACTTTCAGATCATTCACACGAACAATTATGTTTCGGTCGAGTTTGACTAACGGGACGGTTTAAATGGATAATGCGAGCAGGTAGTGATGAAGAACACCAGGAGGCTGTGTTCGAGCAAGCCCATCGTCACCGTGAACGGGCAGTTCCCGGGGCCGACGCTCTTCGTCAGGGAAGGTGACAATGTGCAGGTGAAGGTCGTTAACCGTGTCAAGCACAACATTTCCATCCACTGGTAAAGTTTGAAAACTTGATCTCTGCTCCCGTTATGGAATAGATAAGGACTCAAAAAATCTAAGTAACATGGGCGGTTGGACCAGCCCAATTTAAGTTCTGGGCCCACCAAGAGAGGCCCATGGGCCTAGTCGACAAATAGTCTCCCCCCTCTCTCTCTGTTTTCTGACAATTCTATTCCTTATCAATTTCTTTCCGGTGAACGGCCACATCTCATGAGACTACCCATGTTCTTGGTCCGGCAGGCACGGAATCATGCAACTCCGAACCGGCTGGGCGGACGGGCCAGCATACATAACACAGTGCCCCATCCAGACAGGGCAGAGCTATCTGTACAACTTCACCATCACAGGACAGAGAGGCACACTCTTCTGGCACGCCCACATCACGTGGCTCAGGGCCACCGTGTACGGCGCACTCGTCGTCCTGCCCAAGAGTGGCGTGCCGTATCCCTTCCCTAAGCCACACAAGGAGGTCGTGGTCATGCTCGGTAAAAATCAAAATTTAGCTCAAGAACTTTCTAGATCAGTTGTTGTCCCGCATCGTTTTTTGTGACATCTCGTTTGATACTGCGAGAAGGTGAATGGTGGAAATCGGACACCGAAGCAGTGATCAACGAAGCTCTCAAGTCGGGACTCGCACCGAATGTGTCAGATGCTCACACCATTAACGGCCATCCAGGACAAGTTTCCAACTGCCCTTCACAAGGTATACTATCCTTAGGATCTCTATCTGCAGCAGAACATCTGCTGTGGCTGTGCTGTGTATGTTCATTGATGATAAAAGGACTTAATTTTGTGGATGGAATTCATTTTACAGGCGGATTCACGTTGCCGGTCGAGAACGGAAAGACGTACATGCTGCGGATCATCAACGCTGCCCTCAACGAGGAGCTCTTCTTCAAGATCGCCGGGCACAAGTTGACTGTGGTAGAAGTCGACGCCACCTACGTGAAGCCCTTCAAGATCGACACCATCGTCATAGCTCCCGGCCAGACCACCAACGTCCTCGTCACTGCCGACCAGAGCTCCGGCAAATACATGGTGGCCGCCTCCCCGTTCATGGACGCCCCAGTCGCAGTGGACAACATGACCGCCACTGCCACCCTGCGCTATTCCGGCACCCTGGCCAATACCCAGACGACCCTCACCATCCCGCCGCCGAAAAACGCCACGGTGGCTGCCAACAGTTTCATAGACTCGCTCCGGAGCCTGAACTCGAAGCAGTACCCAGCACGGGTCCCGAAAACTGTAGACCATGACCTGTTCTTCACGGTCGGGCTGGGGATCAACCCTTGCCCTACTTGCAAGGCGGGCAACGGAAGCAGGGTGGTTGCTGATATCAACAATGTCACGTTTGTGATGCCGACAACAGCGCTTCTCCAAGCGCATTTCTTCAACATCAGCGGAGTGTTCACGACTGATTTTCCAGCGAACCCGCCGTTTCCGTTCAATTACACCGGCACTCCTCCGTCGAACCTGCAGACTGCTACTGGAACAAAGGTGTACAGGCTAAGGTACAACTCCACCGTTCAGCTTGTGCTGCAAGACACCGGGATAATCGCAGCAGAGAACCACCCGGTTCACTTGCACGGGTTCAATTTCTTCGCGGTCGGAAAGGGACTGGGGAACTACAACCCGAAGACGGACCCGAAGAAGTTCAATCTCGTCGATCCAGTCGAGAGGAACACCATCGGCGTTCCTTCTGGTGGGTGGGTAGCCATCAGATTCAGAGCCAACAACCCAGGTACGTATACACACACACTGAAATTAATCGTTTTTTTTCCCCAGGAAATTTGATCTGGATTCTAACTGGGCTTCGATGTATCTTTGATTTAAAGGGGTGTGGTTCATGCACTGCCATTTAGAGGTCCACACGACATGGGGACTGAAGATGGCATTCCTAGTGGATAATGGAAAAGGCCCTAATGAGTCGCTTCTCCCGCCGCCGAGTGACCTTCCCAAATGTTGATCCATCGGAAGCTCCAAAGCCAGGAGAATCGAATTCTTTTTTTTTCCCCTTTCAGTTTCCTTAGTTCATAGAAGAAGTTTATGGTTATTCGTTTGAGAACATCTAGAATAAATTTAAGGTACAAACCTGTCCTTCTACTACTAGCTAGGTTGCCCTTTTTTTTTTTCCTCCCTAGCACTGTTGTTCAGCTTTTCCCCCAACAAGATTGAAGATTTTTGGCAATTCGGAGCTTACCTTTCTTAATCTCATTAACGCCGGCCCTCATAGGCAATTAACTGCTAACTTGCCTGACTTTAAAAGTTATTTAACATCGAAGCTCTACTCGGGATGGATCTACAGAACGTCTCATTGAGATAGTCGGAGAGATGACTGACTGGACTAAAGCGTAGGACTGTAAAGTTGGTAATATTGTTCATATTAAAATTCGAACCCGTGATCTTAACCTCACCAAATTACAAGAGAGTGAGCTCTAAACAACTAAACCATCGTCCCTGGTCAATATGCTGGTTACAACTAACTATCCAAGCCCCAAGCCCCGATTATTCATTCACTTATATTTTTTCAATTCGGTGTTGGGTTATTCATTAATATTAACTTTATGTTGCTTGTGGGCTCCTTGTGATTTGCATGATGACATTCAGACCGGTTTTTATATAGTTGATTAAATGTATTTTATTCTGTCTATGTCCCGTATCAGTCAAGGGAGTTCAGATTTCTTGACAACTGTTACATTTTTCGACCGTTGACAACTGTACACACACATACACATACATATATATATATGTATATCTTATATAAGATATGTTTAGCGTTTAAGCATGGGATTTCTTTTCTTGAGAGATTGTTATGCTCGAACACCATTCTGGGTGATATGAAAAAGAAGAGACTGGACTTTCTTATAATTACAAAATTAAGAATATTTATTCAAATGTTGATTAAAATTAATTGAGGTCAACTTACTCTATCTAATCTTCATCTTCATGGGAAAACGATGTCAACGGTCATTCGTGCATACACACACACATACACACACAACGGATCACCTAACTCATGTTTACATTGGATGTACTTTCACATAAAACGACAACCTTAGGCCCTTTCTTAATTGGATTTTCCTTTTTCAAAATTTATAGGATAATGACGTTCAGAAATTCAATAGATAATGACTTATTGGCGTTTGAGTTGACTCGTAAAAGGGAATTACAAAATTTTTAATTTATAAGATTCTAATATCATATATTATTAAGAGAAAAAATGGTTAAAACATTTCGAGTAAAGTATATCAGCTATTGATAAGAGCAAACGACACACCGGACATGGTCTCACAACGTGGCTAGCCAATAATATGTCTTCACCCGAACTATTCTATACAGGATAAGGAACTATTTTCCGAACCATCATTGACAAACAACCATTTGGAAAAACATAAATGAGTTTTTTCCGGTGGACCGATTATTTAAGAGTGATTTGATTCGAATATTCTGTATTCTCATAACTCGCACCTTACACTATACATGATCAATACTTCAATTTTGAATCTGAGTTGTATTGTGTTGAATTTAAGACCGGATAATCCTACGTCTAACCTGTATTATATTACATGTTCAGATTTCTTCGTTAAAACCTGTCATTTTTTCTTCCCTTTGACATGGATGCAAAGTTAGTTTAAGACAAAATTTCACAATTTTAATTTAGCTTTTATCCTGTTTTACACAGTTATGTCATTAGAATTTAGTAGATTTCATTTAATTTTATATAAAACTATTAGTATGTTTCATTAATATCGGTTACTTTTATCTAAAGTTTATTCATATTTTAATCGTCCGAAATTTATTCAATCTATTATGCGAAATGAAAGTTGATTAAATTAAAAATACGACGACACAAATAATATGAGAATTAAAATTCAAACTATTAATGTATGTTAATTAATCGATATGATTTTCTTATAATAGTTAGATTTTCCTTTACATGCTCGGTAGTAAGTTCTGTGTACCAGTTCTTGTCATTAGAACTGGAATTAAAACGAACTCCAATTAAACCATTAATTTATTATTCAAATCCGACTTAAATTTCATTGGACTAAGACCTCCTTGTTAGATAGGTTACTGTCGATGTGGAATGTAGCTTATTTCCATCCGTACCCCCTACGATTATTTGCGAAAGGGACATTTTTTGCCCTTGTCGGTTGTTATCTACTGAGGTTTTCAAATATATATATTTTTTATGAGTTGGGGCTTTTCAAATATTATTTAAGAGACATGATGGAAGCGAAAAAAAAAAAGACTTATTTAAAAAAAATTGTGATCATTTTATTATGTGAGGGGTTGACCGGAAAAGGACACAACCGCCACCACATCGTGTCACGTATGTAGCTGTGCTGGTTCCTGTCAAGGTGTCGTTTTTCATCTTAATGCCCTTTTCTTCTGTTATCAGTAATAACTAATAAGCATATAAAGGGATGAAACCCAAAAAAAAAAGAAAAAAGAAAAAAGAATAATGAACATGTGAAATTAAGTACAGATGCAGAAAATTTATTCAGGAGCTCTAGACTCTATAAAAGAAGGGTAATGCAATGAATTTAGGGAGTGGAACAATGTAATTTAATTAAAAAATTAAGTAAAATCAACTTAAATATATATATATTATATCTTACGAATTTCTCTGAATTTAAGGGATAATCGCCTCTGTACCCCTTAATTCCATCTCCATGCAGAGTCCTCCTTGCTGATAATTAAGATAGTATAGTAATTTTCTCTCCCGGAATAAGGTCCTCGACTTGAATTCAACGAATTGAGAAGATTCATTATTGGGAATAGTTTTACCTCGCGAAGAGCAAACTTAACTCGAACTTAAATTAGTTATAATTCATTATATTCTTAATATTTGGTAGATGTATGAATACAACAAAAAAAACATACGTAAAATTTTACTGATAAAAATTGTACTCAAAATTCGTTAATTCGATATGACAATAAAGTGGTGGTGAATTCCTCGCAAATTTGATTTTTTAACCAAAAAAATCTTTTTACCCCTTTATTTTTGGAAAACAAAAAACTCAGCAACTAGCTCTCCAATTAAGTGATAGGCATGGGCTTCCTCAAAAACCACACACCTTCTCCTTCTCCTTCTCCTTCTCCTTCTCCATTGATGAGTGGCTGGGCCTCTCTCCCTGCTCGATGTCTCCCTCCTTTAATTCACCTAAACTCCTCCTCCTCCTCCTCCTCCTCCTCCTCCTCCTCCTCCTCCTTGCACTGTTCCATGATACATCTCCATCTGTTCTCTGTCATAAATTTTAGGCCATTTTTATTACTAGAAAGTGCAAAACAAATCCATTTGTCTCCCATTTTTGCGCACATGTAAAAGACCGCACATGCACCACGTAACACAGCACTCGAACGTCGTTAGACTCATCATTGGAACTGGTTTAGTATAATTTGAGAAATCTAATAAACATAACTTTACATCTAGTCGAATTTTGATTACATAGGAGTACCAATGAGCAGGACAAACTTGTGAACGCATTGTTTGCTAAACCTAGAAGTGAACAAGGACAATTGGACTTGACTAAACAAATGGTGAGAGCGAGACCCATTCAAATCTGTCCCCTTTTCAATGTCCCGGTTGATCGGCACCTCTCCTCACAGTCGCAATCCCATACTAAATGCACTGTCATTTAAAATAAATAAATAAATAAATAAATATTCCAATTAAAATTGAAATAAATAAAAGAATTTTTTAAGTATTATATATATAATATTCACTGCAAAAGAGTAATACTCACATGTAACGTCTCCACCACAGCATGCCCTCCACCATTAGCAAAAGGCCTTTTGCTTATTATATTTTTAAATAAGTGTTTGCGCCCACAACAGCATCCCCAACCAATCACAACTCAACAACTTTGACCTCTCCCTTTCACTCTGCCCCTCCTTTCCCAATTCTGTTCTCTATTACTTCTCCCTCCCTCATCCTGCTCTGCCCTTCCTCCTCCTCCTCCTCCTCCTCGCCCCCATAGATGAGTTGAATGATCTCTCTCTCTCTCTCTCTCTCTCTCTCTCTCTCTCTCTCTAGCATTAGTTTATTTGTATTGAAGGTCTTTTTCTGAGCTTTTGCTTTCGAGTCCCATAGAGCCACAGCAAGAAAGCAACCGCAGCAAACTTTTCCCATCTCCTTCAAAATCGCAGACTTTTCACTACTCCCCCCCCGGCTGGGTCCTTTCTCTTCTTGCTTTTTTCATGGGTTTCATGGTACTCCCAAGTTCTCAAATTTACCTGACATTTCTGCTCTTCATCTGAACAACTGATCTGGGTTCTGCTTTTCCCTTGTCTGCCCTTTGCTTTGTATGATTGGTCGCAGTGTCCTTGGATCTGATAGGGAAGTCTAGGGTTTAGAATCAATTGTCAAATAAAGGTCGAATATAAGGTCTCAATCTCCTCTGCTTTTTTTGCCCTTTTGTTCTGGAATTTTCCTTGGGTTCTGGAAAGTTGGTCTTTTCAAGATTCCCCATAACTGATGCTCACAACAACGGAAAAAGAAAAGATGGCCCCTTTCGATTCCACACTGTTGGCCCTTCTTTGATTTTAATCTCTCCCTTTCTTTCTATGCCCCTCAACATTTAAAACCACCAAAAAATTTCATCTTTTGTTTGTATAAGGAAAAAAAACCAAGAGGTTCTCTTCTCTCTCCGCTGCCATAGGAGAGCAGATCAGAGATGAACAGGGGAATTGAAGTCCTATCGCCAGCTTCTTACCTGCAGTACTCAAACTGGCTCTTCCAAGAGAGCAAGGGGACTAGGTGGACCCCCGAGGAGAACAAGCAATTTGAGAAGGCGCTGGCCCTCTTCGATAAGGACACCCCAGATAAGTGGCTCAGGGTGGCTGCTATGGTCCCCGGGAAGACGGTCGGGGATGTGATCAAGCACTACAAGGAATTAGAGGAGGATGTGAGCGATATCGAGGCGGGTTTGTTCCCGATTCCAGGGTATGAGAGCAGTTCCTTCACTTTGGAGTGGGTCAGCGGTGGAGATAATGGGGATTTCGATGGGTTGAAGAACTTGTATGGCACCTGTGGAAAGAGGAGAACTTTAACTAGACCTTCTGAACAGGAGAGAAGGAAAGGGGTACCTTGGACTGAAGAGGAGCACAGGTATATATTTTCTTGATCTGCTTCCAGTTAAAGAGAAGGCAATGTTGTGGTTCTTGGTAGAGCTGATATGTTTATGAACAAATCGACTAAAGATTCCTTTATTAGCAGTCTGCTTATTTATTTAGTGAACGGTATGAACTGTGTTAGCTCGAAATCTCAGCATCTTGTGGCAATCAAAGCAAGAAAGTAGCCCTGTCTTAAATGTCTAAACATTCAAGAATGTTGTAATTCCGTGTGGTTGGAATTTTCAGGTCTAGACATTTTGGTATACTACCATGGGGGTACATGTTCTTAGTAGCATTTCTATGTATTGGTGTGATAGTTTGAAATGGGATAATTTGATGAAATTGGGATTCATGGAACAGGCAGTTCTTGATGGGCCTGAAAAAGTATGGAAAAGGTGACTGGAGGAACATCTCCCGGTACTTTGTGACCACGAGAAATCCGACCCAGGTGGCAAGTCATGCACAGAAGTACTTCATCAGGCAGCACACCGGAGGGAAGGACAAGAGGCGATCGAGCATCCATGACATCACCACCAGCCATCTCCCTGACAGCGACCCGCCTTCTCCTGCAACCTCCTCGCTCGATAATTCGCCTGCCACCATGTCCAATACGGAGCCATATGACCAGCATCAGAAGATGGGAGGAGGAACAGGGAAAGGTCCTTTTGGGTGGAAACATCCTAGTGAGGTCGCCAACGGTGTCTCAGAACCCTTCCACGGCATTTCTTCCTTTGGTTACAAGTTTCAGGGGCAGAATTTTCTAGGGGGAGCGCTTATCGGGTCTCAGTTCGGAGGTTGTAACCCAGCGTTCCAGATGCACCAGAACTGAAGCTGCTGATTTGCTGTGGAGGATAATGTGCAAATGAATGGAGATTGATGTGCATGATGTATTTATCTGGGCTTGGTCCATTGTTTATTTATCATCAGAATCGCATCGTGTGAATATGCTACATGAGTGCTTGGATTAGTCCACAGCTAGTGGACTTCTTTTTGAGATTCTGAACCATTGAATCTGATCGCTCTGGCGAATGAGAGGGGCTATTATTTACTGGAAAAAACCTAATCTCTCTCACACTACTTGGTTCTGTCTTCGTTTTGACCGCATTTCCGTCTATGCGATTGAAGCAGCTCTGCAATGATTTGGAAACGGAACGATGAAAAGATGAATTAGTGCAGAGATAGTTTTAACTGAAAAAACAAGAAAAAGAATTGTCAGGTTTGGTTGGCATGGAGATAAAAATCCGACTTTTGCTGTGAGGACCTCGATTTTCTCGACAGCATAGGAGGAGGTAACATGCAAATATGAAATGCTGTCTGATGAATTACAGTTTGGAGATTTGAGTCCACGGAGGAACACCAGAACTTTAAATAGAATTGGCCGTTGAAGAATTCTTCTCCTTCGTGGAGATCTTAAGAATTTCCCAGTTTCCCTTTCCGTTGCAGAAGAAATGAAAACAAGAATGATCTTCCCGACAAAATAATAAGTGATCGGTGCCTCAGATATTGTAGCATCTTTGGAAGATCCTCTGGTGGTGCTTTGTATTCTCAAGCAATCGTCATCTTTATGGCTACAAAAGGTACCCATCATTCCATAGAGAGCTTCCACGCCCGAAGACCGAAATTCTACATTCCACTCCTTAGATAATTTAATAAGTTAAAAAATGATTCTGAGCTACTGAATTTTTTTCTTTAATATACGTTATTAATTATAAACCATTTAATTAAGTTTATAAGTAGTCTTGCCGTTGGATGGCGGGGACAAGTAAAATTCGTCGCTGGCAGACTCCATTAATTGCCTTTTAGAACTATATGTTATTGAGTTCTGACGCATTCAAGTTTATGTTAGGTTAGCATGTCAAGGATAAAGTTATTTTCAATTGTAAATTTTGCCCTTTATGTAAAACTCAAATGAAATTTTAAATGAAATATACGAGTAACCTAATCACAAAAAGATGCGAAGCCACCTTCTTTATTTAAATTATTTTGCTTTTCTCCTTCTATATATATTTGCTAAGGACCACTGCCCCCTTATGATGATAATTAATCCCCTTAATTACTCTGTTAATGACCCGTCATTTGCCGAGATTCTGTTCCAAACCCTAGATCCAGTTCACTCCATGTTTTGGTGGTCTGGTCTTCGACTAATATATGTAAACTACAATAACATCAGGTGGTCCTGATTCGTATCATGATTCCATGGAGCTAGCTTTGGATCCGCATGAGCCGGGCCGAATGTTTCGAGCTTCTAAGACATCATCGGTAGATGATTTTCATCCTATATATTATAATCGAGCTCTCAAGAACTCACTTTCACAAGTGTACGGACTGTATTGAATTGGAATGTCTTCGACGGAAAATCAACAGCAAACAATGTCTTTTTCTCGAGCTGGTGTTCAAGTTCGGGGCTAGATCTTGTCGTTGTCCCGCAGGCAAAGTGGAAGAGCATTAGGGTAGTGCCCGCCTTCGGCTTTCCTCCTCATTTTTATTGTTCTTCCATGGTCCCGTCCCATCCCATCCCCATGGCCATGCCCACTCACATTGCAGCACTAAACTCCATGAGGCCAACATGAGAGCAATATAAGAAAGAGAGAAAAGAAGGGGTTTCCTTCTACCGACTCTTTTATTCCCATGAATGCCAAAACAAAACCCTAACCCCCACCCCCCACCATGGCTTTTCATTTTAAATCTCTCTGACACTGATGGGGCGGCTTTTGCTCTCCCAACTTGCTTATGAAAAGCAATTATTGGCCACTTTTACATATAAATATTATATACCTCAACTCAACTCTTCAATCATAGACTCCCTTGATTATATATTAACGGTGCTCGATCGAGTTGGTGGCATCCTTCATCATCTCAATCGAGTAATGTCTGACTCGTCACGCTCCTAGTTGCAGTTACCGACTTCCCACACCCCTCTACCTTGCGTGGGATAGGCTCATTCGATCGAGAAAATATTATATATTTATCAAATGAAACACGCTAATATAAATATAATTATATTTTTATAGTTTCTATCCAATGACATGTCGTCAGAATCTACTTTAGAGTTACATAAAAGTATTCCTCTAATCTTAACGGTTAAAATCTCTGTAACAACCTTGGATTATTAACAAAGGAAATAATTGGTAAATAGTTTTTACGAGATCTAGCGTTGTGTTGACCCCGTGGAAGGGCTCGAACGCAATCTATACTGTAGATTGCAGAAGCAATTTCTCTTTTGTACTTGGCAAACTATTTATTTACGGTCATTCTCTGAATTTGGAATTATTTATTGTCACATTTTTAATTACATTAAATTATTTCTGTACGGGCACTGAATTTGTTGGACATGCTAATCCTTAGACAACAAGTCCCGGCCCTCAGTTCGCATTTAACCTATTTTTACTCAAAAAAATGCAAGCGGGGAAAAAAAAGCAAAAAGAAATGGTCGGTGAAGTGTGGGACAGATCAGGGCTTGGCCCCTCAAATACAGAACAGGACATTCAATTTTATTTTATTTTATTTTATTTTTATAAATAAAGTTTTAATATATCGAGCCACTCACTCGAGTGTTGTTCTAAGACCACAAAAGAAAAGCTAATATATGTACCCTTCCACTCCACTCACTGGTTTTCTCATTTTCATTTTGCATTTTCATTCTGGTTATCGATGATGACGAAGAAGAAAGTCACTAAATTTACGAGGAATAAGAGAAAGAGAGAAACAGAGGTATATGTGTAATCTCATCGATAAGAACTGAATAAAATTTTTTTGATTTGAGTATACAAATGGTATTATTATGCCAAATAATTTCTCTGTTATTATTATTTTCTATTTTTCTTTTTGCAAAGAAAAGAGGCTGCCGGGGAATACCGAACAAAAACCAGAAATGGCGGTCATATCGTCCTTGTACTCTGCGAGTGCTGCGGTGCTATTCCACTTCACGCCTCCCAAAATTTCCTGTCGAGTTGGTCAAAACATAACACGTTTTTTCTTTTTCTTTTTCATTTTCATTTTCGCTTTTATTCTTTTTTTTGGGGGTGTTTTTCCATATGTTTGTGTAACATTTCTTTTCGTTCCTCCGTGTCATATTTTCCTGTGTGCACTCAATGGTCTGACAGATCCGGATTAGGTTGGATTGCTCCACTGAGATGGGAAACATTTCATGAGTATAAGTTAAACGAACTCAAAACTTTAGTTAAGATCATAAATTTTTATTTTGTGCATAAAATTTGAAGTATGATTTGGACATACGATGATGCATACAAGGCTTTTGCCGACCATTCACTTGTCGTGCAGCCCATCTGAACAGAAAAAGCCTATCCCAATTTGTTGTATGAGGCCTGACTAATGGGCCACCATCCGTCGTATATTATATTATATAGGTCTAAACCAAAAGATGCATAAAACTCCTCATCTGATAATGCTACCTCGTACCTAGTCCAACTGAAAGCTTAGACCATTGATGTCTGTACTCTTTTCGGCATCTCTCTCGTCAAAAGTTAACTCCCAAGTGTTTTGGTGGCATAAAAGTCTTAAATCCGAATTCTTTCTAGGTATTTGTGTCAATGTATTTGCTAGAAATGCATTTTTCGCACGAGTTTAAAGGGTTCTAACTTTTTGGATTATATTAGTCAATTTAGTGAGATTGTGCCGATGGAACCAATATTGATTGTTTATAATATATGAGATATTCATAGTTGCATACAAAAATTAAAAATAGTGTAACAAAGCGGCTAAATTACCACCATGCCTGTTCTCTTTCTACTTCAAAAAAATAAAAATAAAATGTGCCATTTACCGTGGGATATCCAACTTCAGCAAAGGTTCACGTTACCGAGTGCGCTTATTTGTTGCTGACTAGCATATGTTAAAAACCGCATAGCAAAAGTTCAATCTGATCTGAAATAAAAAATATTGAAGGAAGATGGTGTAAACCCAAAGGCTCTCTACTTTGAATGGGAACATTTTCTACCAGAAGAGAACATTCTTCCACTAATGCACTGAGATGACATTCATTCGAGTTGCCAGCGACCAATTACTTTCATGATTCCCAAATGTACAATAAAATAAATGAACAAACACTTCAGCACAATAGCAATAACCCCACAGGATTGAATCACAATAACACCAGTTCGAATGTGAAGGGACCCGCCCTTCCAGGTGAGCAGGCATGATACTGAATCACCTGTAGTTCATTTCCGGAGATGGGAAGAGCCGTTTGGCAAGCCACTGGATTGGCCTTAGTAGCTGCGCCCGCTTCTTCCTCCAGAACCAAATAGCAGCATTGTACTGCTCGTTCCTGATCTTCCGAGTGGCCGCCCTCCAGTCGTACTTCTCCATCTCCTCCCGAGCAGCCTTGCCAATTTTCTCCCTCAGCTCTCTGTCCCGCAGCAGTGGTTCTAACTTGCTGAGACAGTCCTCCAGGTCTCCTGGGTTGAACAGATACCCTGTTTTGCCCTCCTGATCAGAGGGGATGATGTCGGGGATTCCCCCGGCACGGGCTGCCACCACGGGGAGGCCAGATGACATTGCCTCTAGGACCACGAGGCCGAGGGTTTCGGATTCAGAGGGCATCACGAAGATGTCCCCACTTGCATATGCTTGAGAGAGCTCCTCCCCCTGAAGCATCCCTGTGAACACAGCAGGCATCCCAGAGAACATCCCCTCAAGCTCTTCCCTATCAAGAAAGAAGAAGCCAGTTTTACTTTCTTTGATGCTGATCAATGGATTCACATTCCTTGTTTATAGTCTTTCTACTTTGAGGAAAGGAACCTCTCAATTTAAAACATCTGCTAGGTAGGAAAGGTTCTTCAAGATGTGCCTTTCCATTGAAAGCACAAATATGTGTCCGGCTTCAACTAAAAATTATAAGTAAGAGGGAACTATTTTGCTTAACAGATAATTGCATCTGTATGCTGGAACCAAAGTTTGTTCGAGCTCGAAAATCTACAAAATATCAGCAAGTGGAGCTGAACAAAGATACCTACCTATATGGCCCATCCCCGATGAAGGCTATTCGTGCTTCAGGTATTCTCTCCATGACCCTGTTGCATTTTGGAGGAAGAAATCAGATGACCATTATAAAAAATAATGGGAATCTTTAGACTCAATTATTTTTATATGTCTGATCTCAGCCTCGAGCAATTGCTTAATATGGTATGCTATGTTTGGAGCTGACAGACCTTTTCAGGAAATCCAAGCTCTTCTCAACTCCAAGTCGCCCAACATGAACTATCAAGGGTCTGTCAGGTTCACCATTGCTGATTACAAAAGAAAACGTGTCAGGAAGGGAAGCTCATGTTTTTGTTGAAATCAAATGATGAGAGGAAAAAAAAAAGGAAAAAATGAAGAATGACCATAAAAGGAAATTCCTACCTGAGTCTTAATCGCATCTCATAAGACTGAAAACGGGGGTGGAAGCTCTCAGAATCAACACCCTTATTCCAAAGCCGAATCTTATTAGCTGAAATAAGACAAGAATAGCCGGTCAAGTTATTACAGTGTAATTCTGAGACCCAGAGTTGCACAGTTAAAATAACATCTAAAAGAACTTAAAAGTGCACCAAGTTGGATGTCAAAATTGTGCAAGTAAACGATAAGAAACCAAAAATTTCTGATGCAGAGGCGAAGGATTCTGTGACAACAGACAAATGCAAAAAAATACAGTAAGAACAATCAGTAACTATTAATCACCTGCTGTCACTCGGGCAGCTTGTAGATCCTTCGCTATGGCAGCTGAAGGAACCAGGGTTAAATCAGCCGCCCTATGAAGAAACTCTGACAAGAAATGAAATATTTATAAAGGAAATGTCCAAACCCTGACTCTTCCATATCAATTAAACAGGATGATAGAAGAGCTTTCACGTACTTATTACCAACCACATTGGTTTCACCAGCCAACTAAATGTGTACCTTGGAATATATCTGTAACCAACATATTTAAAAAGATCAAACTTGGTGCAAAACAAGAAAGTAATTTATTAATCAACAAGCCAATTCCTACATGTTCTAAAATTCAACTTACACTGGTACATGGGTGTGATAAGACATTACTATTGGCACACATAGCATTTTTGCAATAGCAAGGGCACCAAAAACCTGCACAAAACCACAGAATCCTAAAGCTTTTTGTCTGCAGTACATGTACGTAGATCTTCACATTAATAAATTGAAAAATGATAAGCCAGAGAATTCCGGTGTGGCAAAAACTCAAGCACTTACCATTATTCCAGGAGATGATGCATGGATGATATCGGGTTTGAATCTGGCAACCTCTGAAATTATTCTAGGACTAAGAGCTAGGGAAAGGGGAACCTTCTGATACCAGGGACAAGGGAAGCTGTAAACCAAGAAGCAACAGAACTCTGAATAAGGTAAAAAACTATAATCAAGAGGTCTGAAAAAGTGAGGAAGTGATTAAATGGAGGAATTAACAGGGGGGAAAAAACCAATTAGCATCATAACGACCTTCGTGATCCTATCAACTTAGCTCCATAGAATTCATCAGGTACCCCTTCGTGTGTTGTCACAACCATCACCTGCAACAGCCATTCCCCAGTTATCATGTGAAGCAAAATCGCGGCAAACCTCATCATATGTTTTTTTCTTTTTGCAGAATAACCTCACTCACTATATGTTATTTTCTACAGCTGCTTGAAATGTGGATAATTGCATACATTGGCATAGAAGTGACCCGGAAAAGCTTACCTCATCCCCCATTTCTCGCAAGTACTTGATGAAGTTCTGGAACCGGTTCTTATATCCAGAAACGTATCTGTGAAAATAGAAGACAGATAAGGAGAACAGCATAATAAAGCATCCGACTCTGAAAGTGATCAGTGAAGAAGAAGAGCAAACACAATGATAGTGCTACAAATGCTGCACCACAGGAGCACAAAACAACGTTAATTATGTTGAGCCTGATCCATAAAAATAGCGGAACAGAATGATAGCATCACAAGTCACATTACGAAAACTGATTTTTTTTTCACCATGAAGAAACTTCGGAATAAGAAACTGAATACTGAAGAAGATTCATTAAGTCAAGATCATCCAAATTTAAAGCAAAAAATCGCCACTTTCACAGCAGCTGAATGAACCATCTAGAGGCACATCCCGCGACCACAACAGAACTGAAACAGGCATTTTAGACTATAAAGCAAAGTCCTAATTTCCAACAGAGAGCATCGCAGCAGTCACAGCTTAGAATGAGCGGACCCCACGTAGACATTCCATCAAGCAGGCAGAAGACCAGGTCAACGCAGAGAAAATTCAAGCCCAGGCAAGAACCACAACTGAACTCTGAACACGAGAAGCAAAATGACAACCCAGAGACATAAAATTAATTGGGTAAACGGCTAGAGGGACTGACGCAAAGGGAGAAGGCTCAACGAAGAGGGCAATTCGGCGGGGCCGGGAAACGTTCTCTGCTTCAACCATCAGAGGGGGACCCTCTTCTTCCTCCCCCTCCTCATCTCCCCTCCTGAGCTGTGCAACGGTCATGTCTTTGGCTTTCACAACGAATTCCCTTCCACTACTCCGAGTCCTCCGCCCGGTCAGCTTCAACGAGCTGATGGGTCTTCTCGAAATGGAGACGCAAGAGACCCTGCACGTGGAGATAAAAGCAAGTGCAGAGAAGCTGGGGCAAGAACAGGGGCAGGAGGAAGAGACAGGATCTGCGGAGAGAGAGGAGGAGAACATGATGGTACTGGGATTTATAATTGAGAAGGTGGGTTGAGTGAAGGAGTGAAATTTACATAGCCCTTGGGAGGTCATTGAATTCATTGAATTATGATTTTTTTCCCAAGAAAAAGAAAAAAAAGGGATCTCAGGGGAGTCGAAGGGGACCTTCAAATTGGATATTCTCTCCCCATGAGAATTGAGAGAAGGATCCGTGTGGTATCGGATGAGAGGCTTCGTAAACAACTAAGCATATGCTTGTTATCGTTCAAATGTGGGGCCCATTTCAGCCCCCTAAGGGTGCCTGGACTGGAAATCCTGTCCTCACGTAAAATTACAGTTACAGTTTCTCATATTATTATGAATTTCACTATCAACTGCTGTGTTTATTTCTTTTATTTTAAGGAATAATATATGCAGTTGATCTGTTTTTTAATCTTCAAAAAAAATCTATAACTATTAACTTCTTAACCAATAAAAAAACACAAACAATATTGAAATTAAAAAATCACTCATAAAAATACAACTACCATTTCAATTCTTAACCACCCTTTAATTTTTCTTTTTTAATTATATATTTTATGACATACTATAATTGTTAAAATTCCAAGAAAATTAGTTCTCGATTTTGAAATTATATCAAACATTATTACGTAAAAATACGTAACTTTTTTATTCAATTGTATAATTGACAATTAATTACGTACGCAGTATGAGTTGGTATTTGGTATTATTAATTTTTCCGAACAATCTAATGTGCTTGCAGTAAAAATTTCGTTAGACTTATAAGAAGTTAGATAAAAGCTGAAACTAATAGATAACGTTCCATAACCCTCTACATTCCAGGATTTTATTATTAAATCTCGGTTATGGAATAGTAAGGTATCTTAACACATTCTCACTTCGATACACAAGAATATTCCTCAACACTTACTGAACACAATATCCTGGATCTAAATCCGATCAATTTTCTTAAAATTAAGATTTTTATTGTAATATTTCTTGTAATTTAATTGTACTTGAATCAAAACCACTCTTAATTTGCTTCGTTTCTTCCCCGACCGTTTCTAATATTTCTTCACAATCAACTGACTATTTCCAATGGGCCTCCCGACAAAGAATTGAGCTAGTTACCATAGACGACGAATATGAATAATACGTGATTTGAAATTTATTGCATTACTTATAGATTGTGTGGTTTGAACGGAATGGAAGGTAATGAATTTAATGGAGCAAAATGCAAATATTAAAAAAAATTGGTAGTTTTTTTTTTATTGATCTCATAAACTTGAAGGAATAGATTTCAAATCAATTTGAAAGGAGTGGTGAAAAGGCATTCATAATTTTTAAAGAAATATTCAATCCATTATCTTTTTTTTTACATAATAAACTATTATATTAGAATAATACAATAATTCTTTTAAATAAATATACAGAATAAAAGTTAAAAATATCCATTCCATTATACTCCAACTAGATATAATTACTGTGCGTAAAAAAATGAGATGGTCATGGTAAAAATAATTTTATCTAGATTAATTCTATGAAAAAATCATGTCATTTTTAATTCAAGCATCCATGCACGGACTGCGGATTCATTTAAATTTAAATTAAATCAGCTCATTAAAAATATGACTCCTCAATCGAGAATCTCGGTTGTTTTAAGAACGTCAGTTTATAGCGACCAGATGCCAGCCATCCACCATCAATGATTTCAATTTTAAAACGTGTATGAATTGTAAGTATTAAAAAAAATCAACATCAAGAGAAAAAAAAATTGATGTAATGATGTCTTTTTTTATTTGAGATTAAAAATTCTTGAGTTCAATTCTCATTAACGAGAGGCCATTTCATGCAAACCTTATATCTATTTTTGGTATAGGATTCTCGTACTATGTATATGGGAAAAAAGCAAAAATCAACAAGATTTTGAAAATATTTGCAGAATGAACGATTGTTTTTTACTCTAAGATAATCCGACGGTGTCACATTTCAAGATGCGCGTGGGCCCGGCCTAATAACTCTTTGACCAATCGAAGCAGAATCCTCGTGCATGTTAGATGTGATTAATTTTTAATCAATATACTCATAGAAAACGACAAATTTGCGTCCGTAACATGTTTGGATTAAGAAATTTGGAAGATTCGGAACTCGAAGTGAAAGAAGGGTTTTAAAGGAATAAATTATTAATCTAACTTTTTTATTTGAATATTATTATTTAAAAGGAATTATAGAGGGATGATAAATTAATTTAAGATTTTATGATTTTCAACGTAAATAGATACTTTTACTATAGGCTATTTTTGTCTCAAATATTTCAATTTCTCCTTAACTTTCACAATTTTTTAAATTAAAGGAATGAAAAAAAATTTGAATTTTAAAGGAATTTGAAAGGATAATACATTCTTTTAAATAATTTGTCAAATGAAGAAATAGCCAATCCATTTAAATCTTCCCATCGAAACAACGTGTAAGGCCCATACTCCCCCATATTTTGCTCTGATATTTACTTCTGCTTATGATCCACATTTTCAGAGAGAGGAAAACAAGGAACTCGAGCACGTCTCTCTCTCACTCTCTATATATTGTTCAGAGCAGAAAATGGGACATACATGTCACCTTATCCATACACGTGATTCACCCGACTGAATTGACTGGTAGCTTTGTCCGTGGCAAATTGACAGTGATCAATCTGACGTCGGCAATATCACGCAGGATCGTACAAGATGATTTCTCAACCACACGATTGAAATCTCCTTCTTTTTTTTTTTTTTTTTTTTTTTTGGTTTCCCACCCGGTGTCCGGTACCCGGAGGCTGGCCGACTAATCCGGATTCGGGGTACTGTCGGGCGGTTTCCCGGGGACCCCTCCCAAGAAGGTCTGCTGCGTTCACAGGGGCTCGAACCCGGCACCTCTGCTTAAGCGACACAAGTCCCTTCCACTTGTGCCAACCTTCGTTGGTGATTGAAATCTCCTTCTATCATCAAGCAATGTCAACCGACGGTCTGTTGTAGTCCCTGCTTGCAATGCTTTGGCGGATTATCCTACTATATTATAAAAGGATGGTTCAGCAGTCTCATCTATGTCAAATGAGGTGTGATATATGCATGAAAAAAATTGTGAAAATAATTAAAAAAAAAAGCACCAAGAGCAGTTGATTAATTGAACTGAGTTTTAATCACTAGTCAATCGGTTCGGGTGCTCTTGCAAATTCACTTGCATGGAGTAGTTTATATGAATCTCTGTGGAGCTCTCGAGCACGTTGCTAAATAGGTCATGACAGTCACTTAATGTGCCTATAGTAATTAATTAATCGTTGTTCGCGATCGAAACAATGTCCGAGCCAGAGCCATTAGCGTGTTCTCTCTTTCCTTTTTAAGTTAAGCAATTAAGCATAATACCAGCAGATTGTTGACTGAAGATTAAAAAAGTAAAGCTTATTCCGCACGTTGACTCCAATGAAGGGAAAAACCCTACGTCTTTGTCTGCAGTAAATATGGATTTAGTTTCTAATTTTTATTTTCCCCTTTTTACACGCGACGTTGCCTATTACCTTTTACAGTATAAAAGAAATCATTAATATAACTTAATTTAACAAAATGCATTTTTTTTCCTAATATAAATATAAGTAAGAACATATGATATATTATAGATTTTGGTCATATAATTTAGTTCCAAAATTCATAAGGGTAAATATTTTCGATCTAAAATTTTTAAAAAATCATATATAGGTTAAGATTTGGTGCCCTACAAAAATAGGGTATACGGACCCAACGATCCAATCATTCTGAAAAAAGTGGAAGGAAGTTTTCGTGCTGAAAAAATAAATTATAATGGCTAATTCCACTGTCAAGCAGACGATTGGTTGTAGATGATAACAGTAGGCAGCAGACATGGGCAATACTTGGGATTGGACAAAATTTAATAAAAAAAAAAAGCCGATGCCAGACAATAATATATGGTATATAAAAATATATAAATAAATTGAAGAATCAAATATATATTCCAACTGGATATGCTTTAATTACCACCTGATTAATTATAAATTAAGATCACATGAAAATAAGTGCACCCCGAATCAAGTTGGATTATCATATCATATATATAATACTATTTTTGGACATAAACAAACACGTGCTAATTAATCAGGTGAAGAGATTGATTAATAAACCTAACCTACCTCATCTCGCTTTGATATATAGATGCTTCTTTTTATAGGATTTTTTTTTTGTATGCACCAGTGGTACACATAAGTCCTATGGGCTTTCGGCTAATTCAATTTGAGTCCCGTCAGCCTAATAAGGGATAAAACTCTTACAGTACGAATTTTTTCATTCATAAAAATTAAAACCGAACATTAAATCATTTGAACCAGCTTAGGTTGATTTTTTGTTTTTTTTCCCATAGGATTTTGAGTATCCAAAAAGAAGCATTGAACTGAGATTCGGATTCTGTCCTGTTTGGGACTGGTAGCTACAGCCATATTTTAGCTTTATACCGGTTACTAATCTTGAATCGCACTAAAAGGAAAAATATAACTGACTTGGAATTGGCCTAGTGATTATATCACTGCACTCTCAAATGGGTAATACTATGATCAAATTCCAAGTAGGGAGGGTCGACGGGAATTTTCTCAAGATTTCGGCCTAATCATAAATTAGTCTCGAAATACATTTCGGTTGGCCCGAGAATGCTGTGTTGCAAGCCAAAAAAAAAACATATATACAGTTATTGATGGGCTTAGTCGGATCCGATTAGTCACTCGACCAGCTGTGGGTGGGTCGGCCCATTAAATTTCTCACGGCCCATTTATTACTGGAGAAGTGGACGTGACATGAAAAACCCGCTGGCTGCCTGCGATATGCTATAGAGTTTCTTTATTATTATTATTTATTTTTACATATTTGATTTTTCCTTTTTTATTTAAATTTTTCCATATAAATTTTCCAAAGGATGATTTATCTTTGCCGCTTTTTTCCCTTATTTTCCTGATTATTATTATTGTGATTTTTTTTTTCTGGTCATTATTAATAGGGGCATCGAATGAGTGAAGACGGTGTCTGCTCATGACCCAGCCCTGGGCCAAAGATGTCGATTCTTCCTAATGAACACGTGACGCGACGTGGCTGTTATACCCTTCGACCCCATATAAATTGATTTTATTAGAGAGGAGAGAGCCAAGTAAGAAAAGAAGGTGAGTTAATTTAAGGACTTTATTGTAACGTGTGATCCGAAACAGGAAGGTGGTGACATTAACACAAGGTGACGGCCCAGCGTTCGAAAATGGGCCCGACAAGAGGGACATATCAGTGACTGTAATGGAGCCGGAGGGGTGGGTAGTGCTGCCGCTACCAGAGGTCTGGCCCTCGCTTGCTGAGATCTAAAATTCAGAATTTCGAACTCCTCGCAAAATTTATGGATTTTTTTATTCGTAATTTTTTTGGGCAGTTTTTTCAAATGCTGGGGATTCGTGGCGTGCAGTACTTGTGTGAAATAAAATTATATCAAATTAGCAAATCCTTAAACATGACGAGTGAGCATGAATATGGATGATGTCTTGTAGAAGCTGCTGGATGAATCGAAGTCCAATTTTCACCAACTTAATTAAAGCTGTCTGTTCATGTTACTCGTCTCATCAAATTAATTGATCATATTATCCGACAGGAAAAAATCTCCATCACAAAAATCGGAGTGCCCGACGATGGGGGGCCATCATCACGTGCCACATGATCTGTGTTTGACTTAAACATCCAGCCAGTACTTGGGCACGTCCCAACTAATTAAATTACCAACACGTGTCCCAATGAATTTGAAGGTTCCGGTGTGTTTTTTTTTTCTTTTTTAAAATAACTTTCGGAGATGGGCCCACTGCCTGATAGCAAGCTTGATTAATTGGGCCAGCATTAATTGGGGGGAAGGGACGAGGCTTCTTCCCAGTGAAAAGTTTTAATGCTTACATCCATGGCTGAGCTGTGTATTATCTCGGGCAATGGAGGATGAAGAGATGATTTGGACCACATTCCTTCCTCGGTATCCACAATTGGGTATTCTCGATTTAGTTCTAGATCAAGTCGGATTTATTAAGAGATAAAATTCTTTAAATTATAAAATTTTAACTCGTGTCAATTAGATCTGCACTTAAGATACCGTGTTATTGAATTATTGACTAGAAATTTCTTAAGAAAAAGTCGCAACTTGATTTGATCTCCACTCCACGTGAATTAATCTTCTCTGTGTGTGTGTGTATATATAGAAAATTATTCAAAATCTTTAATTATACGATGATAATTACCGAAAATCAAAGACGATGGCATTCAGAAAATGATTAACTTGCAGATAAATTCTCGAATCAAAGTCCTTATATGGCAATCATTCATGGATTATTTGTCTTTCAATATAAAATCTTTGAACATACGAAAATCCATCAAATAATCTGTCCGGGACTCATTCTCAATCCTTCTCTTTCTTCGATGGCACCCGGCCGTCGGTCCCGGCCAGCATCGCGTACTTGTCCTTCCTCGTTAGGCTGGTGCACTCGAACCCCAGCGTCCCCGCCAGCACCTTCTGGATATAGTTGGCGACCTCTATCGGAGACTTGCCCCCGCCAAGGCAAGTGAGCTCCGGCGGCAGCTGATTCAGGAACGTGATCTCATAGGTCGGCATTGGGTTCATGAACACGAAGTACGGGTCGAGCAGCTTGTGGCCTCTGACGCTTGTGCCGTAGAACACCGTCTGCCTCGTGTTGATGGCCACAGGCACAATCCGATCCGTGAGCTCGGCGAACAGGGCGCTGAACCGTAGAAGGAATGGCTCACGGCAAGTGGTCCCCTCAGGGCATATCACGAGGTCGCCCTCCTCGAGAAGGCGCTTGATGTTCTCAGCGTCCTTCTCGCGCTCCCTGGACAGGGCCACGGCCTTGATCGGGGATATGATCTCGGTGAACTTGCTGATGCTGTAAGTGACGCAGCTAATCTTCCGGCCTAGGGCAACTGCCGTGACGACCGGGTCAAGGACCGTGCGGTGGTTGCAGACGAAGAGGACACCGGGATGGCCCTTCTTCGGTGGCGGTGGCGGGGTGCCCTTGACCACCACTTTGATTCCCAGGAGCTTGTAGTTGTAGTAGGCAAGGCGTTCGGGTAAGGGAATGTTGAGGTAAACCCTAAGGATGGAGAGGATGATTCCAATGGGGAGCCATAGGAAGGTGAGGAGAGCCACCAGAGGGGTTGGCCTCTGGACCAGACGGCCTTCATGGAAGATGACGGTGCTCAGGAGCTTGTTCCTCGATAGCGGCTCGCACTTTGTTCGTGGCACCTTGTACGCTTCCTGCAAATTTGAAAACACAATTAATATTAATTAATTAATTAATTAATTTGATAATTATATGAATAATTAAATTTGGAATTTGATTGATGAGGTAATAATGTTTTGCAAGTTTGGTTGATCTCTTGCTTCCGGAGACTAAACAAGGACGGGTTACGTACAAATTTTCGTGATAAGATTATGCGATTATCAACTCACCACATCATCAAAAATCATAAATGAATAGCCAAATTGTTGGTTGGAAGTAACAAGACATTGCATGAAAAAAGTAATGTCTTTTTTCTCTTTTCTAAGAGCATGTAGATATTGAGGTCCCCGTGGAGGTCACGAAACGTATGTGTCCTTTTGTTTTTGTCTTTTTCTAATTGCGAAAAATCATATGAATGAGAAGGTTCCCTGATCATTGCATGCAAATATCGATCTTGAACACGTACAGGGTGTGATAAGTAGCTCATCAAAATTAATCAAAACATAGTAATTGGAACCAATTAAATGCAAAAAATGTGAGTACGTATACGGATCGAGTTGAGCATAGACATCCTTTGACAACTGTTAAGAAATGTCATATTACATGGAGCTGACAAGTAATAAATATATTGTTCAGCCAAAAAAAAAGGGGTAAGTGATAAATAGGAGTAGCACTTAAATATGATATGTCAAGCGTCCAAATAAATTGGATGTCCTGTCCTGTGTCGAGTAGTCCTGGACAAAGACAAAAAAAAAATGTCCAATCTCTTTTCTGGTCTTGCTCAAGGATATTAAAAAGAAGCACGACAGAGAATCCACTGGCAATTGACGAATAACTGGAAATTTCAGGCTGTCAGACCAGTCGCAGTACATCCATAATTTATTTTTTTATTTATTTGCTCGTGCTCGAAAAACCTCCCAAGAAAATGCTGAGGAAAACAAAAAATGTAACAAGGACAGTGCCATAAACATTCAGCAACAACTTGTGATAATAACTTTCGATAAATAGAAAATTGTTGTTGAGAGTTCTTAAATTGGCCCACGAAAGTGGATGGAGTTAATAGGTAAATTAAAAAAAAATTGGTTTAATGGTTTTTTTTTAATACAATAGTGACGTTTTATATGGGAGATTAAAGGATTATGCTTCGATTTTTCTTGGTCAAATTTTATACCCGATTATTCTCTTTTTTTTTTTTGTTTCCTATGATTTTCAAACCCATAAATCCACTTGTAATCTGAAAAATCAAAATCAAAAGCTTGGTAGAAAGATAATGGAAGAGAAATCGACATTAAAAAACCTTAATAATTGTATTACGTACTTCTAATGTCTGCGGCACTAATATTGTAAATGTTCAAATAAAAGTGCGGTTCCTCAGTTACTGTTATGAACTGTGATACATAGATTATACGTATCGATAATGTATATCATCGGCTGTAAGAATTAACATGCTAATGGAACGAACGAACGAAACATATATATAGAGCGATAACTTTAGGGATGATATGCACGATTTACCTTGCAAATGGACATGAATTCGTGGTCGCTCTCGCTGTCTCCTAGACCCACATCAGGGGTGTTCATGCCGAATTCCTTGACGATGGCTTCTCTCTTGTGCTCCCCGACGAGGATGCCGGGTTTCCTGACGAACCCGGTGGCCCTCCCCGATTTCGAAACCTCCAGTTCAGTCCCGAGCACCTTATCAGCGCCTAAGAATGCCTTGACAAACGGTTCCACCATGACCCTGGGGTTGGCCGTGACTATGTACCTCTTGCCAAAGGAATTGAACACCCTCCATGCCTCCGGGTGGACATCCTCGGCATAGAACTTTGGCAAAACCGACCTCGAAACGATCTCGATGTCCCTCATCTTGAGCCCCGCAAACGAGATGAATATAAGGGTGTTGATCGCCAGTGTCTCCGACACGAACATGTAAGTGAGGTACACGAAGGGGACAGAAACCAGCAAGAGCAATGCCCTTATCAGGCTGCCAGCCTCGAGAGCCATGAGCATGAAGTAGGGGAATGAGCTGCGCGAGACCAGGAGCGTGCCATCCAGGTCGGCTGCCACGGTCTGGCTCGACCGCCCGTCGCTGCTGCATTTTGAGACCGGCTTGAAACGGCGGTGATCGGCTCCCATGACCATCTCGGGATGGCTGTATACGATAAATGCAAACCCGTCCGATGCGTGTGCGTATGGGTGTAAAGTATAAATGCGCAGCTGGAGAAGGTCGAGAATGTGGTCGAGAGAGAGAGAGGGGCGTTGGTGAAATTTATTCTCGGGGGCCTGGTGATGATCGGAAGGGATCACCCGCTCTGTATTGCTTTGTCGAAGGACATTGGAGGGATATATAAAGGCAAAATTGTTACTCACACAGATACACTTCCGTCTTTCTTTCATTTAATTAATAAGATTTCACGAATATTGATAAGAATGAAAAATACTTTTATAATCTATGCGCTTTACTCATTTAATATGTTAATCTCCCACTCGATTCTGAATTAATCAGGACTCAATGGATGTTTGAATATTGAGTGATACGCACCGAAAAAATTAGTAAAATAATTGAAAAGGTTAAAGAAGAGGAGTGGGGGGAGTGGTCTTTTTAAGTGGCTGAGAGTGGATACGGGAAGTACCTACAGCTACAGTTTCATTGAATTAGCCAACTTTTTTAGTTTCTCGGCGCCGGCCACTTGCCTCCTTAATTCTCCTCCTCTTCTTTTTCGATTATTATAGCTAATGCTAGCTCATGCCCATGCATTGCTCCTGCCTGCATACTTACTTTCCAGTTCCTTCCTTTAAAAAAAGTTACCCGATCTCGTCGCTCTTACTTATATAGCGTTCACATTACCATGAATGGATGCGACACCCAATGTCATTAGAAAATTACCGCTTACCTTTGCTCCTCTATACAGTTGCAGGCTGCCGAGTTAAATATATGGAAGGTTTCATCGTAATAGTTGTTACGATTATGATCATTATAGTCATACTAATTAGTTGTTATACTTTGAATCAAAGGATAGATACCTCCCAACCCGAATAAAGGGATCTAGGGTAATGGTATCTTCTCGATCAAGATTCGAAAGATTTTAAATTTATTACATGTCCCCTTTTATTTTTATTTTTATTTTCTTTGCATTGGCTTATAAACTTACAATTTTTTTTTTATAACCAGACAAAAATTAGAGAACTCTAAAGTTACCGTATTGAAGTTTAAGATCCATGGATGGAGCAGCGAGGCTGATGAAAAATGGCATGAACGCTTTATAGATACGAGGTGATGCAGATCGAAAAATAATGAGATCAATGCTCAACGAGGATGACAACCTTTTCCTCTTCCTCTTCTCACAGAATAGCCTTTCAATCTCACAGCAATATTAACCAACGTAAAATTTTCCTTGTAAAAATAATGGATTTTTTCGACGATAAGGGAGACTTGTGAGTTTAATATAATGATAGGAAATAGAAAAAAAAAAAAAAAGAGCACATAACTCTCACGGTGAAAATTGAACTCAAAACCTCTTGATTGTTAGTCGAAATCTTATACCACTGCACTAAATATCTAAGACAATCCCGAGCAACTACATAGATGGTCTTCAATGAGTGCAATGAATGTACATGGTCCAACGGAACATGTAGTTTATCTCTAGATATAGATAAAATATGTGAAGTCATATTCCATTTACTTCTATCGCATATTTTGTGGTGAATCTAATGGGAGCGATGAGATTAGCAATTTGTATATTTCACGGTCGGGCCAGCTGCTTGTCGTTGCACGATGGGACGCTGCTAGATTGTATATGACAAAACGATTGATACAACCTCAAAAAAAAAACCTCAGGTTAAGTAATGTCATGCTGATTTGTGGTGAATCAAATCCATAATTAATATTCGTGGCCATTGATTAGAAATTTTGTTGTTACTCATCGTCATGCTGAATTTGCCAAGACCTACTCAAACTTCCAGAAAACATGATCAACTATGAAAAACATGAGAAGCTTATTGTCTACCCTACAGCTGTCTTCATATATTTAGCTCTCTGTGGTAACATTTGACAAGTTGAATTTCATCACCTGATATTCAAAAATTTAATGAATTGTGATTAATTTACGTTAAAACTAGACTGACACACTAGAGAGTCTTCCAATTAATCATGAATTAATTTTCACCGTACATAAAACTCAAGCCCTATAGTTTTTCTCCAATTCTTATATGATCAAAATCCGGAGAGAGTCTTGTATGTAAGGGGAATATCACGTGTCATTTTTTACGTGGTATCACAAATTAATAAAGTCAATTTATTTCTATGATTTTTTTCATGACTAAACTCATACTAAGTATGGGCATTAGGTGACTTGTTAACATAACAATTTCTTCCGATTACGTCGAGAATACATATGCTGATGTCACATTCGAGAGGTTTTTCACATGTACATGTATTGATTGGTCCTGCCTGTGAAGCTCGAACATGTATTAATCGAGCAAAAATCATCCTAAGGAGTTAAAATTAAAATTACTATGAAACCGACTGGGCATCGCGGTAATTAGGTGACTGTTAAATTCGTTCTCGTACTTGCTAAGTTTAACCTAACTGATATCTTCAGTCAATGAACGAGAAATCTCCCCTTCATTCAATAACCCCATACTCGAAGCCTTCCATCAGAGCCATAGATTACTAGTGATGCCAGTTGAAAATTGACCTAATGAATGCCGTCTTATGAGATGGGAGAAATTTTCTAGTCCCCGTGCCCCTGCATCTTAATTGGTTATTTTTAACGGTAATCGGATTTTTTAAAAAAAAAAACTAACAATTACTCTTAATATTCGTGGAAATGATCGATGAATGTTAATTTCTCGACTCTTTGACCCGATACATTAAGTATAATGTATCATGTATATAAGACAAGTTCTCGGGTCTAATTAAACTAACTGTGTATGAGGGAGATACTCCCGAAGATCAATTGACCGATCGATCGATTGAGAGACGGCCGCATAATAAATTAATTAGATCTGCTTTCTTTCTAACCGGTATAAGTTTCCAACGGGTAGATATCAACATCTAACCAAACCTTTTGTGCTGGTTTATGTCGAAAAGAAATGTTTAACTTGAGGAGCAATTTAAAGCCACAGAAAACATGGGGATGAGGGAATTCCACCGTCTCCACGTCAAGTGTTTAGAAAAAAAAAATATTTAGGGTATTTCTCCATTGATTTTTTTTTTCCTGTTCAAGTTCTTATTATAATCTCTTTGTTTTGTCTCTTCCCCTCATCTGTGATCCCTCTGCCCATTTTTTCTTCATTAAATTACAGAAAGTTAAAAAGACGAACACCCATCATCTGAAGTGATTCAATACTGATTTTCGTTAAATAAAATGTTGAGTTTTGATCTCTTGTTACAAATTGGAACTATCCAATTCGAAAGTCTAAATTGATATATGATAGCACCCAAATTCCATATATTCCTAGAACTTTCCTTATGTGTTTCTTCCGTGGAATATGTCTTTTATTTCAAAAATCTCCTCTCATCTGTAACACGGATGCCATGGTCAAACAAGATGAGAATTCTTACACGCTAGCAGGCATATGGAACTCAGGACACACGTGAAGTGATAGATGACATGAAAGCTAAATGGATGCAAGACTGCGTGTTGAGTCCTATACCATGTTGAATATTACCCCTTGAGTTTATAAGAATTCGGTCCATATTTATTAGAAATCTAAATTTATAGATAGTGATACTTAGATCGTATTTTATTTATATTTGTGAGTTTATATTTGTAAATGTAGAATAATAACTATAACCGGGAGAGATTGACGATATAATTCAAAGTTAAATTAATCAGATCTATTTAATTTAGGAATATCAACTATTCCACACCTAAAAAATTTAACAGACTACGCACCATCGGGACCCAAACATGTATTGTCTTTTCTGCGTGCGCATGTAGTGCGTACAAATTTTGATTTTATCGAGTATCGACAACTACAGTGCATGTTATGTTTTTCCATTTTTTTTCCCTGATCTGTAATGGCTCTCACTTTTGTTCGATCCAACTCTTGTTGGGCTCGGATTAAAGAGAGTTCCTTGTGACTAACCAAGGAGTGTTACGTCAAGTTGTTAGTAGTTATGGATCAGTTCTGTAGACAATATTTTTCATTATACGTGACGTTTCATTTTCACTTTGATATTTCGAAAATATTCTATTCCGAAAAATGTGAGAGCGAGCTCCTGACTGGGAGAGTCATATGCAAGAGATAATGGGGACGAGATTCTGGTCTCGTACCATAAATTCATATTTGTTTTTCTGGAAGTAATTAGACAGCATCTGTATCTATCCAATATTTCAATTTCTTCTCTAATGAAATTCTCTCTGTCTTGCCTCCTATAACTTAATCATTGATCTCTTTCTTCTTCTTCGATTCTTAGATATGTGCGTGCGTATATCCTTTGTCGGGTTGGAAACATAAACATGTTGATATTCTCTCTGAAAGAAGCTATGGAGAAAACCTATGATCAAAGATCATGGAAAGAGATATTATGCAAATTTTCCTTTTCGTTTTTCGGGGAAGATAGGGGGCTGGAGACCCGAAATGCATTAAAAGCTGATACGAATTTTGGAGGCGATGTATTGGTGTGCTGCCGTTTTAGGTTGGAAGGTCACATTCCTGACATCAATGCCAATGCTGTAATTTGTTGTCTTGTCTTCCCGCCTAAGCAAAATACTGTATCTTCATATAAAATCATATTATTACGCATTACCTAATATCTTAAATTTTTAAATTAAACATGTACTTATTTATATATGCTTATAATCTCAGTAGAAACTTTCACTGAAATCTAACAACTTTTTATTTTTTTTTCTTTTTCCATGTACACCTCCTCATGTTCAAACATTTATTGGTACGTGATTAATTCGCCTTAGGAAGCTGGTTTTGGTTGCTAAGCAAGCCTGGTTCTCCTGGCACTACGGTAGGATGTGGATTGATCATGACGAGAATGGACTTCTCCGTAATGGTTTGGTGGGGGTCTTCATAGAAAACAAGGCGTCCCCCAACGAGTGGCAGATTTGGACGGAGTCTCGCTCATAGAGGAAGAGTACGCGCGCTAGCACGCTATGGCTTACGAAGTTGATCAGAATGCCCTTCGGGCAACCAACCAAACCTGCCACGTAAAATTCTGATCAACAACTTGGTATCTTATAAATGGAGAAAATTCATGTTAAAATTTTATCCTTTTAATGGGCTGACTCGGGTGATACCCGGATTGTTCGTGGCCCATTACTGTACTTCTGTACAAAAACTTATGGTTGGCGTTAGGATGCCTCATTGGGCCTCGCATGGCTGTTGGATCGACATTTAAACGTGGTTTCTCATGGGCTTTGGGCCAAAGAGGGGCTTTGGGCTATACAGAGCCTAGCCCATCACATAGATAATTTCTAGCTATTTCTCTTACATTTATTTTTTTAAAATTATTCCCTTAATATCTAAGGAACCGAAAATGTCATATGATATCAGTGACTGATTGAACTCCACAACGTCATTTTATCCACAAAGAATATTTCTACGATTGTTTGTCTGTCACTAAATGAGCTCCACGTGGCATCAACTTATTTTTTAAAAGAAAAGACTCTACGTAGCATAATCCAATAAAGAGTGGAAAATTCGTGAAATGTTGTCGGAGCGAGAATTCATTTCTCCAGCCGACAATATATGGTGAGACGTCTAATCTCTTCGCACAAAATTGTCTATGAGACTTACACATGCATTCTAAAAATTAGATTACATTTGATGGTCACAATATAACATTTACTCCACTCTAATTAGACATGTATTGATCGACCTACTATGAGATTATATAAAAACTTTAAAAAATTTGCATTTTCCATTTTATTTGAAGCCAAGTCATAGTAAATTCTTCGGGTAAAAATTCGATAAAAGGTGATTGTCGTGTGAATAGCTGTCAGTTTTGATTGTATTTTTCAGTGGACTGAAAAATATACATTTGTAAAGACAAATTACGTGTAAAAAAACATGCTGTCTAAAATGCAAATCAAATCGGTTTGATACTGAAGGAAGGGGTATCTTCTACTTTATGCTGCTGTCTCGTTCCAACCCAGCATTGAGATAGCTGACATTGTTAATAGATCTTAACCACATAGTTCCAAAAGCAAAGTAGAAAGGGGAGCGGTGGAGGAATCTTTTGCAGCCCAGCTAAGGTTGAGAGTGAGAGCCAAGATTCGCTGATTCTAATGTGATCGAAGTGGGAATCTGAATTCCTCCCCCATCCCTTTTTCCTTTGCCTGTCTTTTCGGTTCCCCAAATCTTCAATCGGAGTTTCGTAGGGCTTTGTGGGTGTCTGCCACAATGAATCCCTTGACAATCAATGCATTCATGCAGTCGTTGCAAAGAGGTCAAAAAGGATGAGAGCACTTGGGAGGATTTGTATTCCCTCTCTGTGGGCAAAGGTGTTCTTTTTGCCACTATGTTGCTTGGAATGGGTAAGTGTATGGTTCAACCTCCAGCCACTCAAATGTATTTGAATATGAAAATACGTAGGGAGAAGAATAATATATGGAAGCATGTCATATGTATGTTCTGAAGAGGTCGAGCCACCGTGATGGGCGTAGACTTCAAGTTCCAGTATGAAACAGTTGTTTACTTTAAACGCAGTTCACACGGTTTTATCCTTGAAAAGATGTTTCTTGAGAGAAAATAATGCTATCAGGAAGCCAATCAGATCTACAAATTCCTCCGGTTTGAGCATCCTCGGAGGGGGAGGGATCCCTGGCATGGAATGTTTCATTGGGAATCTGGGGCTATTACTGAACGGGAAAGGAATCTAGATTAGGGGCAAATCGAAATAGAATAGTAGGAGTTGGCCACTGCTCATATGGGAATACGAGCAAGTTGCTAAAGCTAACTTTTTTCGTATCTAATATAGGATTTCACATTCATACATGATATGATCTGATAAGTAAAAACTCCTTAAAGACCTTCGATTTCGGAGATTATAGCAGAAGAACTCCAAAAAATTTAATTCGCATGGTTATTTCATGTTCCAAGTGAAAAGTTGGTGGAGTTAGCAACACTATCAGCCCAAGACTAAGAGATATTGCATTCAATTCTTTTAGGTGAAATTTCAAATACTTTTTCATTTTACTTTCCTCGTATTCCTGGCTTACTCCTTGTAATCGAAAAGGAAAAGTTGTGGCCAGCTTTAGACTAGACCATGTCTCACTTTTTCCCGGAATTCCCTCTTGTGCTTGCCGGACCAGCTGGGTCTTAAAATTGAATTTATGGGCTTATTGGAGGCCCACTTAAATGAATGTTGGCTCATCATGCTTCGTTACTCCAAATTAAGAGTTGATGGATGGATGACTGATTTGCATGTTTCAACGTCTCTGGCTAGAACTATCAATCATCGATAAGAAGCAACTCTGTGAATCAAAGATTCTGTTACTAGTAAGACAATTTATGTATAAAAACGGCTTGTCAGTAGCATTAGAGTGCGGTATTGAAATGTCTCGTGCAAAAGGTCATCCATGGCAGCTTAAAAATGAGGGAAACATGTTCGTGCCAAGAGAATAAATCATAAACTACAACATTTATCTGATAAGGTTTATCTTTTAGGGTTACGCTACACTAACACCGTCAGTGTGACAGGCTGTCCGAATGTTCATAGAAGAGAGGTCGACTAGTCTCTGATGATCGAGATGGAGTAGGAGATGGTGGGGTCGAGGAAACTTGGGTGTGTTTGTGTGTGTGTGTGTGTGTGATATGGAGCCAGAGAAGGGGAAGGGACGAGAGAAGAGGAGGATAGAGGAGGAGGAGGAGGAAGTGGCCGGGAGCAATTTGAACAGCTGTCTGTGTCCGAGGAAAGGAAGCCTTGGACCCCTCTCGGATGTCTGTCTTTGACACCTCCACATTGGTTACACGCACAATATTTAGTGTAATGTCATCATTCTCGATCTAAGATTAATGGGTTTTGATTCAATTTTTGTCGATCGCGCTTTCCGTAGTCCTTTATTTCTTTTTTTTCCTCTCCTGTTCCTTTTAAGATCACCGATCTAATATGTAATCTGGAAAAAAAAATTGGTGTTGAAATTTATTGGTCATATATCGTGTGGTGTATATGGTATGATCAGTTAGTCATATCTTATATATCATATTTATTGCCAGCTTGACCTGTTGATTGTATCTCTCAAATTTTCCCTCTGCATTAACAATGGTCTATTAATCTCACATCGATATCATACAGTATCATCCACCGCATGAGTTAGTACTACAAATACACAGTTAAATCGCAGCTCCTCTTCTCTGAATATTCGTAGGAAGAAATTTGATGGATCGACTTTTGCATGATTTCACCGATCGATCTGAACTGGGGCGGGGAAAAGAGAGAGGGCGAGAGAGATTGATGAGCCACCTATACCAGGTTGTGAGGATATAGCAAGGAGCATTAACTACAAAATGGCACTTATCTTTCGCATCTCTTTGTGGATCCTACAAGATAGATTTGATGCTTCCTTGCATAACATTGTGGAACCCTCATTGGCTTTTTCAACTCTTTCCTCTCTCTTTATCCATGCCATCCAACTCATTCATAGAACAGTAATATCGTCTATTAGACAGAGTAACCAACTGAATAATGTCTAAATTAAGCCTATCCGTGCCAAATTGTATATGAACATCAATAAGTGACATGAATCTATGTGTGCAAAGGGTGGACGGGTCTTCATCCATCCAATAAATAGAACTCAAAAAACCCTAATCCATGGAAAATGGATACCATGGCATGCAAATGAATTCAAGGCCTCTGATAGCCACAAGACTCCCAACACCTACACCTTTAAAAGCGCCCCCTTCATAAATTCCTCCGAGTGATAGACAACTGGAGATTCGTAATCGATGTATTGATGATATATACGACTGATTGATTGATGGGAACTGAAAATCATTGGGGCATATTTTTCTCCCTTTTTCCTTATGAAAAATTGATATCTAAAATTGGTTAATTTAAGTCTTATTTATTACTGAAAAAATATCATGCCGGTTACAGTAATATCATATATGGTATGGGTAAATTATTGACAAAGCCATTAACCGGACTTAGGGGAGACTGACACAATATATACGTTAATGGATACTATGTATTTTCATAAAACTCGTTCTATGTGGGCTACACGACATTTCATTTTTTTGCTCGACCGATGAGGAGTATCTGTCCCTACGAATGCAAGCAAAAGTCAAGCTGCTAGGAGTACTATATCGTCAGGATGCTTTTTCATTTTGGTTACTAATCCTTTAAACAATTTAATTCAATAATTCATAATTAATGATTTAGAATAATAAAAAAATCTGATAACTTATAATTTTCTTCACCTGCTTAACTCTTCAGAGACTGTAATATAAAATGTTTAATATGAATACTATTATTGTTATTATTATGATCAGCGGACAGTGATTTGCATTTATTTATGCGCGCAGCTTGACAGGTAAGGGACAGAGACTCCATTGTTGCAGAAATGCAATTCTCTGCAAGCGAAATTGATGAGCATATTTTATAAATGTCTTAAATTACTGTTTGGGCTGTGGTGTGGTGTGGAGGAGGAATATTTCTGACCGAGCAATCATCATCGTGCGTGTAGGGACAGTAGACAGCATTTAATTGGCCAACAAGTTCTAGCTCAACTATTAAGTGCTGCAACTTTGACGTACTGGAACTTTTTTAGTATGGCACCATAATCCCCCGTTTTCGTACATAGTCGATGGGGATTCAGTCCATACGGATAAAGGATCCCATTTTCTTTATCTCGAGCCATTAAAGGCTTATATATGCTCGGAGATATTCAGAGCGATGTTTTTAAGAATTTGCAGTAAACCTAATTTAGACGTGCCATGTTCTAAATCGAATTAAAGGATAAATAACTAATATTCATGTATAAAGGGCTATGATATTTCGACTGACTTTACAACTAACTCTAAATGCTCAACGGACTCTGATTAATATATTTTGGAGAAGGGTTGACCTATTAATTAGAAGTAAACATGTCTCGGCTGTAGATTTCCTCTAATTTCATGATTCGCATATGAGATTTTATTTAATAGAAATAGGTGTTGAACTCCTTCAATTAATCCATGCATGCACTATAAAAATACTCAAGCCATAAGAACATGATGCGTGTATGCTTATGTATATTACATAATATATTACATGTGTTTGAAGATACTTGCTGAAAGCCATGAGAACAAAAGTCACATGCTCATGCATCCATAAAGCCAAGCATCCCACTCCACCTCCTATGATTCAAACGCTTCTCCATCTCTCTCTAAACATACCTACATATATATATATATATATATAGACAGACACACACACACTATTTTAACTTTACTTAACTTGATAAATTAATCTGATAGTGCCTTCTGCAACTTGTCCATATTAACTTTTCACTCTTAAAATAGGAAAGAAAAAGGGAGAAAAAGAGAAACCCTCATGATGTATGAGAGATCACGCTGATCAGGCTCTTTGACCGTGCTAGTGGCTGCTGGTTATTATAGAGTAAAGAAACGATCAACTGCTCTGCCATAATTTTTGTTTCCCTTGGCTGCTGATGACGTTTAACTACTGAAAGTATAATAGGAAAAAGAAAATAAACATGTGCAAAAAATTTTACTGACAATAATAATCAGATTTAAAATCTCATAATTTCAAATTTGGAGTGATATCACTACACTAAAATCTTATTTGCCTCATCTCAATAATAATTTGATGAATTGATTGTCACCCAGAAGTCAGTGAGAGACTAAATCATTACAACTGCAAGCCAATTACCCAACAATTTAATTGCATTTCGTACTTGATTTAAACCCTCTTCCTTTTGTTCTCGTGCGTCTCTTTGCGTGCCCTGTTTCTTCCTCTAACTTGTTCCTGCGAAAGTTTAATTATTGCCAGAGGGAACAGTGTGTAGAAATGTGTCTACTGGACACGAAACAAGGGACTGCTCAGTGTGTTGTTTCCTTCAATGCCCCCTTTGTCTGTCGGGTTTGATTCTTTACCAGACACATTATCTCCGTATATAGTTGTTTATGGCGTGTTAGATCTAATTTGCAATAAATCATAAGTAAAAGGAGACTCATAGATGAATTTAGATTAATATGAATGAGAAAAAAAAACACAAAAATGCATATATAAATTTCTCTAATGATAATTGAATTCTGCTCCCTTTGATTTCAAGTTCGAGAATATCGTCGTTACATAAAACTTTTTTTATTAAATTGAAATTAGCTTATTTTGCAGGTAATGAATAATCATTTTTGATGTGATTCTACCCAATGTAGATCCTCCCAGATAGTATAGGAAGAAATGGAAGATGGAGGTTAATGAAATCATCATGATCTCATTTCACACTATCAATCAGTGTTCGAACTGCCATGCACTAAGGTTAAAGGCAAAGATAACATAATTTCTCAGTCTGATGGATCAAGGGGACTCGTGATTTGACTACCAAATAATGTTGATGATGTTTGACGAGTTGGTGTGGATGCTTATTACTTTGGGTGTGCTGTTGAAGCTCGGTCGGTTTCTATTTTCGTTTTCTTTAAGAAAAAATAAATAAATTCAATCATATACTTTCTCATTAAATTAACTTTCCTAACTCGGAAAAATTAAGTTTCATAAACGGCCTTTAAATCCTGGTCTGTCCTAGGAAGACTTACAGCAGCAAGATTCTCGTAGAATTCGGCAGGAGCAAAATCTTACAACGAGAGGGGAACAAATTATTATCTTGAAGTGCAAAAAGAACTCCTGGGAATGTGATATATATATTATATAACATATTTTATGTAAAAATTGTTGTCACGAGCTGAAAGGTCAGAGTAATCGTAAGAAACGGGTAAGCCATCGAACTTGGGGACAGGTCCAAGTATTATAATTAATTATATATTATTGTAGCTTGATCTGAAATGAAGTCAAAGTGTAACATTTGCTTCGAAATGGTGAAGCTTAGAACAGGCTCTGTCGGTGGAACCTCGCCTTGGGGGTCCCAAACTGGCCACACGATCGACGCCGCAGCCGCCGTGCACGGCTTAGAGTGGTGGCGAGGCAGTCGCCTGGGTTAGAAATAACTATTCCTTGAGAACAACGAATTCAGATAGCATGCATAATTTGGGCAATTAACCGAATGCAAACCCACAAAATAATATTTTTAAAGAAGTATTTTTATTTACATAATAATTTAAAGTTGAAAAATTATGATTTAATTAGTGCAATTATACTACTCTCAAGTAGGTCCGATTTTTACGTCCAGTAGCAGTTGGTCTTATAGTTATTCACCTTTTTGTTCTCCCGTCCTCACGAATCTCCTTTTAACTCCAAAAAATTTGCATCGAATTCATTAGTTAAACAAATGGTGGTTAGAGTTTAATTACAATAATTAGAGTTCTGGGTGATTGATCAACCGATTGCCGGTAAAACTGTCTAATAAGCCAACACATGTACATGAATCAAATGCATCCCCATGTCTATTTTGTATTTATTATACTTAGAGTCCCCGCAATGTCATAGTTCATATTGGAATACGTCTTATAATTAATGATTCGAAATTACGTTTTTATAGGGACCAGCATACTGTCTGGCCAAATATATAGAATTCATCAATTGGACTAGTGATGCTTCCGCCACGTTTCGCATCCGTCTGATCTCCACACAACACGATCAAATGCATCATAGCCGTTCGGTTGTATCTATGCACACCTTAGCTGTCATTGAAGAAAATCTCGAGGTGGAGAAGAATAGAAAGAAAGAATATCAAAAAATGAGATTTGATACAGTGATATCGTTATCCATATGAGATTAAAATTAAATGATATGATTTTAGGCGAACTGATTACCTTTGAGAAAGCTTCATACTATCTTCTTCCTTCCTTTATACCACACTATCGTCGTCAACTGGTAATCACTTCTGGTAACATTTGACGGAACCATTTCTAGGGTTTTGGGCAAGTTTGCAGTTCATCTTTTTCCGCCCACTTTCCAACTTTGCCACCATTTCAATCTCTATTTCTCCCTTAATCATCATCTTCTCTGTACGTAGACAAAAATAATAAGTTCGATTTCGAATGTGGATCATGATTCCTGTAGTTATCTATACCTTATCCATGGCGACCAGTCCTGACCAAAGAACAAATCGTCATGCTGATGCATGAAGTATATGTAGTTGCACATATGAAGAATATATATATATATATATATATATATATGATTAATTTCTTGGCGAGGAGAAGTGGAGAGGTATGATTAATTTCTTTGTGGAATGCTTAGATGGGGCCTTTTACTTCACATGGGGTTGCTGCAGTTGAGCATTTACTATAACTATATGGGGACCCCAATATTACATCGCACCCATTGGGTTTGGTTAACTTTACGCCAAATGTAAATGATAAGAGGACGAGTACGTACGAGCTGTGGGTTTGGTCGTCTCGGCATAGCTATCAATACCTCTTCAACGTTTCCAGCGGTTGTCGGCTGGCATCTTACGGATAGAACTTTCGGTCCTTGATCATCCGGGCAAGTTAAATCGGATGTGACAATTCAATTCGACTCTCCGAAACTTAAATCAGTAACGAGTATGGAGAATAATAATGTAGTGAAGCACAATAGCCAAGTATAGGATTTTCGGAGGTTATCGAAAGTTTCATACTAACTTTTATATATATATATATATATATAAAGAGAAAGAAAGAAATAATAGAGGGTAATCGATTAATAAGAATATGTCATATGGTACGTAAATCACTATGAGAAACAAATTTTCTCCAATATACCTAATTATAAGTGTAAGGACTATTTCATCCTCACAATTATTTCATCATCAGTAATTAATAAGAATTTTGTTATGTCCTCCTAGCTAGTAATTAATAGTACTAGTTGGAGACGTGGAAATTTGTTAGTTACAGTGGTGTTATTCTTAATTCGTGATTAAAATATATGAAGAAATTAATTCTTGTAAATGAAATTTTTTGTATTTCTTTATTTTTCTCCATCCTACTTTAGGACGACCATATATCCGTTCTATAACAAAAAAAAAATTCGAGATCAAAACTAAATCCTATTTTATTCTAGCAACATGGGATCCATGCACACGACAGAGCTGCTAGGGATTTTCATAAGACTATTCTTAAATTTCCTTTCGAGATTAATGTTATGTACAACTCAAAATATAATTCAAGTTTATGGCGCACAAAAAAAAAATCAGCACATGTACGTACGCACCAAAAATTGATTGACCAACTAATATATTTTAGTTTAGTTGTCGATATTGGAATTATTATATACATGCATGGCTAGAAGCTGCATTGATGTATTGCTCGGAAATTGGAAGTGTAATTGCCAGAACAGGCAGCTGCGAATAATTATGATGATGCCAATGTAGTCAGCGTTGATGATAACCAGCTGTTCATTAATAATGCCACATAACAACAGTCATCTTAGGAAGCATATTAGTTTGTCCTTCTTTTTCTTTTTTTGTATATATTACATACAGACTAAAAATTTAATTAATTATAACTAATCAAATTCGAGTCAGTTCGGTCAATTCATTGATAAAATTTCTCTCAAAATGAATTTTTTTTAGTTTACAGAATTCAAATATAAAATTTTATTTAAAGACAGAAGGTAATAAATCATTTCAATATGGTACACGTTAATACGTAGTTTATAGTTTATTTATCAGTCTAAAGCGTGTACAACATAACTCTAAGTCCATGGAATTTTTACGAATTATATCAAAGCAAGATTGGAAAAGAAAAATATTAGGCTTTCTTTGTCGGTAAACCCTGTACGAAAGAGAAAGTCCGCAGTTTGATTAGTTGTCTATCCTCGTTTGAGCACCGAAAAGGCACAGATGCACCGGGTTTTCAAATGAGAATTGGGATTGATAGTGACAATCTCGTGTCAGATAAATTAAAAAAATATGGATAAGACTCGATACCACTATCTATCGATTTAAACTTTTGAGTTAAATAATAAATCAAAAGAAAATTTTGAAGCTCAGACAATAATATATATACATTTTTTAATTTGTACATAGATTATGTATTTGAATAGGATTGATACAATTTGTCCCTTAGAGTTGGGACCCAAGACATGACTGTTTGGAACAGATAATAATTTGAGGGGGCCCTAGCTTATAAAGAAGAAGAAGCATCGGTATCTTATATATATATATATATATATATATATATACATGTGTGTATGTGTTACATATACACACATATGCATGCAATATCTAATTTAGAAATCGAGTTTAGGGGATAAAATTTAAGTAATATAAGATAATTTAATAAAATAAATAAAATCTAGAAAGATTATATAATATAATATTTTACGGTTTCTTTTAAATTTAAGAAAATGAATGAATATCCCGTTCCCTTAAATCAGTTCTGTGTGGAAGGTAGTACAGTGTGCGCGCGCGTGTATATATATATATATATATGCATATATCATATGTCAAGAAAGTTGCATGGCATGGCATTTGGCATTGGGTTCCTCTCTTATCCGAAATCTAAGCCCTTTATCTGTCCGGTCATATATCACACTCACCAATTATTGTACCCTAATATTCTTCCCCTATACCTAAAGGAAAAAAGGGGGGAAAGAAACACCCACACACACACACCCCTAAGCCCTTTTTAAGTCTTTGGGATCCAAGACAACAGAGGACATCCTTAATTTTCTCTTAAACCTAGTCCGTTAAAGGGATGCGTAGGTTAGAGATGAGGAATAGATCAACAACACTTTTATAGCATAGAGATCAATTATTCGATTGTCTCGTACCATCAGTTATCACGGATAGCATAATATTCCACGATTATAAACAACCCTCGTTGATTCTTCCTCATCTTGATTTAATATTATTTTAAGACTTTGTTAACTTGTAGATAAATTTTTTTTTCATTTTTACATAACAAGATTTTAAAATGCTGAAAACTGTTGCGAATGTTTAAAATAAAATAAGGTTTCTAACACTTATATATCAGTCAAATATTATATCCCAAATAATAAATATATCTTTTTTCAAATTTTTTATAAACTTTTTAATTTTTCTACCACTTGATTGTTTAATTTTTCTCTATTTTTTAGGTTGATGCTTCTCCTTTTGAATATATATCAGATATATAAAATATTAGAATCAGAATAAATTATAGAAACTGGACCCCTGCCCTACGTGACCTTCCATAACAGGGAAAGGCTAAGTCATCATTGGATGGGAGGGCATCATTAATGCCCTAATCATCTCCATTACTAAAAAGAAAAAGAAATGGAAAATTAAAAGATTCCAACTTGTATGAGAAAAGGAGAAAGGGCAATTTCCGTCTCTAGGAATGCCCCAAAAAAAGATTCCTGAATTTCTCAAAAAAAAAAAGAAGAAGAAGATTCTTCCAAGCTCCAACCCTCGAATGGAGATGGCCTGTGCCCGTTATAATTTTTTTTTTAAAAAAAAGCTAATAAACTTCTTGTGATTTTATTGAAAAAAATAGATATTTCAAAGAATGGCTGAAACTTTCGATGACATTGCACCACTTCTTTATTTTTCTTCCAATATATGTGTGTGTCTATATATATATATATATTCAAAAATCTATTATTTGCCAGATAAAAGTTTGGTGAATTTTCTGAGATTAAGACATCGAAAGATGACCCATATCCGCACCGGTCTTTTTCCCAATTTCCTCCTCTGGGCACAAATATTAATTCCGCCGGTCGATTATGTCCATGAACAAGATAAGGTTACGCGGTGACCATTTCCTCACCTCAACCGTAAGCCTCCTTGATTTCTGACGACATCAACGGCAGTCTATCGGAGGCAACATCTTTATATCAATTTGCACCAAAGATTCTTTGAAATTGAACTGTTGTTACGGGCATGTGTTCCTCGTACAAGCATTTTTAATTATTCAAGGACCGAACCCAAAAAAAAAAAAAGAACATTTTTTATATTCAAGGAGAAGCAATGGAAAAGAAATAAAAGTAGTCAAATATCGACCCACTTCCAAATAAATATGTTCCCGTCACTCTAGACATGCATACATTTTTTTAATATCTAGGGTAAGAAAATACGAGGAACATTACAAAGTGGAGCAAAATGGGGAGGCTGGTGGCCGGGCCATAAGAAAATACAAGGAACATTCCGGATTTTGATAGTAGCTGGGGAATAAGTTGTATAGAACATGAACATATACAAAATCTTTTAACAACGTGATCATTTCGCATGAAATTAATAAATTGTAATGATAATGTACAAAACTAATTTATTTTTTAAAATAATCAGATGCAATCCAACGATGGCGCACTCGCATCATCATTCTATTTTGCTGGCAAGACTCTAGCAATGTGTTCATCTCGCTAATAACATGCAATGCATTGGATTCTAATTTTTATTTTTATATAAATTTTAAGAAGAACAATAGCTAAAAAAATGTTAAAAGACTTCGAACGAGAGGTAAAGATCTACGTTATCTAAATGTTTTTTAAAAGGTATTGTACGTAATATTATAAGTTTCTCTATAACAAAATAAGAACAATGACGAATTCTTAAAGTGAAATCAAATCTGATTATTCATTCTATAAACTCCAAAAAGAAAAGAAAAGAAATGTGGGTTTGACAAAACAAAAAACGGCAGTGAGATTCTCTTCCATTGAAACCAACTCATAACTTTCACTTTATTCTGGTCAAAATGTCTAGTCATTCCCGCACGAAAGCTTGGAAAAAGATGTGGAAACGATGAGCCAGCCAGCCAAAAAGGAAAAGTTTGAAGCTAGTGCGTGTGGATAAATCTCTTGTCTCGAAATTAATGTCCTCTCTCTCTCAGACACACACTCTTATATAAGATTGAAATTTCTTAGCGGTAGAATCCATTACGCTGTGCAAATTTTAATTCCATTGCGTTCCCTGTGTACATTTCTTGTACCGGGATGGATTCACTCTTATTTCAACCTTTTCTCGAGTCATTCCTCGGAATAATACTGAATCTTTAAATCCAATTCTAAGACAATATACGGTGGGTCTCTTTTTGGTTTGCACCACGCAGTATCCCCGGGTCAGCTGAAGCGCACATCGAGACTAATCTGCGGTCGAACTGGAATTCCTCGAAAAATTCTCGTCGACCTTCCTGACTTGAGATTTGAATATAGAATTACCCATTTGCTAGGCCAACATCAAGTTGATTATATGGTGAACATCAAGTTGATTATATGGTGGGCCCTTGCCTGTTATTGCATGACATGATAAAAATGAGTGTAAATCAAAGAAACTAAGGAGTCTGCTGTCCCCCTCTTTATTGTTTCCTTAAAAGAAAGGAAGAAAAAAAGAAAGAAAATTGTATAAGTTGTGATTGTGGAGAGAGTCTTGCTTGTGATGGGTATGTCATGTGACATACTGATGTAATATTACAAATCAATGGGATTCAGATTTTTGAAGATATTCTTAATAAAAATTAAAAAGAAAAAATAATCTTAAAATAGTTTGATTTGATTGATTTATAATATTATATCATCACTACTACATGATCTATCCGTTACATACAAGATTTTCTCGTGGGGACAGGGGAGGAGAAAAGGGCAGAAGTGGAAAGCTGTGTTGGGCCAGGGGAGTGGGCCGAGAAGAATGAGCCGACGATCCCTTTCGAAAGGTGCCGGAGATGGAAACGTGTGAAAACTCTTCCTGCCATCACCCTTCCTCCTCCTCTTCCCTCTTCTTTCTCATCTTTTTGTTCCTTGGCTTCCCCACGGTCTTTATTGGGATTTCTCGTATTAAGTCGGATATTTTGAAGACCTGAAAGCCGATGAACAGCTTGGAAGTCATATTCAAGGGAATTAGAAATGCTCGTCGTAGATTTATTTTCCTCTTTTAAATGAGATTTTAAATTATATCACATTTTTAAAAAAGCCCGTAAATCTTAACGTCGATTTTTTTGGTACAACGGACACTCTTGAAAGTCTTTAATTTTTCTACTCAAAGTAAGAGTTCCAAGTATTTTAATCATTGGACCTTCCTCCATTCTCTTTCCCCCTTTTATTGAAAATTTCATTTTCCATGAAAATTCGTGCCCTTAAATTGCTCTAACATCCACTATATGCGTTGAATCATCCCCAAATTTCTCTCATTCACAAAAGTTTCTACTTTGTGAAAATTTCGAATTTGAAAAGGGGGAATATTAGTATTTCAATTCTATTTTTGTTTTTACTTAAAAGATCTCTAAAAGTAATTCAAATAAAAATATAAAAATATATATTAGAAATTTCTATCGATAAAAAATAGAATTTATGAGTCATTAATTCAAAGGTGAGGTTTTTTTTATTTACATCACACAGTATTCCCGGCCAGTCTTAACACATATTGAGATTAATTTACTGTTGAGTTGGGATCCCTAGAGTCCCTCCTAACGTGAAGATGTATCCTAATATTACCCATTTTGAGATTTAGTGATGAAATAATTCGATCAATCTCGTATTGGTGATCAAAGAGAGGGTTGATATTGCATCAAAGGCCCTTTCGAATTTTAATCCTATTTATTCTTCTTCCTATTAAAGGAAAAGAAAGAGGTTCCAATTGCTAAAGGTGATGACGGAGTTATGAAGGACAGGTCCCACCAATCACTATGGACAACGAATCCTGGCCGTCCACTGAGCAGGCCCCACATTCGTTATAATGAGCCAGCGTGGATGTGGGAAGATTATGACGCGCGTGTTGGTCTTTTGGAGCGTGCGAGGCCGTTGGTTAGCTGGGCTGGGGCCAGCACTGCGGCTCGGCGCTGGCCCGAATTGACCCGATTTCCTCCCTCCGCCGTTCTTTTTTTTTTTTAAAAAAATAATTCTCTTTACCGTAAGCTTTTCATTTCTTAGATTCAAAGAGAGAAAAAAGAAATGGCAAAAGGCATTATTTCGAAGATTCCACGTGAATTTCATGTTACCATGTAGAATGCCCCCTATAGTTATTAATGTCAACTTAATCCATCTTATTCTTCGTCAATTCTTATTTGTATAGTATATACACTGGCTAATCATCAATGGTTTAATGTGGGATTGAGCTATAAACAATGCCCAAACAAGATCTTGGGTATGTCAATGAGCACACCCTTGTAGATCAGTTCTAACGGGTTGTTAACAGATGGTATTGAAGCTACTGGAAATCAATTGAGATGGAGATAAAGATTGAGTTGAGGGGCCTAATTGAAATTAACTCAAGATAGATCGTGCGTGTTTAGTTTCGGTCGGGTCGGGTCGGGTCTGGTCGACCAATTAAGCGGCTCGAAGATTAAAATATGCGGGCACTAGTCGTCTATTCGGCAATGCCGCCCTCACGCGCTCCAGAATGCGCGTACACACGCGCCCCCGTGAAAAATTCAGCTCTGACACGTACATGGGGAGGAGTGCTGATGTGGCAACTAATCTCGTTTAATGGGGGACGGGATATTTTAATGCAAATAAATGTGACCTTAATGATTTTTATTTTTTTTAATAAGCTTTGCCCTGCCTCTAACTTAAACAGCTTATTTGAGTTTTACAGATAAATTTATAATTAAAAAGGTAGATCCATCTTATTTAAGTATAAATTTATTAAATTTTTAGATATTTGATATGCATTAAAAAATAATAGATAAATAAATCTTGATTTGATAAAAATTTCTGTGGAGACAATTAATTGGGAAAATAACCCTGTTATTGAGCTCATGCTGACGACGGCTGAGACATGGATCTGAGCTGTCCTTGATTTTCGACCCGATATCTTCATAGCTGTGGGAATGGGAAACAGGCTCTGTGGTGAAAATTACGGATCCTGCAACCGTAACATGACCATTCTGACCCCGAGGATTATATTATTGCGAAGTTGCACCTTCACTAATCACTATTGCTTCCCTAGACAGATTTATCTTTAATAATTATCTTATTTCAGTCTCACGGGATCTATTCTTTTGATTAGCTATTGAATTTCTCTCCTGATTACGTGAATGCTGATCTTAGCTGATGAAGCAGTCTATATATTGCAATGGAGTGTAAGAAGAATGTGCCGTGCCGTGCCATGGTGTTGGTTTGGGCCTCAGGGATCTCCACGCTTACTCAATCACACGCACAGTCTCTCTCTCTTCAGCGGAAGTGAGACCCGAAGAATCGAATACGGAGAACTCGGGTCCTGTCTCTCTCGCCCTCTCCCTTCTTCGACCTTTCACTTTCTAGCAACGCTCTCGCCTTCTCTCTGTGCTTAGTCAGAGAGCGCGAGAGAGAGAGGAATTCCCATTGCTTTTGTTCAGTTCCGCGTACTTATTCACACTCTGGTCCGTCTCACTCGGTACTCACCACTCTGTAGAATGAACAGCAGCTAAAAGCCTCTCTCTCTATATACCTCTTTTCTGCGATCCAACGAGCAGAATTTTCGCTGCTTTTGAGTCTCTGTGCATCGCCGTATTCGGGTTCGGCGAGGAGCAGAGCAGAGCAGATTGGTGGTGCATTAAAGCGTTGGGGGCGCCGAGGAAGGTTTCATCACAAAGCGCTCTCCTTGCAGATTTAGCAATTATTTCGAGCATTTAAGCTCTCTGTTCCTAGAAGCAAGTGAAAAAGAACAAGGATTGATCAAATCACTAGGACAGTTCACTAAACGGATCTGCAGTTCCTTCAACTCGACAGAGACATTTCATAGAACCGAGGAAGGTAATGGTGGCAGCAGGACTGATCTCCTTAGCTTTGATTAGTAGTATTGTCCCACGACCTTCTCTCTTTTAATTTCTTTCTTGGGAAAACGATGTTCCGGGGTGAACTTTGGGTGTCCTCGGATCTGGTTTTTCTTTTTTGGGGGTTTCTATTTTGTCTCATCGGGTGTCCTTTTATATGTTCTGCAGCAACACATCTTATTCCTTCACGGGACAGCGAAAACAGAGGAACAAGGAAGAAGGGCGGAGATGTTGCCTCAGAAGCAAGCAGAGGAAGCCATAGTGCCCTCAAATCTGACCGAAACAGAGCACGACGGGAAGGAAGAGGAGAATGGGGAGGACTCCGCCGGTGGCGTCTTCAGCGTGAAGAGCTTCCTCTGGCATGGTGGCTCCGCCTGGGACGCCTGGTTCAGCTGCGCCTCCAACCAAGTAATATATTACTGCTTGCTCCCCCTCCCCTAATTGAAGACCTCTCGTTTCTTCTACTTCTTCCACCACTTCTTCTTCCGACGATACTAATAATGAATCCATATTCCTTCGCAGGTTGCGCAAGTGCTGCTGACGCTGCCCTACTCGTTCTCGCAACTCGGGATGCTGTCGGGGATTCTGCTGCAGGTCTTTTATGGGATAATGGGGAGTTGGACGGCTTATCTCATTAGCGTCCTGTATATCGAGTACCGGACCCGCAAGGAGAAGGAGAACGTCAGCTTCAAGAACCATGTCATTCAGGTAAGAGCTGATTCAGAGATTTAATCACAGCCCTCCACCATTAACGCCCGAAACCCCGAGCTACTGTTTCTACGTACGGTTTTACTTATTTAATTTTAATAATAGTTAGTAATTCTTCCAGTGGTTCGAAGTTCTTGATGGGCTGCTGGGGCCTTACTGGAAGGCTGTGGGACTGGCCTTCAACTGCACCTTCCTCCTCTTCGGATCTGTCATTCAGCTCATCGCCTGCGCCAGGTTTCTTCTCCTTCTCCTTCTTCATCTCTTTCCTGTTCTTCCTCTCTCATCCATTTCCGACAGCACAGGAATGATCATGGTAATAATGTTCTTATGGCAGTAACATATACTACATCAATGACCGACTGGACAAGAGGACATGGACGTACATATTTGGAGCATGCTGCGCGACCACCGTGTTCATACCCTCCTTCCACAACTACCGGATCTGGTCCTTCCTCGGCCTAGGCATGACCACCTACACCGCCTGGTACCTCACCATAGCCGCCGCCGTCCACGGCCAGGTACATGCGAGCTGTCACTCATCTTTTTTCTCTCCGACTTCATCTGTAGACGTGGACAGTGTGAAAATGAGAACTTGTGGATGAGATGGAGGTGGCGGTTGCAGGTGGAGGGAGTAACGCACTCGGGGCCGACGAAGTTAGTGCTCTACTTCACCGGCGCCACCAACATTCTCTACACCTTCGGTGGCCATGCCGTTACTGTGTAAGCACCTCCCATGTCCAGAGTCCCCTTCCTCTTTACCTTTTTCCAAAAAAAGATTTATTGTTGAGTTGTTTTTCTTTTTAATCTAACTCTGAGTATCCTTCTTCCATGCTGAAACAACTAATTATTGTTATTATAACAATTACTTCTAGGCGGCTTCCATCGCAGCTTTTGCCGGCTAGTCCTTGGGGTTCGATATAATAATAAATAAAAGTAAATATTAATCAATACGTGTGTTCAGATAGCAGAAAGTGAATACGGTTTTTTTTTTTCCAATTTGTGCACGAACTCCTTCGGAAAATGGTTTCAAAGTTGCGAACTTTGTAGAGGGAAGCGCTGAAGCACCAAACATAAAAATAACGGTGATAAAGTTTAGATTTTTCTAAGATGAAATCTAGAGCATTGCTAAATTTAGTAAATTAAATGGAATCAGTTTACTGCTGAAAAAAACTCTTCTAATTATGAAATCAGAATCTGAATTTGAATAGCAAGCTGATTTTAACAAATAAATAGATGATTGGTAGTGCAACTAAAACTAAGAGGCACCTGGATGAATTCCATCTCATATACAAAAGGAGTGGATAAAGGGGAGCGCTATAATGATTGACGGTTTAAAGAACACAAGAAACGAGTTCACAGACTGGCATGTCGTCCTTTTTAACCACACCCATGATTTTCGAGGGGCAAAGAGGAATTTGCTTTCACTGGGGGTAAAAAATAATTCTGTCTGCTTCCTTACTTTGGTCAGGGAGATAATGCATGCGATGTGGAAGCCACGGAAATTCAAGTACATTTACTTGCTGGCTACTCTGTATGTGTTTACTCTGACGATACCGTCGGCCTCCGCCGTGTACTGGGCTTTCGGAGACCAGCTCCTCAACCATTCCAACGCCTTCTCCCTCCTCCCCAAGTCGGGATGGCGTGACGCGGCTGTTATCTTGATGCTTATTCATCAGGTTCGGTTTGTCACACAACACACCTCTTGTCATCTGACATTAACATGTTCGGAGTGCTCAATATCCAGAGGTCCCTGAGATTGGTCTTGTGTGTTCCGATTCAGTTCATTACGTTCGGATTCGCGTGTACACCGTTGTACTTTGTGTGGGAGAAAGTGATCGGGATGCACGACACAAGGAGCATGTGCTTGAGGGCACTGGCGAGGCTGCCGGTGGTGATCCCGATATGGTTCCTGGCCATCATCTTCCCCTTCTTCGGACCCATCAACTCTGCAGTCGGGGCCCTCCTCGTCAGCTTCACCGTCTACATCATCCCGGCCCTGGCTCACATGCTCACCTACAGAAAAGCCTCTGCTCGTCAGGTATATATCATCCATAAAAGCAATGATAGTACTCTCAAAACAGGAACTATTCGGATCAATTGGCAGGACTACATAAGTAATTTATAAATTATTCGATATTGTCGTCTCAAAAACCATAACTTTCCCGATCCATTGAATCTATTCGGGCCATTTACTGATTGGGGGAGGGGGGGTGCAGTCCAACTCCATGGGTTGTGCCCTTTAATTCATGCTACATTGGTTGTTTCACTTCATTTCCACCGTGGCGGTAGTACCAGTGTCCCAACTGACTACATTTTGTAGGGAGGGAGGGAAGGAGGGATGACCAGAACAGTACAAAGTGCATTTAAGGCATGGATTTGGAAAATACTGGGAAGGGAAGGATGTGGGTGGGGTGTCCTTTTCCATTTAGTTATTATATGCTTGCAATTTGATTGGATTGTTGTCTGTACTATGTCTCACTCACATGAGCTGGCCGAGTTGACTCGGTCCTTCCCACTCCCCCCTTCTCTCTCTCTCCCTTTCTTCCTCCCTGAATTCGTGAGTTCGGCCCGATTGCTAAACAGCGTTTCTGCGTCCGTGACACAGACACATGCATCATCTGTCAAAAGTCAGTCAGTGTATATCAATTGATATCTTGGTTTTAACTAGTTTGACTAGTCTAGATTTAGAGTTAATCCATTAAAATGTAACATTTTTTTAATATACATATTTTTTTACTTGCAAACTTGAATTTAAGATCTTCTTTAAATGCTAGTTTAAACAGGTCATGTTAGTAGTTGATCTGTCACAAGTCCTGTGCACCTAGAGAGGGCTAGTATAGGCTTTAAGGTTGAATCCTTGTTGATGTTGCCACAAACCCAACTCTGGTTCAGGGTTTCAAAAGTTGTCATCTTTAGTTGGTAATCTACCCAAAAGTAGAACTTTCATTTCCCTCATGGCATCCTAAGTCACAGTTACCCGTTTACTTCATCAAAATCCTAGAATAAACATCAAAGCTAGTAGGTTTTTAATCAACTTATATTAATCGGTAAAGACGCTTTTCGGGCTCTGACATTTTATCATCCTGTTTGCCATGCTTTCTCATTTATGTTCCGGTGGTGGTCCGGGTTTGCAGAACGCTGCAGAGAAGCCGCCATCCTTCCTGCCAAGCTGGACCGCGATGTACATGCTGAACGCATTCGTGGTCGGCTGGGTCCTCGTAGTCGGGTTCGGGTTCGGTGGTTGGGCCAGCATGACCAACTTCGTAAGGCAGGTCGACACCTTCGGCCTCTTCGCCAAGTGCTATCAGTGCAAGCCTCCAACCCCACCCGCCGCCGCTGCCGCCCCCCACTGATTTCGATCCAACAAAATGATATCACTGAGCCCTCAGGAAAATCAGAAACGCTCTAAATATATTTTTGTAACATACATGGGGAGGCAAGCCATTGGCAAATTATTGCTTCTTCTTTTTTTAATTAATCATTTTCCCTTTTTTCCTCCATATTTTTACATGTCATGGTGTGATGGATTTTCCCTCATTTCGATTAGTGTTTCCCTTTTTTGTCCCTTTTAAATTAGTTAATGATTAGTATAGGTGTGCTGGATCAATGAATTGTTGGAAGATTCTCCTTTGCTGTTAAAGCAATGGTTAATCAAACCAGATCAATATATATATGTTAAATCAGTCTTTTTCCCCCCTCTTCCCTCTTTAATTAGCTATATTATCATGTGATTATATTATGTCATAATTATAAGATGCCATCATTATTACTAAAGTGTTTATCAGAGCGGTTGGCTCAAATGACATGACTGATCTTACAAAATAAATAAAAAATCATAATTTAAAGAATTTTAATTTTTAATAGATCAATTAGTGTGAAAAGGGAATTAATTGATTTTCATTTGACATCTATTTACCAGAGTGATAAGAAATAGAAAAAGGACAGAAAGGAAACGAAACGACAAACAAGTATGGGTCTCCTTGCACTTTTTCACATTACAAATTATTGCTGTGTAAACAGTATCCCATGTGAAAAATGTAAACTCTCGATTGATTGAAGATTCTCCGGTCATCGAGAGAAGGTCGTGGACCGACCTCTGATCACATGGATCAGCTGCTTGTCACATACACACATATATATATAAGTAAGATGTTCCAACGAAACTTGAATTTAAGATTATGAAAGATCTTGACTAAGGCAGTCTAAAGAACGATCTTTGACCGCTAATTAAACTCTTCTGGGTTTTGTTTTTGAGTCCACCATGTCTTTGTTTTATCAGGTAATTAGGTGTCGTCTCATTTTTTTTTCTCTCCTTTTAAATTTGCAATGCTGACATTCAAAACACTTAAAAGTATCCAATTAATCCGGTCCGAACCGGTTAGTACACTAGGGGTAAAAGGTAATTTAGTATGTGTATTTAGTATTTAGATTCGAAATATTATGTAGATTCACGTTTGAGTTAGCCATATGTAATAGCAATGTCTTAATGAACACATCTATGCTAATTTCTTGATGATTAGTCATCAATATTATTCAGCAACCAACGTGGCCTCCGCAAGCTACGCCGGAAAAGAGGCGCTGGGAGATGTTGCATCCGAGCCGTGTATCCAGCCGACGACAGTTGCCTGTGTTGCTTGGAACTGTAAAGTGTCTAGACCAATAATCTTCGATCTTTGTAATCGAAATTCCTGGGCTGGGCCTCAGGAGGATCAACAATTGTTTTGAAATAAAGACAGACAACTTCCTATTGTCGAACTGAGGTCGTCGAACATTATCGATTCATTTGTGCATGTGCAATCCATGGAGGACAGCAACTCGCCGGCGCCGAAAAATTGCAGACGGAGAGTCTGATTGTGGATCTAGTCGACAAAGCCTCTGAGAATAGATGCGCAACGGTTATAACTGGAAACGGGAAAGGACGAGCTTGTGGTCGAGGTTGAGCCACCGTAATCGAGGCCCAACAAAGAACCCAAACCAAGGGAGAGCCCAGGGTTCTAGACTAATCTGAAACTGGTGCAAGCGGCCTATGAGGTTGGACTCTCAAATATGCAAAGAAAGGCCCACCATGGGCCCAACCACCACCACCCCGTTCTATTCAATTTCAATGACCAAGAGGCACGATGATCAGAGCACTCCTAACCGTCGATTGGACTTGATCCACGGTCAATACTGGGAAGGAGGTGTGAGTCACGGATCGGAACTCGCATTCGTATGATTACTTGTTCATCCAACGGTCACGAGAACTTCCCTCCGACCCGAATCAATGACTGCCAGCCCCGACTGTACCTATAAAAACCCGTCGCATGTTCCGTTTGGCTTGCTCACACTGTTCAACAACACAAAATCCTCCGGCTTTTAAACTTAGCCTTGTCCGAAGATGTCCGGGCGCGGTAAGGGCGGCAAGGGGCTGGGGAAGGGCGGGGCAAAGCGGCACAGGAAGGTCCTCCGAGACAACATCCAGGGGATTACCAAACCTGCCATACGCCGGCTTGCCCGCCGTGGAGGCGTGAAGCGAATCAGCGGCCTCATCTACGAGGAGACCCGCGGAGTCTTGAAGATCTTCCTTGAGAACGTGATCCGTGACGCCGTCACTTATACCGAGCACGCTCGCCGGAAGACCGTGACTGCCATGGATGTCGTCTACGCCCTCAAGCGGCAGGGCAGGACTCTGTATGGATTCGGTGGTTGAGTTCTGTGTGCTCTTTTTTAAACCTGAGCAGCTAGGGTTAGGGTTGAATTGGGTGCCACTGTCAATTTGAAGGCTTCGCTGAATATCAATTGTACTGAGAATTCAATGAAAGGAAAAGCTCTTTTGGGCTACCAGCATAGTATCTTCACGGCAATTTAGGGTCTCGGGAAGGATAACCCAGAAATATTCTTGCTTTGTTTCTAATGGCAATAAATCTCAAATCAGAAGCAGCTTTCTATATACATTTGGGTAAGAAAATTGAACAAGCTTATTCCTTTCTAAGCTCTTAAGAGCTATTGAGTATTTCTGCAGATTAGACAGTGATCTGAAATCAACCTACCCATCACGCTCCCTTCTTCAATCTCCATTCCTCTGCTCTGCTTGTTCCACAGATGCACTCCGTAGGTGTTCTTTCTCAACTGAAGCAGCTTCCCTTCAACCCATCTCCTCTCATCTCTGTTCTCTGGCTTCTTAAACAACCCACCAATCTTGGTCCAGTCTACCGGGTAAAACACCAGGGGAGGTAGCACGGTGAAGTTATGGCCCGCTCTGCCCCGTACTCTGCGGACCACTCTTGAGACCAGGTAAGGCCCGTTGTGGCCCCACTTGTTTCCGTCGAAAGTGAGCGCAAATTCCTGCATGAACTTGAACAGAAGCGGGTGATTGGTATCAAAAACCATGACTGCGTTATTGATTCGGGTCCAATCCCCCAATACCGGGTCGATGCTCTGAGCTCCAATGGAGTTCCTCAGCCTGCTGAAATCCCTGAGAACTATGAAGTCCGTGTCTATGTACACGCCTCCGTACTTGTATAGGAGCGCTAGTCTGATCAGGTTTGAGAGGTTCTGAGCTAATGGGATCTCCCCGGGGTCTCTGTTCCCGGACTTGATCTCACTGTACCAAGACTCGGCTGGTGTCTTGGCAAATAAGTAATCCAAGTCTGGAGTAACAGCGAGCAACTTGAACTTGCGATTGAGTATTGGCTCGAGGATCGCGAGCCCTCTTCTTGAGTCGAGCGTTCTCGATATGATCACCAAGCACCCGTTAGGATGTGCTGTGAAGAGGCATTCCAGTGCCAGTAATTCTCTTCTCCCAAGTAGAGTAGCAGGCAAAATCCATGTCATGAAGAACTGGAGATCACAGCCGGAGTCGAGGAAGTACCTCACTCTGGCTTGGAACTGGCTCGTAGAGTTATCGTTCTTGAATATGTCGAACTCCGGCAGCTTTTGCTGGAACCAAGCAATTCGTTCTTCTTCGGTGACATTGATTGGCGGGACCAGAGGGCTGACCTTCTCAGGGCTGTCTATTTCTTCAAGAGCGCGGGTGGTTTCTTGGACTGAGTGGAGCTGCAAGCAGCCCAAATTCCGCTGCACAATCGGCCGCCCCTGGAGAACTTCATCGGCGAAGCCCAGAGACAGCAGAGAGGCACGAGAGATTGTCTGGTCAGAGTAGAGAATGAAGAAGATGGCCACCGATGCGATGAGTAAGAAGATGGGCTTCCTGGCTCTGAAGAGGACACGAAGACTCGGCATAGCTCGACGGGAATCAGGAATATTCAGAACCTTCTTCGTGGCGAAGTAGTAGGAGTTTCAGAGTGATCCAGTTCATCAGAAGAAGGGGGGAAGAGGTACGATCATGGCGGTCAGACCAAAGCGACCGACGAAGGCGGGGGACGGCCCGAGCATAATAATAATCAGAGAATAATTTACAACATCGGTCACTCCTCTGGAACTTTGTCATCAACATTACATACAGCAATATGTTTATACTCAATTGTTATATAATTGGAAGAAAAGGTCAGCCGCCATCCATGCCAAGTCAAAGTCGGACCATTTTGTTTTTGGTTCAATGTTGAGGTGAATGGAAGGAAACCTTGCATTCTTACTCATCGGACAACTCCATAGATTTTTCCTAGTTCATTATATGGCACGATTTGTTCCGGAAATCGCTCTCCTTTGGACTTTGGTTCGGCTTAAGTCCCATGGAGATGAATTCAAAGTACTTTGCGTTTATGGCAGGATTCAATAATTCAAATTATTTCAATTACTTGTGCAGATTAAATTCAATTTTTTGATTATATATTCTCAAGTAATCTCCCGGTTTATCACGGAAGTGCGACTGCCAGCGTGAGTTCAATAATAGAGATTGACGTGAGTTATGGGCCAACTTATAGTGATGTATGATTAGTTATACTTAATTTTTTTTTTTTAAATGTGATGCACAATTTCTTGCATTTAATTACACTTGAACATCACATGGCATAACATGTAGGACCACATTCGAGGTTGCATATGGTACCACTTTTATTTATTAATTGTGAAATAAGAGACGATCATGTAACTCCTCCATCATAATAATTGAATTTAAAATCTGGTCGGAGTAGTCGCACAACACAATTTCAAGCCATTCTCACTACAGATTTATGATGAATCATGTAAACAAGTATAACTTTCTATATGTTTGATGGAGACGCTCTCCTTAAAGGCGGACTAATTCTGTACTGTACACTACTCTGAGCCACAACTGACAACACAAGCACCATATTCCTGCCAATTTGCGGCCGAGAGGAACTTTTTCCCACACCAATTCTTTCCCGTAACAGACGAACATTCCACCGGCGGGTGGGACGGTGAGGCAGAGGGAGCTATATTCAGCTACACCAGGGTCCACCATTCTCTACACGAGAGGTTGACTCCCTTTACGCACAGTCAACCATAGTCTGCGTTAGTCTGACATACGTGCAGCACAACCCGATTACACGGAAAGAAAACTTCTGGCCGTGAACTGCAGAATGTCCATGTGCATGCTAGATGTTCATTGCTATATCAAAGCATACTCGCTTGACAAACAAATGCAAGGAGAAGATTTGAGAGTTTTGATTGAGATGCGAATGGATCCTTTTTATCGCTAAGCAACACTATCTTCTCTCAATTTGACAGTTGAAATGGACAAGCATTATGTTATGTATGCATTGATCTTCTATCTACTATTCAATATGAACTAAGCTTGAAAGTTGAAGCTGCCCTATGGCCACTGCCAGGAAATGAAACCTACGGGGCCATTATAAGCCAGGAAAACATTAGATGGGTAATGTTTGTTCTGCCAGCTCATCTAAACGCCCATATACTTGTCATCTTGGAAGTACTTCTGATACATCGTCGAAGCTGCTACCAGTTGCAGTCACATTCGGGTTAATCGAGTCCTTCCCTTTTATGGCTTGAGAAGATGATGCTTCTGAAGATGCACCGAAGCCAGGCCGCCGAGGCGTGCGAGGGCGGTAAACTCCGGGCTCATTAAGTGCCTTCTGGTTGAGGTGAACTTCCTTGGTGAGCATCTCCACCACTTGCCTCATTGTCGGCCTCTGACTGGAGATCGCTTGGGTGCAGAAGAGCCCGACTATTATGAAACGCAAGACCTCATCTTCTGGGTAATCAGAAAGCTCTGAGTCCACGATCTCCAAAAGCCTCTCTTCCTCTTTCAGCTTCCATGTCTGCAGGGCAGACTATTATTTATCATCAAATTGTTCAACGGCTCCGATACATCAAGATCACTTAGTAAAAGATGAACTGAAACAGGATGAACTTCAGAAGAATAAATACCCATTCAATCAAAACCATCAGGTCCTCTCCAAATGCGGCTTTACTGCTGCTTTTGCCACTAACTATTTCAAGAATAAGAATTCCAAAGCTGTACACGTCTGCCTTCCTCGTGAGCTGTCCTAGGAGTGCGTATTCTGGTGCAAGGTACCCTCTGCAGGAAATCAAAGCCTTAATCATTGAAAACTTACACAGTAATAATGACCCGAGTCTCTTATTGATTGCTTAAAGGCCAGAAAAACCTAGAAAAAAACAACTTCAGCTACTACTCTTGGCTGATGGACCCGGAACATTACGTGCAATAGCAAAGTCACCCGACTCAGATCTGTGCAGTGATTGCAAATGGAGATTTCACTTGGTGTTTATCATAGAACCAAAATTATATATTATCTGGCCTAGCCTGGTCAGCCAAATGGCGATGGGAGTGTTTAATATGCTTCATTGTGATGACCCGAATCTGTTAGCGTTTTCGCAGTAATAGATACCGTGTATCAGCAAAGAGCAGCACATTTGATAGCTCAGTTGGTGATACACCTGTATCTGTGATGTTACATAAATCTCTCTGCATTTAATTTGTACTAGTGGCCCTTCCTTTTAAGATATTTAACATTACAGGTAATAGTCATGCATGGAAGACAATTTAGTTAGTTAATGTCTATGCTTACACTGTTCCCGCCACTCGAGTGCTGAGGTGAGTCACATTGTCCGGAAATAGTTTTGCAAGACCAAAATCACCGATTTTAGGGTTGAAATTTTCATCAAGCAGTACGTTGCTGGCTTTAATATCCCTGTGGACTATTCGTGGTTCGGCTTCCTCATGAAGGAATGCAAGGCCCAGGGCTGTCCCCACACAAATGGAAGCTCTTGTGGGCCAATCCAAACGGACGCGTTTACTCTTCGAACCTGTCAAAAAAGACCAAGATAAGGGGCTAAGAAATTATGAAACTCTCCCGATTTGCACTCCTTTCCCCAGCTTTCAGATAAGATATTCCAGTTTCAGTCCAATTTATTTACCAAGTAAAACACTTGCAAGGCTGTTGTTCTCCAGATACTCGTAGACCAAGATACGGTTGCTTCCCTCCACGCAGCAACCAAGGAGCTGAACAAGGTTTGGGTGATGTATGTTTGAGATCATATTGATCTCAGTCAAGAACTCATTCGTTCCTTGCCTGGATTCCAGCGAGAGGCACTTGATAGCAACTTGAGTCCCATCTCTAAGGATGCCCTACAATCACACAGACAGGGCAAAATGCTATTTTGTATCAAATTTACAGTCTTCACACAAACTAGTCTATGAAGAGAATTCCCTCACCTTGTAGACAACTCCAAAGCCGCCTCCGCCTATTTTGCTTGACGGATGGAAGTTTCCTGTTGCTGATCTCAAGGAATTGTAAGTAAAGAGCCTCACATTGTTGGGGGCAATCACTGGAATGCAGAGTGGCATAAATTCATTAAGAATTTAAAGATTGATAAAGTAAATGAGGCTTCAGAGCATCCCTAACGTATTCTAACCACTAATGTAGCAGCATCTGTTACATCGGTTCAAGGCTTCAAGCTATTCTAGAACAGAACGGGTTCAGCTAATTCCTGTCACTGTAAGGTTCATTTCTTCAGCTCTTAGCCTTAAAACCAGAATTCCCGCTGACTGGAAACTTGCACAATCAACAGCTTATATATGACATTCGGATTATAGAACCAGAAACAGTGTCCTCCAAGGATTAAGAAATTCCGATGCATCAAAATTTCCCCGTCTCTCTTGGTCAAAAGGCCAATCGCAGCGAATTTGAAAAATTCTAGCAGCTAATCTAATGCTCTACGTGGAAGGAATTAGTTTTGCATCAGACCCCATCGCAAGAATTGCCATAAATATTGCAAAGAAACCTAATGAAGGTCAGTAAAAATTATTATCAGATAAATATATACATAATTACTGATTTCACGATTCAGAATATGGAAATTACGTTAGATTTGATGGATAGAATATACACGCGGCAAATAAAATAAATCATAATTGCCATTACTCTGAGACTCCGCAGCATCATCCTTCTGTCTACACCATTGGAACCCACCAAAACACCCAAAACTCATGGCTCCACCTTCACCCTCCTCATCGACTTTCCACTCTACACACAACTCAGAAATTACAAGCCAAACGACATACCAAAGAGAAACTAACTGAAAGAAACTTCAGAAGTCGATGCAAAAATACTAACCCTCCAGCAAACTGAATAAGAAAAGGGGGCTCCTGGTTGAACAGTTGGCTCAAAAACGACCTCAGTTGGCACTCTGCAGAGACTATTATAGTTATATGGGATGGGGACTCGGCAGAGAAATGGAAAACAAGACCCATTTATATTAAATTAAAGTAATTTTCTTTTCTTTGAATGGCAGAAAATTGCCAGATGGGAAATCTGCGATCTGGGAAGAAGTGTGGGGAACAGGGAAAAAAATGCTTTTTGTTCAATAATTTGGTAAAATTAGTACAGATAGACAGAGAGGGGATTAAATGTGAAACTCCGGAAAAGCACCTACCTTTGATGGTGACTGGTTTCTGTGTTTCGTGGCCTTGGAGCGGTCGGCAGTGAGAAGAAAAACATATCCATGGAGGTAAAAAATTATCTTGACCCGGAGGAGGAGAAGAGAAAGGGGGCAAGAAGAAAGTGAAAGAAAGAAATGGTTTGACTTTCTGGGAAATTGAATGATTGCTCGCCGGTGATGAGACTCGTTGGACGGTTCTTAGAGCATTTTCGTAAGACAGTAGCAGACACCTGGACAGCGCTGGTCGTCATTCTTGTTGGGCTTTGGTTTCCGCCCCAGCAACAAGAAAGGAATACAATTTTCCCAGGTTTTAATATTTCTTCCATTAATGAAAAACATTACCGACAGCATATTTGTATTCCATTCTTAAGAAAAGAAAACGTCAGATGCAAACAACATTTTTCTCCCGCATGAACCATCTTATATCTAAAAGATCAATAAAATTTTATTTAATACATATTCAAGTATGATTAATATATTAAATAATAAGATCCTCTAAAATATAAATTTCCTCTATCTATAAAATTTAAACTCAATATATTATTTCCAAGCGATGGAGAGGTGTCCAATCACACCAAAAAAATTTATAATTTGAAAATATTTTACATGATGATTTAACTCAAATCTAAATCAGTTAGGGTTTATTAAATTTTGAATACTCGATGATGAAATACAATGATTGTATGCATAGCATCGGAGAAAACAACTAGGATTAAGAATCGATCACGCCTAAGACAACTTAGATCAGATATTAGGATTCGGCTCATAACTGTACCATTCCCTCTGAAGTGTTCAACAGTGCTGTGTCGAACATATTTGCTTAAAAAATGGTGGGCATCTAAAATTGACCAAAGCATAAGTCGGTGTTCAAATTTGTATTATCAAATGATTCGAGAAAGTATCAACGGGCATCGAAAATTAATGAAGATGAAATGATACAACCACTCCAGTGACTCCACGAGATTCTTTTCACCTTGGTCAACAGCTAGATCATATTAGATTCTGAATCGCAAAAGACGCTGGAAAAGAATATAGGATTTGTCCTTTTCGTCAGGTCAACTTCTCCATTCTCGGCACCAAATTGCAAAAAAGAAATTCTTCCTGTTTGAACATGTAAGTGTAGAAAGTCGTTTCAGCGGCGGCCGCGAGTACTTGGATTCTCGTGGTCGGGCCCGGCCGAAGCTCCTAAAACTCTTCAAATTTCCATTTTTTATTCAATTTTAAATCTTATTTTTTTTGTTTAATCTGTAAATTCGGTCAGATAGCAAAAAGGGGGTGATTGATTGGATGTGTGGATCATCGGAAAAAAAAAAATTTTAAACTATCCGAAGTTCTGACTTGGAAATGATTATACATTGAATTTATATTACTGTATTTGTAACGGCGTGGACTCGTGACATTGCTTTTTTTCTTTTCATTAGATAATATCACAGACCAATTAAAATGTGCATTGAGATTAATCTATAGCCAGACAGAAATATTTAAAAAAATTTACGTCGATCTTCCCAATATGAGGATTAATTCTAGGATCTCTTAATGAAACTATTAGATGGTCAACCTCAGGTTGCTGGCATCATTACGGTGGGATCGTTGCCGTGATTTCCATTGTTCGCCTAATGTACTTTCTCTCTCATGAATGGACTTGTGAAGTTTGACAAGTCTTAGTTTTTGGCTGAATAATATTAGAAGTCTAATTAGTTATGATGAACCGTGTCTTAGATATGACCCAAGAAGTTATTATCCACCGTACAATTTCAAAATTGCATTAATGCCTTTCCATCCTGTTCAATTTCTTGCCTAAATCAAACCCTAATTGTTCAAATTCAGAGAGGGAAAAATAAAAAGAAGGAAGAAGAAGAAGTAGACAGTCGAACCAAAAGAGCAAGTAATTCACGTGTCAAGAAGGTCTTGGCTTCTCTACCTATGACTGGGCTTCCCCAGGGAGTAAAGGAACATGAAAAATGAGAAGATTTATATCAAAGGAGGGAGCTGTGGTGGAGAATTCTCAGGAAGACTTTTCTCATGGACCTCCACTGGTATAGCACCAGCTAACCTAGAAAGACCTCAACTGACGATGGAGAAGCATACGCATTTTATATTCCGGAGAGGAAAAACTCAGTGTAGACGAGAGACCACATTACCACCGATACCATGTCATATTCAATATGTTCATATGACAGTCGAAAGACTGAGAATTTAATCTAGAAAGAACTGAATCTTTTACTCTCAGGATGAATCTCTCAGTCAATCGAACCAGATCTTAACAACACCAGTCAAAGTTGGAACAGGTGTGCCAGCCCAATATTTCTGAATTTAGAACACATATTCAATAAGTTTCCCTTAAATTTGCTAGGACAGACTGTGCGCTAATACATAGAGAACTCGGAATAGTCGGAAGAGCCTTAGTCACTACTACAATAAATGTGACAACCAACGGGAGGCGGACCATCTTAATACTTGAGCTATTTGATTCCTTGATAAAGGGAGAATCACCTAAACCGAATCTACCAGGCTTCTCCAATCATACATTCGACATCGAACAGCTTCATCAAGCTGATGAAACTCAAAGATAAGATTGTAGCCTGGACATCATCTACCTTGAACCATTGCAGGAGAAACTTTCGCTACCCCTAGATCATTGTCTTCTGTTTCACTGCCATCTATGCTTGTGGAGTTACTGTTCACACTTATTACATCAGAGCTAGCGCTGCTGCCCATGGCAAGAGGAGACTCCGAAGCACCAGTTTTGTTGCTCTTTGTGCGTCCAGATCTCACCCTGTTCAGTGTACCTGAAATGCTTCCTGTAATATCCTGTGCAGAAGCAAAGCTACAAATGAGGGCTCCAATTTAAAGGCACTATTTTTTTTTAATGAATATAAAGTTATATATTAAGACAAACGTTACAAAGATCCTTGCTCACCATATGTCTCATGGCCATATCTAAAGATTTCTTTGACAGAGATCTTCCAAAACCGGAACTCTCCATGGACGAGGAACATTTCCTAGAGAGATTTCCTTGGGTCCCAACTTGGGCATCTTGTTTCGGTGGTGCCAGTTTTCTCATGTTAACAATCCTCTCCACCATCTTTGTCCCCATCACCACTGGGTTTACTTCATCATTTTCATTCGAGAATCTATGACTCTTAATAGGAGGAAAAGACTTGTCAATGGAGGCACTTGGTCTAACCCTGGAGGCAGAAATGGGCCTTCTAAGCAAAGATGTCTTCGCGTTCTTATTATCAGTGAAGTGGCTGGGCCCTGCAGAATGTTTACTCGGCAGATCTGAGGTTGGAGGTGTAACATTTGGAGGCACAGCGGTCCCCGACAAAGTAACACGAGCCTTAACAGCTGAAGAAGATCGAGCTTGCCCTTTTGGAGCCCCCTTACTGCTAGCGTTTGATTGAGTTGATGACTGAATATTTGGAACTGGTTGTTTTAACGTTGACTTCAGAGCTGGTGAGGAGGAGCGGGGAGTCGGTGTTGAGGAGCGTGCAGTGAACCGAGTGGGGGTGGAAGATCTAGTAGCAGACGGGCCTACAGGCTTAGTCGAAGAGGGATGAGTTGAAACTCTTGAAGGTGTGGATGATCTCGATGTCTTGTTTATTGCAGGCACCGTGGGCCTTCCAGTTGGGGTTGCAGCTCTGCGGTTAGTCGACATACGTGAGCCAGATGAGGATGACTTTTTATTAATGTTAGAAGAGGACTTCGACTTGCAAGGCAAACTTGAGTGCTCAGATTCAGTAGATCTCTTTGATGCAGGGTCAAGTTGGACATTTTCCTGCTTTTTGAGCGCACAAAAAGGCTAAACCGTGCTATGTGTTAGTTAAGACACTATTCTAATCTTACAAATCCAGGGAAACTGAAAGAAGGAAAGGAACAAGTAGCTTCATACTGAAGATGTTAGAGCAGTTGGGTGGGCTGAGTTCAGGATAAGGGAAGTCAATTGGTCACGCACTTCCATCTTCAAGGACGTAAGCAGGGGACTGCCGGGTGGTGAAAGAAGCCTGGACACGAAAAATAGAACCCCATGAATAGTGAATAAATCAAGAACTGGATGTTATACAAACGAAGGAAAATGGTACCACAAGTGTCACAACCATATCAGCATTTACTGAGCATTCAATGATGAACATTTAACTCATGGCCAGTTGAATGCCTTCTCAGCTTAATTTCAGAATTCAAAAGTAGGTGAAATTCACTATCCATTCTAACCATAGACCTTCCTATGCAAAATCCAGATGAGTGTAAAGAGTACTATGCGGCAACTGGGATTTCTATCTAGAGAAGAAATAAATCAAGAAAATTGAATTCTCAACTGAGAGAAATGGACATTACCATAGGAGATCATTTTTGTCATTCCCCAAGTTCAAGAATTCTTCTGCTCCCATTTTGCGGTCCATAGACAATGTCTTTGACATCGGGGAGCTAAGAGGATTAAACCCTGCACCAAACAAAACACCAGAATGCCAACAATTTCGAGCTCCATTTTAATTGCATAAACATTATCAAACTGCAAAACCCAATTTAGATCAATTCACATTATTCACAGAAAAGAAAAACAGGAAACTCCAATTAGTAAATTGAAGGAGCCAGCCCCACCTAAAGGAGCCTGGGCTTTGGGGGAGCTCGGGAGAAGGTGAATCCCATCCTCCTCAATCTCCTGCTCACGTCTCTGCATCTGGAGAAACACAGCCAACTGTTCATCTGCCTCCTTCATGACCATCTTAATATCGCTCTTCTTCACCCTCTGCAGCTACCCACTTATAAAACAAACAAATGGAGGGAGCAAAGCACCCACTCAGAAACTCAGAATTTGAATCTTCCAAAAACTTTTTCCAGCCATAAGAATCCATCTAAATCTTCTCAGTCTATCCATGGATCCAAGAGGAAGCAAGAAATGAAGCAAGAACAGTGTAAGAGTAGCAGCATTACCGAGCTAATCAGGAGTCGGAGTATAGGGCTCAGAAGAATCCGCTAGATTGATAAATCCAGGGGGGGGAGGAGGCCTGAAGCTGAGGAGCTTTGCTGGTTTGTTTGATGATCCTTTTGAAGACGGAGTCTCCGTTTGGAAGCTTATGAGGGAGTTCCGGGGCGGCTTTTTATTCGAAAGGGACGAACCAGAGGTTTTGATTTTTGAATGGGCCACCTGACTTCCGTATTAAATGGCCATTACAGTCTGTATAATTACAAAAACACCACCACCTCGTCATCCGAAAGGGCTACAAGGATATGGAATCTTTTCAAAGCTCCAAAATGGTCCATCAAACGACTAATGGCAGTCTTTACGAATTTTTTCTTAAATAAAATATCGAATTTAATCTTTTTAAATATAAGAAATTATTACTGTAGTATCTGTACCCCAAATAGATTGATCCTCGACCTGCCTTAATTAGAATTCGTTGAACTTACAGATGATTGTTTTCTTGGTCGAATATGTTGTTCTTACTGTCTTGGTTTATAGAGATGGGCCTTTCATGAGAGAAGATGAGAGGATAGTGGCCACAGAGTGGTACATTTGGAATTTTTATAAAACGAAGGGTCATACCAGGAAAAGCCATGAAAAGTGTAAAAGAATTCTTGTCAGCACATGCAGAGAGAGCAGATTGAACCCCTGGACTGTTGGCCAGAACACCAACATTAGATAAAGGTCCTCCTAATTGATAACAAATTCAAACTCATCCGACGTTATCCCAAACCTTTTTAAATATTAATAAACAAAAAAAACCCTTTTATATTATAAATAAACAATTTATTAATATTAAATGTCATAAATAAAGAAAATTCTCTTAATATAATGATCTTATTAAAATTTATATTAGATATGAAGGATGGATATTAAAGAAAAAAAAATTCAAACTCCCAACTTTGCCTTATTATGTATGTATGCATTATGAAAAGAAAAAGGGGGAATAAAAAGGAGAAGCCCAGATCTACAATTTTGGGTTCTTTTGATTTTTGGAGATTCCCTTGGAAACATAACATCATGCGGCCATGACTTAGACAAGCTTTTAGGAATCAAGATTTTCTTATATTAATCCCATCATCAACCCTCCTGATCCTGTCTGATCATGGGACATCAAACCCGTGATCCTGGCTGCTTAACAACAAATTAAACTCGGACTGAAAATTATCAGCCCTTATCGAGATCTGATCATCACAGATAACCAACACCAAACCAGCACCTGTGATTCACCACTAAAATCACAAAAGGAGTTCCTGATATGAACCCAGAAACAGAAACATGTCTGTAATGTAAACAAAATGCCCCTCTTGTTCACAAATCGAACGTCTACAAGGAACTTTCAACAGTGCGGATAATGTACAGCTTGGAGTTGGTCAAAACTTGGAGCTGAGAAAACTTTACTATGCTTTTCCCTGTGAAGTACAGCTTTCCTGTCCCGATGAAGCTTTTGTTTGAAGCTGTCACGATGAAAGCTTTTATTTGAACTTAGCACACGCATCTATGCATCTACATATTTATGTCTACAGAGTACACATACCCTTCGTCTTTTATTCCTTACTTACGGAAGAGTGCAGTTAATCCCTTGGGGGAGATGCCAACGAAAGCAATACGCTCTGTAAGACAGCATCTTTCTACTGTCATACTCCTTACTAGCCCTCCCTTTTTCATCCGGTCCCCGGAGGATTGATCTGTTTTACAGGCGAGAAAACAAGCTTTATCCTTTATCGTCCATTTGTGAAGAGAAGGGAGATTTTGCAAAAGGTATAATATACTGCACTGTGTAACCAAAACAGTGTCGTTTCAGATAAGATGGAAACCCAAAAGGTTCAACACAGGGTTTCTAATTCTGAAGGAACCACTTTATTTGAATAAGTCGGGTTGAAAGAACATTGGCACTGAAAAGTGAGACCCTCATGTTCCAAGTGCTCTAACAATTGGGAAGATGGGCTTGGGAATGGAATCAGGGGTACAAGTAAGGAGAAGAGTAAATCTCTCGCCTACAGAGGCAACAAAGAAGTTAAAGAGTCAAAGAAAAGACTGTAGAATATAACACTACAGTGCAACGAGGTCGCTGGTCAATCATAATTCACGTCGTTACCTATCAAAAAATTATCCCGAGAGACATTTCCCAATGGCAGCTATTCAGGGGGAAAAAATTCAGACCTTTGTCAGTTTTCCAACTGTAATCTTCCTGCGAGTTGCAACAAACACACAATATTTGGCAGACGCATTTAGCAGAACAACAGAACATCCTGCGCAGCAGATTTTTTGTTTTCAATCCAGGAATGTCTCCCATGATCATTCAAGCATAAAGAAAGCCAGGATGTCTCACGCAACACATTCTTGGAAGCTATGCTTGCGAGCAAGAACTAGTCTGAATATCATCACACAGCGGGCTGACAGAGGCCGGAAAACTTTCCTTGCAGCTCCTGCTTCCTGAATCTGTCAGACTGTCATGTGCCTTTGTTACTTCACCATCCTATTCTGGTCCTTTTGTACTGGGTTTCTCTTCATCAACACATACCAAGGTGGTGTTGCCTATCGTTGCCCGAAAGATTGAACGCAGTGGAGGTGGGATGGATCATGGAAGAAGTTGCACCACACCTTACAAAAGAAGAACATGTCCGGATTTGCCCATTCACCCCTCTCCGAAATTGTGTCAGATCTATAATTGCAATTTTCCCTGAACTAGGCCGGACTCTGGAACTCGAAAAATCACTCGATCAAAGGGCTAAAGTTAAGATTTAGTTTCTTCGTATCAGAGCCCCTTAGAGCTGGCCCCTCTTTTCAGTGCCAAAACAGAGTCGGGACGGAGCTTTCAGTTCTGCTTCTTTGAAAATCAGAAACTCCCATTTACTCGAACCGATCAGCTTCACGGTTATCTGCTGCGGTCAGCTCTGTTCTGATACATTCTTTCTATTTTCTTTCCCGGACAAGGAGACCATGAACGGCAAAGAAAGGGAAGCTGTTTATTTTCAGAAGCCCCCAATATGCTGCGAGCTATTGACATGTTTCAGGAGGCGGGGAAGACAAATTTAGTTAGCTGTGACTGTTCAAACTCCATAGGACAGTTAACACTGATCTGATTTGACTGTAAAAGTTACAGAAGATTCCTGTAAAGGGATCATACTGCAGGCTTATAATTACATGTTACAAAACCTAACCTTCTGCCTAAAAACAGCCCAGTGTCTAAAATAAACTTGCCAAACCATTTTGAGATTCCTAGACAAATCAATCTTAATGCTACTATAAATCACATTAAAAGAATATCAGCTTTCTCTGATTGATCCGGATAGTCTTGGTTCTTCATCTTTGGAGTTATCAATTATCAAAGCTGCTTCCACCTTATACAATTTTAGCCAACTGCATCTTCACATTGTGCGACAGTCATTACATGAGCTAGCCATTTCTTGAAGAGAATGTGAGTGGCATAAACAGCTGATTAGTTGGTGAGCTACGATCGCTTTTCCTCACACAATGATAGCGGAACTAGGAATTCCGTGCATCCGAAACCATTCGGGCATGTGGAACTTCTCGTACAATACTGGCCTCACATCTTCTTGCTCAGAAAGGTGCTTTAGGAGAGGAAGAAGCACCTCCAAAAGCTTTGTTATATGGAAATGGGGAAAGTATACGAGCGCATCAGGAGGAGAAAGTAGATATTTCTATAAACAGAAAATTGTCATAAACTCCACTCTGAAATGAGCTTACTGACCTGGTTATCATGGGGCTGCGTTGCAGAAAATGGGGAGCATGGTATACCATTCAATGGCTGCAGCAAGAAGCTAAATGGGTTGTTGTCTACAAGAACAATTCGACGGAGATCTTTCGATAGAACAGAGAGATCCTTCACATGCTCTCTGTATTCCCTGTTATTTGAATGTAAAGCTGAAGATGTAACAAACTACTTTGTAAGATAATGCCCCCAACAACTTTATATGCAACACCTACAGAGTGAAGTGGACGTAGAACTTCCTACATCAACATAACTGGAAAATAGGCTAAAATTGAAGCTTGAAAAGAACACATCCAGATAGAAATTAATGACCAATACTCGGGTAGAACCATCAGGCTTTCATTCTGGGAAAGAATATATTTCTTCGTTAAATTTATCGTCCTTCATCTACATATGTTACTTTGTCGAATTTATTAGATGCAAAATAATGAGAATCCAAGAGCAAACTTCCTTCATGGACTTGTTATTTCTCTTTACAAGCAAAAACTGGTATAATCAATTCTGGATAGATAAATGCATAATGGAGAAGGCACAATTAGTATATATGTAATGCAACCATCAGAAACATGATTGGTTTTAGGAGCACAAGAAGCCCAGAAAAGTTGGGGGGGGGGGGGGAAGCCTATCCAACAAGGAGCAGCAGTTGGCCCCAAAAGGAAGAAAACAAAGATCAGCAGAACTCCTAGAATGGGAAGATCTTAAGATCAAAATTTCTCACGTTTTCATTACTTTAGGAAGCAATGAGCATCCATCCTCGAGCAGTTACAACAAAAGCTTAATGCTCAGGTAACAAGTGGGAAGCCTTCTGCCTCTATTTCTTCATGAGATTTCCTGTCATCCTAGATGACTCTTTAAAGTAAGTAACTAGTCCGAAGGAAGCAGAAAATCGTCAAAGCTCGGTTTTCTCTCTTCGTCATTTTTGGCTATATCCGGAATCTGACTCCTAGTCATGGCGAAATCAATCCCTCAGTTTCTCTCGGTTGGACATTTTTATAATGGGGAAATCTAAAAAGGCATCACAACAGATCGACCCTTCACGAGATTTCATCCATCTATCACAGTATCATTACAAGCTAATAATGGTATCAATGCCACATTCACCAACGCTTAATCAACTAACAACGAAAAGCGATTGTGGGAAAAAAATTAATACTTACGTGCTAACTGTAGAAGGGCGATAAAGACGCTGAGTGATAAGCTTTTCCTTGTCTATCCTGTCAACAAGTGGCCTCGCATAATCTGCAAGGAATCCTAGATTGCATAAGGCAAAAGGAAATGAAGGAAAAGAAAAGTACAATCTGAAATGGTGACATTTGAACCTTCGAGACCAGCAGTGAATAGGATGAGATTTGCAAACTTCCCAACCCCTTTCAGAAATTCTTGCAGACCAGGACGCTCGAAAACTGTCACGTAGTTGATCTTTGGTTTTCCGTCGGATTCCTTCAGATTATAAAACATCATATAAATCAAACTAACAACAAGGACAAAGTTCACTCGTGCAATGTCACTGATCACAGGTGCCTTCTTCCAAGCCGGCAAAATCACAGTAATCGCACAGAGTAATAGAAGCAAAACAGAGACGAAGTGGGAGACCTTATCAGAAGATACACATTCCAGCTCAAACCACTTGAGCCCAGCTTCGATTGCTTGAGTTCGGACAATCTCGGGCAAGCTAGTTGAATCGTATGCACATACTAGAGTCTCATCCAAGTCGAGAACAACCTGCATACAATATCAAATTTGATTCTTTACCTCCAACAACTCAAATTATCCATCCCATGAGGAAAAAGAAAAGAAAAAAGATCGCACCTTTTAGACGAAAATTCAGATTTCAGATCTGATAATAATAGCAGGTTGGGTAGCTCAAAACAATTCGAATCAAATAACTCACAAATGACGTATATGAGCCTCAAAAAGTAATTTGAGCACGTTAAATTTCAAAACTCCATATAGCCAATATCCAAATAGCAGAGAGAATGAATTCCATCCGCTCAATCGTCCAAGAATTTAAAAAAGATTCAAGCTTCCCCAGGAAAGTTAACCCAAATCATACTAGTAAAGGAAGTAGGCGACCGGGTGGTTCCATTACCGTGAGCTTGTCCAAGCTGATTTTTTCTTCTTCGACGCTGACGTCACTGTCGGAGGAGCTCATGCGGTGGGGAGGGAAGGAGTCCTCCTGGAGGGGGATCTCGACGACAGGCAGCGGCTTGAAGGAAACATCCGTCGCCGTCGGAGGAGGAGAAGGTGAGGAAGATGCAGAAGAGAGAAATGATTGCCTGAGGCCGATGTACGACAGGACCTGCGCGAGCGACGGCGTGCCACGCAGGATCTGAAGGAAAATCTGGAAGAATAAGGCGAGCCAATTCATCAGAGCTCTCCAAGCCTGCAGAGGCCGGGGCACGTACACATCCGCGCGCTCTAGGTGCTGTGGCGCCATTGATGGGGGCCAGCAAACAGTAAGAGTTCCGAGAGAGAGAGAGAGAGAGAGAGAGAGAGAATATGGTGGGCTTGTAGAGGAAGATGGAAGAGATGGGTCTTCGTGCTTCGGATAGATATTAATACTGGAATTCAACTGGATTTGCCTCGACTAGGCAAGAAAGGGACTTTGTTCGTATCTTGTGGGGGTCTCACGTCTCGTGTTTCTTGTTGAGACAAAAGCTAAGCACACCAGAAGAATGGAATATTATGGTTTTCCTTTCAGAGAAGAAGAGGAAGAATTTTTGCTCCCTATGGCCTCCTCTTTTTTTTTTTTTTTTTAAATGTATTTATCAGTAGGGTATTTCATATAATCCTAAAAGACTGCTATCTTTGGCCGCTTCCACCGAACCAAAGCAACCCCGAATTTATTTATTTATAATTAAAGAAAGCTACATTTTTTCATATATTTTTGGTGGAGATTTTTTTAATTACTACTATACATGGAAATTTCCATATTTGAAGTAAATTTTAATAATTAATCTTCTTCTTCCTTTTGCTTAAATTTCGAAGAATTTTCAAAAGCTGCATCATGATAAGGTGGTCTCTGTCTCAGCCTGTGAAAGCTACCTAATCTTGGCCTTGCATGGCCATGAACAGATGTAAGAGCAGCTCGGTGGAACTGGGCCTAGGTTCGTTTCTGATTTGCTGATTGCAGTTTACTATTCAGAGCCCGGCCCAAATTAAGAAGTCTGGTTAAGATGAAGACGGAGACAGGTGCTCCTTCCCTTGCCTCAGCTCCTCCTCCTCGACCTGGCTGCAGATTCCGGCAGCCTCTTACGCCATCCACTGTACATGAGCTAGAGTGAGAGGACACAAGAAGAGAGGGGAAGGAGAAAGTTTTGAGCCATGGGAGTGGACTACTACAAGATCCTTCAGGTAGATCGCAACGCCAAAGATGACGACTTGAAGAAAGCCTATCGCAAGCTGGCAATGAAGTGGCACCCCGACAAGAATCCCAACAACAAGAAGGAAGCTGAGGCCAAATTCAAGCAAATCTCTGAAGCCTACGATGTAAGTAAAGCTCATTGATGCGGGAAAATTGGTGCTTTTCGATGAGAAACGTTTCAGAATTTGTGCCAATCCGTCTTGATTTTTCAGGTTCTAAGCGATCCCCAGAAGAGGGCGATTTACGACCAGTACGGGGAGGAGGGCCTGAAGGGTCAGGTGCCCCCACCGGGCTCCGGCGGGTTCGCCGGCGGCGGGCCTGACGGAGCCACCTCTTTCCGATTCAACCCAAGGAGTGCCGACGACATATTCTCGGAGTTCTTTGGTTTCTCAAGCCCTTTTGGGGACATTGGGGGCGGGTCGAGGGCAGGTGCCTCAGGATTCCCTAGGGGCATGTTCGGGGAGGAAATCTTTGCCTCCCTTCGTGGCGGAGTAGCGGGAGACGGGTCTGCAGCAGTTCCTCGGAAGGCCCCACCAATCGAGCGGACTCTGCCTTGTAGTTTGGAGGATTTGTATAAAGGGACCACCAAGAAGATGAAGATCTCAAGGGATGTTATTGATACTTCTGGGTAAGCTAAGCTTCTGTGTCACTTCTCTTCGTTGAGGCAGCGGTTAAATTTTCCAATTGCTGTGTTCATGTCATATCTTGGAAAAGGTTTACTGCATTAGGAAAATAGATGGTTCGGATTTAGATTATCTCATCACAAATATGATCTGATGGTTTCAAAGTGGAGAAACTCTTAGGTGAAGCTGTTACACCACACGGAATCGCTGATATGATATTTCTTTCCAGAGGAGAGTACGGGTACTCAGTAATAGAATAAAAATCCACTCAATTAAAGACTGTCATCTATCTTCTATATTTTGACAAAGTACCAGTTCTTTCCTCTTCACCAAAGACTTTCTCCTCAAAGTGAAGAGCAGAGTTCAATATAGGTCTGAAGTTAGCTTTTTCCCCCTCTATGACTATCCGAGACAGAAAGTTACACTGAATATTTACCCCCCATTAGCTGCACTGAGTTGCATAAAACATGTTCTTTGTGCTCTGCAGCTTTAAATTCTGGATCTTTTGATAAATAACTTGTACTATGTGTGCAGCTACTCAGTTTAGGATGCTATTCTTAGACTGTTATGCCCGATTCAGGCATGATTCTGTATATTCATCTCTTTGCGGATCCAGTGGATTTATTACCATTTTCTTTCTTTCCTTATAGTTCTGACTTCTTAATTAAAGATGTTTTGGCTGCAAAGTTTCCTTGAGCTCTCTCTGTCTCACACCATAAATGCATTCTTGCACATGTGGAGCTTAATTGATTCTAGTAACTGCCAATAATATTTAACTTTTACCCTATTCTACTGATCAAAAAAAGATATTTACTCTATGCATATCGTGTGCATTAGCTGACTCGACAGAGAGGATGTGCCGCTCTTGCTTAAATGATGTCATTCTGCACAGAGGTCTGTGCAGTGACTAACTCAGTTACGATAGTTCTGCACAATGAGTATACCTGCTTGCATATGAATAGATTCATTCTCGTAGTAGTCAACAGGTGAACTTCTATACGAATGTTAAACCCTCGCCAACTAAGAAATCTATCCTCAAGGAAGGTTCTCTTAGCAGGGAGAAGTTGTTGCTAGCATTTAGTGGAACTTATTCCAAGTTTTACTTTTGATCAACTGAAGTGACCATTAATTGTTTGTCATGTGATTGATTCCGGTGAATGTCATTCTGGGACTATTCTTCATGAAGTTTCTTTATGTACTTGTTGAAATTGTATATTTTCTCGTCAAACTTTACTGTGAATTAGGTTAAATTTTACAACTATCCGGAACGATTTTAGCATTCACTAATGATTGCTGTGTAGATTCATTTTCGGGTGACGAAAGCCTGCATTATGCACCTTTTTCCAGTGGCAGAGAACTGAGTAGCTAGCAAGAAATTTTGTTTCTTTCATTTGACCCTCTTGGAGAAATTACTGGGAGATTTTAGAAGTACTTATAGTATTAGTATGAAACCTCTCAACTGGTGCCTTACCTTGATTAAACAATTGATTATGCTAGGCGTTTTAGTATCACTTGCCAGTTATTGGACTTTGACATTGAATATTTGAATTATTTTGAAATTGTTGGACAGATAGGCCACCTGCTGAGCTACATTTTTGTCAGAAAAAACTGCTGCTACTGAGCCTGAGATGTTTCTTGCGGCTATGGCTCTAATCAGATACTGACAGTTATACGATTTTCTGTTGCCAGTTATTGGACTTTGACTTTGATATTTGAATCATTTTGAAATTTCTAGACAGATAGGCCTCCTGCTGAGCTTCACTTTGTCAGAAAAGCAGCTGCTACCAAGCCTGAGATGTTTCTTGTGGCTCTAACTATAAAATTGAAAGAAACATCGGCTGCTACTATGGCTAAGATGTTTCTTCTGGCTCTACTGAGATACTGAATTCTATGTTTTTCAGTTGGCCTTGTTGTATGAATGAAATGTTTGACAAGCAAGTGCTGTCCCTGATGAATTCCATTAGGAAGTAGCAAGAAAGCTCTATGATTCTGAGATCTAGTCTTAGTCTTTGAGAGTATTGTTATCAATCTTGTCCGCATATGCGTTGGGTAGCCTTCTTCTGCTTCCACATCATGTAAAATGGACTTCATTCTTTACTTAGCACATGTGTCATGAAAGCTCAAAGAATAATGTTGCTCGTGTTCGGTTCCTGAAATCTGTTGAACCAATGAATGGATGATGCTAGAGGTAGATCTGCCGAAAAGATACATGAAGCTGGGACGAATTCTTATCTGCTAGATCTTGAGTAAATCAGGTATATTTTTCTGATCTGCTATTCCATTTTATGTTATGCAGGAGACCTAGTACGGTAGAGGAAATTCTGGCAATTGAGATCAGACCAGGCTGGAAGAAAGGAACGAAGATCACATTCCCTGAGAAGGGAAATGAGCAGCGGGGAATCATCCCCTCAGATCTCGTTTTTATCATTGACGAGAAGCCTCACGGCATCTTCAAGAGGGATGGCAATGATCTCATCATCACCCAGAAGATCTCTCTTGTTGAAGCCCTGACAGGGTACACAGTGCAGCTGACAACTCTTGATGGGCGAGATCTGACAGTTCCAATCAACTCCATCGTCTCTCCCACCTATGAGGAAGTCGTTAAGGGTGAGGGAATGCCCATTCCCAAGGAACCCTCCAGGAAAGGGAACTTGAGGATCAAGTTCAACATCAAGTTCCCCTCGAGGCTTACTTCAGAGCAGAAGACCGGGATCAAGAGATTGTTAACATCTTCATGAAGGACCACTGCTTGAGTTAACGATGCCCCAATCCTCCTTATATCAGTGTCAGGTGTAAAACATTTTCTTTTTCTTTTGTTTTTATTTTCATTCTCTTTGTTTACCGTAATATTTTCAAGGAAAGAAATACACGGCAGTTCTTTTGATGACGGATTGACTCGGGATTGTTCAAGGCCAGTCTGATGGTCTTGAAGTTGGTTCTGGCTGTTCCATTCTCTTTGCTGTATTATCATTCAGTTGAAGGCTTGAAGCTCTTGAAAATTATCTTCTTTTCCCCACTGTTACTTTTCATTGAAAGGTTAAAGAGATGGGCAAGATAGGACCTTGGGTTATTTTCATCTCAACAAAGATAATTGGCAGTTATGGAATTCCATCTTCTCCTCTGGAAACCTTCAAACCAAGCTTTGCCTTCGCGCCAGAGACTTCCTCTGGAATCCTCGGCACTGTTCTTAGCCTCAAGCTCCATGAGATTATCATACCTTGGACCGGGCGCTGCTCTGTTCTGAACCTCAAGTTCCATATCAGCTGTCTCCTGGCAGGCAGAAATTTAATGATTTGATATCGAGGAATCCAACAATTGTCTGTAGTCCATGGTTATTAAGGTGGTAGGAACTTCAATTTAGTATCTCGGACGTGAAGGGCAGCTAGGAAATTGGCCGATTGGAATCAAGAACCCTAACTAAAGAGGGGGAAAGGAACTAAAACTTAGAGAGCCAAGAGAGAGACAGGAAATCCCTTTTCCTAACGGATACAGGCTAGGCTACAAACCACCACTTAATAACATTAGATGTATCTCCACTAAATGATCCATAGTCGTGTCCATCAATACCATATCACGAGTTTTCATGGCATCCAACCTCAACAGACAAATAACCTATCCAAGTCTTGAAGCTCCAAAGCTTTAAGACGTACAGAAATGGTAGGGATAAACGCTATGGGCTGCTGGTAAAGATAGTCCATGTTCCCCTTGACAAAAACAATGCTACAACCATAACAAAAAAGAAAAAAGGACTATACTACATCACTTTTCAAAACCTAGAAGACAACAACAGTGACGATGGATAGTTCTACACATGCCCTTGGCATGGCCAAAGCTTTGTTTTCTAATGGACGAACATTCGCCAGGCGAGTTTGGTCTGCCAATCCTCTCAGCTGCAAACAGATGAAACTGCAGTGTCTAAGCTCAGAACAAATAATCAGACAGGCAATGAGATAGTCTCATGAGCGATGTGTCCAAAATGATTGAGCTTGATGCGGTTCTCTTAAGTCAAATTTGAAACCGAGTTCTTCTGTACATAATAATGCTACGCATTTCCCAAGTTAAGAGAGCCATCCTTCATTAGCTTCATGCTCAGGCTGTTGAATCTCCCTCTCGAATAATGACGAGAAGCCTTTCTCCAGTCTGTTCCAGTCTTCATCATAGCCACAAATTCATCATAGCTAATTCTCCCATCCTGAAAGGCCCATGCAACACTATCAGAAATTTAAAATGAACATAAATGAGCATTGATTTCAGGATAGCAGCAATAACCTTATCAGTGTCCACTTCTTGGAAGATGTCATTGGCTACATCAGTACAGTCATCCGTTCCATCTTCCATTAAAGATTCTCTGAGCTCATTGGGCTCGATGTAACCATTTCCATCCTTGTCGAAGAAGGAGAAGGCCTTGCGGAGATGTTCATCATTAGCCATCCTCTGAAGGTGGAGGGAGACTGCAACAAATTCTCCGCAATCCAACGATCCTTTTCCATTTGTATCTACCTGTTTAGGGCAATTAGTTAGTTAAATTCATTCAGAATCTAGGAAAAAAATTTATCTCCTCCTTACCTCGTCTGCTGTCCTAGAGCATGATAACTAAGCTGATATCAGTTTCAAAAGGCTAACCCAAATAATTTTCAGACACTGGCACAACCTTTCTTCCTGGTACTAGAACACACTTATGATGTAGCTGAACAAATGGAGTAGGCACACACTTACTGCTTCTATAAGCATCTGAACTTCAGCCTCAGCAAGGTGAGAACCAAAATTTTTTAGACCTGCTTTCAGTTCTTCTATGGACACAACGCCATCACTATCTATGTCCATCTTCTTGAACAATTCTTTAATGTCTTCAATTTCTTCAGTGGACAAGAAATCAGCAATTACCTACCATTCAGTCCAGCACTTGTCACAAAGGATACCACAGATACTGTTATGGAAGTTTAGCAATTCAACCTACCCTCAGAGCCTTTCTCTTGAATCTGTTCATCATTGAAAACTGCTTAAGTCGTGATTTGACAACATCTCCAAGAGGAACATTTGGAGCTTTCTTTGCATTTTGAAGCCAAGGATGCTCTGTGAGCAAAATAAAATTAGAAAAAAAAAAGGCCTAGGTTAATCAATTATTCTACATTGGAGATAAAGTTACAAACAATCTTTTTTTTAATATTAAATCAAAATTTTTATTAAAACACACTGAGTCAGTGCCTAAAAACTCACGCATAAAATCAAAGTGATAAACAATTTTATTATATCCCTATTGAATAAAGCTTCAAATAATTAGATAAGCTGTCAGGACACAATTTACTGCATAAAATACAGGATAGTCATATCTCTGAAAACTCCATCAATAACATACTCTTTCCTTTGCCAATCTATAAGCAGAATCGATGGTACTTATAAAAGGATTGTAGGCTTTTTTGGAAGTGATGTCAGCAGAATAATGTGAACCTGCAGTTTTGCTGTTTTGAATGAAACAGTCAATTATCAGGGAGAAATCTTGTTTTCCAAGTAGTAATCTCTTAATCCATATATCATTGCCCAGACTTCCTACTTCTGGGAATCAGACAGCCGCCAAAAGCGTAAAATTAATTCAGGGAGAACAAGACCCAGTAATTTTATATCTAAACCGACAACATTGAGAACATAGAAATATACCAAGCACTTGCTTTGCAGTTAGTCGAAGCTTTGGATCTGGTTCCAACATTTGCCGAACCAAACTTTTAGCACTCTCTGAGATATGTGGCCAAGGATCACGCTTGAAATCTATTATCCCACGAAGGATGGCCTGTGCAACCCCTTGCTCAGATTCTGCGTCAGAATACACAACATGCAAAAGATTGAAAAACATTTATAGTAAAGGGGTAAACAAAATTACTGCAAATACTACCTACAGTTAATTAAATCATCATGAGAGAGAGAGAGAGAGAAGCAAGCTTAACATTAGATTACAAGAGATAAAGAAAAGTTGAGAAGCCTCAATTCACTTTGGTGAAAATTCTAGGATGAAAGATTGCGTTCAGAACATATCCTTGGGCAGCTGAAGCATATAATTGAACACAAAATATACAAGAAGAAAAAACATTACCAGCCCAAAATGGGGGTACCCCGCATAACAAGATGTAGAGAATAACACCAGCACTCCATATATCAATCTCTGGCCCATAGCTCCGCTTGAGCACCTCTGGAGCCATGTAATATGGACTTCCAACAATTTCAGAGAATTTCTCCCCTAGAATATGAAATACTTAAGAAACTTCACCAATTTAATGAAAATTCAGAATTTAATAGACATCAAATGATCAAAATAAAGTCAATGCCAGGCTATAAAACTTCAAAGTAGAGTATATGGTTTATGTTCCTGAAAGCATAACATATGCCATTCACAGAAATGCACTCAAGTATAGATCACCACTGAAAATGCCACCTCCAAATGGTTTTAATTTAAATGACCTCAGCAATCTGCTAGCCATACGAAATTTAATGACAAGATGAATCAAAGTCTTCACCGCATAACCACTGTACACACTTTGGATACAGAATTTAGTATTCACAACCAGCTTACCATAATCTACCTCGCAATCTTATATTTACAGTAGGTAATTTAGCCAGTGTATATTCAAAGCCCTAACAAATTAAAATGAATGTTTCAGATAAAAGCCAAAAAATGCGATCTAACATATCTCATTCTCACAAACCAAACATGACCTGATTGGAGCACCTCCTGAGAAAAGTTACAGTATCCCTACATTTCATCCCAGTCTTTCAGTGCAAGGGCAGCCATTCAAGCATAATTAACTATCAACCTACAGACTACAACCACGTGAAATTCGTCTAGATTAAAGGAGAGAATACCTTAAAAAATAATCACCTGGTAATTCTTCCATCATTTGCTCAGTCCCTAAGGACATAATTGCCTAATTCAGTTTTAAATATAACCTTTTTTTTGCTCAGAAAGTTTTAAAAAGAACTTGAATGAATAGTTCACAACCATCAGATTCAAGGTACTGCCACAATCTCCATACCATAGGACCAACAATGAATCACTGTGATGAAAGTCATCTGAAAAATGTATCTCAGAGCAAGTCTAGGAAGAATATGCCCTGTCCCGGTCATAGCACTGACATATTTACACGTAAGAAAGGCCAAACAGTAAGATAACATGGCTGAATTCAGACAAAAATGAAAAAGATATATTCAAGCAAATCAGACAGGCATATCATAGACATGAAATAGCCAGTCTAGAAGCCTAAAGAGTAGACAAACTTTATTCCTATGGAAGATTGAGTATCCCATGCAACTCTGGCAATTACCTAAAAAGTCTAAATTGCTCGCGCACTACTTATCCATTTGCGACGCGCAAATCTGAGCAGTTGCTATAGCCACATTTAAGCTTCAGCTACTCGCATCATGTTGCAACTGAATAATCTCACCTGGCTTGAAGAATATGGACAATCCGAAATCAATAGCCTTGAGAGGCGAATTCTCCTTCTTATTGGCAAAGAGGAAATTCTCAGGCTTCAAATCTCTATGTATGACCCCATGCTTATGACAGAGCTGCACCACCTCCACAATCGTCCTGGTGACGGCGGCAGCAGCTCTCTCCGTGTAATGCCCTCTGGCAACAATCCGGTCGAACAGCTCTCCTCCTTCACACAGTTCCATCACCAAGTGAACTGCAATGTCGTCCTCGCACGCCTCTTTCAGGCTAACGATGCTCGAGTCCAGAGGCAGATGCTTCATAATCGCCACTTCACGCCTCACATCCTCCACGTCGACCGCCGTCCTCAGCTTCCGCTTCGAGATACTCTTGCAGGCGAGCAGCTCCCTCGAGTCCCGTTCAATGCAGAGGTAGGTTACCCCGAACTCGCCTCGCCCGAGCTCCCGATCGATCACGTAGCGGTCCTCTATGTTCTCTTTGGGGACGCCGGTGAGGACGGTGATTGGTGCCTTCTTGCCGGCGTTGGAGTCACGCTTGCCGTGGTCGTGGCCAGTGAAGCTCGATTTGACGTCCTCTCGTGCAACGGCCGCCGGAGATCTGCAACAATTCCCCATTTTCCGAGGAGAATGCCGGCCCTCCTGCTTCTCTTCCCCACCTCCTCCGCCGCTGATAAGCACAGATATCGGAAGAGAAGGCCCAACTGAAGCCTAAGCTAGGGTTTCATACTCTACAAGTGAAAACAAGCTCAGCTCAAAGATCCAAAGGGAAGGGGAGAGAGAGGGGGAAAGATGGGACCAAAACTGAGAGATTGAAAGCAGACCGGCTGTACGGAAACAGCTCTGATGCTCTTCGAGTAGCAGCAGAGTCTACTGCAAGCCAGTGTCAGTAGAGCTAAAAATTTCTTACAGAGTCGTTACCTGTCACTAAGAAAGAATTAATTAAATTAATATTAATTAATTAATTAATTATATATTATTTAATTTTTTGTTATAATATATAATAAAATAAGATGATTTAATAATTTCTCTTAAATAGTGGAGCAGAAAGAAGTATCTTTTGATAATTACATTTCTAATTTTATATCTAATTATTCTCTTCTCGGAAATTTATGTTTTTTTAACACAAATATTCTTTGATTCCGTGATTCTTGTCGGCTACTGTAGGCGGTGGAATTTAGTGGGAGAAATTTCTAAGGTCCAGTTGCGAATTCAACGATTATTTTCATTGGCCTGTTCCGGTCGTAAAATTTTGGTGATCGGAGTGTAAAACTTTTCACTGATCGGTGGGACTGGCCTCTGGATTATTATTTTTTTTTTTTTTTTGGTCGCCAGCCACGGTATCCAAGCAGGCCCCACCAGCGGTGAGATGGCATCTTTCAGCCAACCATACTTGACTAATCCGTTGGTCGCCCCGGGTCGCACGCCTGGCAATGGCGGGTGAGGCTCCCAAGAGGGGTGTCTGCGTACGTGAGGTCTCGAACCTGAGACCTCCTTAAGCGGCACCGAGCTGCTTACCACTCGGCCCAACCCCTCTTGGTGCCTCTGGATTATTTTTGTCATATACCATGCTCGTATCTGATACCGTGCGTCCCCAAATTATAAGATTTCGTCTTCTTCCAGAAGCCAAATAACAAAATTATTAGCTCATCCTAATTATGTATTATGCCTCAACTCAATGTACGTGGCCTCCGAGAGCGGCCTTACTAGTAAGTTGATAACTTGCCGTGGGACGGGTTCAGAGTTCGACTCCCCACATGGGTATGTATCAGGAGATTAATTGCGGCTCCAGGTCGTATAATATACTATCCGACGGATCAGTTGATTGTTATGGCATTGTACACCATCGATATTAGGGAAAAAAAAAAAAAGAAAGAAAGAGAAAAACCATCGGACATATCTTTGTCTGTTTTGGACTTGGCACCCGTATGGTTTTGGTAGAGGACGACTGTCAGATTTTTCACTGTGACAGGCTCGGTTAGCCCAGTAGGAACGGCCACTGAGTAAGACCCTCTTGGTCCGGATTGCTATTGCTGAGGCTTTACATAGGGTCCCCATTCTGATTCAGGCCCAGATCAGTACTTGGCCTGAATAGCCGCTGGGCCTCATTTTCTACAAAACACGGGGATTTTTATTCAGTGTTACTTTGACTAGTGGGGTACCCACCCATCATGTGCCCGCGTGGATCAAACACATTTTAAGATTATTTTTCATAGCCGGAAAAACGCATACCAAGAAGATTCCTAGTCACGATCCTAAGCTTGTTGTCACTCTGCCACAACGTGCCTCTTTACTGACTCCACTCAACGTTATCGGATGTGGAACAAATCGACAAGGGCGAGTAGGAAGGAGAGGCCCGTGCAATGGCATCGAGAGCCGAAGCTGCTCTCGAAAGACTTTTAGTTACGCGTTTGATGACAGCGTAAACACTACCATTTTGGTACCGACCCACATCTACAAATCTCAACTTTTGGAAATCCTTAACCAACACCGATTGGACTTTTGAGAGGCTCCCAACTCCCCAATAGCAACAGTAAAACGGTGCGCTCCGAATTGTCCCCCGAGATTCCACCAACCCTGGAGGAAATATTGATGATAGATTAATTGATCGTCCGACCTCCTGGACTAGGGACAGGGAGGTAAATTACACTATAAGCTGTCGATCGTTAGGCACGGGTAGGTCTAATGCTTCCCCCGCGAGGGCGATCGGACCAGGTACCATGTATTTTTTACGATATATATACCACATCATGCATAAGATAGATTTCTAAATTTTAGAACTAGAACTTACCTTACTAAATCTTAAAATCAAATCCTACGCGAAACCCGTTAGATACTATGAGTTTCGAGTACCTTGTTAAAACCTATTTATTTACCCCTATAAATGTAAATTATTTTAATATTTTCGTGATTATCACAATTTATATAGTTATTTTATCATATTATGATTTTAATAATGCTTATAGTATATTTAATTATTATTTATTATCGATTTTTAAGATATAATGATATTTTAAATGTAATAAATTCAGCAAATAAGCATAACTAAAATGTCAAATAAAAGTTTATCGAGTTGAAAATACAACGATTTAAATAGTTCGAGAATCAGAGTTGAAATGAGGAAATTACGAACTATTAAAATATACTATATAAATCTGCAACAGGTTCTAGTTTCGATTTTGATTCTAGGTACCTTTTTCATCGGAACCAAAATTGGAACCGACCTGTTCCTTATCTTGTTATCCGAAACCTACTTGAACTTCATCATGGAACTTACTCATTATAATAAGTTTTTATCGATTTCGGGTCTACCATATACTTATGGACACACCCCTACTTGCCCACGGTCAAAGGTTCAATGAATACACGTTTCACTATCTCATCGGAATTGGATTGCTTTATCTTCAGCGCTAAACTAGACAACCCTTCACACGGTTTTCCAGAATCATTGGTTCGTGTCGATTCTGGCACAGTCACAACTAAGGCATATTAATCCTACCATATACGAGGTTGATTGGACCAATCTCAATTGACACGGCACATTTGGATGTGCTTGTTCACAAAGAATTTTCGATGGACCTATCTCATAATAACGAGATGAGAAAGCACTAATTAAATTATTTCGACTAGTAATAATTGATAAATATTCAAATAACTAAATGTTAATTTACCGATTTTTTTCAATTTAAATAATTTTTTATGTAATGTGATAGAATTATAAAGAATTCTTCGATATTGACCGAGTCGAAACAAGGAGGGGACAGGTGGGCAAAGCTGGGAGCCGCGATAGTGTGAAACGCGGGACTCGTGGGACCGGACATCTTGATCGCAGCCTCTGTGCTAACCTCTGAGCTCTTCCACGTGCATACGGATGCTTGGCGCGCACGTGAGAAGTGACAGGACTCCGCGTAGGGGATCAAGATAATGACGGCCCACTTAAAGGCCTCCTACCCCTACTATCTCAAAAGAAGATCGTTAGGATTACGTTACAACGCGGTCTGCGCTTTTACAGCCCTTCCATCCAAATTCCCATCACATCTCCATGCAAAATCTCCATCACCACTCAAAGAAAAATAGAAAACAAAAAAAAAAAAAAAAAAAACAGGAAGATAGGAATTGTGAGCAAAACAATCTCACCCTCCATTATTACGATGGTTTGATTTTTCCTAAAATATATCAAATTCAATTATTATGAATAAAAGAAAATTATGTTTAAAAGATCGGTTCTTTCTCCTATCAAGTGAAATATGAATTAAATTCATTTCAGTTAGGGTTGGAAGTTTTCTCTATTCACATACCAGAAAAGAGCATATTTCATTCAAGAAAACAATCGTTTGTTTACGTTTAATTTTTTGAAAGATATGAATATCATTAATTCTCGTCAATAAGCATGTGAAAATGAAGTGCGATACGTTTTTCACGGTCATGAATTTTTACATAATGCACATGTCACGATCATGCCGTGCTGTCTTTTAATGCGGATTGGTCCAGATTATTCGTTATTATTTCCCTGTTTAGGTAGGACATAATTGAAAGATTCAACTCGTACATATATTAATCGAACCATCAAGTTTATTACTACCAAATTATACACTGAAAAAAAAGTTGTTGAATTTCGGAGAATATCTTGCACTAAGAATCAATCATCGTGGCCTCATATTTTTATTTATCAAAAGTATATAGCTGTTCAGGGGAAATTATTATACGGTTCAATCATACGTTATTAGATATTAATTTAAATTATTAATATCTGTGCAAAAGTAAAAGTTTACGGCTGCTGAAATGGGAACGACCGATAGACTTAAATGTCAGCCTCATAAGTCTCAAATACAGAGAGAAGCTACTTCCGTTCCTCGGCATTATAAGTCTCTGACACGGTTTGAAGGTAGAAACGACGGGAGAAAGTGAAAAGAGTACCTCCAACATCGAATATAGTCACTCTCCCCTTTTCCAAATTGCTCTCTCTTTTTCGATGGAATAGAAGCTTGTAGAAATAGAATCCATTCACACATACAGGCATTTAGAAGAAAGTACTGCTAAACTTAAAATTTTAATAGATATCGATTTCTTGAACTATTATTAATTTTTTTATGGTGTTGTTGCTTTAACAGGGCCCGCATCTGTAATGAGTTTTTAATTTGCCTGATACATTTACAGTTGAACACGAAAATCTGATCATTACACAATTGGGTTATTAGATGATCTCCTAGACAATTGGATCCTTGGTGAATCCAATGAGTGATAGAAGCCACTCAGTTATAAATTTTGTTTATGGGAAAGCTCGAAATTGTTATTTTATTTAAGATAAAAATAAATATTAAATTATATCAATTATTCCGTATAGCTTGTTCTTAGCAATTAAGTTTTATATAATTTGGACTGTTGGGAATACAAATGCAGTCCGTAAGATGAGCTGTCGGGAGTAAATCAACCCGAATACGGAATGGACCGGATTTTAATGAAAGCTTCCCTAACGTCGAGCATTCCACCACCTTGCGAAATCTCTCTCGTCAGCATGACGAGCGACGCGGCCTTTATTGAAAGGAAGGCCGATTGATTGGTTGCTCCGGGTGCATGAGCCCCCAAGCTGCTGTGAGATCCCGTGGGTGCAAGCACCCGGATAATGGACGACCTCTCCATCATATAGAGAGAGAGAGAGAGAGAGAGAGAGAGAGAGAAACAGAGAAGAGAGAGAGAGAGAGATTTCCGCGTTGACAGGTAAGAGACCAGGAACGGACCGCTGCCCGGAACTAGGAAATAAAGAAGAAGATGAAGGAGGCTGCGACGGATTCAAGAAAAAAAAAGGTGTACGATTGATTTAAGATTTTAAGGAAAGCCATAAAAATTTGTAAGAAGTTGTTCAAAAGAGGAGTGGGATCAGATAAATTAATTTAAAAATAAAAAGTAAAGCTGATATGTTAGTCAGTAAATAATAAAAAATAAGTCACATTCAGTATTCGACTCTTTTTAGAGTCGGTATATGAAAATTAATAAAGGGTTTCGGTTTATATAATATATTGTTCGATAAATTAATCGGTTGTTACAGTACTATAAATATTTTAAAAAAAAAGAATGAAGATATCTATGAGATAAGAGCATGACCCGAAAAAGCATTACCCAACTATGGTCAATGAATAAATGACCAGTTAGAATGTATAAAAATATATTTTCCCATTGAAAGTTTTTATCAGATGATTTTAAATAAAAAAAAAATGAAACTCGACACTTTACAACTTGACCGCTTATTATACCAAAAAAAGTTCAATAAATTTAGATCAATTCGATTTTAGTCCATTCACTAAAAATAAATCAGTATCAACAAAGTGATTTCTTTCTATTTGCTATTATTCATTTTGAAAGTTCTAAACGAATATTATACGAATATTATAAAATTTCGTTTGATAGAAAGAAAATTACATCATTTTCAACAATAAAAAGAATATGAATTTAATTTTCACGGTGAATTTTTCTATCCTCCTTTGCTTTTACATTTCTCCCATTTCTCTCTGAGTCTGTTCTTAAAAAAAAACGAATTCTTACACCATCGAACGGTGAAGCTTTATCAAAGAGAAGACATTATAAAAAAAAAAAAAGAACTTAGTACAGTTTATCTTACTCTTGCTCTGTGGTATATAAATTTAGAATTTAATATTATTTGTGAAATTTTTTTATACGTATTTTATCTCATCTTTTTTATATTTTTAGACATATACACATCTTTTATGTACCGAAAAGTACATGAGAAATCTATTATTGTTTTTTTTTAAAAATTTTCGAGACTTCCTTCTCTCGATGATATTTCACACTTTTTCATACGCGCGTTCACACTACATCCCACAAATCCCAAAGCCCCATCTCCCCTCGCTTCCCCCCTCTCTCTCTCTCTCTCCCCCCCGACACCTTCATCATTTCATCGATCCTTCTGGTGCAAGTTTTTTGTAACATCATACACAGACAGCAGTCACAGCACTTATATATATCGATGATGGAGGGTCGTCGTGGTCATCGCCATACTAATCCCCATCATCAACAGCAGCAGCAGTCACACGCGAGCATCGGTGGTTTAGATTCGCCCACAGATCGGTTCCCACAATGGAGCTTGCAGGAGACGACGGAGTTCCTGATGATAAGGGCCGCGCTCGACCAGAGCTTCATGGAGACCAAGAGGAACAAGCTCCTCTGGGAGGACATATCGACAAAGATGAAGGAGTTGGGATACAACCGGAGCGCCGAGCAGTGCAGGTGCAAGTGGAAGAATCTTGTCACCCGATATAAGGTTTGGAAAACCAAGATTCATTTATTACTATTCGCTGGAACCCTTCTTCAATATTTGACCTAACCTAGCTGATTACAATATAGTATTCTACATATGTTGGCATAACCAAACCCTATATCTTAGAAGCCCTAGCTCTTGATTGCTTTCTTTTTTAATCTTTTTCCGATGCATTTCGATCCCGCATGATGCCGCGAGTAAAAACAGTAATATATATTAGGTTTTCATATGAAAGAAATATTAATATAGGGTCACTGGGCTAACAACATGATAAGAACCGCGTGCAATTCAGTTGATGTGATGGTATAGTGGTTAACTTGGTACTTGATCTGATGTTCTAGGGTTGCGAGACAGTGGAACCGGAAGATACGAGGCATCAGTTCCCGTTCTACAATGAGATGCAGGCGATCTTTGCCTTGAGGATGCAAAGGATGATGTGGGCTGAAGAGGAGGGAGGAGCGAGCAGCTCGAAGAAGAAGGCCTCGCAGTTGTCGTCGTGGGATGAAGAGGACGAGGATGAGGCCAGCGAGGGAGAGGAGCAGAAGGATGTTGGAAGCTCTGATCAGAAGAAGGCGAAGAAGAATAAGAAGGTGAAGAGGGGTTATAATACAGGTGCTTCCTCGACGACGAGCAATCACAACCACAGTAACCTGGTGAAGCTGGTGGAGGAATTCATGAAGCAGCAGGTGCAGATGGAGTTGCAGTGGAGGGAGGCGTACCAGGCGAGGGAGAACGAGCGGAGGATGAGGGAGATGGAGTGGAGGAGGACGATGGAGGCCCTGGAGAAGGAGAGGATCGTAATGGAGCGGAGGTGGAGGGAGCGGGAGGAGCAGAGGAGGATGAGAGAGGATGCTAGGGCTGAGAAGACGGACGCTCTAATCACGGCGCTCCTCAACAGGCTCAGATCAAGAGGTGACCTGTAGTTCCTTTCCTCAGTTTCTGCAGAAGAGAGAAGCATGCAGCTCTCTCTCTCTCCCCACCTTTGAGATTAGGGTAATTTATTAACTCAATTTGCTCTCGCAAGTACCGCGCGACCTGACCATAATGTGATCTATCTAAGCTGGAACATGTGTATAGAAAGGAGTTTGGTGCGTGCTATGAAAGATTATGAATTCGATTCTTATCAATTAAGTTTACGGAATGAATTGAATTTTTATTAATGTGATTCTCAGTATTTTCTTATTATTATTTTCTCCTACCTCTTCTTCGGCCATGGATTTCCTTTTTTAATTGAACAAAAAGAATGTGAAGTAATAGTTTTGCTATGCGCAAGCAAGTTATTCCTACATGGAACAATAATAAGTCATCTAATTTTCTTCAAAGCCACATGATTTTTGCGGTCTTATGGGCTGCGGCGCCGTGTGTTTATATCTGTGTTTTCACATAGGAAATTCTTAAGTGAAGTGGATTTACAAAGGATGCTGTGATATTATTAAAAAAAAAGTTATTTGACACGTTATAGTAAAAAAGAATTACACCAACTTTAAAAATTGGATATTATTAATTGATAAACAAAAAGTGATATAATAATTTTTACTGATAGATTAAACAATCATTAGCGATTTATAGAAAGGGTCAGATACAAGATCTCTCATATTTACATACATGATCATATCTATAGAACAGAAATGTACTTATTATGGATGTCTCTTTAAATTGGCCTACCGTGGTTATATGTTTTGGGTAACTTAGCTGATAGGAATCTGTTCGATTAGTTCACATGGCATGTTTTTTTTTTCCCCCTTTTTTTGGTATATGTTTCTTTTCGATCTTTATAGGCATATAAGGTTACGTTTCGTACGTAGAGATAATTGGAATGAAGAGGAACGTGTTGGATAGAACAAAACACTTTTTTATTAATAGGAATTTGGTCTTTCTCATATTTGTCTTGAAAAAAAAAAAGAGTGTACTATTTTTGGAAGCGGTGGGATGGAAAATTAAATTTTGAATTCTATGAGCATTGTACAGTTCATCAAATTGAAGAATAAATTCTCTGTCTCTCTCTATACACACACACACCAAGAGAATGTAAAATAAAGTTTTAAGAAAGACTAGTTGGTCGGCTGACCAAAGAATTTTTGCACGAGCCGTGTAGAGAAATATATCATGCCTGTAACTGCATGCTATGTGCTAGCAAGTATACCCTTTAATCAGATTAGGTCTAGAAAATTTGTACAGAGAGTGAAATTTTATTAGAGAGTAATATGACGAATTTAGAAGATGAAATATGATGATTTAATAAAAACTAAGTGAAAATATGTGAAAAATATATAGTCTCACGAATTTTTAAATTTTAGCGGACCATCCCCTTAAATCAATGGCCCAATCTCGCAGGACATGAATATATACATACATACATACGTACAGATATATATATTCGTTTTTTCTTCGGTTACATGTTTATTTAGTTTGCTTGTATATGCTTGTCTAGCACATATTAGGTAACCTTGGTTAATTATCGAATAATACATATAAAATAGTACTTTCAGAATGATTATCAATATTGAAATTACATGTAGATTAGATATTGCGATACATCTGGCCAGCATAAATATTATCTTCTGTGTTATTTGAAACTGTTAACATTTAGTCGTGGCTAGTCATCATGCTGCCCAGGGTTTCTAAGGATGAAAACTGTCGCATTGCATGCTTTTACGTACTGATATGTTATAGCTAGGGCATATACAGACATGCATGAACGTATATCAAACAATACATAAATAAACGTAACAATAGTTATATATATATACCCACTATATGATTTGTCTGTCCATCGAGAGTATCAGTTCATGCACTGTCATTCCATAAACTTAAAAAGAGAGAGAAGAAAAAGAAAAGTCGATAAAGATCCTATTTTGGATGGTCCCTATCCCGCCCAAGTCCTTTATTGCTTTTTGGACATGCTGGATAGCCAATCTACAGTTCCTTGTCCTCGTTCTTCGCTTTCTCTTAGTTTCCAACACTTGTCTCGGAGCCGGTCGCTCCAGTTTCTCTTGCTTTTGCAGTGATTATTTCAGGTGAACTATCAGAAACTCAGTCCAAGTGCTCGGGAATCTGCGGTTGGCATCTTTGCATGAAGCCAGTAAATTTAGTACTCGAGGCAAAGCTGCTAGCTTGGGAAAGGTGAAACTTGCACTCTCTTCAGTGCACCGGACTGAATTTACAAGTTGGCAAATGGAGTTTTTTGCAATAGTTATGGAACATGAATACTCAGGCATGGATCAAAAAGATGGCAAGTGTAACGTAACTGATGCTCCTGGAAAGGAGTTGGAATCCTTGCCCATTATTAACTTGCCAAGGTGAAGTTTGCTTCTCATAGTGAAACACTAGGCTGGGCTGCTGCTCATTGTCATTACGACTCTTTCATCGCTCACTGCTAGTTGTAAACCAACATAAAATCTATTACAGCTACACAGATATCAGCTCCATCGCCGACTCTCGCAGAGTTTTGTCACAGGACGTACACATATTCAATTTAAAGAGACCTCTATTGTCTATTTATTTAGTGGCACTCTGTCATTAAAATACAACAGAATACATGGGCAGACATTTAAGGAGTGAATGGATCAAGGCAAATCAAAATCTACCAAAAACAAGGCCTACATTCTCCTCAAGGACCAAACAGATCAACACTGAACATGGAGCACAGTCATTTCTTGAACAGATCAGAAAGCTCACCTTTCTCATGCATCGAGGTCAATATATCACAGCCACCAACGAGCTCCCCGCTCACGAAGATTTGTGGGAATGTTGGCCAGTTGCTGTACCTCTTAAGCGTCTCCCTCAGGCCATAATTGTACTCTTCATCAAGGACATCGACGCTCTCATAGTCAACCCCTTCACTCTCCAGAACCCCCACCACACGTTGGGAGAACCCACAGAGCGGGGCACTCCTTGATCCCTTTATGAAGGCCACCACCCTGTTCTCCTTCACTAGCCTGTCGATAAGATCCTCTAGTGGGACTGTCAGCTGGACGTGGCGGCCTGGTGTGAGGCGGAGGTCGAGCTTCTTGCGAGGGGCCTGCTGGCGAGCAGGGACCCACGTGGAATTTCCCGACTGGTTGCCAGGAGGGACATTCCCGGTCGTTCTTATGTGTTCCTCCATCCACGACTTCCATGCCTGGGTCAGAGCAGTTCGATCGGGTTCATCTACCACCCCAACCTATATAAAGACACAGGACCAAAACCCGGTAAGGCCATGTGAAGCCAAATGCATTTCAATGGCGATTGTTCAAGGATTGAATCAAAATCCAAGCCCCACAAATGACATTGATAGAACAAAAGACTAATCTTTTCTTTCTATCGATTTATACTTTACTATGTTAGAGCAATACGCTGACGAACAAATGACAATATCTACAAAGATAAGCTTGAGAATCGACCAGGCAATCTCTAGTCACACCACAAGTTCTATGATTCAAGGTAGTAACTTCAGATCCCTCCAACATTATTCACAAAATTAAAAGCCTTTTGAGCACAATATAATCATGAAGCTCTCATCAAAAGCGATACACAAGCTATACTTTCAAATTCTAAGTCTAAATTGGCGTCTGAGCTGAGCAAACTGAAAGTATGTACCTTTACGGAACAGCATAGATCTGGCAGAGAATTCCGGTGACCGGCGATGCTCGCGGCAATGTTCCGGGACATGCCGACGAACTGGAGAACATTATTGCTGTCGTAGATGGCATAGACGCCAGAATCAGGCGAGAATTTGGTCGGAACCTCTTTTGGATCGGTCGGAACGGCGACCAGCTCCGTCTCGGACAAGTTCTTCAGAGCTGCAGAGACGACCGGAGGTCGAAATCGGGTGGCGCGGAGGGGTTTGAGGAAAATGTTAGGGAAGGTGAAGGAAGGCCTGAGATGGGAGTAAAAAGAGGCATTAGGTATTCTTTGAGAGTGAGAGGCGACTGAGCGAGGGGGAGTGGAAGCTCGTAGAGGAGAACAGATGCTAATGGTGTGAGCGGCCATTGAAGTTCCAAGACGGTGAGAATTGAGAGAATCGCCGTGACGATACGATGATGGAAGATGGAGAAGATCGTTGATTATCCGGTCAGAGGCTTATTGGGCCTCAGTGCGGCCCAACATATTGGGCCCTTAGTAACGGGCAGTTACCATTCGCTTCTCTTCATGCAATATTGACTGGGGAACTTGACCATCACCAAACAAGGAAAAAATCCTAGATTGTCCTAACTCACAATGATGTTATGAGAAAACGTCAATTACATTGTTCCAATTAGTATTAATTATAATAACTACTTGAGTGATTAATACTAATTTATTTATTTATTATATTTTAATTAGTAATTTCCCTCATCACGTGAAAAGGTAGAATAAAGTAAGAATTTCTATTGAGCACGAGACAGGCGATTGGCACCGTCGCTTTCTCCCACTGAGAGTCAAGATCGCAGGACCCAGGTGGCACAGTGTAACCTGTCAAGATTTCCTTCAAGCACTCAATCGAGAAATCGAAACAACATAAGGTGACAAAACAAAATTCCTTCTTTGTGGACAAAAAGAAGGTAATGCACAGTGCCTGAAGGAAGCACAGACATCTCGGTATGTCCAAACTCCATTTCTTTCTCCATGCCCGGCCGTTTTCTGGTCACTAGATAAAGGTCATGGTTTCCACTTCAATCCATCTCTCTCTTGCATGAAAAATCAATACATCAAGCGAGGAAGGGTCAAAAGAAAAACAAGAAGAATACTGTTTACAGACTGCTAGTAATGAACCAACAATGCAAGTTGAAAGATATGCTCGCTTCGTTATCCAAAAACCAAGCAACCAACCAACCATCGAGGGGATTACACAACAATATAGCAATGTGTGGGTTCTGCATAACGAATTGAACCCAAAATTACCAACCTTCGACTAAACCAGAGGTGCCCAGTGGCCACATTCATTTTCTCCCTTGACTCCCTAAAGTCTCAGCACACTCCGAGCGATAGAGTGAGCGGGACCAGCCCTGCCATTCCCAGGCCCCAACACGATCCCGCTGCCTCCTCCACCCTTCCGGCTTCCCCTCAACGGGTTCAAGTATAATCTCAGCAGCCCATTATCCACAACGTTAGGTGAATATCTTGCACTGATGTTTCTCTCCAGGAAAAACCTGTCCCTCCTCTTCTTCCCGTGTCCATTCATCTCGATTCCATTCAAGTTCCCATTCTTCTGCCCAAAAGATCCCCCAAGGTCATAGGAATGCCTTGCGCTCACACTGCTATTACTCCGCAACACCTTCCGATTGAAAGTCAATCTCGGATCCCCATTATGCTCTTGCCAGGACTCTGAGAATGACCTTTCAATCCCATGTTCTCTGCTGCTATACCTCTCATCGTTCTCATCCTTGTTCCCTCCCCTTCGATGAATAAACCCCAAAATGTTCCAAGCCTTCCATCTGCTCGATTTCTTTGGCCCCATCCGATCGCCATTCCCAATCACTGAGGCACCATCCGTGAATCCAATCTCAAACATATCAGAGCAATCATCCCTTAGAGAATTTGAGTTCAAATCCCTCAAGTGCCTTGAGCCCCTTAAGTCCCTCAAGTCCCTCAAGTCCCTTAAATCCCTCAAACCCCCCTCCCCAGCAATCAACTTGGTCCCCTGCAAGTAATCCATTGTGACAGGGGAAACTTTTGCAGTCTTGGCAGATTTCAACTCGTCAGTCTCTGCTACGACTGCTGTTGTGGTATTCCTAATCGAGCTTGAACGATCAAGGCTCTTCCTACGCCTCAAGGATGAGTCCAGGTAGTAATCCCGGGTTTGGGAAGACCCACCTGGGACCGAATCATCCCCATGAATTGAGATCATGGTTGGCTCTTCCACTGGAATATGGGTATCAGTCCTTTGGACATGGTGGACTGGTGGAGAATCCTCAACGACTGAGACCATTGTGGGTCCCGTTCGAACTGGTGGGAATGAACGCCCGATCAGGTACCCATCCCATGATGCTCTTGGCTCATCAAAGGAGTACCTTGGATTGTCCAGTGAGATCCTACCTGCATCAAGGGAGAACCTTGGATCAGTATCACAAGACCTCCGACCAAACCCATAGTCAGCGATCTCAGACTGAGTATCCCTCAGCTGGCGGCCAATGGGCTTCTCAACAGGGAGAGTGGCAGAGCAGCCACCCCTGCCAGCGTCCTGCTGCTTCTTCAGCTTCTGCTTGCTCCGCCATTTCTGCAGCTTCTTGGTGAACACTGACGCGGCGGACCAGAAGCTACCGGCAATGTCCTTGAAGTCCCTGCCCGAGGAAAGTTTCTTATGGTCTGACTCGAGATCTATATGGTCCTTCATGGTCCTAAGTTCCTCTGGTACGAGCTCCGAGGGTCCCTGTTCTTCTTCTTCTTCAACAATCTCGGGGACACTGTCTTCAAATACGTTGGACTTCCGTCCTTCTTCAAAAGTCCTGATTTCGTCTTTCTCTTCTTCTGATTCCTCCCCAATGTCGGGATTCCCTTTCTGGGTTTCTGTATCCTCTTCCTTGGACTCGAGCACGGGGCGGCGGTGGACGCTTGAGGAGGCAAAATTTCGTGACTCGACTTCAGCGGCCTTGGTCTCCTCGTCAAATGTAAAGAGGTTCAAGAGGGTGTTCCGGACCCTGACGTCGCAGGATTTCCTCTGGGGCTCGAAAATGCCAGAGAAGAAACCTTCGTTCTTCGAGGTGGAGAAGGACTTAGTACGGCGGAGCTCGGAGAGGAAGGAGGATGAGGGGGCAGCAGCGGCAGCGGATGGCTTGAAAATGGTCTTGAGGGCGGCGGCAGCGGCGGAGGGCTTGCGGGAGGAGGAAGAAGGAGAAACGTTGGAGGAAGATTCAAGGACAGCGAGGCGCTCGCAGAGGCAAGAGGGGCAGAAGCCAGTGAAGTGCTCGTCGGGATGGCGGGGACAGGACGTGGAGGGACGGTGGGGCTGGGGCGGCTGCGGTGGCTGGAGCTGAGGAACTGGGGGCTCCGTCGAGGAATTCATACCCGGTGGCTATGCTCAGCAATGCTCGCTCGTCTGGTCGGACTCTGAGACATGCTTAAATGCTTCGACATCTCCTATTCCATTAACAATTGTCATCAAAGTCAGCAATTACTACGGATTTGTTGCACTCACTCACTCGTTCTGTCGTCTATTCTTCATATAAAAAGGAAACTTAATTGCATTGCGATGAGTGCCAGCCGATCGAAACAAATCGGTTGGAGTGGTATATCACCTTTTTTAAAGTAAATTTTTTAATTTAAATTTTATAAATAGAGAAAATTCACGTGAGTTCTCTCTACTCAAACTAGATTAGCAGCTTTTTCATTGGATCAGTTGGCTTTTAAATACTAGTTATTTAGACTCGAAAAAAAAAAAAAGAGTACCAGCCCAAATGCCTTTCTTTTAAAGCATCTTTTTCATTCTAGTTAACTCATACTCGAACTGAATAAGTTTGCTAATAAGAAAAAAGTTTTTGTAATTTTAATTTTCCTTCAAAAATTATAGGTGTGAATTAATAATTATTTTCCGGTCTCTGGATCAGGGATACGGCTCTGATTTTTCAAAGATTCCTGTCCGACAGGGAGGGGGTAAAGGAAGAACAAAAAGCAAAAGCAAATCACTCCTTCCAATTCCCTCACATTTCGCTTTCTTTCTCCTCTTTTTTTTTTTTTTTTTTTTTTTGGTCGCCGGCCACGGTATCCAAGCAGGCCCCACCAGCGGTGAGATGACATCTTTCAGCCAACCACACTTGACTAATCCGTTGGTCGCCCCGGGTCGCACGCCTGGCAATGGCGGGTGAGGCTCCCAAGGGGGGTGTCTGCGTACGTGAGGTCTCGAACTCGAGACCTCCTTAAGCGGCACCGAACTGCTTACCACTCGGCCCAACCCCCCTTGGTTCCTCCTTTTGTTTCTTTATACGCAAACCCCTTTTCCTTTTTCCTGTTCTCCCCTTTCTTTTTGGTCTTTCCGTTCCCCTTCGCCGTTCGATTTTTAGCCCATCTGCAAGAAATCCAATAATGTCATGGATGTACTCTACTCTATATTCGAAATGACAGCATACGAGCCCGCCATGATAAAGAGAACACTGGACTGGTTCAAGGTCGTGTCATGAGCCAACCCTGCATCCCTTTTCTTTTTTTTTTTCCCCTCCATTCATCATTTCTCTATCTTTTCACTGTGTTTTTCTTATCCATAAATATGAATTGATTTACATCTCGTAGAGCTATGATACAACCGCGTATTTCCTTTTATCATGAGCTCATCTTTTGTATTTAATTGAATGGATTTTAATTAGTCTTGCTTATCTTATACCGTGCTTATCACTTTTAATTATCTAATCACCGCTTGAATTAATTGCTGAATCTCGACAAACTTAGGAGACAAACTATTGATTTAATCTCGTGGTCAAGATGATAGTCAATTACAAAACCTTGCTCATTAGTGAGAATAATAGAAATATACCGATTGCGAATTCCCACCGATCAAAAGGCAATATGGTCGAGGAAAGAGAAAAAAGAAGTACGATGCCCGTTTTAACTGTCATCAAAAGATTATGTATGAGTTTGATTTTCATTGATAAGATATTTTCTGCTCTTTTATTCTCTTCTCACTCTTAAGATTTACCGTTTCTTTATTCGTATATCTCCCCTACGACCGAATGAAAAGGCAGCATCATTGCTGACATGAGATTAGTTTATGTGATTCGACTTAAATAATATTCGAGTTTTATAAAATAAAAAAATAATAATAATTTGAGAAGTTTTACTTGTTAATGGACCGATCTGGCTCAAATTAGGTGCGAATGTGTATATCAATTGACAGCTAGCTAGCAAGCTAGAGCTGTAGATGCCAATCAGACTATGGAAATAACATGGGATGATGATAAAAACATGCGCACCCAAAGATTCCACAAATTTGGCAAATTATGTCAAATAATGTTGTCTTACTATACCCACATATCAATCATTATTACTCATTCATTCCTATTCTCTCATCATCATTCCTAAACCCGCAACTTTTGACATTTCATTTCATAGCTTTTTGATCAGCACACCATGAACACATCAAACTTCAACTCAGTCATGACCATGGGACTGGAAATCAGAGACAATATCACTAGCTATCGTGCGTTCTTTCTCAGTTTTTCTTCTTCTTCTTTTTTTTTTTTATGTGCGTGCATTACTTGTTTCTAGAAATCATCTAGACTTTTAACTGATCAAGTTCGAGTTGAGTGGATCCACTAAAGAAAAAACTCTCTCGGCACCAATACGAGTTTCCTCCGCTTATCAAAATTCAAACCTGAGATCTTTATTTTAAGAGAAAATGTATTTTACCATTTAAATCAACTCATATCAATTCTTTTTTCTTTTTGTTTTTCTTCCTTTTTTTTTCACTTCTTTGTTCTTTTTTTTTTTCCTTTCCAGATTTCAGTGCCGTGTGACTATTGCCATGCATTTCACCTTGGCATCAATATGACAGAGACATGGGCCATTGGTCATTTCATGAATGGGCCATTTCTCTTTGTGAAAATTTACAGCTAAGAAAGGATCCTTTTGGAGTATATTGAAAGGGCTCTTTGATCTGATCTCCTGTCAGTTTGAATGAAAGATGTGTAAGAATCTTCACTATCTTCTTCCCTTCCATCAAAACTACAATGGAACCCAAGAGTAATGGAACTAGAAAATCCGGTCGATGGCAGGGGCTGATGACCAGATTATCTTATCCACTGTTCGAAGACTATGAACAAGTCAGCTTGTTCAAATTTCGTGCTGGCAGCATAAACACCTGCTCTTTTCTGAACCTCATTTGCCATTCAACCTGCAGTTCCCTTTTGTTGTTCTTCTGGTGAGGCTTCGAATCATAAGCAAGAGAGGATTCATTAGTCGGTAGCTCGTGATCTCAGGGATGTTGTCTGGCGTTCTTTTGCATCCTTCTGGAGATCTTAGCTGACAGATGCAAGACACAAAACAACGATGCCTATGTAGCCTGGACAAACTTTGTAGACTTTTATCGTATGATACTGTAGAAATTTAAATCTTTGCTACCATGTTCGAAAAAGAGTGACTCGGAAGGAAATTAGGGCTATAGTTTGTGGAACGTACCCCGTAAATAAATCAGGCCCAAAAATTAGTTGGCCAATGCCGAACTGAGCTTCTTCGTCCTCTTCTCTTCTTGTCTCGATCCAAAGCATCTATTTTATCCTATTCTATTGACTGAAACTAGGACAGCTGTTGGAAGACTCCTCTCCTACCAAACAAACACAAACCCTTCCAATAACAATTTAGCTTTCCCAGCCACATACAAGAAGGCTAAAATCTCCAAATATCCCACCTTGTTTTTCTCGTCACGACACCTCTGAGTCAAACCCGAAAGGAAGAATCTCTGCTTGATGCTCTCTCTACGAATTCAGACAATACCCACAACCCAAATTCGACGGCAGATTGCAAATTCCACACCTTTGCCCTGATTGGATATTGATATTTCTAGATCAAGGATGAATTTCAGGAGTTTCGATGAGTTCTGGCCCTTTTACATGTCCCAGCACTCGAAACCGGCCACGAGGAGGTGGCATTTCGTGGGCACCCTCCTGAGCATCCTGTGCTTGATCTACTCTATGTGCTTCAACTGGTGGTTCTTGATCTTCGTGCCCGTCTCGGGTTACGGCTGCGCCTGGTACAGCCACTTCTTTGTCGAGGGCAACGTCCCCGCCACGTTCGGGCATCCAATCTGGTCGTTCCTGTGCGACTACAAGATGTTCGCGCTGATGCTCACTGGGAATATGGATAAGGAGATCAAGAGGCTGGGGAAGAGGCCCGTGCTGCAGTTCTCCTAGGGATCACAATAATTAACCGGACGTAAGAAGCTTCTCTTACTTTGCTGTTTGTTATTGGAATCGGAACTGAATGGATAATTCTCTTACATACAAGAGTCAGTCATATGCATTTGTTTCTATTCCGCTGCTTTTACTAATCCCTGCACTCGAATTAATTCTGCTAGTGAAGTATTGTTGCAAGATTTCATCAATTTTGGGTGCTATTAGTAAGTTATATCCACCAACGTTTCTGAATTCTGAGGGCAGAAGCTAGCTCAGAATCTTAAACTTTTGCACCCGTACCACGAAATGAACTTTCCATCGAGAGGATTCGATTTGAGCAGTTCTTCTGCTTGAGCCCCTTAAAAGTTGAAATACGATTCAGAACTGATTTTGAAGCAGTCCCTGTGTGAGCACAAGGCAACTAGTACAGATTCTACTTGCTATAAAAGAAGCTGTGATCGCTGGTTGGAGCAGTGCCAGAATTCAATTCCGAAAAGAGGGGGTAATACAAGTCATTCTGAGTATTAGGAATCATGTTTCAGATATGCACTTGAATGCTTTGTTCAAATAAGTGGGGAAAATATGTCATTCGACTGGATGACTTGCAGCAATGTTCTCTTGATTGTCAAGAGCTTCAATGCCAGACTGGACGTTCTCTGGTGCAAAATTTGGATTTGGCTGAGTTTTATGGCATGCGAGTTGGGTTATGTTTCTGCTGACAAGAGGGGATGGGCAGGGGATGGAAATGCTATATTTTCCGAGTGACTGTCCCGGGTTGGCTTTTTAGGGCGAAATGTTTCTGCCCTGTAAGTTCAGATACTGTTACTGCTGATGATTCTGTAACTTTCCCGTTCATGGTGGTAACAATAAGATCGAGATCATTGTCTGGTAAGACCATGCTATACCTGTGCATCTATTAAAAGTTCACCATCAGCATTGATCTGCCTCAGCTTCAGGACCTTCATTGTTCTCCATAGTCGCACCTTGAACATCTTTGCTATTAGTAACACTGGATTCAGAACTACCCCCACCTTGATTGTGATTTGTTATCTTCAAGAAGAAGTCTTCGACTATTCATTCCATTGCTCGACTCATCAGACGGCCCTGCTGAGTTTACTGCAGCAGGATCATCCACGCTCATAGGCAGCTTAATATTTGCCTCCACTTCAGTTCTGTCGATTCTCTCTGGAGCTTCTTGTTGGGTTCTAGCTCTCGGATCCAACGGTGCTTTCATTAGATGCTTCGATATTTTGAAGACTTGCATTGTAACTAAATACACAATGAAGTAAACGCGGCCATTTTTCTCTCGACAGTACCAAAGTTTATCGGAAAAACAAAGACCCTCGTGGGTTTTGCTAATTGAGCTCACCCCAATTTGTATGAGCAGCTTTATAGAGAAACATCTGAGACTCATTGGCATTATGGACTAACCGTCCATCCTGAACATCTGGATGAGAATGTTCCGCTGAATCTAAACGACGTCGTTTAGACACACTTTATTTTAAATAGCGCTCGCAAATCATAAGTAAAAAATTATCAGTTTGCATGAAGTTATACATTTTCAAAAGCTATTGCCCAAAGAATCTTATATTTTTTATTTTATACCAAATTATTATATTTACCAAAATTTTTCCCCACTAAATTAATTATTAATGGACATAAAAATTGACATGGTATTAGATGATTGAGTGCTTAAATTCTATTATTTTAATGGATTTAATTGAGATTCTGGTGGAAAAATAAAAAATAGAACATATAAATTAGGGTAAATAACACTTTTAGTCCTTAATCTTTCGCTTTTTTACTATTTTAGTTCTAAATTTTTATTTTTTGTTATTCACGTTGTAAATATTTTGAATTTTTATCACTCAAGTCTTACCGTTACTTTTTTCATTAAAAAATATTACGTACAAAAAAAGAATATTTTATGCAAAATTATTTTTCAACAAAAACTATTTTTCAAAAAAAAGGGAAAAAAAGGAAAACAAAATTGAAAAATACATGTACAGTTTTATAGGTGAGTACATTCCTTTCAAAATTGAGACATATTCCTAATTGAAAATTGATTGATGGTTATTATTATTACAAAATTGTCATTCATTTTGAGAAAAATAAGTTTTAATTTTAAAAGAAAAACCTGTTAGTAATTAATATTTTTCTTAATCGGAGATCAAATATATTTTTTTAAATTTTTGTTGTAAAACAATTTTTGAATTGAAAATATTTTTGGAGGAAAAAAGTAACGGTATAATTAAAATGATACAAATTTAAAAAGTTAAGAATTTAAATAATAAAAAATAAAAATTTAAAATTAAAATAATAAAATTATGAAAGATTAGGCACTAAAAGTGTTTTTTAATAAATTATAATTTCATCTCCACTATGCAAGAGTCCTCCTTTACTCTCTCCAGCTGTCAGTAAAGATTCTCTCTCCTTCTCTCCTCCGGACGGGCAACCAAATCATGGCGGCGCTCTCACCGGAGTCGGATCAGACGCTCTTTCACTACGGCCTCCTGTCTCTCTACCTTATCGGACCGCCCACCTTCATCTCCCTCCGCTTCATCCAGGCCCCGTACGGCAAGCACCACCGCCCCGGTTGGGGCCCCAGCATCCCGGCCTCCCTGGCCTGGTTCCTCATGGAGAGCCCCACCCTTTGGCTCACCCTCATCCTTTACCCCCTCGGCCGCCACTCCTTCCACCCTCGCCCCCTCGCACTCATATTCCCATTCCTCCTCCACTACTTCCACCGCACCGTCGTATACCCCTTACGTATCAGCCGCGGCTCCTCCACCGCGTTCCCCGCCTCCGTCGCTCTCATGGCCTTCGCCTTCAACCTCCTAAACGCGTACGTCCAGTCCCGATCCGTATCCAACTACAGGGACTACGACGGAGACCGGGGGTTCTGGTGGCGGTTCCTGGCGGGGGCGGCGTTGTTCGCCGGCGGGATGGCCATAAACGTGAGGTCGGATCTGGCGCTGGTGAGGCTGAAGGAGGAGGGGAATGGGTACAGGATTCCGAGGGGCGGGTGGTTCGAGGCGGTGAGCTGCCCCAATTACCTGGGGGAGATCGTGGAGTGGCTGGGCTGGGCCTTGATGGCGTGGTCGTGGGCCGGACTCGGGTTCTTCCTCTACACGTGCGCCAACCTGGTGCCCCGGGCACGTGGGAACCATGGATGGTACCTGGACAAATTTGGGGAGGACTACCCAAGAGGGAGAAAGGCCGTGATCCCATTCTTGTACTGATTTTACTGTGATTTTATTGACTGTTGAATAAATGGATTGGCTTCTTCATGCTTATCACTTTTGTATCCTTTCATGATCACGAAAATTGCATTAGCCATGAGCGTGTAACTTACCAAAAAGAAGGTCATTTCTCATCTACATTAAACCGAGTTTTTATGGGATACGCGTATGCGACACTGCAGCCTACCGAGGAAAGAGGGCTTAAAGAGCGGGCTGAGGAATTGAGAAAGAGTATAACTAATTGTAAGGGAGAAGTCGTTCGGCTCAAGTATTTAAGATTTTTATTTAAAATCTACCGAGGAATGTTTTTTCGAGGACTTATTAAAGATGGAAAGTTAAAGAAGAAAGGAATATCTGTTCCTATTCAGCATACAGAATCAGAATAGGAATTCCCAGGGCTCACACATTCCATCCCAAGACCGAGGGAGCAGTGCCGTCTACTTCTTCCCCGACAACGTACCATAATAACTGGAGAAGAGGAAGAAGAAGAACGAGGAGAAGGTTCGGTCTTCTAGGGTTTATCCCTCGCGATTTCGGAGCCTCGGATTTCGGTGCGACGAGACGATCGGGGATACGATCGGGGAGAGATGGAGGGAGCGAGCAATGGAGGGATGCTGTACCACGAGGTTCAGGAGTCGAAGCTCTGCGCGGTCCACTGCGTCAACACTGTCCTGCAGGGCCCTTTTTTCTCCGAGTTCGATTTGGCCGCCCTCGCCTCTGATCTCGATCACCGAGAGCGTCAGATGATGATGGAGGGAATGGGCGACGGCGGAGGGGGTGGGGGCGGACTGCCCGCCGGCGGCGGGGGGGACTTCCTTTCTCAGGAGTCCCACAATGTCTCCCTTGATGGCGATTTCAGTATCCAGGTGCATTTTCTCCTCTTGACCCAATATTCCGTGCCGAGTAAAGCTCCAATCGATCAATTCTTGCGGTTATTGTGGTGTTCTTGTCTGTCTCTGCGCTTTGAGACTGCTGATTTTAAGTTGTTTCAAATCAAATGCCCTTAACTGAAATATGCGTGGCAGTGATTCTATTTCTCGTTCCCCCTTCTCTGGGTTCTTTTTTGCAAATCAACTAGGGGATGTGCGGATTCCTGACTGGATTCATTCACCACAGGTTGCTCTGATCTACTCCATCCGATTTAGTATGTACTGTACTTATCTACACAAAAGAGTTGTCATTTGATGATCCAGTCCATCCAGTCCTGCAGAAAAGTTAGGCTTCAGTTCTCAGGGAAACACCCAGTGAAGCAATGGGCTCCTTAGATGAGCTCTCTAATTGATTAGTTGATAGTCATGATCTTTGCTGGCAGTTGTTTATGCACCATATACACTTTTTTTGGGTGTGTAATCAGATAGACAGGCATACACGGGATAAGGTTAAAAGAAGGGGACTCCTTGTCATACTTTCACGACGTTCCTTTTGATCACATTTGAAATTCATCATGCCTAGATGACCCATCATGCGCATATGTAGCATTTACTGTTATGCAGTTTGAAAGCATATTACCTTCCTCCTATTCATTTCTGCAGTGTAATTTACTAGTTCTATTCTGTCATCTAGCATGGACATGCAGAAAATATTGTAAATGCGACCATGACCGCCGGTTGTCACTGGTGCAGGTGAAGACTGGTGTTAAACTGTTACTGCTGGTTGTTATCAGTGCAAATAATGACTTTAATTAACCTTGATAATTGATAGAGCCTGATCTTGATGGGTATCTACATATGAGTTAGTATTTGCATTGAAGAATCGATTATCTATATGGAAAGAATATTGTCGTGGTACCCTGGGTCTAGCATGCATGGAAGTAGTTATAAATCTGTGGTAAATGTCTATATAAATGCCTTTGCTGATAATAGGTTTTCTGTAGTTCCTGCCCATATATGTTTTGTGGAAAAAAATGGGTTGAAGACTGTGGAACATGCATATAAATCTTTTGATGATTGAACTTTAGAGTGCTCTTTGCTTTCAATCTGAATCCTTTGAAATGCACACTATGACTGAGGCGCCCCTGATTATTTTCAAAGCAATTAGAGTCTTTTAACAATCCCAGGGATTTCCTTGTATTGGCTAACTAGAAAATGGTTATAAAATTCTCTTGCAGGTTTTGGAGAAGGCTTTAGAGGTTTGGGATCTGCAGGTCATTCCCCTAAACTCCCCGGCGGCAGAGCCAGCTCAGTTTGACCCCGAGCGCGAGAATGCATTCATCTGCCACTTGCAGGACCACTGGTTCTGTATTCGGAAAGTGAATGGGGAATGGTATAACTTCGACAGCCTCTATGCGGCTCCACTGCACCTCTCCAGGTTCTATCTAGCGGCCTACCTCGACTCCCTAAAAGGTTTTGGGTGGAGCATTTTCACTGTGCGAGGAAACTTCCCAAAAGAGTGTCCAATATCCTCTGCAGAAGCTCCCAGCAGTTACGGGCAGTGGCTTTCGCCTGAGGATGCAGAGAGAATATCCAAGTCATGCAATGAAACACGGGATCCAGCTCGAAGTATCGATCAGACAGATCAAATGGTTTCCGAAATCGAAGATGCAGATCTGAAGGCTGCGATTGCTGCCAGCTTGATGGATGCTGCCCCAAGCAAGTCTGATGCTGATCCCATAAGCAGTCAAGATGAAAACCCAAATAATGAAGAGAAAAAATGACCTCAGGATGAATGTTACTTTGGTTTTGGCTGGGAAACCATGGATGCTGCTCATTATGTTGACTTTGAGGAGTTGAATTGCGGGATCAAATTCATACTCGGCATAAATACAACAGATTTTCATTTTCTATGGTAGTTCACAGTATCTGACAGTAACTCAGTTCGGGTGGATTCTTCAGATTTTTTTCCGCAAATTTATGATAATCAGGAAAAAAATTGGAGTTATTGGCATGAGAAAGTTTTATCAAAATAATCACAATTCTGGAGATTTATATGCCCTCTGCAGATCTCAATGGTTGAGGTATATCCTTAAAACTTCTTTAAGATCTTATCTACATATGCAACGGATCTAATCCTGTAAAATGTTATCCTCAGTGTTACAGATTGAATCAGGTAATCCTTAGAAAACAAACACAAAAATTGGAGCAACATCTTTTATTCCATGCACCAGCTCATGTCTATCTATATGTGTATTCATTGCTGTCTTTGGTACTGATACCCTTTGCTTGTATGATCTACTCGATCCGGTGAAACAGAGATGACGGGTAAAAGAAAGATGATGGCTTTGAGTGGTTTAACGCTTTTAAGCTGGACAGAGACCCACCAGCTGGAACTTCCAACAGTCGTCCTCTGATTTTTCTAATGGATTCGCCTTAAAAATGACATATGAAAGAGTGAGAGAGAGAGAGAGAGAGAAAAGGAGCCATATAAGAGGTCCAGTACATAACATGGTTTGTTTCCTCTTCCTCTGAACCAGCTCCACGTCCAGCTGTTTGTTTTTCCTTTTTTTTTCTCTCGATCGCGAAATCCTCTGAGCGTTCTTACCCAATGGGTTCATCCAATCAACTGTTCAACAGGCACAGAACTGTTCATCAGATTCTTGGAGGCGGCCTCGGTGAGTTAGATACTTGAATCTGTTGATTTGCTGGCCGTAATTTCTATTAAATGCAGTTGATCCCATTCACTGCTTTGATAATCCTGTTCTTGCAATCTCAACTGATGGATCGGATAGTTGCTGGGTCTTTTTGGGTTTTGATAAAGCTGTGACCTTTTTTTTCCTGCAATCTGGCTTTGGGGTGGTAATATTTGTTCAATCTTACTCCCGGATCAATGTCAATCAGCTCGGAGAGTTCATGGAATTCATGTCTGAATTTATGCTTAGAACAGCTGCAGATGTCATTCTCTGGAGAAGGAAGAATGTGACATTGGGGATACTACTAGTGACTTTTGCTGCTTGGGTGGTGTTTGAAAGATCCGGTTATACCCTGCTGTCACTCGTCTCCAGTGTCCTGCTACTGCTCACCACAATCCTCTTCCTCTGGGCCAAATCTGCAGCTCTTCTCAATCGGTATTTGTTGCCCAACTCCTTGCTCTTTACATGCTATTTTACCGTCTAGGAGATGACTGTTGTGAAATCTGTGGAAAACCACTTTCATTTACCATCCTCAAGCTCTTGAACTTAAATTCTTTGAGATTGCACGGGATCCATCTTGAAAAGTTTATGGGAATTTCTGTTTATTGGATTCTACAACACTCATTTGATAGAAAAACGTTCTTATTTTTCTGGCATCTCAAGAGTGATTATCTTATCTGCATCTATCAAAGTTTTAAAATCCCATTTCAGGGCTCCGTGCTTTGCATCAAATCCTCTGCAAGACTTACTTATTAAACTGATAGAAAGTGGCAAAGTTATTTGGATTTGCAACTTCAACAAAAAAACATGTTTCAAATCCAAGTAACCATCCTCATTGTTCTCAGTTGTGGTTGCTTACTTCGACTTTCTGATTACTCGGGAACAGACCTGCTCCACCGCTTCCTGAGTTACATCTCTCAGAAGATGCAGCATATTACTTGGCAGCTCTTGCTCGAACCCATCTAAATGGTCTGCTCTCGGCTTTCCAGAACATAGCCCTGGGCAAAGACTCACTGATGTTTGTCAGAGTAGCAGGATGGCTTCTGCTGATATCTATTCTTGGTGGCATGACTGATTTCCTCACACTGGGATACACGAGTAAGTTTTTCCTCGTTTTTCAATTTAAAGATCACTTTCTTTACTTAGATCATAATGATAGCGCCTGAATTTCTCAAAATGTCAGCTCTTTTTCTCATCCTCACATTACCGGCCCTGTACGAAAAGTACGAAGAACATGTGGACAAGTATTTCACTATGGGTTGCTCTAACATCCAGCAATTGTATGCCAAATTAGACGAGCAGTGCTTCAGCAGAGTTCACACGTGGATTCCGGAGAAGAGAAAGCTAACCTGATTCAATGTCACTCTGTTTCACTCCACTCCCACTTCATCAGAAGCTATTTTTGTATCTTCCATTTCTCAACACCTCTTCTATGTTGATACTCGTGTTGGTGTTGCCTCTTTGAGGGGCCGAGACGTGCAGTGTTCTTAATGAGATTTTTCATGATTTGTGTTAATGTGCAATGAGATTTTTCATACACATCTTAATTATGCGGAATTGCATTTTATGGTTGCTGAATGAGAGTAAAGCAGAAGCATCTCATTTGCTCCACAGCATTATTTTTTTCCCATGGGAACTTACTCAAGAAGCCTTTGGTGCCCCTTCCTAACATGAAACACCATAACAGGGGGCCTCGATATTCCATTGTAGACCAAAAATTGACTACAAGCAGTACCCAGTTCACAGTTGACGAGTAGTGATCAAATCATTTGGAACCACTATAATAACAATCACAAGAAGTAAACCATTTGATTCCACATATGTATCACATTTAGAAAATGAGGCTATGCAATTATGAAAATAGGCAGCATTATGGTCAAACTCTTGTAAAGACATCTAATCCTAACACCTACAGGGAAATCACGATGAAAATGCAGCCCCAAAACTTTCAAATATCCAATGTCCCGGTCACAGGAGCTGGTGTAGTTCATTAATAAACTTTAAGTTCATGGTAGAAAAAGAGAGCCCAGGAATCTATACATATCAGTCTTCGTCTCTGGTCCTGATAGCTCCCAAAACTAAAACTGATCGTGTTGCCACCCAAATCCCTGCACATCACCAGAGCATAACTCCCACAATCTGTTTGGTGGCAAATGTGGCTGTGATTTGAGGTGGCAAGCGCAGAGGAGATATTAATGGCTCTGGTGCCAATATTCCATGGCTATCCTTTACTCTGCCAAACCACTGTTTGGCATATTAGGGGGCAATGGTGAAGGATTCAAAAGCAATGCACTGGGGGGATTCCGCATATAATCACCCTGGTTTTGATAATTATCTACCATTCCCTGAATCGAACCTTGAGTCTTAAAATGGGACCCACCCATTCCTGCATTCCAGGGTGTAGGATAACCAGCTGCAAAGTTCATTCCACTTGGTGGGAAACCAAGCATCGACCCCTGTTCAGGTCCTGCTTCAGGTGCTGAATCGTGTCGTGCAACATTATATGGACCACTGAAGAAGGCTGGAGCTCCTCCCTCCGGTTGGAAAGGGGGAAAACCAAATGGAGGTGGGGGATTTAGCATGGGTGTTGAAGGGAAGGGAGTCATGAAATTGGGTTGTGGAATTGGGTTCAAAGGGGGATACTCATGAAAAGGAACATCAGAAGGCATCCCATGAGGTTTTTCGGGAAACTGGCCTTGTCCTTGCTGCTGGCTGTGATGACTGGGAGGGCGCTGGCTGTCAGCTTGGGATTCTGACGGATTGTTCACTTGTCCATTATAAGCTAATGGCTTTTGCTGTAAAGGAGACCTCACATGTGGCTGCTCCCAAGATTGTAAGTTACGGGTCTTGTCTTCACGATCATGAAGCTGCAAAGGTCCAGGAGAGAAACCCTGCCTTGAAGGAGCCCTAGCAGTGGATTCTGTAGTAGCAGGTTGTTTGAGGCTCTGGGCCTCAGATTCATTGCCGCCTTCTTTTTCAGCATTTGGGTTAAGAAGTTCATAATGACACTCATGGACATGGGCTTCAAATTCACTCTTCTTCATGAAAGACTTGAGACAGTGGGGAGCAGCACAGATGAAGATGCCCTCCATCATTTTGATTGTCTGAATCTTCTGTATGCGCTCATCACATCTGTGTTCCATTGAAGTGAGGACAATTCTATGCGTCAAACTTGATGAGAAATGATGGGATAGAAACAAGTGTCAAATTAATGCGCAAATTTCATTATCTATGCACAAGGGCATACTGTAAAAATTAGATCAGTCCTTACAGGTAACAGATCGAGTCACTCCTTGCACAATCTAGGCAGAATACATGTTGACAGGGGCTCTGCAAGACATGGAACTCTTAATGTCAGACCGTATCCTCTCAGGATAAGGCCAAATGCTAGGACAGAAGAGGAGCATGTAACAAGTGCAAGCATGAGGTCTGAAAAGGAAAAGATGCTCCCTCTAGGATACGGAATTTATAGTGATCAAGATACCAGGGATTTCTTCACTTTTCCAGACACGATGTAAGAGATGGCAGTGAGGAAAGAGAGGAGTAAGATACTCCAGAACTTCAACTTTCCACAATTGTCTATTGAGCTAAATACTATAAATTCCCGCTGATGAAACCTCCAAGCAAACAAAACCTAGATCATGTCTTCCCAACATAGCTGCACTTGAAGCTAAAGACATTGCTTGCCGAAGCACCCACCGAGTTGAATAACGCCACATATTATATCCCAAGTCTTTAATGCAATCAGTCAATTCTTATTTCAGACTAGGTATTTCCAGTCATATCCTTTCCTACCCTCAACACAGAGAAACAATAAAGTTATTAATCTGCCATAAAACATTGGGAGCTACTGACCAGTCTTCCATAGATAGCAATGGGAAAGTCGCATCGAACGCAAAAGTGGACGCGCTCACCGAGCTGCCTGCGCGACTTGCGACCGACCACCTTGACAACGGATGTGGAGGTCGCCGCCCCGAGACCCTTGGCCACGGGGAGATCGGCGATTACAAGGTGGTCGGGGCATGCAACTGTCACCTTTTCCGTGGGTAGAGGCTTGCCGCCCCCGCCGGATTCCGAGGATGGGTCTCGCTTCAGCCGAATCTGAAGCATCCTCTCCTTATGCGGAACACCACCCAGACTCCAGAGGCCCTTCCCGCGTGTTCTTCACCTTTGCTAAACAAACGGAAGATTCAGACGGCGAAAAGTTCACTTCTTTGCCCCTCCTCACTGAGATTTGCAAGTACCCAAGAAGTTCTTGAGGAGGCAAGAAATCTGCCACACCCTAAATTGAAAATTCCCTACTTCTGCATCATTTCATTTCACAAGAAAAATAAACAGACATCGAGGAGAGAGAAGGCAGCATCACCTGAATGGGCTGGACCTCAGAAACAGAACCGGCCCATTCTCGAAAATATTTATTTTTGACCTTTTTTTCCTACTACATTATTAATATTAAAAAGATAATTTTGAACCTTCACTTACTTTCATCACAAATATTTTATACTTGATAGAGATAAATATTTTGGACTTAAATATTGGCAGCAAAACACATCCCCCCCCCCCCCCCCCCCCCCCCCCCCCCCCAAATTTATCCTTAGCGAGATTCAATTTTCAAATAAACAAAATAGTCATCATAATCTAACGTCAACTTTCCATCAATTTCCAATACAGTGACTTAAATATTTTCCAGCTTTCAATTCCTGACAACCAAAACATTAATTAGAATCTCAATTTTAACACCCATAAATTTTACCTTAATTTCAAGGGCTAAATTCAAAATCCGTATCAAATCAGGAAAAACAACTCGCTGGGGACATACCAAAATGTTTCGATCTCCGTGTTGATCCAGCCTCCGTACGGGCTGTGGCCCAACAACTCGGCCGAAGTATCTCCCCGTCTCGTTCGCTCTGATTCTGCTTCCTTCCATCTCATCAAGCGTTTACAGGTGATCGGATCCGACAAAAAAACAAGTAGTCGTCGGCCAACGCGTGGGCCCACTGCTCCGGCCTCTGAAGAGGGTAGCTTCACCATCTTCATTCAATTTAATTCAACTCTTCTTCCTTACCAGCTAAGGATATCTTCAATCATTTATATATCCCCGTCTTACAAACTCTCTGCTTGCCCCTCTCTCCCCATCTCCTTCCCGCACCCTCAGGCTCGAACCATGGAGGAACCTCTGCTCTTATCGGGTAAATACCTTCATCTCTCTATCTCTCCATCTGTCTCTACCTCTACCCATCGTTGCTTCATTTATTGCACCATTTTTCTTCATGGGTTTTCTCATCTGTGAATTGTGATCGCTGCCCAAAGAGAAAAGGAGCGAGCTTGGGGACAAAGAGAGCGACAGGCTGAGCTCGTACCAGTACGTCGGAAGGTCCAACTCCATCATCCCTACTGCTTCTTTGGCCGGAACTGAGGTGAGCGTCGAAGAGATTCGATCTGCTGCTGCCTTCTCCGATCGTTACCCGCCTTCCCTCCACGCTCCCCTCCTCAGCTCGCCTGAGCCCGACCCACATGGTAATATTGCCGAAGGTCACCCTGGAATTTTGCTACTTTGACCTTGATGCTGGTTTTATTTTGATAGCCTCTATCCAATTTTGTGTCTTGCCGAGTTTTCCACTGGATTGGCTGCATTTTTGTCAATTGCAATGCATGCTGTTAAGGTGGGATTTTTCATGGAAACTAGGATAGTCAAAATGAGAGATGGTGATTTTAAGTAATTGTGTGATTTAGCGGATATAGGAGTACACTTGCATGCCGGCATTCTCTTAGTTCTTCTCTAAGGATTCACAATAATTATGCATTGCAGAGCAAGCTATAGTCTACCAAGGTGGATATGGAGGAGAGTATGGTAGACCTGCGGGTGAATTTCAGAGGTATGCAACTTGTTAGAGTCTTTTCGAGCATATTGTGAGCTGAAATTTTCCTTTGCATGTCCGTATTCTTCAGAAAATATAGATTGAGAATCTGGATTTTTTGTCTGCTGGATTTATTTAGGCAAGTGTTGGATGAGGTGGAGATTCGTGAGCTGCTGATCGATCATGTGGGCCATCGTTGCTGCTGGGGAAGTCGTCCCGCTCGTACATGGAAGATTCATGCAGTCGAAGACTGCAATGTTTATGTTGGCACGTTGGATACTTTCATAGAGGAAAGGGAGGTTGTGAGAGAGACAGAGGCCTATACCGGTGGCGATATTGATGGAAAGGAGCAGGGTCCAGAGCTTGGAATATGGGAATTGGATCTGAGGTCTGAGTTTCCTGTCCTGTTTGTGACAAACAAGGAGGCTAGGGCGACTATCCCACACTCTGAGACCATCGAAAAATGTTCAGGTTGTTCTTTGAGTTTGTTGTTCTTATTTCATACGAAACTTCACACCTGAAATCTAGAGAGCAGAGTTGACAAAACATTTGAAAGAAAAAACTTCACAGGGTGTGATGGACGAGGGGATCGCATTTGTCCCACTTGTAATGCGGATCAAGAACCAGGATATTATAAGGAGAATCAAATGAAACAGTGCCCTGCCTGTCATGGGAGGGGTCTCATTGCTCATAGAGATGGATCTGACACAGTGTAACCCCTTGAACTCCAATTTAAACTTGGTTATTTCCATGTCTGTGTTCTCCTGAAGCCTGACATCTTACCTAATAGTTTCATTCAGCTCCATGAGAAAATTTTGTGATGCTGTGAGGTCCAAGATACTGGTCCATTGTCTCAGATATGGAGAATAAATATTGTATACTTCTACAGATGTGTGAAATGCAGTGGCAAAGGGAAGATACCATGTGCAACTTGTGCATCTCGTGGGCTAATCAAGTGTGAAGCATGTAATGGAAGTGGATCTCTTCTCTCCCGAAAAATTGCTGTTGTTAAATGGTATGTATGCATTTGCAGTACTAATGGCCTGTTTGTTATAACCAAATAGAAAAGGGGCAGCAATTAGGCAGTATTATATGATCAGCATCTTATTCCATTCTACAGCTTCTGCTCCCTCCCTTACAAACTTACGGAAAAGGTCCATCAGTTTCATGAGTTAATTTGCTATCAGTGACATTACTTAACTAAAACTAGGTCCAAGATTTTCTTTCTAGATTGGATAAGACATAATTTGTGATTTGTGATCGCCACAGGTTGCCTACTAGCTTAATTAATCTGATTGAGAGATTTTTAGAGGTCTAAGCTAGAACTTCCATGTTGACTGGGAGTGACATGATGAAAATATTGATACTCGCTGCAGGAAGACGCTCTCAACTCGAAAGGTGAGCGCGACGAGTGGGGCTGCATCCGTGCCGGATGAGGTCTTCGACCGAGCAAAAGGTGTCCAGCTGTGCAACACTCAGGCATACCAGTGCTCCCCTGCCTTCTTTGCGGACTCCTACTTCCTGAACAAGTTTTCTTCTGAAGTCATCTCAGAGCGGGCCCAAGTCCCACCCACAGCTCGGGTCATCTGTGAGAGGCACGCCATCTCAGTCGTGCCTGTGACCCGTATCACCATGAGTCACCGCAACCGTTCCTTTAGCTTCTACATCATCGGGTACAGCAGGGAGGTTTATCTTAAGGATTACTACCCTTCTCGGTTCTGTTGGGGGCTCTGTCCTTGCTTGGAGTGGCTTAAATTGTGATCTGAGCCTCAGTTCATGTTCATCCCCATCTCCTTATTTGTTTGTTGTCTGCTGTGTTTAGTGTCTGCCCAAAATAAGGTTTATCGAGGTTGAATATTCACGGGTTCATGGGCTTGTCGAGGTTTTCGTATTCGTTGGATCTGAAGAGTGTCTTTTTATGTTGTTGTGAGGAGTTCTCAGTTCTTTGTATACATAAGAGAATGGAAGGAGTGCTCAGAATTATGCTTGCATTAAATAAGCTTTCCAAGCCTTTATTATCCTGGGTCTGGTCTGGGTTCTATTCTAATGGTCTCACTGGGAGTTCAATCATAAATGTGGAATCCACTATAACATGTTTCAATGAGGCTGGTTCCAAAAGATATCTTACCGGGGAAGATGCAGTTTTGAAGATACAGTGCTCATTAGCAAGTGTCTGCTGTGCAATGATCTGTGGACTAGTTCTTTTCGCAATCAAAAAAATGAAATTCAGGCTCATCTAATAAGTCAGGACCCGAAAGGATTATTTCTTTTTTTTTTTTTTCTTTTGTTCTGCTACACAGCCTCTGCCAGATTAAGCCCATAGATTTGGCTCAGCGGGCCGGACCTCAGCTACCTCAGCACTACACTAGTTCTGGGCTCGAGATAGCTTAACCTGGCAACCTTGATCGACAGGATGTTCCTAGAAGCTGCTGGAGACCACCGTGGATCAGGTCTTCAATGCATCTTTTCATACAAGGTTTCCCGCCCCACGGGTCAACAGGATAACGAAATAAGCTAGCAAGAGCTAACAATCAAGGGAGAAACGAGATGGGTAGAGATGGATGGAGCCAGTTCTTAGCTTGAGAATTGGGCTTCTCTCATTGCTGTAGTATTTAGCTCTCGCTGCCTGGACTTGGATTCCTGGGCATCAGTGGAACAACTTCACACAGGCTTTTAGATCTATCCGACCGATTTCGCTTCGCGATCTGGAATAGTCTGCTCCGATAATTCAAATCTACAAAAAGTTTTGAGCACTAACGAGTCGAAGCTGTCAGGGTAATTCCATTTCCGGTGATGCGAAGAATTGGATTTTGGTGGTTGACAAAGTCAAGCAAGGAATATCGACGGGAATAATAAGATCTTGTTGGGGACCATCGTACGCAGCACTACTTCCTCTTCTTTTGTTTTTCTACCCATCAACCTCCCATCAAAGCGTTTTCTTATTATTATTGGACATTTCCTCACCTTTTTGACTTTTCGGTACGCATAATTTTATATTTAAAATTCAATTATCTTAATCGGTACATATTCGAACCAACAGATTACTAATTGTCCTAGGCATGAAGTTTCATCATTAATCAGACTTAATCTGAGGTCCTACTGAAATCAAAATTTATTCAAACAACCCCCTCTGGTACCTTGTCCAATTTCGATCTTAACTTTTACCTCGCATGAGAGAGTAAGAACAAGAGGACTATTGTTAAAGACCACACCACCACTTATTAACTAGAAATTTCAGTTAGAAACTTCGCCCAGTAATATTTATAAGTCTGTGAGATAAAATATAATATTTAACCATAACAAACAGGTCCAAGGTCCAACCTAAACTAGTCGTTAATGGTTGACCCAATGACCGTGTCGAAGCGAGCGGAGGGCCCACTCCTCGCCGCCGGTTCCTGCGTGATATTCTGTGTTTCGCACCCCTGGTTCGTTAGATGTCCAATCAAACGTTGGTCTTTGGAGATATGCGTGTGGAGCCCCCTCCCTAAATAACTTCTTCGCCTTCTTTTGCTTTTCTTTGACAATGAATTGAAGCACGTATTCCCTGTCCCCACTAAATCAGAAAATCTTCGAGGAAAAATTAATAAGGTTGTCGTCATCATTAATAATACTTATTCGAATAATTAATATATATTTATCTTCGAGGAAAAATCAATAAGGTTGTTGTCATCATTAATAATAATTATTCGAATAATTTCTTTCGTACTCTTTTTCATCGTATACAATTTTAGTGGGTGCTGAATAAATAAAATTTGGATAACGAGACATTGCTTAAGTGAAGATTTATCGAATCATCTCAACTAATACATATTGATAATTTCTTTAGTACTTAGTTAATGGAGAGGCCTTCATCAAATAGAATAATTTTATTGATGATTTCTCTTCGTGTCATTACGAAATATGATCATTTAATATTTTTCCCAACTTAAGGAGAGTTGGTATTGATTGAGAGAGAGAAAGCATTCCATTTCTATACACGGCATTGAACAACTCTATCGAGGAATTAGGAAATTATTTTCAACCAAAAGGTGACGTTGATATTACATCGTCCATAAAAAAGAATGAAAAAGAAATATAAAATGCTCGAGCTTAAAACTCTTACAAGTTGAAAGGAGAGGAAAAAGGACATCTTTTTGGTAAGGCGACGAGAAAGTTACGGCGTCGTCGTCATCATTATCCTGAGGAGTTTGGTATAATGTACTTATGTCACATGTATCAATGTCCACTCTTTAAAGAAAAGCGATATGATGCTGTGTGGCATTCAGTGTAGCAGCGGTAGAAGATGATCGATCAAACAGGCTATCTATCCAAGGAAGGAAGGAAGGAAGGAAGGAAGGAAGGGATGGATCAATAATAGGTACTGATATTGTAAGAGAAACGAAGTAACTTCATATAGTTCGCCAAAACACTTTCCATTGTAATACAAGCAGTTGTCTGTGTAGGAAAATTATAGAAAATTTAATTAAGCGGATGAAACTGAAAGAAAATTGTATTAGTTCAATCATCTCTTCGGATCATCGTATAACTAATATTTTTTATCCACCTATTTTTAATGGAAATTTCAATGAGAAAAACCAGCCAACACAGTTTTTTATACTATTGAAAATTGAAAGCAAAAAAAAAATAATTAAAAAGGTAAAAAAATTGAGCAAAAATAGAGAGCCGGAAAGTGCAGGAGTGCCAGCTTGACTATTCTCCGCGTTGTGATTCCCCTAATTTGGCCCCCACTCACACCGCACGTCGTGGCGAGATAAGCTGCTGCCAGCCCCACAGTGCTTAACCGAGTTCCCTCCTCATCTGTACCGTCAGAAACTCGCGCCCACGATTCGCAGCGTATATGGTGTCACGCTCACCGTACGATCTCAGGGCTTCGCTTGGGTCTAGCTCCAGAACGAAGCAGGGAATCAAGGGATTCAACGGCTCGAACCATAGGCGGCGGAAAATTAATGATCAGCCAGCCAACGAATGGTGGGCACCTAATATTGTCCTATACAATGTTGACGCGTGTCACCTCGCTGAAATTTTTATAAAGAAGTAGGTGGCACGGGGGGAAAACTCCCTCAGAAAAGGGACATGGGGTGGGGACAGGGGTGCATGTCCTGTCCGCTACCTCGAACGGGAAGATCGAGGAACGTTCCAAAATGTGTTACCCGTATGTTCCTAATTAATATAGGAAAAATTTTACAGTTTAATTTTTTAAAATTAAAATTATCTTATTGAGTTATTTGATTAAATTATTTGAATGACGTAATATCCGGTTGATGACAATTTTTAATTAATAAAACAGTGTTTGGAGAAAATACTAGAGAACCTATGTAACTTTTTGTTCCCAAACAAAAGAGAAGGATCGGCATAGAAAGAGACGAGGTAATAATAACTCAATAATATAATATGTGATGTGAAAAAATACTAATTAGATTATTAAGAACGAACAAATTGATATCAATCATTCGGGTAACCATTTTAACTATTATTAGTTAGAGCAATTTAATTGATTTTTCATTACCATATCATCGTGATATAGGACGACGATTTAAGATTTATTTTCGTAAAAAACAATGCATTTATGTTTAAATCCTAATGATACAAACCATTTGTAATTTTCACATTTCGATGTATCAAAAAGAATTAATTTCAGATTTGTATTAAAGATTTCAATTATTATTATTTTTCCTTGAAGTATTAAAGATCTCAATTAGCTAGATTGTGATAATTCCACATTATAAGATTGATAATCATTTAAGTGAATAAGAAATCGCCTTGCCTTAGAACAACATATATATACTCCTATTGTCGAGAAAATTTGCATTTTAATTGTAGTGCTCGCGCTCTAATCAAACAAATACGTAAAAGGCACCGAAGAGTCACGAGTTTCCGGTTTCGGTCCTTTTATCCCCAGAACTACAAGGGATTCAATTTCACGTCCATAATTAGGAGTTTATCTGCCTCCTAAGCATCAATGGACGTAGAAGTACGTAATTCCATGCGCACTGCCTTCCTGCACTGGAAAATTCCAATTCCAATTCCAATACATGCCAGAGTTCATGCATGCATTAATTTAATGAAGTAAATTGCATGCTTTCCTCCCAAATATTTCACAATAATCATTTGTCTAAATTGAAATTCACCTCCTGTGTGTGCATATAGATATATGAGAGTGGGACATTATACAATCATTATTCTTTATTAGAATAAAAGATTCAAAATTTAATTCTCGTCAGCGCGATTACTAGGACTTTTCTGTTCTTGTGTTCCTCTGCTCTACTCTAAACCTACTCGAATTCTTTTTCTTTTCGGTAACAAATTTGAGGGATAGTGCATGGAGGGAAAACCATAAGGTGTCAGTGAATTGTGCGCATGGAACTGAATTAATTAATTAATTAATTAATTGATGGGAATTTATTTAAAATTAATTAATGATCAACTGGGATTAATCTGCCCTCTTGTAAAGCAAAAGTCTTTAATGAAACAATTATACCACATATGTGATACTGACGTGATATATTTGCTTAATCAGAATTCACCATTTATATATTTATCCAATAAGAGTTTACCATTTATCATTTTTTAAATATTTTATTACAATTTATATATTTTTTGATCAGGGTTGACTGTTTTATTTAGGATTTTTACATTTTAAAACTTTTTTAGAATTTAATAATTATAAATATATACTTATTGAATACATGTGAAGTCCTTATTAAACGAATGTACTAGATCAATATCGTTTACGTGATATAACTGTGCGGTTGAAAACTTTCTCATGTTTAAGAGTGATTGCTGCTGAATTTGCTTCATTCGTACATTGTATTTTTAGCTAGTTAGAGAGTCTTGGACGTAAATGCGACGTTTATAGTCGTACCTTTAACTTTGCCGTTAAATAACGGCGAACCCTCGACTCTTTACGTAAACCGCGGGAGTTCGGAGTTCCTTTCCCGACTTTCCTTTTCCAGTGCTTGACTTTTCTCCCAATGACTTCGTCATATCTATACGAGGAAGATTGCATCTAATTTCATTGCTAGATAATTCTTGATTAAACGAATTAAGAACTGCAAAATCAAGAAAGTCCATTAAGGCTAACTAGTGAGAAAAATAAGGAAAAAAAAATCTAAATCAAACGTTAATATTTCTGATTGTTAAAACTGTAATATTTATTCAATATCTAAAACATTATTTCCTAATAATAAAATACAAATAATTAAATTACTTATTATGAGGAAGGAATAAATTAATAGGGAGTCTTTCAGATACACCTAATATTAATAAATATGGTATCATAAGAAATAAATATATCTAATTATTTATTTGGTATTTAAAATCGTATTTTCCAATAGTGAATAAATAAAATAACAAATTTATCTATTTATTGGTTAGACAGAGAGAAAAACAAGGAATTGGAAAATCTAATGGATACAACAGATCGATATCAATACTAGAATAAAATCAGTACCCATAAAATTTAAAATATCATATCTGATCGATATCTAAAATCTATTTTCTATTAAAAAATTTATCTGATTTATGAAAAAAAAAATAAGGGAATAAAATCTACCAGATATACCATATTAAGATAACACATAATTAAATATATACCTGAGGTCAAATTCATCATATTTACTGGAAATATAACAAATTTTTTAATTGTAATGAAATCAAATCGCTAATAATAAGTGTAATTGAAAAGGAATTGGTCCACAGGAATCTCGAGCACGGAAAAATTCAAAGGGATTATTTTATTTTATTTTTGTTATCTGTTTGCGCGCATGTATGTCATTGACCTGCACATTGTGCAGCCTAATTAAGAAGTCTACAAAGTCCAATAGGTTAATTAAGAAGGCTAAAAATCACATTTACAACCTAAACATTGCTAAAAAAATCTGATAATTTCTTGGCCGTGTTGAGTGCTCCGAGCGATTCTGCTAAGCGGCATGTCCTGTCTGCTCGGGATTAATTGAATGCATCGAAAGGCATGGATTTACTGTCGGTTAAATATGGACATGGTTTTTTCACTCGATCTAGAAAATCATGCATGTATTATTGTATTAGGATAAGGATATCTAACCTACTAAGACACTTGGTTTAGTTGCATTGTATACATTAGGAAGGAAATAATTTAGGGGGCACTGCTCAATCACTGTGAAAGCCTAAGTCACCAACCAAATCCTATAAAGCTCAACAAATGAAAAAGGTGAATATGATGTGAAAAACCTAAATTTGATTAAATTAAAGATGATTTGTTTATTCGTTCTATATTGAAAATTATTAAGTGATTTTATCTCATTACTTAAATATAAATTAAAATACGATCAATGAATAAATTATTATTAATTATCCAAATAATTTCTACTAATTTAAATAATTTAAATAATTTTTTCTCATCACATAATTATGAAATTAAAACATTTAAGCCTGTTTGAACAATATTGATGTGGTGGGCAATCAAATTGATTTTATTTTCTTGAGATGCAAAATTAATTGATTACACTGATATGAATCGTTATAATTTTTTAAATAGGATTTTGGGTTTTAAATATATGAATGGAAAAATTTATAAATTTGAAAAATTTTTCAAGCGGTAAATTTTTTATTATCTATATGACTCAAATCGAGACTCCATAAAATCCTACTGGCTATATATAAAAGAATCTATTTTATAATTTATAGCATTATGATCGTAAATCAATTACTGCCGTCCGATCAAAATTTCATTGATTTCGAAGCGAGCCAATCCGTCAGTCCATTCATACTTTATACGCATTTATATGTACCTTCTTTTCTTACTAGAAAATAATAAATAAACAAACAAATGAATAAATAAAATCATCCTATATATATTTTTTGGTCGCCAGCCACGGTATCCAAGCAGGCCCCACCAGCGGTGAGATGACATCTTTCAGCCAACCATACTTGACTAATCCGTTGGTCGCCCCGGGTCGCACGCCTGGCAATGGCGGGTGAGGCTCCCAAGAGGGGTGTCTGCGTACGTGAGGTCTCGAACCTGAGACCTCCTTAAGCGGCACCGAGCTGCTTACCACTCGGCCCAACCCCTCTTGGTAATCATCCTATATATATATATATATATATATATATGTATATACTGTGAAATAATCCTGTTCTAAACAGAGATTGGAAATACAGGGGGTAGTCGGGCAGAGGAGAAGATCCCTCATCATTCTCTATTGACCAATCACCTCTCCTCCTCCGCCTCGCATTGAGGGACTCATCTTTCATAACAATAGCTCCTTTCCCCTCTTTCCGTGTGCCTTTTCCTCTTCCGTTCAAGAGGAGAAGATTGTTTGATTCTTCTCTCTGCTCTACGGGCCATGTCGTCGTCTTCTGCCCCCACTACCTCGTCATGCAACGGTAGCCCTCGGCACGCTGTAGGGTCCACCGCCACCAGACGGCGAGTGGCCGACCCCTCCGACCCGGCTGACGGATTCTCGGACGAGGAGGACACCGTCACTATCGCCGTCCACCACCACAACCACATTCACCTTCATCATCACCACTACCAGCCCATTCGGTACCCGGCAGCGGCCCTCCGCAGGAAGCTCCTAATGGGCGTGCCAGAGCCCGTGCTCCACATGATCGAGGACGTGATGTTCTGGTCGGCCGGGGCGGCTGAGGGCATGAAGGCGCGGCGGAACTTGGCCCGCAAAATCCTCGTTCTGCTGATCGCCTTGGCGGTCGTTTCGCTGTTCGGGAGAATATCTTTCCTGAGCAGCTACGATGACGCGCCACGCCGGAGCGTGGCAAACGGCTTGTTTAGGCTGCGGACCTTCAAGGACGACGGGGCGCAAGCTCAGAAGGCCGTGACCGAGAACGACGAGCCCTACGTGCCTAAACGCGTAGCTGAGAAGTTGTCTGTAAGTTCGAATCCAACCGACTGGAACTTTTCTCTGTCAGCACTTTCTGGGCAATGAATTTTGTTCTTCGGGAGAATCTATGAATCAAAAGGAAGGAACTGTTTATGATCGGCCCCTTTCTTTTGCTTAATTTGTTTTTTCTTGCTTCTTTTTAAAAGGAAAATCTTTGCTTTTCCAGATCTAGAATTGTCAAAGTTTTAGTCTTTCCGTACTGCTTCCACTCAAACCCTCATTAGCAGCGTCGGATTTGCCGTGCTCCTCCAGCAAATAATTCAACTATGGGTGGTCTGCGTCAATTTTCTTTTGGTTTTTAAATCTGCTTTCTTATTTTTGCGATCTTGATCCAATTAAGGAGCATTCCTTCTGGTCTCGTTCAGAACATTGGTTGTTCCTTCTCTTTCATGAGTTTTTTTCTGTAATATCTATTTGTCACACTTCGTTTGGCACTTAGGCTTTGTTTGGATTGAGGTATATGGATGTTTAAGTATAAACTTTGTTTGGCAAAGATGTTTATGCAGGTGTAAATTCAACTCTTATTTAGGAACTTAAAATAGGATGGTTATCTCCTTCAAGCTTATTTTCCAACCCAAATTGAGGGTTACGGAGGGTTACGAAATTCTCCTTAATGTATACCTCCAAAAATCTTTATAACCTTCCACCTCCATAACCCTCCCTTCCATAAACCTCCTCACCCCTCAATCCAAACAAGCCCTTAGTTAAGAAGACAGGCTATGGAATTTTGTCGACGTCATTGGTTTCAAAATTATTTTCTCAATTTTGCAGTCCAGTGTGAACTTATGCTGTTTGATTCCTCTTCTTGCAGATCCCTGAGATATGGATGAAACCGAACAGCAAGAACTATAAACAATGCATTACCCGGCCCAGGAATAGAATAAGTCTGTGGATGTCTTTGCAACTTTTAGATTAAATTTTTCTTGTAATGCTAAACAGAGTCATATCCAAACTTAAGCGCTTATGAATCTCTCCAGGAACTGGATCTGAAACTAATGGTTATCTCTTAGTACATGCCAATGGAGGATTGAATCAAATGAGGGCAGGAGTAAGCTCTTTTTGTCGTCCTAGCTGTGCTATTCAGTGTGACAATTAGCTCATTTATCTTGAACCATTTCTGCTCTAATAACATCTACTTGTCTGTCCGCTTCCAGATTTGTGATATGGTCGCTATTGCAAAGATTATGAATGCTTCCCTGGTTCTTCCTTCTCTGGATCACGAGTCATTTTGGAAGGACCCAAGGTATAATCTGTAGCGGTTCATCTGATCAGTACGAACTTCACGTGGTCTTTTTGCTGTAATGTTGAAAGGCTTTGCCTAATCTTTTGCAGTGATTTTAAGGATATATTTGATTGGAAGCGCTTTATAGAAGTTCTGAAGGATGACATTGAAATAGTTGAATCATTACCACAGAAATATGCAAAGAAGACACCCTTGGTGAAGGCCCCTGTTTCTTGGTCGAAGGTCTGTTCTCCATTGAAATCTGCATATTCAAATTCGTCAAAACTATGGTTTCTTTGGTCACTCGTTTACGATCTTGATTTGACCTACTAAAAAATTTGCATATCTCTAGTCATGTTCATATTTTGTATTACGTGGCTTTTCTTTCCAGGCTAGTTATTATCGAGGGGAAATGCTTTCACTGCTGAAACGACATAAGGTGATAAAGTTCACCCACAGTGATTCGAGGCTTGCTAACAATGGCCTTGCACCGTCCCTCCAAAAGCTCCGCTGCCGTGCCAACTATGAAGCTCTCAGGTACACCAAGGAGATTGAGAAGCTTGGCAAGAGACTGGTTGACAGACTAAGGAACAAAACTGAGCAGTATATTGCCCTGCACTTACGGTAGCACGTTATAGTCCATTCCATATCATTTCTCAGCTTTATCAGTGCTTGAATTGTTATTAGCATATAAGATATTTTTTATGCACATTTATTGTGCAACCTTATATGAGCATAAGATCTTAAATTGCCACTTTTCATTAATCAGAGCACAAGTTCATGGTCGAAGTCATTGTAACTCCTTATTCTAGATTATACTTTTTTAATACATTCTGAGAGCAATTCGCTCATTATTGATGAATCTTGCCTGAGTTTGAGCTCTTCAAAATGGTCGTTGTTTAACAGTCATTTTTAACTTTATAGGTACGAGAAAGACATGCTGGCATTCACTGGTTGTACCCACAACTTAACTAGGAATGAGGCTGGAGAGCTTCAGACCATGCGGTATAATGTCAAACACTGGAAGGAAAAGGAAATTAACAGCGAAATGAGGCGAATTGAAGGAGGCTGCCCTATGTCCCCTAGAGAGGCAGCCCTATTCCTTAAAGCCATGGGATACCCTTCAACCACAACCATCTATATAGTTGCTGGGGAAATATATGGGTCCAGCAGCATGAACTCCTTCCGCTCAGAATATCCTAATGTCTTCACTCATTCCACCCTTGCAACTGAGGAAGAGTTGGAGCCCTTCAAGCTGTACCAGAACCGCCTGGCTGCATTGGACTATGTCGTGGCACTTGAGAGTGACGTCTTTGTCTATACATATGATGGGAACATGGCTAAGGCTGTTCAGGGGCATCGAAGGTTTAAAGGATTTCAAAAAACCATCAACCCGGACAGGTATGAAATTTGAGTGTCTATTTGTTTTTGGATGACGGTCATAGTTTTATCTTGTGTGAGAGTTTTCTCGACTCCTCAAAAGTGGGGGCAAAAAGAATAGCATATTTTCACAGTTTTAAGGATAAGTTTGTGGACTTAACCACAATCTAACGATATGTCACTGACTCTTGCATTTGCCAGACAAAACTATGTGAAACTTATCGATCAATTCGATGGAGGTGCTTTGGCATGGGATGATTTCTCTTCAGAGGTGAAAAGGCTACATTCGAACAGGCTTGGTGCTCCCTACCTCAGACGAGAAGGGGAGTCACCCAGGCTCGAGGAGAACTTCTATGCAAATCCTCTTCCGGGTTGTTTGTGTAAGAAGGAGCACCAGCAAATCATTAGGCAAAAATCTGATGATAGGCTGAAGAATTTGCAAAGATAGGAACCAAGCTATTGAGTGAAATTACTGTGAAGACCTCATTGTGAGGATATTTGGCATTCTGCTGCTTCAGATATGTGCATCTTCAAAACTGAATGGACCATAAGAGTACTCTGCCCTTGAAATTAACGGTGCCAAAGAAGCTCTCAGGTGTTCTATGGCTTGGAAGATTGTGAGTTTTGGGAGACGGAATGAAGACCGAGAAGCTCCATGGTTTATGGATGATTGGTTTGTGAAGATTGCAGTTTTGGTTTACCGCTGGGATTGGAACCTAGAACAGCAGTTGAATTGTGGAGGAAGAGGTAGGTCAGGTTTTTAGCTTGTACAAAGCAGCAAATTGACAGCAGACATACTGGTACAGTGAGATTTGCCCCAGTATAGGTTAGGAGAAAGTTTTTATGGTAATTCATTTATTCTTTATAATTCTTTTTCGTTGATGAATTACCTGTACAAGACAGGGAAAATCAATATTGGTTGGGCAGCATTCTGAGGTGTACAAGGCTGAGTTCATAATAGAATTCGTTATCCATACTGCAGAAATCCTGGAGGCAATGACTTCAGTGCAGAAGCTCCGATCAATTATACTATCTCGAATTCAGGACCCAGGATTTGATAATTTGGTTGAACTTTAAGCTATTATATCTGATGACTGAACCCGTACAAGCTCTTTTAAACTGTTTGTCGTAGTGGGAAATACTGCAGTATGTTTATCAATGCCGGTTGGCTTTCCCTGCTGTTTAGCTGTTGGTTCTCTCTAAGAGCAATCTGATGGACACTTATCAGAGCTGGCTGATCTCCCTTACAGCGGCTACATGGCCAAAACTAGCCCGTCCTTTGATGCAGTGGCCAGTCTGTGCTCCAACTGATCGGTCATGAATTCATGAATTGCAGTATTGCACCATGTGGTCAAAATTGGCTCGTAGTTGACCAAGCTGACTGGAACAACAGATCTTGGACAACGTTTCAGAAACTGGCCTCTGTGACTGATGGTCAGTCCTCAAGGAAGCTGGCCGGTCTCTTTTCATGGTCAGCTGTGGCACAGCCAGGAGCAGCTGCCTGTTGACCTGAAACGTTTTTGTTCCTTAAAATACCCTTTTCTTCTTTGTCCATTCCATCTAAGTTTTTCTCACCGAGCATCTCCAATGAGATTCTCGGTGAAGGATAATCATATATTCAAGGCCATTGTCTCTTCTTGTTCTTCTTCTCCATCACAATCATCAATTGCAATTAACTCCTGGATGATTTGACCTTGATCTTCTGATCATTCGGATTCTCTTGTTCATTTGCTAAAGAGATTGCTTTCTCTGGCGCTTAACCATCTCTACGTGTATTCTCAACCGGATAAGTATAGGACTTGAATGTAACATTGATGGAAGTTACCAGAGGGCAGCAAAAGGGAGGTTGTGGGGAAGAATGTAATAGTGACAAGGAAGGTTGTTAAAGGGTGCCGGAAGTCGTTCCATTCGTTAACCGGGAAGTGTAAGAAGGAAGGCAGCCTTGTTTTCCGCTGCCAATGAAATGAAAGTTCCCTTTTCCACAGTCTGAAACTCAATCTCTCTTCCTCCCTGTGGTTATCCTCTTCTCTCCGTTTCTCCTTCCCCGAATTCATTCTACAACTATCAGCACCTGTTTTCCTTCTCTCTCCTTTTCCTGATCAGATGCAACACAATCCCCCTCTCGTAGAATTGTCCTCCTATTGAAAGTTCTGTGCTTGATCGTATCTTATCAAGAACAGAAAAGGGTCTCTTCCTGCTTGGTTTTAACTTATCATCAAGCGTTGAAAACGGTCTGTTACTGCCACTGTTCTATCATAGTATCAAGAATTAAAAAGGGTTTCTTTGCATGTGGTTTCAACATATCATCCAAAGCTGAAAAGGGTCTCCTCTGAATTGTGCTGCTATTCCTCCTCCTCTTCTTCTTCTTCTTCATGAACTAGCTTAAAATTGAAACTTTCTCTTGTCTGAAATTGCACAGGTCATATGAATCTGCCTTGGTGAATTTCCTGCACCTATCCGATGACTAAGGCTTATACTTTCTAGGGAATATGGTGAAGGAAAAAGAAAATGAAAATGAAGGAAAACGATCCAACTAAGGGTGCATATTTGCTGCTCTGTGATGTTCGGACTTGCTATCCACATAAAATTTTCTTAAGGAAAGTATCGACTTTCCGGGTTATTGGGTTCCTTCTCTTGAAGAACCACTGCATCAATCAATTCTCAGGGAGTGGGAACTGGAATCTTTGTCTACGGTCTCGTGCTATAATAATACACGAATATAGTGATTTGAGAACTGAGAATCATGAACTTTAGGCACTATCTTTGAACAGCTAGGACTATGAAGACCATTGCTTCGTTGGCTGGGGTCTGTCAACAGCTACCGCATGGATGAGAATAGAGCGGAGTTCAAGTTCCCTAGCACTCACCAGCTTCAGCCTTTGTACTAACTAGTGTGGGATACGTTAATATTGGTTAGTGTCTGCACATCCGAAAAGACAATGGTGAGTATTTTGCGTTCAGTGCAGAGTTCATCTCGAGTAGACATAGTTGTCTGTTTGCACGAATGCTCAAGTAAAATGCGTCAATTCCTCCAACTAAATTTCAACATAAACCTCGAAAGGAAGACATCCCTACATAGTGAATTTCGCAATGTAACCAAACTTCTTCTGCATGCAGATCAAAAGACCTCATTCGATCGGAAGCATGACCTCGTTAGTCCTAAATGGGGGCAGAGTCCTGGGGTCATTATACCTGGCGAGAAGGCAATCACCAGTCACCTTATGCCCGTCTCTCTCAAGGCTCTCCCGGAGCTTCTCCTCCTTCTCCCTCACAACCTTCTCGGTGGTGGTTCCGCTGAACCTCACGACCCCGAACTTCCTCTCTGCCTCCTCCCTGATCACCACCCTCTCATCCAACGGCTTAGGAGTTTCCTCAGTGTTCGTGTACTTGCTTGGCAGTATGAACTGCATTGTCACCATATTGTTCTGGCCCTCCTTTGTCACCACAGGGGCCGTCATCTCAATCTTCTGTCCTGGGCTTGGTAGTGATTTGGTGATTACAGGGTCTGTCATGGCAATCTTCTCAGGCTTGGAGTTCTGGGGGTTCCCCAGGGCGCCAATGTAATTAGCCAGCAACATAAAGCCTCCATCCTTGTTCCCTTTGAACTGGGCCGGGTCATATGTGACTTCAGCCACGACCGATGGACCGTAGAGGCGGATCTCATAATCAGTGGTGGTCTGGAGGAGCTGGTACTTCGGGGTCTCGACCGTTATCTTCCCAAGGATCATCCCCATGTTTGAGGAGTTGCTGAGATATGAAGTGGAATGGAAGCGTGAAACGATGCACCAGGAGACCTATCGTGCTCTTAACATTAAAAAGAAACAAAACATTGGGTATGCAGATGGAGAAAGATAAGAGCCGTTTTGCCTGGATGAGTGGCAGTAAAGGGTTTGTGATATTCATGGACCTTGCTCTTCCACGAATTCCACCAATGAGACACCAATTAATACATTTTTGTTTTATTTTTCTTTTGAAATCCATTGAACTGTTATTCTTTTATCAAATTTCGTGGCAGCGAGTCAAATCATCGACGTTAACAATTGAAAAGAACTCGGTCATCGCAATCTTCTCGGCAGGGGATGAAAGTACATCGGCGATCAAAGGTGGGGTCATATCAGAGCACCGATGCAATCCGTCTGCAAGGTGGAGCCTTTCTAGGCCAATCCAACATCCGAGAAGCATCATTAAAAATTCAAATCTCGAAAATATAAGAAGATTAAACATCAGCGTAAAGGTTTAAAATTTTTCTTATAACAAGTGTCACATTGGGAGTAATTAACTTATAAAAAGTCCTGAACGTCATCTTTGCATCTTACCTCGTCCTATGTCTCTGTGTTGATAAGATTCTTTCTTTGACATGGAATCAATATCCGGGGTTTGGAAAAGAAGTCGATCAAAGCCGAAGCTGACTGAAGGAGTGGCGGGGAATGATTGTGTTTATTTCGAACAACCACAGGACACCGACCCTTGCTTCTCTTTCTTAATGAAAGAATTTGAGACGAGCTTCGTCGTTGAATGAGACATGATGAGAAAAACGAAGGACTCAGTTCTCGCATTCAAGAATGGGAACTGCTGTGGAGCGGGGATTCAGAAATTGACCACTCCGAAAGATCTGTACGTGACCGATAATGTCTGGAGTATGACTAGTGCAATCACATCAGAGACGGATTGAGTCGAGACGGAGATTTGTGAAGGGACGCTAATGCACACGTCAAGTTCGCGCCTTTTTTTGCCCCGAAGGGGTCCCGTTCCCTCAATTCTTGAATGCCCTGGTAAGCTCCTGAAAATCTCAGCCGATTCAAAGAAATTGAATCTGGGAAGAGCAGTCCATGCCCGGTTGATCATATCCGACAAAGGTCTTCAAAACAATGTCATCCACACCAACTCCCTCATCAACTTTTACTCGAAATGCGGCCAAATGTGTTCTGCACGTGCCTTATTCGACATAATGCCCGAAAGAAATGTCGTTTCTTGGAGTGCACTCATGGCTGGTTACCTGCACAAAGAGCTCCCATTAGAAGTCCTTGGGCTTTTCAAATCCATCCTGTCTTCAGATTATCCACGCCCGAACGAGTATGTACTTGCTACAGTAATTGCTTCATGTTCTGACAGTGGAAGAGCCAGAGAAGGTAAGCAGTCTCATGGTTATGTGGTGAAGTCTGGGCTGGAGCTTCATCAATATGTACAAAATTCACTCATTAACTTTTACTTGGGTTGCTCTGATGTGGAGGCGGGAATAAGAGTTTGGACCACATTGCCCGTTTATGATATTTATACATATAACTCTCTCTTGAATGGGCTCTTAGAAAATGGATACTTCTCTGAAGCATTAGAAGCCTTCAAAGATATGGTGAACGAGACTATCTTCCCATGGGATGGGTTTACATTTTCTGCTGTGCTTGGTCTCTGTGCCTCGATTAAGGACTTGAGACTTGGTACTTTGCTCCACTGTCGTCTGTTGAAGGCTTATTCTGTTGATTATGATGATGCATTTCTCTGCAGTGCCCTTGTTGACATGTATGGGAAGTGTGGCAAGGTTAATTATGCAATAAGAGTCTTTGATGGGTTGCACTCTGGTAATGTGGTGACTTGGACATCAATCATGGCTGTTCACTTTCAGAATGGGTGCTTTGAGGAGGCTCTAAATCTTTTTCCAAGAATGAGAGATGAAGATATTCGACCGAATGAGTTCACTTTTGCAGTATTGTTAAATTCATGCGCAGGTTTGTCTACTTTAAGGACCGGAGATATTCTGCATGGAATGGTCCACAAGTTGGGTTTCAAGGACAATATTGATGTGGGAAATGCTCTTCTGTTCATGTATTCGAAGAGTGGAGATATTGAAGCTTCTGAAAGAGCTTTTCAGGATGTGGAAGCTCGGAATTTCGTGATGTGGAACTCAATGATATGTGGTTACTCCCACCACGGGCTTGGGAATGATGCATTGAGAACCTTCCGAGAAATGTTGGCCTTAGGAGAGATCCCAAACTATGTAACATTTGTGGGGGTTCTCTCTGCTTGCAGCCATTTGGGCCTGATCGAAGAAGGGTTGTACATTCTTAACCACTTAATGTCACAATATGGGATCGAACCTGGAATTGAGCACTACACCTGTGTGGTTGGACTGTTCAGTAAAGCCGGTTTATTAGAAGATGCTGAGAACTTTATGAGGTCAACACCAGTCAAATGGGACATAGTTGCTTGGCGCACTTTACTCAGTGCTTGTCATAACCACAAGAATTATGACCTTGGGAAGCGAATTGCTAAAATTGTTCTTGAGATGGACCCGAATGATGTGGGGACTTACGTACTTGCGTCTAATATGTATGCCAAAGCAAAGAGGTGGGACCAGGTTGCCAACATCCGGAAGATGATGAGAGATCAGAGTATCAAGAAAGAGCCTGGGGTTAGCTGGATTGATATAGAGAACAGAACTCATGTTTTTGTTTCAGATGATAATAAGCATCCAGATCACTTTGAGATCTCAGAGAAAATTGGTGAGTTGTTGAGTGAGATAAAGAAATTTGGTTATGTACCTGATATTGCCATGTCACTTCACGATGTGGAGGATGAGCAGAAGGAGGACCATTTGAGCTATCACAGTGAGAAGCTGGCGATAGCTTATGGTCTATTGAAGATGCCTAGACGGGCACCAATACGGGTTTTTAAGAACCTTAGGATGTGCGATGACTGCCACTCTGCTGTCAAGCTCATTTCAAAGGTTGAGAACCGGGTTATAATTGTCAGAGATGTGAACCGGTTTCACCATTTCCAAGAGGGACGGTGTTCTTGTGGAGATTACTGGTGAAAATATTTGATGAAACTTACCAGTAAATGCATTGGACTGCTCGAAGGAAATTTGCAGGGTAGGGACAGAAAACATGATTCATGTGACCTGTCTGGTGTTAGATATGAGTTTTTAACTTCTCTTAATGGAATAAGTAGTTGACATTTGCCTTGTTAGGGATGTGAAAATGTTCTTTCATCTGAGATTTCAGGGGTAAACAGTTTTAATATGGTACTTCTTCCCTCATTTTGGGTCTTTTACTCATAAGTAAGAGAATGTCAATTTCAATATATCCTCATAGACAGGATATTGGGAGCAGATTTCATTGATTAATTTGACAATTCATGCTTGTAATCATGATCCAGTTAATGTGCCTCTTTGGATTTTTGAAAATGGGGCAACAACCCAGAGCCAAGAAATCAGTCAACATTGGAAGGTGACAAGGGTCCTGATCGCCTTCATTGTGGTCAGTGGATTGCTAACTCTCCCACAACTTCACGCAGGCCTGATTTGTCTTCGGTGCTGAATCATCCTCTCTCATTGCTAAATCTCCCATCCAAGAGGCACCAATTTGGTTAATTCTACCTTCTGTAGCTGAAGTTGGTTTGGACAGTGGGGCAGTCTTGATATAGTTTTCGTTTTACTATTCAATTAGGCTTCCGAGAGGGTGCTGAGTTTCGGAGACATGCTTAACGAGTATATATGTCTGAAGGAGCAGATGGTGATGATGGACCAGGAGAGGATCCAACTGGAGCAAGAGATGTAGAGGATTCAGACCCTTTTGCAGGGTATTATGATCGCTACAACTCCAGCAGTGGAGCGGGCCCATCAACACCTGAGATTTAAGCCCCACAGCAAGACTGAACCCTCAATTCGTGGACCTGATTACAAGATTGCCTCCAGGTACAGCCCCATGCCTCCTGCCTTTCCTATGCTCGATGAATACCAAGAAACTCCTGTAGTTTTCCTTTTTAATTGGAAAGACTGGATCCAGATATAGCAATTATGTGAAAATCGGGGAAATGTATGAAGTGAGATCTGTGCGTGACTTCTCAACACTATATCACTAGAATCATAAACATTGAATCTATACAACAGCTTGTGGGACTCAGGGTTCATCCGCTTGTCCGCTTGGTAATGTTTGCTTTTATGCAATTCTTGTAGCATGTTCTTTTCCCAGCTTATATCTGAATAAATAAATCTTGTCACTGAATTATTATGACATTTGATAAACAGCCTGATATTTCATTTGAGTGGGCCTGCGCCCAATTATGCATGGTTCTCAGCACAATCTTTAGAAATGCACATACTTCAGATAAACACAGCATCATCACTCTTACGTTGGACATTGTTTCAATATTTGAGTTGCGTCCAGATCATTGAAAAATAAATTGCTCGTGCATTTCAATTTCCCAAAAAATGAATAGGAGTTTGTGTACATGTTGCAGTCTTCTGAGGTAAACCTGCAAATTTCACCAGTCAGCTTTCCCTTCGTCCTGGTGTAGATCCCTCCAGCTGATGGGCAAAGAGATGAACTTCTGCCAGGAATTTTGCGGAACTCGCAGAGATATTGCAGGAAATGAATTTCGAGAAGCCACGCTCAAGCCAAGTACTTTAGTAGCTTGTCAACTTCATCCGGACTTCCTATGAATATTGGCGTCCTCTGGTGAACCTGCCAAGGAATGGACAGGAGTTCTGGTCAATCACAACAGTGGAGCTGCGGAGAAAAAACAAATTTCATGATCATAGATGAAATGCTCACCTGCTCGGGTTTTTTGTCGAGTATTCTCTTCTTACCATCAGTTGCCTTTCCCCCAGCTTGCTCCACAAGGTAGCTCATCGGAGCGCACTCGTACAGTAGCCTCAAATTCCCATTCTTGTTCTGCTTGTTCTGTGGATTCCCATATATTCCACCTACCAGCAGCATCCTATGGATTTCGCCCACGAGACAGCCTATGTAACGTCCCGAGTAGGGCTTCCCATCAGGCCCAGACTGCCTTAGATGATCAAGGTACCCCTTCAGCTTGTCATCCCATAGGTCATAATTTCCTTCATTGAATGAATAGATTTTCCCCGTCTTTGGGATCTTGATGTCCTCATGTGTTAGAACGAATTCTCCGTATGCAGGATCCAATGTGAATGCATACACTCCTCTGCCTATGGGGAGTGCGAAGACTATCGAGCTCGAGTATAGGCAATAGCCTGCTGCCAAGAGGTTTCTTCCGGGCTGGCACACACTTACTATGCACTTCTCCCTTGCTTGATCAAGCTGTTTTACTGAATCATTTCAGAAGTTTGCCAGAAGTAAAGGGCATCCAAGTTGAGCCTCTAATCAATAAAATCAAGGTAAAAATACTGTACGAGAAATGGCAAAGCCGAATTTTTGTAACGGAAGGAGAAATTTTTAGCTGGTCGTCAAGGGTTGGGATTATTTGAAATCTTCATTGTGTTGAATTGATTACTGTGGTGGAGTCATCGTCAAGGTCGATCAGGCACTGTTCTTCAGGAGCGTAAATGCCAAAAATGGAACCGGTCGTCAACGAAGTGTCGATGTTGGCAGATCCGTCAGACAGGGTCAAACACAACAATGTAGTTACCCGAGTATGTTTCCTCTACAGCTACAGGCACATCTTCTTCCTCTGATGCTATGATCCCGGTTCGGCCACTTGACCGCAAGCAGCTACAGAACACCTAATCATATCAGTTCACTTCAAGATTAGATCTTCAAGGATTGATCGATCAGCAGAGGATTGTATAAATACTCATATAGTTGAGATAGTGATGGTGTTCCTGGAAGGACCTCATTGGAGACTACGTCGAGCTTCTTCTGGTACTCGCCCTGAATGTTGATGGTGCCCTGCCCACCAGTGAGGTTGATAATGCTAGACCTCTGGAGCAGCGAAGCGATTTGCTTGCACGCGAGCGATATGCTCGATAGCACGATAGCGAGCTCCGCATCAATGTGGCCCGCCTGCTCCTGCTTCAGCAGCCAAGTCGTCAAGCTCTCGATGTCGAAGCTGCTCTTCTTCCTGGTCTGCTCCGCGGCATTGTTTGCCTCGGTTTTAGTGTCCAGCTGAGGCTCGGCAGCGGATCCGACAGCCTGGCATGGAGAGATGGTGCAACGGTGTCTCTGCGGATGCCAACCTCTGTGGAGGTGGAGGAGACTGGCGGAGCAGGGCGGAGGGTGGCGGGAGCTGTAAGCACTGGAGAAGGGGATTTGAGCAGTGGAGCTTGTAACTATCGCACACAGATGAGCCATATCTCTCACTCTCTCTCTCTTGGCTTCTAATTTCTGCGCATGGGGAGAAAATTCAGCTCCTGAGGCGGGTGGGGCTCATTCTTGAGCGACAAATGTGTGGCTCTGATTCGTCGTGACGAGTTTCCCAACTTTGTTAGAGTATCGTCCTCCAGCTAATGGTCGAACTTCTTGTTGGGAATCACTTCTATGGCTAGGAAGTATCGTGCTCTACCCAATGGTTGAGCGACATGCGAGTCTATCATTTGCGGTCACAACTTTGTGATTATCGAAGTTCCAAGTTGATTGCTGTTAATGATATTTTGCATGAACGTACCAAGCCCTACTATATTGTATTCCAACAGCATTAGACGAATACCATTGACAAATCTGGAATTTTACAACAGTCTTTTAGCTATCAAACTCAATTTATTATTAATTGCACCTTCTTAAATTCGAGGGAATACTAGCCTATACTTAATCTAGGTAGATTTCACACGGTATTCTTCGCAGATTTTCTGTAGATACTTCCTCCCCGAGTTATTTATGATTATAGACTTCAAGACCTAGAATTATTCCTTCATTTATAAAATCTTTCACGTGGAGAGAGTCTTGTATATAATAAATACATCAAGTGGTAATGCCGATACTACGTTACGAGCCAATAGAATTCAATTATTTTGAAGATATTGTTAATAAAATCTTAAAGGAATAAAACAAACCCTAAAGTAGAAAAAAAAACTCTAAAAATAACTTGATTTGATTGACTTGTAACACCACATTAGCACTGTCACGTAGTGTACGTGAGAACAAATGTTAAGATCGTATAACCTTATATAAGTTAAATAAAAGAAGATTAAAAAAAATTAAATGCTATGACTCATTAATTTAAATTTTTTAATTGAATGGTTGCCCAACCTCTTACAACTGGATTGAAAATTTTATAATACTGACTTACGTTGAGAAGTAAGTCATGCTTGACGCGCTTTAAGACTGGGTGATGTCCAATGAGAAGGAAATTTTGACAGAATCAATGTGGATGTGACATATAAATAGATCGAGTCCAATTTTGTTTTATTGAATAGGAGTTAACGTGTCAAGTAAAAACGACGTGATAACAAGGGACGGCGACAACAACGACGTGCGTACGTAATTGGTGAGCGGTGGCCTTCTAGTTCTAGATCGACTAATTGACTGGTCTTCCTGTGTCTAGCATGCTGGGAAAAAGGACACGTGTTAAATCGGTAATATCAATGAAATAGCTCGATTGGAACCTTCTTTCTTGCAACATGTGGAGCTGCCGCCTCAGATTTGCACAGCGCTTTCTTTTATTTGTGTGCATTTTGACGTTTAGAATTCAACGAATTCACATTGGTTATACATGTTTACTAAATCAATATTTTTTTTCCTTATAACAAACGAATGGGACTTAGAGATTAGTCGAATTCCGATATATCCTTAAACTAAGATTAAAAATTTTAATTTTTATCGATAAAATTTTATATATGTCCATTATCTCGTTCTTTCTTTCGTCTTCTCTAGATCTATACATCTTTTTATAATCCATAAAAAATGCGCAAGGCTGGTCAGCTTCCACCGCCTTCAAAATTTGGAACGGTATAAGGTAGAATCAAAGACGCGTTTGGTTGGTAACAAGAAACTTAAATGAGAAGAGACCAACCAGAAAACAGCAGAGGACCGGCCCACAACAACCATAAAAGGTTCTCTCTCAGCGTCCACGCCTATGTATAGTCCATCAGTTATTTCCATCCCTGACGCATAAATACCCAAAGGTACCCAAGCAAAATCCTCCACCAAGTGCTCTCCACCTCTCGAAGAGATCGACATATTAACCTGATTTAAAGGAAAAGCCAGATCAAGGAGAGGTTCAAAGCTCCATAGCTGCCATGGCTCTCTCAAGCAAGCTCCCCTTGGCCCTCTTCCTATCCTCTCTCTTCCTCCATGGCGCCCTAGGTATGTATGCGTGTGTGTGTGTGTGTGTGCAGTTATGTCATATATGTGTAGAACAATGAGTGCGATCGGTCGCCTGCATTGACATGCGCTTATGATCTTGTGTGATCCTGTGATCTGCAGCCGAGATCATGTGCGAGGACCTGCCGATGGATCTCTGTACATTCGCTGTCGCGTCATCGGGGAAGCGGTGCCTGCTTGAGACATACCAGTCGGGAGAAGGTGCGTTGGAGTACCAATGCAGGACATCGGAGGTCGTGGTGGAGAGGATGGCGGGGCACATCGAGAGCGATGAGTGCGTGAAGGCCTGTGGGGTCGACCGGAGCTCGGTGGGGATCTCGTCGGATTCCCTCCTTGAGCCTCAGTTCACCGCCAAGCTCTGCTCCGGCGAATGCTACAGGAGCTGCCCCAACATCATCGACCTTTACTTCAATTTGGCCGCTGGTGAAGGTAACGATTCTCTACGCTAAATAGATCGGTACAAGATCATTTCCCATTGATCCGACGCTAAATATAGTATATACAATGCAAGACAACAAGGGCATCAAGAAAATTTAACTATAAAATAAATGTGTAATCTGTCCATTATGTTACCTGGCATATATACTTTACTTCCATGGTGATGCTTCCTCATGAGTACGTGTATACATGTGTCCTTCACCTTTTATGGTTGCCTCGGCTGTTGTATTCTCTTACACCGAAATCAAAGAATTTCTGTAGTTATGGTCCGGTTGAATGAGTAGTTCAGTATTACAGCTATCCATCGCATGAATACTGACTCACGTTCTCGATCTGGAATTATTGAATAAATTCAGGCTCTGACTTTGTAGTCGATCCATTTTATGTCTGCAGGAGTGTTTTTGCCGGATCTTTGTGAGGCACAGCGCACGAACCCTCACCGTGCCATGCTCGAGCTGCTCAGCTCCGGCGCAGCCCCAGGCCCAGTGTCCTCTGAATCCTCGATGTCAGCATCCTTGGAGGCTGCTTCTCCTTCCCCCTCTCCCATGTAAAATGCGTATGAAATAATCGAACAGTTTAACGGGTTGCAACTATTCTTATATTATGGGTCGAAGAGGGAACAATTGTGCAATTACCGAGCTGCTGGAGCGGAGCCAAGAGAAGGGGAGCGTTTAGTTCATTTCGTGGGCCATTACTCGTCGATGTTACGGTGTGTGTTTGCATGTACTGTACGTGAAATGGGGTTGAAGAGCGTAATCTTATTGTAAACATCTTTTCCTTTGTTTTATAAAGATTTATTGATCAATGAAGTGAGAAAATCTTGGATCTTTTATTTATTTATTTTTATAACCAAAGTATCCGAGCGCCTTTCGAGTTTGACTACCAGTAGTTGCGATATCTTCTCCTCGAAATACATGCAATAGCCTACAAATCACGTGTACTAAGTAAGTCAAACGAACTTGACGAACTAAAGAGGGTTAAAAGTCCTCACTCACAGAGAAAAGTCCCTCATGGGGTTTCAACCTAGGACCTCTTCCAAGAGGTCTCAGTTTCTCATCAGTGGGACTGTGCCCCGTAGGCAGGTCTTGAATCTAACGCGATTCCTCATGTATCTTAACAGATAGAAAATATGATATGACACTATTTTGTTAATCTATTAAATAATTATCGATCCATTTCATGGTTGTGTAGGGAATTCGACTCAGACATGCAATGTCTCAGAGGTTGACTATCTCAAATGACAAAGCGACACGGCACGACCGAAAACCTGACTGCGTGGCCCTTACCTTCTTTTGTTTGACATCTTCAACCTGAATTTATTTTATTAGAAATAAGCGGGCATATAACAAAGACGCCAGAAGAATGTTCATAGATTACACGCTTTAACCAATGGGATGTGGGAGTTTGGTCTTCTCTGATGGTCTTAGAATGTTCATATATACCTTGAAGCCCGACTAACTTTAGCTAGGAGGACTCTCAAACAAGGACTGCAAACCACACTCATCCAAGAAAATAATACTAGCACGATTTATTGATAGTTGGTATGCAAAAAAGCTCCTATATGCTGGTCATCTTCAGCTGGTGAAATCTGCAAGGCGGTGGAGTAGGACTTCACAATCATTACAGATGCCAAATTAAACTGCTGCTCTTTGCTGCTGGAGAAGGATATTGCAATCAAGGGACTGTGAACACCCACTCATCAATAGTGTTATTTGTGATGGAAAAGATAACTTCATTTTCATGTGACAACTTGTGCAGTGCACGAGCCCTCTCATCAATGGCAACTCAGGTAGTTCTAATGAGTTATCTTAGCTAGCAGGCGCTCAAGAAGGAGAACTTATAAAGTCGATTGGCACAAAGCTCATGTGGGTCGACCCAAGCCGTCCCGAGCATTGCTTCATTAATTAGTTGGTTAGCCTTCAACAATAGACTAGCAAAAAAATAGACAGAACTACAAAGTATAATTCAGCCTCTGATCCCGTTCTAGTTGATTGTCAAGAGCATTGTAAGAGTAGAAACAATACTTTTCTCCACTTGCCCAAGCACAAGTAGAATCAGGGATAGAGTCCTCCTTGATATTGAAACTCATAGAACCGCTGGAAATTGGGCAACTGAGCTCACTTGGGTCATGCATCAATTTAAAAGCAAGTTAGTTCATGTGTTGTAGAGAAAGCTAGCATGGCACACTTCATGTGTATCAAATCCAGTTTGCTAGGGAGAGAAAAAAATCTTTTCGGATAAAGAACAACCAAATGAAGAGAAAGCTTGGATGTCTATTCAAAAGATCAATGCAGGAAGGTTGCTGGGTGTTGACAACTTGCAGAAGTTATTACTGCTTCACAACTTTTTCCTTTTAAATCGTGTTTTACATTCTCTTAGGATAGATTTTGTTATTCAAGATGAGGGTAAGAAATGCTAAGTTTTATTCGATGTAAATACATTTTATGATATCATTTTTTTTCTATTTCATTTCATATATGTTATTTCATATCCTCGATTTGTTATAATATTCAGCCAAATATATAAAAATCCAAATGAAAAACATTTGTGTCGAAGGAAAATGGAGAAAGCAATTACCCCATGGAGACTCTTCCTGAAGCTCTCCGGTCCGATGGAAGTATGCAATTACGGTTATATTGTATCAGTCTGCTCGGTTAGGTCTGTTCCAAGCAGCCTACGGATCCCTCCCTCCTCCCTCTCCCTCCGCTTGCAATGGCGACCCAAATGCAGACGGACGACAAGCTTGTCCCCGAAACCGACGACTCCACTGCCGAGACCCGAGTCGCTGACGCCGGCAGCGGCGACGATGCCGGCGCAGAGCCGGGAGGAGATGGGAGTGGTATCAGTGACGGTGGTGGTGGCAAGGCTGGGAGGGACAGAGTAAAGGTCCATAGTCTCCTGAGGAGGATGCGATTCTGAGTCAGCTTGTCAGCAAATTCGGACCCAGGAACTGGAGTTTGATCGCCCGGGGAACCTCTGGCCGGTCCGGCAAGTCCTGCCGCCTCCGCTGGTGCAACCAGCTCGACCCGCCGTCAAGCGCAAACCTTTTACTGGTAATCCCTCGAAAGGAGCTCTTTTTCCTCTCGATCGTCCAGTTATGGCTTCCTAGGCTGATTTACATTTTGAAATTTCACGTTTTTCCCTTCCCCTTGTTCTGGAATTTTGAGCAGTTTGGCCCAAGGAAAGATTTCGGGTGAATTGTGGAGCAGGATGGATTAGACTAATCACAAATACTTCTCAGCACGAAGCATTTGAAAGTTAGGTGTTTGACACTCTTAGGACTTGCGGCAGTCTATATTAGAGGGTCGAGGTTGTCGGTAGGCGTAGTAGAAGTTCGCCCGGTCCGCTCACCTTTTATGTGGTATAGGATTGTGAGTGGAGTGGTAAGTGGTCTATACGACTGACTAAGATCAGGATCGCCTCTAGCCAATGGGCTGTTACTGTTGTAGGTGTCGAGTGAATTTAGAATTCTGGAACAAAGGTATGCTATATTTTAATTTATAATGGATAATCTGATAATTTCTGTTTTGGTTCCGATAATTGGTTTGAATGTCAGGAAAGAGAAGATATGGTTGGATGGCATAATCTGTCAGGACTCCCTTCTATTGCAGCATCGTACTAGTTTCTGTAAATTTGAGTGAGATTTTGTACTGAAGTATCAATTTTGCAACAATGGCCATTGAATGATGCGGTGGTGTACTGATGAGACAAAGTTGATTGTATTTGTCTTTGAATGTGTTCAGCTCTGTTTCCGTCCTGTAAATTACAATGGTTACACAATAATCTACCCCCGTGACACCTCAAATGCATCCCCCAGTTACTTAGGCTAGCCTCGCAGAGACTAAATTCTACTGCAATCTCTTTTCATTTTCTTGGCTGTTAGTTGTATGTGCCTTGTCCGATAATGTAAACTTGACTTTTAGATTCCTACATCAGAGTAACTACACAACATTGCCATGCCACCACCCAAGCAATAAATGTATGTGATACAGATGATTGTTCATAGGCGTGCTAATTACACATCTTGTGCTGTTACTGCTGGAAGACATTTTTCTCATGTTTCTCCATTGTAGCAGATGAGGAGGACCATATCATAGTCGCAGCTCATGCCATTCATGGGAACAAATGGGCATCGATTGCTAGGCTTCTGCCTGGGAGAACAGACAACGCAATTAAGAATCACTGGAATTCCACCCTCAGGCGTCGGACCATGGAACTTGACCGGCTTAATTTGGATGCTGCGAAGACAATTGATGACACAAGCTTGGACAAAACAAAGGCCTCCTCTGAAGAAACTCTTTCATGTGGGGGTGCAAATTCGTTCAAATCCTTGGAAGGAAAAGACGTTAGCTCTCTCGAGAACAAGACCGAGCATTGTGAAAACAAGGCAACACCCATGGAACAGTTCAATCATGAAGTTAGAGAACATCCTACACCTTTCCTGTGGCCCGCATTAGCGCATTTAATGTCTACAACACTTCAGATGGCCCTGAACTGGCATCACCTTCTCCCAGACCTATCCCAATGCACGGTCAGATGTTAAGACCAGATTCTGGCTTTGGTAAATTGCTTGAAAGAGTCTGTGGGGAGGGAATGGTGCCTCACCATTGTAGCTATGGCTGTTGTAATGCTGATAATAATACAATATCGGATGCCCAAAGTTCAGTTCTGGGGCCAGAATTTGTGGACTATTCTGAGCCTCCACCTTTTCCTAGTTATGAATTGGCAGCAATTGCCACTGATATAAGTAACATCGCATGGCTCAAAAGTGGATTGGAGAATGGGACTGTTAGAGGGATGAGTGATAATGATGGGACGGTTTCTAATGGATTCAGAGTCCACGTGGGATGACCCTATCAGTGATTCACTACGTTTCATGGAAGGAAACAACAGATTGATGGGGACAATGACGAACCCCTTGTCTACCCCAAAGGAGGCTTGCCAGTTCTACTACTTGCTTGTAGAGTTCTCAAGTTCAGACAATACATAATATATCCTGGAAAGAGATTAGAATGTGTTATGAGAGGTACATTGATGGATAACAAAAGTTCAAGCTCGTATCTATGCAGCGATACCTGAAACTTACAATCCTGTCCCCGGTTAATGCTGTTAGTGAGCAGCTATACTATTCAAGATAGTGTGATTGGTGTTCTGATCATCAATATATTATGTTATGTCTGAAGATTTAATTTGATAATTAAATGGAAAGTTGCTTCCTTTTTTTTTTTTGCAATTGTGAAGCTGCTTCCATGTGCCTGCCTATTGCTCAATGCCTGCTCATTGAAACTCAAGGGATCCTTTTAGCAGACAGAAGGTCTACACTGATTCGTGCCTCTGCTGATTTGTCATAGTGCATCTGGTTGCACAACGTGGTAGCTGTTTTACAAGACTTGTAGGAAGCTATTTTATTCTCTTCAGTACTTGTATTTGAGTCGGTAAGTGTTCAGTCTTCTTCGTCTGTGCCCTCTGTTCCTTCCGACTCTGGTACGTCTCAGCTCTACTTTCGGTATTTAGTCCATTATAACCTTGTCTCTTGTGAGTATTTGATGCTGTTAACTATTCCAACGGTTTGCTACTCATCACGATGGGCAGGTTTGGGTGGACTGCCAATCCAACAATGTTGGATATGGAAGAGGAAAAATGAGCAGAGCAAATGCGATTATCATTCGCTTTCAGTCCTCAGGTCACGTGGTTGATGAACTGGTTTGACCTGCAGAAATATGCTCCTGACCTAATGCATTCATCGTTATTTCCCGTCAACTCCATCTAAGCATTTGGTGTTGCACGTTGCGAATTTATAAGATTTCTCATAAGATGTTTATTTCATATAATATAAAAACACCATCTGTCTCCGGCTACAGTACACGGTGGATGATATTGTCGTTGTTCCTCTTCCTCTACATGATTCGCCTGCCTGTTTATTCCAGAGGACGGAGATTGTCAAATCTCATGATCCAAATCCTAAATCATCGGTCTTCATGTAAGCTGACAAGGAAATAAATTATCAAGATAAAATTATTTATTTACCCTCCATAACTTTCTAAATATTATAATGATCCTAACTGACCTCCCATGATTCACACTCACGAATATCACCATGATCGTAACTTATTTCACATGGTTGACCCATATCTTCTCTATAAATATTCATATGCACAGGTATGATGTACTACGCATTCTAGAACTCTAATTCACCTCTGCATTTTATATCTATAAGTGACTGAATTGAGCGTTCGAGAGTCGACTTCCTTTTGTGTTCACGTGCTAGGTGTTCAGCAGGTCCATTGAAAGGCGCTCGAGCTGATATGTCAAGACCTAGGATTAAAATCAAGGTCAAATATTCCAACCTTCACTCGTATCGATATTTCAAGGATTCGTAATTGAGATTAGTTGTCTTATCCTTTGGGAATCCTGATCTTTTTCCGGATGTCATGGACGGGCTAGAACAATCATGTTTCAATTTTAAGCATAGCACAATAGATATATATTATTAACCGAGCAAAGAAGGAAACTATGGAAGCTCAAAAATGGAAAGTTCAGTCCTCGGCTCTGCTCTCTGTCTAATTCTCTCTCTCTCTCTCTCTCTCTCTCTCTCAAGCTGCACTTAAAAGAAGCAGGATGAGAAAAGGAGAAGAATAGGATGATGGAGATCGAGCGAGTGCCTGGCGGCAAGAAGTAGAAGGAGAAGGTGGCGGAGGAGGAGGAGCATGGAATGGATGGATCTGGCTTGACAGGAATAGACACCTGTCAAAATCTAATAAAAATTTGCATAATAAATTCATTGTACATTACAGATCAGATATTTACTTAATCGTTCGTCTGTCCTAATTTTAATTTATTTATCTATTTATCAGGGAGGATTCTATTCAACCTCTCTATTAAAATCTCCTAAACTGTGGCCCTTGTCATACATTTTTCATGGATGCCATGGCGTGCGCTTATGCACTTAGTCATGTCATGTCTACTGCTTTTCCTTTTCTTCATCCTTTAGTTCTGTGATTTTACAATCCTTCATTTCCTTGACGTCCACGCCATTGCAGAAAGCTGCAGCGTTAGCCTAGCAGAGCTTCAATGGCTCCGGTCGGTCAATGGCTAGTCAACCCGCCCATGACCTTAATAAACTTTATTCTAAAAGCGTTACCAGAATTTCATTATTAGGGAAAAAGGATATAAGATTTAAAAATCTTCTTAAAAAGCTAAATTCCAACCGCTCATCCTTACTGAACAGTTTATATATCTTATTTATTTTCAGAAAATCACTTCCCTATTTTCAACCTCACCTTTTCTTCCTCTTTTCTGAATTTAGTCTTCAGTAAAAATATGTTCGGTAATACATATTAAATTAATTAAAAAAATTATATAACATAATATAAAAAAGCAAAGTGTTATAGCTGAAATGTCAAGAAAATGAACTTATATTAGTTTTGTATTAATATAATGTTTTACAGTCTTTATTTTTTGGGTAATTTTTCTGGAATTAAGGGCAAGCAAATGAACTAAGAGGTCTGACAGCTCTAATGACCTTTTTGCCCTTTACATATCATCAGAATCCTCGTCTCCTCATCCGGTGTAATCAGTCTTCATAGAAAAAAAGGCGGTTCTTTATTTAATCCAGACCCTATTTATTTATTTATTATATGTTAAACGAATATTGCAGAAAACGACAAAACAGATGTTTTTTAATTAATTTTATTTATTCATTATTATCAATAAAATCTCCGATTTTACACCCCCCGCCCCACACTGCACGTTTTCTGTTGTTTTCTCCGGTGTTTCTTTTTCATCTTCCATCTTCTTCCTCCTTTCCTGTTGTGCTGTTTTCAGTTTCATCATGGTCTCCTCTGTTCAACAAATGGGGCCGCTTCACAGACGGTTGTCGAGGTAACTGCATTAGGCGAAATCTGAAACTTGTCACTGAAAGACTCGACCCTTTTGGGCTCTCAAGGGAATCTCTCTGCTCCAAGGAACCATCAGCAATGGAGTTGAAACTGAAGAAACACCTAACCCATTACACCCAGCCCATTTTTTAAATCCTTCTAACTTCATCCTCCTGATCCACTGCTGAAATTCATCTGCGCCACCGGGCCTTCGAAACCCCGGAATGCCCCGTGCCAATTTGGAGCAGGGGCGACGCCGGAGCTCAGCCGCCGGGACTGACGTCAGCTCAGGCGACGAGGAAGATGGGAGCCTCTGCTTCACTGACGCCGACGAGGGTGGTTCATGCTACTCCCAGTTCTACTCCACAGCGGGTGGGTCCTACGACGAGCACAGCTTTTCGTGCGTGCTGGAAATGGAGATCTTAGGCGGGTCGGGATCGGGAAGGGCCTCCTCGGCGGGGTCGGATTGCTCGGTGGAGATCGGAGCGAGGATGCCGGAAGTGAGGGTGCAGTTGTCGAGGGTGGAGAGGGAGAGAGACTGCAGGATCTGCCACTTGGGACTGGAGAGCGGCAGTCAGGAGTCGGGCGCCCCGATAGAGTTGGGTTGCTCTTGCAAGGACGAGTTGGGGGCTGCCCACAAGAACTGTGCCGAGACCTGGTTCAAGATCAAAGGCAACAAGTGAGTCCCTTAAATGCCTGACCTTGAAATTTGAATACTTCACTTGTTCATCAATCTGCACGTTCTTCTGGGCCATTAATTCGGTAATTGCTCGTTTGGTTGGAAGTTCCTCGACATTGAAAGGTTGCATGCTGACAATGTGATAATTCTAACTGCCTGACTTCATAATTTCACATTGTATGGTTTCCTAATTGGAAAGTCGTATTCGTGCCGTGTGAATTCCGCAGCAGCTTACTTATCCACGCAAAATGTTCACCTATTTCGTGTCTTTGTCTGCAGGCGGCAGAATGTTTTAGTATCTGATCTTAGGAGTTTGTATTGGGAGTTGTTTGTTCGTACCAAAATGATGGGCAAGAACTCGCATTGAAGAAGTTCATGTTTTTAGTCAACTATTGACAACCGCCGGATTTTTGGCTTCATATGTAGTTTGCTTATGGTGTGGCATATTAAACCCCATGTAAAATGAGTTGCTAAAAGAAAGAATTTGGCTAAATAAAGATATATAGAGGATAAAGCAAAAGGTAAAGAGGGAATATGAAGCATTTAGGACTCCCCATCCCTCCTAGTTGACTATCCGGTCTAATTACACCAGACAGTTGCTCGTTGATGCGTCTTTTTCAATATGTGAGAATCTCTGTAGTCTGTATTGCTCCTCTGGGATTCTCCTCTTTTTGAGAAAGTAAAATTTGACTCAAATCCCTCCATTGTTTTTTCTTCTTTTCTAGTTGGTATCTGTAGTTGGAGGCTCGCAGATTCCACGATATACTCTTGTCTTTGGTGGCACCTTCTTTGATAGTGACACCAAATAGTGAATCCCCTTGAGCTTCTTTCACTGTCCAGAAGATAACAAATTGCTTCATGTGAAATGTTTCTAATACGTTGTTCGTCATGACTTCGTGAACTGCTGACACAGTCGAATCATATAGGCATGGAAAACATTATTTGTCTTGGTGTCTTTATGCTTATAATGTTTAGCTTCGCTTCTCTAGTCCGTTAATTAGGTATAATTGCTCTTTTCTTCTCATCTAAAGAGGATCTTTGTCTCCTTCAGCTGCCAATGCCACGAAGATCGAAGACTCTTTCTTTTTCTTGGATTATGAGTTTGACAATAGCTGCTCTGAAGTTCATTTCTAGATTTACATGATCGTGTTGTTAGAATCAATGCTGTGTGGCATCTCATTGTATGTCTATGTCAGTCGTGGTGCTCCTAGATTCTTCCTTTGATAATTTCTGATTTTTCTTCTCCGCCATGTTCTGTATCTTTCCTGTAGGACCTGTGAGATTTGTCATTCCACTGCACGAAACGTGGCCATGACGAACGGAGTGGAAACAGCAGAGCAGCCAAACGAAGGAGAGACTGCCACAGCTGTGTCTGCGATCTCAGCCCCTGCAGCCCAGCAGGAAACCCGACACTTTTGGCAGGGCCATCGGTTCCTCAACTTCTTGCTTGCGTGTATGGTATTCGCGTTCATAATATCATGGCTCTTTCACTTCAATGTCCCGTCCACGTAAGTCGATCTGCCCGAGAGACAAATAAGTCCGAGAAATTAACATCGATGTAGCGAGTATGGAAATGTATACCGAGAGCAAATTTATTGGGCAAGGGTAAAAGATAGGTGGGTTCATCTTCCTTATGGCTATATGAATAGTTTCTCATGATTTCTCCCTGACTAGTGTTCTCGTAATAGTGCATGAAAGTTCTATGTTGGTTAACGGTACATCTTGGGCTATATATGTGACCTGGTCAACTTAGACCGTTTGGATCGTTTTGGGGACAGGAACGGAGCCCAATGTCTCATCTCGATGGATTGATTTTGTCAGGGGGAATTTTTTTAGTACGAAAATTGCGTGAGAAATTGAAGGAAAGAAGATCAATTATAGCTGTTGGAATAATAGGCATGGACTTTCCCCCAGAGGCCGTCAGTAGTAAGGCTGCGTGCTGATGCATCTATGGGAGCCTCGTGACTCCTGCTTCAGAAATATAGTCATGGCTACCCTTTTTTTTCCCTGGTTGCAAGAAAAGTATGAGGAGTTGTGCCAAATCAAAGGTGATTCTATTGCGATCCACGAGTAACAGTGAATCCTGCTGTTAATCTTACCAAGTCAATAGAAAAGCTCGATCTTTCCCTCCAAGTCGGTAAAGTTGCAATCTGTAAGCATTGCATTCAAACCATCTCCATTGACGTTAAAATAAAGTATCCAAATCCGTCCATTGGTGGCCAATTTTCCACGGGCGGGGGCAGGAGCAGCGGCAGCACCAAGTGAGATAAGTTAAAGATAGAATAACACTCTATGGTACAGTTCAATGGACCAGGAAAGAAAATGAAACACGTTGAAACAATCAAATCATATCAGCGAGCCCTATAATGTCACAAGCACTCCGGAATTGGCACTGAGCAGATGGTAAATAAATACAAGATCATGGAGAATATAGAATAGGCAACTCGGGAACGGACAGGGAGAACATGAAAGAAAAGGAAAAGAAAACTATACAATTTCTCAGTTCTTGTTCCTTTTTATTTCTAAGCTCGTACCGTCTTTCAGAGAATCTTGAGCTTCATTTTCCATACCAAGGCTGAATAAGCAGGTTGCCTGGAGATACAGAGCGGTGGCCCATTCGGGAGAGATCACAAGGGCTTGCATTGCATCCCCAAGGGCGTCTTGTGGCATTTCACTCATCAAGTATGACAGGCAGCGCCTCGCATACACAGTAGGTGATACCATGGTCCCACAGTCGATGAACTACAGCATAGGACGAGAAGAAATTGGAAATTTAGAAATGCCTGCTCTTCTGGTCAAATTATGCCCGAATTGCTAGAGAGAATTCACTGGACTTTCATGGTATAAAGACAAGCATCGCCATGAGAGAGTTAAAACTCGGTTGTTCAGTAAGGCAGCTGATTTTCCAATATTTTAGCAGGAAAATCAATGGATTTGACTCTTTATTATTAATCCTGTGTTTGATGGATCTAGTTTCTGCAAATATTGATCAAATACCTTGTATCTACTTAGCTACTTGCTCTATCAAACCTCTTAAGACATGAGGTACAGGAACCATGATGCTTAACATGCAGTTGAAATTCTATTTGGAGACATGCTTGCATTGAATTTCAGAAAAGTCACCTGTGTGTAGCAATCAATTGCAGTTCCAAAATCCTTTGCTCGAAAAGCGGTATCGCCATGCTTTTTGGAATTCAAGGTCTCCTGCATTTGGTTGGTCCACATTTGGAAGGATAGCTGCAATGTATACCAGATTTGACATTAGAGTTGGGTGATTGATGGACTGCGGAGGACTTATTTATCTCATAAAAAAGAGAATAATTTTTGATAAATCGGTAGATTCACATTGCGGGATTAGGCCATTATTAAAACAACCACTGCCTAAATTAATTTAAGCGGGCTCCTCCCATAGAACCCCATCTGTTTTTCCTATTATGCAGTCAGCATTATCCTTGGTAGGCTAACCTAGAACCCTTGGTGCACATGAATTAAAGTGAAAATATTCCATGAAATAAGCAGCAACAAACCTCATTAGCAATCCCCTCATCATCCTTGTATCCAATCTTCTCTAATATTTCATGAATGGCGGTAAGATCCATTCTCATGCAAGCTTCGCCAAAAGGAGTCAGTGACAGTGGCGGTGTTGGTGATACAGTTTCGCGCTGGATACCCATAAGCACATAAGATGGAACCTGGTTGGGAAAACAGTTATAAGAAAAATTAGACTAACAGTAGCCAAACAAAAGGAAAGGGACAAAACGAAAATGAGAAACCAGCAACTGATATCAATCTAATCTTTCTACAAGCATTGGCATTTCTATCATTATAGTGCATACCTCTGTTTCTTTCTGAAGTGGCATAAGAGATGTGACAAGGGATTTTGCATTTGGCCTCTCACGAGGTTCATACTGCAAGCATCGCGAGGCCAGTCGAACCAGCTCAGTTCCATCATCATTTGAAAAATGACCCTCCAAAGCAGAATCCATCAGCATAAGAAAATTCTTCCCGCGAATGAGATCGAGAGCCTGGAATTACAATAACATCAAAGCAGGAGCTTGAGTACTGAGACAACATAGTGCACTTAATTTGACTGGCTTGCCATTGGAGACTATTATTTTGGTAACTCAGAAATTGCATGCAAATGTAAATTGATAACTTTCTCCAAATTACAGAGAATAGCTGCATAGCCTGCATTAGGTGGAATGAGCTATAATACAGTTTCAAGTTAAATCTCGAAGATGCATAAATACTACAAATATGTAGATCAGCTAATAAGTTTCAGAAGGAAGCACAAAGGTCACATACATGGCTAGGAGGAATATGCTTGCCACTAAGAAGATCAAGCAGCATGGTCCCAAAACTATAAACTACACTTTCTGGAGTCACTCTACCTGCCATATAAATCAGCATCTGTTAGACACCATCTTTCACAGCATGAGATGCACTTGCTAGCACTACGTACAATATATATATATATATATATATTTTTTCTGGATGACTGAGGTATCTGGGTTCTTCAAGCCCGACTAGGGGGAAGGGGGCCCTAGGGGGCGGACCCAAAAGCCCTCCTCGGGAGACACGCAATAGCCCGCAAACAACGTGTGTTGATTAAACTAGCTAAAGCCTGACGAGCTCGAGGGCATAAAACCCCACCCTTGAGGGGAATTGACCGTTGCATGGTTTGAACCCAAGACCTCCAAGATGGATGTCCTATGCCCAAACCACCAGGCTACCCCTCAAGGGCCACTACGTACAAATTTTAATCCAATAATTTAAAATATTTATTATAAGTGAGTGAATAAAGGGAGATTTGATTCTAGGGATAACGATTTTATACCGGTTCTTAGATACTCTGGAGGAGTGAAGGCTAAGTTGGTGCTATAACTCTTGCCATCTCTGCTATTCTTCATTAGGCCGAAAGAAGACAGGTGAGGATTTCCATCCTGTCAATCAAGGTCAGAGCACATGAAGTTATATTAGCATGCAGCAGGAACCGGTCACCAAACAAATGAAGAATAAGCAGAAGACATTACCTGATCAAACAAGACCCTGTAAGGATTGAGATCATGATACAGTGCTCGACCTTTGCTGCTGCAATAATCCAGTGCCTGTGCCAAATAAAAGGCCACCCTCAACCGCATAGCCCATTTCATTGGCTGATTCTCCCCTGAAATATATTAATCGGTGATATGATAGTGAGATCTTGGAAGATGTAAAAGTCACAGGACAGAAGGAGGCCAGCTCGGAACTTTTTCTGGGCATCTATGGGAGATCAGGATCCGTCGCGTGCATGAAAGTATCTGGATGAAGAAGACCGACGCTGAGCTTACAAAGTCACGTTTCCTAATTTATTACTATGTTTAGAAATGATGGAATCATTCTCTAGCTTCTCCTTCAGCTGATTTTAAGCTTAAATTAGTTACTTGCAAAAGGAGGCCATAGCTGTAGCTCGTCAATGTCACGGATTAATTGTAGTAGAGAATGGCAACTAGAACAGAGAAATTCATAGCTCACAATGAAAGAGATGCTTCGCGAGGGTATCATTCGGCATGAACTCAGCTACTAGCAATCTCTCCTCCCCTTCACAGCAACATCCGATGAGATTTGCCAGTCGCTCGCTCCTCAGACTACCTACGGATCTCGCTTCATCCTGCAAGATCATCTGAAGAATGAGCATGAAATCGAGGCCGAATCACCAGCAGCACTAGCGAGAGAGAGTACGGACGAGGAATTGGCGAGAATCAGGCCAGGCTAGGCGGTTGAAGCGCTTGACGGCGATTTGGCGTCCGTTGTCGAGTTGGCCTTTGTAGACGACGTTGGGTGCTTTGAGGCCGTGCTCGGAGACGATGTTGTCGGGAGAGAAGCCGGAGGTGGCGGACTTGAGCTGCTCGAAGCTGAACTCCGTGAAGGTCGGCCACTGCTTCCCCTCGCCCTTGTCGCCGTCTGCACAGAAGCACAAAAATCAGAAAGCTCCACCAGGCCGGTGCTGCGCAACTGCAAAATAACGCACAAAATCAGAAAGGGACAGGCAGAGAGCAGGAGAGAAGAGGGTACCGAAATCGGAGGACTCGAGGACAGAGGACTTGAGGCGAGAGTGGAACCAGCAGAGAGAGAATCTGGAGCAACGAGCTCCCATTGTCAGATGCGAAGGCAGGAAGGCGAGGAAATCGCAGCAGTTGAGAGAGAGAGAGAGAGAGAGAGAGAGAGAGAGAGAGAGAGAGGAGTCAATCAAAGTGATCGAAGGCGAGGCGCTGCAGTGCTGCTGGTGTGAGCATGTCTCTTCTATAACCGCCGCCCTGCTCAAAGTTGCAGTGTCTTACGATCAGAGGAAAGAGTGCGAAATAAATTGGATTGGAACGTCGAGGGGCTCTCTCCTCCTCCTCCTCCTGTGGTAAGTGGTACAGTGCAGAGTGGAAATTCACAGAAATACCCGTGGCCGACTGAAATCAATCTTGAATCAATTGTTATTTTTTATTCAGTTCATTCTTAAAATTAAGTAAAATTAAAATATTTTACTATTCCTCCTCACTATTTAATGGTAATGGAGAATTATTTAGTGTATTTAGAATAAGAGAGAAGAGTTTTTAAATGCTTTTTCTCATTTTATTTTCAAATGTAGGTGGGGTCAATGGCAATGGCAGCATCGGGGGGCGGGCGAGGCCAGGGTCGTGTCTCACAATTCATGTGTGTCCTGTCTGCGTGTGTTGGTGTGTGTCTGGCAAAAGGCCGTTTTCTTTTTCTTCCAGCTTCTCGGATCCCTTTCGGCATGGCCTTCCTCCTTTTTATTCGTTCCGCCCCCCTTTTTTTCTTGCCTCTACAATAATATTCCTTCCTCTTTAGATCCAGCACATAATGTATCAGATTTTTGGCAAAGACCAGATCTAATGGTCGCCTTCCCTAAAGGGGACTGACAGCTTTATACTGGAGAGAATGCTGTGTCCGCTATACTATGACGGAAAGATCGTGGTTGCCTGCTGAGGGTGGTGAATTTGGATGAAGAGCATGCTCGTCAAGACTCAAAACAAACACATACGAGGAACAAGCCAAATTTTGGGTTGAGGGAAGAGAAGGAGCTAAAAGGGAACGAATGGAACATTCAATTGTTGTAACCTTGGCAGCCACACCTCCATCAGTTCATTGTTGAGGCCAAAGGTACGCATGATTTAATTGAAATCTGATTCCACTTAGAAAGAATACTTGAAATATGGAAAGAACCACCGAAAAAAGGTTGAACCCAACAATTTACAAGAAGAATCCAACGAATCAGCTGCCCGATTTGTAAACAGATTTGAGAATTCAGAAATAATTCTCTCTTGGAGGACAAATAAATTAGGCAAAAAGAAGACTCTGACCTTTAAGTTTTTTGGTTTAGGTAAGTCCCCATTAACCTCGGACTAAGCATTTTAGAAATTGACCGTTCCTATTTCTCTAGACAAGGACCCAACTCTTACAATTTATATATAATATCATATTAGGATTTCTTTCTAATGAAGATATCCGATTATAAAAATGAATAATTAAGCATGGACTAACTATAAAATATCCAATTATACGTATGAAGGATGTATACAAATTGATGGCCACAACCATCCAAAATAGACCAGTAGAATCATGAACAGTGGTTGGACGGTTCAACGTTTAGTGTGGTTTTCAACGTTAGACCCATGTAGAATAGAATCCCCTCTATAATATTCTAAGGAAGGTTTGCAGAATTTCACTAATAACAGATACTGTTTGCCAAACATTTGTCTCCGGCTTACACTGTTTGCGGACTGCCGAGTTTGTAGAATGTTGCCGGTCTAATATATCGTTACCGTACTAAATTTTTTTAAAAAGTTTATACGAGATTGAACTCTATTAATACGGTGACAGCACATTGGATTGGACCTAGCTATACGTGTTTTATCAATATCAAGTTAAAGGCACGTCACTCTATTACTGTGTTGATGCTTTATGTAATATTATTAGTGGAACTGTGAAATGATGAACTCCTACCCATCTAAAGTTATTTGTCAAAAAAAAAATACCCATTTAAAAGTTTAAATTAAGAAATATTAATACCTAACTCTCTCTCACTTTCAAAATTTATCTTATAGTTTTATCTACGCCAGAGTTAGCATTTCTTGATAGTGTTAATTGAAGTTCGTGAAAAATTTTAGTGCAGTAGTATTATCCTCGACATCTTCCAATTGCATAGATTTCCGCCTTTCCTTCTGCCTCAATAGTCTTTCTTGAAAAATGCACGTTCCATATGAAATTGAAGTCAAATAGATCTTTTCGGTCGAAAGATTGAAGTCAACTAAAATGGATGCGTATATGGAAGGGTCTACAACTAGAATTCCTCGTCAAATGGATAGGATGAACTCATCATGCCGATGAAGCAATCGCCCATTAAGAGATATAGTTGACCCGAATAACTCTTTTCCATTAATTCCCAAACCATTCTTTGCGTGCACTAATATGAAAAGATTTTGCTATGAGATTGATTCTCTTTGAGGACCGAGTTGACTTGCAGGTAAGTGCATGCATAACTTCATCAAAGGCTACGTATACAAAGAAAAGTCGAACCCGTGATCACTTAAATACTTTTTTCACTTAAAATTGATCGTGAAAGGTTTGCGGGTTGCTTTTAGGTTGCGTCTGGTGAAATCGGTTTAGTTTAGTGAAATGATAGAATAAGAAGGACAGTGGAAGTTTTAACTGAATGGAGGGATGATTGAAGACATGTAGATAGATGAATAATATGTATGCGGATGAGTGAGTGAAGTGGAGCAATCATGGCAACCACCCAACAGAGGGGTCGGGGGGGGGGGTGGGGTGGGTAAAGAGAAGGCAGGAGGCATCATGCCATGGCACTCCCTTCCATTGACATGCCTCAATTATGGCTCTGATGATGATGATTATGCTGTCTCAGCTTTTTATTCGTTCATCTTTCCTCGTTATCCTGCCACCCTTTTGTTTTCTTTCCTTTTTTCTGTTATAGAAGTGGCTGCATGGTTGATTCATTTAATTTGAGGATTCAATGTTAACGACCGATGAATCCTAGCTTTTTCGAAGCAAAGAACGGCCGATTCGTAAAGAAAGCCGACAAGCTTTTTTACCTTACCACCATCCAATCCTATTCGAGTGAAATTTTGTACTGTGCGATTTTACATTGGCCAATGAATAAAGAGCGAATCTTTTCGGGTAATTTTTTGGCAGATCAGTTGTACATGCTTGTGATTGAAATGTCAATCCCATCCTAAACATATTTAGTGTAAAAAATAGGTAAAAAGTTTGAACTAAAGACAGGCGATATTGATAGACTCTTGTCTCGCCTCTCCTTTCCCTTCTTTTTTTCTCGATTAAACCCATTGAATGGTTTGTCAATGAATTTTCTCTAATCATCATATTTGAATTCAAATTCTTAGTTGAAACAAAGGAAAGAAATACCGTGCTATCCCAACCAAGGTTGCTGGTCATATGATCAGCCTGTCTCTTTCATCATCACACTCATGAAACTTTTCATCTTTATTGTCCAAGACTTTAATATGTAGCACCAATCCCGCCACATACATATTCCTTTCTCGGTGTTAGTCGCCGGTGGTTTATCATTATCATTAAATTCTTCTTTCTCCCTTGCCCTTGCTTTTATTTTTTTCCTTTTTCTTTTTAATTTTTTTTTAAAATAATCACATGTATATGTCATGTACAACTAACTACGAGTGACATCGCATGTCAATTAATTGCAGGAACATAGCCTTTGCCACAAAAGGAGGTTGCTCTGTGATTTGATTTTGTGGTGAGAGGACCGGACCGGCATATGGGACCCCTGTCCCGCCGGTGAGAACCTATTAGGGATGTGTGTGTGTATATATTATAGTGGCACCTTGCTTCTTATCAGATACTGCTTTTTGTGGGGGTGGACAAGCCAGACTTAGCTAGCTGTTATACAGCTCATTTCTATATACACGTGTGTTCTACTTTATGGGAGAATGTCTTGGCAAAAAGGTTGAGGATTTAATACTAAGTGTCGGTACCGTGCCAGGAATATCTGGTTCAGATGATCCGATCACATAGTTTTAGATTCGACATGGTACAGATCTGTAAAGGTGAAACCCCTGCATGATCGATGTAACTATAGCCTCCTGATCAGCAGTCAACTTGGTCTCGAGCCAATTCTACCATCAGCTTACATGTTTTTGCCACATCAAGTAAACCCGGTCCATGGTTGAGTGGGGATCGAGGTGGCTCAATTCAAGGTCACCTACTACTACTTGGACTGCTCGTCTAAGCCACCTCAACCCATGCAGATCTAGATGACTCCCATGCTGGATGGACAAACAAATTTTTGATAGAAAAAAACAAGCGGATCAGATTGGAAAAATGCATCGGAATCTCCTTGGTGTCGATTGAATTTGGTCTCAGATCGATGGCAATATCGCGTAATAAAATTTATACTAAATTTATGGATGAGCGCATCGAGAGACACATGGGACATGCATGGACGGTGAGTACGCGTACGCTTTCAGTGTTAAGGATTCAAGCAACAAGGCGACGTACAAAATCCCGTGCTGTTCCTCGTATTAAATCAACTTGGGGGACAAAATCCCATTCTAGCTTGGGACAATAAGCATGTATTTCCCACATGAAAGTTACGCAAAAGAAAAAGAGGACTGTAGTCCCCATGTGCTGTGTCCCGGAACTCATAGATCCATCCTCTGGTTATCTATCCCTACCGTACATCATGTCGATCCCGAATCAAGCTATTAATATTGCTATTGAGTAAAATCTGGTTGAAAAATTTCTATTGGACTTTTGAGAAATCGAACCTACATTTAACATAAAATTTTAAATTAATTTTGACGGTATGTCTAAACTACCAATATTCCAAGGTACTTTTTATGTATATGTATATTCGGTGTCGGGGTGAGTCCCTCTTTCTCAAGTTTGAACAGCAGTTGAAGAAGGAAGTATCGATGCCGGATGTCGCACTCAGAAAATAAAAGCAGTGCATGATACGATGGTCCATGGCAAATATTCTGACAGTGTGAACGTGTATGGGAGATATGGGGAAGGAGAGCCCCGCCATTTAATTTGTTTTCCTGGTGGAGAAAGGCATACGATGTTTATATGTCCCATATCTTGTATAATCCATCACTGTACAGGACACACACACACACACACACACACAGACAGCCAGGTCTATGGACGACATTCAATTGACCGCTGTTCATGTGGACGCTCACTCTCTGGAATATCACCAAGTAGCTTTCACAGAATCCTTTCCTTGCTTGTCATTATTTTGAGAGAAAAAAAAGGCAATTATTTTTGCCTTCTCGATCGAATCTCTTACTACACATATATGTATGTATATATATACACGAGGGCCTTGCCTAAACAGTGGATATACGTACAAGTGAAAAAAGTTTTGTTTCATTCTTGAAATGGGTGTGGGCCTTGGACAGACCTCGGGCTGGGGCTGAGGCAGGGCCCGGCCCATTGTCAGGTCACTTAAAGCTCAATTTTCGAGGTCTTTCCAAATGTAACTTGGACAGGATAAATTAGATAAGAAGACAAATATGTCTTGATTTCTGAAGCACGTCCATCGTTTTGACTTAATATGTAATTAAATACATCAGACGGCAGGCCCCATCAGCTGATTTAGCCGTAGTAGATAGTGAGTATGGCGCTACCGTCCGATGATCGATGGATATGTGAAGCTGTTGGGTCTTGTCTTTGTTTCTTTCTTCCCTTTTCGGCGGATGGACTCGTTTTAAGACATTTTCGTGATTTATTTCATTAAACAATATATTTGTGTTAAAATATTCGCTAGAATATGAACTAAGATGATGCATTATGAACATATGGTGACTTGAAATATAAGGATTTTTATAACCAAAATGTAAGTGTTTTCTGTCATTGTCATTGGCCTGCATCTCTGTTCAAGGTTTCGTTTTCAGCAAAGAAACCTTGCAAGCTTGCAGCATATAATCATCTTCATTTCTTCAGCAACCCATCCACCAATCCCTCTGTGTCTCTCACTCCCCTAACAAGAACAGTGCCTGATGCTGATCGTGGGAAGGCCATGGACTACTGTATGAGGATGATGATGCAGATGCAGATGAGCCTGTACTGGGGCCAAGACGCGATCATGCTCTTCTCCGGCTGGCCGTACGACAGCCTCAGTATGTATCTCATGGCACTGCTGCTCGTGTTCCTACTAGCAGTGGCCGTGGAGTTTCTCTCCGCCGTGCCTTCCACAAAGCCCGGCTCAAGCCATGTGGTGTGTGCGCTGAGGCACTCAACGGTGTACTCCCTCCGAATGGGCCTGGCTTACTTGGTCATGCTCTCTGTCATGTCCTTCAACCTTGGGGTTCTCATCGTGGCTGTGGGGGGCCATGGTATCGGGTCCTTCATGGTGAAGCGCAGGGTTATTCGTGCTGCCAATCGGACTGCGAGCTCAGATCCCTCCAACGCCGTCTCAGTCTGAATTTCATGTTTGCTCGTTGATGAAACGGGAGTCTCCCTTCTTTGTTATAATTTACCGTGTTCTATTTATCATCTGTGTGAATTTGATCGAGTGAAGAAAGATAACTAAAAAGAGTTTCAACTTCTAGCAAGAAGGTAATTCAACTTAAACTAGTTGGAATTTTTTTAGATAATTTGATACATGTGTTGCATATAAAAGAAACTAATAAGAGAGAGAGATTTGCCATCAACAGTGCATGTAATTTCAATGTGTGGAGGGGGGTTGCATTGAGAGACGCACGAGGCATGAATGTGATGGCAAGACACCGGCAGCCCAAGCTCTTTGTTGACTATTGGGCCATGGGCGGGCTTGGGCCTGTCCGATCTAGGGCCCAGCCCATTATCAGGTCGGTTACTTTGGAAGAGATGCTCCGTACAATCTTGGTCAACTCGATGGGATGAATGCACGACCGCCCCGAAGTGGACCTCACCAGATAATAATGGACAGATTCCATTGCCACTTCCCACCACTGTGTTCCGAGAACCACGTTCAGTTCTGTAATGTCGAATTCCCATTTTACCCAAATGGAAAGAAATCGGACTGATCGTTCCTATCTTCATTGTCAAATTTGGCTGCCCAGAATAAAAACGGGAGATAACTATTGACCATTGTTTTTAAATAAATATAAGGAAAAAAAATCACGTTTTCTTTCAAGAGCAGCGCTTAGATTGGGGGGGATGCTGGAAGCTAATTGCCAATCGATTTTCGAAGTGAGGGGGAGGAAGACTTTATACGAGAGACATAATAATAAGAGAGGAGATATATATTTGAATTATTTCCAGAAAAGAAGGCTTAAGCTTACAAAATATTGGACCAGCCCTCTTCCCCATGTCCTCTTCCTCCATGGAAGAGAACTCCAGAGACTTTCATCTCATTTTTCTTTCCCAAGCCAAAAGTCAACAGAAACTTCCAGCGCTGTGAACCCAATATCACCTTATTCATCTTCCCCTAAACCCTAGCCGCTAAAGAAAAGAACCCCATCTTTTAGTCTTCCTGGCCTCGCCCTTCCGGCTTCCAGCTCCATCTTTTATCCTATAAATCTATGCTATTAACTTAAAGCAGCTACCTCTACTCTTCCTAGTTCCTAAGCCAAAACCAATCTTCTTTCTTGTCGGACATTTTCAGTAAGTCCACTCCTGAGGCAGCTGAATTTCTTGGTTCACAACCGTTCTTGGCTCAGCGTAACCTTTCCTCGAAGATCTCCACGCTCCATCTGCTTAAAAAGGCCAGCAAAAAATAAGTGAGATTAGATCGTCGAGCTCTGCAATAAATGCTGCTTCGAAAGTGTTAACATTAAGTGGGCTAAAGGAATTACCGCTTCCATAAGTAAAGCGTCCGTTCGAACGGGGCTGAACCTGAGGCTGAGGCTGAGGCTGAGAACCCATACTCTCGAAGCTCATGTTCAGAGCTTGAACCACCTTGGCAGGGATTAAAACTGGGGGAGGTGCTGCCAAACCTTGTTTCTTTCTGGATTCTGGTTGAGAGCCGACTTGCCGGGGCAAGAAAACTCCTGTGCCAGTGCATGGTCGAGTCCCTGGAGCTCTGACGAAAACCGCCCTCATCGTTCCGGGCCTTCCAACTTTATGAGCCATGTGATTGTTCTTCTGGTGTGTCTGCTGCAGAAGAGGCCACTGGACGCCAAGAGGGCTACGGTGAACCACCTGGTATTGCCCGAGCATAGGCTGTTGAAACATCTGCTGCTGTCTCATTCTCTGCAACTGTCACATGAAACGACAAAAATCAGAGGCTCCCGGCTTTGTCTAATTCGCCCGTAACAGTTACTTTGTCAATATGCACAGTGAACATAATTTTTTTTTCAAGATTAGGAGCTTACTTGGACAGCCTGCAACTGTCGCTGAGGGAGCGACTGGTTGGGGAAGAAACTTGCGTCGGATTTGGCCGTTCTCTGGTTGGGTCCCCTGGGTTGCAGTAGTTCGCTCATTCTAATGGGGACGACTTTACCAGTGTCCTCACAGTGCTCATGGACGGTGGCCGGAGGAGATCTCTGCTCGGGACCACGGCTACCGGCGACTCCACGGAGGGTCGATTTCGGTGAACAAGAACCGAACAAACCCTAAACACAAAACATCCCCAAATCAGAATCACATCGAATAGTTTTTTATTATTACAGTAGAAGAGATCAAGGAGGCCATCGTACCTTGTACTTTTCGTAGTCGAGCTTTTGGCAATCATCTTCGATTGCAGACCGAGTCATCTTCATCCTCAGACCGGCGAGGTAGTCTTCCTCGTCGCTCCATTCCTCACCTGAGCCAGCCATGGAATCCACCTGAGAGCAGAGATCAGACGAGTCGTACTCTTCGCAGGCAAGGTCGTCTTCGAGAAACTGGGGAGGGAGCCAGAACTCGCCATACTTTATGCTCTCATCCGCCATAGCTGAAGCAGAGCCGAACAGAGTGGAGTAGTACAGGGGAGGAACCAAGGTTTCCCGGGGAAGAGAGAGGGGGGCAGGGGGAGTGCGAAATGAATCTTTCGGCGGCGTTTGAATCTGAGACGGAAGAAGCGTATTTGTAGGAGGCGGACAAGGATGATGATTATGACGCGCAGTGAGGATATTCAGGGCACGCGCCTCTTTGCTGTGGCCAGCTGTTTGCCGAAAAGAAAAAACGGGGGAAAGTTGGGGGGTAGAACGGTCTTTTGGAGAGCGGGCGGGGCGCTCGCACTCGCACACGACGAGACGTGGGGGTAGTGGGTGGGACCTCCCACGTTCGTTAAGCGGTTGGGGCATCGTCAACCGACCGGCTTTTGTCCCGCCTCGTAGGTTCCACGTGGCGGATCTGAGTCTCATGCTTTCCACCGAAGTTAGAAAGCTGTAGCCACTGTGGACCTGGTCAATGGGATTGCTTTTTCTTTTGTTTTTTTTCTTTCTTTTTCTATTTATTATTTTGTTAATGATTTTACCTCGTCTTTGCGTTTATTATTAACGGCAGCCGTCATTTTCTTTTCTTTGCAGTACGGCAACGTTTGTTTTACGGCGTGGCTCCGTTCGCGAATCCTAGCCCAAAACAGCCGGCGCCTTTCCTTCTCTTGTTTACTTAGGAACGAATTTATAAAATTGTCTAAAAAAATGGAATTTAAGAAAACTTAAAGAAGAAAGTAAATAAATTAAATAAAAATAGGTAAAATCAACAAAATTCTAATACCATATAAGATATACGATTTTTATCGCATCCCTCTGAATCCACATGTATGATATATTCTCACAAGTATCCTTCCATATATATTAGGTGCGTACACACACATATATATATATATATATCTGTGTGTGATATATATGAGGAGGAAATCTCAATCTGCTCCCAAGATTTTCTAAGATATTGTGGGATCGCCTCGGATCTTTTACGCGGAGGATGCATGATTGAGGTCATCAGCCCGACATTGCTTAGCCAGAGGACCGAAAGAAAAGGGAAAGAGACCCAAGTTGTCCACATTACATGCCCCCCGCGCCGACTTTTACACGTCGGCTTTATTCCATGCTCATTCTGTTTGTGCGATAGGCTGTTGATGCGGATGAATCGGATGATGATGATGATGATGAGTCACGCCTTCAAAAAGCAGCTGACCGATTACATGGCTGCAGATCAGAAAAAGCCACACATCCGTCGGATCCAATTTATTCCCATTTGCATCTCGTTAACTTAAACACATCCCATTGTCGGGTTCACACGCCTTGTGACATGTGCAACCTAAGGGTGTGGAAAATGTCCAGTACAACTCCTTCACGTGATACAAAACGGCTGACAAGTTAATTAGCGGCCAATCTACAGGGTCACTATTGCACTTGGGCATCGGTACACCATTCGTCGTCGATAATTTACGTTGTCACCGACTGTGGCACTGCGACGGCAAGATAATGATTCTAATAGATTGTGAGGCACACGATTCACCCCCCTTGACAAAGGCCCACAACATGAATATCGATTCATTTGGCCATGTGATAAGTTCCAGTTGTGATTCATTTGCAGAGGTCAAATACGAAAAAAATTTTAAATAGTCCTATCTTATAATTATGTAGCAGGGAATAAACAATCAAATTATTTTTATTTGAATTAACTATGGTAATTGTTTGGATGATTAACATTAATTTACTCGTTAACTCTATTTTGATTGGTATTTTCTCACGTTACGTGACGAGATAGAACCACCTAACGGTATCCCATCCCACGGGGACTGGGGAATTGGGTTCTATCCATAACTTTGTACCTCCTACAATGGCATGTCTTGTAATTTAATCAAATTTATGGATGTTTTGTTAAATATATTAGCATGAAAATTGATTATTATGTACATTTTTATAAAAGGTTTAAAGTGTGAAAATCCCTTTCATCCAAAAAATAAAAATTATTACGATCTAATTAGACCATTCAATATGGGGAGAAAATAATTATATTATTGATTCCAAATTATTTAAATATTTTTTTTTAAAAAAAACTAATTTATCGTCCGATGATATGATATAAGTTTTCTAAAAACTTATTTCCCTGTGCGGGAGGAAATTGCCAACCTTGATTTGCGGAGCTAGGCAACAACTGTACAAAGGAGGGGACACTGAGGCTTTGCGCGTGTAAACGAAGCCCGTCCCCACAACCCCATTCCATAACATGTCATTGTCCGTGTGCTGCTGCCTCCACCCATGCAAAATCTAACTCTCCCATTTTTAATGCGTACAGTACAGTACAGGCGAGTGAGTCCAAGTAAAAATTGAATTCTCACTATTTCCTCAACTGTATTTTTCGTACCTCCCTCCATCGTTACGTAAGATAATAGTGGTGGATTCGTAGTAAAGGCTCCCGTGTTCATTACAACATTTTCATATCATTAAATGGTATAATAACACTGATCCGACCGACTCACGGTCATAGTCACATCTATTGTCTCTTGGTTCTGTGGATTTCGCTGCTTAATTTATGTTAGTTAAGTTAATTACCGAACTCTTGAGTTGAGCAGTCCATCGGATTCTCTGTCCGGTGCACAAACCCAGGGTGAGAAGCGAGAAGTGGGTGTGGTCAGGAGCAGCTGGCAGTCAATGCACTTTTTTGACCAAAGCAATCAGAACAGAACGCAAAAACAGCTAAGCTGTCACCCTTCCTTAAAATCTGCGACCTTTGACTCCTGCTCTGCCTCTGCCGTTGCAGCGATTCCCACTTCCGTTCCAACCTGGCAATACGCCATCGCCAACTGCCTATGAGAAATTTTTAAATAATTTTATTCCATCACATTATATAAAAAAATCTTAATTAAATTATTATGAACAGATAAATTAGTATTAGTAAATCGAGTAATTACTACTAATTATAGTAATTTAATTTGTTTTCTTAGTGATATTGCTACCAGATAAGCCTTTTAAAATTATTTGCACGACTTAGTTTCTATTCCCAGCTCCAAAATAAAATTATTTATCATCGTTAAAGGGATAATTAAGACACATGAAATCATTCGAACACGTCCATATATATATTGATTTTCTACTTCTTTTTCTTTTGCTCCGGATAAAAAAAAGGGTATTTTTTTCCACTTATTTGTTGGACATAGCTGCTGGTATAGTATATGCTAAGCTCCTTGTCGTCGGGTTGGCCCCGGTATATTCTTATGTTTTTTTTTTTTTTTTTTGTCGGGGATATCGTGCTATTGTTCTAATTTAATTTAACTACTGATTGTCGATACAGTATCAACAAAAATTAAGCAATGATCACCTTAACAGTCCAACACTTCCGTACATATAAATAGCAAAGAATTATTGGAAGGTATTCTTTTCAGCTTTATTTTTCATTATTACTTCAATGTAATTTCTTTTTCTCGAAGCATTTTCGAATACACATTTGTAAAAGTGACATCACCAGTTTATGGTACATATGCAACAACCCGATAGGAACGGAGTAAGCGGCAAGAAGTGCTGGGCCGTCCGTCTTGTTTGTGGCACTTCGCAGTGCGATAGGGAAATCTCAATTTGCTTGAAAGTGGAATGCTAATTTGCAATATAATTATTATTAACGTTCATGCATCTCTCTACTCAAAAGATTCATGTCATGGCCTGGGCTGGCCCAAGAGATTGAGAAACCGAACATCGAGATCGAGGGACATGCACGTTGGATGCTCGGTACAAGTGGGCCTTGTCAGTTTATGTTGCCAAAAGCCCAACTAGCTAACAAGTAACCCATTCAAATTCAATTTTTAAGTAGAATGCATCATTCATCTACATAACTCCTTAACACCCAAAAAGAGAAAAGAAAAGAAAGTCGTGATCTTTAAGATCTAGATAATAATTCTCAAAACTCGATTTCAAGAAATGACAATGGTAGAGCATAGCATAGCATAGCTCGATTTCCCAGATATATGGTGCATTCATCCATTAATGATCAACTATTTATAAGCTAAGAGAAAGATGTGAATTTGGAAAATAAACAACATAAAACATTCAAATTGATCTTAATCAAATCACTGCTTCTAGTATAAATATAATTTTCTACTTTGTAAAATAGAATTTTCATTCTTCAAATCAAATAGGGTTACGTTGAGAAGTAAGTAAACTCCAAAAAATGCAATGGCACCGTTCCAGCACGGGCAGTTCTTAGCTGATCCTTTGAACATAATTTTCTGAAAGGTACGTAAGTATAAGATTCAATGGTCTGAGCAAATTTGATTTTCTGGTCAAATTTAACTCCCTTCCAATTTGGTTCAAATCGAGGCTGCTTCTGATTTATAAGACACCTAACAGTATTACTTTGAATACCCAATGAAGTTGTAGCCATGCTCTATGGATGGGGCGACTAATCAAAACCAACCTTCAAAACTGAAATTCTTGGTCTTCCGGAGTCTCAGCGTCCAATAATATTAGGGTTCTGATCCGGATAAAAGTTGACGTTTTCTTCTTCTTCTTCTTCTAGTCTGACGTGCACATTTTATCAACCCTAAAGAAGGGAGAGGGAAATTTCGAAGCCCCACATGTCGATAATAAGACTTCCCTTCCTTGCACGGATGATGGAAAAGCTCAATTTGCAAATTATTAAATAATATTCATAACCTCCATTAGCATGTAGTGATTGAAATGATTTGCATCTTCTTCTCTTGAAATAAGCTCTCTTTTCCAAAGTTTATGAATGTGAAATATTTAAACTTCAAAAAGTTTTGACTTTTAATGAATTAATTAAAGTCCAATGAATTTTTGGTTATGAGTGAATGTAACATTAAACCATCATGAAAGCAAAATTCTCATCGGGATCATCACGCAACATGGAGATCATTAAGCTCGTGATATTTTATTATTCTTGATCGTAGATATTGAAGAGATCAAACTCAACCTATGTATTAACTTTAAAAAAACTTGTCCCAGACGAAAATCATGCAGTCCAATCTCCAGTAGAATTAATTCATTGGAATTACCAAGCCTAAATTTCGATCGACACGCTAAGCACGACGTGGATATAAAGATAACATGACATCACAGCGCCTGGGTTTGTGTGAACGATAGAGTCGGAGATGCATCTGCATCCTATTAATTTATTGATTTTTTTTACTGCAAGCATAAAAAATTTCACTTTCACTCATCATCATGGCATATGTACGGTTCCCTTCTCTTTCTATAAATACATATCCCGAACTGCTTCATTTCCAACATAAGCTAATTTGCTTGCACTCCAGAACAAAGAAGGATCAGATTCTCAGGCTTTTCTTTGGAACACCTCTACGCGGCATCCTCGTTTTCCTCACACACCTTAAAAGCTCGCTTGGCTCGGCTCGGAAAGATCAATCAAGAAAGGAGGAAGAAGGAGGAGATCAAGAATATGGCAGGTGATGACCAGAAGATCGGCGTGGCGATGGACTTCTCCAAGAGCAGCAAATGTGCCCTCCAGTGGGCCATAGACAACCTAATCCATAAGGGCGAATCTCTCTACATCATACACGTCAAACCTGGCTCCCTGGACGAGTCCCGCAATGTCCTCTGGTCCAAATCAGGCTCCCGTAAGTACCGATTGCTTCCATTTCTCCATGAATTTGAAGGGCTTTACGATAGCTGATATTGTCTGCTCTTTCCTACTTGTGGTGCGTTTGTCTCTTTTGCAGCGCTGATCCCCCTGTCGGAGTATCGAGAGCCCAAGCTGATGAAGAAGTACGATGTGGAGACGGACATGGAAGTTCTCGACATGCTTGACACTGCGTCTAGACAGAAAGAGGTACCTGTCTTTCCTGTTTTCAGCAGGAAGGCGATTTTGTAATCCATGGTTTTACCGAGCTTATTAAAGTCAGAGTAATGTAAGATTGATTCTGCGATTATTATCTGCAGTTGAAGGTTGTGACAAAGCTGTATTGGGGGGATGCAAGAGAGAAGCTGGTTGAGTCTACTGAAGATCTTAAGTTGGACTCTCTCGTCATGGGAAGCAGAGGACTTAGTACCATTCAAAGGCATGCTATGCTCCCTTTTGGCACTTGAAAATTTTCATTCCATTCTTCAGCAGCTCCGTTTTTTACTTTTTCCCTCAAGTTTTGGCGTGATAATGACAAAAAATTAAATTTTGTGGATGAGCAAGGTATACATACCCGCGTGATTGATTTACTTTGGGTGAACCCCACAAATAAATATGTTTTCGTGTTGGCAGGATAGTACTGGGGAGTGTGACAAATTACGTGGTGAATCATGCAGCTTGCCCGGTCACCGTCGTCAAAGGTCCGAGCGTCGGCGGCGCCGGCGGCTCCCACTGAGGAGGAGATGATCGTCCATGACCTTCCTTAATAATAACAATTTATCTACCAAATTTCGCTCCAGCTCTGATATTATGTAGTCGACCGTTGGTCAGTGATATTCCTATGGTTTTATGTAAAGCATTTCCAAATCTTTTTGGGCGCTCCTGTCATTTCCAAATTAATAAATACAATGTACGTGCTACTTGAGATTAGAATATGACATCTCGTCTAATCTACAACATCCATGGGCGTTTCATCGAATGCGAGTTGTGGAAGAATTTTTAGCACACTTTGTTGGAGATTTATTGAGCAATTTTCATTTCTTGAAAAAGGTGATGCCATTGGGAAATCTTTAAAAATGGGTTAGATTCCAAGATATCATGGAAAAATCATAATGATGCAATTAATTCCATGGCTGATAAGGAGCAATTACAGTGTCATCTTTAGCTGATATGGAAGTCCCACGATCATAATTGGAAGCTCTTCCAAAGGTACAAAAGTGCCAATAAAAATGCATTATCATATTCAGCTTAATTCTTTATCAGATACAATGAATAGGATAAATCCATAAGTTAGCTTTCTGACCTTTGCTTATCTTCAACGACTTATGAGAAAACATAGTTCCCCTGAAATTTTGATAGTTGGGGAATTGATCGTGGGCAAGCTATTTTGTTTCTCAGGACATGTACTAATACTATCCATCAAGCTTAGTAGCTTGCTTGCCCATGTTGGAATCAGAATGGACAAACCTGCTCGGGTAATAATAATATAACACCATCACATACCGTATCCAATCAAAGCCTGGATTTGTCTTCCAAGCGTCGGACTGTTGAAAAAGCTAACAGATTCAAGCACTGTGGATGAATACTTGAGTCCCTGAAAGTGTGGAGAGGGAGTGTTGCACACAAGTGACGCTGAAGGGGATGGGGTAGAGAGGGCTTAGAGAGGAGGAATGGGCAATCCTCCTGTGCTAGAGTACGTAGTGGTAGGTTAGAGAGAGGTCCGCAATTGTTCTCCGAGTGCTCCCGAAGGCAAAGATGGAAAAGCCCCTGAACTAAGAAGAGTGGGGCTATTTATAGTAATTTCATGGGTTGTATAGCCAATAGGATGTTGGCATGTGTTGACTATTGGTTGGTCGAAATTAATGGGGGATGTAATGGGTTATTGGGTTAGGTTGTATTCTAGACCGGTTAGAAAGGTTAGGAAAGCCCAATGGGCTTCCTTAACGAGCCCCATTCCGAGCCCACCAAGCCAAAACTCTTTGTAACATCCCAGGATGGGTTTAACCCAGGATTCTGCCACTAATCCTGTAGTTAGGCCTGTATGTCACGCACTTTATGGTCTTTGAGCCATAGTTATGCAATATGTCTAGAATATACCTCGAGTTACAGGCAAATAAGTATCGTGTATGAGCTCCAATGATCTTTGAGTTACGAGCATCAATCACATGATTCTACAGTCTTTGAACCGTGAGTTATTATTGTGAGAATATCTCCACGGTCTTTGAGCCGTGAGATAATTGATATAAGGTCACCCTGCGGTCTTTGAGCCGCAAGACTATTGATTGTAATAAGGCAAGTCATAATAGAGATTTCATGCATCTACAGGCACCCGTGCATGCATGGTGGAAGAGAACCAATTTGAAGACCATGAATTGATCCCAACAGATCGAATTCCAAGTCATTCAGGGTGTTGGTCAAGGATCATATGGCCGATAAGAGCTCCCCGTGGCTCCCCAGTTTCCCTCGGGAAAACCTTGCACATAAGCAGGATCCAATACAACAAGGTTCTTGGATTAACTTAACCCTTATTTCTGCTTGTTGAATAAGCTTCACGATTAGACTAACTTCATCAAACTTGTGTGCCCAGGAAGATCGATCTGTTACCACTGACATTGGGGAATATACAGTTGTTCTTCACCTGAAGCAACTTCCATGTCAATTTGTTACCTCTGCTTTCCCTGTTATTCCAAGTTTTCTTTCCCGAATTGAAGCTTATGCTTGAGTTTTCTAGGAGTTGCCCCCTAAAGAGTAGTTTTGAGTATGCTATGTTGTTCATTAAATGAACCTTATCGTTTTAGGATGTTGGAGAATTTCCAGTACTTGTTTTTTTTCAAAAACAGTCGCTTGAAATTCAGTTACCGTTTCAAATTCTTGAAGGACATAGAATCAGCTCCTGAATCACTGAAAGGAAGCAAACAATTATGATTCAAGTGAACTGTTTAGCCAATAGAAGTTGATGCTGATGATGTGAGGTTTTAGAACCAAATGGTCAAGGAGAGACACATATCAGCCTTCGACAAACAACAGAATCATGGAAGTTCTTCTGCAAGTTACTTTGCCTTCTTACATCACTCCTCATGCTCAGTGCCCGATTTGGCTCTTTAAGAATTACTATTTAGAAAGCAGTGATAAGTCAAAAGCATCGAGACTTCTGTTGATGAACATATCATGCTTGTGCCGTGTGTGGAAAAGGGAAAGCAGTAATTGATAATATAAAAGGACCAATGCAGGAGAACAACAAGCTGCCTAGAGTTACATGCATTTAAAAAGGGAACCCGGATCGAAGCATCTCTTTCTGGGAACAGACATCCGAAAAAAGATCAAGAAATAGCAAGTAACTAAATAAACAAATATGGGCAGTCTCTCATATCATTATTATCTAGCAATAACAGTCTGCCCAACAAGCACGTTATTGAAAGATATACCGCATCTAATGATCATTCAGTAGTACAAAGACCCTGCAGAAAACATGTTTGGAAGATCAAATATCAGTGCCATTTGACCACAGTTCCAGGTCAGCTACTGAGAATGAGTCAGAGTTTAGAGGTTGATACCTTGCCACCAGTCACCTCTAGAAGCGCTTTCCGAGTCATCTTCTCTCTTACCATTCTCTAGCTGAGGAAAAAAGCAAACATGTTTGTGATATTATCCGTACCATCGTGTTGCAAGTAATCTAATGATCTTCTCCTTAACATAGCAAGTGTTGGATTTGTATAATGGGCCTTTCTGAACTATCATGATAGAACTTGTGAGGACGGATTAATATGATGTGTTACTTACTGGAATAGAGTTCGATGCTGAGTTAGGGTCATTGCTAGGGTGGGAATAAATTTCTTGACCGCCATAGAAAATTGACGAACTTAGATGGACAGGCTGCAAATTTTTCTCCCCATAAATGTAATTTGCATCCTTCTGTTTGCTCCGATTTTCGAAATTATTGCTCTTTAAGTCATCCTCTGCAGAAGAGCATTTCCTAATGGTCAAGTTAAACGCATCATCCCTGATAATGTAATTTGAGAGCATTCATGCTCCCAGTGAGTTTGCAATGGAAACAAATCGAAAAGATGCACTGATCTACCAAATGCTTCAATCAAAGATAGTTATTATGTCAACCTGAATTTCCAGGGTTGCTGTTCCAGCCTTGCTCCGCAATATACTGCTTTCTCTCATTCACTTCGAAATTCGGAAATTCCCCTGGTCGGACCTGATCAAGATTCTACCAATATGAGATAACCCAAGGCAATGTTACTGCAAAAGGAACTAACTGCAAGTGCAAGTTGAAACAACTAATTCTGCCAAGGCCAGTTCCAGACACTGAATGTTGTGGGACCAACACTAACTTATCGAACAACATATTTGATTTTCCATATATGCACATGGAACAAGCACTCTCATTGCACTGAAGTGTGGTGCCAGTACAGTTCCATCGACGGATCACTAATGGAGAATTTGGTTCGAGAAAGTATTACCATGGAGGGAGGCGGAAAGATGGAAGAAAAGGTATTCTCAGAAGACGAAGCGGGGGCCATCTGTTTGGATCCGAAAAGCTCGGACGTAAAGGAAGTTGAAGAATGAGACGGGGTTGAAGAGGAAGTAGACGATGAGGATGAGTATGGAGCCATTTCCTTCCCTCCCTCCATTTCCTCCTCCTGTCAGCTCTTCAGACAGATGTTTTTCCTCTTCTCAGTTGTAAGCCGGACATACAACAACACAAGGGGGCAATATATAATGCACTCTCTGGAGGACCATCGCCGTCAAACCAAAGCAAAAATAAAATAAAATGAGGCAATTAAAATTAATTTCGGAATAAATTAGGTAAGCAAAATCTCTTCTGAGTCGGAAAATCTTACTTTGGCAAAAACAGAAAAGTTCCATGGTGGTCTAAGTGGCAAGACTGTAATGAAAATGTTTTGACCATTTATTGGCCAAAAAATCTTTCATGATATTAATAGTGTACTGACCAAAAGTATGTAGACGCGCCATTAAGTTGTTAGATGTTTTATGGTAACAATACTTCCTAAAGTTGTTATTATGAAGAGAATTTACGATACGGTGCTACAAGAAACTGGAATCTCTGCAGGAATTGGATCGCAAGATATGACACACAAACACTGTAACCAATCATCACTATGACAATGTATCAGTCTGATCTTTCAGTTGTGGGTTTCATTTTCTGTAGGGGGTTTTCTATGCATCTCATTTTCTAGGTCGGCTTATTCAATTATATTAGTCATACATCTTGTTTGCCAGTTTGGTTCTTGAAACCCCAGCTTTCTAATCCTTCAATGGATATGGAGGGCGTGCAATAATGCTCTTTTATGCATTCCGCTATGTTGCGCTCCAGGTATTTTTGTACAATTAGAGGAGAATATTAATTTTATCCTGGATGACATCGATCGGTATATAAAAATTCAATGAAGTACCATCTTAGTTAGTTGGTATCAGCGGCGATTTTCAGTATACCAAATCAGTGCTACTACTGATCTGTCGAATCTTCGCGGGTCTTCATTTTGAGTATCCAACAACTTCTAAAAGATGGGCCTTATCCTCCCTCTAATTATCACATTAATTATATACAATACCCCACTTTAAAACGAGTCCCTCCAAAATGCATTATATGATTGGCGTCTCTGATTATGATGTGTCGCTGTGTGTGTGTACGTGTACTTGGATAATTGGTGAAATTTTGGACGAGATGGAGAGAGTGAAAATGTGTCATTTGGTGGGAGCAGATCAACTGGATAGACATTAGAGATTGGAACTTATTTTTAATCAGATAGTTTTTTAATCGGATAGTTATAGTTATAAGAGTGATTGTATAACTCTACATTTATTTTTTTATTGGTTAAATCAATAATCATCAGAAATAATATAAAAAGTTAAAATTTTTATAGTTAGTATTGATTATTGCAATTGCATGAATTTGACTAGTACTTTCTGAAGCATTTCTTGGATGTAGCATATCATCATGTTGATTGATTGAAGCTTATAGCACTTGGCGCTAATCTCTCCTCAAATCTAATCTGCAATATCGGATAAGATCAAAGGTCACACTAATATGGAAGTTTTTGTGGTCAGATCGGATGGGTCAAGAATGACATGATTCTAACCTCCAATACGCATTTGCAATCAAACAAGAGCATTGAAACTTTTAATATACAAAACAAAAAGAAAGGGGGAAAGGAAGGAAAAAGATCCAAGAGACTACTACACTAACTTATAAGTACCATCACTAGCTAAGTTGGGATTGGGACGAGATAGAGTGGTCCACCACCACCATTGGCGATTATGGAAATTCTATTGAGTTGATGATGATGGTCATCAGTAGATGGAAGGCGAAGCCAAGATAGTGGCGGGGACCCGGTCGTACAAATGGAAGATGTCAGTCTAGTCTAGTCTAGTCTAGTCATGATCTGCTTGGCTTTGCCACTGAGGGTCGCCGCGTGCTTCCATCCACCTCTCTGCAACTCCCTGCCATGTGGTCTGTCCGTCCTCTTGGTAGGAGGATGGATACAGTTTATTTCTCATCAATTAATCCTCACACATTAGTTGATGTCTTTTTCAGGGAAGCTCACATGGCTTGCTATCGAGCCCATGGCCTTGTAGCTCGATTGCATATGGTAGGAGGATGGATACATTTTATTTCTCATCAATTAATCCTCACACATTAGTTGATCTCTTTTTCAGGGAAGCTCACATGGCTTGCTATCGAGCCCATGGCCTTGTAGCTCGATTGCATATGGTAGGAGGATGGATACAGTTTATTTCTCATCAATTAATCCTCACACATTAGTTGATGTCTTTTTCAGGGAAGCTCACATGGCTTGCTATCGAGCCCATGGCCTTGTAGCTCGATTGCATATGGTAGGAGGATGGATACAGTTTATTTCTCATCAATTAATCCTCACACATTAGTTGATCTCTTTTTCAGGGAAGCTCACATGGCTTGCTATCGAGCTGATGGCCTTGTAGCTCGATTGCATATATATCTCCATAACTATTCTAGTAGTGATGGTTGCAGCCTGTTGATCAAGAATGGAGTCGATATCAATATGTTCCTTTACCCGGTGAGAGACAATAGCCATCTAATGTTCCCTCTCTTTGTGCTGATCTTTATATCATGAGAGATTAATAATTAAATGGATCTTTTTAAAAGTCTTATCCAACTGCCAAAGACATTGCATGTATTGCTGTATATTTTCTACCATCTGAACTAAGATTTTCACGATTTTCCCTCCTTTATCTTGAAATCACGAATTCTTTTTTCCATAAAACACAAGGGCATGGTTAATTAACTACGGCCTTCTCGATTCTCCAAGTGATGATGTCCACACGCACTTGCCTCAATTACCACATGGAGGAACTTAGGAGATCAGAAATCCCTTTTTGAGAAGGTTGAGGGTGGCCCTTTATCCACATAAAGGGCTAGCTAGGTCTGGGTCTAGCTCATATGTAGCTTTTTAGATGGAAAGATTAGAGCCATATAACGTTGGAGATGATGGGTCCACTCAGCCTCAGGGTCGCTTAGATAAGGTTACTGTACTACTTAAGTAGTGCTTGTGATGGCTGCGGCCGGTATTTGTATTTGTATTTTGCATAAATAAGCCCCAACCAAGTGCAGGCATGAAATTGGTCATATTAGGGTTTCTTAGTTCTCATCATTCATCATGATTATTCCAAGAGATTAAATAAAGTCGTCGCCATCATTCACGGGTTCTGATGATTCACGTCGTCCCGATCCAAATCATTGGTACATGTGTGTGCACACAATCTTATAACTTTCTAAATTAAAAATATATAAAATTTTCCATTTTAATATATTAAGCAATAATAAATCACGATTTTTATTGTTTTGAATGAATGCATTTTTATATGGTTCGGATATCAATGTAATATTTCTTTTTGAATTTCATAATTTACCATGTTTATTTTGCATAATATATTGAAGTTTCTCCAATCTTTTATTTGATATCTAAAGTTGACAAAGTGAGCTTTTCATGTTATCAAACAAATATTTTTCTAATGACATGCATATCCGCATCATATATTCTTTTGAGTTTTTATTTTAAAATCAATATTGAATCAGATGAAGTTATCTATATAATCTTTTGTGACACCCATAAACTTAATAAAGTCATATTATAAATAGAAGGCAATACTATCTAGTTAGCAATTTTTGAGTTCATATCTTTTTTTATAACATTATCTAATGAAATAAAAAAACAAGAACCTAATTTTCATTTAAATATCAGAGAGGAAAATCGAGAACCTAATTTTTCATTTCACAGGTTTTTAGAGAGAATATATTCTATGACGAGTTTCATCCCTATCAAAAGCTATCGATTAGTTTGGTAGGTGGCATGAGATGTGGAGTCCAAGGGATGATGAGCACTTTAGGTTGTAGCATTATATTTGAACTGCATCGGCTTAGTCAGTTCACTAGATGATCGTGGGCTAGATAGGAGCAGCTTGTGTGTCGGTCTAAGATCAAGAGGATGCATCACCGAGACGAAACTTTGATGGCCAATCTCGGGTAGCCCGAGCTAGAAAGATGTTAATCAAACATGGTGTTAATTTATCAAGATCAGAGTCATCAAGTGGGATATTTCAAACTTAGATATACTATAAACGTGGCATAAAAGACATTTTGAACACACACACAGATATATATATATATATATATATAGAATGTTAATTTCGTGGATGAATAAGGAACACATATAGTAAATAGTCAGAGATGACCATGACATGTTTTCCAAAGTAATGCCGACGAAAGCCGCACTGCCGCTTGATGTTTTTATTTCCCAGAAGCGCCTCTCAGTCAGTCAACCTTCACAATTCATCCCTATTCCACCTTCTACCCACAGTTGGGCGGGGCGGCCAGTAAAATCAGCAAAAAATTCTACCCCACTCCCCCTAAATTATATTGTCTAAAGCAAGTCCCAAAACTTTTTCTTCTCAATTCTTTTCGGTCCTCCCTTATCAGGTTTTTTCCCTCTATCATAAAGTAAATCTACTGATCAAAATAAGTTACTAAGAAGATCGAATAATTGCACGCAAAAAATCCACTTACTTTTATGTTAGATCGAAAGTACATACTATTATCCCATCTCTTTCTTATCAACTACCTTTCATACTGCAAGTTGTCATCATCAACTCAAACCCCTTTTGTCTGGCACCATCCACTAAATAGTTTTCAGATGGCATGTCCATTCTACATTTGATGATGCAAATAGAGTAAACTGTCAAAATGGTCTCTCAATTTTTTTTCGACCACCAACTTAGTCCTCCAATTAAATTTGCCACCATTGAAGTCCAACATTCGCCACTTTGCCCTCATTATAGTCCCAACGTCAACTCTGTTAACAGAGGGGTGACGGTCTTCTCACGTGGCGGCTGATGTGGCAAACGATCGTTCCCCAGTACCCATATCTCACCAAAACGACGACGTTCCATGCCCGTTCTCTTCAAAACCGATCGTCTTCCCGTAAATCTCCATCACAAATCCCTAACCCTAACTCCTCACACCTCAAGATTTCAGTGCACTCAAATTCTCAGAGCTATTCAAAGGAGTAACATGTTTTAACTGATGTGGCAAAGGCAATACTTCTAACAAGCAGAGAAGCCGGAAAAATACAAATCGCCACAAGATGAGCCCTACTTTTGTTCCTTACAATCCATTGGCATAATCAAAATGCCAGTTTAACAAATTTAAACACAGCCCAGGGGGAGGACGTTGCCGATGACGAGGGTAGCCTTCTTGCCGCAGTAGACGAACTGGCCTGTGTACATGCCCTCGGCGGTCACGAAGAGCTCCTTCTGCTTCTTGTAGTGGAAGGGGTGGCGGAAGGAGATTAGGGTTAGGGATTTGTGATGGGGATTTACGGGAAGACAATCGGTTTTGAAGAGAACGGCCATGGAACGCCGTCGTTTTGGTGAGATATGGGCACTGGGGAACAATCGTTTGCCACCTCAGCTGCCACGAGAGAAGACCGTCACGCCTCCGTTAATGGAGTTGATGTTGGGACTATAATGAGGGCAAAGTGGCGAATGTTGGACTTAAATGGTGGTAAATTTAATTGGAGGACTAATTGGTGGCCGGACAAAAATTGAGGGACCATTTTGACAGTTTACTCATGCAAACACTTGCCATGAGGGTATAGCGAACTAATATGAATTAATTGAAATAATTCGACGTCTTTTTTTTATATCTAAAATTTTAGATTTAATTCTTATAAATAAAAAATTTAGATTAAATGAGTTTTACTCTTCAATTGATCAATCTTATCCAAACTGAATTACTCGAATTCCAAAGGACTTGTAGACAGAATTAGTGAAAGAAAAATAGTGGCACAGCCATGATGGAACTTCTATGCATCTACAGTGACTCACCCTATTTTTTTGCAATTACAGAAATTATTCGCTCATTATTTTAATTTTTTTTCACCAATATCCTTCCCAGCGTGCAGTTTCATCAAAACTAGCTTCTGCTACTCCAAATAATCCTGTCACAGATACTATTCACACTGATTTGCAGCAAGCAATTCGTGTTTGATACAGTGCACGTAACACCAGGTATATATTTCTTCGAAGGCGAATATGTACATCAGTACTTCAAGGGAAGGGACGGGGAAAGATAAAATTGAAAACCAAATGAAAGCTCCTTATGTCTGTGGTACATGACTGGTAGGTGGGGTGCTAATTAAGCTCACCCCAGCTTCCATGGCAGGCACTGGACCTGAGAGCAGGAGCCCTTCCATGTACTCGTGCATTCGCTCCCGTCGCAGCACTTACAGACGATTCCTAGCGTCGCAAGAATCTTCGAGTATCCTGTAAAAAGAACTTCTGCCGTCATAACATAACCCTTTTGAATGAATGAAACTCACAGGCAGAAAGGAAAGGACATGATTAGGATGAAGTGGATGGATTAATTGGCTTGGCGCTTACTCTGCTGGGAGGACGACCACGACGAGGGGAAGCTGGAAAGTGGTCTAGCTGCTTCAGCTACTGTTCCTCCATCTTCTGACGCCGTGGCGATCAATAGTAGAAGCCACGGCAGGAGGAGAGGAGGTCTGAAGAAGAAACCCATCTTGGAGCTGTCTTCTTCTTTCTTCTTAGTGTTGATTGCAGCTTTTTGGTCCTTGCAGGAGCAGGACATGAACGCTGCAACTTCTGTGCCTTTGTATTTATACGATTATAAATAATAATAACACTCGTGGCTTCTCCGTCACAGCGCACAATTAATCATTCATATAATATTATATTCCTCTTTCCTTAACTCTAACTTAGATTCAAGTCCGATCGATTCATCGACAAACTTTTTTCATACATAATGCTCGAAATTAATATGTTATTTAGAAGAAAAAAAATACCAAATCATTATAACCAATCTATAGCGATTCCCTTGTATTATTAATATTTATCGTGAGTTGGGCTTCTGGAAGAAAAGAGGACAAGAAACAGTGGAATTGTGTCACACGTTTTCCTTCCATCTCACTAGGTAGTCGGGTGGGCTATAAGCCTGTAACACGGAACTTTGTTGGAAGCTTCCTCGTCGTCTTCGTCTCCTGCTCCTCCTCCTCTCTCTCTCTCTCTGTAAAATTATATTAAAAATTCACTAAAGCCAGTATGTATCATCGTAAGCTTCGGGTAATTACTTAGATTGGACATAGTCATCGACTCTCTTGCATCGATCGTTCAGCTTCACGCCCAGTCTAGAGATCATCATGACTTAAAATACTTCAGAAATTCATATTTTTTGTTTTATTAAACTCACAAGAACTTTGTTCTATAAAATTCCGTAAGTCTAGTTAATCTGTGTGCTTCTTAACAGTGCTGAGAATTTCTTTGTTTTTTCCTTCATAATTGATACGGGATTAAATTCGATGAACGGCTATCCGATGCTAATTGCAAAACCTGTAAGCAACCTTCTACCCTAATCAATACATGAGGGGTAAGCCCACTTCTTCACTCTCATCAACTAATGAGAAGGAATGTTGGGACTGATTCATATGTGAAACCGTAGAATTTTGCTAAATTGAATTTGCAGGTGAGGCCAGATTAAATCAAGTTGTCATGGGACCCAAGATGCTCTTCCTATCAACCCAAAACGACAAACATATCACCATAGCTTTGCTACTTTATCTTTGACTAATTTGAACGGATTGAAGAAATCTCAACAACAATCACATGATCATCGATTGAAATTGGATTGATTTGTCACGTTCGGTGTCTGCAAAGTCTTCGTGGAAAGGCGAGTTTACTCCGTGAACTATACACCTGAACTTCATAGAAACCAATCTTTAAGTTTAAGCTTATAACTTGATGTTAACTCCTTCTCGGGCTGCTCTAATTAAATTAATTAGCTCTAAAAACTTGTTTTGAATATGCCAACTGTTAAATATTAATGTTCCAATCAAAACTGGATATCACAGCTTCTAATATCACTCTCAAACTCTTATTACAATCTTGTAAAAAAAAATAATCTCAAACCTGACTCTCAAATTCTCACACACGCTCGGTTATCAAGAAGTTTCTCGAAAAGATCAATTGTATCAGTTGATCATATTTTCAGATATCCTGGACTTCCGACTTAATGTGAGACACTTCTAATAGATTGAAGGCGAACCGTCGCATGGTCACATTCACAGGCATCATCAAGGAGCCTCCGCCATCTGCAGAAACGTTCCTCGATCAGTACAACACCGATCGAACCAAAAACGGACAGATCTTGTCACCAAGCCCTAACCGATGGGTCCCCGATACACACGCCTGCATGCTCAACCCAAGAACCGGTTGTATCAAGCACAATTACATCCAAGCAAGACAGATTCATCTACGGTGGCTCGACCTCCAGGCATCAGAATGCAGATTATCGTCCGACACCGATAAGCCACCGCCGCCTGGCGGTGACAGAGACCTTGTTCTGGCGGCCAAAATAAGAAATCTACATTCAAATGTCAGTGGGCACGTAGTCAACTTGCGAAATAGTTTTAAAAAATGTCCTGTCGAGATGGTTTAAATAATGAAGATGAGTTAATTCGTCGAAATCATAAAGAAACTTCCTAGCAAATCGCACTTTATTACCAACTAGACTCCCCCAGTCCATGCTACATATAGAGATTAATAATTCACTTTATTAATCATACTAAACTAAATCCTACTTCTGTGTAAGGCTTGAATTCGACTATCAAGATGGGGAAGTCCTAACTTCTGTGTTATCATGTCACGAGCCATTACTTTAACAAAGAGACTGTAATAGTAATCAAATATTGTCTGCGTGTATTTTGTAATCGGCATGGAAGAAGATGGGTATTTTAATTTAACATTTGGGGGTTCAACTCCCCCACCATCCCATAACCACTCTTCCTCATAAGTTCCGCCAGTATTATATATATGTTTGGTAAATGACACTTTTAACCCTCAATATTTCGTACTTTTACTATTTTAGTTCTAAACTTTTATTTTTTGTCATTCACGTTCCCAACTTTTTGAGTTTTTACCACTTCGATCCTACTGTGACTTTTTCCATCAAAAAAATATATTCCATCCAAAAATTATTTTTCAACAAAAACTTTTTTTAAAAAAGAAAAAAGCAAATAAAAGTGAAAAATATTGTAGAGTTTTATAGGTGAACATATCGCCTTCAAAATTAACACATTTTTAATTGAAAATTGATTGATGGCTTTTATTATTACAAAATCATAACTCATTATGAGTTCTAATTTTAGAAGGAACACTTGCTAGTAATTAATGTTTCCTTAATCATGGACTAAATATGTTTTTTAAAACAAATTTTTGTTGAAAAATAATTTTTGGATGAAATGTCTTTTTCTGGATGGAATATGCTTTTTTGGATGAAACAAGTAACAGTATAATTAAAGTGGCAAAAACTCAAAAAGTTGAGGACTTAAATAACAAAAAATGAAAGTTTAGGACTAAAATACTAAAAGTATGAAAAGTTGATGACTAAAAGTGTTTTTTTTATCTATATTTGTTTGGTAACGCAAGAAGCAAGATCTCGTACCCTTCTATCATGTTGTTCATAAACTGACCGGTATAGTGATTTGTAATGATCGACAAATAATTGCGTCGGTGTGCTACTGTGGAGCGTACAGTTCGAATACAATAAAAGATGTGAATTCTCTTGCCTTCACATCTCCCTGGCATGTCCAATAATATGATGGCCATCTCCACCTCAAGGAGTGAAACTAATGTACATATTTTCCGTAACAGTTAATTCCATTTTCATCGCACTTACATCGACCAGACTTTACATGGCTACGATATAAAATGAACAATGTTTTTACAGTACTGAAGCTTGGTTTGATCAATAGTCATCTTAACAAATTTTCATATACACACGAACCGCAAGAAGAAGAAAAACAGTTGTCCATTTTCAGGCTGCCGTTGACATCGTCGGGTCTTGCTTTTGCGTTCCAGTGGCCCTGATGTAACAGAAAACCGCCCCCAGGAAGACCATGGCAAGGCTGCCGAGGATAACTGCGCCACCTGCTACTGACTTATCAACCGAGTTGTGTTGCTTCTTCAAGTGAAATTCCTTGGTTTGTAAATTGAGTGCATCCCCATTGTTCACCAGCTCCATCGAGGCTGGCTCACCCAAAGCATGATCAGACCCGCCCTCTCCGGTCAGGTGATCGCTGCCTTCAGGCTGAGGGGCTGGGGACGGGCTTGGAGGATCCCATACATTGTGGGCCCCGTTTTCTGCAAGTTGGTGGAGCCCGAGCTTCCGATTCAATGGCGAAGATTTCTCAACTGTAGATGGGACTGGGGAAGGCGACATTTCACTTGCCATTGCTAGAAACACAAGAACGTCTCCAAAGACGATCAACAAAAGAAGAACGGATTTGGCCATTTTGATCGAAGAGCCTCTTAATTTAGCGAGGCTAGCTTGTCTGTAGCAAATGGATGCGATGTGCATTTGATGGTGACTTTTGGGGCATTTATATATGGGGATCTCTAATCAACAACACTCGTGTGGGAGGCTGATGGAAATTTCCTTCTGATTAGTTTAGATATCTCTTAGGGAATTGATTTGTTTTTTTTCTCTTTTTGAATATTTGAGTTCCATAACTTTTTTTTATTTATAATCAACTCCAACTAATTCAAATTCGAGTTTTGTCAACTTAATGGAAATTACATCTCTATAATTTAGAAGTTCTCTATATTCACAAGAGTTAAAGATGAAATCTTATATAAGAAGAAGGTGTCGGATCAAGTGAACTAATTTGTATTGGTACACATTTTTTTTTAATTGGGGCTGCCTGCTGTGTGGGAGAAATTGAGGGAGATACACGTGGGGAGCATTAAGTATTTGGAAATACAATACAACCCAAGGTACTGGCAAGGGAGCAAGATCCTTTGATGTTTGCTTATAAATTCTGTGATGCATTTGGGTTCACAATGATTGAATAAAGAATGGTAGCAAAAGATTTAATTAGCAGACCAATAATATTTTCCTCTGTGCATGGAAGATGTGGAGAAGTTTCCAAATTACTTTTGCAAACATATAAACAAAACATTGAGTTTGATATGGTGAGATTTATTTTTAATATAGGATAGAAAATAATTCTGAGAACTTCTAAATTTTGAGTTGGAATTTTGCATCATTGCATAAAATCTCATCCTCCTAAATTTTCGATTCCTTGGATTTTATATGGTAGTCCATTTAATTTAAGGGGTGCACCAACATCCTACTTTCAATAGAATTGCCTGCACCCATGCCCCTGGCATCTAAAACCATAATGTCTCTAAATTTAAAATTTAAGAACGGTCGAACCTGCAAACTCTGTGCATGTTCGTTTAATTGAGGACAAGTGCGACATGCACAATCCTTGATTTCATGATTTGCAGTTATTAGCACTATTCTTTTCTTCCCAACACCATACTAAAAGATCGAGAATATTGATGGTGTTCCATAGGTCATGAGCACGTGGAGTGCAAACCTGGAGGGAAACCAAAACCAACATATCATTAGAGGACGATCGTGATGTCTAGTGATTCGTTTGGTCGATGGTTAGGTGTAGCGAATCCTCTCTAGGCTGACATATCACATATGTGTTCCTTTGCAATTTTTATGTATAGGTAGGTAGCAACCCTCGGTTTGGCCTTGTATTTAGAACAAACCCCTTATAAATCATTAGTTTATAAATAAGATATCAGCCGATGAGAGAATGAGGGGGTTGGTTCATGCATGGCCAATTGATTATTATTTCATGCTTCATTGTACATACTATGCTTTTCCAAGTCGAGACACATCAAAAAATAAGAATATACATATATCTCATAGCTTACTTTTTCACTGGAGGCACGACGCAGACACATAATCAGCCGTAGATAAAGAGACACAGCGGTTCTGTCGAGTAGGCACATTGGGCAACTGGACAAAGGAATATAGACTCTTCTCAACAACATACGAAACATATCTACGTAGCCCCATAGCTGGGAGGGGCCCTCCATATCGACTCAGAGGACTTTTATTGAATTTTCAAGAAATTTATAAGAGTTTGAACTCATATTTAATTAACAAAATAAATTTAAAATTTGAAATTATGATTTCATGTAGGACTTGACCTCGCATAAAAAATTCAACTTGTGATCAATTGTCATCCTGTCTAATCATGAAAGAGATGTAATCGGTCCGTGGTTAGTTATCGAGACCTAAATGGACATATAAGAGAACTTGACACCATTTCCTACCATCTTAAAGGTTGAGTATGTACCTAACATCTTATAAGTTTGGCGGAGTAAGTTTACTGTGATATCAAATTAATAGTTCCTGTGTGGGCTCGCTCTTTGTCAAACTCAAGAGTGGATGAGAGAGTCGGCCTTTTTGATCAATTGTCTCAACATCACCTAAGTAGAAAAATGATCTACTCATGGTACATTTTTTTGAATGCCATAGTTGTAGAACACATGACAAGTGTAGGTCATATTTTTGCATAATTAGAGACCACTATTTATTAGTTCAAATTTCTGGTTGGATATACAACACGTAATTAATAACCGGGGTTCCAATTATCTGAGATTAGAAAAATTTCCCAATTCGACTTATCTCGGCATGGTAGACTTCGAAAGTAAACTTTTTGTTATGGGTCCCGATGAGGTTTATGAATCAAACCGCGGTCCACTTTTCACCTTTGGAATAACACAAAATTACTTTCAGAAATACGTATCTTCGAATCAATCTTTATGGTGGTGGAGTGCCAGCCGGGAAATACCAAATTTTGTTAAAGTAGCGTCATCGTCGATATGAAATAAATTGATCTTGAGGTCAATTATTATTAATAAAATTTTTCGCATTCTTTTATTCACCTCTTATTCCTATCTCATTTTTAAAACTATAGATATGTTTGGTAAAAGAAAAGTACTTATTAGGATGATATTACTTAGCTTATATATAGAATTCTTCATTTGGAGAAGAAACTTCAAAGAATATAGCAGAGGAATCAGGAGATGCCTCTGATGCAGGGAGCAGGACTGGCTGGGGGACACCTCGGAGTGACCAGATTGTGAAGTTTTATATATATTAATTAATTAATTAATTGAATTCCTGGAAGTTTTACTTGTCAGTTTTTGTCTCTTAATTAATTAAAACTATAATCTCATGAGCACCCGTTGTTTGCTGGAGATGCTGCTGCTCCTCCAGCGGTGCGGTCAGGGTCAACCCTACCCATGCGTTGCCAATAGGCTGGCCGCTTGCACGTGCCATCGATCCCCCGACAAGTGACGGCCCCCACCTTTTGAATGTATTTACGCTGTCCTCTGAGTTATGTGGATTCTCCATTGAACCTCAGGCTTAGGTGTGTTATCAAGGACGTGAGTGGAATTCATAAATTGCTGATGTAGTTGCTAGGAGGCAGATGGAGTCCATCTAGCATCGAAAATAATTGTATGATCGACCTGTCTTAGACCAATCGAGTCGATCGGACATTCGTTATGACAAGTGATAGCACCAACAGCCATTTTGCTTTTATTTGTAGCAAGAAGCTATGCAATTTTTGGTCACTAGATGTTGAAGAATGGTGAGTAGAGTCAACGGGAGGAAATGTAGGATAGAAATTGCAGAAGTTTTGAGGTGAATGAAGCAAGCTAGGGACCGAATTATTCAAACGTTTTACCTGAAAAGAATAGGCAAGGAGTAGCTACAAATTCCCACTCCCCATGAGAACTAACCAAACCCTTTCTGGTTGAACATTTTAAATAAAACCTCCATTGGATTAAATAGTATAAAAAAATTGCTAAATTAAGTGCACCAGCCGGGAATCGAACCCGGGTCTGTACCGTGGCAGGGTACTATTCTACCACTAGACCACTGGTGCTTATTGAAAGGGACGGTGTTAATGAGTCACCAAATAGAGGTCAAATTATGTGAGTCTGGGCTCCAAACAAGAAACAAAACGTATTGAAATTTAAGGCCCGCTGCCCCGACAAACAGAGCCCAATCTTTCGTTTTCAGAGAAAAGGAGCCGAGTAGGAGTAGCCCGTTGCTTTTATCGCTCTGCTTTTCAGTTAAACATCCCATTCCCTTCTCCCTCGGAAAGAAGGCACCATTGGACCAATGTCATCGTTGCATTTCACTTTGCACGACAGGAAAGACTTTTTAAGGGTTGCATTAAAGTCTCTTTAGAGACCAAATTGCCAGAGAAAAGCTGAAAAGGTAACTAATATTGCAAGAATTATTTCTAGTAATATAAATTCCATAATATCGTAAAGTTAAGTACATATCGACCAATGCACATCAGTTAGTCAATTTAAAAGTTTAACGAGTGACTTGCTGAAACGCTTGCAAGCCACCGACCCCAGTACCTATTTCTTTATTTAGCCTAAGGATTGGGGAATAAATTCCCCCCCTCCACTTGTAAGATACTTTTTTTTCTTTAATACGCAGAAGAAGTATATATGTATAAAAAATGATTAAAAAAAAGAGAATAAAAGGATATGAGAAATCTCACTAATGAGAATAGAACATAAAACTTTTTAGTCTCAAATTAGGGGTTACGCTACTGTACCAAACTACTCCATTTATCTTGCAAGAGACCTTTGGTGAACAGTGAACCACCACCAAGTTCGCTTCCTCTCTTCCTGTACTCCTTTTATTAGCTCGTTCCTCCTAATCCAGCTATAATATGTTGTGGTTTCTGAGTTAAAACCTTCAATGATCAGTCAAATCGAAGCACGTTTAATATGTAGTCTTCAGTCCGACCCAACAATTACCTGATCAATCAATGGGCCGGTTGGCTTAAGAATTCTAGTAATCCGTATACTGTAGTCGGCGGACTAATGTGGGTTGCAATGCAAAAAAAATTGCACGGTGCATGGAAATATGAAGGCAAGCTAAACGTTCAAGAATAAAGGTGAATTTGAAAAGCAACGGACATTTGCAATTAATTATGTGAAATTTCATCTACAAACAATGCGCACCCAAGGCCCTTTCTCTTCGCCTTTTGTCGACAATCATTCTTCTATCCACTTCTATTCCTTCACCTTCGCGCAGTTATAAAATATCAACTAGAAATTTATGCTTCTTTTTTGAAAAATAAAAACATTGCTGGTGTAAATATATATGCGGTGTATATACACACACACAGACTACGTCATGAGCTGTATCCACCGGGCTACGCTTGGCACGCCTTGATTTACCGCAAATGCCATGTAGTAGCCAGGCGGCGCCACCACCGGACTAGGTGGTGCCGCGCACATGATCCTGTAACGGCCGTTGTCACCCATGACCGGAGCCGTCACAGCCAGCTTGACCACGCGTTGGCCCTGAGAGAATGAATGCGTGGCAAAAGGTGCACTGTTCAAGTTCACCTCCACAATTCCCACCACGGGCAACGTAACCGACATGAAGACACTGAATGCCTGCCCGTAACGCACCGTTTCAGGTGCCTCTTCCAAGACTGGACGTAGATTGGCCCGGTCTGCGGACAGGTACTCAGGCGAGAAGGCCTCGATCCTCAGCTCCGTCGGGAACTCTGCCTTGAACTTGTAGAAGTAATGAGGGTTGCTGCCGGCGATCAGAATCCGCCCGTCAGGCAGGAGGTTCGCCGTCGAGTGGTACAGTCGGGGTACCGTGCCCGGGTTCAGGGTCATGAACCGTAACCCTACTGGTTGGTCAGGTCGGTACAGAACCGGATAGAGGCACGGGCTCGAGGCCATCTCAAACCCCTGGGTCCCGGCCTCTGCGCCGTTAATGATGATGACGTCTCCCGTGGGCAGCATTACCATATCGCCCATGATCCGGCCGAACGGCATGTCCTCCATCTCCCAACTCGGGTCGGGCGAAGTTGCCACGATCCTCCCACAGCTCCCGTGGGCCGGGCTATCAGTGCTCCGCTCGATGAATGCACCGTACTGGGCTCCTCCACAGACGACAATCACTGCCGTCGAGTAGTCGCCTGCGAGGGCCAGCATGGCCGAAGATCCAGCGGAGGGGTAATTCCGTGGGCCCCCTTCCAAAGGTGGGTAATTCTTCACCACCTTGTGGGCCTTGTAATCGTACGACACTGCCTTGTCGTTGGCGAAGATGAAGAGATTGCCGTCGGGGAGGAGGTGGACGTAGGGGTACAGATTGTCCATCTGAGTGTCCTCGGCTGTGGCGAGAAACGGGAAGGAGACGGCTGCCCCTCTAGGAGGGAAAAACTCCACGGTGTTGGATCCCCTGCCGCCGACGATAATGACGGAGCCGTCGGGTAAGATCTGGTTCGTGGCGTACCACCGGCCGTGGGAGAGCTCGACGTGATCGAGCTCGTTCCAGTCGCAGGACCCAGCGGAATCGCAGGGGTCGAATTTTCGGAACTTCCGGAAACCATCTTGGCTGCCGCCGGTCTGCAGGAGGGAGCCGTCGGGGAGGAATTGCCCGGAGGAGCACCAGGTGTCGGTGATGATCATGAGGGGGCGGATAGCGTTGGTGGAGAGGTCGAGGACGGCGGAGTGGGCGTAGCAGTCTCGCTTGAGGATGGGGTCGTTGGGGTCGCGGCGGCAGCGCCCCTTGGGGAGGAGCTTTCTAGAAGGGCCGATGTTGGTGCGATCGAGGAGGAGGACCGTGTTGAAGCGCGTGACGGCGGTGTGCATGGAGGCGATCCCGGCGTTAGGGACCAGAAGCTCCCAGGAGCCGGGGAGGGCTGCATGTACGGATCTGGGGAAGCTCCCGAAAGTGAATGCTGAGAGGAGGAGGAGCAAGAGGAAGAGATGCTGCTGGGAAGCCATTGATGGCGATCAGTGAGCTTTGCATCAGAGACACAGTATAGGGGTGGGATGGGGAGTGAGTGTGAGTAGGATAATAAAGCTAAAGAGATGGAGCCTTACCGAAAAAAAAAAGATAAAAAAGAGAGAGATGGAGGCTGGAGGGGCCCATGGCCTGTAGAGAGATAGGAGAAAGTGTTTTATATAATAGATATATCATTCGATAATATTAATATATTATTATAAGTTAATTAAATTAATTTATTTTTTATTTTTTATTTTAAATTTTATAAAAAAAATCTTAAAAATAATTTAATTATATTAGATTGTGGCACAATGTTAACACTGATATGTAATATATCTATTAGATGTAAGACTCTCTTGTGGAGGTGGAGAGAGAATTGCGTATAGCATATTATATGATAATAATAATAATATGATATTATAAATTAATAAATTTAACTATTTTAAAATTAAAAAAATAATTAAGTTTTATAAATTTATATATCATATCAATAATACATTCATATACATGCTATATTTTCTCACAGACAAGAACGAAGGAATTTAAGAAGAAACAGTCAAATGACGGGAGCCATGTGTCATTGAATTGAGGACGCGATCAGGACCACTGGTCGAGTAAGATGTCCCATCACCCATGTGCGGAAGTCGTTGAAATTAAAACTCAAATCGTTTTCGGATACACTGAAGTATTGCTCCGCTTGAGTGACAGTAGGAAGTGCACTGGCGGATCAATGGAGATTGGGTCGAGTGGTAAACAGTTCGGTACCGTCTAAGGAGGTCTCAAGTTCGAGACCTGACGTCCGCAGACACCTCCATTGGGAGTCTCACCCGCCATTGCCAGGCGTGCGGTCCAGGGCGACTAACGGATTAATCAAGTATGGTTTGCTGAAAGATATCGTCTCACCGTTGATGGGACCTGCATGGATACCGTGACTGACGGCAAAAAAAAAAAGAAGTGGCGGGGGCTGATGAAATTGACGCGTAGGCACATAATGGCCCGGAGGAGGTGGCTGACGTGTCTTGTGGAAAGTGACGACGTACTTGGAGGATTGTGGGGTCCACCTGCCGAGGCTTATCTAGTGAAGTGAACTGGTCCGCTCGTGCTCTCTTTTTGGAACCTAGGAAGTGCAACGAAAATCCACGACCGTTAAACTCATTGGTCAGTGAAAGGGGTTTGCTATTATAGTATTTTCGATTTAGATGGGGATGTTTTAAGTTAGATTTTCATATATAAAACTTCTCGCAATTCTTTATTTAATTCCTCATTTTAAATTTCTTTCTAAATATACTGGGAAAAATAATTCTCTTACGAAGCTATAATAATGTCATAAAATAAAAACTGTAATATGCTTGGTTGTTATTATATTCATCAAATCTTAATAGTTTGTGGTTGCTTAATTACTGTGGTGAAATATTGAAGAAATGCAACGATGAGCAACACGACTTATTCTAATTATTTCGATTCTAAGAGGGGTCTCATTGATTCTAAGGGCCTCATACGATTCTGATCAATTTCCACTCTTTTCTTATAATTTTAAATAATAATTGTTATTTACATGAGAAAAATGTAAATAAAAATATACAAGAAATTTCGTTAATAATAATTGAATATTAGATTTTTTTTGGCTCAATATCGAATATTGAATTTATTGATATGGAGTAGACAATCATATTACTACTTGAATGAACCCCTTTTGACTGTTACCTTCTCCTTTTAAAATTTTTTTTTATCTTTGCAATTATCAATAAATTCTCTACCATCTATAATGTGGAAATACAACTATTCAAATTAAAAAAATTTCTTAGGAAACAAGCCAAAGTAAAGCCTCAATAATCAAGAGTATTATAGTAAGCTTAGTATTATTCAAAATAATAATTAACTACATGACAATAATTGCATCCCAAAATATGTACAATTAATTGAATTGGTCCGGGCCCCATTCTTACTGGCCTCAACGGTCGGAAGTCACTTATCCATACAGAAGGGTAGGATAGGAACTCAATAATGATAAAAAGGGAGCATTGCTTCTCTCCCATCAATAATTATTTTTTTTTTTAACATAAACATACTTATGCTTAGAAATGGTAGAAGGAACGAGAATAAAAGAAGGACGGTAAGTACCACGTGTAAGATCAAACTCAGGATCTCTAGATCACTAGGTGAGAGTCATACTAATTATACAAAACTCTCTTTTTCAATGATGAAGATTTTTGGGTTATGCATATCAATATTTTCTTGTCTTTTTTTCTTCTCAAGTCCTCTTCACGGTAGGCCGAACTCGTTCGACTCCTCCCTCCCAGGGCCAGCCCTTTCAATATTACTGTTCCTCTGCCATTCCATCTTATTTCCAAGATTGTTGTTAAGATGTTCATGATAGATACATACACAATATGGTAAATCCGTGTGCTAGCAGAAGTTCCTCGACAGTACTGTAGGGCAGTAAATAGATTGGATAGTAATGAGTCAACATCATCATTAAAATGTTAAATTAGTCTCTTTCGGGTTGCCTCAATAGACAAATCTTTCACATAATCGAATGAACAAGTAAAAAAGGGGGGGAGGGCCCTTCAGCCTACAGGCAAACTCATAATTAATTAATTAATTGATTATATACGATTCTTCTAGCAACCTTGGTGACAGCGAGATGAAGAGCCCAGATGGATCGGAAGATGTTTTCATTATTAAAGAGGAGATTGCTTTCATCGATGTCTTGCTTGGACACTAGCAATACATTGTGGTGACAATATTATGAGGTTCAAAATCTTGGAACCAAAGGGAATATGAGTGAGGAAGACAACTTCAAATTGAAGGCTTATTAAGAAAACTGCGAGCTTTGTTGAAGTTAGTGCGCTATCTTTAACATGCTTTTAATGAATTATTTATACAAGTGACCTCCATCTATTTCAATAGAGTGCAGAATTAGTGACAACTCAATTACCCCACTATATAATTTTTGGACTTACTGCGTTCAATGATAAAGTATCAGATGAACTGAACAACTAGGATTAGTATCGGTCCTGATAATATAATATTATTACCAAATGTCTAATATAGTTTAAGAAGTCGATGACTGTTGATATTCAAGTTTAAAAGTATCTTCTGACATCTTTGCTTAGAAATGTACACGTGCATGGGACGTCAACCTCAACATATTATATGAGAGTGAGTGAGTTTTTGACCAGTAGAACACTTCCCACGATATTAATTTTGTTGGTCTGGTTGAACAAAGCAATGTGAATCCAAGAGGCTTTAATTAACGGGCTTTATCGAAGATGCCATTTCGGGAGAGGCAAGAGAAGCTCGGGCTTTAAGAGAAAGAACACTGGAGATTTTCGGCCCACTTTTGGAGGTCGTAGGCTCATCAAGAGCCCAAAATATCATCCAATATGGGCCTCGCTTGCTCGGGGCTCGGAAGTAACGAAGTGTGTGATAAAATGACACTTAACCGTCACCTGGACATCAACGTTCACTTTGCATCAGTTTAGTCACTCGTCATTTTTTCGGTAAACAGCCACTCATCATCTTAAAAGAGGCTGATTTTACACACTGGGCATTCATCAAAAGAGATATCACCCTCTAGTTGGAGCAGTTTTCTCTCTCTGTCAGTATTCCTATATTCACCTTTAATCGATCTAATCTTCATAATCTTCCATACTCTTAAAATCTTGGGACCTAAATCAACTAATAAGCGCGAAAGCATAGATATGTTCATTTGCTACAAGTGGTTCTCTATGTGAAGATCCAAACTTTGCTTGCCATCTCTCAAGTATGAACTAGAGATCTACTGCAGTAGCCACTACTCGCTTTTTTGAATATGCCGATTGCCAATGTTGCCGCAGTAGCTAGGGCAGAAACTAGTGAAGCCCACATGTTGGGGCAGCAAGCATGAGCAGCTATTAACTTGGACGGAAATTTTATTACATGACTATCACGTGTACATTGAGGTTAGGGCAATGTTGTCTCTTTCATTACTTTTGAATTCAAAGCTGAGCAGGGCAGTCCTATTTGTTATACCAAACATGGTATGCATGTAACCTTTCAAGTGATGGTGACAGGCAGTAAATTATGTGCTTGCCACTCGAATATTTTGCATCCAAGCGGCTAAATAGATGTAAGGCAAAAGTTAGTGGTCAGGCTGATATTAAATAGATGTGTTAATGGTCGATTTGGAAGCTTTTTTGCTTTTGGCAGGTGCGGACAAATCTTGGCAGGGCGAAAGGAATCCGAAAGCATCTTCCCGTGAATATTCATCTTGCGTCTCGCAAGGAAAGAATGTGAAGTCTTTTTCACAAGTTGGTAATTTCCAATGTTTTAAAATAGGATAATTCCTATTAAATATTTATTTAAATGAGTAATAAAGAGTCCGTCTTTTCCGTTCCTCCTCTCTCAGGGCATGGGGGTTGCCTTCTCTTCCTCTTTCCCCTTTCAAGTTGATCAATTAACAGAGTCACCGGTTGCTTGCTGGTTTCCTTGATTCTATGTTCTTGATTCCACTCCCGATGACATAACATCATCACCTGAAGTCTATTCCACTCGGACCCAACTGCTCTTTGTGTGTGTGTGTGTGTGTGTGTGAGGAGGGAGCAATAGACTATGGCCATGAATGTGGAAGCTAGAGTCGGGGTCGTCAACTCTTCTACCCATGGAGAGGTTGTGGATAGTGGGCATCGAAAGTTCTTGCAGCAGCATGAGAAGCCGCCGCCGGCTACTCTATCTGATCAGCAGTCGCACGCTGGGACGGCGCAGCATCTTCTGGCCGGGGGTATCGCCGGCGCTTTCAGCAAGACCTGCACCGCTCCTCTTGCTCGTCTCACTATTCTGTTTCAGGTCCATTTTGGATTCTAACTCCTGGTTTCTTTCCTTTCTGCTGTGTGGTCTGGAGGAAAGTTACAATTTTTGGGGAGGGCTGGCACCGGCATGGAATTTTAGGAGCTTGCCCGTTTAAGGGTGTTTCGCTCAGAAGTTCAGTTGCAGAGGGAGGATTTATTTCGAGGTTACGAGGGGGGTTGTATTTGGTTAACTGAAATTTTCGGGGTCCTGAAAGGTAGACTGAGTTGAAGAGCTCTACCGGGGAGTTCTTCATGCTCTTGATGTCGGATGTAGGCCTTCCAGGAGCTGCATTTGATGGTTGCAGAGCTGGACTGCTGACAAATTATTGTTAACATGACATGCTCGTACTTCGATTTGTGCCGCTACTATGTCATTGCCATCTTTTTCGACAACTGGATAGTGGAATATATATGTAATAAATGTTTGTTTAACCAATCCGTTCTTTTATTTAACCTTTGCCCTTTGTCTGTCATCTGATCTCTCCAGGTCCAAGGAATGCACGCTGATGTTTCTGCTCTAACCAAGGCCAGCATATGGCACGAGGCTTCACGCATTGTTAACGAGGAGGGATTCAGAGCATTTTGGAAAGGCAATTTGGTCACAATTGCCCATCGACTTCCATATTCGGCTGTCAACTTCTACACTTATGAACGTTACAAAAGTGTTAGTCAATTTTACTAGTAACCAACCCTACATATCCTCTTCTCAGGACTATCTTGCTAACATTTCAAGTAATATTTTCAGTTGTTGCATTCGGTAGTAGGAAACAATCAACAGTGGAGTGCAAGCTCAGATCTCTTTCTGCATTTCGTGGGTGGAGGTTTGGCTGGGATAACAGCTGCCTCTGCCACTTATCCTCTAGATCTTGTCCGGACCCGCCTTGCTGCGCAGGTGATCATGCACATTTGCTTAGAAAATGACCGAAAAATGAGTGAGATTATCAAAATGAAACAAATGGGGATTCCGGGAGAAGCAATGAAGGATGAATTAGAAAGTTATTTAGACCAAGCAGTGGAACCTTAATTACTGCTTTCCTGGGTGGGCTTTGCAGAGAAGTGCCGTATACTACAGAGGAATTTTCCACGCTTTTCATACCATTTGTAAAGAGCAAGGCCTTTTTGGCTTATATAAAGGACTTGGAGCAACGCTGTTGGTATGCTATTACTTTGACGATCCACAAATCTAATTTAATCTGTAGCGTGATCTGGATGCTATTTTCATGCTGGTATTTACTTCTATGCAGGGAGTGGGTCCGAGCATAGCAATAAGTTTCTCAGTTTATGAGAGCTTGAGGTCTTTTTGGCAGTCCCAAAGGTGGCAACCTTCACATTGATTTCTCCCATAAGAACTATCCTACGATTATTGAGCAAGAAGCTTTTATTCATTCCATGTCTTGCTATATTTATATTCTTGCTAGGCCGAATGATTCAACTGTCATGGTAAGCCTTGCCTGTGGCAGTCTCTCAGGCATTGCTTCTTCAACTGGTAAGTTATACGTCAATTTTTTCCCACTTCTTTCCTGTCTCACTTTCTTTTTCCCCATATCCCAGTCTTTTGAAATTTTTATTTTTCACCCTCCAATGGTACAGCCACTTTTCCTATCGATCTTGTGAGACGAAGAATGCAGTTGGAAGGGGCAGGGGGCCGAGCGTGTGTTTACAATGCTGGCTTGTTTGGGACATTCAGGCACATCATCCAAATAGAAGGCTTACGGGGCTTGTACAGAGGGATACTTCCTGAGTACTACAAGGTAGTTCCCGGCGTAGGGATTGTATTCATGACTTATGAGACATTGAAGATGCTTCTATCCCCTATTTCCACCGATTCTTAGCTGCCATTGCTGATAATTTCTCCCTTCAAACTCTGTAGGTCGTTAGGCTTAGATTGGAAGGAAAGATAGAGTTGATTTTGTTTTAGAAAATACATAGGTAGAAGCTAAAACGGATGAAATAGATTTACTTCAGTTGGTTATGTTAGTCTGTGGTAGGAAAATTTCCCGTTGCTGAGGCTAAAATTTTTGTGTGTATAAGTCGTTAGCTCTATGGCAATGAGACTAGCTCTTATATGTATGTATTAAAATCTCAGTACTTATGCAATGTCAATTTAGACTCCCTTCAAAGCAGCCTCTGGGCAGATTTATCTTAATGGAACAATACATCAGTTCATGCTTCCTCTTCTTCTTGTTTTTTTTTTTTTTGGATGCCTCCTGATTGGGTGCTTGAGCAATAAGTCATTTTCAGAGTTGGGTTGCAAGTAGTAGTAATTCTCTGCAGATCCCAGCTTCTGTCATGTTGGAGATATTTAGCAGCAAGCGGGGGCCCGGGGGGTGGGGTGGTGTTGGTGTTGGTGTTGTGGTGGTTGGCTGGGGTCTCTCATGAGGCAACCTTATAAAATGTGGTCTAGTTCATGATCAATTAGCTATCAATGATTAAAAAAACCCCTGAAAATCCATACTGCAATTATGAACATTCCATTTGCATGTTGGATATGCGCTGCATCAATGGGTATCCGGAGTACCACTCCTACAACTTGAATTATTTGATTAATCCCTTTTAAATTTTTACTCTTAACCGTAACCGTTGCTCGGTTGCACTCCATGGATCATCAAAAACAGAAACTAGAGTTGAGCTTTGAGACAGACCACTTCAGACAAGGAAATGGCTAGCGCATAAGAATTAAATAAAACAAACCAGTTTCGTTTGTCTTCTTTTAATGTTGTTGTTTTCCTTTCTATTGTTTCCCCCTTTGTCTCCAAAGTAATATTGATCCATCATTTCGTGGAACTAATATAATACACATTTGAAACACAGAAAAGATTGTCGGAAATGAGAAGAAAGTCGAGGAATTTCGAATGTTTTATTGCTCTCATCTTCGAATTACATGACTTGACTACGTCAGTTCTTCAATTCTCATTGAAGACTGATCGATACGAAAAGCTAAAGAAAGAGAAAATCTTCAATCCGCACAAACTGTCAAAAAGTCTATGTCAGAAGAAAGAAATTGCCTATAGCCTACCAGTCTCAGTCTGACTGTGAACCAATCGTTGCCAGAGATGGATCCGAGAAGTTAAAATAAGATTACAAGGCCATCAAGTCTGTCAAGAAGCCACCCCAACCTTGGTGAGACGAAGAAGAAGAAAGAAAGGTCAAGATCAAGAACCTCCTCATAATTACTAGAAACGAAGTAAGAACACACTGAGTTCTTGACCGGGGCACTGATCTGGGTTAATGAGGTGGAAGGACTCCGAGTCGGCACTCCCCACAACATGCTCGTAGTTGGCTCGCATGTACATGATCTCCTCCAAGAATTGCCCCGGCCCCACTCCTAAACCCGCTGGTATGACCGCAGCTCCAACTGTCATCGATTGCATAGCCTTCAGGATGGAACGACTCTGATCGTTTGACTTCCTCCTGACGGCGAACCCAAGCTTCTTTCCATTGCAGGAGACGGCCCACATGGGGACTGATCGGAGAGGGCAGGAGTAGCCAGAGGAGGAGCACTCGAGGGCGATTCTGATGAGCTCGCTCGACTGCATTTCTTTGACTAGCTGGTGGGTCGGGATGGAGAGCTCAAGGAGGAGGGAGGGCTTCGTGGAGAGGCGATCATTCTGGATGCAGAACCACACGTGGCCACGCCGGGGTCCAAAGATTGTACCGATCACCATTGTCTTGGACGGCCGAGGGGGTGCCACTGATGCGGCAAGTGGGGATGAGATGCTGCAGGTCTCCACCTCAGAGTTATCCTCTCGTCTTGGGCATGTTTCTTGGTTGGTCTTAGGCTGGGAGTCTCCAAGGGAGGTGCTGATGCGGCTGTAGCAGCTGTTCGAGGAGATGGTGGCAGCAGCGCCACTGGCAGTGGAGATTGTGGAGTGGCAGGTGACAGAGGAGGATGTGGAGTTGGGGAAGCAGGGGAGAAGAAAGCGGCAGAGGGCGTTGCTCTTGGTCATCAGGGGCTGGGTTCTTGATCTGGCTTCCAAGAAATCGATGGACTTGTGGGGAGTGATCGAAGGTTTTGAAGGTCTGGGTGCAAATGGAAGAAACAATGGCCGGCGGAGGGATTCTAACTCTTCTAGGAATCGAGGGGAAGAGAATAAAATATGTTCACTGAGTTGTTTTTTTGGAGGTTGGAAGAGGAAAGGGATGGATGGCGAGGGCGGGAAGGAACAAATATAGCCGTTATGGGGGAAGATCTGTCAAGAACATAATATTCGGCAGAGGAGATGGGCAATGGTGCGGTGCCACGTGTCGGAGATGGGCTTGGGCCTGCTTTACGGAGTGCATACTTGGGTCCTGAGCCGGTCACGCCCCGGCTTTCAGCAGCTTTAGACCATACCTGGGTGAGAAATCAGAGCTTAATTTGGACCCTCCAGATAAATAGAAGACTCTAGCATGAAAAGTTCAAGTAAACTTTCTAGGAGCTACTGCACTATCTTGACAACAGTTTTGAGTTGTCGGCCCAAAACTGGTCTCAATATCTGAAAACAAAGCACCGTGACATCGTTGCAAACTTCAAATTCTACAGCTACATCTCAGTTTACTCATTTAACCATTCCAGAAATCGGAGGATTTCCTTTCCTTTTCTAGCACCTATCACTGAAGTGCTCGAGAATGAATTGTTCATTAGCATGTCAACATATCCATAAACTCGGTGTCCAAATATCAAAATGCCTCAGCTTTCACAATTCGCTCACAAGAGCAGGAATTGTTCTTAAAATGCAGTTGCTCATCAAACAACAAATCATTCATCAATAATAAGCACCAACATGCCAAAATTGCAGGACAGCAGACTGGATCAGGTCCCAAAGCTGCGATTTCCTGCATCCCCCAGGCCAGGAATAATGAACCTGCATTGTAATGTATGTTCTAAGTATACAAATTACGGATAATACAATGAAATTTATTAATGTAGGATTTCCCTTACCCCCTGTCATTTACTGTTGGGTCAATGATCCCTGTGTAAACATGCATTCTGGGGGGGAAAAGTAAAATTGTTTAGCAACACTGAGCTTCCGTGTTTATGAATCAGAATTTGCTGATCATTTTGTTTTTGGAGTTAGTTACGATGGAATAGTTACCTGGGGAAGTTCTCGCTGAGTTTTTGAAGAGCAGGAGGAGCAGCAACAGCCGATATCTGCAAAAAAGAGGTTTCTTGGATGCTATCCATATTGAACAGAGAGTTTCCAGAAACCAACTAGGCGTCTCTCAACCTTAATGAGTTCACGAGTCAGGTAGCAACCTTTGGTGTTTCTTCTACATCTGCTAACACTATATGATTCCTAATCATATAAAGTTTTTGGAATCCAGTCACTATAAGAATACTCACAACTTTGATTTGCTTGCTGCTAATCCCACGTTCCTTTATAAGATTGAGGGCAGCCACTATCGTTCCTCCTGTAAGTAACACGAGAAAATACATCAATAAGAATAAACCATTTTGAATCAATCCAAGTTTCTTCCAAATAGAATTGACAAAGAGCATAAGAAATTTCAAAAAAGAAAAGGGAGATATCTTCATGTTACCAGAGATAAAACAGGTCAATTGGAAAGTGTATACCACTAGAGAGAAAAACGAGGAGCTCTAATTACTACCTGTTGCCAGCATAGGATCAACCACAAGTACTCTAGAATTTTCAGGCAAATTGTCAGGTAACCTGGGCAAAGAAGATAAAACGTGTGGACTAAGCATTTCATGGTAAGAACATCCCAAAAAAAATGAAAAAGCGATTGGTCATGCAACCAAAGATGGAATTTATCAATCACTAGAATAACATGAATCAAATCTTTTTTCAATATCAACTGTCAAACTATTTAAGTAACTGAATCTTACTTGTTCAAGTACACAGTTGGCTGAAGCGTCTCCTCATCTCTGCTTATCCCTAAATTGGCAATTGCATATGAAATAAGAATATAGACAATAATATATTTTATTAAACTAGGTGAGACTGGCCAAGACAATTAACAACAGGGAGGACATGTGCATCATCATAGTTATAAACAAGAATATTCCCTCCTGTCAAGAATGCATTTTGGAAGCATTGTCTTGTAAAACACCTCATGTTCCCGAACCATTTATTAGAAGTGTAGGAAGAGCCCCAAAATATCTCAATGATTCACATCTATATTGTGTTCCCTTGATGACAAGATTTGGGCATTTCCTAATCCTACCTAGGTGGTAAGTCTTTATTGCAGGTAAGATTGATGATGCATGCTCAACAAGGGCAAGACCAGCTCTTAAGATTGGAACGAGCTGCAAAACTAGAAAACAAAAACATCAGTTCAGATTGAAACAAATACGCTTCAAAATGAAAGAATCCTAACCCTTGGTACTACGAATTATAGTTCAATTTGGTAGCAGGAAATGGATCGATGAAGTAAACAATCAAGTGCAGTTTTAAATATCGGGAAAAAGAAACTGCAGAATTCACAAAAAAGATATTACTAACCACCACAGGTTCCCTGGGATCGATAAATTCAACTGAGGCAACACCCATTGGTGACTGAATCTCGCCAGATATGGTAGGCTACTACCAAAAGAGAAAAGAATAGTATCATAGTTGGTAAAAAAAAATCCGCTGAAATGTCTTCCAAAAAGCAATATAAGTTGCTTCTCCTCAACAAGAAAGACAAATGCTTGATCCAATAGAGTAGAGTGCAAAAAAAACCTTTTGACAAAAGTGACAAATTCAGCGGGGATTGTGCTGGATTCAGCAATAGAAATGACAAACACAAAAAAAATACTACTAAAAAGGAAAGAGAGACACCGGAGACATTACAGCACTCACCGACCAATCTCTTGAAGCTTCATACATCAGCAGCCTTCCCAACTCTGCCATTGCATTTCCTGCAGATAATAACAGTCAAAACAAGGAGGATATAAGAAAGCCCATATCGAAAATGAGATCACTGAAACCGACACACACAAAAATGGTGTCAGCAGGACAAAAGGAGAAAAAATAAGTACTCACTGAAAATGGGGCAAGGAGTTTGTTCATTCCTTAGAACTGAAACCCAATGCTTGATCAATGGATGTGGGGGTACGAAGACCTGGAATCGGTAATTAGCATCCAAAGGGTGACAAGAAGCATACAGCATACAATTCTCATCTACGAATGAGAAAGAGAAAGAAGGGCAGTGAGTGACCAGCATTCTGTCCTCTGAAATGGACTTCGGCTCAGTGGCCATATGAGAGTTTACGGTACGATACATCCGATGTCCACTACTGGAAAGCGAGATCTGTCGAAGAAAGAATTCAATGAACTGAATTTTACAATCGAGATAGAGGAGCGTGGCAGGACGAATGTCAAATTCAACTGACTAGCCACGGTAGTTACAGCTGCAACCGAATCATTATGATCATTGCTTGATGCCATTGAGCATATAACTTGTGTAATCATGAGGGATGGTTGTTGGGTGAGAGAGAGTGTGACAGGGGGGGCTTTACCTTTGAAGAAGAAGAGGGAAAGGAATTCAGGGGCAGACGAGAAGGAGAAGGCTTTATCGGGCATGATTGAGCAGGACGCGACGAGGGGTGTGGGGAAGAGGAGCAGCAGAAGCGGCTGCTGGCAGTAAAGCTGATGCAAGAAGAAGCCATGCATCCGATTCCAGAAGGAGAAGAACGGGAAGAAGGGGTGGGGGGAGGAGCCTCGGGGATTGGGAATGCTGAAGCTTGGGTTTTGGGAAGGATTCGATCTACTGGGCTTTTTGCTTGCTTGCTCCAGCCTTCAACTATGGGCCCAGCCTTGTTTTACATAGACTGTGGGTGGGCTTCCACTTCACTACTTAATAACGATGATGTGACTTCATAATTCTTATATATAAATATTAATATATATACCATTATCTTCTTGGTCAGCCATTGAGGTTTCTTTTTTTCAAGTATTTTATTGAGGTTGAATTTATTTTTTAATTATTAACCCAACACGTAACTATTTCAATATTTAAAGCAGATTGAGTAAAATAATTTAATAAATTAATTTAAATATCTTAAATATATATGTAGTATAAGGCGCCTCAAGTCGACACCGTTAAAGAATGTATTTTGACTTGGTTATAACTCCCGGAGTAGACTGTCATCCCCAAGTCAACCGTAAACTAGAAGTCTTTTAAGTCTTCTTTAAAGTTAAATACGTAAAATAAACTTTTTTTGCGGTAGATAAAGTCTCACACGCTTTTAAAAAAACCGTGTGAGACTTCATTCTACATGAAAGTTACTTCTCAGGATCATCTTCCCATAAGATCATCTTCAACATCTGTCTTCTCCAGCTGCGAGAGGAGAGAGACATGGCCTCCCGAACCACCATCAATCACTTCATGCACCCGCGGCATCCGCTGGCGGAGTTGGAGAGCAGCGCGGAGTTCCTCTGCAACGGCTGCATGATGCGCGGGACGGGGAAGCGTTTCCGGTGCAGCACGTGCAACTTCGACCTGCACCAGCACTGCGCCACCTGTCCTGATACTCTCTCCTCGTTCCTACACCCCGAGCACCAGCTCCGACTACTGGTCCGCAGCCCCCCACGGACACGTCAGATGGAGCACTCCTGCAACGTCTGCCGCGAACGGGTTGAGGGGCTCTTCTACCGGTGCGACGCATGCGACTTCGATGTCCACCCAGGCTGCACGAGGTTGCCCCAGCAGGTGAGCCATGTCATGCACCCGGAGCACCGACTCGACCTCCAGGTGCTGTCCTCCGGTTGGTGCTTAGTTTGCCGGAGGGCGTGCACCGGGTGGCGATACAGATGCAACCCTTGTTCCGTTGACATCCATTTCCCCTGCCTTCTCGTCTCATGCCAGGGATTCACGACTTCGTCCCGGGCACGGCCTTCTCACGGGACGGTCCCGTCCTCTCACCATCCAGTGGCGATGAATGCTACTTATCCCTATTATAATCCGTTATATATGGTTGGTTCTGGCCCTTTCCCTGCTCCGGGATTTCTAAGTCGTATTGATGTGCGCAGGATGATGTACGGGATAGTAGGAAGGCTAATGGAAGGAGCCATAGCCAATGTGATCTTTGGAGAGCAGGACTTCTCTCTTTTCTTCTCTTAAATAAATTTATGTTATCAGGATAGAGATCAGTTCATATTTCTTATCAAGCGGAATGCTAATTCATGTGTGTTGTCGTCAATATTCTATTTTCTATGTATGTTTTTACTTTTTAAGAAATAAATATGCTTGACATATTATCTCCTACTTTTAGACACGTGATCAAAGCTCACGTAAATTTAAAAATGTGCGTCGGCATTGCATCAAATGTGCCATCCTAAACCCATACTTTGTCCTTGCGGCATTGCTTGTATTTGAATTCTAGTGCCATATATATTTCATGAAAAATTATTGATCGATTCTATCTATCATATGATATAAAGAAGTATCGGTGGGGTATATCTCTTATGGAGGAGCACATGAGTTTAGAACCACTATTTTACTTGAATATGTCTTCTGGATTCACTTTGGGTTAGATTGTTCACGCGCCCATGAAGGAACTTCTTGGCTCCGTGAATTGATCAGCTGGAGAAGCGATCATCGTCTGCGAACAGCATCAATGATGGCTAACCGTTGCAACACTTGAATGAATATGGATATTCGTTTGCACACTTTTCACAAAGGCAGGGAGAAAACAGCGGAAAGCATGGGCTTTATTTCTCTTATTTATAGAAAACAGAAACAACATCAACAAGGTTCAACATTACATAAGTCCTCGAGAATTCTTCGAACCCACTTCTCACGGAGCTCTGTCCATCCACTGTCTAGAGCTCGCCATCCCAGAGTTCCTCAACGGTCTTGATTGGACTGAGAGTCTCGTGGACAAAGGCATTTCCTCTAAGGAGCCTCGCCTGCAGTTTGTCAAGGTAATGCAACGATATTAAAAGACCGCAAAAGTTGATGACAGGAAACAGCACTGGCATGATCTGTTCTAGTTGTATATATGTCTGCAGAAAGAAACTACCTGCTCGATTTTTGTAAACTCCTCAAAAAAGTCATCGGGGATCGACCAGTCAAAGACTTCGAAATTCGCCTTTATCCTCTCCTCGTTGGTACTCTTCGGGAGCAGGCTGTGGCCCATCTGAAGTCCCCACCTTATCGCAACTTGAGCAGGACTCTTCCCCAACTTCTCAGCAACCATGTTTAGAATCGGGTGCTTAAGGACCTCACTCTTCAGGAATGTCGAGCCTGGAGACCCGAGCGGTGAATAACCCTGAAAATAGAGCACGAATCCAGTTTGACAGAGAAAGGGTACCGTCGGTCAGTTTTATGGATTCAAGCCTAATGGAAGAAGGCACTCACAGTTAGATGGACTCCTTTGGATTTGCAGAACTCGTGGAGCTTGGTCTGCCGCCATGAAGGGTGGCACTCCACCTGATCGACAGCAGGAGTAACTCGAGCAATCTCCAGGAGATCAGCCAATTTCTTGGTGGAGAAGTTACTGACTCCAATCGCACGTGCCTTACCCGAATCGTAGAGCGCTTCCATTGCCTTCCACGTGCTCGGTATGTCGCCTTTCGTGACGTATTGGGGCAGATATCCCACCGATCCTTTCTTCATTGCGAATGGCCAGTGTATCTTCAAAGCACGTAGCCAAATTAAGCCAAACTAGGTCGAAGTAGACTCTCGGCTCTTACTAAACATACCAGATGAATGTATACATACAAGGTACAGATCCACGTAATCGATCTGCAAGTCTCGCAAGGTTCGGTCCAGAGCCTTCGGCACATCTTCCGGGTCATGGTCCGTGCACCTAAAGTAATGTTTAACAGTGCACTGTTACATCTCAAGACACAAGATAAGCTACCCTTATGGTAAGAAGGATTGTTCCTGAAGTTGCAGGACAGTTGATTTACCAGAGCTTGGAGGTGATGAACAAATCCTCACGCTTGACCACGCCTTCGTCAAACAGTGCCTTAAAAGCAGATCCGATCTAGCAGGGGGATGTGTGAGCATTAAATATAAGATCTAAGATCCACGGCAATCTACTACTTTCGGGCTTGGGTACATATTGGACGGTGGCAAGATTTCAAAATTTACAGTAGGATGATACCTCTGCTTCATTGTCGTATACTTGGGCACAATCGATATGGCGGTATCCAACCTGTGTAGCCAAGACAGTGCCATATATAGTTTAGGACAATCTCGTATGATAACTTGAAATTCCAATATCACCCAAAATTCGGATTCTTCTGCCTCAGTGGAGGGGGGATCAGACTGCAGCCTCTTCACAATGTTTCTTTTCCTCTCTTTTCTTTTTTTCTTTTCCAACTGTAAGCGAAAAACTCTATTTTCCTTTATTCTTTCTTTAGAAAAAACAACTTTTGTAGAATTTAATATTACGCTTTTTTAGCAAAGAATAAATGGAATCCCATCAACGGCGAACAAATTCCTCTCTTTGAACTCTAATATCAGCGCGAGAGAGAGGGAGACAGAACCTTAACGGCTGCGGTGACTGCTTTGCCGACAAGACCAGGCTCGGACTGCCACGTCCCAAGTCCAACCGACGGAATCTTTGCTCCGGTGTTCAACTCAAAGAACTTGATCGCGTTTGCCATCCTAGCTCTGCAGTTGCTCGAGATGTCCCAGAGAGGAACTTGCTGATGGTACGTACAGACAGACAGATCAATCGATAACTCGATGCAGATCAACAACGAAACAAAGAGACAAGAACCAGCTGACCAAGTGAATCTCCTTGGGAGGGGTTGCTAGTTAAGTTGGGAAGGCATTATTGGTTGACAGCACAGCCTGATTTTTATAAAAGAAAATTAATGCTCAAGTGTTATACATGGTTGATAACAAAATTTCTTTTGGACTGTTACATTTTTACAGATATTTACTCTATACGGTGCAAATGTATGGTGGAAGAAGAAGAAGAAGATAGGAGGGGACCCCGGCCGGTTTCGTTTGGTACTAGTCTGAAGTTGTGAAGTTTTTGGATGTCAGTGTTCGATAATTACATGGTGGGCCGAGGTTCCGTTCCCGAGGAAGTGTTTGTGGAGTTGGCAACCGTCCCTGCCAGTCTATTCTTGTCTTCCTCGGATATTTTCAGCAAAAAAGTTGGAGTCATCGGCTCGGGCTTTTTTTTCCCTGATGGCTGAAATAGTAATTCATTAATCAGAATTAACAAAAGGATCGATTGTCAAGTTGATTCGATGAGTGCTTGAATAAGTCATCATATATGTTAAGTTCGGGTTATTCATAGAATAATTTCTCAGGCGGGTTCTCCCTGACTTTTTCAAGTCCAAAACTTTGATAAGAGGAACATGACTTGTTGTCAAATAACATCTTGTGGCTGTTGGAGGATAAACTGTAAATTAACCGGTTAAACTGGGTCACAGATTTTCTAACGTTTGCGAGTCTTTCCCTACGGTGTTAGCATAAGCTGCAGCCCCCGCCCAGGCCCACGGACATGTTTTTCTCGTGGTTATTGTGCGCCCGGCTGATCGATTAGCAGACGCGAAATGATGCTGGGACCTCGCGTGGCCCAAAAAAGAAAAGGCCAGAAAACTGGTAGACGACAAGGGGATGGTGCTGCCGATGAGTTGAAGACCAATCCAATCAATGCGTGGACATAGTACAGATTTACCTTTTCCTTGTCAACAATAATTGAAAAACACAGATTAAGGAAGGGGTTTTTTGCATTTGTATAAAACTCCGACTCATTATAAATAACTTATAAGTTAAATCATCATCTCTAAATTATAAATTGTTATATTAAACTTCTAAACAGTCAAATAATCGAACCACGGAGTCTGCTTATTTTATGTTTGGAAAAAACAATCTGGCTCCACACTCCAGATCGATGATGACCGGTCACGGGCGAGACAGTGCGAATCTGACACCTCTGCGGTGCCAACGGTCATGATGAGGATATCTCAAATTTTCAATATTACAACTCCAGCACTCAGCATTTTCACGTCAAGGAAACCCTACTTAACAGGTGCCAATTGCTGATAAAGTATGTTTACTGTAATGGTATTGTTTCCAGCCTTGAGGTCCACAAGATTTCCAAATTCAATTATCATCGTTAAAATTTTATATATACTTTTATGCTGAATTTGCTTTCTTGAAATGGCACAAAATCCTTAGAAGAAAAAAATTATGAGTGATTTTTTGGGTAAGAAACAGACAGAATCAAATCAAATGATTAGATCTTCACTTGACAGAAAAAAAAAAAAAAAAAAAGGGAACAGATCATCCATATTTAAACGGTCATGACCACATCTGTAAATTGCAGATTTACCCGAAGCAAAACCACTACTCCATCAATACTTTTTAGACAGCTACTAAATATGATTAACGGGAAACATTTTTTATAGGGGGAGAAACTATCAAATAAGCTTGCATCTGATTGACTTGATTAACAAGAATTAATGATATTATTATAGTTATTAATAATAATTACAATAGTTGTTAGTATATCTAATAATAATTCTGCTAATTACCATAATTTGAGTAATATTTCCTTATTCATGCATCAGATAGCACTACAGAGAAATAATATGGACTTTTTGACCAGATGTCTATAGTCTGATGGGGTCCTGAGCTGGTGTTCTTTAATGGCTTTATTTAATGTAATCCTTCCTTAACAAAAAAAAAGGGGGGAAAAGTGAACTTTTTTCCCTTTCTTATATATTTGTATTTTTTTCGTGGAGATTTCCAATTATAATTTATGGTTATTTAAATTATATTTGTACTACATTTCATAAGTTTCGAGCCAAAGATTTGGTGGGATTGGAATTCTTGGGGAAAGTGATTTAAGATCAAGAAGTTGTAGCTGCGGAATCCCTGTCACTGCTCCTCCCCAGATCTTCCACTTCCTCTTCCCCTTGACTCCAATCCAAACGATAATGCCACCGCAGAAGGGATTCCAGTGACCGGACCGGCGTTTGACGGCATTGCGGTTTCATTTCTCTGATTCGAGGGAGCGAGGATGAAGGACCTGATTGGAGGCCCCGGGACTGTGAGTGGGCTGCTGTTGAGAATCGGGCAATCTGCTGGTGCTGCTGCTTCTATCGGTGTCATGGTCACCGCACATGGGTTTTCTATCTTCACTGCTTTCTGGTAGCCATTTGTTCTTCCGCATACTGAGTTTTATGTTAACCTCTCTCGGAGTATTCTGAGCTTTGTGTTGACTGGATTAAGTTTCCTATTTGATTTGAGGGTGATCATTGCTATCTGCTCTGAAAGTACGTTGCCCTTTCCAGGCAATTTGGTTCAAGTTCAATTCTTTTTGAAGACACAAGTGGGGACTGGGAGGGTCTTCATATTAGTCGTTTTAGATAGACTTCCTGGTTCTAGGAAACTTTTTGTGCCATGTCCCAAAATGGAAATGAAGGAGAATGGCAGATTCAATTGGTCAAATTGTATTTGGAGGAGTGACTTCCTCTTACCTTTATTATGGTGGTAATATGATTTTCCAATATGCATCTTAGCTTCTTGGGGGGGAGTGAATTTCTGTTGCTTTTGAATAACGAATGCAGCTGATTGCACGATCCTTTATGACATGTTTGCTGTTTGTAGTTTGGCAACCTGTCACACACCATTTGAAACCATTTTAGAAGAGAATAAGATTCTCAATGATATTGAAAGGATTATTTCCGTCTGTTGGTGTGGTGACTCTGCAGGTGGAATTCAGTATCATGGATGAATTCGTGGATGGGGCAGTTGTTGCAATTTGTGTGTTTCTTCTTTATCATAGGCTTATGGCTGCTGCTACAACTTTATGATCCTCTTAGGCATGCAATTACCTTTTTCTGCTGCAATTGCGTTTGTAGCTTCTCAAGGGTATCTCTTCCTCATACAGCTACTTAATAGCATCGATGGGTCTTCAGCTGCTGTGGAGCTTTGGACTTGGATGCCTCGACATCTATGCTTTGAGAAAAAAGAGAGATCTTCGAAGCCCAGTCCTAGTGAGCCTTTTTGTTGTTGGTGACTGGGTATTCTTCTGGACCCATATCTTCGACTGTTCTATATGTAGAGATGCACGGCCATTACTCTAAAGATGATTGGAAGGGAGTGATACTGGGATTTCTAAGATAATTTAGTTTTTAATTAGTCATTGTCTCCATTCACACGTTACCAGTAGCTAGGACAAGCTGAATAGGAATGTTTTCCTTTAATTTACCGGATAACACAGCCAATATTTAGATAATAAGAACTGTCCAGATTCTGCCTTGACATTCAGATTCTTTTATTTGTAAGAATGTTGATAAAGTCCACCTTTGGATTGTTTACACTTGATATTGTGAGATCGTTATTTCTAGTCAAATATGGTGATCGTTGGCTTTCCTGCATAAGTTCATCATTCCTGTAGTCAGTCTTTGATCATTCAAAACAATCTTTAGGATCAAAATCATCAGGCAGTCTATTCATAACTGCTTCCGATAGCTCTGGGAGGATGTCAAAAAATTAACGTAAGATTTCCTCACCTGCAGGTCACTGCTACATTATCACTGGCTGCTTCGTGTGCGTCAGCTGGAATTGCTGTGTTGTATGCCCGAGACATGGACTTCTGCAAGGGCCCAATGAATTCTCCATGCAGAGGATTCCAAGTTTCCGTAGGGTTGGCCTTCGTTACGTGGTCCCTAATAGCCACGTCATCCCATGTTATGTTCTGGATCCTTGCCTCGGTATAGTCAACTTCAAGCAACCTGTAACTTCGAGGCCTTAGAGGAACAGATTTCCAACCTGTTTAACATGTAAATTCCTGTTCATTTGTTTTCATAACATGCGGCTCAATCAACTCTTCTGTCAAATGCCTAAGGTTTTTGTGCAATTTCCAGAGTTTCTTTTGTGCAGATGAGATCTATGCTGCTAGATCAGTGACGTCTCATCTCATGTCTTTTTTTCCTTCCCCCTTTCTACCAGTGTTCATCAGCATGTTGCATTGTTGCACTCTGATTTTTGGCCTGCTCTGCTGTAAATGTGCGAATGTCCTCTAGTTTTGTTTAGATCTCTCTAGGGGGTTTTTTTGCTCCTCTTGGAAATTGGAAGTTGACTGGACCTGAAGTTTTAACTGCCATATTAACTTGATTCTTGAAGTGGAAGTTGCATTAATTAAATGATCACGCACATCATTCAGATGATAATAGATGTTTGATTTTGTTACGGTTGATAATCTACAGCAGATTGGGGTCCTCAACTCTTGAACATGATCTCGATGCACCATCCTCGTGACAATTTCTGTATGCTCTGCCTGACTCAATTAAGTTCATTCCATGAAATTTCATTGAAAGATTACTTGTATTAGGCTTACAAAAACTTGAATTCAGACGTGCGATAGAAGTGAAAACACTGATAAGCTATTATTATAAGTTTCGGGCGTGACAGATCTGTTTGTCCTGTATGTGTTTTCCGTAATCTCCTTTCCATCTGGCTTCTTTGTGAAGTATTCGTGAAATATAATACCCATCTTCCAAAAAGTAATTAAAGTCGACCACTTTCTGTTGGTAACCACGATCAATTTCGGGGCAGCCCTTTTCTTCTCTCGGAAGAAAAATAGAAATTATGTGGGAGAAAAATAGAAATTATGCCAAACAAAAACGTTAATCTTTGTCGTTAAACCTACACAATAATTACACAAACCAAGTCGACCGTACCAGAAGCGAAAGGGCAGCTATAAACGTTAACCTTTGCTATAAAACCTACCCGACAGTTATTCCTTTTCGAGATTTGATCTCTCAGCAAAGAACAAAACTCAAGAACATATAATTAAGTTCATCCAAGCCGATCTTGTAAACCACACTATGCCAGATCGATATATAATGTGACACGGTTAAAGCATGCCCAACCCCTTTGGGTTTTCACATGCTTGCTTATCAATTATTCAAAAGATGAAAGATCATGGAAGGATCCGTGAAAACGACGACAGTCACAACTTGTCTGAAAAAGACAATAGCATCTCATCATCATTTTATGGATTTGCATCGTGGAGCTGCTCGTATAGTAGTCAGTCGTGAGATGGGGGACTGGACCGGCCTGGATGATGGGCGTGATCACCTGGCCGGTGCTGGAGGTAAATCACCTTGTAATTTCTGTACATAGCTAGCTTGCATACGTTGTCCTATATATTTAATATCTTATTAGAAAACAAGGAAACCAAACATGCAGCAGCAGCATCAACCATGGAAAAACGATGAAAACTGTACATTGTCCTTTCCATAATCTGGGGATTTTGAGAGTAGAAACGTGAGAGTACATGGTGAGCTCTTCAAGCACAAGGCCCTATAATTCCTTGAACTTCCATATTTAACGAACAATCTCCCCTCTCTATCCAAATTCATTTACATAATTCGCAAACCAAATGAACTCACTGATCCCGCAAAACACCCTTGATCTGATCATGTTTTGTAGATCATATATCCCACATCATGGATATTCTAGCAATCCAAATCAGTCATAACACGGCTAGATTCTGCACTCTCCGTGAGCCACTGAATTCAATCCCTTTTGAAGCCTATGGGTAGGTCGTTGATCCATCTTTTACCTTGTTCATGAGGTTGCTCTGACAAGAGCAAGAGCTGGCTAGTAAAACATGAAGCATGACATTTGAGGCTAAGCAGAACGGTCGCAAGAATATATTCCAGCTCTCACGTAAGTACAAACTTTTATGCTGTGCATATATAGATCTTGAAACTGTGATATTATTCTACTTTTTAAATGGTAAAAGTGATGTGCAAAACTTATCGATCATATCTGTGGAAGACTTCACGGTACAGTTCAGAAAAAATCGATGGAGGCTACACACATGTCTAGATACTTCCCCTGTCCTCTACTTCATATTAATTCGGGGACACATCCATACTTATTCCACGGAAACAGTCGGGAGTCCTAGCGGTCAAATGGGCCAATCCAAGCTTGCAATTGACGCCAGGAGACCCGGACTCTCTCCTCATCCTCCTCCACCACCTCCTCTGTACATGTGATCGATGGGACTGAATGATGTGAGTTAGACGACTGATTATTATATTTCATGTATAAGCGGACAAAGCTTTCACTATCACTGACCACTTAATTTAAGGCCACTAAACGACCGAAAGAAAGTAATTTAACTTGAAGAATCTTCGCTCCACCCACAGGAGCAAAAGGTCAAGATTTTGCTGCCAATTCACAATGTGCCGTGAGAAAACTTTTCGTGTGCCCATTTTCATTGGGTTCTCCATCCCACAAAAGATGCTTCATTATTCAATGTCTGCCCCTTTAATTCAGTTGCTCCTGGACACCATCTTGCCGGTATATATTCCAATTCAGTTTACAGGTTCAATAATACGCGCACTTAACTACATACTCACTAGAGAGTTAATTGTTCCGATCAAGCATTGAATTTGAGAATTTGGAATTGTTGAGAGGTATCAAGATGGCTGATCACTAGAACCAGAAACGTGTTCAAGGAATGACCTCATCTGTGGGCTTGACGTTGGTCAAATTACATAATTAACTGTGCTTGGCCAGGTAACAGGAGAGACCAAACTGTGACATCGAGATTACCCTACCCGGACAAACATATACTACATATGTATAATTAAGTCCATAAAAGATTAGTATTCTGACTTCTTTTTGCCCTGGCGTGTACGAATGGCAAGGGCCTTTGATTTCGAACATTTGTTGAGTAGACTACGCCGAAGGAATATCGAAATAATACAAGAACAACATTCCAAAGATCAGCCTTTAGATTGTCTAGGCTTCTACTTGTTTCGTTTGTTCACTTCTACAACGACTTTTACCCCCTTCTTCTTTATTTTATTAGGCTCTCACAATTAACTATAAGCACTAGACTTCCCCACTGATAATGCATGTCTGACATAGTACAGCCCTTTGACTGCAGTTGGTCATGTTGCTGGGTGTAATGTATGAGGAACGAGTTAATGTACGCAGATAACCTTGACTGCAATGATCTATATTTGGTTGTATCTTATTAACATTCTTTATAGTATTTAAGACTAGTTAACATTGAGATCAGAGTTGAGTGCAAATTTTGGATAGCACCGAAAAGACTTAAGTTGCTATGTTTTCCCAGCATTTTCATACTGGTTTTCCTATTTAATGAGAAACCGACAGACCAACACAACAAATTATTTTCAAATATCGGTTATAGGTCAATCGGTGGATATATCTAACTCTAATGCTCCCAAGTAGACCAGCCCTGTATCTGGTTTCTTGACCCGTGAAGCACTTGATAATTAGTGGTCTTAAACTCTTATAAACAAACAGAAATAAGCACAGTAACCATATATTCATATATAAAAACAAGACAGCTTTGTTTATATCTGATCTCCGAGAAGTTCATGTGAACCCTGCTGGGGTGTGCGTGCCACGTACTATAATGATTGAATCCCACCCTTGAACAGGGACACCTTTGACGTGCAAAAACTTCAGTCAGATGACATTTCACAGATTATAACCTTTGTCTGCATTCATATATGAACAGTAAACCTAGCTATAATGTCGGGATCCTCTCGTCCCACTTTCAAGATCTTGAGCTATGTGAGTAAACCTACTTCGCTTACCCTTCACAAGTAGAAGTGGGTACCTGCCTGGACACTATCTGCGATAAGTTTATCCCTCTGTAATTTACTGGACAACTAATAAACTGTTTCATTTGAGTCATGTCATTAGCATTCAAAATGAGCTACATTTGAAAAGAACTAACGTGAATACTGTATCATGCAATTATGCGTAAAAGAAGTCCTCAAAGATTTTACCGCCGGGAATTTCTTAGTCGTCATTAAATAAAATATTTTAATCACTAAATGAGACAGGGATGATCAGTTCGCCTTCCAAGCAACCGTGCCGGTCTTATGCAAGATATGTCCTCTCTCTCTCTCTCTCTCTCTCTCTCTCTCTCTCTCTCTCTCGCATTGATTCCATTACAACTACAAGCTGATCTCATTCATTTGTATTGAGGTTCCATACATAAACACAGATTGATTAAGAGTTTGATGCTTGTACTTAAAAGACCTATCTGGTTGAGCTCTTCTAATTCAAACAAGAAAGATCAGTTCTTCATTCATGGAGCAAGCACAATTCTTGATGTGGACGAAGAAGAGGCACAGCCTCAGCCCTCGCTTGAAGCTGAGCAAGAGTCCTTCTCCAAACGATGATTCATGGGAAGAACAAGCTTTCGCCAAGGATGCCTTTGGGCCCCTTGGTGGCTTCATATGGCCCCCAAGATCTTACTCCTGTAGCTTCTGCAGGAGAGAGTTTCCATCTGCCCAGGCCCTGGGTGGTCACATGAATGTTCACCGAAGAGATCGAGCCAGGTTGAAGCAGTTAGGTGGTGAAATCCTCAATTCTTACGAGCATCAGAACCAACCAAGTCATATCCAAGGTCCATTTGAGCCTCTAGGTTTGCCATATCCTTCTCAAGCTTGTACAACTCCTTTTCTCAATCCTAACCCTAATTCTAATCTCTCACCCTATGTATCCCCGAGCTCTTCATCTAGGGTTTCAACCCTACCAAGTGAAGGCATCGGCAATCAACAAACCTCAAGAGTCCCTACTTATTCTTCCTTCATATTGAATAAAAATCGCACCAAGTCTCCGATTCTTTCACTACAATCATGGCCAGACACAGATGGCAGCCAATATCGGCATATCAGGTGTACTATAACTGGAGATAAGAATTCGAGAATTGCCAAACCACAATACGGAGATAATAAAGAGGATCCAAGCAAAAACAGTTTATCTGTTGGCTTGGACGTGGTTATACAAACTCGACCACATCCATCCGATTGTGTGGAGGAGTCTCAAAGTTGCAAGAGGAGGAGGACAGATGAATCGTCCTTATCACCTTTCGACGTGAAAAATATCACAGCTTGTCATCAGAAGGAGGCATGCACGTTAAGCTCTAGCCCAAAAGAGGACCTAGACCTCGAGTTACGGCTCGGTGGTCAGCCCCAGGTAAAGCAGCAAAGTTGAAGTTGCGGCTTGTACGGTTTGTCCTAATCTGCCACATGGATCAGCTGTTCTTCTTGTTTGATTCTTCATCCCCTTTTGTTCTTTTCCGACCCCTTTGATCTAAAGGGTCAAGGGTGTTTCTACGGCGATAGATCAGTTGATCGATCAGTATGAAATAGTGTGGATTTATGGGGTGCAACAGCAAGAGGAATCACACGGCAAAGCTTGATCTTCTCGCACTTCATTAGACAAACAGATTGTCTATAAATTGATAGTAATTCTCTATAGTATATGCAGACAAAATTGGATTGCTTAAACAGTCCTAGAAGTCCTTTATTTTGTTGTTCCTCACAGATACTTTCAAATCACTGCAGTATGAATGCATCGAGTTTCATTTTCTCTTAAATTGATAGATTCAGTGCTAGCTAGTTCATTCTGGTCACTGCATGCTCGTCTTTAATTCTCTCTACTCAATTTGTAAATGAAAAAACAAAACATAGTGACCAAGAAAAGGTGACCACTACAGCAGGCACATATGTCTGTAGGGCACTACAAGAAAAATTTTCATTTTCGCACAGATTTTATCAGTAAATATGTCAATGAAGTGAAGGTTTTCAGTGAGTAATAGATAAAAGTTTTTTGAACTTTCAATCCATATACATGTTTTTGTTGAAAAACATGTTTCTCGACAAAATACCAGCAAACAACCTTTCCAGAAATACCATCAAAGTAAGATGAATTAGTAAGCATGCAGTAATAATTTGAAACTTGGTAAGAGTTTGAGAAAATTACGGGTGAATTAGGAACTCTGACTCATCCGCTATTTGCATGGAAAGATAGCATCTGGTCAGGAGGTATTCAATTTTCCAGATCTTGTCACTTGGCTTAGGTTATTGAACCAGATTTAGTCCCATCGACTTAAGTAACTTCTATATCATAATTGATTGATACAAATGCAGTAGAATTCACTTGACAATCCCACAGCCAAAGCAAAACAGGAATTCACTTGAGAATCTGTTGTGTGGGAGAGTTGGCACTATTTACCAGTCAGTACCTCACTGACTGACAATTTTCTTTGGAGCAGAGACACTACACTGGACGACAGCAGCAGCAGCAGCTGCTGGAGCGCAAACAAACAACCACAGTCAGAATTCCAAAGCTAAATAGGGTCAGATAACATCCCAACATCGATTCCCTTTTTCCTTGTACGTACTCATTATATATCTATCTCTGTTCCCTTGCCCACACATATATGTTGTCACTGAGACATTTCTTCAGTTACTGTGCACAAGAATCCAACATGCATGTATCACGTCTCTTAGCTTTACTTTTCCTCTCCCCGTATCTTTTCATGTGTATATCACTTGCATCCAAAAGGTTAATCAATGCACCACTCTTATAATCATAAATTTTCTATATTTTTAATACTTAAAATACTGAATCAACTCAATTAGCCATGTTAATTTCACATCTTTCTTACTCCATACGTCCTTCCAAAAGGTGCCAACAACTCTTGGAATCAATCGGAATTTAAGTATTCCCTTGAACAGTATTATAGTGTGTGAGTAGTACGTACGCTTATATATATATATATATATATAATTCATGAACAGAATATTAATTATCGCATCACGACTCAGAGGCACTGTTTGATTCTTTGCGGACCATCTCCCTCTTTTTAATAATTTATTTATGACTGGACTCATTGATTACCCTTATTTCAACGCAACACACTATAGATAAGCCGTTCTAAATTTGAAGTGTTATATATCCATCTATGAAAACCCTAACCCTACCTATCTTCAGTACAAAACTAGAAATTAAGCTGAGCTCAAAAAAAAATCAGCGCTAATTCTAGTTGACGTGCACTAGATGTCCAGAGTCGGTGAGATGGTTTCTTTTCCTTCGTTTCTCCTCGTTGAAGAATCAGGCCTGCGTTTTCATTCATCGCAATTGGCAATGATAAAGTAAACACCAAATTGTGCATAAATGCATCATCAATCTTGAAAAAAACCTACGCGCAATTTATATTTGAATTGGGTTGGTTTATTAGGCAGAGATAGATCAGTGGCAGAAGCCAGAAGGGCACATGGGCTTAGGGTTGTCGTTTTGATGTTCTTTTAAGATGATGATAAAAATTTATAAATTGTGGACTTCTGAGCCAAAGGGGAATTGGAAGTTATTCTCATGGGGTGCAGTTTGCTATTATTATAAAATGGGATTTTGTAATTCCATTTGATTTGATGAGGAGAGATTAATTTGATTTTAAATTGGGGTGATTCCAATGGAGAGGAAAGGGAATAATTCCAGTAATTTGGATTGTTTTGTGTGTTGGTTAATAGTTTTGTAATTGCTCTGACAACTAACAGAAGGTAGAAATTTTGCATGGGAAGGAATTCCACGCTCACGGGACATTTCAATTCAGATAGCATTTGGCATTGCCCTCAGGGAAACCTCCATCCTTTTTTATATTTGGTAAGTCCGATTGGAATAGAGATCGAACCTGCAGCAAGAGGTTCGTATAGCAATTGAAGCCCCCCCTTTTTCCCCCTATTCATGTGTCCAGGTTTGTCCCATGTTTGAAGTGAAACTGCTGAGGAGCATGGCCACCACAAATCCAACGAAACAGCGTGGAAGGCAGGCAAAACAACACCCCTTTCACACCCATGAGCCCATTTGCATTTTCATTTACCCGGTTGACAGGCCCAGCCCAGTGTCGGGTACTTGTACCTTTGGGCCGAATATTGCAAATTGTAAATATTTAAAATATTTACATCATTCATGTATAAATACCCCTTTACAATTCACAATTTGTAGTTACTTACAACATGAGCATACCTTTCTCATAAGAAAGTTAAAATCTTTACAATTTGCAATTATGAAGGTTGTTATATCTAATAATATTTCTTACATTTATTCAAAACTTTCTTCTCCTTTCCAACGACGATTAACTGTCCATGTCAGTGATTTCTTTCGGTTGACTTTTATAATGCACCTAATTTACTTTCCCGACAAATTTTCTATGTACTTTTTTTGCCATGAATAAATATTCTGTATTTGTGGCAATAAATTAGATAATTTTCTCACCTGAGCTCTCCCAATTAAAACGAAGAATGAGGTCCTCTCACATATTACGAAGATTATTTTACATATGTATAATATATTAACTCAGATTAGTTGAGATAACTTAATGTTATTGTTCCAAATTTTTAATTTTTTAAATGAATAAAAGCCATCATCATTAAAAAAATTTTACATCCTACCCGGCTTAAATCTATGTGTTAGAATAGATTAATTGGACCGCTAAATATTTTGTCGGTCCTGCAACTACAACCAAACATCAGCAAGATGTTTACAAGCTGGGTAGTTTATAGGACTGGGGCGGCGAGGGATAAGATGCTCACCTTCCACGTCGAACCCTTTTTGATCAGAGAACTATGGCTTTTAGTTAATCTGTACGACAAATATATAGTTTTTCTTTCATCTTGTCGGCTGATTTCATCAAGATTAAGAGCAGCCACACATCATCTTTTCGTGTTTACAATTAAATAATTCATTGGCTATACTCTAGGCCAGCTGGGACCCCGGACAGCGACGATAGCACTTGCATGCTGACTCCACCAAGCTAATTTTAAAACCGCATCATTTCAGTTTATTGTAGTTTCTCAAAATCGCATAATATTACCAACTTTGTGTTGGTTTTGGTTTAATAAGAAAAGGTCGACGTTTCACGTCGAGACTCCCCTACCTTTACCCGCTTCTTTTTCCAGAGGAAAACAATTTCATATGCAAAGACGGCATTATAATAGAGGTCATAAATTAGGTTAGGAATTTTAAGTTTGTGATCACATATGTTAAGTTAATTCTAGCAAGCGACGGTCATTGTTGATGACACATTGATGAGCGCACTTACGTGAATCTTTTCGAGTGTCACTGTCTTTATAGAAGTCGTCTATATATATATATATATGTATATATAAAAGTATGATCATAAAATGCTTTTGTTTCTTTGGTACGTTAATCTCATATAATCTCTTTTATATTGTCCCAGTTGCTGTTATATAGAAGCAGAAATATTTATGATTTTTTTTAGCATTCAAGGCAGTTTTTAGAACGTAGCTAATTGCTCTGAAGGAAGTCAAATTAGAAACCAGCGCGCGTGCTTGCTTTCGCTAAAGGTCAGGTTAAAGGTGAAAACCAGACTGATTTTGACAGCTCGGCTGTTCTATTCAGATGGATATCAATTTTTTTAAAACTTGCATTAACCTTGTATTCCACGAGTGAATTTAGATTTAGACCCAGTCGTTTTATTATGGGATAAAATTCCCAATTATAAATATGTTATTCATTTATAAGACTAGATTATAAAATCTTATTTAAAAAAAGAAGTATCTATTCATTTAAATTCATTCATGTTGGTAAAAATATATTTCTTTAGCAAGTTCCAATAAAAGGAAAACAATAGCTTTCGAATGTTTAAATTTAAATCATCACTTGTAAACCACATGCACGCTTCTTCCTTACAATGAACAAAACCATGTGATCACAACTCTTGCAAAAAATATTAGACTAATAATTGAGTAATTTTTTTAATTATAAAAACACAATAAATAAATTATATGACCCAACATAAACTCTCAGACAGCTATTTCTTTTATTATCCCCTGCAAAAGCACAAGAATTCAGCAAAATAATAATGATAAAGACACAAGAGCTCAAGCGAATTAGGTAGGAGGGCAGATTAGCCTCCTGCTGCGAAAAGATTCTGCCTTCTATTTCGGAAAATTAAGATATAACAATCGTCAAACCAAATAGTGTAGCTTATAATAATTATTTATTGGCTTATCTCTTGAAAAAAATTTTAAAAAAAGGTACATTTATGGACAGACTATACAATGCGACAGGACCAACCCTATCGTTTCTTCAATGATACTGAGTTTGAAAATATGGAGTAAGTCAACCCTGCAGGCCAACGAAAAACTAATTTGTTACAGACAGCTCTTTTGGATTCATTGAATTTTACGAATTCTGCATTATTATTGGTTGTTTCATATACTCTCTACAAAAGCATAGATGGAAGAATTTTTGGAACCTTTTGGTGCAAATGAGAAGTAAATGAGATGTCTCGAGAAAGAATACCGATATTAATTAAATTAAAAAAACCCCAGTTCAAATATTTTTGATAATTTATAATCGTCTTTCTAAACTTTCCATCATAAAAATTGATTTGTAAATATATTAAATATCGGTAGCATATATGAAAAAGAAATGATGGAATTTTTTATAGTTTCATCGAGATTCAAGTTGAAAAAATAACTAATTATTATATATAAACATATATGCAGCATTTTCAAGATTTGGGGACATCTTGACATTTTTTTATCTGAATATATCCATGCAAAAGAACCTCTTCATTTTTATTTATTTACTCTTTTTTTTGCATTCATGACCTTTTTTTTAAGAGATTAATTAACTTAAACTGATACTAATTTTATCAAGATCAATCAAAATCACCTATTTATTAATACCCATGTCTCTCCAAGACAAAAACCGATGCCCTGTCCTTCTAAGGAGTACTTCCCCTGCCCCCGATTTAATGAATCCTTATAAGTTACGTACAAAAACTGCCGAGCATGTATTGTTGACCCACCCAGCCTCTCTCTGTCTCTCTTCACCTAGTACTAACAAGCTAGCTATAAATCCTCCTTGAATCGTACGAGTTAGCTAGCTGGGCAAATTTTTGCTGGAGCAAATGAATGCTTCAACCGGGGAAAGGACCGCGCAAAGCGCAGAGACGTCCGTGAAGAAGACATATTCGTGCACCTTCTGCAAGAAGGGTTTCTCGAATGCACAAGCTCTCGGAGGACACATGAATGTCCACCGGAGAGACCGAGCCAAGCTTGTGATGCAATCCTTGGACGATGACTCGCACGATGTCATCGTCGTTCCAAACAAGAACAGCCACTCTGTTGATGATGATCACCTTCATCAACCTTCTGAATCCGGTCACCGGGAAGAAATTACTTCTTGCCCTAAGAGACCATGCGCGATACTGTCCAGGGAAGAAGATGGTACCCTAGAGCAGTCGAAGCTGTCAGTTGACGAGGAGGAGAAGCTTGGAAGTTCACTAGGAATGTCGATCGAGGAGAGGGAAATTGACGAGCTGAATCATGGGTGTTCGTTCCCCTTGGAGTTGGATCTTGAGCTACGCTTAGGCCATGAGCGCCCACAGCAGCAATCCACGGTGCGTGCTGAAGAAAAACTCCGTTGAGTTAACTCGGTGGTGTCATAGGCATACAGATCTAATTAATATATATATATATATATATATATGTCAATCAAATTCAGTGAGGCGTATTCAAAACATATGGCGGCTGCGTCAAACGCAGTACTGGGATTCTCCTGGAAAATCACAGATGCATGTATCCAGGGGTAAGTTCTTTTTCTCCGATCAATAAGGGCTGCTCTATTTCATTAAACTCATCAACGACGACAAACTGACCTATATAATGTCCACCACAACCTGAGCACGAAACACCGAACTCCAACTCCAAGGCGTATTTTACAAAACATGGCCGGCCAGCAGGCCACAGAATTTGATTGATCTCCAGCATATATATAAATATAAATATATATACAAATAAATACCAGTTTGTTTGCTTGAATTTCTAGCATGCAGATTTAATCCTGGACAGAATGTCCTTTTTCTGAAAACCAGAGATGGAATCGTAACTACAACAATTGAAGACGTCATTGCGGATGAAACATTTAATGACGCTTTTACTCGGACACTATGAGAAGATCGGGGTTCATCATATATATATATGTGTGTGTGTAAATGTATATCGCGTAATACATCGTATGGATTTGACCAGAGGGCAAGATTTTCTGAATTGCTGCATCCGCTCAATTCTCACAATTCATCGAGGCAGTTGAATGTATGGATTCCTATGGGATTCATTGCCGACGACTTTGATCTCGTATAAGGTTGGAGCAAATATGTGTTTAGTGGAGAGTATGATAAGTTTTTATTCCATATAGGAGAAAAATGGGAAACATAAAAGTATAAAAAGTCTTATTAATGTGAATCGAACTTAAAATCTTTTAATTTCGATTCAAGAACGATGTTATTACGTTTCATAATTAATCTCTTTCTCTAAAAAAGTATGACACGTTTATGAATATTACCGTTCTATCTTCACGGTTCTTGAGTAGATGAACTTTTTCTGTATAGTTTAATAATGATATCCAAATGTGCAAGCATATTAGTGTCATCTCTGTCCATGCCCATTAACGCGAGCGCACGGCCCCCACAGCAACCAAAGAACCAAGCTTATGGATCTCGTTAAATTGACTAATTTGTTTTGTTGGTAAATATTGGTCCGAAATGTATCTAGCAAAAAAATGTTGGTCAAGAATTCTTCGTAGGTGAGCCTTTTCTTTTTTAGTTTTTCCAAGTCACAGCTCTACCAGATTAAGACCTGGTCAGCGGTAGAAACTGCATAAATTCTTTTGAAGTACGTTCCTGAAATATTTATAATAGCAAAGAAAAGAATAAGAAAGAGGAGGAAAAAACCTTGACCTGACCTTTCATCAAATGCCTCCAAAGGGATCGTAAAATTTCTTGTATCCCCTTAAACCCATGGTTTTATTTGTAATAAAAAAAGAAGCATGCATAGAAAGGAGGCTTGGTTTACTGTTATCTTCCTCAGACCTTAGATTAAGGTACGTTATATTCGATTCTTATCCGTTGAACTTTTTTGTAACCCTTTACCTTCTCTTTTTTATATTCTTTATAAGATTTATGTGTTTTATTTATATATCAAAATAATTATGGAGATTGGAGAGTACATGTGCCCAAAATCTTTAACAAAAATCTTGCTTCGAGGCCCATGAAAATGAAGCGCCATGAACGGGCCTAGCCACAGAATTAGGCCCCGAATTTCGCCCAAAATCAAAATGTGGCTAAGTCGGATATTTGAAAGTGAACTCCTATAATTGTGAATTTGTATCATCCATCAAAGCCGACTCCATTAAAAAGAGAAAAATATCGAATATCAGCGGACTCATTAATACTTGTTCTTTTTGTCTGGTCTTCAGAATTTTGCTCCCGCGTTCTCTCCGCAATACTCGCCGACCTGACAGCATTGTGCCACCGAGCCGAATCTGGGAAAGTTACGTTTCACATCGATTTGACAGAAGGCAGACGCCACGTAGGCAATGCCGTGAGGTAAATCAACCGGGTGGAGATGGCACAGGCACAATAGCGCCCTGCCCTGCCCTGCAGTGCAGGTTATTAAGGATCAAACAAGCATGCAATCTTTGGGAGATTGGAACGCCTCCACGTGACACATGAGGGATGAAGATGCTGCCGTTTTAGCAGCTTGCAGTTGAATTATAATGTATTTATCTTCAGTAGCTCAATCCAATTAAAAACTTTTATTAATTTTTAACTTAATGTAACGTGCCCTTTATAGAGTATCTAGCTAGCTTATTTCTTACAGTAGTATTGTGGTACTGCTCGGTTTTAATTTCAATTTAAAAAGTTGTAATTGGGATGAAAATTTTGAATGATTGCTTGTAACTTTAGTTTAACTTTTTCAAATAAGAGACTCTTTGAACTGTTATTATAACCCTTTAAATTAAATTTTCAATATTTTTTAATATTACAATACCGTACCTTCACAGTTTAATAAAATTTTCTTGGTACGTATATACGAAGAGCAATGTATATTCCCATATGAAAGTGAAATCAAGGTTGACAATACGAATGAATTTAGAGGTGCGCATGCGACAAACGTCCTCCTGATCACGAGAAAATCTATGAGTATTATGTAAATTTTATTTAATTTTACTTAATTGGCCATTTAATTGTCTAATTTAATCCCTCCTGAACAGAAACCTCGTTTCTGGATCCGTCCATCATCGATAACAAGATCGAGCCGAGGAATGAAAAAAGGCATTACCTTAACCGCGTCATGGTATTTGACCAAGTGAGATGTAGGTGTGAACTGGGAGACCACCTCTTTATTCCTCTTGACTAATCCATCCCACCACATTCAATGATTGACAACGACTACATCAAATCGCCCTCCCCCATGAATTCTCAGTTCAGTTAACGCTGATATAAGATATTGGTACACTGATACGATCTTTTAACTCAGATTATAAAGTTTAAATTTTACTTTTTATTACATCATCAAGTAACTTAAATAATTTGTTCAATAATTGAAAAATAATTTGTTCTCGCTAATTATTTCCTGACACAGCAAGTCCGTAGCGTTCAACTAGCCATAATTGTTGGCACTTTTATTCATAAAAAAGGGCTAAAAATAGGAAACTTTTTACAAGTAAAATTTGTATTAAAAATTAATCGTACAGAATTTAGTGCTAGTTATGTAGACAGATGGTCCCGTGGCATGTAATGTGTCCAAACATCTAATTATTTCTCATTCGCATGTGATCAAACAGATCGTCCCGTGGCATATATGGGTCCAAAAATCTAATTATTTCTCTATTGCATGTGATCAAACAGATCGCTGACAAAACAAGAAGGGTGGTCGAACAATTAACTTTCACGATGTCACCTCCTCGTTGGCTTCTAGCGACTTCATCGACTAGAAAATAATATAAAGTATAATTTGATCAATGATATTTTAAGTAACTCAAACAATTAATGCTAAAAAATCCATTGAATTCTTACTGATTGGAATTCGTGCATGGTTGGAATTATTTTAATAATAAATGATCTCTATTTATAATAAAATTTGAATTTAAAATTTTACTTAAAAAAGAATGTTGAATAATCTCAACCGAGACATATCAATAGAGATAATCTTTCCGTGAAATTTGCATTATGACGTGAACAACAGTGCGTGTATACGTTGTATATAAATTATTATATGGGTGCGGAGGGTTGTGTGTAATGAAAGGAACCTTAAATTCCGTGTGAAATTGATGAAACTGGGATCTTCAATCACACGGCCAAAATTTGCCACGTCATGTTTTATTACTCTTGACCCGGTCGTCTCCCTAGAAAACACATAATTAGAAATGTGGTCAAATTATGACGATAGCGGAGCGGACAGTCCGAAGGAAAGACAGAGACTCGCGACTAAGATACATTTGGACTAAACACTTGGACCTTTTCTCCATTTCAGATGACTGTTTACTTTCCTTTTTTACTTTTTTCCAATCTTACACGACTATTTTCTTTTTATATTTCACTGAACAATATTTAAAAATTTATTAGGTCCTGAATACTTTAAATTCGAACATGATATATTAATAGTTAAAGTTCTTGCACGTAAATTTTTTATTTTTAAGTTTATAATTCTTAAATATGATATCTTATTTAAAATGGAATGATCCCGAATCGAAATGCAATATTTTGATACAGTACTTTTGGGGAAGGAGTAACGATGGTGCAAGGAAAAGGCCAGTAGTCCATCTATCACACAGACTGATCATGTTGAGATCATTGACTTTGAAGTTAGACCATACCGATAATTAATTGACGCGTGAGAGTATGAAAGAGAACGAAAAAGTCTCATATGTAATGGATATATTACACGGCAGTAACTAGGTAACGAGTCAATTAAATTAAATAATTTTTAAGTTTTTTCTATTAGATTTTATTAAAAATTTTAAAAAATAACTGAATTCTACTAATTTATAATATTGCGTTAGCGCTGCTACGAATATGCCCGTTACACACTAGACTCTCGAAGAGGAGAGAGCTGGGACTGGAAGCGAACTCCCCATTTCCTCTTTATCTTTCTTTATATCCGTCTGATTATTATTGATAAAAATTCAAAGAACAGTATACAATATCTATGCACACATAACAATTTAAATTTTTATAAAAATTAAATTTCTAATGAGGTAATCAAGTATAGTAGTTGTTTGGTATTTGATAAAATTAAGTTGATTGTGCCCTTCAAATTCGCTAGGAGTTTCAAGTTTGCTACAAGAAGAAATATTGAGCAAGAGAGCCTTCACTTTTCGAAAGTGAAGGAGAGGGTTAGAAGAGTTGAGGTTATACTTAAGAATATGTGTACACTGGTATCCAGAAATTTATTAGACTACTGACTAATTCAGTTCAAGTCAAGTAGACCCATTTAAGGGATAAAACTCTCCAAGCATGAGTTTTCTCCATCCACAAAAACTCGAACTCGATACCTTTACTTAAAAGGAACAAGTACCATACCACTTGAACCAACTCATATTGGTATTTTTTGAGTGTGTACACTGGTATCCAGAAACCCCTTGAGCTACTGACTAATCCAGTTCGAGCTGGGTCGGCCCATTTAAGGGGTAAAATTCTTCAGGCATAAGTTTTCTCCATCCACAAAAACTAGAACCCAAAACCTTTGCTTAAAGAGAACATGTGTCTTACCACTTGAACAAACTCATATTGGTATTTTTTTTATGTGTATACTGATATTCAAAAACCCTTTGGACTACTGACTAATTCAATTCAAGCCGAGTCGGCCCACTTAAGGGGTGAAATTCTTCAAACATGAGTTTTCTCCATTCACAAAGACTAAGACTCGAGAACTTTGCTTAAAGAGAATAAGTGTCCTACCACTTGAACTAATTCATATTGATTTTTTTGTATACTGGTATCAAGAAACCTATTAAGCTACCGACCAATCCAGTTCGGCCCGGGTTGACCTATTTAAAAGGTAAAGTTCTTCCAACATGAGTTTTCTCCATCCACAAATACTCGAACTCAATACACCTTTGTTTAAGGAAAAAAGTGCCTTACCACTTAAACTAATAACTGATTAAAAAAAAGAACATAACTTATGAGGAGATTTGGGGCATTTATTATTTGTTAAATTAAAAGTAACTTATTTCATTGATTTAATATTACATTTTTTTAAAGAAATGTTTTACTTAATTATTATGTATAATCCCTGTGGGTTCAATTCTCTCCCTCTTCCTCCTACATATAACAATTTTAATATATACCTTATCTTAATTTAAATTTCGGATTCGATTATTATAAATAAAAGAAAATTTAATATTTAGAGAATCATGTCAGCGAATATATTGTAATCTAATTTAAATGAGAATTATTAAATTTTGTGTGCCAAAAAATAACTCTTAAATTCTTGTTTAAACTAAATATTATGAAATAAACAATCTTATTCTCAACTTCTTACTTATAAAGATCCAAACATCTCCACTTATTTATATCATTCAGGGTCCCCGTAGCACGACAAGTGGTTGCTCGCAACGTAACTTCTTATAATATTATTGTATCTCATTCATATAAATATATATATATATATATATATCTCGAAATTCATCCCAAGACCAAGAGCCATTATAATATATATAAAATATTATTTCTTTTTTTGCCCTTTCAATATATCACCAAAATAGCCAACTTCATAGTCTATTCCAAAGTCCATTTCGACTTAATTCGGGCAGTGCTTTACATGTGGACGTTCCCACATGGAGGATTGTCATTTCCATCGCCTTTCCGAGATCGAGAGAAAGAAAGAGATCTTACTCAAAAGCGCGTCTTCCATTTGACAAACCCGACAACTACGTCTTCTTCCAATTCTCACCCTTTATATATCCCCCCAAATCTCTCTCCCTCTCTCGCCTCAGCCTCTTAAACACTAATTCCTAAAAAAAGCCAAGAAGAAGAAGAAGGGAAAAAAAAAAAAACACCTCATTCTATACATTGGAAAATAGCAGGAAAAAGTTCTCGTTCATCGAGTGGCCATGGTTAGTGCAACCATGGCTCGCTTCTCCACCGTCACGTCCACCACCGCCTCTCGCCTCTTCCGCTCCCACAACAAGTCGTCTACTCCTCTTCCTCCTCCTACCACCCTGGGGATCCTCGCCTTCGACACCGCCAAGACAATGTCCCGCCTCATCTCCCTCTACAGGTCCCTCGCTGATGACGAGATCGATAATCTCCGGAAAGGGATCATTCGATCAGAAGGCGTGGCCTACTTGAACTCCCGTGATGAGGCCTATCTCCTCAGCCTCGCATGTGCCGAGAGGCTCGAAACCCTTGACAGCGCTGCCAATACCGTCTCTGTCCTGGGCCGAAAATGCTCCGATTTAGGGTTAAATAGGTTCGACCTTGTGTATGCTGATCTAAAGTTAGGGTTGATAAATATCGGGCGGCTCGAGTTTGCCTCCCGGAACGCCGATCGGATCATAGAGAAGATGGAGAAGCTCACATCCGCGACTGCTAGCCTGTACTCCTCCCTGGAGGCGCTTGCTGAATTGGAGGCATCAGAGAGGAAGCTCCAGCAATGGAAGGGGAACCAAGTATCCCAGCAAAGGACAAACTTCGGCCTCTTTGAGAGCAAGATCGCCTTCCAGCGGAAACAAGTCCGACGCTACAAGGATGAATCCCTCTGGAGCCAGACTACGGATAAGTGCGTTGGCCTGATGGCAAGAATCGTGTGCGTTTTGTTCTTGCGCATATGCATTGTGTTCGGACCCTACATAGCAGATCTGCCGAGCATCTCGAACAGCATGTGGCCTCACAAGCAAAGCCCTCAAATTAGGTGCATCCGGGTCCACCCGGAGATGACCGGACCGATGGATAAACGAGCAGTCATCAACTCAGGCCCGATCCCAAAAAGCGAGACAAGGCCAGGTTTGGCGAAGTTCTATAGCCGGCAGTTGAAAGTGGACCTTTTTGTCCCCGAAGATATGTGTGTTCTCTTGGGGCAAGGTCAGGGCGAGAGGATGAGGAACCGACCAACCACAGTATTCAACTCGGCCTCAGAGGGAACAGTGGGTGGATCGGGGCTAGCTCTATTGTATGCTAACGTGATAATTCTGGCGGAGAAATTTTTGAACACGTCTGCAAGGATTGGGGAGGATGCTCGGAGCTATATGTACGAGATGCTACCATCGAAGCTGAGGATGAAGGTGAGGTCGAAGCTGAGGAGGAGCAACATCATGGATCAAGAGGATTATAGTGACGAAGATGATGAGGAGAGCCGGAGCGAGCTAGCAGAAGGTTGGAGGGACGCGATCAAGGAAATACTGAGGTGGCTTGCTCCGGTAGCCCACGATACCGTGAGGTGGCAGTCAGAGCAGAACTTGGAGAAGCAAAAGTTCGACTCGAAGCCTACAGTGTTGCTAATCCAGACATTGCATTATTCTGATTTGGAGAAGACGGAGGCGGCCATTGTGGAGGTGCTGGTGGGTCTGAGCTGCATCCTTAGGTGTATGTCACGAACACAGGAGGTCCAGTTTTGATTTGGTGAAGGTTATACAATTTTGCAATTATTCTTCCTTTCTTTCTTCCCAATCTTTTATGGGGTTTAATTTACCAATAGGTAAAATTGATTAGCTGGGTCACTTTTTTCTATAATAGGGTTTGGATTGGATAATTGATCAGGCATCACTTCTTTTCTTCCTTCATTTGTATGGTGAATCTACTAAGGATTCTATGTTCTTCTGCTGCCAACTATCATTTTGTATTCGACTATTAGATTTCTTTAAGTTATGAATGAATATTTTTCTTATTCACCAAAAATAAAGGAATCTACTAAGGATTCACCGTTACAAGTACATAGAATGTTACTACATTTTTTTAATATATGTTCCTCATCTCAGTATCTCTATGGGCGGATCTAAAAGGGTAAAACTCAATATAAAAAAATTAAATTTTAATGAAATAAATAATAATATAATTTAATAAAAATATAAATAAATTTAGTCAAATTTATATATATTTTACCAATTTTAGAAAGTGATGGCACCCCTACAACTATTCGCAGGACCTCCAAAAAGCTTATTAATGGACAAGACCAACTGCAGTTGACATGAAATTATGCGTAACACTTGCTTTTGGGGGGTTTCTAGATACGAGGATGTAATGGTCAAAACTCGAGTTGTTACGTTTAAGGAAAACATTGGCCGATATTCAACCTGGGTCATCAAGTACAGTAGGATCGTTTTGACTTTTTGTCAGCCAAAAATAAACAAATTCATTCCGTGTTAATTAAGTTTGGTATGTGAAAAATAAATAATCAGTTTAATACACTGATATGATATGATGTGGCATCCAAATGAAATTGGTGAGTTTTTGAAAAATCTTGACAACATTGTAAATTTTTTATGAACAATCTTAACAATATATCTAATCGGACCTACTATTAAGAGCGAAAATCTCATTCTTAGCATCTGAAAATAAAATCACTTTATGTATTATTTAAAATTTTCAAAATACCTGAACGTGTATAACTTAACTTTTTCTTAAGTTCCAGCCAGGAAAAAAAAAAAAACCCTTCCTTCACAAGGTCATACAGTCAGTTAAAAGAATATTACGCTTTATAGGAAGTGATGCAAAAACAAAAAGTTAGAATAAAATGAGTTTTGAAAAAAAAATACAATAATAGTATATACAGAAAATTAATAATATTTGAACTTGTCTTGAATATATGAATAAATGTAATGGAATTGAATCTTTAAAGGAAACCTTATTCCATTTATGTTGGGAAAAAAAGTCTATCATAATTATATATATATATATATATATATATAACTCTGAAGAGCTCAGTGAAATAAAATAGATTAAATGGAAGATTTAAAAAAGTACTAATTCCATCTCATTGCTGATGATTCAACTGTGCTAAGCATAAACACAATCATATCTTAATAATCAATTGTCTAACTCTATTCCGGATTCCTTCTTTCACTCATCGCTAATCTGTACTTAATTTCAAATGCATTTAATCGTCTCTGTTTCAAGATGTGAAGTGAATGGGATGGGTTAATATAATCGATAGTGAATGAGTTAGACGGCATACAGCCCTCCCTCAATGGCAGCCCATTGATTGGGTGGGTTGGGCTCATTCATGGGCCGATACAACAGTTCCCTCGCTACGCCTACTAAAGACCGACTACTACTTCCACTGCAACGGCACTTGCAAAGTTACAGTTATTCGTAACAAGGCCGAACGATCCGAAGAACACCGTGCGTTGATGGGTGTTGAAACATTCCGTATTGTGAATTTGGTTCACAATGTCAAGAGACGACTCAGGTGCCCACAAGTTCTGCTTATTCACTTGAGATGCCGGTCGAATCCTGGGCACGCACTTGAAAGGTCTCTCTTTGTCGAATCCAAGGGTGTTTTCCGCCTTCTTTTAGCCGTTCCTGTCCAATCAAAGACTGACAACAATGGACCTACAAGAACCCCTTACCCACGGAAAAGACTCTCCCATCTTCTGATCTGTATGCTGTTGTGATAGAGTGCAGTGGGTGGTGGCGGTTGAATTGATTTGACCAAACCCTTAGAATTTTGAAGTTTATCTCACGCTTCTTCATCTTTTTTCTCAATAAACATATATATATATATATATCATATACACATATATTAAAAGAAAAGGTATGGCCCAGTGTATTGAATAGAACAGATATAAAGCCGAAGGAACATAGCAATCGATCTAGCAGCCTGGAAGGAATGAGGAAGGAAGGAACATAAACTATTCGGATTCTTGGATATCTTTCTTTTCTTGAGTCAGCGTCATTGCCAAACGCACCTAATCTGTCTGCCCAACAAAAATGCTTAAAATAAACGTGGTTTTTTAAAAAAATAATTACTGCAAGCTAAATAGTTATTAATAATTGGAGAGGTGCGGTTGGGGCATCTCATCATGCTTCGCGTGAGAGCTCTCTGATTAAAAATAATTTACAAGAAAGAAAGTGAAAGAGATAGTGAGAATAAAAGGAACCCAAAGCATTCGTGAATAAATAAATAATCTCAAGCACAAAATTAAAACACTGAAAGTAAGGTAAAGAGGTGAAAAAGGGAGCCGGCGGTTTTTGGGTGTTCCAAGCCGGCGACTGTCTGCAATTGAGAAAAGCAAGCAGCATGGCTTTCTGTTCTGTCTGTGTTCCAACTTTCCAACCACAGGCTGCTGCTGCTTTTACCGAATACATTCGATTCAAGAACAATCCAACAGCTGGTTTCTATTTTGGCCCCTCAGCTCTCTACCACGTCTTTATCCACCCCCAACAATTTGTAGTTACTTGACCTCGGGGGGAGAGAGAATTTTGAACTTCATTATTTTGATTGTCTAGTAGTTACTTGACCTCCTTGTGCCTCTCTTACATGGAAGAGCCGAACGTCCAAATACGACTCAAGACACTCACCTGTTTTGCTCTTGTATGGAGATTGCTAAATCTCTAAACTAGAAAACTGAGTTATACATGGATTTATGGCTCAATGACCATCCCAACTTGATTTTTATCAAAGTCCATGTAAACCCGCAGGAGGTTGTGATCAGGACTTCGTTGACTGATTGACTGACTAGCTATAATTATACTGTGCATTACCTGTTGTGATTTACACATATATTTTCCTTTATAATTAGTCACAGATGATTCATCTGATGTAATCCTATCATGGAATGTTTTTTCTATCGAGTATTTTACCCATGCACTCATTTTTAAATAATGATAATACCCCATACTGTTAAAGGAAAAAAAAAAAAAAGAGCACAGACGCTTTTGTGGAGGCTTGTGCTACATATCAAGTATCATCAAGACAATCGAATAAACCATGTGTAAGTAGAAGGGATAATTAGGAATGGATTAATCGTGTATAATGAAGCAATCTTCCACTACTCTGTTGAAAATTTTGAATAAATATTCACTCCAACAAACTCGATAATACTCGAGAGAGTTTAAGTAATATAATCCCTCATTTAAATATCAAAAATAGGATAAGTGTTGAGGTAATAAAATCCCTTTAGAATCATAAATGACAGATACATCTCAAATGCAGCACTTTCCAGGTACACTCAATTTCTTTTTTTCTTTTTTAAAAATAGAATAAACACATAAATTTAGAAATGGTAGAAAGAAGATGAGATAAAAAGAGTATGAAAAGTTTTACGGATGAAATTGAACTAAGAACTTCTAGATGATACAGTGAAAATAGTAGTTAACCAGTCTCTGTCACGGTGACGCAATTTCAAACAACTACAAGACTTACACTGGGTAACTTGAGTCTAACATGAAACTTCAGCACTCAATTTGAGGCAGAAGAAATTGGGAAGCAAGTTTGCAATCAAATTAAAAAAAAAAAAAAATCAAACAGCCCGACGTCTCCATCGACTCCGCCAGTAGAAATGTCCAGATCCATGACATGTTGGACACATCAGACTGCACTCAACTGCAGTAATCCTGAAAATTATTCCTTAAAAAAAGGGAATTTTGTGTAATACGATAAAGACAATCTGAGTCTAATTTTTATAAATAAGATTTTTTTTTCACACTTATGAAAATTTTCATTTTCACCATCTCCATTCAAGTTCGTGGCCAATTTGCAATTCATAAAAATAAAAATAATTTAATAAAAAAATCGAATATGCTAAAAAGCAGACTTTTTGAAAAAATTGAATTGATAAAGAAAAGGCACGCCTTTCGATTGCACTATTACAGCAAAAAGCAAAATTGCGCTGTTCCCTTACTTTCTCTCTTGCTAAACAGAGCTCTCTCGACTCCCCAGAGCTGCCAACGACGCCATTACTGGATTTAGACACAGAGAACCGGAGAATAGAAGCAGTTGGTCCTCAAATCTTTCCCTTTTACTGCCTTCTTGAAACTGCGCAGCTTATTCTTCACCTTCTACTCTTCCTCCTGCCTGTTATTGTGTAGAAATGGCAGCTTTCCCGCAACCTCGGCCACTCTTCTCTGTCCTCATCCTACTCTTCCTCCACCGGCTTGCCTATTCCCAGCAGCAGCAGGGAGCCGACACCGTCGGCGTTGATCTCTACTTCCCGGGATTCAAGAGCTCCGCATCCAACATCTCCCTCGCTGGAATAGCTGAGATTCAGCCCACCGACGGCCTCCTCCTGCTCACCAATCACACCAGCCGCCTCCTCGGGCACGCCTTTTACTCCTCCCCTCTCCGCTTCAAGACCTCCGCCAACGGCTCCGCCCTGTCTTTCTCCACCTCCTTCGTCTTCTCCATCGTCCCCGAGTATCCGAAGCTAGGCGGCCACGGCCTGGCTTTTGCTCTCTCCCCCTCCCCGAACCCCGCCGCCCTCCCCAGCCAGTACCTCGGCCTCCTCAACTCCTCTGACATGGGCAACTTCTCAAACCACCTCTTTGCGGTCGAGTTCGACACTGTCCAAGACTTTGAGTTCGGTGATATTGACGATAACCACATCGGGATTGATATCAACAGCTTGGTCTCTAATGACTCTACCCCCGCTGGCTACTATACCGATGATGGCTCGGAGAAGGTAGATCTGAATCTGAAGAGCGGGAAGCCCATTTTTGCGTGGATAGATTACGACTCAGACAGAATGATGGTTAACGTCACGGTGTCGCCCGATTCTTCGAAGCCCACGAAGCCCGTCCTGTCATTTAATATCAACCTGTCGCCAATTTTGGATGAATATATGTACGTCGGGTTCTCCGCTTCCACGGGCTTGCTGGCTAGCTCGCACTACGTGTTGGGTTGGAGCTTTGGCATTGAAAGAGGAGGAGGCAGCAAAGCTCTCGAGCTCTCCTCTCTGCCCTCATTACCGGGCCCGAAGAAAGACCATCGGGTAGCTCTTGCCATTGGAGTTTCGGTCTCCGCAATATTGGTCCTAATTATTTCAATAGGTTCGGTATTCTATCTTGTCAGGAGGATCAAGAATGCAGACCCAATTGAGGACTGGGAGCTTGATATCGGGCCTCACAGATTCTCCTACCAGGAGCTCAAGCGAGCGACCCACGGGTTTAAGGGCAAGGAGCTGCTTGGTGCCGGAGGGTTCGGGCAAGTCTTCAGGGGGACTCTACCAAGCTCCGGGGCTCAGGTTGCGGTGAAGCGAATCTCTCACGAGTCAAAGCAAGGGTTGCGCGAATTTGTGTCAGAGATCTCCACAATTGGCCGTCTCCGCCACCGGAACTTGGTCCAGTTACTAGGATGGTGTCGGAGAAGAGGCGATTTGTTGCTTGTTTATGAGTTCATGCCCAATGGAAGTTTAGATAGGTATCTGTTTGATGGGCCGAGGATGACCCTCAACTGGCCCCAGAGATTCCACATTATAAAAGGAGTTGCATCGGGCCTGCTCTACTTGCACGAGGGATACGAACAGGCAGTGGTCCACAGGGATGTTAAGGCAAGCAATGTATTGCTTGATGGAGAACTCAGCGGCAGGCTTGGGGACTTTGGGCTGGCTAGATTGTATGATCATGGTTCAAACCCGAGCACGACTCGAGTTGTGGGAACATTGGGCTACTTGGCCCCGGAACTCTCCAGGACTGGAAAGTCTGATGCGTTCTCAGATGTTTATGCCTTTGGTGCATTTCTGTTGGAGGTCGTGTGTGGGAGGAGGCCGATTGAGCCCAAGGCTCCAGCAGAGGAGCTGGTCCTGGTGGATTGGGTGTGGGAGAGATACCGGGAAGGAAGAGTTCTCGATGTGGTTGACTCGAAGTTAAATAGAGAGTTCGATGAGAATGAGGTGTTGATGGTACTGAGGTTGGGGTTACTGTGCTCGAATAGTCAGCCTGATCAGAGGCCTAGTATGAGGGTGGTAATGAGGTACTTGGATGGAGAGGCTGAGGTTCCTGAGAGCACAAGGGCCCCAGGGGCTCTCGAAGTCGAGAAAGGTCGCATAGAATTCGAGCATTTTCTTGATTCATTTGCCTCATCCTCGTTCGGTAAGATGAGCTCGTCCTCTTTCACTGGTAGAAGGGAGTTCGACGCCAGTTTTGTGTCACTCTCAACTTCTCCTCTGTCACATCCGAATGGTTACACCGGGCACACTGGATAGTTTAGGTGTCTATCCAATTCGACAATTCCACTTTTCTCCACTTCTCTTTCTATTCAACTTCTATGGATTAGATTATTTTATTTACTTGATGATTTCTTAAGCTCCATGAATGGAATTCCTAGTGTCTGAAAAATTTGCTACCTCACTTCAGAGGTGCGGGGGCTCAGTAATTGTAAATGTACAGGGAGTTTACTTTGGAAAGAAAGTAATCACAGAGCAGAGACAGATACGTTCATGTCGGATATATTACTGAAGGAGGAAAATACTTGGAAATGAGGCTGATATCGTTGTTAGCCGATTCTCGGTGGTCTCTCCACCTTCCCAGAAGAATTGATATGCAAGCGAACTCGACCTGTGTTGAAATCCATGGTCGTGAAGCAATTGGGTCCAATCACTTGGACTACCACCCCAGGTTTCTCTTCCTTGATCTTCTTCTCTGCTTCTTCTGCCATTAGACCAACCAGCTCAGGCCACGACTCCTTCACTGCGCAGTTGTTTCCGTCCAAGCCTCCATAGAATCCTGAAACCATCTTCTGATCAATGGCTGTCATGAAACTTGTACCATAAAATTTATGTTCCGCTACATATTTACCATCAATACGAGACTTGACCAGAAAGACATCGGACATGTCCACATTTCAAAGCTTCACAGTAGAAAATTTGCGAGGCTTGGTCGTAGAAAAATCGAACAAGAAGCTCAGATGACTTACTTGGCAAGAGGGGGACTGATGAATCGATGGACTGGTTTTCTTGTCCTTGTGGAGGGTTTGCACGCTTTTCCTCTTCAGCCATGGTTAACAGGAAATATGTGATGAAGATGCAGAAACCGAGTGTCTGCTTAATGTGTAAGTTGTCAATGTCAAATATGGACTTCTTTCCTCCGATTCCATGAGAGGTTTTGTCCTGATGCTGTGTGCTTGTTTCTTATAGAAGAATCAGTGGCCGACCAATGTCCCTTCAATTCGACATAAACAATGTACCCTTCATTCGAGATTTTTGAATTCGACCGTCCTCGGAGTGCTCAAAGGCACCAATCCGTGATGTTACCGATGACATTGAAGCAAATATATAATCTGTAATCATGTGGCGAAATTGTAAATGCGGGTGGACAATGTTGCAGAAAGATCAATTTTATCGGATGATGTCCAAGCTGAAATCATTTTACCTAGCTAGCGGGCCTTTCTTCTTCTATTTTTTCCCAAGCCCAAACCCTCTCAAATCGAAGATGGGCCGCCGGACGGGCCAGAGAATGACTCTTGTCGAGATATAGTTTTCTGGTTTTCCTGGAGAAAAGCGAACATCTGATTCTGGGAACCTCCTTAGACGAAGAGCAAGAAGAAGAAGAAAGGGGGTGATTCTGTAATTTGATCGATCCACCAAGCAGAGAGAATGCCAGTGAGAGTTGTGGAGAGTTCTGCACCTTCTCAAGTTTCCGGTACTTCTTCTCTTTCTCTCCATCCCTTCTTCTAAATCATTCGAGGTTCTTCCAGATCGTCGCCATACCGGTGATTGTGTTTTCACTTCGGAGGTTATAGTTGCAGCAACCAATAATTCGCTCGTGGAGATAGTTGTGCAATACATCGGTCTTATTTCGAATTTCGGGCCTGATTGAGTTGGACTTTGTCTGATATCTAGCCTGGAACTATCCCAGGAGCAGAGCCCAAATCACTTCTGGAGGTTAATTGCCCGAACTTTTGCATAAAATTTGAAATCGGCATTGCCTAGCGGTCTCTTTCAGAGTATGCAATACGTATATATTGGCGATTCATGTCATTCATTGTTTACTCACCGCGTGAAAGGTTGAGGACTGGCGAGTAGATTCTTGTAGCGTAGGTGATGCTTTGCTCTTGCTTCGATCCTAATTGGATCTTGCTTGAATGAATCTTCGTTGAATGCCTCTTTGTTTTGCTTCTGTTCTTGTGTGGGACAAAAGTCAAAGCCCCTTGTCTGGACGCTCACCATGTTTCCAAGACCACTGCTTTCTAGATACGTGTTTGAGGTTTTATCTTCAGTTAAGATATCAACAGACTATGCTTAAATTTTTAGGTGGCAGTTCTGGAAGCACACGTCCCCAGCCTTGCACACTTTTGAGTGTTGGACAGGTAAATTCTTCCTCCTCCCATATGCTTCCCTTTTAAAGTCTTGAAGTACTAATTCCCTTCATCTGTGACCATGAACTTAGAAAATAGTTGATTGTTGTGTGGAGCTCTTGCTAATGTTAGTCTGTCATGCTGTTGATCAGTCTCTAGAATTTCTGGTTATGTTGTGTTGCTTTTGGAAACTTTGCTGTGAAGTTGTCCATTCATTTGCCCTCACTACTGCAATCCACTAACACTTATTTGACTCTTAGCACTCTAGCTTTTGTTGATTTTAGCTAGTATGAAAAATGCTGTTGTAAGCAAGTTTCTACTTTCTTCTCACTGCTTCCTATTGAATCAATGAAATTATGGTTCTGATCAGGAGTTTTTTTTATTGCTCTGATAAAAATATGCTCAATTTTAGAAGGATTAATCTCTGTCGATTGACATAGTCCCTTCTCGTAACCATTCAAAATATAAATCCAGCAGATTATTTGTGCAACTGTTGGAACTCTAAAGGCTCTCATTCCTGCTGTATCTGTTATGATGCTTACAGAGCTACATGAGTTATCATGGTATGTCTTTAAAGGCTAAGCTGAAATCTAACTAGCTATCCCTTTGGATCAATTGTTCCAGGCCTTCTCTGGCACTCAAAACGTGTCCGGTCTGCAGAAGGATGAGGCATGGAGAGTCAATGTCCGCATTCAAGGATGTGACCATGATCACGGTTACCTGTGTGGCACCATGGAGGCTCTTAATGTTCCAATGGCAGATACACCAGTAAGTTGTTCTATTACATTCAAGCAAATCACCAAGAGGCGGTGTGTGTGTGTGTGTGTGTGTGTTCCCCAGTGGGATTTGAATCTAGGATACTAATGCTTCTCCTTGCCATGAGGTTAACCACTTTGGTGTTCGTGTTTACTTTTGCTTCTTGTGTGGCTGACATTTATGCAGTGATACAGTTGTAATTCGATCCAATTTAGAAAATGGAGATGTGTGATCTACAATATGCCAGTTGTTTTGGAATATATTTTCTTGTGTGTGGTGTTTGACCATCGTTCAAGTTCTTGCCATAACTTATTCAAATGAATGACATCTCATGGTAAAGATTGAATTCTTTGTTGCAGTGTCAGGGCCATAAACTTTGAGAAATCATGAAATCTTTATTTATTTTCTTTGTTTTCCCCGGAAAATACTCATCTACCATCTTTGATATGTATCAGGTAATTACCTTCTGGGAAGGGGAGATAGTAGATACCAAGAACTACACATTTTTCACTGGTAAATGGGAGGCCACGTATGTTTTCTTGTTCTTTCCCTTAATTATCTTTGCCTTACTTCTTTAGGAACTAGCCTGTAACTAAACGGCCTTTTTACTATATATAATTTAGTCGACAATTTCTTATATAGGCCAGAAGATGATATAAGACATTGGAGCAAGTTCCCATCCTTTTCACCCATTCAGGTGAGACCGGTTTTTCCGAAACTCTTTTACTTTTAGCTTGCAGGATTTCCTCAAGGCTCACAGTATATTTTTCAGAGCCAGGTGGAGGCTGATGGGGGCAAATCTTTGGACCTTAGCAACTATCCTTACATATTTATGGCAAGTAGAATTGAAAATTTTCTGGGTTTATGAAGTTGCAATTTAAGGGTTAAGACTTGAGTTCTAACTTTTTGGCTGGGCAGAGATGGAAAGAACTATACTTTGTGAATGTCGGAACGGACTGTGGGTTAACCATTGCAGGATTCTACTATGTGTGCTTCTCGTGTAGTGACGGATCCATCAACGGGTTCTATTACGACCCCAAAAGCAGGTACTTATCTCTCTTTTGCTATCTATGTTCCTGTAACTCTTGTTTATGTGTTTCGACATTGTTATTTTGCATATGATGAACAAACTATTGATCTCAACTTGCTGCAGCCCATTTCAGAAGCTCGAACTGAAATCCACTAATGAGGGAAGATCAGGCTTCAGCTTTTCATCATACGAACTGCAATAAATTGGCATGCTTTATAAGCTCATCGTGAAAATATCACTCATAAAAGTCCTCAGTATAAGTGGATATTTGTCATGACTTGTGAATGTAATGCGATCGGGCTAATGTGTTGAAATTCGCAATCGTAATATATGTTTGTGATAAAAGTAGAAGAGCATTTTGGTCGAATATTTACCAAGAGGATCCCTGTAAGTTTATGAATCTCCTCTTCATCTAGCATTCTTCATCTGATCTCCTCCCGGAAATACATTTTCTATATGCAGTTTGTCATTTTTTTTTTGGCAGATGGAAATCCTTTCCGGGATAAATTCCTCTCTTAGCTTCTGATTCCGATACTCGTACCATATGTTACAGTTTTCTCATCTTGCTTGTCAGTCAGTGTTTGATTAGCCAGCAACCTCGCAACCGTTGGCCATCATCAGTATGACGGACTCCAAAAGGAAATTCAAATCAGCCCAGCAAGGGACTTGGTGGCAGCGTTTGGTAAATAGGAAAAAGATGAGTAATAGGGGCTCGGCAGAACCATAACCAAAGCGGAGCTCTCAAAGCTCGATGGCATTGCAGAGAAATCTAGAATCACAAATGAATCACCTTCAATATCTGCATGATTGCACGTTCAGAATCCAAGGTTGGTAAACATTAGAACGACAAATGCTCTATGATGGACGGGGACTTCAACCTCGGCCCTGGCAGGCTGTAATTTGGGCCTACGTCTGCCCACGATGTCCGCCGCAAATTTACACAGGTCAATGGACTGAATTCACCGTGGCCCACGATGTCCGCCGCCGATCGTTGGCCTCCCGCCGAGTCACGTGGGCGAGGTAAGGGGTGCCCCCATCGGTCAACCAACCACCCGCCTTTTGCCGGTCTGGTTTGAACCAGATTCAACCTTACAGGCCAGGTGAGATGTTTGGTTCCGTTCGTGTAGCGCACGCGCTACAGTTGCGTGTTGAGATCTCTGCTAGACACATCAAAAAGGTACACTCGCTAATGGCAGAGAGAGATCCCATTCTCGGATATCTTCGAAGTTCAGTTGTTTTTCTTGCTTCTTCATTCATTCCCGACGAGTTCGTTTTCTGGGTTTGCTGGCTTATCTCTTTCACATGGAAGAAGAGAACGACGGCCCATCGAACACCAACAGGTTAGTTTTCTGGTTTGTGTTTCTGCAAGCCTCTCATCGCGCCTTTGACAGATCGCATGCACTCGCAGTTCCTGTTCACTGTTTTTCCGGTGTTGCGTAATATAGAGGGAGATCTCTTGGTTGAAGAAATCGCAAGTTACTGACTGAAGTATTAGTGGACAGATGATTATTACTTGTGGAACCGTCAGGAATTGATCATGGATTGCGACATTTGGTGACTAGGGATCTCCAACGTTTGTTTCATCATTTCTGTTGGAATGGAATGAATTGTCTGGGCTCTGTTCTGTTCTATTCTGTTCGATTTGGCTCGACTCGGCAGTCTGATCGAGCTTTAAGCCTATGTCCCTTAGTGAGTTGAGACTTAAATTTAAGTAATTGGGGATCTTATAGTCTCGCACATGAAGAGGTGTTACATGTCTGTCTCTTTAGCCTACAAGCGGGATTAGGTCGTGAAATATTCAATCGTGTCCTGAACTGCACTTGTGCTAAGCTTCTGTATCTTAAAACTTAAGTATATCATCATGAAGAAAGATGAATATGCAATGGTGGTAAGGTGGAGAAGATTGAAGAAGTGATGACTTAATTGATCATCTAATCAAAATTGTCCAAGAGGCATTCCTTAAAGGCAGCTGTCACATTTCCTTATCATGTCCTGTATTTGGTTCCATTTTACAGCTTTGATGTCATTGAGATGCTCAACAGCAGCATCCTTGACCCAACCAAGAAAAGGAAGTTGCAATCCGAGCTCTTCGACCTACCTGTACCAAAGCACACATGCTTAAGTTGGGGTGCCAGTCCATCCTTCGCATTAGAAGGCTATCCCGAATTAGGACATATCCAACCAAACATCATAACCAAGGCAAAAGACGAGGATGCCAGCTCCCAACCTGAGTCTGCTGAAGGGAGCAACAGCTTCATGGAGGAATCTGCCTCAAGCACATCTGTGTCAGTTGAGTTACACACCACATCTTCCTCCTCGTATGTTGCCTGGGGTTGCAACGGCTCGGAGGATCAAACATATTACTCAGATGGTAAAGAGGGGGAGGAAATGGAGATTAGGGCCAATGAGGAAATCGGTTCTCTGAACTGCGATGGCCCCATCAATCTTCTGCAGATTCTGGAGGAGCAGCTCCTAGAATTCGGGACCCATACAGACTATAATGGGAATGATTTGATGCAGCAGCCTGAAGACAACAAGACTGAAAATATTATTTACTCCAATGGTACGAAACCGAACAGCTTTGTCCTTTCCTCCGGAAGATGGAACGTCGAGAGAGGTATTACACACTTGACTCCTTGCTCAGGTAGAGGCTGATTATCGTATGTTGGAGATTTGGAAAACTTCTCATTCACTTACATCCTTTGTGTATGTTACTTGAATGCAGAGGAACAAGCTACTACGAGAAAGCCGACAATTGACAAGGAATTCGAGCAGTATTTCTCCATGCTCATGCTGTAAACACAGCTAATTATTACTTGGAGAGTTGTGTATATATTATTTGCTTCCTCAGTCATTTGAAGTGTAACCTTTCATGATATCAAAGGACGTTGTGTATTTAATAATTTCTTATAAAGTGGGCCGAGGAATAAGAAGCTGACTTTGTGATTATTCATCATTTGAATCTTTTTTTATTCTTTTCACCGCGATATATTCTTCAGTTTTAAGTTCGGTTTCTCTCATTTTGGTTGTGCGGTTGATAACTAAATACCTCTTTCAGCAAACTCGAACGATGTGCGTCCGTACAGTGATCTATTCCCGGGATGCGGAGATAGTTACAGCCATGCAATCAGAATGGGACCTCCTGTTTGAGTAATAAATCAGAATCTTACCAAAACAAGACCAACTTTGAGTAGAAGCAAAATGATCATGAGATGGAAACTGATTATGAAGGACAAAACATGCTTGGTAGTTGAGGATTAGCATTAATCAAATGCTAAATCACATAATTAAACCCCGTACGATGTTCTCCGCCGAGCTGTTCATGCTCTCTCACTCAAGCAACAGTGCAGACAGCGCACAGACAACTTATCCAGGCAGCAAATAAATTTAAATAGACAATAAAAAAATTTCTTAAAATAACACACGAGCGCTCGAAAAAGATTGGCTGCACCCGGGATCGTTCACGGTCGTCGAAGTCAAGGTACTTAACACTTGGGTAGATCGGATGGCGGCGGTGGCAGCCTCTGGTTCGGTTGCGGCCCATTGAGGACTATCCATGCCATCCTGAGGCCCCAGCTGGTGTGCACCTCGAGGTGGCAGTGCATGAGCCACACACCCGGGTTGTCAGCCAGGAAGCGGACCGCAACCCAGCCTGCCGCCGGGACACTGAAAGTGTTCCTCTCCATGGGATCAACTAGATTGAATTTCATGGGATCTTTTCCCGGGTCATAGTTCCCGAAACCCTGCCCGACAACGAAGAAATTGAAACCGTGCAGGTGGAGAGGGTGGCTCTCTGCGCCCAGAATGCTTGTGTCCTGCAACACCAGCTCCACGCTGGTATTGAAAGGCAGCACCACGGTTTTTGTGCCATTAAGAACCATTGTGTTATTCGGCGGCGGCCCGGTGTAGTTGAATGGCATCAGAGGGTTCACCGGAAAATCCGTGGTGAATACCCCGTTGGACTGACCGAAGAAGTAAGCTTGCATCATGGCTGTTGATGGCAACGCGAAGGACACATTATTCACCGAGGCAGCAAACTTGGTGCCATTAGGTCCTTGGCATGTGGTGTTCTTCGGGCACGGGCTGGTCCCGAGGCCGACGGTGAAGAAGAATTTCCTGTTCACCTTCTGTGGTACAGCCGCCGGGAATTTAGCATTGGCCAGGCTTCGAAACATCATCGTGAAGTTGGCCACAGGTCCAGTGGCATTAATCGGAGGCAGAGTCGGTTTTAGGGCGGGGAGGATCTTGCTAGAGGAATGGTGCTCAGATGGGTGCTCGTACTCGAGGATTCCTGCGGTGGTGGAGTTGTCGAACGTGCCCTGACCGACGAAGTAGGGCCTTGCTTCCATGAGGAAGGTGGTATTGGGGAAATGGGGCTTGGCGTGGAGCAGGACATTCATGGTCTGGCCAGGGGTGATCAGAACCCAGTCTGCTTTGAAGGGTTTGGTGTAGGAGGCGTCGGCTTCGACCACGGTGAGGGTGTGGTTTGCGATGCTGAAGAAGAGCTCGTCGTTGAGTGCCGCATTGATCAGTCGAAGGAGATACGTCTTTCCCGGTTTCACCTTCAGCTTGAACGTATCTGACCAAGAGGCATATAATAATCAGTTATGACGTGGCATAAAATGCCTCCTAAATTTAAAATAAAATAGGAAAGTATTCATACTATGCTGTTTCGTAGGATTGGTTGATTTTGACGGCGATAGTCGCCAACCCATTATCCCATATACAATTCCTTAAGAAAGCAGTTTGTTGGATTGTCAACGTTAATCACTGTCATTTTACTCTTTCTTCTCATGAGAAAAGATAATCTGTATGTCCACTGACGACCATCAATGAATAGTATTCTTTTATGGTTTCCAATGAAGTACAAGAATAAAAACAGAAATGGGAGAAAAATAAAAATAAAGAGGTCTGAATTTACGAGAATCGTAACAAAAAACCAATAACATTGTAAAAAAGACTTTGATATTTCAAATAAAATGTAATTATTGAGTAAAGATGATCATACAATCGTTTAATTCAATGTCTCTCAATTTATAAATCAAATTAAAGAAAAGAATTCAATAATTCACAATTATTTTATTCACGTCTTAAGCATTTCAAACACTGGACAGTAGGATTTGTCTATTTAACACTGTTCTTGATAGATTTGCAGTGTAAGTATATGTATATGTATATGTACCTTGAGAGGAACAATTATACAAGGGTCCTGGAAGGCCATTAATAGTGTGGGCATCTGAAACGTTAGGGCCTCCGCCGGTTTGAAGAGCCTGACTTATGACAGCCTCTGGGTCCACGTTAAACCAATCTCCTGCAGCCCAAAACAACGACAACCATGGAACAGATCCACGAATTGGTCACAGCTGCTCATCCATCATATCAGCCATTCTAGTAAGTGCATATGTATACTGACCAAATGAGATGGTGACTTCCTTGTAGGGTTTCTCGAACGGGTACGATTCGTTTTTCCTTGGGAGGATGATAATGGGACCGTAGAGGGTTGATCTCAGCCACGAGATGTGGGCATGCCATAGCAGAGTGCCCCGTTGTCCGATGATGGTGAAGTTGTAAATGTAGGACTGACCGGTCTGTATCGGACACTGAGTGACATATGACGGTCCATCCGCCCACCCGCTCCTCAGCTGCCGAACTCCATGCCTGTTCCCTCCGGCCACATTCATTCCCGAGCAGCATCAAGTTGTGTTGTGACAAAACAAAGAAGCTGGTTTTATCGGACATTATAACTTACCAGTGAATGGAGATATTGTTCGAGACATGATTAACGACTTTTACGAGGATGCGATCGCCTTCCCTTGCCACCAGCGAAGGCCCGGGGAACTGCTTGTTCACGCTAACTATCGATCTCGTGTGGCAAACCCTTGTCACATTGTGGTACTCAATCTGTAATCACAGCATAGACATTCATATAATAGATATATATATACACACACACATACACATATATACAGGGCAACAAAGTCTAGTTGTTGCTGAAACGAGCCGAGCAGAAATTAGAACCTCGAGCGAGAAAAACTGGTTGACGTACATTGAAAGTGTAGTGCCTTGTCTTGGCTGCGGCAAACGCCACAAAGAGAGACAACAGCGATGCGACATAGAAGACGAGGAGAAGCAATTGCGGGGATTGACCCATATGATCTTTTGTTTATTTCAAGATTCAATTTGCAGTGCGTTGTGGGAGTGATGGGTGCAAAATAAGACAGAGGACGAGGTCAAATATATAGAGAGAGGGGATTAGCTAGTGATGAAGGCGTACGTACAAATCTGGTCGAAGGGGGCCTGGGGGAATTAGCAAAATATCCCGAATTAAACCGGAAACAGTGCAGTGCATAAGATAAAGTCATTTATTTGATAGATATATTATATGACAATACTAATATGGTGATGTCATAAAATTAAGTCATTTTCAAAATTTTTTAAGATCTTATTAAAAAATCTTTAAAATAATTTAATTTTATTAGCTCGTGATATTATGTCAAAGTGACACACAACACTATGAAGGCTGGATTAAATATATTTCATGCTCGCTCTCCGGGTGGGGAATTTGTCGCAACCTTGTCCCTGTTCCTCTTTGCTGTTGGTCGAGCTGAACTTTAGCGTGCTTACGAGAAGTTAATTGAGATTGGTCCCTTTCTTAAATTATTTTCCTCTTTTCTGTAGAAATTCTGATTTAGTGAATGACACTCCCTCTACTTCATCCTTTGCCTCGGGCCTCTTCCTCGATCACAAACATCGATTAAAGTTTGAGTTTCTCCCATGTTGATGGAGGATTGACGTGCAAATTAATCATCTGGCATCGATGTCGACTGCAGGTGGAACTATGCATTTCCCCAGGCATGAGACTCCAGCTAAATTATTTCAAAGTAACGGACAAGGAACGAGTGCTGTAACCGTGATGGACTGTCTTTTGCTGTAAGAGGGTTTGTCATTTGAGTTGAAGAAGTATTGTCTTTCTCTCTAATTTCCCGTACTCAGAAGACAGTCCCTTTCGACTTAATTCCCTCTAGCTAGCCCTTCTCCCAAGTATCCATCTTGTCTTGGGCATTAAAAAATGAGAAATCTTTTGAACGGCACATTGATTACTTGTTGTCAGAGGAAACCAGCCGTGTTTATGATATTGCTGAAAGGAACAAGCCCGTGTTCTTGTTCCCTATTAGTCACTTCCCTGTACAGTCTTCTGTAATTAATACATGGTATCCATGAGATCCAACAAGGTTAATTGATAGAGAGAGCTTAAACAAATCACAAGGGCAACGACGATTGCTAATGTAATGCCTCATCAACCACGATCAAATTGCCATCGAGAGATTCGTACTCAAAGCAGTTAAAGGTGAAAGTTTCTAACTAAAGGATCGCTCCCCTACCGCTGAATAAAACCGAGTCTTCCAACACCATCGGCAAGACATGGCATCCATCAGTCCTTGCCAGTGTGCAACGCTATAAGAGTGCAAATGGAATCAAGAATTATCTGGAAATCTTGAATAAGAGCTCTCTGAATAGCGTAATAGCAGCATGGCTCGGTAACTCGGTTAGAAAACCATTCCGATGTGAAGGGTTGGTTATATGTAGAGTTAATTAGAAATCAAGTCGGGTTAATTACCATTAGGTGTTGAAATTAATCTGTGTAAATTACTGAGTTGGGTTGTGGATTGAGCAGTTGAAGCTCACAGTCGCCAACTCGTTGGAAGATAAGGACATCCCATCACTTGTCCCTAACATCAATTCATGCAACCTACAGAATTTGGAATTATCATCGTATTAATAATTTTGAGGGTGTAACATAGACCACCTTTGAACTCTCAAGTGCAGCTCGGTGTTTGCCTGTGATACCGATCTAGCCAGGCCATCTATGCCATATGATGAAAAATAACAAAGAACATGAACAGACTCAAGCTGTGAAGTTTCATGAAATTCAATTTTGTTCATATAACCAACGATCAATTCGATCGGTACCTGTAATATCATATGCAGCCTGCAATTAGTGTGGAAGGAGAAAAACCCTAATCAGGGAAGATATCAATGCAATCATTGGGTCAAGAGCCTTCAAAAGTTGCTAAGTAAACCTTTTTTTCTTCCCACTTTTTTCTTCTTCTCTCTTTCGGGTGGAGCTAATTTAAGTAATTATGCCTATTGTCACCTATTTTGTCATGAAGCTTGACTAAATAGGCAAAATAATAGGTTGGTTTGGATGGGGAGGTGCCAACTCTGACGGTCTATAATATCTACATTGTTCTTCCTTTTTTTGGTAATAGGAATTTGATTGCCCAACCGAAGTCACACAAATCTAGACAAGAGAAATTGTTAGGCGATCCTATCTCATCACGTGACGTGTTGAATCACCCAAAATCAAAGAAAAATACATCACAAGATTAAGTGAAAAATAATAAGAAGAATTCTAATTGAAAAAGTTGCAACATTGATCTTTCGAGTTGGGCCACAATCCATATGCACGCCACGGTAGTGGGTTCTCCTCTCCCGTCCAGCAGTCGGCCCATTACCCACCAAGCGAAAGCCCAAAATTGTGAAAGCCCAAAGAGGGTTCTCGTTGAATCCAATCCAGAACAGGGGTTCCGCTGCTCGACCGATATTCTTCGAGGATCTCTCGATGCATTTGATGATTTGTCCATCTCAGATCTCCAGCCTTTTTTTCTCCCTCTCTAGATGTGGAAATCCAAACAATTAGATTTTGAAAATGAACCTTGATTATGGGATAGGGACCGTGTAAGTGAGTTTTTGTCATCATCTGTACGTGCTTCTCACAGTAGACGGTGACTGATCGACCCCCTTATTTCCTGGGATTTTCACCTTGACCAGTAGAATTTAGAAGTCGGAAAATGTACGAGCATAGTTTTATATTGAATCATGATGTCCTGCTCCAAGCATCATCTTGCGATGACATGCTAGACTAATAAATTATCATCGCATTGTTTGTATGTGGGATGATTTGACATCCAGGGATCTATATTAACTGAACTGCCAAATTAAGTCTTTGAAATTGAAAGGATGTTTTTAATATTTTAGCATCCTACTCCCCGACCATATCTATTTCATGAGGGATGACATGATATGAGAGGCACAGCACCCATAAAAACAATGTTGGACGGTGGCAATTAATTGGGCGGTACAATATCGACTTTATCGATGATGCATGCATGATAACCCAAAGTTGTATCACCATGCAAAGTGCCCTAGCATCTTTGATCTCTCTATTCACTGAACTCATCAGCTGATCTTCCCTATAATCCTAGGGTTTTGGACTAATTGGTAAGCAGGCATCCACCATATTTTGCCATATTATTCAGATCATCTGTCGTACCGGCTAAGATATGTTATCTAGTTAGGAGCTGAACCTGCACCAAATTAGTCCCCTCCCCAGCATGCCATAATTAAAGGGTGAGAGTGTCATCGATCTATATGGTTGGGTCAATCTACATCATATACAATCCAACCAGGTGTCAACACCTGGGTGCATTCACTTGAGATGAGCGATAGCGACATGTGATTCATGTGACTTGCATCGACTATCCGATCTCTCAATCCAAGGAACCTGGACAACGATACATGATATTCACTAACATCCATGGATTTGAATATATAATTTGATACCTTATTCATTTAAATAAAATCTTATATCTGAGTTGTATAAATAGGTCGAATATACCATATTTAGATGGTGTACATCAAAAAAGTTACATTAACTAAGTAAGACCTATATCAAGGAGAAACTCTTGGGCATAAGGGTGTCATAATTTCTGTCCAACAGTTCGCGCACAATGCGGCGTATTATAACGCACGGCGTGACACGTAATCTTCCAACAATTGTTTGTTTGTTTTTTTCTTTTTTTCGTGGGGGTGGGGAGGAATTTTGTCATGTTCCCTTTTTCACCACTTTCTGTCTTTTACTTGAGTGGCTGTCCGAGTTCCTTAACATGTGGCCAGTAACCAGCTGCCAGGTCAGTGTCTACCACTGCCCCTGTTGAAACTCCGTTGGACACGATCAAAAAAAATATTCAGAGAGCTTTGTGCTCCTCCGGAGGTATCTCAGCAGCTAGATGAGTCCCTGATTGCTGGGAAATGGAAATCCCCCAGCAGAAATAAAAATGATATACATCCCACGTTTAGTTATCTTAATCGACACTTATGGCTTTATATATTGAATGGACAAATTCAACATCTAGCTCTAGCACCTCCATACTAAAATACCACCCGCAGTGTATTCGAGTCCCTGTCAAGCTAATGTGCAACATTTGCAGGAATCGGACATCGAAAAATGTTGGACCTGGAAATTGGGTTTTATGGGAAAAAGAAGGATTCCTTTGAGTAGAGGTGTGAGCTCTAGAAACATGACCTCGAATTGAAGTGTGCCCTAGCAGCGACATATACAGTTTCATACTTGAACAACAAAGGTTTTTTAATAATTAAAAAAAAAAAAAAGGAAAGATGGTAAAAAGTAGCACTGACTTAGCTACCCCGTCATATAATATTCGGGTTTCAACAAGAATAACCAAGTTGCTTGCACGCTTAATATTCCTAAGGCACTAATTTAACCGGGCGCAGGTCTATAGTAAGAAAAAGGTGGATGCCGAATCAGATGCTTTGGGTTGAGCGTTATTAAAGGATTTGTCGTGTAAAGGGATGTTGCCTTTCTTACCACAAAAGATTATTGCTTTTCCTATGAATATTCCAAATGTACTGCCATGCTTATAACTATAATGCCCTCCTGGTTGGAAAGCAAACATGTATTATAGATAGCTAGCTAGTGACGAAGAACATCCCCACATTCTCTTACCTCTTGATCGAAATAATTCATCACCAATCATTTCTGATGGGGCCTTTTCACCTCTATCTGGTGTTTTAGACCGTACCGTGGCTTTGATCTAATCTGGTGCACCATATGGATAATGACTCCCCGTGAATGGATTAGATTTTTGGGAATATGTACTGGCAAAGCTATTTCATCTTCCTTTTTGTTTAAAGTTTTTCGTCTTAATAAAAAACGAGGAAGATTGTCACGTTAAATGCATGTAGTCCACCAAAGCACAGCAATCTATAACGCACTTCAATTATTAAAACAATCATATTTTTCATGCTTCCTTTCAACTGGGACAGTTCTTCTTGTCTCTACTGGGAGGGTTTCAAAAAAAGAAACTCAGCGCGATGAAATTGTTCTATAATACAAAATTTCGTCAGATTTCGAGCTCACTTTCTATCACTGGATCAATAATTCTTCTCATCTCTAAGTGGAGTATCTTGGAGGAAGGGGACAAGATGTGGTACATTTATTATTTAATATAAAATTAAAAGATTCTGAGTCTAATTTCATCAACGTCTTCCTCAATTTCCTTATTAATTTCCACTTCCTCATATACTTTTTATGTTTACAAGTTCCCATTTCGTTATACGAAGGAAAAAAATGGATGGTTTGATCATTTGGTAATGGGCTACAGTTCTTGAGTTGGATTTAGAACTATAAAACCACAAACTAAAGCTATGTACTTGGAGAAGGTAAAGATGCTGAACTTTAGGTAGTAGTATATATAAATACATAGAAATAAATACAGATATGCGCTGTAGCTAGCACGACAAGATGCATGTGACAATGAAAATGAGGCTTACAGCTAATATATGCTATCGGCCATCATAGGAAACAAAACAAAACTGCTCTGACAGCATTATGCTCTTGTTCGAGGTAATTGCTGTGAAAAAGGATAGGAAATCGACCCTTCACAGTAAAGAATGGTTTTGTTCAGATCAGAAGGCCAACATACGTTGAATGCGCGAGCAATGCAAAAATATTATCTCGAGAAGTCCAAGCGAGACAATCTATAGCCTCGGAGACGCTAAAAAAAGAAATTTCATGTATAAAGGAAACACGTAAGTTTAGAATAGGTAGACGAAGAGATGATAAAATGAGCGCAAGAAATCTCACAAATGAGATTAAACTCAGGACCTTTAGGTCATAAAATAAGAACACCAGACTCTCTTTCACAATATCTCGAGAAGTTCGCGTGATTGTACTTCAACAAGATTCACGTGCTGTACACATATGGCTAAAGATAAAATATCATTTCACACACTCACGCACACAAGAAAAAAAAGGTCGATATATATATATATATATATATATACATCCGAGGAACCAATCAGATCAGATCAGATATGCGTCTTTCTTCCTTGTAATTAATTATATTCATATGCGCATCATTCATATGCCTCCATGTTTGGTCCTTGAATGAGCGACTTGTGCATCGCCTAGGCCACACATATAGCCAGAGAAAAGGCACCTTCCACCTTTTTTACCATAACAAATAATGTGTCGACCAAACAAAGCCAGATATTTCTGCCCTTGCCCTCTGATGTCCGTTCATGTAGCTTTCCAGCTCCCCTGGTCAACCAACTCCACTGATCTTTAATTATTTTAACTTATACATGTAGCCCACTGATTTAGTTTAGAGAAACACTTGGCGTTGTAAGTGACAGTGAAAAGAAAAAAAATCATTCAAATCGTGGCAAATGAGTTAATAATTACAAGTAACATATAATTATCGTAGCCATTACTATACAATAATTTCATTGGTTCTTTCTCATTGTGTCAGTGTAAGGAACAGAATGATAAATTAAGATTTTCTATTTAGTTTAATAGAAACTCCATGACAATAAATTATAGAAGTTTGACACCAACTTATAATATATATGTGTACGCATTAATGGACTTTGCTGGGTGGTCGAGGCTTGAAATAATTGAGGAAGAAAGAGTCAGAAATGGCTCTTTCACAAGTACTTAGCCAACCCACCAAGATGTTCTTGTCAATTACGTAACCCTCTGCTCTCCCCCCCTCATATTTTTAAGGGCAAGTGAAGGGGAAAGAATTGTCTCAATGAGTCAGTCTCCTTTGCAAGAGCACAGGAATCTCGATACCCTACTGAAAATATTTTGTGATTAGGGCTAAACTGATATTAATTTTAACAAGAGATAAATCTCATCAACAGCTAGAATTTACATGGCAGTCTCACAAAAAAAAATTATTAAATATTAAACATTACGAAAGGGAATTTCATCTTGCCATTTAATTCTTCCTACTGATTTTTTCGTGCCATGCATTTAAGGGTAAAATGGCCTTTTTGTAATTTTGGTCCTACAATGGGCAATAGTTGTTTGCCACCAAGATATTAAGATGCAATGTAATCCTTCCTAATCAAAGCTCATAAATCATGATTAATTATTAGAAAAGAAAAAGAAAAAAGTTATTAAGATACTTAATCATTGAAGTAGTGCCAAGGTGTCTACACGTTGACCGGTTGGTCATTCTCACTCTCACTTTTTTTTTCCCTTTCTTCATCACTATATTCCAAAACTTATTAAATTTTATTTATTTATATTTGAATATGATAGGTGGATTAAGGAGCATATCTCTTCCACGCATTGAATTTTTTTACAAAATTTGAATTCAAGTCTTTATTTAAGAGAAAAATATATCGCAAGACCTAAATCAATTAATGGAGGTGTCATGTTTTCTGTCGGGTGTTTCTACACTTCTATATGTGGGAGCACACGGATTTCATTTGGAAGTAATTTATAATTAGGATGTACTTCATTAATATTATCGAAGCAACTTACTTATAGCCCTGAGCCTTTATCGGACGAGATTCATCTAAGGTCGCCCTATGATATTATTTTAATATTTGGAAAAGAATTAAAATAGGACTATCATGTATTTAATGAATAGATCTGATTAAATATGGTTTTTTGAATAATATGATAAAATATGGTTTGAATTCAATTTAGAATTATACATAGATTCTATTATTATTTTATAGAAATATTTAATATCTTATATTATCATGTCCATTCATTAATGTTAGGACTCATAGCCAGATTAAGATTACTTTCTTTTCATATGAATGCATCATAGTAGCAGTCCACTGGCAGAAACATACTTGAAATGTTCAATAAATTTCCTTTTTTTTTTTTGGGAGCATTCTTCATGGTTCTGAATTAGGTTAGAGATGTTTGCTCCTTTTAAATATCAAGTATCTTATATGCTCTATATATCGCAGTATCGAGTGATATTTAAACCAGTTACCAAGTGTTATTGATATCATGAACAGTCCAGCCGTCCGTCTGTCTGTCACGTATATGAACATTGAAGGAAGGTTAGGTTAGAGACGGATGCACGTGGCATCGAAGGTGCATTAATAATTGGCGGTCGGGAAAACTTTGTCCATGCATCTTCATCGAGGGTGGATCCTAAACGTGGAAAGCTATAGGGGAGAGGAAGTCTAATTTCTTCAATAAATGTATGGCCTCAAGAACCACAGAATTAATCCAATGTTCAATTGATGCTTTCCAGACTTGCTGTCGGGCCGCTCTCCTCATCGCAAAAAATCTTACTCAATCTTACTCCACAATGAGAGAAGAACTAATCAAATCACATCAACGGTGGGGATGGATTTAAGGAGATTATAAGTGTATTGTTGCCCTCTCGAACTTTAAAGAAAATATATAAATATTATGTAAAAATTATCGATTTTATCATTTTTATTGAATTATCTTGTTTCACACCCCTTAATTTCATTTTTTCACTCACTATTTGATATTTTCCTCTTAAATTTAATTCCTAGATCAGTCCATAATTGAAGCATTTAGCTATAGTTAGCACTTGTTCACACGTTTATTATGAGCCGGTGTTTCTGCACATCAAATGATAAAATAGAATCAATGAAGAATGAACATCTACATTAAGGATTGTGTCAAGAAATGCCGCTAGGCATATTAGATTAGATTACACCATCATCGTCATAAAGCTGGAAACAATAATGGAGTGGGCATCCTCGTAATTGTTGTTTTGTAATTGATTCGAAATTCCATAGCTATTATTGCTGAGATCATACTGTCTACATATTTTTGAGTGTATACGAAAGAACACGTGTAAGGAATTCATCATCCCTAGATTCATTGATAAAGAATATGGAGAGAAGGAATTCAATATATTGACCTGGAATTGTCTCATCAATAAAATTTCCCCTGCGACTGTGTTGACCGAAAATATGAAAATTGATTATCAAAAACAATAGTAATCCCCACCTCCCAAAGAAAAAAAAATAATTCCAAGATAATTCAAATTAAAAGAATCTTTTTTTGGTTCAAAAAATTCCAAGGAAAAAAGGCATTAATGGTACAAAAGGTTTGGTTTATATTAGTATGTTGTAAAAAATTTTTAAAACGTTATAGAATGATACAAAATTTTTAAAAAATTGACAGCGATAATACAAGCCCTTAAATAACTACTAATGCCGTTAGTAATTGATGACGTGGCACATACTTAGTTTATAACTTGGCATCTACATGACTGCTGACTTAGAAAATTTAATGATATAACAATAAAAACTTAGGAAAAAGGGCACAAATGATAAAAAAAGCTTGACTAATATTACAATATAATATAATATCTTAAAAAATTATAAAATTGTATTATTATTTTATTTTACTAGAAATTTCACAGTTTCCAATGACAGATTATCACTAATATCATTATCATTGTCATTAATGTGAAATTTAGGGTTATAATAGTAAGAATTATCATTGGAGTAATCATCATCAGTAATTTATTGTTTTCGATGATTTGCACAATGCATATATCAGTAAATTGAAAAACCTAATTCAAGAAAAAATTGTCTAAAAAATCGAGATTAAAACTTTCAAGTATTAATGAAAAGACAACACTCAACACTTAGTTCATGTCTACAGATACGCTGCATATGACAATTTTTAATACTTTTCAAAGATTATATACCATATTTTAATATTAGTAAAACTTTTTATACCATCGATACTTTTTTCCCAAAAATTCCATGGATTAAAATTTGTAAAAAAAAAAGAAAGAAAAGAGGATGAAAATAAATGGCACAATAAATTGTACATGACTGGGACTTGAACTTCGGACCATACCATCGTGTCAAATCTATTTCTTAAATTAGAAGAATTATTTATAAACTTATCTGTAAATCAAAGCGATATTTTAGGAAATGTCTATATGATGTGATCATTTGGGGCTATTCTATTTAATTTATTAAGCTGACCTTGGCACTAAGATGGTATCCACCTACAAATACAAAACACTGATCTGGCTTTAGATCTTCTTTTAGAACAACCAACCCCCCAAATTTTTCAATATTATTAAAGTACATATATCAACATATTTGTCAAGATCATTCCACAACCCCTTAAATAAATTCTAGGGTTCGAGTATTACGAACAAAGAAAATTCTCGATAGAGAAAATTTTACCCCCGGTGAATTGACTCGACTAAATTAAAGATTAGTTAAAATCCGTTAGATAGTTCATCGAATCGAGTTGTAAAATTATAAATAGACATGAAAATGGAGAGTCCGTGTATTTTGGTACCATCGCCTCGGACCCACCCACTTTTTATTAGCTTTTCATATGTTCAAATATATAAGAAAGGGCAGACATAGAAGATGAGTGGACCGTGTTTGTTTGTAGATCCGTCATTCTGTCCAGAAGTATCCAGAGAAATTAAAATTAAATTATACATTATATATACACGTCATAATAATAAGACAGTATTTTTTTAATTAAAAAAATAGTATTATTGGAAACAACCGAGCCCAATACAGGCATCTCTCCTTCTCGATTCGACAAGATTAAAACCATTAATTAGACCCCCTCCATTCCCATGCTTGTTCTTATTCCAAATCAATCTTCTATTCATAAAGTAATGAAAGAAAGAACGCTGATTTGGAGTTGGACCACTGTCTGGCCCGTCTTCTGAATTTTGATCTACTGTCCTGTTCCCACGGGAAGCCTAAGAAAACATGAGAAGTAACAAATATCCTACAATAAATCTTATGCCAAAAGAAAACAAAAAAAAAAAAAGGCAACCTCTCATGTAACTGATAATTTGTTTCGGTTAGATTCGATCTTCATGCATGATAATCGAGCAAGGAAGCTATGAGCATTCCCACGCACTTTTTTGCTAAGAAAATTTATTGCATAAATATGTCTTTAACTGAAAATAAGATGCTAAGTGGGGGGCGAATATCCATAAATAATTTCACGTTCTATTTAGAACAACGATATAGATTTATCGAGAAAGTCGATTAAAGTGCAACGAAATTCAAGAGGGGAACACGGGAGCTCTGCTATTCCTCCTCACCTTTCTCATGGAGTTGAGTTTACCTGCCTTTTTAATCGCCGACCAATTTAAAAATGAGGGAAAAAAATAAACGTGCCCAAATAAAATACCACTAAATGAGACACAATCATTCAGCCAAAAGATGATTGATAAATAATAAAATAATATTTTTTTAACCAATGAGATGAATGGGGCAACGGTTCTTCTAGTCTATTTAAGGCTCCCCCTGGCTCATCTTCTTCCTCCTCGCTCTCCCTCCCTTCTTACAGCCTTCTGAACTGAACCATAACCATTCGACCTTTCCTCTCTCTCTTTCTCCCTCTGTACCCCTTCTCTCTTCGTCCTTTTCACCTGCATTTCCCAATTTATACCCGGTAAAGCACATTCTTTTACACCTACTTATCCCTTTGCTTTCTGTGCTCTGTTTCCTCGATCATGTTTTCATGAAGCTGATGGTGCAAATTGCAAAATCTCTATTTTGAAGCGAAGCCCTCTCCTTTCAGTTCTTGTTTTCGGAGTGAACTGGAAGCTAATCACATTTTAACAGATCCTACGCTCTTCTGTTGATGTTTATGTTTATCCCTCTCTCGTGGATTTTCCATTTAATGAAACAAACATGGCGACATGCTGACAGCGTCAATCTCGTTCCATTCCTGTAGCATTTGCTTCTTCCGTGTATAAATAAGAAATCTTGGCTCTCGTAGGTCCAATATTCGAGCTCAAGTTCGTAAATTTCTTCGGGGTTTCTCGGAAGGGCGTCTGAGAGAGTGAGCATTATGGAAGACATCTACCGGCAGTCTCAGAGGCCGAAATATGATTGCCTCCTGTTCGGTAAGTGGGGAAGACCAGACCAGGCCTGATATGAACTGGACTGATATGGAAATAAATTTACCGACTGCTTATTTTTCTGCAGATCTCGATGATACTCTTTACCCCCTCAGCTCGGGGATTGCTACGCAGTGCCTGAAGAATATCGGAGGTATCTTCCATGGCCTGTCTCTTTTCATACTGTTGCTTTCCGTATCCGAGTACTTATGAAGCCTCGAATTTATTAAACAAAATGGTGTCTTTCCCCCCCCCCCCCCCCGCCCCAGATTATATGGTTGAAAAGCTCGGGATCGATCCCAGCAAAATCGATGCCCTGTGCAATCTTCTTTACAAGAACTATGGGACTACAATGGCTGGTCTTCGGGTAAGTGGTTTCTTTCCATTAACTGGAGAAACAAGATCAAAGCTACTTGAGTTTGTAATATTTGGTTCCTTTTCCGGGACAGGCAATCGGGTATGACTTCGATTACGATGAGTACCACGGTTTTGTTCACGGGAGACTTCCGTACGAGAATCTAAGGCCTGATCCGGTGCTGAGGACCCTGCTCATGAGCCTGCCTTATCGCAAAATTGTGAGTGACGATCTTCTCATTGGCCCCGGTTGAAATCACCAGATCTGCGGTGAATATGACTAATTCTGGCCTGTTCTCCTTTGTTGGGGGAAACAACAGATCTTTACGAATGCGGACAAGATTCACGCTGTTAAGGCGCTGAGCAGGCTTGGCTTAGAGGACTGTTTCGAAGGGATCATATGCTTCGAGACACTGAACCCGATTCATAAGAACACCGCATCCGACGATGAGGATGATGCTGATTTCATCGGCACACCGAAGAATTCTGCACCTGCTGCAGCTAGCAGCAGCAACTCGGGAATTTTCGACATTATAGGCCATTTCTCACACCCCAATCCCGGGACCGAGTTGCCGAAAACACCAATAGTTTGCAAACCATCTGAGCGCACTATAGAACGGGCTCTAGAGATTGCTGGTCTCAGCCCCCAGAGAACGGTGAGGCATCTTCCTCTCAGACATTCAAAGTTGTATTAATTGATTCTAATTTCAAATACACTTAACTCTTCTAGTATTCCTTCAAATCCCAGCTTTTCTTCGAGGACAGCGTCCGCAACATACAGGCAGGGAAAAGAGTCGGGCTCCACACCGTGCTGGTAAGTTAATGAATATAATCCTGGCGCTCCATGCTACTCATTGCCTTATATCGGGTAGATCATATGTATTCGGCCTTGTCAAATATGGCTTGTCGTAGAACTGAGATTCAATAGTGTTTTCAACACTGAAGGTAGGGACTTCACAGAGGGTCAAAGGGGCAGACTATGCACTGGAGAGCATTCATAACCTGCGGGAAGCAATCCCTGAGCTGTGGGAGGCTTCTGAGGTGAAGTCAGAAGTCGGCATCTCCGAGAAGGTTGCTGTCGAGACTTCTGTGACTGCCTAATCATCAAAACAACCGGAGAATGAGAGAAACAAAATAAAAAATTACAAAACCTCAATAAGGCCAAAATTTGATGTCGATGTTCCGATGAAATCCATGGTCGAACGGACAGTATAGAACCTTCAAACTTGGGGAATTGATCTACGGTAGATTTGATAAAGAACGATCATCAGCTGTTGTGGACGGCCAGCCAAAGCAAAAGCCATGGTAGATTTCCCGATCTGTGGGTCCGTTGTACAATCCCCCAGTTGCATAGATGATGTAAATGTTTCGTTATGATCTAATGACGACTATGATATGCTGATGATAATTATTATGATTAATAGTATATAAAGATGGAAATATCTCCTTTCTATGGTAGGGACATTTTAAGTGAAGTCTTGATCAGCTGGTGACTTTTAAGCTTAATTCCTTGTCTTTTTGTATAAAATAAAATACTTTGGTGCTGCTTAATCAGTGGGCAACTGCATGTAAATTAGTCGCCTGGAAGGAAGGCCGTGCTGGTAACGTGGGATGTTTTAATAATGCTGGTAAATTGTAATAGCTTCTCAGAACAGCAACTTGGCGATGTTGGATTTTAACTAAACATGAAGTTTTACTAAGAAAAACGCCAGAATATTCCAAGCTCAGCTCTCCTTTAAGAGTCTGTGTACTCGTGAAATTTTTCATGCATACTTACCAAACGTGACATTAATTCCAAACCGAGGGGTCTGTCCCACTTGCAACTTTGGCGGCCCAATTGTGAAGCAGAAACACGGAATGCACTACAATGGGCTTTTTTGGGATGGTGGGACCAGGCCACTGAGACTTCAAATGCTTCGGGTGTACGAAGACCCTGCCTGATATATTCTCTATAAGGTTTTGGGCTTACGTGGGCTCGGAGCAGATAAAAGATTTCGGCCGGGGCTGGGATTATCTTTCTCATCACGTGACGTGAGAAAGTACTAATTAAAATATAATAAATTAATAAATTAATATTAATTATTTAAATAATTATTATAATTAATATTAGTTAAAATAATTTAATTAATTTTTTATTACGTTATTGTGAATATTGTAAAGTAATATCTGGAAAGATTTTTTTTCCTCTCCATGAATGGGAGAGGGGCAACAGAGACACGTGTCCCCATTGCTCGTCTCTAAACCGCACGCAACCTAGTCACATCGCCGGTCCATTTTCATTAAATTGTGAATGCTGAGAAGGAAATATCGAGAATCTACCAGAGCAGCGTCTTCCACCGCCCCCACCCCCCCATTTGAAAAGGAATTCTCGGAGAAACTCGTCCGAGCTGTCTCCGTAATCCATGGCCGACAGCACTACTCCCGCCGTCCTCGTCACCGGCGCCGGTGGTAGAACCGGTCAGCAGCTTCTTTTCAACTACCATTTTTTTTTTTTGCTGATTTTTCAGTCAATGCTTTATGTGCTGTCTGTTATTGCAGTTCTGGCTATTCTTTGGAGTTTTTAATTTCAATTTTATCTGTTTCCTCTATATTGGCGTCTAGCTTAAACTGGTGAGTAGAGAACGAGGAACTTTAGTGGGGGGAAAGAGAAACTTACCGCTCCTGCTATGGAAAAGGGACCTTTGGCCAATCACAAGCAAACTGTCCAGAATCCGAGAGGAAGTTTACTTCTGAAATTGATGTCTTACGATTACCATTACATGGTTTTTTTCTCCTTCCAAGTATTTTGTGATCTGATAATCGATAGAGTGTAGGACTGAAAATTTTATGGGATTTATTAAATGTGGAGCGTTTCGAATCAGTGAATGTATGTGAACCCAACTCATCAGAGATATAATACGAGAGATCCATTCATTGATTCTAGGTGGTTGCGGCAAAAAGTAGAATGAGAGCCCTTGAAACGGACAGAATTAACTTGCTTGTGCGCCACAGCCTTAGTGTCAGAGCTCATCGGTAACCCAAAGACTAGTTTGAGCTGTGAGAGTGGATGGATATTAGGAAATTCACTTAAAATGGGGGTGGTGCGACTAACCTGTGATATGGAAGGAGATTAACTAATCCAGTTGCTCGAGTATGTAGAAACGCAATGGAAAATTTTTTACACAAGTAGCCCAAAAATCTATTGCATCTCTGATTTCAAGATCAACAGGTTTTGCTCTTTATTTACTGGGGAAGTCATGGATTTCTCATTGCATGCTGAATACCATAATCATTGTGAATGTTGGCAGGTCAGATAGTGTATAAGAAATTGAAGGAGAGGTCAGATCAGTTTGTTGCAAGAGGTCTGGTTAGAACTGAGGAGAGCAAGGAGAAGATAGGGGGAGCTTCTGATGTTTACGTGGGTGACATAAGAGATGCGGGTTCTATTGTCCCCGCATTTGAGGGCATAGACGCACTCATTATCCTCACAAGTGCTGTTCCAAAGATGAAACCTGGGTTTGATCCTACTCAAGGTGGAAGGCCTGAGTTTTATTTTGAAGATGGAGCTTATCCTGAGCAGGTGACTGCTGTGCTTTCTGCTAGCAATAAGTAATATGTTTGGACTTGCCATGTGCTTTGTACTTTCTCTTACTAGGTTCTAATTTCTTCTTCAGGTTGACTGGATTGGGCAGAAGAATCAAATCGATGCAGGTTCCTGCCTCTTCACTTCTATGATCTGTCAGTGTTATTATGATGTGGAAGAGTGGTTTCTCTGATACTACTTAAACAATTCTATGCAGCTAAAGCAGCAGGAGTGAAGCAGATTGTGCTGGTGGGTTCTATGGGTGGAACAAATCCCAATCACCCTTTGAACAGCTTAGGCAATGGAAATATATTGGTGAGTAAATCTTCAAATCATGTTTCACAATCCCTGATATTTTCTAACTGAGGCTTTTGTCGATTTCCATCTTTTGTCTAAATTCTTGACTTCAAAATATTGAACTAAGATGCAGGAGTTCTCACTGGTTTACTTTAATTTCTCATCTCTTCATAATCTAAGAAATATGAGTGTCGTTCCTTTCTTCATGTGCAATCTTGCAGGTTTGGAAGAGGAAGGCTGAGCAGTACTTGGCTGACTCTGGCGTTCCTTACACAATTATAAGGTTTGGCTGCATTTTGACTTTTCAATTGACTCAATGCCGTTAGAATTGTCGGATGTTTTCACCTTAGGAATGTTTTACAGGCAAAATTTATATCAACTTCATTGTTTTGTTGCTAATTTTTTATGGATATTTTTCCATCTGGTGTCATGGTTGTATTACCTAACCTTGGAAAGAACAATTCTTTCCTGATGTTGCAGGCCTGGAGGCTTGCTTGATAAAGAAGGTGGTCTCCGAGAATTAATTGTTGGGAAGGATGATGAGCTTCTTCAGACAGACACACGAACCATTCCTCGGGCTGATGTAGCAGAAGTTTGTGTTCAGGTCTTACTTTCATCCTAAAAGCTCAAGCCACATTTTCTTGGTTAACCCGCGCTTTGTCTGTTGTGCTAAATGGGGATTTGTTTTCTGCGAGCAGGCACTGCTGTTTGAGGAGACCAAATCCAAGGCCTTCGATTTGGCCTCAAAACCTGAAGGGACAGGGACGCCTACAAAGGATTTCAAGGCTCTGTTCTCTCAAGTCACCGCCAGGTTTTGATTTTTGAGGAGGTGCCTCGACATTGGTCCTCCGAGCTATTGAAAACTATATAGATTATTCTTATCTACCATGTATCTGTTTAGAGGTAAGCTAATGGCCAAACATGAGTTGGCAAGTGCCTCCGCCGAAACAATGTATTGATGGTTTTATTTTATGAGGGAACAGAAGCCAGCCAAACTTAATTGGGGTTGACCTTTCATATTTATATCGTGATGCTGTTCTTGGTGCTCGCACTGCCGCGTGTTTGCCAACTCTTTCAATGAACATTATATGTACGGTAGAGATCTCAGCGGGGAAATTTGTCTAATAACAATCCAGACAAGTTGTTCCGTGAACCTCTCTTCCAGAGAATCTAGGAAATGGACCACTTAGCACTTGCCTTATTCCCACTCAGCAAAGCATCATTACCCACCGGATGCATCTAACGAAATTCACAATTAAAATGTCCAGAGAAAACATGCATCTTATAGGAGTAGAGTATCAGATTCAGCTGCTCTCCTGATGCACATCCCTCTCCAAATTCTGTTACTTCCATTTCTTTTCAATCATAAAGAGGACTTACAACTTGAACAGGGGGGTTTTGAGAAAAGGAAAGGACTTCAAGGTACAATTAACAACTCCAGTCGGGAATGGACGTCTCTTCTGTGCATCTCGTTCCTTCGACCATATACAAATTCGTGCAATATCAAGCACCTTCTTGCACTCTATTCTACTCTTCTACGTTAAGCTAAAATCGTCGGTATCATATTTCCGTGTCTTGCAATAGATACACCAGCAGTCTGCCCCTCAGTTTTACCTGGTATCCATAATAAGATATTCTAGTTTCCATCTACGGATGGCCGGCTCAATCCAAGATTCCAAGACAGTACCTAAAAATTTACCCGACCAAATTATCCTCCAATACATGGACAATACCATGGCTATTGGCAACTCTTGGAAGAACAAAATAACAAGTAAGAGAAGTACCAGGATTTGTCCAAGATTCGAATCGGAATCATAAGCTCGGGCATCAATTTCTGAGGGCAATAAAATTCAGCGCAATGGTCATGAATCCTCTCTATGTGAGTTTCCAACATGAGAGAGCGAAAATTATGCGACCCTTCCAACCCTGTAATAACCAGCAGCCATCCTCATCAATCAGGAAGTCCTTGTGGTAGCTCAATCTCACCCTATTACTTGCCCTCTGCACTATCACCCGATCATGCGGCACCTGAATGAAGCCAGCCCGCATGTCTCGTACCTGCCACTGCTTATACGTCTCGGGCCTCTCGATCCTCTCCCACCCCTCGCAAGCTATTGCATTCAAAGCCTCCCTCCCAAAGATCTCTTTCTCGATCAGCATCCTCTCCCGATTTTCTCTAGGAATGAGAGTCTCGAGCATATCAAAAAGGGCCGAGAAGTTGAACAGAGCCTCCCGAAATCGTGTCACAAAGAAGGGAGCATTGTACGACCCATTGACAATTCCATGGAGGAAGATATCAGGATTGATGCTCCGTATCAAGTTTAGGAACCCCATTCTCGGACTGTCCACTGCCACAGTCTCATCAAGCAAGTTCTTTGACCGGTACAAGCAGTTGACCACAAGAAACTCATCCCTGTCGATTTTGAGCTCTTCCACTTGAATCGATTCCCACTTCTTGGCAATCGCATTGTACTCGAATGGGACACCGAACTTCTCTGCATAAGCCATGAGTCGGCGACCTGTCTCCTCAACACGCTCAGCAGGCCTGAACCCAGGCTGCGGGAACTCAATCCCAGTTATTCGAATCCTTGGGAGGCCCACCAGGCCTCATTGACAGCCGCTGTATCAGAGTTGGCCACTGGAAACCATAGAGGATACCAAAATCGATTATATGAATCCTCATGGAGTCTGACGCTGCATCGATAATTGTCCTGTTTGCTGCAAAGTTTGAGAGTTTCCTGAACGGGCAGGCCGCGAGGAAGAGATGGTAAGCCTTCAATATATCGGCGGAGGAAGTCTTCTTGCTGATGAGACCTTTGTAGATCTGACTTCCGGTACCAGCCATTCGAGCTTCAAGTGCATCAGCGAGGCAGTGAGCCAGCCTCTGGTTCCCATCTCCAAAAGGCGATGCGTGCTGCCTAATCTGCCTTAAGAACTGGCTCGTGGTTGTTTGATCATCAGCAGCAACTGCCTGGGCACAATTAATCAAGAGAGTTCTCAAGTCAACCACCTCCTTCTTCAAACCCTGCTTCTTTCCTTTTCCTTTTCCTCCATTGAACACTCTAGGTTGTCCATTCTGAAGCATGTCCGGGTTAGTCTCATTTTTTAAGGCCTCTCGAAGAAGTGCAACATGTTTCTTCCCTGCGTTGTGATTGCACAGGAGAACCATATCAAACATCTCCGATCGGACGATTGGTTCCGCAAAGACAGCAGCTTGCTTGCTACTTCTCTCTTCCTCAGAGTCTCCATCCTCTCGTTGAGGAGGATTCTTCCTCCCCGAGACTCGCTGTGGGAGTTCAAGGATTCACTCTCATTGCCTGCCTCCGCCTTCACCAGACTATCATTATGATTCACTTTCACGTCTGGTGATAGAACCCCTTTTGACTCCACGTTGCCAAGAAACTCATTACCGTTAGGAAGGAATTTACTAGCTTCCTGGATTCCCTTTCTGAACTGCCAAAACAATTGGCTATCGCTCGCTACATTAGGAGCCTGGAGAATGCTGCTCAGGGAATCCACTGGGCCGTCTACACTACTAAATGCACTACTCGAAGAGCTGTAAGATGACTGAGAGGTTGATCCATTAATGGAAGAATTTCTCACTCCATATTGGGACCGAGAAGGAATCGGGAGATTGCAGATGGAGAACTCATCCTCTGTGTATTCACCTGTTGGATGTGCAGTGTAACTACAGCTCGGGAAGAATTCAGGTGAGGGAGGATATTTTTCTCCGATGGCCTCGTATAGTGATTTCTCAGCAGCTTGGAGGTCCAAGGAATCTTGAAGCACGCAGGCCTTGTCCTCCATGTCTTCTTCCATCAGCATCTAACTTATGTAACTCAGCACCGTGTTGAAGAAATCGCAATCCTCCGGGAACTCCTCTTGGACCTCACTCAAACATGGGGGAAGACTATCCCGAATCATCTCGGGGGGAAGATATTGGATCCCTCCTCCAAAACCATTGCCCGCAAAGAAGTTCTCAGACCTGGACTCAGGAATAAATGCACGATCGGCGAAAAAGGGCAGCGGCTGACTGTTGAATGAGACTCCTCCTCCATTCACTGCAACCGGGAATCCTCAGCTCCGAGGATCCAAAGCCATTTACTTTCTCTGATAGGACGGGGACTGAAGTTTAAACTGAACTGGTTCAAGCCCCAAATAAATGATTCTTGATTTTGAGGGTTCTGAAGCAGCTTCCTTTAGCCGATCCCAAATGTTTTAGCAGAGACGAACGCTCCGAAGTCAACTAATTGAGGGTCTCAGACAAATCCTGAGTCTATGACTTCCAGATGAATCGACAGATAAAAAAATGGATTCTTCGAAAGAACCCAACTTGAAAGGTTCAGAGTTCAATACCCATAACATGAAGAAGAGGAGGAAAATCAGAATCTTCATAAAAACAGTAAGAAGAGCTGAAAGCTTCAATAGATCAGAGGAAATCTACAGAGGAATTTCCTTGAATAAAAACAAGAAAGAAGGAAACTGGAGAATTTTTCTTGTGCCCAGAAACAGGGAAGAAGAGGAAGAAGAAACGAGCCTACCTCAATAGAGAAACGGGCTCTTCCACGCCCGGAGAGGGAGGGAGTGGGGGGCAACTTTAGCCGGCAACTGTGGAGTGAACATCGGCCTTAGAAAGAAGTGCATAAAACGTCAACCTTGGCAAAGGCGTTCGGTCTCGCTCGCTCCTGATGTCAAGCGTACGCTTTTCTTTTTGGGGGGTTTTACTCAGAGTCATGTATAAACTAAAAATTAAAGAAACTGGATATTGATCTCGCGGCGTGGAATTGAATCATTCAAACATACCCATGTTCCTGTCTTACAGTTATATATTTTTTATTCCCAGGCAATTTTTCCCACCCAATTTCTGTCCTAGAATACAGCATTTGCTATATCACAGGGAAGGGGGGGAATATTAGATATTGTTTTTTTTTTAATTCACAAACTAAAACAGACAATTTATTCTATGATTATATTTTTCCGTTCGTGTGATTTTATATTTAGCATTTTAATGAGTTATGACTAATTTATATCCTAATTGGTGGGGGCGAATCTAAAAGATCTAACCAAAGAATGAAATGAACGAAGATTTTTTTAAAAAAATTGAATTTTAGTGAGTAAAATAGGATAAATTTAGTCAATTTTATAAATTTTCTCCAGCTTGGGACTTGTCTTGCACCCCTTAATTCCACTCCTCTAGTCGGATTAACCCTTAACAAGGTAAAACTTTTTCGATATACGAGAGTAAAATATGAGATTTTACTTAAAATAGGGAGATTTTGAACTAAGTGATGAATCTTGGTACATTTTAGGATCGTTTGTTTTCTATTTTAATTACATTTCTTTAATTTATATATAAACAAATTATCTTATTTACCTCTCAAGTTAATCTCTGTAACATCTATAACTTTAATATATGACCTGTCATATTTTTTTTTTTTGGTCGCCAGCCACGGTATCCAAGCAGGCCCCACCAGCGGTAAGATGGCATCTTTCAGCCAACCATACTTGACTAATCCGTTGGTCGCCCCGGGTCGCACGCCTGGCAATGGCGGGTGAGGCTCCCAAGAGGGGTGTCTGCGTACGTGAGTCTCGAACCTGAGACCTCCTTAAGCGGCACCGAACTGCTTACCACTCGGCCCAACCCCTCTTGGTTGACCTGTCATATTTTATCTTTATAGCTCCGTTCTCCTCCTCCCATTTTAATTAAAATGGTGGAAGTTGGACGGGCAGTGCATTATTTATAGGACAGGGTTTCTTTGATCATTAACTCTTTTTCTTTTTAGTTATAAATTTTTTTATTTTCCTTCTTTAACTCACTTGTTTACATTTAATATTTAAAAATTTAATAAATTACAACTAATTCATGTGGATTTTCTTTAGCATATGACGGGATCCATGAACTGCCTGCAAGCCCAAAAAAATGTCTAAAAAAAAACGAGCGTGAAAAATAATGATAATAAGTGTACGGCACTGAATGACTCGAGAGGATATAATTGGGATCACATGCGTGTACTCTTTCAGTCCCGCCTATGCACTACTTTGTCTGAACATGTTCCGACCCGCCACTGTTTCCAGAGAATTCATGTACGGTCCGATGCACAGGTTATTGCACGTTCAGGTGCTTAATTAGGAGGGATTAAAATTTATTAGAGTAATTATAAGTAAAAAAACATAAAAAGATAAATTAGTTGGGATGAAAAAATAGAATAAATAGATAATATCCTGATATTACAACAAAAAAGAAGAATAAATAGAGTAAAGTATGTACATATATTCGTGGACTTAAGGCTTTGTTTGGATTGAGGTGGAAGGAGAGTTATGAAGGGTTATACTTAACCCTTATTTGACAAAATATAAGGTTTATAGAGGTGTAAGTTCAGCCATTATTTAGGAAATTAAAATAGAATGATTCCTCCAAGCAAATATTTCAATCCCAAATTGGGGGGTTACGACGGGTTGAGAAACTCTCCGTGATGTCTACCTTTAAAAATTTCAGTAACCGTTCACTTCCATAACCCTCCCATCTATAAACTTCCCCACCCCTCAATCCAAACAAACCCTAATTGTCTTTTGCCTGATGGGCTTCGGGGAGCTTTGGCGCTGAGCCCATCCTTCACCCGCGATGGTCTATGGGTATATATCATTACAAGATTTCCTTCTCCCAGATTGCCTTGCATCTAGCCTAAGTCTAACCTGTATGCAAACTATGGTCTGCTGCCTGCTGGCCCTTGGCCGTTCATATTTCATCGGTGCATTATACTTACACCAGCCAAAAGTCGAGAATCGAGATGGTCTCACGTCATGTCAGAAGCACCGACAAAGTGTTTTCCACGCTTGAAATAACACAAATAAAGGGGAGAGGTTCGATGCAAAGATGACACCATTTTAAAAGTCCCAAGTTGTTACACAATTCTATTGCAACTAGTTAGAGATGTACTAATAGAAGCACAGAAAAAGATATTTGTCCAACCTGATAACCTATCAAATTAGAGTTCAGGAAATGCAGCCGGTTACTGGATAACTTTGCATATCTCCAATTTCGCATCATCACATCCTTGGGTACCTGCTACGTGAACGATTGCTCACCCCATAAATTTATTAGTTCCAACAACAGGAGGAAAAAAAAGTACATATAGCATTGGCAGTTTTATTTCTATATATACTTCTACCACTCTGCAAAGTCTAGTAATTTATGACCCGGTCTCAGCTATGGATCAGGAATAAAGTCTAAGTCCGTATCCTCTGAGAGCCAACAATCTATTTTCTGCTCGACAACCCGATATGAATCTGATCTCAAGGGATAATATTTGCCTGATCGTCAGGAGATTTTGACTTCCTGAACGAGAAGAACCCGCCAGCTGAGCAATCCAGGGACCTCAACTTGAGCACCAAGAACAGCAGTATCCCACATCCGAACCCCAGTGCGGCACTGGACCCTGTCAAGGATACAGCAGCACAGACCAGCATCACAAACGACTCCTCTTTCGTGTTCATGTCCCTGGAAGCCATTGCGAGCTCTATGCCAGCAAACAGGAGCAGCACTCCTAGAATCCCAATCGGAAACTGGCCCAGAACCCGGATGAATGAGTTCCCGAAAACCAGCCCCAGGAACAGCTTCCCCAACCCGAGGAACACAACAGAGAGACCAGTTCGTGCCCCGAAACGGTACTGGCCAGCGAGGCCGCCTGCCCCGTGGCACACAGGCATCGCCCCAAACCAGCACCCAACAAAGTTCATTAACCCTACACTGACGGAGACCGTGGCCGCAGACAGTTCCCTGCCGGGGAACAGATCACCCGAGAGTCTGCAGACTGCGATGACTGAGTTTAGCACTGAGAGTGGGATTTGCGGGACAGCAGCCCGTAGAAACCCAATCTTCCAGTCGTCCCAGGTGATCTTCAGCACGTGCAGCTTGGATGGGCCCAGACTGATGTTCTTAAAGATCGAAGGATCGCGAACGAAGCAGATTACTAGCCCGAATGCGAACACTAGGAGAGCAGATGGGATCGACGAAAGGATCCTCAGTCTGCTCTCGGTCCGATTCCTCGGTCGCCTTACTTCGACGTCACCATCGGTTTCTTCAGTCGAGCTAGGATGAGTATCGCCTGCTCCAGTTGAGAGGACTAGAAAGGTCATGGAAGTGAGAGCGATGATTAGGCCGTCTAGGCCCAGCCATGAACGGGAGGAGCCCGACTTGGAGGCCACAAAATCTTGTTCATATCGAATGTATTTGATAGCGGAGAAGGCGAATGAGAGACCCTGAGAGAGCTGAACTCCACGGACAACGGGAAGGGGAATGTACCTGCGAGAGTAACCGGAGTTTCGGTATACCGGTAAGAGGGAGTCAAAGTATGGGGGTCTACATGAATAAAAGTAATAGTTCGGGGACCTTTGGCAATTGACCCTTCCGTACCCGGGAGGCCATTTGGTCCTAGAATGAATCGATGACGTCGATACCTGTAGAAAAAGGACATGAGGCCGGTGGCTCCGAGGACAAGGAGGACGGCCGCGGTGGAGAGACCGGCGGCGGCGATCTGGGAGACGGAGAGGTGGGGGGATTCGGTGACGGCGACGGCTGCGATGGATTTCATGGGCTGGACGGGCATGGGGACGCCGAAGAGGAGGCCGGTGGCGATATTGTAGAGGGCGGTGAATATTAAAGTGGTGCTCAGATCCAGGTGGGACACAAGAGTCAGGGTTATAACTATAGGGATGTAGGTTCCCAGGTCTCCTACGGCGCCGGAGATCTCCGAGGAGAGGGGGTTCTCGAGGCGTAGATGGCGGCGCCACCGTGGCCCAAGCTGCTGCTGGTGGAGGAGCGGGGTGGTGCCGGTGGCGGTGGAGGGTTCTCCCATGGTTGCGGATGGGATGCAGTGAATGTATCTGCCTCGGTTTTATGCGTCTCTTCTGCAATGACCATCCGTCAATTATTGATATATATATATATGTGTGTGTGTGTGATTGATAAGTCTCCATTATTTGAGTACAATAAAATCTAAATGTTAATGGTGGAAAATAGCACAACTCTCCACTAAACTTATAAAAATAGTAGTAGTTTGTAAAGATTTTAAAAAATAGCACCATTTTATGTTAAAAGTCAATTTTACCCTCACCCACTCCCCCCTCTCTCTCTCTATCTCTCTCCCTCTTTCTCGTCTGCACGTGCCGCCCAGCTGCTTCTTCTTCTTCCTCCTCCTCATATAGCCGACGACGAGCGGTGTCGAGCGTCGGGCGTCAGTACGTCGGTTGCCGGGGGACGCCCGATCTAGGGTCGGTGCACCGGTCGCCGGGGGACGCCTGGTCGAGCGCCGGTGCTGCAGGAAGAAGAAGAAAGTAGAAGAAAAAGGAAGAAAGAAGAAGAAGAAGAAGAGGTGCAAAAGGAAAGGGAGGGAGAGGAGAGGGAGGGTGTGGTTAAAAATGGGAGGGACAGTTATGGAATTATGAAAAAATAAGCAAAATGACATATATAGTGATGCTGGTTTTGAAAAGTGTTATAAAGTGGTGCTAGTTTTGAAATTTAATATTTTATTAGTCCTAAAAAAATTTTCGCCTCTAAATCTAATCCATCGTTTCCCGGGCATGTAATTTGGATGGATACTATTAAGATTATATTAAAAATTTCAATTAGAATAAAATTTTGCAGATTAAGCATTGAAGGGTGTGATTTTTGGACATGATAAATACATTAAATTGGTTAGAAAATTTGGTAAGTTTGAGTAAAATGATTCAAATTTAAGAATCTCACAATATAAGAAATTTTCTTTCATACCATAAAGTTGTAGGGTGCAGTCTACGTTGACTATTAGTTGACAACTCATAGCCACTTTTCCCATTGAATTAAATAAAAATAATTCGAATGCGATAAAGCATTGTGTGATTACAGAGTTCATTAATCGCTAGTTAAAGATGTGGTAATTGCATCTTAACAGCTAACATGTTGATTCAGAACCTATTCTCTCATTTTTATATGAGAACTTAGTGCGGGTTCGTCTGACACTTAGAGCATACCTTCAAATTTTTATGAGTTTACTGATGCGGTAAATGTGAAATTCATTATCACCGTGGGATATTTACACAGATGACAAGCAAATAAAACACTTGAATGAATATATATACTCAGCCACTTCATATATTACACCTCCTCATAATTGACATAATAACGTCCTTTTCAATGTTTCGAAATAATGAATTGCGGATTTTCTTCCTCTTTTTTTTTTTTTGGTTGATGATTAAATTTGTATTGCATGCCAAGGAATGAGCTCAAATTAATGGAATCGATCAGACAAAGAAGTTTTGTTTGAATTCGAAGGAAATGAGAGGTGAGTTATGGAAGAGAGCCAATGTGCGTAAGAAGGTTGGCTGCCATTGATAAAGGGGAAAAAAAAAAAGGTCAGAATGGTGAAAGGTGGGTTGGTTATGCTGTTCGTTTTACTCTTTTACCCAAGCAATCCTTCCTACTTGGGCTTTGAGCTTAGTTTAGACGAAGGCCTTAAAGAAAAGGCCCAAACTATTACTTTTGACAGTGAGTTGCAGTAGTTCTAGACTAGACTGGAGGAGCAGCACGGAGTACTACTGATTGTCAATTTACAATTAAGAGAAGAGAACGAACAGAAATGTCTCGTCATCTCAGAGATCGTGCATTTGGAATCTCCAGGACGATTCCGTCTTCCATCACTGAGATACATAACAGATGGGACATAGTGTAGGCCCATTTTCCAAACACAAAAAACAACAGGCCCAGCCCATTAAAAAAAAAAAAAAGAAAGCACATGGACGACGGCACGGCGTAAAATGTCACCGCCATAGCGCAGTGTGTTAACGAAGTCGTCCACACTGCAATTCACATACTGATCCATTAAGAAACAATCAACTGATACTTTAATATTCATCTGACCACCTCGATTCGGAACTATTGCTCTGACTTTTAGAAGAATCTAAGAGTTCGAATCGTAATAATTGGATCGCCAGATGATTACCGAGTGGAATTAGCAGCTCTGTGGAACGTTGGAACTTCTAGAATATCGCCCAAAAAGGAGAGTGTCGATTTCACTAGGGTAATCGGCGAGATAACGGATACCTGGAGATAATCGGGAAAACATGGCAACTGATCGGTCTACGTTTTTGACGGTTTAGCCCGGCAATCGGTTGCTGACATTAATAAAAATAAATAATTGAGATTAAAGGGGATCATCCGACGGCTGAGATGGGATTTCTGTCCATTAACCGGACGCGAATCTCCCCTGTTCCTAAATCAGGTCTGCTGCTGACGTGCCAAGCGCCTAATGACCTGACTGTTTGTATTTCTGGAAAAAGCGCGTAGAGTTTCTTTCTCCTCTCCTCCTCGTCGCCGATCAGCATTTCCGTCCCCCACCCCCCATTTCACTTGCAAACTGCACATGGTAAAGCTTCTCTCCTTTGTGGACGTTCTCTGGAAGATTCTGTTTCTCCACTCTTCCCTCTAAGGTGAACTCCTCCAAGCTCTTGCTTCCCCTGCAGGTTGTTATTTCGATCCTCTTTTGACGCCATTGCATGCACATTGCTCTTTTTCTGCTGTAAATACCTGCTATTCTACTCCAAGCTGCAAACTTTCTTCTTCGAGCTCCGTATATCATGAAGATGCGCTGTGGGCATTTTGCCGTGATGCTCAACTCCGATAGAGTATTGGATAACTGCCGTCTTTCCCTGATTTTGGGTTTCCGTGAAATTATTTTAATAGGAAAAAAATGTTGCTGAGTGTTCTCTGTACTAGGTTATGGGTTCTCACGGTTCTTAATGTCAACGTTACTTCAATTCTGGAAATGCTGATAGAGTGTTTGGTTTGCTACGTGGTTTATGTGTTTTATATATTTATCGTTTTTCTTTAAGTGTATGTAGTGCAAGGTTGAACTTAGAGGCTGTTAACCTTCCAATGGAAAAGGTTGCTATTTGACCTTCACTTTTTTTGAAATTTTTTCTCTAACTTGCTTCCTCTGTAAATGCTTTGACGGTATTCTCCTTTCAGCTGCTCTGTTTTGCTGTGGTTGTTGGTCGGTTCCATGGTCCCTTTCGAGTCCCTGTAGACCACAGAGGACACTCACGGGACCAACATGTTCCTTGCCAAGAATTCCTCCCTCACAGATTTGATCTATGTAGAAGTTGCTACAAGAGTCCGCTACATGCGTTGCGGTGTGGTGGGTGGCCCACATGGCAACCTCATCATATACAACACACGAGGGCTTCAAGTAGTACCATTACTAGTAGAGGACATAGCACCTAAAGAGCAGCGTGGAACCAAAATCTCGAATTAACAGTAGTGAAGCAAGTTATCTTTACTTGGCCAAGTACCTGTTGATCCTGCTTCTCAACTTGTGCATTATAGAGTCTATATTCTTCAGACTCTTCCACTTTTATCCTTCATTGGAGCTAATCATACTAACAAACTTCAAACAGTTATTTTTCTTTTAATTTCTATTCAAATCTCAACTTTGTGCTTTAATATTAATATCTCCTTTTTTCCTTTGTTACTAACAGGCAGCCTATTGTAAAATCTAAGTGCTTGTGGCATATCCCTACTTGCTCCAATGCTTTTTAAGGCCCTTTTTTTTCCCTCTCTCTCTCTTTGGATCCTTGTTATGGCAATGCAACCTAAAACATGATTATCTTGCAACTGCAGGATCCTGGAGCTAAAATTGCCGACTATTAGATACATAGTGAAAATGCTGGTAGGGGTATGTCAGAAAGATAATGGAAACAAGAATGTCCGGACTTATGAATCTGTTACATACGATGGTGTGGAATACAATCTCCATGACTGTGTGATCTTTTACCGAGCTGGTGAAACTGAAACATACGTAGGCAAAATCATTGAAATCATTGACACAGCTGATGTTGGGAAACAAGTGAGGGTCGTATGGTTCTTTCGGCCATCCGAAATCCGTAACTATCTGAGAGATTATGAGCCTCGCTGGAATGAGATATTTTTAGCTTCCGGTGAGGGTAAAGGCCTTGCAACCACGAACATTCTGGTAATTTAATATCTCCAATGGGAGCATTATTTGTATTTCTTCTCATTGAAACATGCTCAGCTCAGGGATTACTGTGGGTGCTCAAACTGATTTTCTTTTTTTCTGTGCTATTTCAGGAAGCAGTTCTTGGGAAATGCACTGTTGTATGCATTTCAAAGGACCAAAGAAATCCAACTCCATCAAAAGATGAACTGAGAAATGCTGATTACATCTTTTCTTGTACATTTGATGTTGGCAAGTTAAAAATTTCCAGGAAATTTCCTGTTGAAATTCACGGGTTTAGAGGTAAGTACTTAGTACTACTGCTTTTTTCTGCTGATGGCCATCTCCACTAACCATTGATCTCTTTAGCTAATCCTTTTGGACTTTTTTTTTTTTTGGTGAATCTTGAGATTAATTAAGATATTGGTTTACATTCTTAATGAAAGTGATCTGCTGCAGTGGAGAACTTTTTCAACAAAAGGAAGGCTGGAGATCTAACATTCCCACCTTCTCACAAGCCACTCTTGAGTAATCCAACCAGAAATTCAAATTCATTGTCCAAGCAAATATTCGATAAAGTAGTTGATGCTGTAACCAATGACAGGAGAAATGATAACAAAGATTCGGCCAAAAACGGTGAGTTGCATATTAGGTCAATTAAGATCTGGGTTTACATTCTTAACAAAAGTGATCTGCTGCAGTGGAGAACTCTTTCAGCAAAAGGAAGGATGGAGATCAAACACTCTCACCAACTCACAAACCACACTTGAGTTATCAAACTGTAAATTTAAATTCACTGTCCAAGCAAATGCTCGATAAAGTAGCTGATGCAGTAACCAATGACAGGAGATATGATAACAAAGATTCGGCGACGAAGGGTGAGTTCCATATTTGCCTAATGTGAGCTTGAAGGTTATATTGTCAGATAACAACATAGTTTTTCTTATTTATTACTTAACTAATACTCCCTCTCATGTGGACTGAAATATTCTTGACAGCATGGTTTTAATTAAATGGGAGGGAGGCATATGTGCACATGGCATTACAAACCAGCAGTCTGATACCGCATGAAATTTTACTATTACCACAAGCATCTGCTCTATAAGTTACTAGCAGAAGCATGGTTTATTATTTATCAATTATGGTTGTCATCAAATAGCCTAAGAATGTATTTGCTCATCTCATGCAGAGGCTCAAGTTAGCTCAGAAACTCTTACCAGAGTGAGATGTTCAGCACATATGAATCTGGCAGCAAAGCCCAAAATCATCTCAGAGGAAAAAACACAGGAAAGAATCTCGTCTAGATTAGTGAAACAAAAGGATAAACGGAAATATTCAGGGCCGTTTTCGTCCTCTGATCCACTCAAGCTGAAGCCAGACAAAAGGGTAAGATTCTCAGATGAAGGGCCACAGGAGCCTCCCCACTTAAATCTGGTGAAGGATATGGGCAAGAATTCCAGGGAAGCTTCTTCTCTAGTGGAACAGGATCAGGCAACAAGAATGGAGAACGATGCAGTAAGTATTCAAGGGAGATCTTGAGTGAACTGCCTTTTTACTATCATAAACTTCCTACTTTGAATCACATAAAATGCAGGAGCTTCTCTCTGTTCAATTGATATTTGTGGTTTACACACTGTTACTGTCTCATAGGTTGTTGGAATTAACTCTCTTAAGAAATTAGTTGATCTAACAGAAACTTTGTTTTTTGATTGGTGATCTAACAGCAACTTAATGCTGAATCAATTTACCTGTCCGATTTTTTTTTTTCAAATTTATGTTGTATGAAGATAGCTAGCAGAGATGCATACAGATCACTCCTAGTCGAAGTTCTGAATTGTAGCTGTTCTTTTCAGGAAGTGAGGACTTGGTTCAAGAAATCCATAACTGTGAGTATATTGATATTGTCATTTAAAATCATCTTGTTCTTGTCTGAAATTGCAGTGCAGGCTCCAATGACAGTCTTCCTTTTCATTTAAGGAAATAATGTTGCAGTTTCTGAGTGTTCTTAAAGTGATAGAGGTTATAATGTGGAGTCAATGCAACTTGATGCTGATCATTTTCCTCCTTTATGTTTTTCTTGAAGCCTTGGGATGAAAGACTACAAAAAGCTCAGGAATGGGGCACCCTGGTTTTATTGGAAAACCTGGACCCCACCTATTCATCCTCTGAAGTAGAGGTATACATAGACCTCCTTGCTTTCGAAGGATATCTCGCTTGACTATGTGATAATTTTATCCTGTTCTAAGTTGGTTAGACTATCAAGCTTGCAATTAGAAAAATAGCCCTGAAAATGCTGCAAAAGATTAAATATGATTGACTCTTCTTTTAAAACCGATCTCTACCCATAGAAACAAATATGCCTTTGATTACAAGAGCTGTTGCTGCTAAATTGTCCTCATAACTTCTCTGTCCCTCTCTTCTCTCTCGATGAGGTTCCATCTTTATCTTAATTTTTCTCCCCTGCTCTAATTTTCCACTGTTTCTCAGGAAATATTCCTCTCTGGATTCAATGAAAGAGTCCAGGTGAAAATGATAGAGCAAACTCCTTTTTCTTGCCCTATCTACGGTAGATCTTGCTCTAGCTCAGATTTCCAATCCCAGCCAAACATTTGGCATTGCTTTAAGATACATCGTTATTGGAATTAAATTCATGCAGGTAAAGCATTTGTCATCTTTAAGTCCAAGGATGCAGCCAATACTGCGATAAATAAGTTAAACGGGGACTGCCTCATGGTGACCGATCAAAGGTACTCAGATATGCTTTCGCAGATTTCCATCCTCCAATAGTATGACTAGAAATCAAGCTTAGAGATATTTTGGGATTGATTTGAGCATTGAATAAGAATAATGCTGTGCTTCAATTTGGTTGGACATGCAGACCTGTTGTCGGTGTTGTCGGAACTGTAAGAAAGCCAGATGAATCAAAACTATTTACTGGGCACTACAAAATCAGGCTGAAAAAGCTAACTGAAGACATGGTGATTCATCTGTTGTATGATGTTATGTATATTTCATGAATTTACCTCTTTTTTTTTTTTTGTATCTTATTCTTAACGAACATATCCTATGTTTGCCTGGCTGTTTGGCTGGTTCCTTTCTAAAGAGAAGTGCAGTGGCCACCTCACATTGTTCCCAGGAAAATACTATTGAGTATAGTATGGCCATGGAGTGGCGTATCCTGCAGGAGAAGTCCGAGAGATGGTGGAAGCTACTGCATGAGGTAACATTAGCAGTTAACTCATCAAGTAAATTGGGTCATCTTGTCTCAGTGTATAGCTGCACTAACCTTTCGAGATGGTTTATTTCAGCAAATAAAAGAACATCAATCATGAGAAAAGAAAAAATATGATTATTTTATTTGTCAATTAATTATTCTTGTGAATAAATTGAATTTTCCAGTGAACATTCGGAAAAAATGTATGTTCTTGCAGAAATAAAGCATGCTTGCATAATTAGATCAATTATAATGTAATTAATAATTTAGTTGTACATTTCAGATAAAAATCACAACAAATATTTCAAATTGTCAAATAAAAAAATTAAATAGATAGGTACAGGTATGCATAGCGAAATCTTGGCAATGAACTTCATTTAATATTTTTGTTATTAATATTAGATCATAGTCACTAAATTTTTATAAACTAGACAGATATCAGCTGGAGATTATGACAATTATATTGTACATGCAACTTGGTTCTGATACCTATGTATACACGAAAGCTTCTTTGTTCGTACATTATTGATGTTAGACACGGATATATTTATCATAATAATAGAATAAGAAAGCTTATTTGTAACATCTACTAAGCTTATAGATTTTTTTTTGGGAATGAGCATTATAAAAAAATGGACCTTTTCATTATGAAAACTTGCATATTCGTGCAACAATTTTACTTGAATTACTGATTTCCGTAGAAATGAGATAAACATTTGAATGTCTCTCTCTCTCTTTTTTTTTTTTTAATTTATGTCGCGAATCTTGTAAGTACTGGAAATAAAAGTTGCTCCCGATCTTTCTGGTTCTCGATTGTTCAGAAACAGGCAAAGGAGATGATGGAACTCAAGAAGCAGCTGAAGATCAACATCTGATGTGATGGTTTTACGGAACATCAGCCGCACTCTGTTGTAAGCAGGGCTAAGGTTTCTCGATTATTCTTGTCTGTGTCCAGGATAGCCTTTATGCTTCTTAGGTTTGGTCATGTAGATTTATCAGCGTACAACAGGGTTTCCCAAACCATACAGGAAGTTGGTGGGTCCCCTTCTCCGATGAAGACTAGAGCCATCTGATCACAATCTCTATATGATACGGTAGACACTTATTGCATTTTTTGTGAGTTCTTTTCCTATTTTGATACCTTGTTGCTAACATTTGTTAGTGTCAAATGTCACCTTCATGGAAAAGCTTGAACTTTAGCCGGAAATGAGCTTCTTATTCATACATGATCCTAGCTGGATCATCTTTACTGTTGGATGCTGTGGGCTTGGGCTTAAACTCATGAAATTGTGCTTCGCATAAGTCCAATGGTGTCGGCTGTTTGGCTCTGAGTAGAATTCCGCGGTGCCCCTGGACAGCTCGTCTCATAAATTATTCAATCCTGGTGGCAGCCGCTCGGGTACTCCTGCAGTTCATCAGGGGAGTGGTATCCCCGCCCAGAATCTCAAGAGGGCCAAAAAAATTGGAGCCCGGCAAAGCTTTACGCCTGCAAGCCGCCATGACAAGAAAGCCTTCCTTTGGAATAAGAAGCAGAGTGGGAGATATGGAAGAGAAGCTTGAAAGGTAAACAGCGAGGAAAATATGGAATAATTCCCAAAACAACTAAAACTGCTACTTCATTAGTGATAGCTCAGCCCCATCGTCCAGACCACCGGCAAGAGACAACTACAACTTCTCTAAAAGGAAACACAATCTGGAGATCCGCCACATGTGGACAGGCATGTTTGCATCTGAACATTGATTCACCAACATACCACCGGCAAATAAAGATTTTCACATGGTGATGTTAGAAGATGTTAGCAGGTTTTACTCTTTCGATGATTTGTTGATGAGCGACTTGTGAATGTGCGGGATAACTCCTCCACCAGCGATGGTACCTTTGATCAGGGTATCAAGCTCCTCATCTCCACGAATTGCAAGCTGCAAATGTCTTGGTGTGATACGTTTGACCTTCAGATCTTTGCTGGCATTGCCCGCAAGTTCTAGCACCTCCGCAGTCAAGTACTCCAGAATAGCTGCGGTATAAACAGCTGCTGTTGCTCCAACCCTTCCATTAGCAGCGACCCTTGCTTTCAGCTGACGATGGACACGACCTACTGGAAACTGCCGATGCAGCAAAAGAGCCAGATCAACCGAAGGTAAGTCTGATAACCTCATAAATTTAATAGTGGCAACTGCAAAGAGGACTCAGATGAGGAAGAATACCCATGAAAAGAACACAGATAAAAGAGAATTGAAACAGGGGGTGCCAGAAAATTTCTGCCATTATCATGCCTTAAGCATCTCAATGAAAAAGGAGCTACAACAATTACCTAAAACCTAACAGAGTTTCTCAGATCCTATTTACACTGCTTCCACTGTCCACATTCCAATTAGCAATTACACTGGCTTTCAGATTCCAATTACTACCCTATAAAAACTTAAAACGATGGAAAAGATCTTCCAGAGAAACAAACAAATATCAAATTGCTAATTGCATGCAACAAGATTACGCACTATACTATCATGGTCAATCCTCACTACTGCCTCCCAGTATTTGTTAGTTGCTGTTATGCGTATTTATCCATAGTTAGCTCCAATTCATATTAATTCAATAACACCTAGATTTTAAAGGTTATGCATAAAAACAGAGTCACACGACACCCAGCAGTGAGAAAGAAGTTTCAGCTAAATGGATGTGGATTTAGCTGCAAAAAGTTCCTCGTATTCTAGATGCATTTCGAGTTTACACATTCAAGCCACTGAATAGGCTACACTGACTAATTTTCCCTAGCACTATATCTTTTATTGTTATCGACATTGTCAAAGATTTTCGATATTTTAAGTATTGAAGGGACAGTTTCAAACCCACGCTTCAAAATTACAGGGCACTTGGGCAGCGGAGTGTTATACCAAGAAATACTCTCTAAACTTTTGTCCGCAAATTCCACAGTTTCAAGGTAGCAGCAGAAGGTAAAGCAACTTCCACTCCTACACAGTGTAGGCACCTGACTTGCAGAGGCCTATACACAGCACAAACTCTATACGATCATCTCAAGCATCCGGTAAATTACTCTAAGCATTGACTCTCATGTATTGCAGAGATGCTCAGGAGCATCCCAGTGCAAGTAAATTCAGATAAAATCAACTATATCGGTTCCTAAATATGACAGTAACATTAGTTCATTTGAGTTCCCGCAGTCCTAACACAACTCTCCGCGTCTTAGAGATCTAAGCTCGCAAACAGTAGCTGAACCCACACACATTCAAATTCACACAATTTTCTCAAACTTGTATAGAGAGATGACATCTACAGAGCGTGAAACAGACGGAAGCAGGGGCACGAACCTGGAGACCGGCACGAGAAGAGCGCGAGACAGGCTTCTTCTTGTCCTTGTCCTTGTTAGCGGATTTCCCCATTATTAGCCCTTTGGCTCCTTTTCCCGACATTTTCAACTCAAATCGCAGTCAAACTCCCACAAACAAGAAAAATTTCTCTTTACTTGGCTAGAGTGAGGGAGAAGATCGGTTTGGAGAGAAGAGAATGGCGGTCCGCTCCGGCAACAAAGGCGGAGTCGAGCGCAGGACAAGACTGCGAACTCTCGATCCCGAACTGGAGAGTGGAGGATAAGACGATGCTTTTCCCGATAGATTGATTATTCACTCTTTATTCCTCTTTTACCCCTGTTGTCTCCCAAATTTACTCTTTTGGCCACGGTCGCACGAGACCGATGAGCCAATGGGCTGCACAGGGGACCTTTTCGGCCCAACCTGGCTGGGTCTTAGTAGGCCGGGCGTGTGCCATAACTCAAGCCCACGGGCTTTTCTGCCAGAACAACCCAAGAACTTTATGCAGTTGGGCGGTGAAAAGACGTCAATATCCAAAATTATCCTAATATATTATGAACACAGATTTTGGATTCCCTCCTCTGTATTTCATCGTGCCAAATGGGCTGAATGAGATCTGATAATAGGCTTGAAATTTTGTCGATGTTCCATTCTTCTCGAAAGCCCAACTGATAGTGAACATATATAGCCCATAGGCAATAACTTGACACGTGGACAATGAATTCTCACGTGCGAAAAAGTCCGTCCGTTTCCCCGAAACTAATCCCGCACCTCCTGGGCTGTAGCAGCAGCGGCGGCGCCTGCGATCCCTCATCATCACTGAGCACGCTCCACCCTTTTACCATTATCAGAAGCCACACAAAGGTTGCGAGGTTGACCTGAGATCACACTCCTCGACCGCAGAGGCCACCACCATGTGGAGAAGACTTGCATCCTCGCAGCTCAAAACCCTTTCCTCCTCCGCCGCCGCTGCCGCCTCCTCATCTGCCTCTCGCCAATCTGCCCCTGCCACCTCTCGCTACATCACCAACTGGTCTCTTGCCTCTTCTTCCCCTGCCACCGCTTCTCTGTTAGCTCATCGCACCTTCAGCTCGGATTCAGGTGCGCCCCTATGTTTACGCTCGTAAATGCTCGTGACACGTCTGGGTTCTAATTCTCTGAATGTTACTGTCTCTATTCAGCTCTGATGTCAAATGCAAATGCTGTTTTCATTACGTTTCATGCATATTTGGTTGCCGTGTAGAGAGATCGAGGAAGCGAGATTTCAGTGCATCTTCTTATCAGAATGTCTTCTCATATCACGCTTCTCCTTCGATTGTTGCTTCTCTCTTTATCTATCACCACTTCGGTTGCAATTCTACTTTGTCCAGGATCTTTTAATGCGTTGCAGCATGTTTTCCTGGGAAATTCATTCCAGCACATTTCACATTCTGTTCGTCACATGTATTTGTGAAGCTAAATGCTATCTGTTAATCAATGATCATATTAGCTTTAATGCCAAAGGGATGAAGATCTAGATTGTCACTTTTTTTTGTGTTTCTGGTTATCTTTCCTATTTAATGATGAATTCAACTTACGTGGATTTGTATGTTATTGAGCAGCAACTACAGTGAAGAAGAGGGTTGAAGATGTGATGCCTATCGCCACTGGCCATGAGCGAGAGGAGCTAGAAGCCGAGCTCGAGGTTATTCTCCACTCTCTTGTTTTTTCATTTTTACTTTGACTGATCAATCACCATCTTTGCTTTATTCCTACATCACCATTTACATTTAGGAGTTGGATCAATTCCATATGATGCTTTTTCCCTTATTGCAGGGAAGGAAGCTTCTTGATATTGACTATCCTGTTGGGCCATTTGGTACAAAGGTTAGTGCAGTGTTGACATCGGTACTTTTGGGTTCTCAGTGCCAGCTGATCTTAACTAATCTGGGGTAGCAGATAGGCAGCATTATAGTGTTTGTTTCTTTCTTCTACTTGAAATTTTGTTCTGTGCAATAATATTTGAATAAAAACCTGTAGTTTAAAGTGTTGAGGTAGCTCTGTTACCTAAGTCAACTATTTTCTAATCTTTAGGAAGCTCCGGCAGTAGTCAAGTCCTACTATGACAAGAGAATAGTGGGTTGCCCTGGTGGTGAAGGTGGTAAGTCACTGTCTTAGCTCTATTGTTTTCACAAGGACACACCATTGTGTTTGAGCATGTGATGCACAGCGAAGGTCAAATTGATGATTCCTCACTCACTTTTTTCTTTGAGAAGATCAACTAATTTTTCTTTTTCTTCATTTCCGTCTTGAAGAGGATGAGCACGATGTCGTCTGGTTTTGGTTGGAGAAGGGCAAGCCTCATGAATGTCCAGTTTGCTCACAGTACTTTGTTGTAAGTGGGGAGTTCCAAAATTTAGCTTTTTGAGCTGCTTTATCTTTGTATAAGTATGACATGTCAATGTGCACGATAAAAAGTATTTGTCTACTTACGCACTCCTGATAAAATTTAAACTGTGTGGACATTCAGCCAAAAAAAGGGAATAAACTTAAACTTTGTGGATATGCAGAAAATTCTGGTGGATAAATTATTTGGACCTGCTAACTAGTATCCTTAATGGTATCAAAGTAATTAAGGTGCTGCTCAGGCCCATAGGCATATGGGAGAAGATGCACTGGTCAATTTCCAAATTGTTTCAGCTTATAATTAAAGGAAAAAGGTTGGAACCAATCTGTGTCAACTACTTATGTCATAAGGAAGGGTACCCAATTAATTATTCGAATGGATAACATGTCCCATAGGAGTAAATTCTTGTTTATTGATTATTTCACAATATGGATGCAATAATTGTTAGTCCTTTCATTATATAACTATACAACTGCTGGAACCTTCTGGATGCATCTTTTTTAAGGACAATGACATAAGATTACATGATTTTGTTCAACTTGATGGCTATGTATCATCAACTATATTCATTGGAAATGCCTACGAACCTATTCTCCCTGATTTTCTGATTCTTGTTTGTCTTTGAATCCTTTTGAGCTGCCTTGCAAAGGTATCTGGATGCTTTGGCCATGCCATTTCAAAAATGTTCTTATGTCGTCATCTGTGATTTACAGCTTGAAGTTGTGGGCCCTGGAGGACCACCTGATGGGCACGGGGATGATGAGGCTCATCACTGATTCTGCTTTCAGATTTCCTTCCAGAATAAAACTAGAGAGATGGTGAGAAAGTTTCACTGTGTACTCTGCTGACTATTGTGAATCTCTTGCCTTCTGTTTGTTTCACATGTATGTTCAGTTAGCATGGCAGTTTCTTTGCAGCATTTTGTTCGGTATCATTTCCTGTGGTATTCAACCACCGAGCTCATAAATCTCGGAGTTTTTAAATCTTGTTAGGTCGTGCCCTTCCTAAATTGTGAAATAATTGGAGGCAAACATATGATTCTTTACTGAAAATTGAATCTTTTATGGTGCAATCTCCTGAGGTATCACATTACCAGTTTGCTTTTTGAGTTTTCTATCTCATGTCCTGTTCATTGGAGTTTCAACACCAGTTGTTTCACCTGCTAGCTTGAATAAAACTGAAAATTCTCTGCTGTGAAACGTATTTAAAACTAAGTATTTTGAAACAAATCAACAGTTCTGAAAATAAAAGTGCGAAGCTCACCTGTAAAAGCTGTTATAGAAATTCATGATAGTTCGAGTTCAACTTTGTTTAGCTGCCTAATACTAGTGGGATTTTTATGCATGTATGTACTGAGGAAAAGGGAACAAATTGAGCTAAAGAAATGTAAAGATTTATTATTATGACTTGTGCATATCTTTCAAGCTGTTAAGCAAGAGTATCTGGATTCTTTTGTCTGTCAAAAAAAATGTTCTGATGTCATCCTTATGATCCAGCGAAACAAGAAATGTCATCATCTTTATGATGTACACCTTGGAGTCATGGGTCCTGGACGACCACCCAATGGACATGGGTGTGTTGAGGATTATCACTGATCCTGATCTCAGATTTTCCTCATGGAATAGATAAAAAAAACTGGGGAGAGCCAGAGTTTATTGTCTTTCACGTGTTATTCAAGCACTGAGCTCATAATTATCATAGCTGCCATCTTGTTAGGTTGTCCCCCAGCTCCCGCAATGAGCCCCCGAATAATCGGAAGCTACCTGTTGATTCTTTTTACTGGGAAGTAAAATTCTTCTGGTGCCAATGCCTGAGGTATCAAAGCATCATTTTGCTTTTAGGGCTTTCTGTGTTATGTTCGGTGTCTACGCTTTGTCCATTGCAGTTTCTGACACCTGTTGCGTCATCCGCTGCCTAATAGCTAGCTTTAACAAGACTGAGAATTCTCTGTCAAGATACCTAGTGAAAGTGCTGTCTGCAGAACAAATAACTTTTTTCTTGAGCAAACAATTTTTTCTTTTTTTTTTTAAAAAAGAAAAAGGAGAAGGGTCGAATTGGATTAGAATTTAGATCCTGCCCTGAGAGGTTCTTAAAAATGTTTGGCTGCATTCAAATACAGAAACTAGTTCTATCAAGCACGAAGGCCACCTTTTTCCATCTGAAGGCAGCAATATTTTGTCACGAGTTTCATGTTTTCCTTGAAGGAACTGCTTCCTTGTATCTCTTCCCTGTTTCCAGAAGAAACAGAACTGCATTTTGCGTGATCGGGTGATAGGTATGGCTTGGTGTCTTTTCACGTTCGCCAGAGGCTATGATCATCTTATTGGGCTATAGTGCGATCTTACATAGAAGCATTGGGTGCGAGCTTTACTGAGTGCAGAGAAAGCCCTTTTGTTTTGCCTAGAAGAAACGCCCATCGTCGAAGTCTTTTTCGGAGAGAGAGAGAGAGAGGTGTGCTTGGGATATCTGGCAAAAGGCATGTACACTCCTGGCTATATATAAATTATCGGCATATTTCTGATACGGTGCCGTGAATTGGTGCGTATAATTCAGATAATAAACAGGAATCAGCCGTAGTAGTTAATGGCATCTTCAGCTGGAGAATTGAGATGGGATAGGGTTCTTGAGCAATCGTCCTCATCACGTGAACTATGAAAGATCAACACGGACGTGAACAAAAGAAGGGATGTTAGCTATATAATCACTGTTTCTTAAGATTATTGAACCTACCTGATTCGGGGCATAACAAACTCGCTTTTGAGGACACTAAATTAAGGCTTATGGGTAGTCTCTGGGAGTTACATTCAATTGTCCATGATTGTGAAATTGGATATTATTCGATATCATTTACACCACCACATATCCATCATCAAAAATGCTAATTTATGTACTCCTACGATGGTAAGGTTTTGCAAATATACCCAAAACTACTCCTGTTTAAGCAATGTGAGATTTATAAGTTGGACCAAATTTTCCTACCGTGATATTTTCTAGCCAACAACCAATGACAGGATTCATTCTATATCACTTGTCACTAAAAGTATATTCTCAAATTCGATCATTCTCCATGCAGTAACCCTGTCTTTATTAGTTAATATGTCAACTTGCTTTGCAAAACCCGATCCCATTCTCAGAATATTTAAAACCAAAATTTTCCCTCTGCATGGTTGACTTCTTAATCCCACAGGCATCATTTCATCTGTTGACATTCTCTTGCAAACGAAGAAAATGACATGTTGGTGGAAAAAAAAAATCTCTTACTCCCCGGCCTTAAAGTTGTCTCCTTTTCCACTCAGCGCAGGAGCTAAATTAATTAGCAGTACTATTAAAAAGAAAAGAAAACTAATGACAAGTGCTCCCGGCAACATCATACTCTGTATAATTGTATAATAAGCCATCGAAGCGCTCTCAGTTAGCATTGATGCCTCTCTATTAGTGGGGTAAAGATGGGTTGACTAACTGAAAAGTGTGGCCTTTGACTTTTCCCGAGACAGAGGAGTGACGTGACAAATTCCCTATTATACATTGACTAACATTACAATATAATATTAGAAAAGACATAATGAAAAGATGTTCAGCAAATGAAATGTCAACGTTCATGCTTACATTCGTTAACCTTCCACCACCAATCAACAGATGTCATGTCATCATAATTACAATATATTTATGAAGTTGACAAGGTCGGAATCCATGTTTCAAGTCATTATTAATGAAAGATTTATTGAATTATTTTAAGATAAACACGAATCTTGTAAAGAAGTTGCATGGTGAAAGATAATCCCCATTTGAGGTCTGTTGAAATGAACTTGAAGGATTAACCTTAAAAAGTTCTCTGGAGAATTGTTGTATTGAAGTTTCTACGGTCTCATATATCTTCTCATTCATCCGTTGAATTAGGAGAGTGATTTTACAGAGGTCTATACCCGCATTCAGTGGAGGACAGACATCTGGAAACAGTCCCCCAGCCCCCAAGGGTTCTAACGATTGACAGACACACTCCTAATACTGCTTTTGATTTTTAGTATATAAATTAGAGGAGGACAAGCATTATGTTAGGGATGGTCTAGAGTAACCAAGAACAATTCTCATTCTCCTGTACAGTGAAAAGAACAAATTTTAACTTCAGGGCAACTGAGGAATCAGGTGTAGCGGGCAAATAAATTAAAGTAAGAAAGAAAGGAGCAGAAAATGAGTTTAAAAGGGAGAGTGAAAAAGTTCAAAGGCTTTTTTCTGTGTCCAGGTTGGTGACTCAAGATTATGCCTTTACTGCGATGTATTACAAATAACAAATATGAGGAAAATTGAGAATTATGAGCAGGCGAAGAAGACGGAACACAAACCTTCCGGCAAGTTCTCATAAAAAGTTGTAATCTTGCTTTTTTCGATGGGTTCTTTTCCTTTCCAGTTGGGTTGTGGAAGCTGGTAATTTTGGAGGCTCGAGCTTCAGCACGTTCTGCGAATAATGGGTATCTCTCAATCACCCGAAATATTCATAAACTAATGATACGGGAAAGGGGATTTTTTGCCCTTCTGCGAAATTGGGTTTTATTCCCTTATTCTTATTTTAGAGTAATATTCTTGAGTTGTTGTTGTTGTTGTGGTGAATTTTTTTTACTTAACAAATGTAGTTTTTTTTCTCAGGAGCATAAATTCTCTCTCTCTTCCTGCAAATCTTGTAGCGGGCTCGCTTAAAGTGTGGAGGTGACTTTGATTCTCTCTTGCTCATAAGATATCGTTCTTTTTCAATTTTCTCTCTTTTTTCCTTTTATTTTTTGCTTTCAGTGGATGCCTTTTTGCATCTTTTAAGGAGTTTCTATCTGGGCTGTTTGAGCTGCAATGTGTAGCTGAGCTGTTGCTGATACTACGCGTCATTCTACACAGTGATGCATTTTTATATAATTTCCTTTTCTTTTTCCCGTACATTTTCACATTTGGGTATAAATACAGAGTTTCATGCTTTGATTTCTTCATTGCAGCCTCTCATTTCATCAGATTGCCTCAGGAGCGCATCTTGCTGCACTTCCTGAGAGCACCCAGAAGACGAGGATGAGCTATCATCATCAGCAGCATGGTAGCAGCTCTGGTTTGTGTTCTCTTACTCAAGCAAGGCATTTATTCCACTGCTTCAACTTCCATTTCATGGTTTCAAATGTTTGATCAAATTCCATTAGTATCTCAACTAGTTCCTCTTTTGTCACCCTTGTATTCAATCTGCATTTGCTTGTCTACTTCTCACAAGTCACTTGACTGGGGGGATTGTGGGAGAAAAAGAAAATAGCTTCGACATGAGTTTGTGATGGCTCCTCAGATGAGAAGCATTTGGGATTCTTGAACTCCTTTTAGTTGGAGTCCTCAATAAGTGGGACTTCTGCTCTTAATTAATTTCAGGTAGTGGGGCTGCCAGAAGGAACTTTGAGTTTGGGAGAACATATGTGGTGAGGCCAAAAGGAAAACATCAGGCCACTATTGCTTGGCTCCATGGGCTTGGTGATAATGGTTCAAGGTACTTTTTCTCTTTTCACATTTTTGCATTAAGTGTTTTAGTTCAAGATATGACCAAATAGTGAAGACATATTTTTATTAGATCAGTGAAGGCATATTTTTATTAGATCACCATTGCTGCGATTTATAATCACTGTGGAAGTGGGACATCATGTGAAAGGAACATTTGCACCAATCACTCCTTGTAGGATAAAAAAATCTGAATTTTTACTTTGTTGAGTCTTATTCATCACCTAGTATATTGGTAACAGTGATCTTCCTATAGTCGATATGTTGGACCGCGTCTTCTGTTTGCCTACTGATTTGTTGCCACCTGTTCCAGATTAAACCTTTTTTAGCTACCAAGAGCAAATATTTACTTTTCTAATATTTATTTGATATTGGAAACTCTATGAACTCTTCACCTAGACAGAAACAGAGAGAAAGGATGCTGAGGAATGTCAATATTTTGGGCTTGTCGTGCAACTCTCTATGCTAGGGTGGTCACTACCTTATGAGCTTCACAATTTTGAGCCTATCTTAATGTCAATATTTATTTGTTTTCTTTGTCTTGTCTTATTTGAAGCTAAAAGCTTGATTCTGAGAGTAGCATGTGAATACTAATGAATGAGGGACCACTTGTTTACTTTTGTCATGTTTGCTACACATGAATGGAATGGAATAAGTTCTCTCCTTCCATTATACTTTTTTTTTAATTGTGTAGCATAATCCTTTAAAAAGGTTCGTTAGTGTTAATTCAAACACTTCGCTAAATAGCTCTGCAGTTAGGAATTCATGATACATAACATGCTGTGTACTGAAGTTTAGAGGGCAATGCCATCGAAACTACGATTCAAGGAACACTCTTATCTACTTTGGATGAGCAATCTCCGCAGAGTTCATTTTTAGTACGAAGATAATAAAGGCTAAAACTCAAATTCTAAGTTTTGGATGGATGTACACTATTACTTTTCACAACCTGAGTATTTCGTAGTACATGAATTCTTAGTCCTAAAATTCTTAGCGTGTGAACACCATTAGCCATATATGATTCCTTCTTTCTTTGTTTTTATTTCCCTCCTTCTGCAGCATATACTTGAAGAATACTGACATTCTGTCTTATGTTTTTGTGCTTTTGTCCCGGCAGCGCGTCTCAGCTCTTGGAATCCCTTCCTCTTCCAAATGTAAGCACTCACGCGGAGCTTCTATTTCTTCACTTGTAGCTTCAACAAGGATTTAATTCTTTTTTTCAATCTCTTTTAACATCGTTCAGCAATTCAAGTGTTTGGATAAATATTTGTTGATACAGATCAAGTGGATATGCCCAACTGCTCCCACTCGTCCCGTGGCATTGCTTGGTGGATTTCCTTGCACTGCATGTACAAACTGTCAAATTCTGCTCATCTCTTGATTTCTCTGTCATCACGAGGTTAATATCTCACCAATCATATTCTGTGTCCATACTAAATATGGTTCCAGGGTTCGATGTTGGAGAAATTTCTGAAGAAGGGGCTGTTGATCGAGAGGGCTTAGATGCTTCAGCAGCACATATTGCAAATCTCTTATCAACTGAACCAGCTGATGGTACTTTAGAACCCAAATAATAGAACCAGTATTCTTAGTTTAATCCCCTTAGTATTATTTTATTTCACTGAATGCAGTCTCATGTATTAATCCTCCCTTTATAGTTAAACTTGGGATTGGAGGTTTCAGCACGGGTGCTGCAACAGCTATTTATTCTGCGACTTGTTTCACTCTTGGTAAATATGGAAATGGAAATCCTTACACAGTAAACCTGAGGGCAGTAATCGGTCTAAGTGGCTGGCTTCCAGGTGCAAGGTGATTTCTTCAGAGCTTTTCTTCCTTTTTTCCCCCAACCCTTGCAACATCACTGTCTCATCACCGTCCTAAATGCAGATTGCATGAGACTTAGTAAAAACATGAACATGTACAGGAGCTTGCGGAACAAGATAGAGGGATCCAATGAAGCTCTAAGGCGTGCTTCCTCTTTGCCCATTTTGCTCTGTCATGGGAACTGTGAGTATGAGTTCCCATGCTTTCCATATTAATATTCTTATGTATATATTTAGTACTCATTTTAAGATGGCCCGTTGTTATAGTTGCCCAGGATAGACTATGATGCTCTTGCTTACAATAAGATCAGAATGAGGCTTATGCATAAGCTCGGTTAGGTCAAGTCAAGCTTTTATTTTTTCAATTTGATCTGCTCAAAGTAAAGTGAGATAGGAATCTGCGCCGTGTTTCCTCTTAGCTTTATCGAAGAACAGCTGTTCAGTTCCTCTTCATTATCAAAGCAAGGATGAGAAAAATACGAGATGGTCGATGGTTAAATCTGATCTGGTGCTCTCAGAAGATTACTGTTTGATCCTCTGCTAATTCCCTTTTCAGGCGATGACGTGGTCGCCTATAGTCACGGCGAGAAGTCGTTTAGTTATTTAACTTCAGCTGGGTTCAGATGTGTTGCATTCAAATCCTATGACGGGTATGCAGTGGCTTGCCATTATAATATTGCATTGGAGCTATAATTGTTCTCAGCTCTAGGATCTCAGAACTGATTATGGAATACTTAACCTGCAGGCTTGGCCATTTTACGGTTCCAAGAGAGATGAGCGATGTGTGCAGTTGGGTCTCCTCAAGGCTCGGGCTCGATGGATCCTGATCATGATTTTGCAGGTCAAGGTTCTTGTCTAGGGTTCTAACTGAAGCTGCAGAGAGAGAGAGAGAGAGAGAGAGAGAGAGATGATGGGAAGTCGATGGATCAAGAAAACAAGAGTTCAAAATAAATGTAGAGAGTATGATGTGAGAGAGGTGGTGAGGGTATGTGAGTATAGGTAATTATATCCCTATTTCATGTTCTTGCTTTGTCTTAGAGGAAAAAAAAAATAAAGGAAGGTTATGGGTATTAGTCTCTTAGTACTCCTTCTTGGCATTCTTTATGGAACCAGAATCTCATCCTGGTGGTCTCTGTTGTCGACCTCGCAGATGATACCGACCATGCCATGAAAAGAAACGCTGAAAATGATGTGAACAGAACTCAATTTAAGATAACCATACATAAAATTTTCTGCACTTTGACATTCAGATTGGAGAGGGGAGATGACTCAAGAAGTCTATGTTCATTGCAAAGGAGTTCATGTTCATAATAGAGGGGATTATAGAAGAATAGATAAAGTACCCAGCAAACGATACCGCAGACTACATAACTATACGATAGAAGAGTGCCCGCTTGACAAGAATAGCTCGAGCTCAACATCTTATCACTTACTCGTTCGAGAAATGCATTACTGGCAGTATCAATCTCCTTATGTCAAGCTTGGAGAAACCAGGAAAGAAACCATATTCATAACCAAGATCTCCATTATCTTGCCACCATCTCTTGGCTATTATGACTATCATAATTGATTCAGTCCCTTCCAACGTCCAAATCAAAGACGGGAGGACGACACTTAACAAGGACAACGCATAAAGCAAGGAACCATACGCTAATTAAATTTAGGACCTATCCCGGTAAATGGAGTCATCTTCGTCCTCATCGGCCATCCCGAATGTGTGCTGTACCGCCTCTTTTGCCCCCCGGGTCATCTGCGAAGCCTTCTCCTTGGCCGCCTCGGCCATCTCATACGCCTTCTGCTTTGCAGCTCCGGTCTTTTCCGAGATGTAGCTCCCAGACCGGTCGGCTGTCTCCTTCGACCTGTCCGTCATGTTATGTGCCGTCTCTTGGGTCTTGTCCTCGGCGGACAGCGCTGTCTCGTGGGTCTTATCTTTGGCAGCTTCAGCTTTGTCCTCCACCGCGCCCATCATCTGGTTTTTCCTCTCCGACAGATGCCCAAGATAAAAACCTATTACTCCCTCCAGATGGGAAGTTGGTGAGCAGGTGATTGACAATTCATTGTGTCTTTCAACACCTCACCATACGTACGTACTCATGTTTAACAAGGTTTTTCACTTGCTCAAGCAAAATGACGTTAACATATCCACTGTTCATTGTGCATCGAAGAACCAAGTGCAAAGTGTTTAACCTGTAGGCGGCCGTGGGCTTCGCCAGCTCTGTAACTCTGATCCTGGGACGCCATCTTTTCTTGCTTCGGGTGATTTTCATCCGACGGTGGTTGCAAAGCACTCAAAAGGGCAAGAACTTCGCCGTGCAACGCCGTTGAGGACGCGGGAGCATGAATCATCGAACGGTCAATATAGAGAAGCGAGGACACCTGACACGTGTCCAACAAACTTAAGCAACGTGTCGAGTAGCCGTGCAAGGGGGATTCCGGTCTTAGTGGGCCGGAAAATGATGGGCCTGCCATTGCTTTATGTCCATAACGAGGCCCAGGCCCAGGCCCGAATGTTCCATTTCACGGACCCAGAACCAAATCTTGATTTGGGTTAATCATCACGGAAATCAGTACGGCTGGATCTTCGAAAGCCCAACATGGGACAGTACGTCCACCCGGAGCGCAGGGGAGTAACAGTAGCACTCGGGAGTCGGGTCCAGTGAGTGAGCGAAGAAACTCCTCCATGACCGTATCCAAGGGGCTGTTCCAGAGGCGAACTTCGAGGAAGTTTTCCTCTTCAGCTCTCTCCCACTCTCTGAAATGAAATCCTTTTCGTCATTTCTGGTTCCGTGAAGTAGAATTACAAGTGCAGAGACAGGGTGGAGAAGGGAATGAGAGAGCCATAAGATGTCTCTGAAAAGTGTAAAAATGTCAAGAGGAAGTGTAGTTAACTTGCCTCACTCACGCATTGTCCACTGAGACTGAGCAGATCATGGCCCTGCTTCTCGGAGATATTGAGGTAACATCCTTAAACTGTGCATGATAACCTTTTTTTTTCCCCTAATCATTTGGTGCCTTGATTAATTTGTGAGGTCTTGGGATTGAAGAAATGTATGTTCATCCATCAAGTTCCAAGTTAAGGGATGGGGTTCAAATTCACGGTCTTTTTCTGCATTTCGTACGCAGTGATGCTGAACTTGACATAACTTGGATGATTAAGCTTGTGCATTTGAGGTTCACTGTTATATCTGGGTTGCTCTTACTTCTGTTCGATAATTTGCAGTCCGGAAGACTAGTAAAGTTGATGTATTTATTTTAGCTAATGAAGAAAACAGAAGCCAAATATTTTGAGGATTCTTGTTTATGCCAAAAGGTACCATGTAATGTAACCAACAGCCAGAAATGTCAAATATGACTCCCGAACTCCAAGCGATTCAATTTGGAATGGCAACGATAGGTTTATTATGTGTAAAGATACTCTGTGTTTCTCCACCAAGTTTTTTGCTGGTTCATCTTTTTGTGTGATTCCACTTTATAATACTTAATGTAAGTGGATTTGGCTGCAAATTACAATGGGAGCTTTGTTGTCAGTTAGTTGAGAGAACTGTGAGCCTTATAGTGACAATGCAACCTGAAGTTTGGCAACCACAGCTTCTGGAGGTGCTTCTTCTGAATAGATCATTCTTTTTGAAACGCTTCATTGACCCCTGGCATCATTAAGAGCTTTTCCTTGTAGCTTTATCGAGTTAATGGAAACTGAGTTATGGCATATGTGGGGAAATTTTAACCTTTAAATTGTCTCATTCTTCCTTCTTTTCCAGCTGCATTGCCACAGCGTGTTGGAAGTTCATGGTAATTTTCTTTTGATGTTTGTACAGCATTTCAAAAATGGGAATCTTATTGCCTTAATTTGGGGTGCATCACCTCGAACTTGATCCAGTCGGCAGAAAGACCAAGTAGCGATGAACACAGAACAGTTGGCTGCTGCTTCAGGACAAGCAGAGATATCTTTTGTCATTCAATGTGGTGTCATATATGGTGCCCAATTACAGGCCCTTTATCATTTTCCCTTGTGACTTCTAGTTTGGGTAATATCCCAAGTTTCTTTGTGATTGTCTTGTTCATTATCAGGAGACAGCCTTTTATTTGCATGGGCTCTAATTAAATCATAATCGCATCCTGCTGCTGCAGACTGTATTTTTAATTTACTTAACAGGATTTGGCTATTTATGATGATGATAGGGTCTTTATATTTTGTTCTTAGAACCTTTTCTCAGTCATTCTTGTGAAATGAACTGTTACAGGATGACAATATCTACTGGAAGAACAACAGGAATAATTGGGTGATATCATTGAATTCCCTATATCACAGTTCTTCCTTCAATGCTTGTAACTTATGTGCTTTTGTTTCCTAGGACCATTCCATTTTTCAACTGAGTATATGCAAATATTAAATCAGAGCTTGAGATTGATCATCGGATGGCTGTAAGTTGCATCTTTGCTGTGAAGTCCTGCACTGTCATCATTATTATTCTTTTTCAGCATTCTTGAGTATGTCTCTTCCCCACCCACAACCCACCACAACCCCCCCCCCCCCTTCTGTATTGATCATTCTTAAGCTTTCAAGAAACATTATCTCACGCTTTCTGATTTATTAATTTAATGCCCTATCTTTGAGGAGTACTCTTGCCTTAATTCTGCAGATGTGTGAATCCAGGCAATGTATCAGCTCCTAGATTCTGGGTTTGTTGGGTTCATATTTTCCTGCTTTAGCGAAGATAGTAACGTGGTTTCTTCCGTATTACAGGTTGGTAGAATACAAATACTCAGCTCTCAATCCGCTGATGGAAAGCAAACTCAGATGTCAGTGAGACCTTCACCACTATCTCCTGTTAATAGGAGTTCAGTCATAGACCTCGGATCGTCTTTGAATTCTTCAGAGAACACATCAATAAGATCTGGTCATTAGGTGTCTTATTAGAAATCCTGGTGCCAATTGTTAATCACTGTCATTTCTTGGCTCAAAGTGTCAATCATCTATATTATTAGGAAGAGGCGCAATGTGGAAAGCTCCTCCTGATTGCCTGGTGCAGCATGGGTCTCACCTGAAAAAGAGACGTAATGTGAAAAGCGCCTCCAGATTGTCCAGGGTCACAGAAGGTCTTCCAATCTTGGTGGTTTCCTTCCTAATGCTGATGCTGCATATCTGGGAAGGGAGATAGTTGTGGGAAACTTCGGCAATGAGAATTTTAGGCAGCCCTTCTTTTGTCGATATAGATCCAATGGATATGTCTGAAGGCATGCAAGAAGCTGTGCATCGGTGAAACTTGGACATAAAGTTTGTGTGGGTATATGTCTAGGCATATATGCATGAGATCTATGATGTCTTGGCAGTTTGACTCATGTTTTCTGCAGTTCTCTTTCCCATTATTATTTGCTCTGATATTTTATTGTTTCTCAAACTCGACTTGAGAGCTTGTCTTTCAGTGGTTGGCAGTGGGGCAGAATTTGTGAGGAAAGAAATACCTCCATATGCGGTCCCTGGTTCATCTCTTCTAAAGCTATATTCACCTTTGAGTTCATTTACGGACTTGCAGTGGGTAATATACAAAGAGGAAAAGGCTGCACATTTGGAGGCCATGGGTCAAAATATTAGGTGAGTGAATAAATGCATCCACGAGTTGTTGCAGCACCTGCCCTGGTTTCCCTTCTTTCTTGTCTGAGAAATGCTTGAACTTCTTTCTGTTGAATTTTGCAGAAACAAACATAAGTTGCAATGCTTTCACTGGGAAAAAAACATCTTATCTGATGCAATTTGACTGTTACTGCTTTATTCTCTTTTTTTCCCCCCGAGTTCCAAGAGAAGGAAACCGGAATATTGAAAACAGTTTTTGATGCTCTGCCAAGTGCTTTCATTTTGCAGGGATGGGAAAGGACACCCTCTTACTTTTATACTCCATGCCTTCACATATCAGGCCTCTATGTGCAGACTTATTGAACATTGGTGAGAAGCAACTGCCCTTCACTTCTTGTAATTACTTCTCGATCCATCTTCTACTGAGTTGTTTCTTATATTGGACATCTATTCTGCAGTTTTCTTCCTGCCATCAATGCACTTCATGACAGCATAAGAGAGAATGAAATTCAGGTACAGATCGGGACTAAACTATGCATTCAAGTATTTGTTTAAAAAACTCCCAGCTTCTCAATACATTGCAAAGAAGATGTATTAAGTAGAAATAGAAAAATAAGAAAAGTGGAAAAAATCCTGTTATATTTAACTTTGTGCTGTTGCCAATCAAAATCTTGAAACTGAAATGTATCTTGGAACTTTATCAAATTTCAATTTCTTTTCAGGTGTTCACTCAAAGTTCTCTTTAATACTGGAGCAGATGGCGAAGCTCAAGGAAGAATCAAAGAATCTTGAGATGGAGGTTCTTCATGGTTCAGGGACTGTTTCTGTTCGTGCCATTACTCACAGCCACCGGGTTATAGGAACAGCTATGACTTATCCGGGGTTAGCATGGGGAGCCCGAGTACCGAGTCAAAAGAGGCTCCTAGCAAGCTTTTTCCTTTTTCATTTGGGTGCTCTTTCTGTAACTGTTGTATTTTGGCTGGTAAATTTGCGTCCAGTTTATGAATATGCTGGTCAGCTCTCAGCGGGCTTCCCTTTTTGGTCCAGAACAACAACAACATTGATGTGAGGAGAAGTGTAGGATTGCTTGGTATCGCCAAATGAATGTCTCTGCAGCTAACAGTCAGTCTGTCCACTGTGGTAACAAGGTGATCGACATATCCGACTGTCCTCACTAGCTCAACTTCCTCACCTCATTCGACACAACCCTGATCCTAAATTCGAAGCGTCATGTTAGATATTACAATATAACCATCCACATGAGGCGAAATAGACACTGGTTATCAGCCTGTTCAGATGAACTTAGCGGTCACAACTCTCCTAAACTCTACACGTACATGTGGAGGGAGGACGAGGGACTGACGGGATCATCAGGTTACGGAAGACTCATATCACCTTGATTACCTTGAGTGGAAGGTCACCCTCATGTCTCACACGATCCTGCGATTCTCACTGCAGCCCAACTCCGCACTCTAAAAGACCAATGCCGGCAATGACAACTTCGATCCAGGAAATAACAACTGCTTAGTGATGTGATTTGGGGACAAAGTGGTGGGTGAACAAAAAGCGAAAAATGTGGTCAAACTCGACTTGCATTAATTCTTTTTTTGCATGGGAATGGATAAAAAGCAAAGTGAGCAGCCCACTACTCTTTCCTTTCCTTTGCTTTGCTGCTGTTGCCACTGCTGCTACTGCTGCTTCATTCCTCCTCCTGGGCTCCCCTCTTTACAGTTCCACCCTCCTTTCTTCTCTCTCCCCGCTTTAACGTCCTCCAAGAGAATGGAGGACAGTGAGAGAGTGAGAAAAGCAGTTGCATTTGTTGTCTGCGTGACTTTAGAGAGGGAGGAACCGGAATTTCTAAATTATCTACCATAATGAGCCACAGAGAGAGAGAGAGAGTAAAGAAGGATGGAGAGAAAGAAGAAGAGGAATGAAGAAAAAGGGGCCTTGGTCAAAATTAAAACCTCGAAAGATTCCGTTCTGCTGCGTCCCCTCTGCTGTGGTCTGTCTCTGTGTATCTTTATTGAAACTCTTGCCATTTGCCCTTCCCTTTTACGTTTCCCCTTCTTTGGACAGTGTGCTTGTATATCCTAATTTCCTAAATTACAGCCAGCTGCACATATATCATACGCACTCGTGAAGGAGATATATTTGTATATATTTATACGTATATCTCGTTTTTCTTGTATCACTTTCTGCATATAGAAGCGAGGAATTTAAAAAAGCACATATTTTGAATCCTTTGTAAAATTTTCCTCTTACCACTCTAGCTTGAAGATTCATCACCACCGTGCACTTTCTTTCGCATTCAGCAAAAAGACCTTCACGGAGTCTTGAGCAAAGGCTCGGTGACATACATACGTACACCTTTTGTTTCGTGGAGTTCATGAGGTACATAATGCAACTCAACCTCTATAAATTGAATTTACCAGTGAAGAGTAATTGAAAATCAAAGAGAGAGAGGGAGAGGAAGCATAGAGAGTGATGTGTACGGTTCAATAATTTGGTGGACCCAAAAACAGTTTGTAATGTTTGGAATATTCAACACACAGGCTGGGGAAGAGGTAGAAATTCTGTTACCATTTCCGTGCTCTGTGGGTCAGTGGGGAATTTGGTCTATAGAGGAGGACCCCCCCCAACCCCAAGCTACTGCTACTTGATTAAATTACAGCTTCAATGGTCAAGGGTCATACAGTTTTTTCTTTTTCAATTTTTGATCTACGATACTTATATCAAGAAATTCAATAACCTCTCAACAATTCGATTCAAATAAGGTCTACATGTAATATGCTGATATTAGTTTTGATTTTCACCGTGATCACATGTTAATTTCTCTTGTATCTAGGGAAGCTTTGAAGTGACAAGATGTAATTATGATAACCATGGGGCTGTCGAGTTACAAGCACATATACTTATGAATGTTATTTAGATGTTCTTATTAAGGAAGAACAAAAAAAAAAAAACAGTCTACGCTTGCACCATTAGTTTAAGAATATTATTACTTCATATCTTTCTAAGACTTCTTTGGTCCATAACATGCCAATGACACACTGACACAAGGGCGAGCATGTCTCGTTAGTCTTAAAATAGCTAAGTGCCCGACACTTATGATAAATTATTGAGCAGAACATCTATTACTCTATTGAAGAATGGAGGTAGTTTTGATCTCACTTTTGAGATTCCAAAACTACGTACCCTTGATAAGTAAACCAAAATAATTGATAAAATGGTTAAAACTGTGAAATTATTTTATGATTCTAACTACCGCTAACTACTCTATATTTTTTTCTAATCACAGATTTTATATTAAAAATTAAAAGTGTTATAAATATAAATACAAAATTATAAAATATACAATAAAATATATAGTTTAATAATCAACTATATATTTAATTATTTCTTGCGTAGTACAGATTCATATCTAGTTTATATATGTATAGATTTATAATTTATATATAAGGAAAGGAGGAAGGAGAGCGAGGCACCCTAAAGCAATTGGAACACCAGAAGAGTTAAACCAGAGATCCTGGGCGCGCACTAAATGATATCCACGTGTAATATTGTTCGTGCAAAAGCAATGTCGTACCACCCCCCCCCCCCCCCCCCCGGTAAAACTTCATGAAAGGGACTGTCATCAATCGCTTCGTCTCTCTACACGTATACACAAGGGATTTATCGAATTTCAAGAATTACGTGCATACTTCACTTTCTTGGTTTTGCAAGATTTTTCAATTTTCATTGTTTAATATTTAAAAACTTACAATATTCTAATTAATTCGATCCAAGTTGAATTGAATAAAGTTTTTACAGTTATTAAAACTTTTTTATTAATAAAAATCGAACTCTTTACGAGATATCGAATTAATATCCTATCGATTCCCTTAGATATTTTTTCCCCCTTTTTCTTGATTGATTATTTTGCACTTATCAGTGAGGGTTTGCTTAGTGAAGAGAGCAAGAAGAAAAAGCAAACTAAAGTCGATGCAAATGTCGTCTTTCCTTTTTCTTTATTCTTTTTTTCTTTGAATGATATAATAATGCATGCTTTGTTTCCTCCGCTCCATGAATGTATTTAAGCAGCCCAACTTCATCACACGTTCCTTCAAGCATCGCCTCTTCCATTCTCTTCTATTAACTTATCATCAGAATACTTCTTAAGCTTTTCATTCATTACCACACACAGCTTCTTGTGGTTAGTCTTTCATTCCCTAGTTCCATTCCAACACTCGGGCATTTTTCTGCTTTTCCGGTTCGACATTCAAGTTTTCACCTCCCCCTCGTTTTGATGCAGAGAAAACATGAACAGGCCAGGAGACTGGAACTGCAGGTCGTGCAACCACCTCAACTTCCAGAGGCGTGACAGCTGCCAGCGCTGTGGTGACTCCAGGAGCGGTGCTGGAGGAGACTACGGGGGGAGTTTCGGCGGTAGGGGGAATGGCTCCTCCTCTGTGTTCTCCACTGGCTCCGATGTCCGTCCAGGGGACTGGTACTGCACCGCTGGCAACTGCGGGACCCACAACTTCGCAAGCCGATCCAGCTGCTTCAAGTGTGGTGCTTTCAAGGATGATCTCGGTGGCGGAGGGTTCGACTGCGACCTGCCTCGCTCGAGAGGATTCGGCTTTGGCGGCAGCAGTGGTGGTGGCCGTTCCGGCTGGAAATCTGGGGATTGGATCTGTAGCAGGTTAGAAGCAAATTTTTTTTGTTTTGTTTTTCCCCTCTAATTTGATTAATACTATATATATATATATATATATATATCGTGGTTCTACCTGGCTAGCTAGTGTGTCCCTTATAACTGGTTTAGCAAACTGCACCGTTTAATTTCTATCTATCGTAAGGTTTCATAAGATTCAAATATCGGTTTCGTTCTCGGAGGATAATTAATGCCATAGATCCGGAATGCAGAGAATGTGAACTGAGTGCATAACGTATATATTCAAGCACAAAGAGCAAAGTTCTGAACAGACGCTTCAAATGTGATATGTGTAATCATCAGCTCTCCATATGTTGGGTGGCAGAGAACTGAATCTGATTAACATTTCCAGAGGGTGCTGGTTTAATTAATACAATGGAAGATGATGACAGTGATTACTGATGGTTTGGGAATCTTAAATAATCTTAATGTGCAGGCTGGGGTGCAACGAGCACAATTTTGCGAGCAGAATGGAATGCTTTAGGTGCAGTGCACCCAGGGACTCTACTGGCCGACCTTATTAATCTACGCCATGCAACTCGCAGCTGATCTCCCGAGCTTCTCAATTTTGGGTACGCACATCATCAGACCCATCTTTCTTTTTTTTGGATAATGTGTATTGTGTATATATATTATTTGCGAATCGGACCAGCTACATGGAAACAGCTTTGCATGAATTCTGATTGCATACGCTCTCAAAATCAACTAAGCCCCTCTTTTGCGTATACTATGTATCGACAGATTCTGCTGCGCGACGGTGGAGACATGAAGCAAGTTAAGAGAGAGGATGAAACGTACCCGGTCCCTAGCTATCGTGCTTTCATTTTTCTTCCTTTTTCTTCTCTTTTTAATATTTTTTTGGCTTTCTTTCTATGGGTGAAGTCCTTTTGTTGGCACTTGGAGGGAAACCCAATTGTCGCAGTAGGGCAACCTTATCATTTGTTCTAGCTAGGTTTCCCCATAAGTTATTAGTTAATAGTGTATTGATTTCTCTATCCTTCCATCTCCCAAATATTGTTTCTTTAATGTCTCTGTGCCTGGGTTTCTCATATTTAATGGATATGAAAGTTTTTCTGTTCTTTGTTCATTGGTATATATTCGACACCACCCATTCATTCTCTCTCCCCCTCATGATTTTCTCAATACAAACTCACAGCATTAGAAAGGTTTCAAGGCTGTTTAAACAATAGACGACAGACATACAAAGAGGTTACTGTCAGATTCTAGCACTCCAGAGTCCATACGAACGTTTGTTATTTTCCAGCCTCAGAATAAGCATTTCATATAGTTATCATGACAAACACATGTATATATATACACTTAAGTTTAAGAGATGATCGCTTTCGGAACACGTTCTAACTAATAGAGAAGAGCATATAATGCCTATGTATATAATGCACCAATACACGGATATTATCTTGAAAAAAACAGAAACATTTATCGACACATATACTATGTATTAACAAAATAGTTTATAATTACACATTCAACCACCGTTCTATAATTTGAATTCGAATAGAAAATAAAGCTGTATCACGGTTCTCTTTATAAAATTGAGAGAGTCTATTCTATTCTCGCAAGTATAATTTGAAGTGCCAGCAATTGTTATGTTTATTTCTGAACATTTCAGATGTACAATGGATGGACAAAGATGCACTGATTTTAATGAACCGAGCGGATGGCATTGCATGGGAAGTGAGACCCTGTCCAATGAACACAAATTCCAAGAAAGCAGTCAGTCAATCAGTCAGTCATATATATTCTCATAGGATTCTCCCCCTCACCTCACTGACCAGATCTCTCTTTTGTTTATTAGCTTCAATTTCAAAAAGCTGCATTCACTATTGGGTACCATAAAAGCAACTATTTTTACCAGACATGACATGCATGTATGAGTCAATCCACGTTACCCAAAACTCATAAAAGCTATAAGAATCAAGCCACTTTAGGTTAAAATTAAGGGTTCCTTTTGGAATCCCTTTTAAGGCAGCTTTAGCTATGGCACTGCAGATAATATTCTTTCTTAGTTTCGCTTTGTCAGTGGTGGTGTCTTCCTGTGTACCTTCTATATGACGTCTAAGAAGATAGTCCATTGGACAGTAACTTCTATGAATGTATACCCAGTATATGAATAGCTAGGAACAATGTCGGACTTAGAATTGTTATTTAAGATGGTGAAACTTAATAGAAGAGTAAAATAACTAGTTCAAGTGAAAGAAATAAGTTAATTTAATAAAAAAATTTTGATCAAAAGATCAGTAGTGCTCTTATTTATTGTTCAAAATTGAGATACAAGCCCACATTTGTGGGCCATATGGCATGCCTTCAATAGTGGCTATATTAGGCCATCCGCCTATACAATATCAAGGGAATGTAACCAGTACAAACCAACTACGCATTGTTGTTACACTAGAGGAATTCCCCATGAAGAAAGGAGCTATCTCTGCTGCATATTTTTAGCTTTCTGCACCAGACTTGCAGACCCCAAGAAGCAAGCACAAATTGAGCCCCTAGCCATCTCCCAAACTCTAGATTCTGAAGGAGAAGCACCAGCAAATAGCACTTGATTCCCCTTCATCCAAATCAAATAAACAATAGAATGCTAGAGGAGTTTGAAAAGAATAACGAGAATTGACTTTTCCTTCAAATTTGAGATAGCCTAATGTAGCTCAGCATGCCAATCAGAAACGGGTCTATGAATGCCAAACTGCAATAGCATCCTAGACCAGAGAGACCTGCTAAACCGGCAAGAGAAAAATAGATGCAATTGGCTCTCAACACCAACACGACAAAGCTGACAAGTAGCATCCACAGCAGGCTTCCAACAACTTATTCGATCAAAAGTAGATAGCTTGTCATGAATAACAAGCCAACTTATAACACAATGCCTTGGGATACAAGGGGAGAACCACAGCAACTTGTACCGGCTAACTCTATCACTTTTCCTCCATAGAGAATTCCATGCACTAGCCAAAGAAAATTTCGCATTGGAACTGACCAACCAAGTCACAGAATCTGCAACCCCTTGATGTAAAACAATAGCAAACAACTGCTGCTGCAACATAACTCTCCCAACATCCCTAGTAAGCCTTAAGGGACTAGACAAAGCCAATTTGGCACTTGCAACAGAAACATTAGCAGGAACACCATATGGCAACTAACCCTTGTGAATAAAGGACTTAAAGAGCACTAGTTATCAAGCCAGAAAAACGTAACGTGACCATCACCAAGATGATGTTGCAATAAAGGAAGCCAATTTTTAATAAAAATTTGATAAAATTAAGTAAAATTTATATAGTAATTCATGAATTTTTCTTGGTTAGTAGACAAGATGATGGAGAAATAAGTTATTTAAAATCATTTTTAAAAAAGAGTTTATTCTAAAAGATGATGGAGAAAATAGGATTAGAATGTTCAATTAAGTGTCATTTGATTGGAATTGAGAAGAGATGGGTGAGAAAGAGAAGAAGAAATAGGGGAATTGGAATGTGGGAGATCATATATATATAAATGGTTAGTGAGTGGTTATTTTCTCGTGATCACTTTTTAATCTAAAGATTATTAAAAATTGGCTTCTACTATACAATGGATAGAATGCAAAATTGAAAAGAAGAATTAAAAGGAAAGGTCGCATGTAGTAATATAAAGATGTTAGCAACCCAAGAATTAATTTAAATGAATAGAACATGCATGTAAATCATGAAAAACTTCATAAGGTAAAAGGTTCAATTTTCCATTAGCACGTAATTGTTGGTGAGACCCTCACACATGTACTTAAACATGGATTTATATGAATTCACAGATTTGTGGGATGTTTATATGACCGGAGAGAATGAGCACCGGTTATATATTTATATATCACACACATACGCATATATATATATATATATATATATAAATAAAGAAGATGAAGGTGAGAGTGAGATTTAATGTTGTTTATTCCTTGTGGACTTGGTAGGTCTTTTGCTTTCCCAACTATGGGCCAAGATCAGGCCCATATATATGCGTTAAGCTCGAATGCTTGGGCCGAGGCTGGAAGACAACATACGGACTGCCCGAGCTTTTCCGCTGTCAAAGACCGTTGTCAACGAGAAATTCCTACGGGCCCCCACGGGGAGCAGCACTGGCCGGGCCCACTACCCAAATCTCCCGGGTTCGAATATCAGAAGTGGCGTTTTGGCGACTTTATATCCCTCAAACCCGTCGGATTTGCCTGTCCCAGCACATATAATTTGCAGGTAACTGCGTGTGCTTTGAAGAGGATGTATCGCAACCACTATTAGCCGGACTCGAAAGGTGCTTGGTACATCGATTACAACGGGATCATCTGACGAGCTTATTTCCCCTCTTTTTTCGGTCATTTTCCCGTAATTTAATTTACTTTTAAATCCCTCTTTTTATTTTTGGCGGTTTGTGGCTGAGAAACTCTGAGGAAGCTCTCTCGTCCGTCTGTCTCCCCGGACAATTCTCTTTAACGTTGTCGGCAACAACACAACTTATTGCACTTGCATCCTTTTTTCTAAGTTTCTCTTTTGCTGACATAACATGAGAAGCCGTAGCTCCTCTCCCCCACTCTCCGCGAGATTGCGCTTCCTTTTTTGCACTCTCATTCTCTTCTCCTCATCCTCACGGATCGTTCTATCAGGGAAATTCGACCCCTTGATTGAGCTCCTCCATTCCCTGCCAACCCGGAACAGACACGTGTCCAAAAGGGTTTTCCTCGTCGATGATCATGGAGCTAAGGGTGATGGTTCCTGTGATGACACCAAGGTAAAGTTTTAGTAACCCTTTCTTGCACTTTCAGATTCGAATCTCTGAACAGAATGTGGAACAGTTACTGCAAATAACTCTCAATTCCTTGATCCGTGAGTGGCTCTCCTGGAGAAGTGAATTATCGTCAGTAAAGATTAAAGTTTGTAGCATGAAATTCCAACTCTGCTCATTAGCGCAGCAGAATTCATCGCATTCACTCAGAGAGATCAGCTGTGCTCAGTTGAACTTCATGAGTTATGCCATATGTTTGGAAGCATTATGTTATCTTTAGCAATGCCCATTTCCCAGCATGTTATTGGTTTTTAAGATATCATATTGAACAAACAGACATAGAGGTTAAGCTAAGCGCTGGCTCAATTCCCCGGTGTCTGTTACTCTTAGTAAATGAAGCTGGCGAAAATTTCAAGATTTTCAAGCAAGGCCTAGTTATGGTTTGGGCTTTCAGAGTTTCAACGTTTCTGCTATTTCCAATTTGCAGTGACCATTGATTCAAGTAGCTAATTAGCAATAATATTAGAGAAGATATTCTTTTAAAGTGCAATCTCCTGCTTTCAGGCTTTTAAGAAGGTGTGGAAGACGGCTTGCTCTTTAAAAGCACCATCTCGGATCATAATCCCACCTGGGAAGACTTACCCGGTCAGTCCCGTTGATCTCGCTGGACCCTGTCGTTCGAAGATCACTCTACAGGTACTTTGAGATATCGAAACCATTTTTTTTACCTGCAGCAGATTTCCTGCCTTTATATCACGGCTCCCTTCCTGTTACATTTAATGGATGAATTTCTTTCACAGATTTCAGGTAGCATTGTTGCTCCAGAAGATCCTGAACTCTGGGATGGGCTGGATCCCCATAAATGGCTCTACTTCCATGGCGTCAACCACCTAACAGTAGAAGGCGGAGGCAGAGTCAATGGAATGGGTCGTAAATGGTGGGCTCGATCTTGCAAGACAAATTCAAGCAATGTGAGGCCTACTCTCCCTTTGAAGCATACTGAGAGATCGTGTCAGACTGCTGTCCAAAATATTATTTGTATACTTGTATTCTCTCCAAAAGAAACTGTAAAATAACAGCAACCATGAATACGTGTGCCACCATCAGAACATAAAACTGGAATCTGTCTTCACTTGTCAAATGGAACTCAGTTCCCTCATTGTAGCTTTCTCTATTGACGAGTTGTCTCTAACAGTCAGTTGTTAATATTCTTAACGCAGCCATGTCAGCCGGCTCCAACGGTTAGTGCTGATTTCATTCCCGAGCTGAGCAGTCAGTTTCCTTATATTACCCTACATCTGTTTCTTTAGTTTCAGCATCAGAAATTTCGCTTTAGTATGATCCCTGGTGGCCTTAGAACAGTCAAAACTGCTTCTCCCTCAGGCTATTACTTTCCACCGATGCAAGAATTTGAGGATTCAGAACCTGACAGTGATCAATAGTCAAAAAATGCATATTGCATTCACAAATTGTCTCCGGGTCAAAGCGTCCAATCTTAGAGTTATAGCTCCGCAAGTTAGTCCAAACACTGATGGAGTGCATATCAGTGCTTCCCATTCAATTGAGGTTGAAGATACCATGATTAGAACAGGTCGCCTTTTTCTCTAGCTTACTGTGAATTTGTTGCCTTAGTAGTCCTCCATCTAGCTGAAGTCAATTTGATATTCATAAAGGTGAATGCTGTTTCCTGATGAATGTAACACCTTGCCTTTATCAGGAGATGATTGCATATCCATTGTCAGCAACTCTTCGTGGATCACAATCAGAAATATAATCTGTGGTCCTGGGCATGGCATCAGGTATGGCTCATTACCCTCTTCTGTTAATTCTGAGCTCAAATATCATCTGGCATGTTGAAATATGCACATTGTGGTCTTGCTCGGCTAGTATTGGGAGCTTGGGAAAGTGGAACTCATGGTCAAATATCCACAATGTAACTGTAAATGGAGCTATCCTGTCCGATACCACCAACGGTGTCAGGATCAAAACATGGCAGGTGAAGAATTTTCTTGTTTTATTCTTTTGAAAATCCTAATCCCTGTCTTGAAGCACGAAATCGACTTATCCTATTTTTGGTCTTTCCATTGTTGTAATAGGGTGGCAGTGGTTATGCCTCTGATATCATCTTCAAGAATGTGCTGATGGAGAATGTATCAAATCCCATTATTATAGACCAATACTACTGTGATTCTTTTCTCCCTTGTCCAAATCAGGTGCACATTCATCTGGTTTTGTTTGGTGAAAAAGAAAGAAACCGTTAATAGGATTTCTGCCTCGTGAGTTTGCACCGTCCCACTTGTAACAATTCTACATAGATTTCATTTCCATTCTTCTATCCTGGAAGTGACACTTGATCCTGCTTCTGTGCTGTATTAGAAGAACAAACTTGCAGATGGTTTTCACTTCCTGTGCTTTGAAAAAGATTATGACATTGTTAAGCTTTTCCTGTGACAGACCAATTCCGTGAAAGTGAAAAATATAGCATTCATGCACATAAAGGGGACATCTGCTACCGAGGAGGCGATAATATTTGCTTGCAGCGATGAGTCTCCATGTGAAGGATTGTATTTGGAAGATGTAGAGCTTGTGTCAGTCGCTGGATGGATAACAACATCGCTCTGTTGGCAAGCTTTTGGCACTACTGTGGGTGTGGTTTATCCCCTTCCTTGCTTCTCAGACAATGTTGATAACAGCTTCATCAGTCAGAAAATAGATTCTAGGTTTTCGGCTGCCTCAGCTCGTTAAGGCTTTAAAAAGTCAAAGAGCCTCGAGATGTCTGGGTATTCAATTTCATCAGAGATGTACATATGAGCTGAGTGAGGTCATTACATCTAATAAGGTCGATACCGTCATTATTTTCTTGAATCCACTTGGATGATACATTCCTGATTAATGAAAGAAAATTCTCCTATGATACAACTTGGAGATGCTTCCAAAATGCGACCAATGTAATCTCTATATACTTAATATAGATCACCATGTTTCGCGAACTCGGTTCCATATCTTGAAACCGAACAAAGAGATTTGGTCACAGTGCGAAGGAAAGAGCAAAGCAATCCCGGGAATTGAGTTATCGAATCTGAGATTTGACATGGGATGTGTTTTGCAGAAAATAAAGGGGAGGAAAAGAAGAAAATAAAGGGGAGAGTACTTACTAATATTTCTGGAACATCATAGAAATGATTAAACATCGATCAATCTTACAGACTGACTGACACAAAACCTGATATGACCTAGTCCTAAGTTATGGTCCATTGTTTTATTTAATACTAGGGTAGAAATACAGAGCTTCCATTCATTTTTTTTTTTTAATTGTGAATGGACGTTGGACATGACAACAAATGAATGAAATGTCTGTAATCTTGGGACCACGGGACTCGCTCTTCCTCTCGGCACTACTGCTGGATGACCTGTTTGATCTGGGGTTGGAGCACGTGTAGGTTGACCAAAGAGCACGATCGTGCCACCTCGCCCGCCAGCGGGATCACGGGGAGGCTATCACAATTGCAGATCTCGATCATGAAACCATCCGGGTCATGGAAGAAGAGCTGATCAACCTCGATCCCGCCTTCCACCACCTTTGCTCGCACATGCTTGATCTCCATCTCCCTCAGCTTCTTCTCCACCGTTCCCATGCTCTCACACTGCAACATGCGCCAAAGGGGAAAATGATATCATAATATGCAGCTGAGTGCAATTAGAGAACTGTATCGAACTGCCAAGAAATCAACTAGATGACTTATGAATTGGTGCACGTGGTGCAAATGATGGGAAATGAGATGGAATTATACTTGGAAAGAGATATGATTGTCCTTGGGGTTGATTTCACTCTTCTTCTCCATGTTCTCTGGGTCCTCTGATTGCAACAAATGGATTCCAATTCCATACCCGAACAGCCTAACAAGTCATCAAAACAACACCCACCAACACAGGATCACAGAACATAGATCCAACAGAGAACAACATTAACAACACAATTTAAACTTCAAGATACGGATTGAATCTCGACGTCATATGTAAATAGTTACCATGCGCCATCGAAATCGAAGGAGCCTGGCCTCCTGATGGGGATGAACCCAAGAACGTTCTGGTAGAAATCAATGGACTCCTCCACTGATCTACAGACAAGAGAAATGTGATTCAGTGACTTGAGGTGCAGCGGGTTCTGCAAACTTTCCTTCATTTTCCCGGGAAATAAACAATCAATCCAACTGAATTGTTGTCTCACGAGTAAAACTTGATTGAATCAAGAACCACGAAGAAAAGCAGGCAATCAAGGGGAGACAGATGCAGAATGAATGATGACGAATCAAATAATCATGGAAGTTTTTGGATAAGTACAAGGAAGTCCAAGGAGATGAACGAAAGAGATTTGATTGTGAGGGATTTAAGGACGATACTGTGGGGCTTTTTATAGAGACCTGTGATCGTTTCCTTTTGTGGGCAAATCAACCAAATTATAGAAAGTGAATGGATGTATCTGGAAAAAGAAATACAAACAGAAAGTGAATAAATGGATATTAAATATATGAATAATTAACGTAATTATCATTAATAAGAATAATTTCATTAATATTTGATAGACCATTTTATATTTTCTCAATAATTACACATCTATTTGCCGATGACATCCACATCAACTTTTATGGCTTTTGTGACAGTATATTTTTTTTTTTCCATTAGAGACCAGGATTATAAACAGAGTAAGAGAAAGAGTGAATAAAAAAGTATATTTATTCCCACTAATAAAAATTGAATTCAAAACTAATACTGATATTGTTTATCAAACCCCTTTTCAAATATAATGGAGTATTTGACCATGTGATTTTGAATAATACAGAGCAAGGAAAATCTATTGATTAGTGCTAAATATACAGCTCACCCAACAATTTTCTTGAAGTTGAGTACTTACAAGGGATCTCGCATACCAAGTGCAAGTGGAATCGGCTAGCTGTCCATGTAAAGCAAACAAGACCAAAGCTTGCTCATATCACTGCTGAGAAAACAGCTTGGATGTTAACCGTTTGTTGATGTTTTGTTTATACTGTCGTCCGATAATGAGTGCTCAAACAAATATTAAATTGTTCCAAATCTATGATTTGATGGGCAACATTTAAATAGTGATATCTCAAAAGGCACGTCATTGCTCTATTTGCAGGGGTTAGTGTCTGTCTCATTTGATGGTAACACATTACTTAAAAAGTAGGACATGTTGCTCTATGAAAATTTACGTTATCTGTATGCAGATGCATATATATGATAAGCATGGAATAGTGGAGGTCTTTACCCTACACTGCAATGATTTGGCTCGAATTGGTTTAGTTGGAGCAAAAAAACTTGCACGGATGTTTTGCTCTACTTTGCTTCCATCAGCTAACCTTGAAGGAAAAGTCTTTGCAGGGCACGCCAATCTCTCAGTGATGATGCTATATGATAGGCACTTCTGCAGTGAACATGCGTGAAAGTTTCCCTTATTATTTTGAATTGGAATGGACCACTTGACTTCGATTCATATAATTTATAAGATTGCACGCGTCAGTATGTTGGTAATTCCTTGAAAAACCAGATGAATTTCTATAGGAAAGAGAATTACATCAAATTCCTTTTTCATTTCGATATTATCGTTGCCGATCAGGATTTTGCTTGTTAGTTTTGTTCATGATTGCAAAGTAGGAATTATCCAATCTCTTTTTCTTGATATCGAAAATTTCAACGGGTTTTAACTAATTTAGTCTCAATATCTTATTTATGAAATTTCTCTAATTATGTGATTCAAACTTGAGAACTTTTTTTAAGAAGAATATATCTCACATCATTTTAATCAACCCATATCTACAAAGTCACCTTCTTTGTGAGTTGCAAATATGGAGTTCTCTCCCTCTTCCTGAGTACAGCTTGAACCAACCATCAATATGAATTTTCATCACTGTCACTTTCAATCTAATGTGGAATTTCCATTAAAATAGAAAGCTGAACACTTACGAAAATGATATCTTTACAGACAAAATCAAAAACAAATACGAACTTTGCTTTCGGCCTTTGTCTTTTTCATTCGTGTGACAACTTGACTTTGGGAAGTATATATTAGCCCAAACTCTTCCTGGGCTAGTGTGTGCTTGCAAGTTGGATACTAATTTATTACAGTGAAAAGTGAACTGGAGAAAAGAGAAGAGGACGGAAGGAAGCTGAGGGGTGATGTGTTTGTTCATGTTAAAAATATGTTATCCTTCCTCCTCCCAATTCATTTCGCTACAAGTTGTTACTTTTTTTTTGGGATTGTTCCTCACTATTTGTTACTGAGTTGGTGTCTGGCAAACCAATTACTAGGAAATTAGCTTATTTTCATTGCGAAAATTAACATTTTTTTCAGTTTGACGTGTGCTCAGGGCAGACTTGGTGATAGAACTTCAAGCCCTATTCTGGGCGGGGCATTCCGTCAAACACGTGGTGGACAATGTTGTAAGCCGTAATCTCTGCTCGTACAAACATGCTTATGAGAGATTCTTCCCAGTTGGGTATTTTAGGTTTTGAGGATTTCAATCATCTCGTCGATTGATCATCCGGGGTTGGGGGAGATATGGGTTTTGGATTGTGACGTGGTTCGACGGTGGAAAGAAGGCATTTGGACATGAGAAGGTGGAGAAACTCTTTGTGAAGGAGAAAATTCAATTAGATAGTTTTGAAATAATCATAATAATCACTTGGATGATAATACGACGAGTGGGAGTATGAATGGCAATCTGTCGAGAGTGCGTTGAACCTCCAAATTTGGAGTCTGAACTAATTGGATTTGTTTGTGAGAGAAACGAGCAATAACTGATGTCGAGGATCAGGGTTCGACTCTGGAGGCTGAAGGTGGCAGCGACAGCCTAAAATTTATGTATTGCGCTATCACAAGTGCCTAACTCTTTACTGAGACCAGATTAACTGATCTGATCAGCAGCCTGTTGGTCATCCTTTGGCTCAATGGCGAGAATCATGTATTTCCAGGGGAACAGATAGGCGGCATGAGCTATATCTTTCAGGTGCAAAATGGCTTCGAATTTTACTACGATGAGTGCATAATAAACAAGGTCCATTACTTTCAGCCCGTGCATCATCAAAATCACGAAGGCAGCGCTGACTTGGCTGTTATATAAGTCTCCTTCTTCCTCTTGCCTTCTTCTACTTGATTGATTCACTGTCCATGGCATTTCGAGCTCAAAGGTTATTCACATAAAAAATAAAAGTCAATTAGCTCAAGACTAGCTTACCATTTCACAAATCTGCTGCTGCTGCTCTCTCAGAACTCACAACTTTAAGCAACCTACCAGTACGCCACAATGAACTGGGTGTACAGTACCGAGCCTTCAAACAGATAAATGGATCAACTGCATCAAAGATTGTCTTTATTAAGACAAAACTGCCCAGCAGCTCAAATAGAAGCTGTTTGGACCAGAAAAGAACATTTACTCATGAGAAACGTCATCACAAAATGAATTTCTCTAGCAAAGAGAGAAGCTGCTATATACTTAGCTGATAATCCTAAAGATTGACAAAACTTGTCCTATCCTGGTATAAATCACCGGAGAAGAGAAAAATAAAGAAAAATCCTGTGTCATTCTCCTAGGACTTGTATGCTCTATCTTCAAATGCAACAATTTTTTGATGACATATTTCATTCTGACATCAAATGGAGCAGCAGCAGATGTAATTACAAGTTGATCGAATTCCAAAAGTGAATTGGTACTTGGACAGGAATGCATCAGTCATCAAACCTGCATGAGGCACAACAGATTGTGTAACTAGCATTATAAATAACTCCATGGTAATAGCTATGAGATGCAAATCTCCTTGCTTTACAAACTAATATAACATGACCAACCATGGACAGACATACCTTGCTGCTCCTGCTTTCTGACATATGGCCTCAGCTTTTGAGTTCTTTCTTAGCATTACCAATCTATCAAGCTAAACCTTAGAACACAGACATCCATCACATAAAAAATTAGAGACATAACCTTGACATAACGTCAATCAAACTATGCATAGTCTCACATGCAACTGTTGAAATTATCCACAGACAGATACAGGCATGACGTCTGCAGTCACTGACAACGTCAAACTAAAGACCACCCATTCACAGAAAAAAATGGTTCCATTATGTCGGTAAAAAGTAGCAGAGATTTACCTTGTGATATCAATTTCAGGCAAGCACATATAATGGCATGGACATAATTGAATCATAAGATGATACTCTTGATGCAATCATGTTCTTATCAAGAAGTGACACTCTTATCTATCAGCATCAACAGGGGAAAAAAACGGCACCATAAGAAATTGGACTCCGCATCAAAAGCTTCAAATAAAAGATGACAGTTTTATAGATCTAATATCCCATGTATTTATTTTCCATGCTTTTGTGGAGGGGGGAGGAAGAGAGATGAAGAGGGCTTACAAGAAGTTGCATGTTCATCACCCGCCCGAAGCCTCTTCCCATCACAACATAGTTGATTCAAGAATAAAGACTGGTAAAAGAGAATGCTCCTGCCCGATACTCCAAAGTTTGCTGACCAAAAAATTTGGGCAATTCAACCCTTGTATGTATGTTTTCTCATTTTTGGCTACAGTCTGCTGCATGCTCACTGGAGAAATATGAATGAATTGGAAAAACATCAGGTTTCTATGCCCATCTGAAGTATCAATTGGAAACTATGGACTTGAAAGCACTCATTTGACTACAAGAGAACGGTGGTACCCTTTCCTTAGCCAATTTTATAATTGCCTTGGCTCTACCAATCTGCCTGTTCTCCTTGAGCCCCATAAGAAGTGCACTAATAGTTTCTACACTTGGGAACCAATTTTTCCCCATGGAGTCTTTACATATCGTGTATGCCAAACCAAACTCACCACCCTTGCAGAGATAATGAATCATGGTTTGATAAATCTTCATGTTTGGCTTATACCCATTTCCATGAAGAGCAGAGTAAACCCTCTTGGCCATTTCAAGATCCCCGGTAAGGCAGAACCCTTTGATTACCAAGTTGTAAGTAACCTCATCAGGCTTCATCCCAATCTTTTTCATCAATGCCAATAGACGATTAGCTTCCCATGCTCTATGCCTGTTAACCAAATACTGAACCCTAACATTGAATGTCGCCAAATTCGGAGAACACCCCTTAAGCACCATTAGATTCCACAGCCCATTGCCCACTTCCCACCGATTACTCCTATAAAATGCGGACATAAGGGTTGTGTAAGTAACAACATCAGGTCTAATACCCAATCTCTCCATTTCCAACATGATAAGATAAGCCTTTTCCAATACACACATCTCACAAAGCGCTTTAATGAAAATGTTCAAAGAAATAACATCGAGCTCAACAGGAAACTTCAAAGGCACTTCAAGGAAGAACGACTCGATGGCCCACAAATCCTGGGTTTGGGCCAAGATCTGTAACGTGGCATTGAAAGATTTCACAGTCCTCTTGCACCCAAAGAGGTGCATATTATTGAAAGTGTCAACAGCCTGTTTGACCATCCCAGCCTTTCCATAGAGCGTAATGATCCGGATTATAAAACCTTCTCGGCGGCCCTGCGGCAGGGTCTTCTGTTGCTCGAGCAGTTCCTCAATGTAATCAAATCGGCCAGCACCGGCGAGCCGAGAAACTGTGTCTTCGAATGCAAACCGGTTCTCAACAACCAAACGGTTGTGCGCATTGGCCTTGAAGAGGTTGAATAACTTATCAGGGTCTCGCTCAGATTTGAGCTTGATAAGGGCCGGCTCTTCAATGGCTTTCGGATTTTGGACAGATCTAAAAGCAACAGTACCAGAGGTCATGGAAGAAAACGCGGCAGCTGAAGAGTGGTATATTCTGCGAATTGGTCGCAGAGAAAGCATGTTCCTCAGACTGGAACATTAACACACCCATGAAGCAAAGCGCACAACTTCGAGGATATTTCTACGAGCTCTTCAATAACCATGAAACGAAATATCGGACCAAGAAATCTAGTATTTTCCAGCAGAATGAGACAGCCGCCCAGCAACCCTAGCATTTTCCAGCAGAATCAGAAAATTCAATTTGAATATCCCAAAAATGTATAACATCCAGGGGGGAAAAGTGAACTTAGAAGAAGCAGACTCCACTGAGGTAGGTGCAGATAATTGAATGATTAGAAGAGAATGAATAAGATTGATACTTGATCATGAATTGGTTAAGAATAGGACGGAACCCTAACCCTGGCGGTGAGCGGAGAAATGAGAGAGAAGGCGATGGACGTACGCCGCCGCGCACCGCGGTGGACCTAAGGGCAGAAAGACAAAGATGGGGGCGGTGTTCCAGCTGAGGTAGGGGTTTGAGGGGTTTTAGATTACTGGGGGCAGACCATTGAGGTGCACCATAAGCTACCGTGGACGTGTTAGCGATTAAATTAGTCGTCTTTCAAATATCAGAAAGAGGTATCTTTTTCTAAACAAAAATTAGGTGGACTATTGACTTTCCCGAAAATAAAAAGATCTGTTTTCTTTTGGGAAAAACATGCTGCATTAAACTAAAAATTTAAATAGAAGTACATGAACGGGGTGTGGAACCCCGCAGACACAGCATGAAGAAAAAGACTCAAACTTTGTATCTTGGTCCATCGAGTGTATCCCAAGAGACTCGAATTTTTGGCGCACAATATAGTAGAAAGAGCTTGAAATCACCAACATATTGGTCCAGTTCCCATCTCTATCTCCAATCCAAAACTCTGCTTAGAGGAGGAGGAGAGGCATTTTGGCCCAAATGTACTCTCTTAACTTTGCATCAATAAAATAACACACCTTCGGAGATAGACCCTGCTCAGACCGGAAGATTTTAGCAAAAGCCGGAACCTTTTGCTACTAACATAGAGTGATGAATGCAGGGATGCATAATAAGGTCATCGACCCAACCTCGTTTCCTTCAAATTCAGTTCGGACATCAGCTAAGCTGAGGAGATAGAGGAATTCCATGCTTGCATCCTGCACTTTGTATCGACATGGAACTCTCCATTCATGTTCTGATGTTTCTATTCTTTCTTTCAGATGTATTGCGCCTTCAGAGTCTCATATTTGTCCTTCTCTTGGCCGTAAAGACCGGATAAACAAGTTATTAGCCCTTTGTAAGCATGAACAAAACACTCATGGCCATCGAGCATTAAAGCAAATTCTTAATTCCTCATATAAGAATCGTATAAACAGTGCACATTTAGTATATTATACCGTAATATCCGTCACAAATATGTGTTTTTGCCCAGAGGATCCTTACTTTGACAAGGAGACGGCAGGCGTTCTTCATTTTATGGTTCTGGAAAAGGTTAGAGAGCACAATTTCCATTTCCAATGAACAAAGCATCTGCTCCTTCTGTTAAAAAGGGCCATCAAACAGAGGAAAGCTGGTTTGTTCTCTAGAATGCAATCTTCTTGATCGCCTGACTGTTAAACACCTTGGTGAAGCCTGTAGCAAACCTGCAACTCACGCAGATTGAAATCGAACCAATAATGAGACTGATAATGATTATTTGTTTTCTGTTAAAAAGATAAGAAGGTTCCACCGTTTAACTTACCCAGCAACAAGTAAGAGTAAGGCTGCGACCCATAAGAAATACTGATAAGACTTGTGCTTGGATTTCTTTCGTTTGACATCATATCCAGCAGGAATATATCTCCGGCTCACATATCCATACTGGGGACGGATTAGGAGGACAAACCCAAGAAGAAATCCGGAGACAAGCCCTCCAATGTGGGCCGAGTTGTCTAGGTGGGGTATCAGTAATCCGATTGCCATGTTCAAGATAACCACGATTATGAGAGTAGCGAGCGCTGTGCACTGAAAAAGACTCGTGGCAAATATCATGAGTCAATTTCCTAAGTTTTCGCTACCACTCTTTAATTAGTTGCAGCACTCCTAAATCAGCTCTATCAAATAGCCTACAATCTACTGCATCCTTAGACTATTAACAATTGCTTAAATAGCAAAACTTGTGGAAAGGAAAAGGAGAAAAAGGTGACCTTGTTTGCATAAATAGTCCAATTTGTGATGAGCTCAGAAAGCATTGCTCCCAGCAGGCCGAACAATGCGCCAGATGCCCCTACAGATATCTTCGTGTCATCATTGGTTGCAAGAGTAGACAACAAGCTTCCCCCGATGCCAGCAAGCACGTATAGAACCCCAATCTTCACTGCAGAAGTTAATCCGGACAACCATAGCTAGCCAGTTAAGACATAATTACTAACATGTAAAAGGAATGATAGCAGACTTTTCTTCTTGAGAAATTTTAACTCTTACGAAACCCGAATTCTTGCTCAAGACCAATCCCTACGACAATGAGACTCAACATGTTGGCAGCCAAGTGAAGGGCCCCTGCATGGAGCCATATGCAGGAGACGAGCCGCCATGCTTCTCCGTCGTCCACCACCAATCTCGTCTCCAGGCCCCCTAGCTGCTCCAGCCTGTCAAAAGAAGTCTTCATTCCAAATAATAGAAAAGCTACAAGAGATAGAGGAAGAGACAATCTGGGGCTTGTCGACAATTAATTTTCTTATTCTTACGTGGAGATGGAAGGGCCGAGCATAGGGTTAGAGCTGAAAGGCTCGAAGGAAAAGCGACCAAGGACGGAGGAGAGGATGCAGTTCTCTTCATTGGAGGGGCAGTCATTGACGTACATGGTGTAGATGAAGACAGCAATGTTGGCCAAAAATATTAGGGGGATCAGCCACGGGAACCATTGTTCTGGAGCAGGAGGAGGTGGTGGAACATTATGAACCGGGGAAGGGTACCGGTGTTTGTGGTGGCGGGGGGAGGTAGAGGGAGAGCGGGAAGGGGAGGAAGAGGGGCGGTGCGGCCCCTTCTCGAGGTCAGAATCACTCTTCTTCCCCATTTGTTGGAGCAAGAGGGAAGGGTATCCCTTCGGAGACCACCCAACTCTCACCTTTGGAGGACAACGGTGAAAGGAAGACAGAGAGGGGGGGTGGGGAGAGAGGGGAGAAAAGGGTTGGACGGTGAAGAATGAGTTTTTCCTTAAGGTGGGGTGGTTAGTTAAGTTCGGTTAACTTTTCCGATATTAGAAAGAGAGATTATATATAAATATCATTGCTCGTTTTCACCAGCTCCCTATATATCCTCTCTCATTATTTCTTGATAATATTTCCGGGTCTAACTGATTTATCAACATTTCTTCAAAAGGGTGCTTGTTCCGCTGTATTCCAGGTCCTCAGTAGTTGCCGGATCAGAGGCTCCCGACGATCAGAGGTGATGCAGGATACAAACTTATTTTTGAGCTGAATCATGTTCTGCTGCCATGTGTTGATTTGCCACTTCAGCAAAATGTAAGGGGTGACGAATATTAGATGGGGAACAAAACTAATGGTCATGATTTTATGGGGAAAGGTAATCTATGGATATTCTGGAAAGAAAACTTACGAAAGTTTTTGAATTTTATAGTTTATTGTTTCAACGATGAACGCTCACCCAGAATCATTTCCAAAGTTCAGAAGTTCAAAACGGAAAAAGCCACAATCAGGGTCTTACTTCGCCACAAAACAACAGCAAGAACAGAAGAAACACCATCACGCAAACAAGTTCTTTTCATCTATGCTGCTGCTGTTGATGAGGAGGAGGATGAAGTTGAAGCCAGGTAGGCCGTGCAGTGGTTGAAACCGAACCAGACACCATTGGGGACAAAGGTGTTGTAGTAGAAAGTGATAGCTTTTGAGTAGTAACCATATATACTAACTGTCTCAGGTTTCCACCCATCATATCCGCTCCGGTAGAGGTAGACATAGCAGACTTGGTATGTACATGGCCCGGATATTTGGAAGGTATCCATGGAGCACCTCTCAAATGTCCTGGTAGACGGGTCATCTATCCTTGGTGCATATACCTACAACCAAAGAAAATCTTCTTTCTAGAAAGGATGTATTTCTGTGGAGCAATGGACTGATAAAGGAGAGAATACTCTGGGTACAACATGATTGGATTGGATGAAGAGAAGGGAAAGAAAAGGTGACGACTTCACAAAAGTAGCTCATGCTCACAACACACATCCTCCATTTGAATGCAAACAATTCTATATCTTGCTGCATGAAGATCAGTACAAGAATCTCATTCATGACCCCTTCTTACCTCCATTTCTCTCTATTCCATTTTCAGTGATTATGATACAGTCTATTGGCCGTGCGGATTAAGAAAAATTCTTCAAGAGAGAACAGAAACCTGCACAAATCTAAGATATATGGCAATTCTTTTCTAGAAACTATTTCTTGAGACCCTTCTCAACATTCTATGGGATTGGAAAATTGAATACGATAATCCCTTTCACTATCAATCAGGAATGAAAAGAAATTGGCCCAACAAAGACTAGAATATGTTTCATTGGCTGCAGACAAAATGCAACTTATAAATGAACAAAACATATTTAGTTATGCCATGTAAAGTTTATAGAGTCAAGAAAAGCTCGGTGAAACTAAGAAGCTCAAGAATTTCACCACAGAGAGCGCAATGAGTTCTCTGCATTTGAAAACAAGCATGCAACAGCAATATCTTTAATGCATGTGATTAACAATGCAATAATTCAACCAAGAACTTCTTTTCTCTCATATAATTTCTGTGGCAGTGGGAGATTTCATTTTGGCAGCAAAATGATTGTTTTCACAGATGGCTCATCCTTCTGTTTGGCTGGGTTGCGATTCCCATCAACAGAGTAATCACTTCTACTCTTTTCTTAATGCAATTGGTCGTTTCTTTTTTTTGGGTGGCAAATCGATCGTGACTCATCTATGCTCTACCTGATTTCCATATGCATCACCAAAAGCAAGGCTGATCTGATCCCGTGTGTACGAAATTGAAGAGCAGCTCGTCTTTATCGTTACTGTATAAGAGCAGCTTCCCAAATTCTGCAGCAAAAACATATCTTTAAATCATTCTAGTGCCAAAAAAAGACCCAAAGATACCCTCAAAATCCAGTACAATAACCCGAAATCTATTCAGTTCAATGTGTCGAGTGCAGGATTCTTCATACAATATCTCTTCATGAAAGGAAAATCGACTGCCTAAACAAATAAGAAACTGTTTTTGAGAAGAAAATTGTGAATTGACTTAGTTCCTTATGATGTCTGAGAGAACTGATTCTGGGAAGAAATCCCTCTGCTCCTCATACCTGAGTGGAGTTAAGCTTGAAGGATCTGTTGACATGGGGATCTGAATCCGCAGGACTGAGCGGTCTTGAATGAGCGAAGACACAGAGAAGCGCAAAAGAGAGAAGCAAACCCGGAGCCTTGATCATCTTTGTTCCCCGTCAATGACTCTTCAGCGTCAACTATTATCTGCTCTTGAATTGGGTCTCATCTTATATATCTATTAACCTCTTTGTATCCAACTTTATACAATTGACAAAACAGAGGGAGAGAGAGAGGGGGGGCGAGCCGCCACCTCTTTATTCTGTGCCAGTTGGAATAGAAATATCAAATGTCCTCAATGCAATTAATAATAATTATGGTACCTTTTTTACTAATTTTTTATAATTTACTAGATTTTTTTTCATTGTGATGGAAAAATTTCTCTCGGTCCACTGAAGCGGCGCTGAATGGTTCCCCGCGAGAAGAGTAGAATTTTCCATTTTATTGATGGGGCATGTTGTGTTTGGTAACTTGAGGACGGGAATGGCATAATATTAATTGAGAAGCATCCAAGAAACATCAATGCTCGTCCTTATTCTCGCATGGTGGGACACCTCATCATCTCCATCTCTCCCTAATCTCCGTACCATTTATATCAAACCAGCAGCAAGTGTGTCGGATTAGACAACTCTTTTTGATAATAATTTCGAGTTACGTTTCAGATGATTCAAGATTATTGTCTCGTGTAAACTAAAAAAATAAAACATCTGCTCCAGATTCCTCTGTTTCTTGTGCTGCCTGTCGGTGCCAGTCCTCTGTTTCCTGAGTTCACGGGTGATTCTCGTCTGGGTTCTGTTTGCCCCCGACGTGAAAGTTAACTGTGTTGAACCGGAGGCTGTTTTGCCTTCTTCTCGATGATAAACCGAGTGCTACGAAAATTCATGCAAAAAAACAATTGCACTATATAAGTTTCATATGTGAAGAATTCTCTCATGTGAAACAGAGTCATCAATTCAATTCATATCAAAAAGAAATCTCCACCAAAAGACATCAAGGAAGAAGACTGAATAAAATAAGCAACCAAAGCTGTGGTTTTAGTGATTGAGGGGAGGGAAAGTGAGAGAGAGAGAGAGAAAATCCTCCCTTTTCTCCTAATGACAGACTCGTTAGCCAGTCTATCAAGTCACTCCCTCTCAACACGTGTCCCCTCTATTCCGTTTGACCGTTGATCCTTTTCCTTTTCGAGTAATACTTCCCTGGGAAGAAACTCGGCTGCCCGAGACCACCTTCTCATGGCCAACGAAGGCCAAGCTCCGCCTGCTCCGAACACTAACAAACGCCCTCCTGGATCTTGGCGAGGCTTGTTCAAGACAGAGGATGATGGTAAGCTGCAGTACTACGCTCCACAGTGCGAAGGAGGGACTAAACTCGTCAGACTTCCGGAGACGGCTGTGGAAGACGGCCGCAAGGACTGGGAGCAGAGCCTTCTAGGCTACTTCATCGGTGAGTCCCCGGATTCTCGACTGGTGAGCACTGTTGCCTCCAAGTTATGGGGGAAAAATGGTGAAGTAACTGTGTCCAAAAAGGGCAGCTGGTTTGTGTTCAAGTTCACCAATGCTGCAGTCATGAGATGGGCCCTCGAAGCTGGCCCCTGGTACATCGGTAAGAAACTTCTTATTCTCCAAAAGTGGAACCCCCACCTCACTGGAAGCCCTATGAGTTGCAGGAAGGTTCCCATTTGGGTTGTTCTTCGTAACATTCCAATGCATCTTTACAACAAGACTTGTATCAGCCACATTGCTAGTGCCATTGGACAACCTCTATATATGGATAGGGGAACCACTAGACAAATCCACTTGGATTTTGCAAGGGTATGTGTGGAGATTGATGCAGATGGGGAGATAGACAATGAGATAAAGGTTGATATTGGGGAAGGCCACCTCATAGCTGTTTCAGTTACCGTCCCTTGGCTCCCAGAGAAATGCATCTCCTGTAAGCAATTTGGGCATGATTGTAGTAAGAAAGGTAAAGAAGTCACAACGAACCAGGGTAATAGTGATAAAGTTCCTACTGAAGCGTGTGAACATGGCACTTCAACTATTGAAGAAAATGCTACAGTAGCTGGTCTCAGCCCAACATCCGATGGAAGGAAAACTAGCTCATCAATGAATGAGCTGGTTTGTGAGCCCCAAGAGAATATTGAAGGCAATCAACCTTTGCCTATATTGCATTCTCCACCTGAAACAGAGAGCATGCAACTGCAGCAGCATGTAGGTAGTAAAGCTCCTGTTACTCAAGTGGATGTGCTCGAACATCCACGAAAAGCAAAGTCCAAGCTGAATAATGTTGTGGATAGTGAAGAGTGTACAATAGCTGAAATGTTTGGCACTGAAGCATCCAAAAAAGGGAAGAAAGGAAAGAAGAAAGGAGGAGGGGCAACCCCTCTCCCTTCGCATCAATGATCCTAACTAGTTGGAATATCAGGGGTTATAATAACCCCAATAAGCATGAGGCTGTAAAAGCCCATGTATCTAAATATAAGGTTGATGTGGTGGCACTACTTGAGACTAGAGTTAAACCTGGCAACGAAAAAAGGTTTCTCAAGAAATGGCAAGGCTGGCAATTTGATTGCAACTCCAATCTATGCAGGAATGGAAGGATTTGGCTACTATGGAAGAGTTCAATTTCCCTGAATGTCTTGCACAAGTCGAGTCAGCTCATCCACTGCCAGCTGACTCTTGATGACAACAAATGCATCTATGTCTCCTTTGTATATGCTTCTAACTCTGCTGAAGAGAGAAGACACCTCTGGGATGAACTGCGCAGCATTGCCCATTCTTTTACAGAGCCTTGGTGCCTCCTTGGCGATCTAAATGCTGTCAAGGACCCTTCCGAAGTCCAGGCTATTGGAAGAACAATTGAGAAAGACCATAGCATGCGGGATCTCGAAAGCTTCATCTATGACCTCAATCTTACTGACCACTTTGCTGCAGGCTGCTTCTTCACATGGTCAAATAGGAGGATTGACGACCTCCAATGTCGACGTCTGGACAGAATACTTATTAATGATGCTTGGTTGGAACTACCCCCTTTCTCCACTGCTGAATTCCCACCTCCTGGTGTGTCTGACCACTGCCCTTCTCTCCTTAGGCTCGGATATGCAGAAAACTCTGGCCCTAAGCCATTCAAGTTCTTTAACCACTGGACAAAAAAAGCAGAGTTCCTACCAATTGTGCAAGAAGCTTGGAGCAGTAGGGTAGAAGGCAACCCAATCACTCAACTTTACCAAAGACTTAAGCTCCTTAAAAAACCATTGAAAAGGGTGGCACTGACGGAGAGGACTTCCATACAAGACATCCCCCTCTTGCAAGAGAAGCTAAATGACCTGCAGCAAAAAATCCTCACTGGTTCAACCGGCCAAAGTATCGTGGAGGAAGAGGGACAAGTCAGGTGCAAATTGCTTCAACTCCAACAGCTAGAAGAAACATGTTTAAGGCAAAAGTCTCGGATCACTTGGCTACGAGAAGGGGACCAAAACACCAGATACTTCCACCGGGCGTTAAAAGCAAGATTGAATAGAAACACTATCAAATCCCTTCTCACCTCAGCTGGAGAGCGAGTGGATAGCATAGTGGAGATTAAGAAGGAAGCAGTCTCATACTACCAGCAGCTGTTAGGAAGCGACTGCAACATCCAGAGGCCACTAACTGATCTGAACAACATGCTTGCTGCCAAGCTTGATGTCAACCAAATTTCTGAGCTGAATGCGGAAGTTACGGAGATCGAAATCAAGAATGCCCTCTTCTCCATAAACAGCAACAAGGCTCCAGGACCGGATGGTTTCTCCTCCCATTTCTTTAAGGAGACTTGGAATACCACTGGTAAGCAATTCACTGAAGCCATTCTTCACTTCTTCAAAGCTGCAAAGATGCCAAGACAAATGAATTCAACCATTATCGCTCTAGTGCCAAAGAGCAGGTCTTGTGAAAGCATGAATGACTATAGACCAATTTCCTGCTGCAACATTACATATAAGTGTGTAACGAAGATATTGGCCAATCGAATGAAGTCAGTCCTACCGAGCATTGTGAGTATGAACCAAGCAGCTTTTGTGCAAGGGCGTAACATCACAGATAACATACTCCTGGCACACGAGTTGGTGAACAATTATCATAAGTCTGGCCTCTCACCGAGATGCACCATAAGAATCGATCTTAAAAAGGCTTTCGATTCCATCAGATGGGATTATCTCATGCATTTGCTGCAGCAGCTTTGCTTCCCAGATAAGTTCACCAATTGGATTAAAGCATGTATTACTTCCCCTTGGTATTCTGTGGCTGTCAATGGATCCTTAGCTGGATACTTCCAAGGAAAACGAGGATTAAGGCAAGGAGATCCCCTCTCCCCATTCCTCTTTGTTTTGGCCATGGAGCCATTATCGAAGCTATTGGATGATGCTGCAATGAGAGGTGCATTGATCTACCACCCCAGATGCAAAAGCACAAATTTGACGCACCTTTGCTTCGCGGATGACCTTATGTTATTCTCAGATGGCTCCTCTAAATCATTTGACTCTATTTGCTCAATCCTGCAACACTTTCAAAATCTCTCTGGTTTGAGCCTAAACAAGGAAAAGACTGAGTTTTACTGTGCAGGTATGTCTACAGATCGTATCCAGCAAATGGTGACGGCAACTGGCTTTAAGCAGGGCCAACTCCCTGTCAAGTATTTGGGGGTGCCTCTCTTTTCCTCCAAGCTCTCTACCTCTGACTGCAACCAACTTACTGATAGGATTACTGCCCGAATCAGAAGCTGGACAGCCAGTTGCCTCTCGTATGCAGGGAGACTTCAGCTCATCACCTCTGTTATTGAGAGCATGTCAACTTATTGGTGCCAACATTTCATCTTGCCAAAAAAGGTCATTAAGATGGTGCAAAAGGTCTGCACTGCATTTCTGTGGAAAGGAAATTCCGAAGATGCTAGGGGTGCTAAGGTCGGCTGGGCCAAACTTTGTTATCCTAAAAGCGAGGGAGGGTTGGGTTTAAAAAACTTGGAAACTTGGAACAGAGCATGTACCCTCAAGCAACTATGGCTATTACTAACAAAAGCCGGTTCAATATGGGTTGCATGGATTCACAAAGTCCTCATCAGAAACCGAAGCATCTGGACCCTCAAAATCCCGAGTTGTAGTTCATGGAACTGGAGAAAGCTACTGCAACTTAGGGAGCTTGCTCGACCTTTTGTTCACTATAAGGTGGGCGATGGCTCCAACATCCTCTTTTGGCATGATAACTGGACTACCTTAGGCCCTTTAACATCTATTTGTACTAGAGGCTTAAGCTGTTTCCCTTCCATTCCCTCCTTGGGGAAGCTCTCGCCAATCTTCAATGAGGGATTATGGTCATGGCCGCGTAGCACCGACCCGGAAGCCCCACAGATCCGTCAGCTAGCTGAGTCCTCGCTAGTCCATACTTCATTGGATACCATCTGTTGGAATGGTAAAGGCTCACCGACGACATCCTCCATTTGGGAATGCATTCGAGACAAGAAGCCTAAGGTCTCTTGGCATAAATTGATATGGTTCCCGGGCCATATTCCTAGGGTCTCGTTCATCAACTGGCTGGCCATTTTGGACAGACTTGCCACAAAAAGAAGACTCGCAGGGAGAACTCGGCTAAATAGCCCACTATGTGAGTTCTGCAAGATCGAGGAAGAGTCACGCAACCACCTTTCTTCGGCTGTGCAAAAACCTTGGAGGTTTGGCTAGCCGTTCAACACAAACTTCAGCAACTTCGAACTCCAGGAACTTGGGACCAAGAGCTTCATTTTGCTTGCGCTCAATGGAGGGGAAGACAACTCAACTCTATTATCCATAGGCTTGCATTCACTTGCTATATTTACTGTATTTGGGGGGAACGGAATAGTAGAATTTTTCAGAACATATCTTCAGCTCCTTTTGTCATCGTAGAGAGGATTATCTCGATGATTCGTTACAGAGTAGCCTCATTACCAAAGGTTGTTTCTAAGGTGGCACATAGTTCTTTAGCTCAAGCCCTAAGGATCAATGAATTGTTGCAACGAAGCTACTCTGTATCGACTTTTGTAAACTTGTACAGTTTGAGTTGTGAATGCAATACAAATTCAATTATCAAAAAAAAAAATAAGCAACCAAAGTAAGCGGCAAATAAGCTGGCCATGAGCGATCTGGGCAATGCTCACCCCCCGGCTGCTTCTGGGGAGAATTCCTCAGATCAAATGAATCGAGATTTGTTCATTCGTTTTTTCTTTTCTCTTCCGTCGCGGATGCCTTTTCCGATCATTCCCATCCCACATTCAGGTCAGATATCAAAATAAGGAAATTTAATATTTGCCCCGTTCATTTTATCCATTTCAATTCGACCCCAAATGTTTTAATTGTGTCAGCCAACTCCCTGCACTTTTCATGGACCAAACAAATAGGCCTGTGGCTCTGGGCCCTAGAGGCCCGTAAAGTTCGGGGGAATCCGTGAGTTTTATCATCCATCCTTTAAAAGCGGAAAGCTAGTCCCAAGCCAACCAAAGAGTCTTGGAGATTCTGCTTTATTGGTCAAGTAGCTAGCCTTTCTCTGTTTTATACATGCGGTCTGGTACCTTAAAATCCGAATGCATCTGCTTGATTCAGATTTTGAGTTAAGGAATTAATCCTTTATAGAAGAATATTATTCCAATTATAAATAAACTATCCTTTTTCACACAAAAATTCGAATTCAAATTAGTCATATTAGACAGCGAATTATTTCAACTTACTCAAGTTAATTCAACGACGGGTCTTTACTTAGCTCAAGCACGTAACAAGGGGGCCCTGCATGAGCATCTTAATTATTCAAGAAAGAGACCACCCCCCAGCTTTGCTCACCTAATTTACACAGCCTTTATTAACTGCCAGAGATTTCGGTGGCATCTAATATCATATACACGTACGGTTAAAGCCATGAAGCCATAGGCACTTGAGAAGTGTTATATATAGTTGATGGTATACTTCGATACTTTTTTTTTATGCAGATTAATTTTTTTGCTTTTAATTTGTAGTGAAAGATCAGATGAAGACTTATTTATTCAAAGGTGAGTGCAGTATGTGACACGTGGAAACATTTGGTATATCCACCACATGATCTTTTCTTTTTTTTTTTTTTGGTCGCCAGCCACGGTATCCAAGCAGGCCCCACCAGCGGTGAGATGGCATCTTTCAGCCAACCATACTTGACTAATCCGTTGGTCGCCCCGGGTCGCACGCCTGGCAATGGCGGGTGAGGCTCCCAACAGGGGTGTCTGCGTACGTGAGGTCTCGAACCCGAGACCTCCTTAAGCGGCACCGAGCTGCTTACCACTCGGTCCAACCCCTCTTGGTACCACATGATCTTTTCATCATCTTGACTTATTAGCACGTGAAATAATGTTGTTACTGAGGCGAGCCTTGAAAATTTTAATAATTAATACTATTACATGCGATGCTTTCCCGTTCACGGCCAAACAGGGCGAAACGGTAATTTCTCAGTTCATCAATTCCCATACATACATACATATATATATATATATATTTTTTTTTTTGCCGTACATCAATTCCCATATTGGCCAAAATAGAATTATAACACATAAATGCATGCAATAGTCTCATTTTCTCCGTGTCTAATACTGGAAATATATATACATATATATTTATATATAATCAGCTCAAATTATCATTGCTGGAAGTATGTCAGTCCACTAAAGGGTAAAATTTTACAATTATAAATTCTTTTCATTAATAAAATTCGAATTTGAGACATGTAGAACTACTTTGCCCAAAAAATAATATTAACCTAATCATGTTATGACCTGCAAACGTTTCATTTTCTTTTTGGGTAATTACAACCGTCTCGTTTAAACACCAGAGATATGGCATTTGCACCAAAAAGGAGAGAGAGAAGCAGAGAAGGAGAAACAAAGGACAACCCTTCTAAGATCCATATGCGTGTGCCTCGACATATACGCGCTTCAGATATACATATATATGTGTGTACATATCTTTCAAGAGGACAACGGATCTCCAATAATTTCAGTTTAGTTAGTTAATTAATGTACATCCAAAGCTATTCTCATTACTTTTGATTAGGTATGTGTCTCGTAAAATGTCCCATAAGTTCCTATTTCTCCAACCATAATCAGATATTTCTACCCCAGGAACGTAACCACATTGTTCCACACATACACACACACACATATATATATGTAATGTGCTTTGGTTTGTGCTGTCTATTTTCAAAACAATTTTCAAAACACAGAAAATTGAATTCCTAGCAACCCTATTTCCTTACTTCCCGTTTCTCATTTTAAATTCATGTACATCCTCTATAAAAAAAACATAAAATTGCATTTTGCGCAAATTATGAAATAAAACCATGCGTGAATCCTTAATACCAAAGCTATGCTGTACGACTTTCATGTACTGATACCACAGTCAATTCTGAAACCAATAACTCTCTCTCTCTCTCTCTCTCTTCTGTATTTTTCTAAGCGTACAAATACATGTATATGCATATCTACGCATAGATACGAACAAATGCACCGAAGCGGCCACGGCCAGAAATAGAAACCATGATGGCCTTGTAAGCTCACTGTTGTATTAAATCCTGATGGTGTAAACAGACAAGAGTAAGTTTAACTCATGAGACTTATAGATCAAAGTGAATTGTACTCTTTTACTAGGGCTAGCTATTCAGTTGATGTTTGAGAGGCTTGCTCTCTGAATGGACCCGGTACATCTTTGTCCTTGAATTTAGAATAATATAAGAGGAAGAGAAATATAAAGGTACACGGACAATCGTTTATAAATAAATATCGTATCCACGATTTTGTTCTAGGTCGACGGCCATTTCTTTGGACTAGACCGCCTCTCAGTGATTTGATATGTCTTTAATGTCGAGTCGACGTAATCGTACGAACACTAGCGACGTTTTCCGATCCATTTAAATGTCACGATGGAGAGATTGTGAACCCTGTATGGTCTCATATTCTCTTTTACCATGACAAATTCACAGTTACATACCCAACAAATACGGTCGCACTTGTTAGACATCAATTTATGACCATTTTAAGTCAAGTCAAGAGTTCGGTATGACAATTCGAATATCAAATTTGATCCAACCTCCTTATATATTATTGATTGTTCGTTTATACATTGTTGCCCGAAGAGACCATCACCTAAAAAATCGGCAATTAGACTTTAATTCATCCTCATCAGTTATATATATACATATATATATATATTAACATATATGGTCATTTCTTTCCATTATCAGAAATTTACGCAGGACCAGTTGTCATGTGACAATGCACGTATGCACACATTCATAAAATAGTTGAGCAACCCGAAAAACTGAAGATATGTATGGGTGCATATATGAGCGGCATATTATGCGCACGAAGGACTAAGCACAAACATTTGTTCCTTAATTTGGGAGAAAATGCACACCTTTAAGTTTATTTAAACAAATTATGGGACAAATACATTTGATGAGTATAGAGCTATATATATATGTATACGTTTGTATATACGCTGATCACCATGAATGGAGACGATTCGATGCGAGCGCTCACACTATATAATATCTCTATGGGGAAGCCTGAAAAACTAGACATGAGAGGAACTCGATCGACGTGGACTTCAAAACGCACCTCATAGAAAAACTTAATTACCGCTCTCCGACTAGTCTGCACCCATCAACAGTTGAACATTATTCAGTTCCTATGATCGTGGAGTTGCCATGATCATTAAAGAAAACCCAACGGATCTGGTCTTACAAAGTGAAAGCATCGATAACATCCGACTGCTATGCCATGGTCACTTGTTCTTGGAGTAGTCCCCTGCATGCCGTATACAGCTAGTTACGGTTCAGGAGCTCCTCGATCATCTGAAGTGCGATTCTCTCCTCTTCCTTCAGCAGATCTTCGCTGCCACCATCGCTCATGACTGTTTCTGTTGGATCCCATGTGTCTTGAACATCTGATGTGCCCGAACCAAGACCGGAGCTCGATGTGTTGATCCCGTTCTTATCACTGTTCCCGAGCTCAACAGTCATTATCCAGTTCGAGGCCGAACTGTGGCTCGCCCCAGCACGCTTCTGCCAGACCCCTATGTGGGAGCTCTCGGTGTCCAGCCTCAGGCACGTCAGGGAAGGGGATGGGGCTTTGCAGCTCTTCCTGAGCTTCGCACTCAGGATTGCACTCAAAGGGGTCGAAGCCAGCTGAGCGGTCGAGCCTGAAGGTGATTGGCAGCCCGGAGATGGGCACGCCGGAAAGTTGGTCTTTGCATTTCTGCCGCTCATGAGGACTGCCGCCTCGTCATAGGCCCTGGCCGCCTCCTCTGGGGTCTCAAATGTCCCCAACCAAACCCTCCGTTTCCTGCAACAAATGACCACAAGCACCGATATTGATCATCGTTGGGGGATTAATATTAACAGATCTGATTGCGAATAAGATTATTGCAAGAAGCTGGGTGTGCTTGAGAGTGCAAATAATGAACATGAAATTAAGGAAAATATGTGCTTTTCTTGTCGGAGGAAAGTACAGCAAAGGATGGCGAATCTCAGCGACCCAAGAGCCCCAAGAACGTTGGCGGACACCTCTGAACTTCTTCGACTGTACCATTTGTCTGGCTGTAGCCTTGTGTTTTCTGACACGAACTTGTCAGAGAGGAGTTCACAAACACAGGTAGGAATATGATAGAATCTGTGTGTAGGGGAATACTAGTCTATGTGCGCGTGTAACTGTTCACTTATAGGCTTGAAATTATATAGAGGCAAATGAGAATCATACGGCCAGAGTAATTACCCTTTCTTGGAGAGTTAAATTTTAAAGAATTTTTTTTTTTTTTAAGTTTCACATATAGTATAGTACCGCACTTGTTGGATGACAGTTAACGAAGATGCCTCCTGTCGGTGAAATGAAATTACTTATCCTCTCAGCTGGGAGGGGTCCCGAGTATGGAAAAGAAAGAAAGTACAGCATCCTTTTTTGGTAAATGAAAGTGAAGCAATTAATAGTGCAGCATTCTCACCCTTCCTTAATTAATTATCTTACTAGAAAAATATGGTACAAAAGTTTTAAACACTCAATTGTGTATATTTCTGTAATTTTCTTTGTAAAACCAATACTGTTATGTAAAAATGCTCGAGTAAAACCTTGAACTTAGTCCTCGATGCAATGATATGTCGTTCTATTAATAAAGCGTTGAGGAACCTGAGAGATAGTTACTACAATAATTTTATCTGTGCGACAGTATTCAATGCCATGAGATATTAGGGAAAAAAAGAAGAAGAAGAAAAGATTTGGGAAGTGTCATGGTTATAGAATCAAACAAGCTCGCTTGGTGTTGTTTTTTTGGTAATTTGGAGAGAGAGAAATCTTCGAATTTCCGAGCCACGGCCACAGAAAACTCAGATGTTATCCAGAGGATTATGTACATACAGTCTATGGTAGAATGGTTTGCAAACAACGGATCGATGCCCACAGTACAAAATTAGTCGGCAGCCATTTTACACTTTCTTTTTGGCATGTCAATTTACACTTACTTCTCAGTTTACAGATTTTTCATCGCATTATATAGGTAAAGTGAACCAATTAGTATGGTTGGTGAATGAAAGAAATTACAATTTTCAATATATATATATATACACACACACGTATTGTATATATGCGTTTGTGAAATTTTATAGTTCGTTCTAAAAGGATGACAGAAAAATTGGTTGCAAATGAATTCTTTTCTTTAATATGTATCATTAATTGTGAATTATTTAATTAAACTATTAAACGATACAAATGATTGAATTGTAGAAATTGCTTATGTGTGTGTATGTGTGTGTGTATATATATATAACGTTCTGCAAGTTTTACAAATGATCATAGGAAAGGTGTAACGTCGAGTGCGTACTATCACATCCCTCTGACAGAACGTACCCAATACAATATCTGGCATAGCAGCTTTCGTCTCTTCTGCTTCTTTTACGTTTCTTCTGCCCAACTGCTGCTGCAAGGTAGTCCCCCATGTACTTCTAGGCAAATAACTGTTTGCTTCCTGCACATCACCATTTAATTTTTCCCTATTATAAATGATAATTGGAAAAAAAAAAAAAGAAAAAGAGAGAGGGCATCGGAAGTATTCTTAATTAAACCAACGATTTTCTAATATCAAGGTTGGGGCAATACTATTGAGATATATACTACTTATCAACCGTGAATAATTTGAGTAGATTGGTCTATTGTGATATCATATATTTAATCTAAATCAAATTTAATTAAATATTAATCACGTAAGATAAATAAGTAATACCCACTAAATATGTCAATTTCTAGAACAGTTTTGTCGAAAAGGCAATAATTTCCCAGCACCTTTAACAGATGTTGGTTTACCTTTCGTACTTAAAGTTGCCTGGCATTTCGAGCAGCTGTATATGTGTCCAGGTATCGTGTCTATGCTTTGATTTGAAAGTCAAATTAACATACGGGCATGAGTTATTGCACTGCATTACAACCCCAGTTGTTTCTGCTGGTTAAGTTTGCACAAGCGTATATAGAACAAGAGTTTGATACAATGACACTATATTGATCCTGTACTAAGAGATCACTTATCAAAGTTCTAACATCGACAATGACAATGACGTTGTATGCATTCACTAAACCTTGAGAACACGTCAATATATGAGTATAGTATATGTATTATATCATACCATGGACTGCATATCTTCAGGAAAGAATTTCTCGATTGCATCCCAAATTATTCAGTATTCAAGTCTTCCTCCCTCATCGATACATATATATATGTATATATATAATTATCCACTTTAATTGATAAATAAATAATCTCTGCTCTGTGGTTGAACTTAATTCAATCATATATGTAGTTGTCATTTTTAATTAATTCAGGAAATAATACAACTAACTTGTCTGGAGCTCGGAGTCAGGTCAACATCTTTTATATGTACAATTATGTGCGGTCCAAACTCAACGGTGAGATGTGGACGCGCTCTTAAATTCCAATTGTACGCTGAATAGGTTGTTTTTGTTTGATTCTATAATGAGGAGGAGAAAGTCTTTTATATAACGAGTATATCACATGATAGTATTGACGCAATATTATGATCCAATCAAATCAAACTATTTTTAGGATTTATTTTTTTGTTTTAAAATTTTATTAAAAATATCATAAAAATAAATGAATTTTATTGAATCACGACACTATATCAGTATATATTGCTTGGTGGTGCACATTCAAGAGTTTCTCCACTTTCTCGGGCAGTCCATTAAATAATTATTCGATTAATGTAATTACCGAATTGGCTTAAATTGATATCTTTTCCGCCCCCCCTTCCTTTTCTTTTCCGCTTTTACTCTGTCAGTCCATTATTGCTCGGCTGAGGCATACACATATGAGAACGCATTGATTTCTTAACTGCTACTCCAAAAATTAATGGACGGCAACCCTGTGTTATGTCCGGAATTCGTGAATAAGATGATGTTTTCTCCTGTTTAATTTCCATTTAAGGAAATGCGCATTGTAATTTACCGTTCTTTTGGTTTTGGTGAAATGATTAGTCTAAATGTGAAAAGAAAATGTGTGGTTGGTTGGTCGGTCTCACTTTCGAATTCCTTAAATTCTCATATTAAATATATTTTTAACTAATAAAAAAGATAAATAGGGATGGAGTGGTAAATTCACTCCTATGACTACAACTAGCAAAATTATTAAATGGAAGAAATGTAGTTAGTTGGTCTCGCTTTTGAACTCCCCAACATACCCTTTTTTAAATGTGTTTTTAGCCAATAAAAAAGACAAATTGGAATGAAGTGATAAAATTACTCATATAACCACAACTATCAAATAACGTTATGGCTGCTCTCTAATTTTTTATTTCTAATTATATATTTTATTTGTTTACTTATTATACACTTTTTAATCATCTATAAAAAATTAATACTTCACTGTCAAAAGCAAGAAATTTATAATCAATTATATGATAGATAATTCCGTGCATAGAACGGGCGGACATTTAGTGTGTGTGTGCATATATATATATATATATATATATCTATATATTTCTGACCAATGCTTCATATCCATTTTAACATATGACCGGCGGTTCTTTTCTGGGTCGCACTCGTGACCGGGCCGGGGAAGTTTAAATATAATCTGCCGTTTATAGTGGACCTCACAGGGAAACTTCACCAAGACCCAGCCCATGTGTATAGCTGGGCCTGGGAAATATCTGCATATACTACTCACTGCCGCGACATTGCCTTAAATATATACTGCATATATTTTTCTTGATTATGTTATTTATTTTGCAGACAAGATATACCAATGTTTTTTTTTTTTTTTTAAATTTTCAAGGGGAAAAAGATAATGCATCATGCATCTAGTCGCCGATCTCAGTGCTCAAAAAATAACTAAAAAGAAACAAATACGATCGTAATTACTACAGTTCTTGGATCAAATATAGTATACCAAAGCTAATTAGCGCTTATTTTTTGAGCTAGGTCACATCTATAGACACGCATATATATTGGAGTAATAATTAAATGCGAGAACTCCACTTCGTGCCATCTGTACAAAGGGATCGAAACGGAGATTTTCCAGAGTGGTCGTCGTGGTCGTCGGGGTCGGTGGTGTAGCGTCACGTCGCACGATATTTCCGATTTGTTGCCGCAACGAAGTTCATCGCTCGACAAGTGTGTGTGCTGGACCAAGGATTTCCTTCGTACTCTCCGTCTGGGAAAACGATTCCTGCGACACGTGGTGGCTGCCCGTTAGCCCCTGGACGACGACGTGTCACCAATCATACGTGATCTTCTCTCTTTCTTCTACTCTAATCTCGACCCGATGCTACCCCCCACTGCCTTCTTTCCTCTCTCAGTTTGGCAAGAGATCAATATTCTTCGATTTCGTGTCCTTCTTGCTTTTATTAAGTCACGTTTTACCAGGGAACCCTTTTTCCTATCCCAATCTCAAATGTCTGCCTAATTTTGGGAGTTTGAAAATCGGAGCCTCTAAGATTAGGTATTCATATTTTTGCCAAATAGTGATTTAACAGTTTAAAACTCACTCGTATTTCAAATTCGAGTCTCACTTTAAGTAATACTGTTAGAATGAGCTTTTGACTTTGGTTCTTGACAAACACTGTTCGTCGAACTATACTAGGCATTTTAATGATGTTATATTGAGCTGGCCAGTGCAAGTGTTAGTGCTAGTCATTCAATTCACTTGATATGTTTTGGATTGAATATAATTGGTGTTATTAAATAGACCGGTTCGGTCAGAAATGGGACCGGAACCGGCCTGTGTGAACCGGACGGAACCGTGACAGTAAATCGGACCTTTTTTTTTTTAGGCTTGGAATTTGGAAAACACCAAGCACAATAGAGACAAAGCTGGGCAGTGGGCCGCATGCTTCCCCCACCCCCAAAGCACAACAAAGACAAGATGGGCAGTGGGCCCCACGTCTCCCCCAAGCACAGTAGAGACGAGACGGAGCAACGTCTCCTTTATATATATATATATATATATATAATATTATTTAATTTATATCATATTTAAAATACTAAAAATATCCAACGTATCTACCAACAGATAATTTTTATACCTATGTCTTTTAATTTTATTTAAGAATAAATTATTCAATTTTATTTGAAAATACTAAAAATCTAACATCTCTTGATAAAATTAGTTATATAATATTGAATATAAACATATAAGTAAAATAAAATTAGTCCAGTTTGGTAAGATTTTTGAATTCGAATTCTAACAATGAAATCTTTCATTTTATTTGAAATCGTACATAAAAATCCTAAAAAAACCCTAAAAATTAAAAAAATTTAAAAAAAAGGAAAAAAAGAATTCTAGCTAATCGCGGACCAGACCGGACCGTGACCGGTCCGTCTATACTAAGGTTCCGAGCCGGGCCACTTGGGTCCAAACCGTTGACCCGGACCGGAACTGGCCTGGCTAACAACACTAAATATGGTACTTTAAATACTAGGAAGCCAAAAGTGGGATTATTACTTCGCAGCTGCTGTTGCCTTTTTTATAAAAAAAATTGTGAGTTTTATAATTTAGGTATATATTATTTTTTATATTTGACAAATGCATATCATATTAAAAATATATATATCAACAATATTTAGCGCATCACAATTTTTATTTATCTATAAAAAAAAATACGCCGATCTCTTTCTCTGTACAGTTTGAATAACTACATCTTGACATCTGGTAAGGTTTTTTAGAAACCATGTCTCATGGATAAAAAAAAATAGTATTGCGTCAATTAATTGGAAAAAAATATGAATATTCAATTGTTCTATACTTCTGAGGGAAGTAATATTACACATCTGATGTGATTTAATTCTTAGCTGTATATGTTACAGCGTGGATGTTATATAGATTAAATTAAGAAGAGACAAATTAATTGTATGGTAATTGTTAATTACCCCCTGATTTGATCTTTTTTTGGTAAAATGGCAAAAATAAAAATTATAAAAAGGGACCTTGACATTTGTAAATTTATCATCAACTTATTTAAAATAGAAAATTATAAACTTTCAATTGCGTCTCAAATTTATCGGGTCATCATTTTTATGTTGTATATCAGATTATCTCACTGAGGTGTCATATTATATCAATAAAAAAATAAATATATGAATATGGATGAAGTTAATTCAAACAAAAAAAAATTAAAAGAGAAAAATGACATTTTAGCAGGTAAGTTAGTAATTCATTTTTTAGAAAAATTTAAATAAATTTACTTAAAATTTTTTATTTGCCTCATGTCAAGATATTCTAGAAATCTTTAAAATTTACATGGAAGTAACTTAGCACAAAAATCGACTTCGCGTGCTCATATTTAAATAATTAACTTCGTATTTAGGAGAAGTGATTGACCGTCCCCACTGTACACGCAAACCCGCATAAAATATAAGACATATATATATATATATATATATATATATAGACACGCACATATGCATACCCATCCATCCCCTGTTTCTGTCCACAATTAATACAGAAATTCTCCAACTCTTTGTTCAAAGACTGCTTCTCCTTTCATCTCCAATCTTCCATGTACTCTTCTATGCTGGGTTCGCAGAGCTTGGTCTTAGCCACGACAGCTATGGTGGTCTCAAGCACGGTCCTCTTCCTCGCCTTCTCCCGGCACAAATCCGATCCCCCAGAGCCGCCCCTGCGCTCTTGCCTATGCTCAGGTACCTCTTGAAAGTGAGCATAATTTGTTCCGGGATTACCAATTCGGATTCAACGATCGGGCTCCAGATGCAAATGTTTTTTTTTTTACCTTGAGATTTCCTCATTCGGCTTCATCACTCCCGTGATTCTGACTCTATGGTCGTTCGTTCCGTTGTCCATTCAAAGCACGGATCTTTATTTTCCGTCGTTTTTTCGCCAGAATCCATCTCTGCTCCCAACCGGACGCTTAGTTGCATAGCTCGATAAAGCAGAGAGCTAAGATCAGTTTGCGTTAATAAATTGCAGGTCGGAAGAAATCGGGGCAGAAGAGGGAGGAGAAGAAGAGGGTGAAATTTGCAGAAGGCGTGAAGGAGCCGAGAAGGGATGGGCAAGAGTTGAGGAGGAGGCAGCGGAGGAATCATCCAATGGAGAAGAGCTGTAGAGTGTGTGAGATTTCTTCTACGGGGACAGCGATGCCCGCGAACCGAGTTGCCCTGTACAGTGGGATCCTCAGGGATCGAGCTCAGAGGATGGAGTGCTCCTTCTGAATCCGCCCGACTCCTGTCCACAGCAACGGATTTCGGTGTAAATCAATCTAACTGAACAGTTTTTTTAAGTTCTGACCCCTCATTTTATCCTTATTCTCCAATTTCTTGGTTGGGGTAGAGGTCTCTGGTCTGGTGATTTCGGTAATCCAAAGAAGGAAATTAGCAAAAAAAAAAAAACAGAGTCTCTGTTTTTTTTTTTTGCGGTTTTTATTGTTATTCTCGAAAGAAAAATCTGCGTGTGCTGTGGGTGTAAATACTGGGAACTGGTTTGTAATCTATAAAACCAAAAAAGAAAAGCGGCGTTCCTAGAATTTTCAGTTGTTGGGAGTATTGGGTTGACTTTGACTGTATGATTTTCAGAGCCGCTGTATGTTGAACAGTCAATGAAAACCGGTCTCGGTGATTTTTTATTCTAATATTTCTTTTTCCTGAATAATACCATAATTTTATTACATTAAACAGAGAAGAGATATTGCACTGGTGATTTGATTCTAATAAACAAGAAGATTCGAGCTAAATTTCTTATTGTTGGAAAAATTATTAACCTTTTTTTTAATATTTGAAAAGGAATCAACAGAGTGCAGGCTTTTGTTAATCAATTATTAATTAATACAAGGAATGTAATCAATTAAGGAAACTATTAATAATAGAAGATAAGAAGAGGTGGCCCTGGCCGGGTCCACCTTCCAGTGATGGCCGGATGGTTCTCGAAAAGGTCAGCAAGAGGTTAATTATTTCTTGCTCTATCCTTCAATTTCCTGACACTGTCAGTTTTTATTCTTCTTATTGAGGTACTTTTTTTTAAAAAAACTTCTAATATAAAAATAATTTAAAAATATGATGGGACTGTAGTTATGAAAAATATCTTATTTTAAAAACACTATGGTATCATTTTAAAAGAAAAGCTCACGCTGATAAAATAAATACAATAAATTTTAAAAGAGCAATCAAGTTTTTAAAAATTAAAAATAAAGTTGGACTGCTTATCTAATTTTTTTCATATAAAAAAAACTTATGATATAATAAAAGCAGGGAAGGGAATTATGAGACTAGGATGAATAGTTTTTAACTAAAGGGCTCCGTTCTTTCTAATTCAACTGCGCAAGAAACAAGAAATTGGCCTCGGGTCTTCCTCTTCCATTCAGAGGTACAAAAACATGAAGCTGTTGCGATTCTTGACGATGGTGGAAGATCCAGATTCTGTCGGGGACCCCAATCGCTTGTGTCTGGCGACGTACTTAGCTTGGATGGAGTGGGACCCGCTGCCCCCATCACCTGGCGGGGCTGTGCAACTTGAGCAATGCCTATGGACCGAATATTGCCATGGAGGAGATGTTTGTTTCTTCTCTCTCTTTTTCCCCCATCTTCTTCTTTAAATGTCTGAATATACACAAATTTCGTATTAAACCCGGAAGCTGGAAGCTGTCAAGGGATGATGAGAGAGGTTAAGAGGAGGGAGATTTCTGGCCACATTACTTCTACGTTTCGTTCAAGATTGATGTGTCAAAGACATGTCCAAACAGACAAGACAACGACTGCAAACGTGAGGATAAAATTTCAAGATTGGCACTCCTAACATTTGAGACACTTCCATGGAACTTAAGGCGGCCGGGATCACCGGTGGACCCCCGTGTATTGATGAGCTCGGCCTTGCACATGATCATCTTTTGAAGTCCAGCTTAACTTTACCAGCAAAGCAGTACAGGAAGTACCTGCAAGTTGCAAGATGTTTGTTCCTATATGCATGTGCACATTTTATTTATTTATTTATTAAAAATATAAATTGAATGTATGAAGCGACCGACAGTTTTGGTAATCCTCGGAGAGTAACACGTAAAGCAAATAAATGTGACATTGGGCCGGGAAAAACTTCGGCCCATTAATCCGTCTGTGGGGGCCCAAGGCCTTTCGTCAATTGTTATTGATGAGGCTTGGATTCTGGTTATAGTACTCATAAAACCTTTTTTAATAATAATAAAAAAAACAAATTCAATCTTTGTAATTGTATGGAGCTGCTCGCGCTTTTCGAGGAACTAATGCTGAGCCTCATGTCTTTTCTTCGTCCTCCACGCGCCTTGGACATCGTTTGGGCTGCACCTCGTCCTTCTCTATATGATCATTCCGATGTACAAAACAGAGGGAGGAAATTAGAATCGGAAGAACAAACGAGCAAACCCTAAGCTTGCCCTAGAAGAAATCCCCATCCAGTTCCGACTGGATCAATCCCAACTCGAATACCCTTCACCTCGTTCGCGGCACGAACTCTATCCGTGGGAATCGCTGTTATTTATCTGGAGTTCCGATTGAAAGGAGTTTTTGGATTTGTGCGGGAAGGAGAGAGACAGGGAGCAGGGGAGGATCTAAATCGGGAACACGCTATTACGGAGCTTGGGTTTTGAATCATGTCTGCAGTTGTCTGTGGTAGCAAGAGATCCCACTTCGAAGAACATCCCTCGACTGCTTCCGCTATTCCCATCACCAAAAAGCTCCGGCGTTGCTCCCCGCCTCCCGGCTCCGCTGTCCCTGGGAGATTTCCGGCCCCGTCTCTTCTCGACAGCCTCTCCGCTCTGTTCCCTCATATGGATGCTCAGGTGAATCTCTCTCTCTCTCTCTCTCTCTCTCTCTCAAGTTATCAAAATTTTCTTCTGTTGTATGCACGGATCGATAGACTGAGATGCGGTGTTCCTTCACCTGCGAGGTTCGATTTGGAACCGTGTTAAAATTTTCAGCTGAATTAGTTGAACGGAGGGATCTTGCCTGTCTCTTTCCATTGGCGAATTGGGAGAAAAGGATGTGGGGGTGGGTGTGAAATTGTTAAAGGTGGAGTCTTTAACATAGTGTGATTTGAATGATCTGTCTCCGATTCATCTGAGGGAGTTCTCTCTGATCCTTGAGAGTCTGAGGTAAAACCTGTATTAAAATACTATGCCACGGTTAATGTTATATGTTGAGCTTGACTCGTGATGTTTCTTGATGTACCTGGTTGAGATTGAAATACAGATCGATAGCAGAATTTTCAGCGAAGAATAACGTGTGCATTTGACAGTGTCAGAGTCAAATACAAGTCATATGCATCTTGCTTTCTGTCTTTGCGACTCTTTCAGGTTCTTGAGAGAGCTCTGGAAGAATGTGGCAATGACATAGATGCTGCAATCAAGAGCCTGCACGAGCTGTGTCTAGGATCCACAGAGGAGAACCATGGCCCTGCTGATCATTCTGTTTCTAATGGTGAACAAGGTATCCACGAATAGATTGCTCTATTATAGTCTGGGAAGGATAGTGGGATCCTCATTGAATGGGAGCCATTTTATTGCAATTGGTGCTATCAACATTTATCATCTCTTTGTCTCGTTCTGGCAGTTCCCAACGCTGATGATGGAGGTGTCTCAGCTTTGGAAGATTCATCAGATCCTAAAAGTCTTCCCACTGATGGTCCAGAATGGGTGGAATTGTTTGTGAAGGAGATGATGAGTGCTACGAGCCTTGATGATGCCAGAGCACGCGCTGCAAGAGCTCTTGAGGTTTTTGAGCAGTCTGTCTGCAGGATAGCTGGTGCACAGGCTACGGAGAATTACCAAAAGGTGTGTAAATTATGCCTATTCAAGGTTTTCTAACTTATTTGAGCCCGCTTTAGTTTGGAATGTCAAGATTTATGTTTCTCTGATAATGTGCTGGAATCCTCCTGTAGCTCTCTTGTTATTGTTGATTGTCACTTGCTATCCACCATGATGCTGCAGTAACTGGCTTATAACTGAGGTTTTCTTTCCATATATCAGGAAATCATCACCCTTAAGCAGCAAATAGAGGCACTGCTACGAGAAAACACCATTCTTAAACGGGCTGTTGCTATTCAGCATGAGCGCCAGAAGGAGTTTGAAGATAAGAATGAGGAACTGCAGCAGTTGAGGCAACTTGTCTCTCAGTACCAGGAGCAGCTGAGAATGCTTGAGGTATGTAAGACAAATCTTTTCCCCCTATGAGCTGTCTTGTTCAATATTTGGATGAAAATAATATCCAATCGCTTAAACCTTTTAACTTGTCTGCTTGTCATGAGGCGGATCGTGATTTTGTTTTCTGTATTACTACCTTCAGGTCAACAACTATGCCTTGACAATGCATCTAAAACAGGCTCAGCACAGCAACTCCATCCCTGGGCGATTCAATCCAGATGTTTTCTAATTATGCCGTGTCAGTGAATATTCCCGATGAAATGCTGCTAGTGCTAAATAAACTCCTTTCACTGCCTCCAGATTGGTAAAGAAAGATGAAGGCCTGGGTTGCTCCGGCAAAGAGAGCCTCCTATTTCCTGGCTTTGCTTGCTTTCATCCTCTGTCGACCTGCTGTTTTACTTCCCAGGATTATGTTCTATATAGAGATTGTTATGCTTTCTTGCTTCTTCTTATAGAATGAAGAGATGCTTGTTTCTTCTGTGTAGAGAATATGGTAAGTTAAACGTTAAATGGATGATTTCTGACCGGTATCATTTTTACACATGATAGTAACACTGCTTTGCTAGAGTACTGTCCTTGATATGTATCAACGAGCCAGCGTACGAGTCCCGTCTGCTTCCTATATTATCCTTGTAAATGACAATCATGTCCAATATCCAGTGCGGGCCGGCCCAATTCGTGCAGCCCACAAGGGTTGTCTCTAGTTACCCAAGTCGGTTCATGGTATTGTCGGTAAAGATTTGTCGATAACAGCGTTCCCAAGGCTCTCCGCAACTTCCTTACCTCACAACCGCATTTCCACTTTTGCCCCCGGGAAAATGACGAAATTCCTTTCTCCTGCATCATCGCCCGCCCGCGCCCCGAACCACCCCCCACCCCCCCAATCTCGCTCTTTCAAGGAAATTCCTCAGCTATGGCTGGGAAATGATGAACAATTGCCACTACCGAGGAGGCGCAGCTCCGGAAAACACGTCGATATGGCCATTCCCTCCTCTTCTTCCTCACTCATTCCTTCTTCCCACCCTCTCGTCCCTTCAATCTGCCCTCCATTGTCTCCCTCCTCTTCTACTTCCTCCTCTTGTTCTTTGTTCCCTGGCGGGCTCCACCTCAGGACGTGCCGCAGGCTCTCCTTTTCTTTCCTTTTCAGTATTCACATGGATGCGCAAAGTTCTGATTTGCGAAACGTACCGTGAAGGTGCTCGTCAGAGCCTCCGGGGACTGCCACGCCCCTCTCGGCGTCCCCCAAGTCCGCCAGTAGTAAGGATATATAGGCGGCTTACAGAAGGTTAGCTCGACAGGTACTGGGAGCTCTCCGTGCACTCTTTTAAGACTGCTTATCATTGTTCTTCTGGTAATTCTATTGATGAATTTGATGCGTGTTAAAAGCTACTTGCCCCGCATTTTGGTTTAATATTACATGGGAAGTCTTAATTTACTAGTGAAGTTATCGAGTCAGTTAATGAATAGCTTGGATTCCTTTCAACATTTCAGTACTTTGATTGTCGTCAGCACAGATCAGGAGGACGGAGGAAATCGCTAATATTTTCTCATCTGTTGGAGACTCGATCTATCTGAGTAAATCTATACTTCGAGAATTGACTGGTGCTATGACTCGAATTTCCATGATGTTTTCGTGATTAGAGTTCATTGAACTCTTACGAGATTTTACAGTGATCTAGTTTATCCAGCTGATAATATATTCTATTTGGAAAATAGTAGTTCAGTGGATTATGAAATGTGAATATGCTGCATTTACGTGTTGATGTCAAATTTGTCCTGAGTGTATTTCAAAATCTGTGTTTGAGCACTTCTGGAAAGTATTTTGGTAGCTATTTGGTTTGGTGAGGTTGCTTCTAATTGCACTGGTACCATTTGCACATGATGTGTGGTGCTGAGGATCTGTTTGTCCATGGCCAGTTCTTTCAGTTGAAGCATCTCTGTTCATGTTTTTGGGGAATAATTCATTCTTACTACTGTCTGTTTCTTTCCCTGAAGTACCACCCTGATGTAAATAAAGCAACTGAAAAGTTTAAAGAGATCAGTGCAGCATATGAGGTATCTAAAAGATTACTGTTTCATGTTTGTTGCGGAATGTATTGACCTTTTTATTATTATAAAGATTGCTTGTAAAATCGACTAATTAGAAGGTTGCTGTGGGTGTCCATTAGGCTCTCTTTCAGAGGGACATCTTTTTATTGTCTTCATTATAGATCTCGGGATAAATTCAGGTGCTATCTGATGATAAAAAGAGGGCTCTATATGATCAATATGGTGAAGCTGGAGTTAAGAGTACAGTTGGTGGATCATCAGGCACTTATACACTACTTTACCCACCAAGCCAAAACTCCCTGCAACATCCCGGGATGGGCTTAACCCAGGATTTTGCCACTAATCCTATAGTTAGGCCTGTATGTCATGTACTTTATGGTCTTTGAGCCATAATTATGCAAGATGTCCAGATTATACCTCAAGTTACAGGCATAATAAATCTCATATATGAGCTCCAATGATCTTTGAGTCACGAGTATCAATTGTACAACTCTACAGTCTTTGAGCCGTGGGTTACTATTATGATGATATCTCCACGGTCTTTGAGCCGTTAGATAATTGTTATAAGGATACCTCTACGATCTTTGAGTTGTAGGTGATTATCATATTGACTCTACGGTTTTTGAACTGTAAGTAATTCAATTACTTTCTCAGTTATTGAGCCATGGGTAATCTATCAATCGATATAAGGCCACCTCCATGGTCTTTGAGCCATGAGGACTTGATTATTATAAAGTATCTCTACTTTCTTTGAGCTGTGAGAATTTATTGATTGTAATAAGGTAAGTCATAATAGAGATTTCATGCATCTACAATATGCGACCAAGTTAGTACTATATAATGCGTGCATACACGGAGGTGATAAGTGCTGCAAATATACTGTCTGTTTTTACGTGTTTTTAATCTCTTTGCAGACGTATCCTTTTGATCTATATGAAGCATTCTTCGGGTCGAGTATGGGTGGTATTCCCAGGATGGATCCAACTGGCTTAGCAAGGGGGAAGATCAACGGTGAGCCCTTTCTAACTCTTTCCCTTTTGCACCAGTGGTTTCCGTATATTTGCACTTGCTGCTTGAAGTTTACACTACAGTTCCTTTAGGGCTTGGCTTTGTCCATGACTTGGATACAATCTTTTTTCCTAAGGTACACCTCTCAAAGACGGGCTGACGTTTATAATGGGACTATGGTACATGACACTTCTTGATAATGATTAATCAGATAGTTTTTCTGGATGGCTCAGTTCCAAAAAAAAAAAAGAGTAGTTTTGTTCAATTTGTTGTTTTTTTTTTTGGTGCTATTTGGATTCTCTGAAATTGGTTCTTAAAACTATTTATTGCTTTAACAATTCTTAATGATTTGATTGCCTGCATTGGTTCTAGCTGTTTAAAAACTTGTCTTTCGTCTTCTACATTATGATTCTATCGTGATATTATCTTCAGAATTAGGTTTACAATGTCTAGAATAATTAGATTTGTTTCAAAGGTTTTCAGGTATGGCATGACTTTAGAGTTAACTGATGCTATATTTGGATCAGAAAAAGAATTTGAGCTCTCCCATTTAGAAACATGTGAAATCTGTTCCGGTAGTGGAGCAAAAGTTGGCTCCAAGATGAGGATTTGCTCAACATGTGGAGGCAGGGGTCAGGTTATGTGAGCAGAGCAGACTCCTTTTGGCATGTTTTCCCAGGTATTAGACACTATTATATCATAGTTCTGAATCCTGATGATGGAATTATATTCCCTTGCTGGAACTGGTAGTGGGTTTCAATCATATAATAGCATTGTGAAATAGTCTTTTGGGTAATCTAATGTCTTTCTTCTATGGAGCTGGTACTGCTAGCTGGTTTTCTCCTGATTATTCACTTCTTCTTTTGAAGGTACTCAACTGTTACATGGTGTTTTTTAATTTTGGTTAGGTTTCCATTTGTGCAAATTGTAGTGGAAATGGTGAAGTAATATCAGAATGCTGTCAGAGATGCTCTGGTGAAGGGCGTATCCGCAATAAGAAGGAAATCAAAATCAAAATTCCTCCTGGGGTCAGCAAAGGAAGTATCCTCTGAGTTGCTGGAGAAGGTGATGCAGGACCAAGGGGGTAAGCAAATTGCTACTGTTCTTGACCTTAATATTTCCAGTAGCGAATGGGCGGTTGCCCATTATGGCCCCAAAAAGGGAAGGACATCCAAAAATTGTATAAATCAGTATTTCCAATATGACATTTTTTACAAGTATAAACTGTGATTCATCTTTGCAGGGGCCCTCCTGGTGATCTTTATGTATATCTTGATGTTAAAGAGATACCTGAGATACAAAGAGATGGTATAAATGTCACTTCAACAATCTCCATTAGATATCTTGATGCAGTAGTAGGAACTGTTGCGAAGGTAATAATTTCTTTGATAATCTTTGCTCTCCGGGGATAATTAAAGAGTTATGTTGTTCAATAAATTTGAGTCTGGAGTTGCTCCCTCGGCAAAGCAGGGATAAAGTTAAGTGAAAAGATCCTGATTCAAGATGAATTCATGAGGAAGTATGAATCTCTTTAGGATCTATCTCTGCTTCTAGAAATTAGTTAATGGATTATCCTGCCATCTGCCATGATCACTTGGAGCAACAATAACATTAAATTTAAAAGCAAAGATTTGATCCATGAACCAGAAATCTAGAGTATGGTGAGCTGCATGTGAAACGAAATGCATTTGAAACAGGTAATGATCGTGAAATGCCACCATCTGTATAACTTCATTTCTTCCTTTTTATTAAGTAGTAATATCTGTGAGGGAGAGTAAAGAACTTCTCATGTATGCCTGAGAAGTTCGAAAAATTGAACGTCCTTGCCGTATCGTCACTGTACTTTTCACACTATAATTTATCAATAATATTTCTTGTGCCAATAATAGGTGAAGACTGTTGAAGGAATGACTGACCTACGGCTTCCCCCTGGTACACAACCTGGGGATGTGCTCATACTGGCTAAGAAAGGTGTACCAAAATTGAACAAACCATCAACATGCGGTGACCACTTATTCATGATTAAAGTTAGCATCCCAAAACGTATAAGGTAAACATTCATCCAGCTGAACAACTTACTGTTCCCCAACCTCTTCTTTCGGAACCAGCAATTTCATTTGGATTTTCTCTGTTCTGCATACTGTACACTGCTGTGTGCACCTGACAATTCGATCCCATGGACGTATGTTTGTAGACTTAAGAAGCTCTCTCAGCCACATTTTTACACCTGCATATAAATAATTTTTGGAGTTGATGTCTGTTCTCTCTACTGATATTTTCAGTGAAAATTAGCGTGCACTGCTTGAAGAATTATCTGTATTAAGTGGTTCTAGTAGCAGCAGATCACAAATTCAGCCTAGATCTCAACCTGCCAGTAAAGGTTTGCTACTCATTTTGCTCTGTGTCTTGTTTATTTTGCCTTTTTTGTCCTTTTGTGTAACAATTACTAAATTTGCTTCGCCAAAGCTTTCTTTTTATAATTGTATATCTTCTCTCATATTGGACCTTGCATGCTGTCACGGTTGATTTACTTTTCAAATTTCCAACCAGTAATACGAAACCTGTCCAACCTTCTTTAATGATTATTCATGCCGCTATCATGCAGCTGCAATTACAGAGAATCTTCTCTCATATTAGACCTTGCATGCTGTCACGGTTGATTTACTTTTCAAATTTCCAACCAGTAATACGAAACCTGTCCTACCTTCTTTAATGATTATTCATGCCGCTATCATGCAGCTGCAATTACAGAGAATCTGGTGGAAGCTGATATGGAGAAAACTGAAGAAGAATCAGACACCCAGAGTGATGACTGGTTGAAAAAGTTGACCAAGTTTGCCGTGTAATATTCCTTTTCCTTGTCCACTTCACAATTAGTATTATTTGTTCTGCCTTTGTTAAATCTATGCGAATCCCTATTATTCTAAACTTGCTCCAGAATGACAGCAGCAACGTTCAGTTTATCCTTATAAGCAGTGTACCCTTGAAAAGAGACTGATAATTGTAGAATTATCATCTCACTGAGTAACTGGGTACTGATACTGAGGTTACTGATATGGGGTGACTTTGTGCAATATCATACTTGGTTTAGTTTTCCACTATAAATGCTGGTCACTGAGATATAATTCTGCGTAAGCGGGTGGATCATGAATTTTGCATGTCTGTTGCGAAAGGAGCTCTAGATTGGATAAAAGACAACCTGTAGTTCCAAATCTTCCCCTAGATGAAACCCGGATCCTGGTCTATACCTGTCTTCTGCATCTGATAGCAGCTGAAAATTATCATCGCCTATGCCCTGGAGCCGCCTCCTGAATCTGCCATCCATCTGAGCTTCTCTATTCTGCAATGTAAAAATGGACATGAGATGCATAACGTGGCAGCTATTTTTTCATTATTTTTTCCATCTCGTGTAAATTTTCAGAGTTTTGCCCTGCAACGTATGCCAAATATTGATTGGAGAATTGAATGGATAAAGAAGAGTACTGAGTATAGCAAACTGTACGTGGCAGGAGTCCATTTGCGACATCTTTTCCGTACGTTATGCAGGAGATTGTTGCCCTCTGTTTTCTAGTTCATCTCTGAGATCAGTTGTGGTGCTTTACAGTAGTAGGATCAGGAATTGTTTCGTACTTTTGTTAGGGAACCCAGTTCATCTGTTCTGCTGATACCTTAGCTCTTTTATAAAAGTACTTCTAAAAACTACAAAAATAGAGCCTCATAATTGCCATGGAGGTCTCAGCCCTATGATTGAGATATCTCGGTTCAAGTCCAGATCCTTCAAACGAAGGGGTTGAGGTATGTTGATGCTGGCCCTCCCTCTCCAGGATCGCCACTGCTAGTAGCCTCAAAGGTGACCATCGATCTAGTGGTCGCAAACGGCCCCCTCCCTCCTTCATTTCTTCTTATTTAAATTTTATTTTTTTCATTTGTAAAAGTTTAAACTATTAAAATAATCATATGATGGGAAGCATAACTTGTTAAAAAATTGAGGATTAGATTGTCTTAGAAAAGTTTGTGATGAAAATGATAGACAAGAAAGGGTGAGGACTAAGATGACAATTTCCAAAAAAATATAAAGCTCTCCCTCTACCCCTTTCTGTCCATCTCTCTCTCTCTCTCTCTCACCGGCTTCAAATCAACGAAGACATCACGATCACGAATTATCCAAGCCCTAACCCCCAATCTTTCAATTTCCTGTTGATTATAACCTAGCCCTAGCCGGCCGTCCACCCCAACAATCAGCGAAGATGGTGTTGGCAGAGTTAGGAGGGAGAATTTCCCGGGCAATACAGCACATGAGCAATGCCACGATCATTGACGAGAAGGTCCTTAATGAGTGCCTGAACGAGATCACTCGCGCTCTACTCAGCGCCGATGTGCAGTTCCAGCTCGTCCGTGATATGCAGAAGAATATCAAGGCCATCGTCAATCTGGAGGATCTCGCTGCTGGCCACAATAAGCGCAAAATTATCCAGCAAGTACGATTTCTTCATCGAGTTTCCGATTGTTTGGTTGCTGGATTTCCATACTGTTTCATTGGGTAAAATTTTTGGGGTTGACGGTATATCTCGAGCCGATCGACTGGTTGTACAGCCCTTCAGATGGTGGAGATTGTATATTTTCTAAATCAATTCCTTATTGTCATTAGATTCCTGTTCTGTGGATATCTAGGGAATCATCTAAGTCATTCTGAACTTTTAAAAACACAATTTTGCTATGGAGGTATTATTGTTTTTTCGCTGGTCATAGGTAATATCAAAAATAAATGCTGCATATTTTTCCGCTTCAACCTCTTTTCCATCTGATGGATATCTTGTTCAACTATCTATTGGTAATAATTTGTAGTGCCTTATAGGAAGTTATGATTTGTTTCTAGGCTATATTCAACGAGCTTTGCAAGATGTTGGACCCTGGAAAGCCTTCTTTTACCCCAAAAAAGGGCAAACCAAGCATCATTATGTTTGTTGGTTTACAAGGTACAATGGCATATCAGTCTTTCGACTAATTTTGAGCATTTCCTCTAAAGATATCTTGTGTCCTGAACATTTCCTAGAATCTAATTTTATCTTTCTATGCTGTTTTTAAGAGTTATCTAATTTAATATGATACTAGCATGTACCTGTTTGTGAAAATATCAGGATCGGGTAAGACTACAACATGTACCAAGTATGCGTATTATCATCAGAAGAAGGGTTGGAAGCCAGCCCTTGTATGTGCTGATACTTTCAGAGCTGGAGCTTTTGATCAGTTAAAGCAGAATGCAACCAAAGCTAAAATTCCATTTTATGGAAGGTAATGCAGTTGACACCTTGACTTATGAGTCTTGACACACAAGAGGCAAGAGCAGAATCATTTTGCTTTACCCTGCTGATGCTTATTCTTTACTGAATTGATAGTTATACAGAGTCAGATCCTGTAAAAATTGCCGTGGAAGGTGTGGAGACATTCAAGAAGGAAAATTGTGACCTCATTATTGTAGATACTAGTGGGCGTCATAAACAGGAAGCTGCGCTCTTTGAAGAAATGCGGCAAGTTTCTGAAGCAACGGTATTATGTTTGTATTACATCATTAGCTTAACAGATACTATAGTGCTAATTCCTGAATCTAATATGCATCTGGCTTCGTTTGTCCAGAAACCCGATCTCGTTATATTTGTTATGGATAGTAGTATTGGGCAAGCTGCATTTGATCAAGCTCAAGCATTCAAGCAGAGTGTTCCTGTTGGAGCTGTTATTGTAACTAAAATGGATGGGCATGCCAAGGGAGGTGGTGCTCTTAGTGCGTAAGTAATATTGACACTTAGCATATGCATTATATGCATTTTTATCTATCCTTTGGCCTTATTGCATTGTCTCCTGTGGTATTCAGTGTCGCAGCAACAAAAAGTCCAGTCATCTTTATAGGTACCGGTGAGCATATGGATGAGTTTGAAGTCTTTGATGTTAAACCTTTTGTCAGCCGTCTTCTAGGTATTCTCTCCATTATTCCAGATCCATACACTGGTTTTGCTGCCTTTAGTTACTCGTCTAGCTTGTTATGTCTTGGATTCACGTGGGTTGATTAGTCAGTTACAAGGGAACACTTCTCTTTCCTTTAGGCATGGGTGACTGGACTGGGTTTATGGACAAAATTCATGAAGTTGTTCCCATGGATCAACAGCCAGAGCTTCTACAAAAGCTTTCAGAAGGGAACTTTACGCTGAGGATTATGTATGAGCAGTTTCAGAACATACTTAAAATGGGTCCAATTGGCCAGGTATCTGATATATTTCACTTCGTTGAAGTTCATTTAACAGTTATTGTGCATAATCCATACAGTATTTTATGTTCCTTTGTCCTTTGGCAATTTGATATGTGCTAAGTATTTTGGGTGGTTTTACTTAGGTCTTCTCCATGCTTCCTGGATTCAGTGCAGAATTGATGCCTAAGGGTCGGGAAAAAGAAAGCCAGGCAAAAATTAAACGTTACATGACTATGATGGACTCGATGACAAATGAAGGCAAGTTGTTTATTTTCTGTAACCACTCCTGTTAATGTGCATCTAACTCCGGTGTGTCAGCTTTTGTAAACAAGTGGATATTTCAATGAAAGATTATGCTAATAGGTGTAGTGGGCCTCCTAATTTTTGTTATACCACAGCTCCCTTACGTGGAAGCTGATAGAATCATTTAGAAAGGTCTCATTGAAAATTAAGTCCTGAGAAGCAAATAGGACTGGAGAGGAGAGATTTCAAATTGTTTAAGATCTAAGGGTGCTACACCGATATTTTAGCACTTACAGTTGCTCCTTTATATTACAGAGCTAGACAGTACAAACCCCAAGTTAATGAATGAGTCGAGGATAATGAGAATAGCAAGAGGATCGGGTCGACAGGTTCGAGAGGTAATGGAGATGTTAGAAGAGTACAAGAGGCTTGCCAAGATCTGGAGCAAGATGAAGGGCCTTAAGATTCCGACTCGAGGCGATATGAATATGCGGTCCCGGAACATGAACGCCCAACACATGAGCCGAGTTCTCCCTCCACAGATGCTGAAGCAGATTGGTGGGATGGGAGGATTACAGAACTTGATGAAGCAGATGGGTTCTAAGGACATGATGGGAATGTTTGGAGGCGGCGACTCGTGAGAGAACCTTTCAATTTCCTGGTGCAGCAAATAGATCAGGATTGTGTTGAACTGAACTTCACATCATGGAAGGATTCGTTGGAAGATTACAGCAGTGTGTTTAAGGAAGTTGTGCCACTTTTGGCCTTAATGAGACCTTTATGTCACTGGCGACCTATAGTTCATCCTGGTCGATTTCCCCTTTTCTCCCAGCTTGGAATTTAGGTAATTTAAGGCAAACATTAGATTTAGTTCGTGAGGTTCCCTCCTTTTCCACCTACCCTGTCCGGGAAAAGTACGATAGAAGATTTAACAGTGACGGGGATGAGTTTCAGTAATGGAAAAGACTTTCATTATGACTTCTATGTTCCATGAAAGTCTAGGAAGAGTTCGTGCCTGCGGTGTTTGGCTACTCCCTGTTCCCTTTCTCCAATTCCCTGTTATTTTCCTCTTTGCCTAAAGCATGCATGATAGGGTGTTTTTTTCCCCCCTCTTTCAGGAAACTTCCTTGATAAAGAGAGAGAGGATGGAACAATTTGTAAAGAAGCATCGTAATAATAGTATCGGCTCTTGTTGACTGGATAGACTCGAATGACTTTTCAATCTTGATTTATTGTTATCGCTTTAACTGGTTTCAATTTGCTAGACTTTCACAGTTTCAAGACTAGTTGAAAACAGAGCCTCGTCATCGGTGCATGGAACATGCCCAGCCATAAGTGAAGAAGTTAAATAGAACATGCCCAGCCCTCATCATCTTGTGTGAACATGCCCAGGTCAAACTTTTAATCCTGTCTATTCATGTACTTGCACAGATATAAACATAGGACAACCGATAAGACAGCGAATCCGGTTCTACTCGAGCTTAACCCATTCAGTGCTTCGGGAAAGAGCTGGGTGGCGAAGATTTTTCCAATTTGGTAGAGCCAACCGGTGAGCTTTTCATCTCTGGAGTTCGGGTGGAGCGAACGGGCCCATCCAACGCCCTTTAAATTGCAAGGTACCACGATCACTTGGGATTCTTGACTTGTGGGTATCAAATTAACAGCATCATTCATAAATTTAATGAATAATTATTAAATGCATTAATTAAAAAAAGTATGACATTATTGTTTTCATCAATTAATAATTTTTGGTAAAAAATAATTAATAATGGTCTACTTTTTTTTTTTTAAAATGATTTGAGACTGATTGCTGCGAAACTACCGGTCCTCTCCTCTTCCCATTCCAGTCACTCGTACGTGTGGTACGATAATGATGTGGTCCTGTCTCCACCGGACCACTCCTCTCTCTCTCTCTCTCTCTCGTGTGAAGATAAGGCGTAAGGAACGCCACAATTTGCAAACTTCCAAAACATCCCAAGCGGTAAGACACTTGGGTGATCGGGAATTCTATGATTCAGCAGCGGATCGTTCAATAAATGAGCAAAATGATTATTAAATATTATTTTTTAAACTTTGTATCATCATTTATAAGCAATTTATTTAAGTTATTAAACAGTTATTTTTAGCAATTGATTGTCAAACAATTCAATAATGGGTAGTGGATAAAAAATTGAAAAAAAAAAAGCAGAGTAGTGTATACGTTGTGGAAGAATGCAGAGGAATTTCTTCTCTAGGAAAGGAAAAGGAGATGTTGTCTGTCAGGCACGGCAGTCGATGAACGGAAACCATTTCAGATTAAAAAGTAAAATTTAAATTATTAATTAGTTAATTTAAACTAACGGAAACGGATTTTTAAATTTAACTTAATAATAATATTAAAACTAAAACTTTCTATGATCTTTTTTCATTTTCTTTTCGTTTTCCATAAGAGCATTATTACTGTAAAGGGGAAAAAAAAAAAGAAAATACATTCTACTACCATTGGTCCATTACTGCTCCACAGCCGCAAAGCCGAGCCATGGCTCTTTCCTCCTTTGGTTCATCCGAGAAAATATCACGCAGACTAGAGGAGAGATTTTGTGACAGATTCACGTTATTCGTAAATTTTATTAATTAAAATTTAATATTTTATTATTAAATATTATATAATATTTTATTTATTAATAATATTTATTATTAACGTGATTAAAAATATTTATTTATATATTAAATATTTATTTATTAATTTTATTACGTTATCTATGAATTAGACCAACCTAACAATTTCTCGGATCAGACCAATTGGATATTATTTTGCTCACTATTACAATTAGAAAGAGACTGATAGCGCAGGCACACGGGAAATGGCCATGGGCTCCTGGCCGATGGTCCCGCCCAACCCAAAGCTTGCCTGCCTGCCTGCCACTGTTCATTACCGACCAGGCAAGGGGAAGGGACCACCAAGTTTTCGACTTGGCATGTTCGTCTTCTTCCTTAGTTTAGGTAATAGGTACCAGAGTAATATACATACTACATATAGTGTTTTCTTGTCATTCCATTGCTATCATTGTCACGTACCAAAGGAATCGAGCTTAAGCTTCTTTCATTGTCATAATGATAATTCTCACAATGGCATTATTACACACACCTTTTCCCATATCATGTATTAAATTATAGAATACAACCACACATTATCTCCATTTTGAATAAATGAAGATTTTGTATGTAAAACTACGAGAAAGCCTTTTATGACACGGTATTATCATATGTCAGTACTTATACGATGACACCTGTCAATTAGAATCTTTTTTTTTTTTTCCGTAGTACGGGCAAGTAAGTAAGTAGCATTTCACCCTTTGGTCTGCCTCTCACCATATAAACGGACCATTTCATGCTCCTCCTCGTCCTCACCTCCCTCATTCACTCTCTTTCCCTCCGTATCCCACTGCTCCCCCTGAGCCCCTCCCCGTGCCGTACGGATACCCGAGGTGTCCAAATCCTGTGTTCCGGCTAAGGATGGCGCTGCTCTCGGATCTCGCTACGGAGATCGCGATTCCTGTCTGCGCTGTGATCGGGATCGTGTTCTCCCTCTTCCAGTGGTTCCTCGTGTCGAAGGTGAAGCTGACGCCGGAGCAGCATGCCTCGCCCTCCTCCGCTGGCGCTAACAGCGGCAATTACACCGAGTACCTCATCGACGAAGAAGAAGGGGGCAACGACCACAGCGTTGTGGCCAAGTGTGCTGACATTCAGTATGCCATCTCGGAAGGTGCGATTTTCTCTCTCTCTCGAGGCCTGCCGTTCCTTCCATTTTTAAGCGATTCGGGTCGTTTAGTATTATATTGATTTTGTTCCTTTAGCTGCTGAAATAACTGGAATTTATTCGTCGCCAGTGAGCTCTTATCTTATGCCCGCTGCATTGAATTTCTAGTGCTGGGATTTCACTTAGGGCCTGATAGTCCGGGGACGGTGACCAAGAACTATCTGATGCAATTCGTGTAAAAAAGATGGGATCTTTACGCTTTGGAGAAATCTCTTACCGTCTTACGTAAAAAAATTGTTCTCTTTAAGTTCGGAACAGAGAGGGCATCAAACAGGACATCTGAGACTCAAAGTAATAAACTCATCCTGTTTCCACCCACTAGTCCCTCCATCCATTTGCGCCGCTTCTTGGTTTCTCTATCTCCGTCCATATCTATTAATCTCATGAGCTACTGTTTTCTAGCTTTTCTACTTGAAGACGCTCAAACCTTTTCTGCCAACGTATTAGGCTGTTGCCCCTCTGTGGGAGTAGTTGCGATGTGAGTAGTATGAGTTTCCATTGCTCACCTCTCTGTGGTTCTTTGAAAGCTTTTGTTGGGAACTTTTGATGGCATATCAGTGATGGTAAATATAATACTCTCAGAATCTGCTTTTGGGTCTGTTTTTCCTTGGAAGGAATTTGTTTAAAATATGTGGGCGGATCAGTTCAGTTGTGTTTGTTTTTGGGGGAGAGTATTATCTGGTGGAGCTTTTATCGTCTAGTCATTATTGGGAGATGTCATTTTCGTCCTGTGCTCGTAAAGGCGCCCTGGCTTTTGCGATGCCCGTTTCATGCGTAGAGCATGTGAGGGAGGGGACATTAAAATATTCCGTCTGGTCATCTTAAAAGCATCTTTAAGCACGGATGCTTGTCTGTGAATGTATTTCTACCGTACACCAACCCATACTTTGGACATAAATTCTAAAGAAATCATCACATCATTTTTTTTATTTAGATAAAATTCATTGTAATTTTTCAATTGAATGTTGATTTTTTTTCCTTCGATAGTATTACTAATTCTTATAACAGTGTAATTCCAAATATAAGAAACTGTAATATATGATTGGAAAAAAATGCTTTAAGAGTATGGGGAAAGAAGTTAGAGGTTATTTTTAAGTGGTAGTACTTATAGTTTGAGAGGGATTTTAAAATGTAACCCTCATTCCTATTTTTTAATTAATTAAATTGATATTTGGCGATGATATTTAAAAAAAATTAAAAATGAGACTAGTTACCTAATATCCTTCTTTAAAGTAACATATATACACATATATAATAATTGGATTTACAATTTTCTCTGAATTGATTATCCTTTTGGACATGTCTTCCAAGTAATTTGTTTATGATAATGCAGGCTCATGTTGTCTTTGCCTCCACATTGTGTGAATTATATCAATGTCATAATTTAAACTTTTGAGCTTTGTGTTAACAATATCTTCCCAGACACTGTAAGAAACAAGCATGACTTTGGGATTCATTCAAATGCAGTCCTGATGTTCATTATGACCAGCTGGTTATGGTTGCTGAATATTCGTAAACACGATGCAAGACATGGTCAAGCTAAATTTCATCTTAATATCGAGCTCTAGGAATGCTTGTAAAGTCATCGCATTATATTACATATGAGTAGGAAATGAGTATTGTTTCTGTTTAGAAACAGCTCAAGCTTATTCAATTGATTACTTTTCAAAGTTTATCTTGCTACCTGCTTATTTATCAGCGCCTTCCAAAGACATCATCAATAACAAGGATAGGCCGTCCGTCATGTTATGGCTGTAACAGGTGCAACATCTTTTCTTTTCACGGAGTACCAGTATGTGGGGATCTTCATGGTTGCTTTTGCAATATTGATATTCCTCTTCCTTGGCTCCGTTGAGGGTTTCAGCACAAAGAGCCAGCCTTGCACTTATGATCCCTCTAAGACATGCAAGCCTGCACTGGCAACAGCCATTTTCAGCACAGCCTCATTCTTGCTCGGTGCTTTCACTTCAGTTGTTTCTGGGTTCCTCGGCATGAAGATTGCTACCTATGCCAATGCAAGGACTACTTTGGAAGCGAGAAAGGGAGTTGGCAAAGCCTTTATTGCAGCTTTCAGGTCTGGTGCAGTTATGGGTTTTCTTCTTGCTGCCAGTGGTCTTTTGTTCCTTTTCATTGCCATCAATCTCTTTAAATTGTACTATGGCGATGATTGGGAAGGTTTGTTTGAGGCTATTACTGGTTATGGTCTTGGTGGATCTTCTATGGCTCTCTTTGGAAGAGTAGGTGGTGGCATTTATACTAAGGCTGCTGATGTCGGTGCTGATCTTGTTGGAAAAGTTGAGAGGAACATTCCAGAAGATGATCCAAGAAATCCAGCAGTAAGGAGATTAATTTTCTGGGTCCATTTCTACATTACATTTCAAAATTCTCTAATAATGAGATTTTTCACCATTTGTTTAGGTGATTGCTGATAATGTTGGTGATAATGTTGGGGATATTGCTGGCATGGGGTCTGATCTTTTTGGCTCATATGCTGAATCATCTTGTGCTGCACTTGTTGTGGCTTCCATCTCATCGTTCGGAATCAACCATGACTTGACTGCCATGTGTTATCCGCTGCTTATTAGTTCAATGGGAATCCTTGTTTGCTTGGTCACAACCCTCTTTGCCACAGACTTATTTGAAATAAAGACTGTGAAGGAAATCGAGCCAGCATTGAAGAAGCAACTCATCATTTCCACTGTACTGATGACCTTTGGAATTGCAATAGTTAGTTGGATAGCCTTACCATCATCATTCACAATCTTCAACTTCGGCACCCAAAAAGTTGTTAAAAACTGGTATTTTCATGATGAGCTCTTTGATGATTGGTAAAAATAGTAATTCTTTTTGTCTATTCCATGTAACCAACTCTATATTCTCCGGTCATGGTTGTGCAGGCAGTTGTTCCTGTGTGTTGGTGTAGGTCTTTGGGCTGGTCTCATTATCGGATTTGTGACTGAATATTACACCAGCAATGCCTATAGGTGAGAAAGTTGATACGACTGTAACACCAATGTCTTCTAATGCTGATCGCACATATGTATTTCTCTTGCAGCCCTGTCCAGGATGTTGCTGATTCATGCAGAACTGGAGCTGCCACAAATGTCATTTTTGGCCTTGCATTGGGATATAAATCCGTCATTATTCCAATTTTTGCCATTGCTATTAGCATTTTTGTTAGTTTCAGCTTTGCTGCCATGTATGGTATTGCTGTGGCTGCCCTTGGAATGCTAAGTACCATTGCTACTGGGTTAGCAATAGATGCTTATGGTCCCATTAGTGATAATGCTGGAGGCATTGCAGAGATGGCTGGCATGAGTCACCGCATTCGCGAGAGAACTGATGCCTTGGATGCCGCTGGGAACACTACTGCAGCCATTGGAAAGGTTTATTATGGGAGCATTCTTAAGATTTTTGCTTGGGATCATAGGAAATTTTTCTAAGACCACATGTATTGTGTAATATTTTCAGAAAGCAGTACTTTAATTTAAACTGCTTCTATTGATTCCTCTTTTGCATTTTGATTCACCATAACGTTTCACATTTCATTAACTGCTTGTGTTTCTAATGAAGGGATTCGCCATTGGGTCAGCTGCCCTGGTGTCATTGGCCCTTTTTGGTGCCTTTGTGAGTCGTGCAGCAATCTCAACTGTTGATGTCTTGACCCCTAAGGTGTTCATTGGTCTTATTGTGGGTGCTATGCTTCCCTATTGGTTCTCTGCTATGACCATGAAGAGTGTGGGAAGTGCAGCTCTGAAAATGGTTGAGGAAGTCCGCCGGCAATTCAACACTATTCCAGGTCTCATGGAGGGTCGGTCGAAGCCTGACTATGCCACCTGTGTTAAGATCTCCACAGATGCCTCCATCAAAGAGATGATTCCACCTGGTGCTCTTGTTATGCTGACTCCTCTCATTGTCGGGACCTTATTTGGTGTGGAGACTCTCTCTGGTGTGCTTGCTGGTTCCCTTGTTTCTGGTGTTCAGGTAAAGTTGGCAATGCCAACTTGGCATCCTAAGCCTATTGTTCTATTTTCTTCTGGTGTTTCTATGAGTTGCGGTTGCCTAGGAACATCTAATTTGGGTTTGTAGGATTCTGCTGATTACTTGCTTATCTGAATGTTTCTGTAACAGATAGCAATATCTGCATCTAACACTGGTGGTGCATGGGACAATGCCAAGAAGTATATTGAGGTGAGAAGCTGGTCTGATATCTGAAAAATAGTATTTGTTCATAGCTTGTGGAAATAATGATATATACGTGTCTTTACATGGGACTTTCATCAACCTTCTTAACACATCAGATGTTACTGCATGATGTTCAAACGGAACATCGTGAACTATAATTATATAGTATACTCTTCGTTCTTCTCTCCTTATGTGTTTGATTATGCACAAAAAAGCAGACTGAAATTTTCTCTTTCAGGCCGGTGCTTCAGAGCATGCAAGGACCCTTGGCCCCAAAGGTTCGGATCCGCACAAGGCTGCAGTTATTGGAGACACCATAGGGGACCCACTTAAGGACACCTCTGGTCCATCACTTAACATCCTCATCAAGCTCATGGCAGTGGAGTCGCTTGTGTTTGCCCCTTTCTTTGCCACTCACGGTGGCCTTCTTTTCAAGATCTTCTAAGTTCCTCAGATGGAAGGAATGCCAAGAAGTGCAAAGAGGAAATCAAGCAGTTCACTCTAAACTTGGTACTCCCTTTAAAACTTTATTTCTCCTCTCTTTGTTAGTCTTTTCCCCAATGTCTGTTAGTCCAGTGGTGGTGAGTTTTGATGGATCAGGATGATGATGATCAGGTTGTCGGAACTGTCATTTGGTAGATGTATTTTCTCAAGGGTTGGGGAGATTCAATATGTTACTCGTATTCTAGTCTTGCAGATCCAGATCTCCTACCTGCATGTTTTTTCTCAAGTTATCTATGCTATAGCAGGGCGTGCATTTTGGATGCATGCAGTTGCCATTGTTGCTTGCTTTGTTGTTTGGGTTATCTTTTCTGAACAAACCAATTACCAGTATTTAGATTTGGCAGATCCTCATCGGATTAACAACTGCAAATGATAATAAATTGATTTAGTGTAATGGCACTGAGATTCCATTTGAAGGTGAATCCTGCCATTGAAATTACTGTTTAGGTTCTGACAGGACATGATGTGGTGAGCAGTGGACTGGGATCACTTTCGGTTGATCATTGCAATCTCATCTATTGTTGCCATCAGCTGAATATATGTTTGTACATGTCATGGGTATCACATGGAGGCTGGTCTGTCTGTGTACATAAACCGACTTTGCAGTTAGCATTGCAAAAATCTAAGCAACCACATTTCTGTTCATCAATGCAGTTTTTTCTCTCTATTTCCTGCCGCCTACATGGGAACTTCTTGCTCGTCAGCACTTTCCCTATGTCCAAGGTTGTTGCATGTGGAAACATACTGAGGCTCAAGCGTTTTCTGTTAATGAATCTTAGGGCACCCATCTTGGTTAGGTAAGCAGACAATCATTCTTCTGCACTAACTGCCACCAAATGGTGGGGGTCAGGACACTGATCCTTACAAATTAAGACATGAGAGAAGATACTGATCAGACTAGCTCGATCAGGATCTAAAGGAAAAGAACTGGTGTCAGGATAAAGGGCCTGGGCTCAAAATCGAACCAGATACAGTAGCTTGTGAAGGAGCTCTTTAGCTGTGCAGCTTCCTGAAAACGAAGAGATTCATGAGAGATTATCAGTTCTTGCAGGAGTAGCCAGGGCCATTCATGAGAGGAAAAGCATCATCGATAAGGTCTACCACTACTTTCAGAACAAAGATAGCTCCCTGCAGATTCAAGATCAATCATCGAGAGTGAATTCTCCCATTGCTACTTTAGCTGCCAGGTCTAGTCTTCTTCGGCCGTATCTGCTATATTCTACAATTCACACTAAACTGAAAAGTGAGACTAAAATTGCTCCAGTCAACAATGCCAGTAACGAAAGATTGATTCTTACTGTTTGATGAGTCGATAATCCTGTTGCCTTCGTCCTTAGTTAATTCATGAAAACAGGAGGAGAACGGTTAAAGGGAGTTGGGCTATCACTAGTTCTATGCCGACAGTCGGGTCCAGTGGCGGTGAGGAAAGAACAGCGCATGGGCACGCAGAAGTGTTCCAGGAGCTTGGTTTTACTGTTAGAATAGTACTTTGTTTTTGCGTCGCATTATGATGCACCGGATAATATTAAAAGATCTTGAAAGAAAATACGTTCCTATCACCACAATTGAGCAAGAAGAAGAGGCAGCCAGTTTACATCAATAGCCACAAAGCCACAACTGTTTCATATTTATCCAACTGGCAAACTACAATCGCTGCTGCTTGATCATGTTAACATTGATACAGAGTAACTAAAAGGCTCATATTTCTCCTCTATAGCCACCAGATCCAAAGTAATCCCGTCTTGAGCTAGCAATCTGCATGCTTTTCTGATGTTCTAACTTGGGACAATCACGGATTCTATGGCCCAGACCACCACAGTAAGCACACCCTTTCACCCCGCTTGCACTAGCAATTGCCTCCACATCTTCCAGTGGATCATTAAGCTCCGCTAAGACGGGAGGAATCCTCTGCTTTGCTTCCTGCAGCAGGTGCTTCAGATCCAGGAGGGTTGTCTCGCTCTGGTTCTTGTTTATAAAAGTGGTGGCGATCCCCGTCTTCCCACACCTTCCTGTTCTCCCAATCCTGTGGACATAATTTTCAATTTCTGCAGGCATGTCATAGTTGATCACGTGTTGAATGTCTGGAAAGTCCAGACCCTTCGAGGCAACATCTGTAGCGACCAAGACATCCTTTTTGCCCGCTTTAAAAGAGGCGATGGCATACTCTCTTTCTTCCTGATCCTTCCCTCCATGAATGGCCACTGCTTCCACCCCTTTCAGGAGGAGATACTCGTGAATATCATCCACATCAGCCTTGTTCTCACAGAATATTAGAACAGGAGGTGGGGTCTTCTGCAGACATTCGAGGAGGTAGACAATCTTTGCCTCCTGTTTCACGTATTCGACTTCCTGAATAACATCGAGATTTGCTGCTCCTGCTCTTCCCACATTAACTATTATGGGCTTCACAAGGGCACTTCGGGCAAAATTTTGGATCTTGGTAGGCATGGTCGCTGAGAAAAGGAGAGTTTGTCTCTGAGCTTTGAAGTGATCAAACACTTCCCTAATGTCGTCTTCAAAACCTAGATCCACAAGTCTGTCGGCCTCATCCAAACAAAGATACCTGAGCCAAGCGAAAAAGGGCAAAATTTTACAATTCACTTGTTTTTGTTCGACTAAGGACATCCAAAGACAATTTACTAGTATAAAGCAAAAAAAAAAAAAAGAGAGAGAGAACAGCTTCAGATGGTAGAATGTGTCTAGAGAAGGAATATCAGAAAACAGAAATGTGGCAGCAAACATGAGGTGTAAAGCATACAATAAAGGTCTGGAGAGAGGTGCCCCAAGCAGTCAACTGAACAGCACTTGCACGAAATAATTCCTAGGGGGCAATGATGTTCGATAAACATGAACCTATGACTTATAAAAGGAGATATTATAACAGGCCTGCGGGAACATTTTGCAGAATGAAATAATACAAATAAGATCAATAACAAAAGAGAGAAATAATTTTGCTGAAAAGAATTCACAAAACGTCAAGAAGTCCACAGATAAGGTAGATAGAGCAGAAGATTACCTGCAATTGTCAAGATTCATCCTTTTCTTTGCAAGCATATCCTTCAACCTCCCAGGGGTGGCAATAACAATGTGAACTCCTCTCCTGACCACCTCCACCTGGGACCGCATATCAACTCCACCAATGCATAGCAAAGGCCTCAATTCAGGATAACCATGCTCCCGCATTGGAATCAGGAATTGTTCCACAACCTCATAGGTCTGCCGAGCAAGCTCTCTCGATGGGCACACTACCAGCCCAAAGGGCCCTTCTCCAGGCATAATAGGCATCATCATTTCCTCTTGCAGTGCAATCATGATCATTGGGAGCACGAAAACAAGGGTCTTGCCTGAACCAGTGAATGCGATCCCAATCATATCCCGTCCCGATAAGATCACGGGAAGGCCCTGGACCTGTATCGGGGTTGGTTGCACAATCCCCTTTTCCTTCAGTTTCTTCAAAATGGGCTCTGGGAATCTCATATCCTTGAAATTCTTTATTGGGGGAGGTATGTCATCCCCATCAACAATTATGTGCCACTGCTTCCTAATCATATCACACTCTTTTCTGGACATTCGTCTGATGTTTAGGGGGGGTTTCCACCCGGTCAATAGAGGGTCGGTGTAAGTAATCCCCTTTGCCAGCTCGCGAACAGACATAAGGGTCTTTCGATCTGATAAGTGCTCGATCATCTCCTTCTCCTGCTGGATCATTTGTTCGGTTGGGCTGATCTCGGGCTGCTCACGCTTGAGCTGAGAGGCTTTAACAAGGAGACTGGGTTTCACTTCTGCTAGCTTCACCTTCTCGATTTCTTCTTCTAAGGCGGCAGAGGATCTGCCCTTTCTCTGCAGGATCTTCTGGGCTTCAAGAGCCCTTCGCTTTGCGACTGGAACATATTCCACGTAATCATCTTCCTCCTCCATAGCGAAATCCCCAGCAGCGGCAGCAGCAGCAGCAGCAGCAGACATCCTGAACACAGCTAAATTGTTTAGACAACAGAAACAGCAGGAGGAGAATCAAGCATACCAGAGATAGTAGGGCAAATCGATGAAATTTTAATAAACAACCCAACTAGTACTAAACAAGAATCTCAATTGACAATCACTTGTGTACTCAAAAGCCCTAGCTACAACAAATCCGCAGACAAGAGTACCGGTACCGGTCAATTTCAGCAGAGAAATGAAAATCTAGGAGATGAGGGATATGTACCTCAGTGGTTAGGATGAGGCAGATGCGAATCGTGGCTTTGAAAGGCGGGTGAATTCCGTACGGATGGCGGTGTCGCCGGAGAAGGGGAGAACAGCGGTCCGACGATCAAGACGAAAAAGCAGATGGTTCCAACCCGATCCTTGTAGCCGGAGTCCATAGGAGTACCGAGTGTAATATAATCTTATCGTAAGTAGCCCGCCGACCTGGAGGGTCAGACAGACGGACGTTGATAGTAAAGGGCCCAGCCCAAGTCTTTATACTTTGTTTTTATGGAGTGGGGGTAGTAATGGGCCTAAGTTTATGTGACAGGCCAGGCCCGGGCCCATGAATGGGAATATAAGGCCGACACCCCCTAACAACTGAAGCCTTGTCATTCCCTCCCATCTCTACACTGCGCCGGGGTGGAGGACTGAAGAACGCCCTAGTGCCTTTTCCTTTTCTTGATTTATTAGGAGTAAAACTTCTCCGATTGTAAAAGCATGAATCAGATCTTAAGGATGTATTAAGTCACTTAATCAACCCTCACTATCACTGAATCAACCCATGTCGATGGGTGCGATTCTACCCATCTTATCCAACTCTTTGATAAATTCAAAACTTGTAAAGAACCTCATTAGGCATGATTCTGGAACCTGTATACTGTCGAAAGTAACTAGGCAAAAGCTCTGCTTCCACGCTGAATTCCTTGACGATCCCGTGTTTTAAGGATCTCATGCACCTCACCCTGTTGAATTATCGCAGAACTGCAATTTGTCGGGGACAAGACAGTGGAGTTGATTCCAGGAATGTACATTTCGTTTGTACTGCTTACCCGGGGAGCTTCACAGCTCTCAAGTATTGCAGTACTCAGAAAGGAAAGAAGCGAAAAGAGAGCACAGGAGATGCTGCTAAACTACTGAGGCAGGTAACTGAGGCAATATGACTGAAATTTGTTCTCCATTAAAAGAGTCAACAGATAAGTATGTATGTACAAAAATGGCACAAGAATACTTACTCGCATTTACACAGTCAAAAGAACTTCCATTAACATACACCTAAATACAGGCTCTTGTGTACCAGTCAAACCCGTCCTGCAATGTTGAACGAACCTTCTTTTCAAGTTGATCCCCATGTTACATCAAACCATCTTTATATCCCAAAATGCTCCCCGTCATGCAGCACAAACGTAAATGAGAAGAAGAGTCACAGTTTAATGCTGGGTTTTGAAGAGGGCTCTCTGCAAGTCTCGAGTTGATTGCCACTAACCAAAAGCTTTATAGGATAGCACCTAAATCATCTCTGCACCTGATCGGGCCCTGAAGGCCCGGCTGAAGAAGCAGCTGGCCCACCATTGGCTGACCCATTTTCGAAAAGTTGCGGGACACCCCATTTAGCTTCAGATTCGAGAGGCTCAAAGACATGAACTTTACCGTCTGATAGTCCCACTGCAAACTGATTTGGCTCCTGCGGGTGTGCTGCAATAACCAGTGGATGCACACCAGAATTGCTGGACAGGGCAGGCAGTGCAAAGCAAATGAGTGGTCCAGATAAAGGAAAGAAAAAACTTAAGTAATTTATAAACTTAATTCTAGATACAGCTTTCTTCTGTGTCACAATGACTAAAAAGAGAGCAACGCAGAGACCATCAGCAATAAACTCGACTTGTCAAAGAAGAAGGCATTTATTTAAACAAAGTGATCATTAAATAGCAACAGAAAATAATTCAGTATGCCAGCTTAACTCAAATGTCAACCTCAACAATGCAGAAAATATATGTGATTCAAGGACATTGCAAAGGAAAATATGTGCAGTCAAATGGCTGCTTCGATTAGTAAAACAGAATCTCAGGAAGTAGAACTTTTCCAGAGAAACCATCACCTAGAAGCTTACCTGACACTGGCAGGAAGATAAGCAGCTGAGTTGATACGGCAACGAGGTCTAAGGTCAGAGGCACTGAACACACAGACACTTGCATCAGCGAAGCTTGCATATACAAGCTGGCTATCACACGAAAAAGTCGCATGCGTAATCGGGGCAGTAGATTCATGCGGAGCCCACTGGCAAAAAAACAGAAAACAAAACAGAGCTTTAAGATCTGAACTAGCCACAAGAAGTATTTGAAAGGAAATTCTCGGTGTAAGTGTTGCTTATATACTGGTGATTTGCAGCTAAACTATATGCTTATTTCATCTGCCAATCTATCTCTGCAGTATGAACTATTGGAAAATTTGAAGAAACTCATTCTCAGATAGGTTTCTATCAGCCCAGAGGTGGGATGTTTGCCTCGTGGAAAACCAGAAAATCAATAGAAATAATAAACCATTTCACTTGAGATGACAAGACACCCACAAGAACCATCCTTCGCAGCATGTACAAGAAAATATGAAAAAGAAAATGTACTTCTCTACTAATAAAAAAAAAGAAAAGAGAGATACTTCTAAATGTTTTGTAGTTGTAGAAACACTGAGAGCACATTAGCAATGCTAAAGATTCCATAAGGAGTATGGTTTTAGAGATAATACCTGCTTCATGCACTCAAGTTTTGTTGTTTCGTATATTGTAAGCTGCGTCTCATGCACAGCTAGAAAGTGTATCTGGTCCTGATGGAATTGTACTCTCGTGTCTGACTGTGCAGCTAGTGGCTTCCCAGCTGGGATCGGCAAGAATGTGTTCTTCCTTTTTTCCCATCCTTCAGAGTTCCAAACGCATATCTTTGACAAGAAATTGTATGCAACAAATGCATCATCAGAATCAAGTAGATCATATAAACTGGAACCATGAGGAAATTCTTCACCTACAATGCTTTCATACTATTCTAAGCTCAAATTCAGCCTACCTGGGCATCTGCTCCAGAGGAAACTAGAGCATTCAGCTCTTGAGAGAAGGCAAGGCCTGTAATTCTTTTAGAGTGACCTCTAAGCTTGCTTTTAACCTAAAACAGAATTTCCAGCTAGAATAAATAACCGTGGAGTTTAATTTGTGGACAGCAGATGGTGGTACAACGGTTTTAGTCATATTTACTTCATCCACTCGAACGTTATAAATCTGAATCGTAGAATCATCCATCCCAATTGCAATAATGTTGTTATCCTGGGGGTGGAAGGCAAGGAATGTCGCTGCCGGTGGTGGGGACATGAATGTTGTCATTGTCTGCAAATTCAAAAACCAAATGTTTTGAGCTAACCTTTCACATGAAGAAAAGGATAAGGTCTTCCACTAAAAAAATTCCCAAATCCGTCCTCAACATGAGCAAAAATAGCATTTCACTTTAAATATAAGAAGAATGAAGAATCTGTACAAGGATAAGGAGATTTTTGTCGGGCTTCTATGGAATGAAGACAAAGGACTGGAGAGATTTTTTTTCGGGCTTCTAAGTTGTCTGAAACTTGGTTATTCTCGGTGAGACTTCCTGAGTGGTTTGTTCCCCTAACATTACCCCGTTAGGTCCACGAGCTTCTTTTGTAATCAGGGAAAAAACGGACGGAAAGGAAGTACTGCTTTGAAGAAAGAAGGAACTGCTCATTTTGACGGTTACCTTAAAAGTCATCATGTTGAATAGCGAAATCCTTCCGCCTGAAGCTGACATCACATACGAATCATTCTTGGACAGAGCAAAACAGGGAACAGCCTCGTCTTGGTTAGTGCCAGCAATATCATTGGTCATCATTGTGGCATTTGTAGGTTGCCATAGTTGAGGTGGCACGCTTGCAGTCGCCTGCAAGGGGGAAAAACAAAGTAAAACTTTATATGCAACGAGGAAAAAAAGGAAACATAAGAAAATAGTGGCTGACATCTCACCTTGCCAGTAGAATTTATGTCATTTCGCTGCCACTTCCACAACATATGAGTAGCATTAGATGCTAAGGCCAGAATAGCATTTCCCGAGTTTGTATAGATTAACCTCGATATCTATAATGAAGCAAGACGAGAATTACTGATCCACCTTGGAGTACACATATAGTTTCACAATAAGCAGGCTCAGTAATTTATTTCTTCATTTTTGTAGGCCCAACTTTATTGATTCCAGAGATAGTCCCTTTTTACCACAAAATTAGACGGTTGAGAAGAAAATATCAATCTATCAAGACCAACTGAAAATGCTGAGATATTATCAGCTCGTAAAGAATACTCCCAATTTTTTTTGGAGAAAAATGGTCATAAAGATATACCTTTGTCCCTCTCAAGTTCAAGTTTTCCGGCAGCCTCAACGAACGGCAATGAGATGGTTCATTGATCTCAGTTATCTTCCAAGCTTTTGATTTATCATTGCTCTCCTCAGCAATTTTCGGTTTCACATCTCCTGAACTTCGAGCATCCCCAATCTTCAAAAGGTATTAATAATTAGTGACAAAGTATCAATAACAAGAATTACAAAGTCGACTGAAATGGTAAACATATGACTAACCATGCCTGAAATAGCAACTGCTGACGAGGCTCTATCTGTGAGTCCTGTACCTGAGACTGAAGCACCAGCTGTTGCAGCTGCAATACCACTAATCATGGGCTGCATAGAAGTAATTGCGTTATATTTCTCCTAGTTTCTTCAACCATCCAGCAATTGCTCCGCCATCAAGTGAGACAACGGTCAGACTCAGAGACATATAATTTTTCAGTAAAAACTAACCTTTGTCAGCGGTTCTGATGTTCTTGATGCCTCAAAAGGAAGGTTCTCAAATGTTCTTAGCAACCTAAAACCATCTGAATTTGCCAAAATTTTTATTTTATTGTCGTTGGCCGAAGCAGCTAAAAGAGTCCCATCCTTGTTGAATCGGATTCGTGGACTAGCCTATATAAAGGGAAACGGCCATTGTAACAAAACTTTACATGTGAGATTATTGAGTTCAATTTTTGCTGTGTGACCAAGAAGCTTACTATTAGACCCCCTTCAGCATCAACCTTGGCCAAAATCTGAATGTTGTCCACATCCCAGAACTTAATAGAGAATTCATCCCCAGCAGCCAGATATCGGCTCTTCGTCGTATCAAACTGGACCACGCCCAAAGAACGTTTCCTAAATCCCTGATAGGTCCTCTTCACTGCTCCTTCACTCTCATTCCACTCCACGAGATGTGACTCACCATCCTTGCTCGTCCCACATGAGAAGAGCCTGCAGCATTGAGAACCCGCACATGAGAAGGACATCCAGATTTCTGCATAGAACAACTACAGTTTCATAGAAAAAAACCCAGCCCTAATGTTTGACAGCCGAGCACAATAAACATGAGTTTTTAGAACTGCAGAATTTTACATGGACTTGATAAATATTTTCTGGTCGCTCAGTAATCATTGATTGCTACAGGCCCAAGTTCTTTATAATATGACGAGCAAATTATCCATTCCAAGAGAATCTTTTCCCTGCAGGTTTAGGCAAGATACCATGTTCAAGCAACTCTTACCTGGTACCATCTGCACTGTATGCCATAGTTGTGCACCATCGACCTGGTGCATCATAATCTACTCGGGATCCCACATTATCATAGAGCCAAGCCTTTATCTTTCCATCCAGTGCCGTTGAAAAGATGAACTGAGGGTAAATTGAAAGACGATGAAATTCAATAACATCAGGTAAAAATTAAAATGCGCAACTGCTGGAATTAACAAAATACACTCTCGGATAAAATTACCTGAATGTTTTCCTTATAGTGAGGGCATATTGAGTACACAGGAGCCTCATGGCCTTCAAATGTATACTGTTTTGCACCAGTTGTGGCATCCCAAACCTACGTTTTCAGAGCCAGCATAATAATAATTACATAAACTGCTATTCCTGCAGTTCAGCAAATCTATAATGTTATGAGTAGCAAAACCTTTATGGTCTTGTCATCCCCACAAGTAATCACACAGAGCTGTTTATTGGGTTGGGAGAATGCAAGATCATTTACTCCACCATTGTGAGCATCCATCTATAGCACGAAATAAGAAAACAGCCAACTTTAAGATAGTAAAAGAAAAAGAAATTTTAACAAAAAAATATGACTATATCCCATGCCTCAAGGTGTTGCCGCAGATCTCCCCCAACATGGTAAGCATATATGTGCGCTATGTGCATCGAGTATGCAACTCCTACGATCAATTAAAACGGAGGTTTGTGATTTTATTGTTCTCAGAAAGCTGACAAGGATTCTTACAGTGTGGACTTACCAAATAGTGTACCATCCGGGCTCCAAATAATGCGATTCACAGAAATACTGGGGTCTTTAACTAGAGCTGCCTAAATTCCACAAGAATGAAATGCATTTAAAAATGAATGAGCGGAAACAAATATAACAGTAACTCAGTTAATGTAAGCACAAGACTACAAACCTTAAGATGAGTCGAACATGCACTAAGATCCCACACTTTGAAGTTTCTTAAAACGATTTGCTCCCTGGAACCAACTTCCCATACTGCTATTTCCCCCACATTGGTACCAACTAATGAAAGATGTAAAAAAAACAAAGATGAGCGCTAATCGAATTTTCACAGTTAATATTTCTCCAATTTTGAGGCGTTCTTATTTTTAATGCTTTAACACTTTAATTAAGTCTTACACATGTAAGCTACCAGTAATGAAGAAGAGAATACAGGTGAATAAATTAGCAACCTGAGTTTCATAGGGAAATGTCACAAACCTAAGAGAAGCGTCTGTTGTATGGGATGAAAGTCCATGCTCATTGGGGACGAGCCCAGACACAGAGTTCGTGCAACATTCTTGGGTAGGTCATCAGAGGAATTAAAAGACGGAGGGTGACAGTGGCTCGGAAATGTCACTGGCAGCACATTCACTGGCAGATTTGCCTTCATATTGTGAAGAAATAGCATTTAATTTAAACTAGAAAACAATTAGTGGATTGAGGATCACACAAATTTTTTGTCAAGTTTCAAACCTCATCAGTGATTCCCATGGGCCTTACTCTCTTGGAAACATGTTCTGAGTCCGCCAAGGGAAAGTCCATAGAGGGGTTGGTTGGAGGAGGCCTCGTATGCTTCAAAGCAACTATAAAAGGAAATGAAAAGATCATCATTACTAACATATAAACTTAGCATCATGGAAGAACACAAACACATGTAATTTTAGGGAGAATCCTGACAAGCCTACAAGCTGTCCGAACTGTGGCATTTCTCAATTTATTTTCTACAGTAAGCAAAATTTTGCAACATAAGAAACATGGATTAAAAATGAATGCAACCTGTTGGCATATAAATATATCTTACCAGGGACAGAAGGAGCACCAAGGCCAATAGCTCCTCCACCTGAAACTGCTGGATGAGCAATGGGAGGAGGATTAGACATCCAAGCGAGGGGTGTGGGTAATGCCGCCGGTGGTGGTTGAAAAGGCTGAAAAAATCATCGTAAAACACAATAAGAAAATATCATATAGATTGCAATAAGCAAAATTGCTTGTGAGTTATATCTCCTTTAAATCAATAAACCCACCCCTTGAACACCCAGTGGAGGAAAAGCACCAGCCTTAGGTAAGGAACCAAGAAGGGGATTATTTGCAGGAGATGGGGCCCTAGCTCCATTTGGTTGACCACAAGAATGGTCCACGAATAAAGTCTTGATATCGGGATTTGGCCTGGGATTTTTACAGAGTTGATGCTGCCAATTCAAGCTGAATAGAAGAACATCAGTTCCTTGTCCTTGGAGAATGCAAACTTCTACAAAGAGTGTAAGCATCACAATTATATCTTTTTAAGTCGACATGAAAGTCATCAAGAAGTACCTTTGATTTATGAGAGTCCGCAACCTCGAGCTCTTAAGGTTAGGAAAATGCAGTTTATCGCGAAACAAGGGATTTGCTTCAATGAGCTTTTTGAGCTCGCCCAGCATAATAATTCTAGCAGATTTTGTGTCTCCATACTTGGATAGTTGCTCATTATCTCTGAACAAAGCATAGCTCGTTTAAAGCTCAACTACCTTGCTAGGGACAGGATAGACTAACTATTTTGAAAAAAATAATACCTAAAATTCTCCAGAGTCAACAGCTGAGTGATTTCCTTGAAAAGATCCTCATTAAATGCGGCAAAGACCTTCAAATCCTTTATCAAAACATCAACAGCTTTTGCTCGATCATGCCTGTAAAATGTTGCAGGCAATGTGACATCACACAAATCTTCACAAGACAATCATGGCATGGAAACATTGAAATTATAATATTAGTCAAATGCATAAGAAAGCTTACTTATCCAATGCCTCAAGATACTTCTGCTTCCTTATCTCAAAGAAGATTTTCATTGAATAACGATTGTCATCCACTTTTGTGAACCCAGAGAGGTACCTCTCGACCTCATCCCAGTTTCCATTTTGCACCTCATCCTCAAAATGCTTCATGTTGAAGAAGAGCCCAGATTCTTGTTCAAGCCTGTTACAATGGTCCAAGCAATCAAGAAGAACCAATTACACATCACCATTTTCATGCATCACAAGTTACCTAATGTAAAACCACTATGACCTGCCACACTTTTTACTGAAATCATATGGCAGTCCAGCCAGCATTCGGGGTCAAAATTATGAGTAGCTCAGACTGCCCCCATAGAGGGGGGGGGGGGGGGGGTAGTGAATCAAACAGTATATTTGAGCTGACTGGACTCAAGGGCTAAATGAAATTATCCCCATAACGCAGGAGCGTCGTTTAAACTTCATTTACAAAAAAAAAAAAAAAAAAAAAAAGAGGCAGGTCATATTGGTGCACTCTACCCAAAAGATAACCTAATCAAAGAATAAGATTCTGAAAACCCACTTGTGAACAGTGTCCCTAAACTTCTCTTCATCAAGAAACTGCAAGATTAAGAACACCAGCTCCCTACTGAGAGATGTCATAGAGGCAGAGGCCACAGTTATCGATCTCCACCTGCAATGCTATAGATCTACAATCAACTCAAAATCAATGATTCCAGGCAGCATGAAAGGAGGTCCCTGATCTTAATTCTTCTCATGCACGTGTTTTACATGGAAAGAGGACGAACTGATAAAATTTGAATCAACATTAGTGACCTAACTTCCTGAACTAGTAAGTTAGGTGTGAAGCAGAGGAAAAATCAGCATGGGTTTAGGCTCTAAATTTTCTAATCATCAGGGACAGAGTAGAAGATAAAGCAGCTTTACACTATTCAAAAATCGAAAGTAAAAGAGGAGGAAATGTTGCAACAAGGAAACAACAAAGATAAGCGGAAGCAGTTTAACTTTGAAAGATTTGAAAGAACAGATCAAATCGGAAGCAGAAGAAGGCTGTCTGGAACAAAGGTCACCTCCGAAGTTATAATCGGGGAGATCGGTCGGCCGTTTCCACTTGAAGAAACGCGGAAGAGCGTTCTCCCTTTCTCCCCCCTGCTTGCCGCTTTCCCTCTTTCTCCTTCTCTCTCTAGAGAAATTATATGCACCGCTTTGAACTTGCTGGAAAGTGGAGAGAAATTTATAGGCACGAGGCTGCAGATAAGGAGAGTGATAAGCACTACGGCTTATGTGAGGGCTTATATGTCTCCGATAAGCTCTGTGTAATAAGTAGGCTGACAAATGTAATAGGTGGCATGGAGGTGGGTCCCACTTAGCCGGCCACGTCTCGTAGAGGCAGTGCATCGGCGCAGAATCTTAAAGCTCGAAAGCACTCTCCTCGGCTCGGCCTCATGGCTGAAAGCTCGTGCTCTTCTCTAACCAGTAACTTCGTGCCACGTCCCAAGACGCTCGTGCATTAGCTAGAAGGGAAAGGGGTACAGGTGTAGCGTTAGCAGCAGATTATTTTCCTGTCAGCCCGCCCAAACCCAGAGAGAGGACAAGCTTTGTAGGAATTTCTGGAAGTAATTGGCCCCTGCGGTAGCAACACAATTACTTTTCTTGCCACCCATTTGCAGTGTCGTTTCGCGAGAAACTATCGAGATGATAATATCTCGTGTTGCTGGTGCTCGATTCCTCGAGTCGAAGGGACAGAAAAAAATCGCCCGTCAACAATTTATCGCGGTATGGAAAGGGGAAAGTGCTGACAAGAAATTAATGCGGAAAGCGTCCTTATTGGGAGAAGTTTCATTGCATTTAGTGAGTGGGACCCGACGTGTATTTTTCCTTTTTCTTGCAAAAGCAGGTAGTGGGAATGGGATTAAAAGACAAGACACCCTGCCTAGTTTTTCCCGGGAAAAAAAAAACATTAATTAAATTATATTTAAACAGTTATTAATTTTAATAATGATAATTAAGCAGGGGAAAAAAATGATAGACCTTAAACTGAAGTTTCGACAAACCAACACTGAAAGGGAGGGAGAGATGATGGTACCTGATATTCATCTGTCTTCCTTGGAACCATAGTAACATAATCTTTCTAGCACCACGTCAAAATCAACACGTTAATTAAACTTGCCTTGACTAATTTTAGAAAAAAAAATTTTACTGAGCTCATCAGCAAAAAAAAAAAAAGAACAGAAAAGAGAGCGGTGAACCATTTCTTATTCCTGCCCAAAGTCTCCCTCCGTACCGTACATAATCCAAATCCGCAGACTAGGTAGGTGTAATTAGTAAAACAACCTGGCTAGAGTTTCTTTATTTATTTATTTATTCAAGAGATTATCTCTTACCACTTTCATTTTCTTTTCCTTTATTCCTTCCTCTTTTTTCACCTTTAATTTTTTTCCCTTTTTTTAAAATCTTTTTGCTTTTCCAGCGAGGCCCACGTGTCAACACCTTTTTTTTTATGGTGTCCGAAAATAGTTTACAAATATTTAATTAGCCCATAGAATTTAATTTACCACGTAGTGGACCAATTAATGTATGTGTATCTGTATGCGCGTGCTCTGTAACTATTAACGAGGTATATACACTTCTCCGTGCAGTAGTGTGGGCAGGGGAATTATTCATGCGAGCACACTTATGAGCACACGTGACATATGGACTTTCTGAACTCCTAATAACTGTTGCCCTGTAAAATTTAAGAACGTAATTTCTTTTCCTTTCTTTAAATTTTTTTATGTATAAAATAAATATAAATATATAAATTTAAAAGAGAATATAAGTAAAATAATACGGATAGCTCCAACTGATAAACAAGTCACCACTTTTTAAGTCCTCTGAGCTTTAGCTGAAGAATATTTCGTGGACAAACGCTGGGCGTCAATATTGCTTCTCGTCGCCCTCGAGAATCGAGACGATAGAATGAATATTCCCAATCTTTTTTATATTTCTCTGGAAAGTGAGTCATTTCATAATTTCATTTTCTCATTAGAAGGGAAGCAGACAGCTAGCTGTCCCCGACCATCGCTTTCCCCTTTTTCTTTGCAAAGTTGTTTTTTTTTTTTTTTTGGGTTTCCCTTCCCAAGCGAAAGCGAGAGAGGGTTTTCTGGATGGGCCTGACACCAACAATCAACTTCTTAAAACCTAAATTAAAAGGAAAATAGAGATTCAGAAAATTTATTTAAAGGGATGTGAAATACAATAGAATAATAAGATGTTGAGCTCATGAAATGATTTAATAAAAATAAACAATATCGAGAAAGTTTTATATCATATAATTATCTCGTGCACCATCCTACTTAAATCCATCATTACTCTCCAACCATCGGGGTTCAACACAAGTTGGGGAGAGGATACAGTCATACAGAGAAATGATATAACATGCAAAGCGAGGGCCCCATTGCCCACGTTTCCCAAGAGCACGACTTCCCACTTCCCATTATCAAGAGTTGAGCCGAGCCGAGCAGAACGGTGAGCGGTGGGCGACGAGAACAGGACAGAACACATAAGAGCACGAAATAATTATTAAGAAAAAAGGATCGGGGTGGAGTACTGTACGTTGATACATATATACATATATAATCGACAATCCCTTCTAAGCTCTATATATACATGCATGCCAGACCAGAGCTGAGTCTCGGGGAGGGAAAGACACAGCCATTTAAAAGGAAGGGACCCCTCCAATTCCCTCATCTTTTCCGATAAGAGAGAGAGAGAGAGAGAGAGTCCCGCTAGAGTCCTTTAAAAGATCCGTCCCAGTCCAGTACGTTATTTTAACAAGAGACTCATCATTGAACTGTTTATTATTATTATTTTAAGGGATACATACTACTACAATTTTTTGAAGATAAATAAATGAGTAAAAGGGAAAATTATTGTCCTCTTTCATGGGATGCCATGAAAATATGATGTCAATTCATTGGAAATATCATATTATATCATTGATTGTCAATAGTATAAAATAATTCCGAGAGAAGAAAGAATGTGCACATGTTTGTGGATGTCAATTTCAAATGGTCCGGTCCTCCCTTACGATACGATATATATATATATATATATACACACACAAAACTTATATGCAGCTGGGCGGCCCCCACATCTTCACACCCCCAAATACGATTGCACCCGTCTAATCTTATGATTGAAACTTTAGCGAGCAACATGCTCAACGAATGGTTGGGACTACACGATACCCATGCTCCCGCTCTACACTAGTGCTGCATAGCAAAGTCCGGAAATCTTTTCGAGAAGAACCAAAGAGACTTATTTATTGTTATAGAGGATGAACCGTCACCATCACCGTCATCAATAACGATAATAAAGTAAATAGATTTGGTTCTAAAGTGTATATATATATGTGAAAGAAACTTGGTATGGACCTAAATATCTTGTGCTACGTAAAAATAAGTAAAAGCATCTTTATTTTATTTATGGTACAATGATAAGATAGATAAATAAATGAATAAAAAGTAGTTAAGTATGGAGAGTTTTTCTCTCGCGTATTTAGAATTTGAGATAAACAAAATCATATGCTTTATTTCTTCTAACACAAGGTGGATTTTTGGGATACAAATTCTAAAGAATTAGGATATCATATAAATTTCATCAAAACCATAAAATTTTTATCAAATTATATTAATCAGCGCGTCCTCCTTATTCCTGATCCTTCTTTTTTTTTAGCCATTCCCTTAATATCTCCATTCACCCATTAAATTACAGAGTACTTTTTTCGATCTATCGCAGAATCTAACCTATCACCCCCAACCCACCATATACAAGGGAAGGGGACAAGTTCATTTTTCAGTGTACGAAATGTTTGGCACTCCACTGCGAGTACCAGTACCAGTGGAGGGAGAATCTTGCTGTTGCAGCCTGCAGGGTAAAAAATAAAAAAGGAAGGGCCAGTCCCAGAGCCATGTATTCCCGATCCCGTACTTTTTACTTACACGGTGCTTCTCGTTCTTTACGCGCCGCACAGCGCGTTTGCACTGCAGTCTTCCCCAGCATAAAGTATTCAAAAACACTTTTTAAGCTGCCCCGTTACTCCGGCGATAGATTTAGGGACCGCGGCCGATGGCCCCTCCCAAAATTGAAAAAAATCCTTAATATGTAATGTATTTTTCACTCGGTATTGAACTTATAATGCTAGTATTTTATAAAATTTTGTCGCCCGAACTCGTTATGTTAATTTATTATGAAGTTTCGTCCCCCCTAAATCAAGTTTTTGAATCCGTTCCTTACGTTTCTCTACCTCTATATATATATATATATATATATATATATTATACTGCTAATGGAATGGTCACAAAAATTAGTTTTGTAGTTTTGTTTCTGTTGTGTAGTCTAGTCTAGTCTAGTAGAGTCATAAGCAATGGAATTGAATTTGAGATAATTATTAAATTAAATAGGAATAGGAATAGGATTGTACATTGAGAAGGCGACAGACAGAGAGTATGCCGTGGTGGTGGTGGTGGTGGTGGTGGGGGCCTGCCTACCTTAAAACTGAGACTGAGACTGAGAGAACCTTGTCCTGATAAAAGATAAAAGAAAGAAAGAAAAGAAAGAAAAAGCAATTGCCTCGATTTTCTTAAGTCTCTGACCTTGTTTTACACCATTTTCTGTGAAGAAGCTGCCCTGTCCACCACAACTATGCAATTTCTCCACATAAATGGATGAACCAACCATATATTTATAAAAATAAAAAAAGTGAAATATTATTATATATCATAATAAATAATGAATAAACCTTCGTTGGCGTGACAATTGTCTGTTCTACGTCTCTGCACACACTAAATTTTAATGCAATGGGCTGGGTCCAAGTAAGTTCATAATCAAATGAATTTAGCCTGGAAATCACTAATGGGCTGGGCCCAAACCTCCTCCCCACCAATCCGAAGAGAAGCAAATTTTCAGGTTCAAAATGGTCTCCTACTCCCGGTCCTAGTCCTAGTCCTAGTCCTAGTCCTCCCTGATTTATTAATAATCAAATTAGCTAGGTCAGTCATTGTAGTGTTTTATTCAGTCATTCGATTACCAACTACACTATACAAGTGGAGTGGAGAACACCCAACAAATAACCATCCAACTACCACGTTTTCTTTTTTATTATAAAAGAGGTCGGAAAGATCTATAAAGAGCGATGAAAAGTGGGAATAGCGAGTTACATTAGTGACAATCGAGTTCAAAAAACTCTAGATTATTTCATATGCTCAGGAGAGTAATACCGTTGCACCAAATCTCTTATATTTAACTATTCCATTTGCATGCGTTAGATTCTTCAGCTAACTTATGATTGCGGCATGTGGTGAATGAGGGTCTGTTAGCTGGTTCTCCGAGGGGAAAAAGGAATGATGGGACTCTCTCTCAATGAACACCTGATTAGAAAATTTTGCTTAATCAGGCCAAGTAATCAGTAGTTTCAATGGAAAGCAACACGAAACATTATTGCGCGACCAGACCAAATGTCTCTCATCTGTACATTCACAGACCCGTGAATCAGCAGTTCTTCTCATCCATCCCCCGATCCATAATTTCTTTTTTCGTTTTTCCCCTTCCAATCCAGTTTACAACTATAAGAGAGAACTATGGATCTAGATTAAAATTTTATATATATAAACACATACAAATATATATAAAGAGCACCAAAAGGGGGACGTGGAATTTTATAATATTCATTGTGCGTGATGCATGTGTTGTAGATTGATGACAGGATCACATCAGCTCCTCCCATCAATATGTTCTTCTGATGCTTTTTTCACGAGGGATCCAGTACTATATTGTCAAGTGTGAATGGGCAATCCGATCTATGACAAAGACATATACATGCTTTAGAAGTGTAGTCATGTACACATACTTATAACAATGGCGTGGAACAATACAAATCTGATTTATAAAGTAATTAATAACCTCTTTTGCTCCAGTCAAAAGATCACACCAATTGAACGATATGACACTAATAATAAATGATTGTATTGCCGTGTGCGGCCCTCCTCTCCAATTGCCTCCTCAGTTACACCGTCCAGAAAGGGTCTGAGAATTTTGATAGTCATAGTCTTCGAGACTTTTTCTATACGCGGTTGGAACGAGAATTTCGGAAAAGGGATTAATATGAATCTTTATCAAGCTGTAAACTTTAATTTTATGGATTGTCTGTTTTTGAGTCGTGAATGTTTTTCTAGTATTTTACCATATAATTCAACTTTTCTTATTCCTTTTAATTTCTCGATTCTTTCTATTGCTATGACATTCAAATTCAAATTTCACTGTTATGGACTTTCATCATAATAAATATGCATTGAAGTTAAGTAAAATAACATCGCTCTCAACTTAAAATTAGAACAGTTTTGATACATATAAGATTTTCTATACTCTTTCATTCTTCTTTTTCTATCTTATCATGAACCTATGTTCCTCTTTTTAATTGAAAACATATATATATATATATATATATATGGGCTCATCTCTCTCACTCAAATGATACATATATAAATATATAAATAGAGCAAGGAAGGACTGGCACTTGTATAGTGTAAGGAACCGTGAAACCTCACGGACACGAAAACACACGCATAGAGAGGCATACATATGATATGATATGATATGATATGATAGGATAGGATAGGATAGGATGGACTGGTTCACATGGCTGTCGAAGACCGGGCTCAACCCGTCGCTAGTGTACGAGTATGGGCTGTCCTTCACCCACAACGAGCTCGAGGAAGATGACATCTCCTACTTCGACCACGAGTTCCTCCAGAGCATGGGCATCTCAATCGCCAAGCATCGCCTCGAGATCCTCAAGCTTGCCCGTAAGCATCGACGCAGGCCTCGTCCGCCCCACAGACCCGGCGTTCTACTTCCCCGTGGGCTCCTTGTGGCGATCAAGAGCACCAGGAGACGTTTGGGGAGGTACATCAAGAGCTGGGTCCGCGACGAGGATCATTCGCCATCGTCGGCTCTAGTAGTCGTGCATTGTAAGGACGATAACTATTGCAGGCCTAGTGATGGGTATTTCTGGAAGCTGCTGAAGCGGAAGAAGAAGACGGCATCGGCGAACACTGCAGGTAGCGCAGACAGTGGGCAAGCTGTGATGGGGCGGTTGTTGCTGACGGATGGGAGGAGCTCTAATACTCCGGCAAGGGATCAATATCGCATCACCGGTAGTAGGTTGTGTGAGACTGATCGGAGCCCGGGGGTGAATGCTTGGACGACAACGACGACAACGTTGAGAGGGAAGAAGAAGGAGGAGGACGTGGAAGAAGGGTATTGGTCAGCTGGAGTACTCGAAGAGATCAGGTGGGATTCTTTGTTCCAGGATCTGAAACCTACTTGACGTGATCACCAGGCATAGCCTGATACATTATATATAATTTTCCTACACATATACTCTACTAATTTAACTGATAGGATCATCATCCGTCTTGAGGGTTTGATTTTAATTTAACAATCTATTTGATTAATTAAATATATGGAGAGAAATTGATTGTGAGAGATTGGGGGTTATTTGAGTGGTTTCTTCCACCGGCCAGATGATGGTTGTGGTGGTGATGATGAAGAATCATGCAGGTGGTGGAGAGGCGAGGTGGGGGTGGGGTCATGTTTGCCGGCAGACTTTAGCCTCAAAGCACATGTATGTGTATGGGTAAGGTAGGGTAGTGGTAATGCTTTGCTCATTTCACTTTCTTCGTCGTCCATTCTTTCTGGGTGTGTGAGGACAAATTAGGCGAGGGTATTTGGAGCCACACCCTTTTTCGTAGATTTTTACGTGGACTATATATGTATGTGTTTATGCTTTCAGACATGACATGGAATGTTATATATATACACACACACATACATACATATATGTGTTCGTACAAGTAAGCAAAATTTCTTAGCTTAGAATGATGCGTACATCATATTAATTATTGCTATAATCGTGATCCAGTCCATGAGAAACCTTTCTTCTTCTTCTTCTTTTGTAAACACAGGATCATGTCTCCGCTCAGAAATTAGTTCTTTTTTCTTTTTTTCCCTCCGTGGGAGGAGGGAGAGATGAAATGAGTATAAAATTCTTGTAGGAGACGAGACCAATCACATGACGATGATAGCTAGAGGGTGTACAGATGTTTTTGTCCTGTTTTTGATGTGGAGAGAACTTTGTCTTTGTCCTTTTCCATAGAGCTGTACGAACCCCGGCCAGGTGTGTGTATATAACACGTTAGAATCGGAACATAGCCGATATTGACGTTCAGATAGTAACATGGAGGAGTGGGGTTGGTGAAGTGTATCCATCAAAAGTTCAAATTCTTCTTCTCGTTCCCATTTATACATGGAAAAGGAAAAGGAAAAAGGAAAGAGAAATACCTCAAGTAAAGGAGAAAGTTTTACATTATCACGCGTCAGTATTGATGTGGTATAGCGAACTAATTAAATTAAATTATTTTTAGGATTTATTAAAAAGTTTTTAAAAATAGTCGAATCCTATTAACTTATGATATCACGTAATCGCAAGCAAGACACACTCCGGAAAGCTAGGCCGGTCCTGATTCTTCCTGGATAGCCCTATCCACCTTTGCGCCTTTCAAAAAAGAGAGAAAAGGTAAGAGGAAGGAAGGAGAAACTTCATACGCAAGGAATCAGAAAGATCAACACCCACCAATTGATTGCGACAAACTCGTCAACATCAAAATCTAAAACAAAGAGAGGCATTGTATTTAATTATTGTCATGGTAATTTTTCATGTTTCTTCTTTCTCTATATTCATCCAATAACATGTTATTTAAGATAAATGGATTTTTTTTTTGTTCTGTTAACCGAAAGAAGTTGCGGGTGGGGCACCAGTTTCTCTCTTTTACAACAGCTATTAAAAAGCAAAACTATCCAATGTTGGCGTGCATTGTACTTTTGATATATATATATATATATATATATATAGTGAATCGAGTGTGTCTGCTTTATTGGATAACATGATACCTACCTTTAATTTATACGAGATCACCAACGCAGTCATATATATGTACCAGTGTATGTATGTATGTATGTCTTTATGTATGTATTGAAGGGAAGGTTAAAGCAGATATCAAAGTTGATTCAAATAACTCAGCACTTAATCCCCTTGAAAAAAGGTCTCTGAGTTCGAGTTTTCATAAATTGGACAGACCCAATTTGAACCGAATATTAAAGCAGATACCAAAGAGGTTATGGGCTCTAAGAGCCGAAAGAAGATGTCATGGGCTGGAAAGATGAAGGAGAATCAATCAAGGAAGGAAGGCAGGCAGGCAGGCCCAACATCGGTCACCCTCAGAGACAGAGAGAGAGAGAGAGAGAGAGATCAGAGATCTCGCAGCCTCAAATTGGGGGCAGAAAATTCTTCGGGACATTTCACAAGTAGGCCCCCCAAGGAAAAAATGACGATAAGGTTGAAAAATGAAATCGCAGGCTTCGCCATGGGAGAGATCATACTCATAGCCTCAAATTTGCCATCACTTTCTGCTGTTTATTTACGTACATGCAAAGAAATAAAATGACTGCACCTCAAATGGGATGATGGGATCACCCCACCCCGCCCAATAATTAAGTGTCCAGTGCATCCATCTATTTAAGTAACAGCACAGCATCCCAAAGTCAAATATATTTGCATTTTTTTCTTTTTCAATGTATATACCTGTCAAATCTACCTGCTTTAACATCTTAGATTTTTCAACATCTAAATTTGATTTGAAAAGTTTCGATGATTAATCTTATCTCAAAATTATACGTGTATATTATTATTAATTAAGACCGGGGAGGCCTTCTCTTTTTGTTGCAGCAATATTAATGTGCGAGAATTTAACCTCCGTAATTCTATATAAGCAAGAAAGGATAATAGATCAAATTATATTAAATGTGTGTATCATGATCATTAATATTGTTCATTCATATGGAATGACCATTTAATATATTTTTTTTCCTGGCCTGAAAAGCAGAAAATGTTTTTTTTTTTTTTTATTTTCACTCTCAATCAACAGAGATTGTAGACTGTCATGCACTTTTCTATGAAGTTTCAAACAAAAACGAATTACGTGGTTTTCTTTTTGGGGTAAGTAATTACCGAATTACATTGTTGGCAATGTGTACGAAGAGGTCCATTCCGAACAAGCTCGTGCTCATTATACAATCACAAGCACAACAAATACGGGCAATTTAAAAACAGATCAAAAGGCAAATATGCAGAGCATTGGACGAGTCCTGTTTTTGTGCAACAATTATCGGGCAATGGTTTTAAGAGATTATTACAGCCCGCTCAAACATAATCAATCATATTAATTATCTTTGACGTCTAGCCAGCCAGCCAGCCAGCCAGCCAGCCAGGAGAATCCAATTTTTATCATCCGGTTCCCCGGTCTCAAATACCCAAACAATCGATGAAATTAATTAATTTCATGTCACATTCAATCGTCACAAGATAAGGTACCGTAAAGTAAACAGAATTAAAAAAAAAAAAAAAACCAGATAAACAACAGGAAAGCGGAACCCAGAATCAAGATTAGAGATCAGATTCCCGTTTTAACTCGGGAAATTACGAACATCATATCATCTGAGAAATCTGTAGAAATTCAATGAAGGAAACAAGAAAAGGACAGGTTTATCTTCATAGCAGCAACAGTTAATATGTGATGCGTGCCTATGAATCTGTTTCAACACTAACAGCATTGTCAATCATATTGCTAGCTAAAGCAAAATAGAAGGGGAAGGAGGAGGGAATTCTCTCAATTCTCCAACTAATATCTCATCTATTTACAGGGGCAATTTCTTCCGTAGCTTCTTGATCCAGATTTTCAGATCCACACATAGAGCACAGCGTAAGAAGAAATAAAATAAAATCTCCAGCAGTGCAGTGGCTCAGTCCTACTCACATAAATTCCAGACCATTCATCACCAGTGCCGCAAAGGAATAAAACAAGACCCTCACCTCAACGCGGTCTCGATACCCTACTGGCCTGTCAACAGCTTCAGAGATCTTCTGCTTTTGACATGATCGACAGCCGGCTCGGCCTCGGCTGGAAATCCTCCCTGCGCCTGAGCTGATGTGACGATGGCCTGATCAGTGCTGACAAGGCGCGTTTCACCAATTCGCCTTCCACTCCGCGGATCCTCACCAGCGAATTCGTCATAGCCGATCTCCGAAAATTCAGGCTCCGACTGGAACTGTACGACGCCGAGTGGCTGCCTCCGGCGCGGGGACTGCCACTAGAACTCTTGTGGAGCGAGCACCTGAACGAGCCGGGGTGCGTCGTCGGCGAGCACATACACATCTTCTTCTGATTCGGGACGGGCCTGCTGCCGCCACCGCCTCCGCTACCGCCGCGCTTTATCATAGAGATGGAGCGCCCGGGAGACGTGGGACGGTCGATCGAGAACCTGAGGGACGGGGAGAACTGACTGGAGTGGCCGTACACTCTCACGCGTGGGGGAGAGGTGGCGCGTGCGAAGAAAGTGGTCGATGGGCCGGAGAAAGTCGAAGTCGACGAAGCGAAAGATGATGCGGCGGAGGCCATCGACGGCGAGCGTTCGTGGAAACTGGAGACGCCGTGACCCCTAGATTTAGTCCTTGACGAAGAAGCCATGGCGGCAACAGTGCACAGAGAGAGGGAGAGAGTATCCGAAAACCCTAAGAGCGCGAGTCTCAAGGAAGATGATGAGTTGAATTAGCCGTACTTTCAGTAAAACAAACGCAGGAAACCGGCGATTTCGAAACTGCCGTTTTTGGCGTTAGGATCGAAACCTGTGGAGTCTCCGTGAGGGAGAGTTAAATAGGGAGAACCGAGGCGCGGGCGGTGGCACAGTCGTAATTTTAGCTGCCATGGGAGGTGTCGTGGCATGGCAGTTACGGGGTTAAATACTCAGCGTATCTTACTTATATATATATATATATATTCCAAATTCCGTCATTAGATTTAAATTAGTTTGATTGGCTGTTGCCCGGTTAAAATCGGTGCGCTATACATATAAGATTGCAGTTACGTCGGTCGGCTATAGCTGGGGAGAGCGAAAGCAAAGCAGAATGAGAAATTAGTTAGGAGGGGCTTCGTAACCGCGAAAGCTGTGGGCGAAAGAGCATGTGATGTACCAAGGGGGGTTGGGCCGAGTGGTAAGCAGCTCGGTGCCGCTTAAGGAGGTCTCGAGTTCGAGACCTCACGTACGCAGACACCCCCCTTGGGAGCCTCACCCGCCATTGCCAGGCGTGCGACCCGGGGCGACCAACGGATTAGTCAAGTATGGTTGGCTGAAAGATGTCATCTCACCGCTGGTGGGGCCTGCTTGGATACCGTGGCTGGCGACCAAAAAAAAAAAAGAAAGAGCATGTGATGTGGTTGCCCCAAGAATCCGATTACGCGCTCTCGAGAGTAGGAGGGAGGAGATTCACTGACCACTTGATTCCCATTTCCCCTCTGTTTATTCTCTCAACCACGCACATGCAGGTGTTCACTAATCTTTATCTATGATCTCTTTCGTGTCAGTCGATAGTGAATTACTAGCCGAGTGATTCTTGACAATTAGTAGATGAGTGAAGAAGAGTTGAATTTGCTCTTATTTTTTGTTGTAATAAATGAAAATAATGTTAATATAAAGTATAAATAGCAAAATAAGAAAAGTTTTTTTTTTTTTTTTGTGATGAGAGAATTGTAGCAAACGGGAAGTTAACCCCACGCGCTTCTGGGTGGCAGTGGGTATCGTATCCCAAAGATTTAGATTTTCCAGTAAACTGCCAAATTCGGTGGGGGATTGGATAAAAATTCTGGGAAGCTAAGCTGGGTGGTGCGGGGGAGAGGAGGGGCATTTGTCAATTGTCAGACAAATTCTGGGAGTCATCCACCCCCGCGGGCTGCCACGCGTCTAGCAACTTTTCGGGTGCTAAATTACGTGTGTAACCTTGGGTTTCTCTTCCTTCTTTTCTCACTTCAACATACTTTCGTGTTTCATGACCAAACTGCCCTCGACTTCAGGGCACAATTTCCTTCCTCGTACCCAACCCCCGATGCCCATCCATCCGATTTCAATTACTTCTTTTTTTTTTTTTTTGGTCGCCAGCCACGGTATCCAAGCAGGCCACACCAGCGGTGAGATGACATCTTTCAGCCAACCATACTTGACTAATCCGTTGGTCGTCCCGGGTCGCACGCTTGGCAATGGCGGGTGAGGCTCCCAAGAGGGGTGTCTGCGTACGTGAGGTCTCAAACTTGAGATCTCCTTAAGCGGCACCGAGCTGCTTACCACTCGGCCCAACCACTCTTGGTGATTTCAATTACTTCAATTCAAAAATTTTAATATATATTTATGTATGTATAAAAGAAGAATATCAGCAATCTCGGGGGTAAAGTGGTCCCTGCAATCGACATTCCCCCCCTCCAACCCCAAACTCGTACTTTACTATATTGATATCGAACAAAAACTAAGATCTTCTCTTCGCATTGATTCAATTTTTGAAGCATTTCAAAAGCTAAGCACATAAATTCGAAATGAGGAGGGAAAACTCATGTGTGTTACCTACATGAAGTAGTTAGACCTTCTGTTTTTTTTTTTTTTGGCACCACGTAACATTTTCAGATCAGTCGAAACGCACTTCAAGACTAATCTACGGTCAGATCGGGAGTCCTAAAAAAATTACCGTCAATCCTTCAAACCTGAAATTCGACTCTGGAATCATTCGTTTACAGATTTAGTGAGAGAATTATTAAGTCAATCATAAATTAAATTGATAGGGGTAGTAGCTGGACGTTTTGAACCAAGAAGGGGAGAACGTATTAGCACATTAAAATCTACCGCTGCACAGTATCGGAGCTCCCTTAAAAACTCGGACGCTCTAAAAGCATTTTTTTTAAATAAAAACTTCTTTGCTTCTGAAAAAATAAAAACTTTTTTTTAAAAAAAAAGAAGCATCAAAATATTTCCGTAATTCTATCCGAATTGGAAGAGTCAAATGATGCTCCGCGGTCTATGGGGATAAACTAAACGACATGTTGCTTTTCTAGAGCCTAGTGCAACGGTCTGAGAACGGGAACAGACCATTAACTGAACAGGGACCGCCCTCCGTTTCGCCGTGCTTGGAATTTTCCGTGGTCGTGCGCACATGGTAATGCTCCTCCCATGAGACAAGCGTCTCACGCCACGTGGCTCTGGTATCAGGTTCTGCCTTTCCGGTTCACATGTATAGGGGGCCTGGCCCACGTCTTGACTTCTTTGTTCCCCCAGCTGTGTCCTCACTTTGTATAATATTATTATTGTTACAGAGAAAAAAGAAGACCTATTAATTATTTTCATAATTGCCTTTGGCTTTGTTCCTCTTGTTTTACATATATATAAAACTTATAATAATTATAATAATGAAAGAAATAAACAGCAGCAACAACAACAACAAAAAAGCCACCCAGAAAACTAGTAAAATAGGGCAAATACGTAAACAATTAATGGGAATCTAGCAATTTTAGATCGTCATATTGCCCGTGAAAAATTTTATATAATTTTTTTAAAATTTCTATTGAATTTGATCCCAGTTGAACTTTCTAAATTCGCCACCGTATAAGACATCGGACACCTATTTCAAGTACATTCAACTAATGACAATGAAATCCTCAATGGTCATGCCATGCATGGTGACTACTCAAATGAAATTAAACAAATAATTTATCGGTTACTGTTATTAGTAATCAGTGTCACTGCATTCATTCAATTCAACCTCTTATAATAATAATAAGAGTAATAGTAATAACAGTATCTTCTTCTTCTTCTTCTTCTCTCCCCCGCATGTTATAATCAAATCAAAAATTTTCACCCTCATTAGTGACGTTTCATATACTTTTATATGAGGTAACCTATACGATAACTTTAATTAATTCAAGTTTAAATTTAATTGACCTGATAAAGACTAAGATTCCCGTATTCATAAATTTTTTTCTTTTTCCAAAACTCTATTTAAGAGAAATGTAAGTTAAACCACCAAAAACCGACTGACAATGGAAGGAAGGATCCTAATGTTGTGCAAGTCTTACATAGCTAGGTATCTGCTCCAACATGTTTCCCTTCCAACTCCTCTCCTTCTTTTGATTTTTTTTTTTTTCTGCTTTTACTGCTGGTTATCGGTTGATCGGGGACTTTCTTGCTCTTGTTGTCATTTAGTCTACGTTAAGATATTGAAAATACAGGTAGTAAAAAAATCTTGAGAACATAAGAGACAATGCAGCTTTGAGTTTCTTGGTTAGATATGGACGTCCTCCTCCTCCTCTTAGGAGGCTCGAGAAAATCTAACAATCCTTTTCCCATTATTCGGGGTCCAAGAGATAGAGCACATGGGATTTTGCAGGAAGAAGCAAGTGTGACCTGTGTCGTGAACTGGCTTCAATCCTCCGCTTGAACTTGGAGAACACGTGAAGGGGCAATGACATATCTGTATTCCAGAAAACTTGCCCCTCCTCTCCAGGGCATTGAAGTGACTTCAATTCAGCATCACAATATTTCTCATACGCCTTGAATTTTTCTTCCATTATGTTGTTGCTGCAGCGGTTGAAATCAGCAGCCACCAAATCCCACAAACAGCTGACCATAAAATCTGTCGGGAATGCTTTCTACGTCTCGGGCTTCTTCAGCGGTTCCATATTCTCAGAATCTGGCTTGCGCTTGATCCCCAAGAAATGCTCAACCTATAAAATTTGCCAAAATGTGAGAAGATGAGGTTATAAAAAGATTAAATTTCTGTCTTGATATATAGAATCATAAGCTAATCACTGCCGAACCCTCTAATATCAGTTCAATGAGAGAGAGAGAGAGGTCACTCGAACATAGAAGAATCCGACCTTTCTATCACCCAGCATGGGCGTCAAGCTTCCTGTATCCTTTTCGATCGTGGCAAAAGCACTTCTAGGATCACTGTTTTGACTGCAAAAAAAATCATACAAGAGATTTAAGGCATGCGAATCAATTCATATCGCATTACCTATAGTAAGTTCAACTTAACACGATACAGCAGAGAATTTAGACTAAAAACTAAAAGCAAACAAGTGACTTACCCAGCCACGTGACCGCTGAGAACAAGGTAAGGTCTCTTCACTTGAGCCTGAGCCTCACGCATTCTCTCCACGGACAGAGATGGAGTGTGTGCATTTTTCATCTGCTTCAACTTCAACTCTTCTCGGTATTGCTTCATACGTTTCTCTTCCTTCTTCTTCCCAGGCCCTTTTCCATGGAACTTATGTGACAGCACCCGGAATTCTTCTTTGGGAGTCAGCTGAGACAGCCATACATTATTTGCTAGTAGTAACCAGACATTTTCATTATTTGGGAGGTAAATATAGTGAAGTGCATAGTCAGAAATAATTTGCTAGTTCTTCCTCAGCCAGCCCAAAGGTATGTATCCAATTTACATGACTGGGTTTAGCAAAACAATGTACTGACGCTAACCATGTAAACTTAACCAATCCTAAGCCAACTAGCCAAGACAACCATACATGTAGTGAAAGGACATTACTGATTTAAAAAAAAATTGTAGTGAAAGGATAACATATTTCTATAATTTGGAAATGAGCAGTTAACTAACCCTTGAAACTAAAAAAATATACATGCATCTTGACGTAAAATACAAAGAGAAGTCATTCTGTTCCGCACAACAAAAAGATTATAAAGCTCAGATTTTGAAAGCTGTACAACTAGGTTATAAAGCTCAGAATTTAGAACAACTCACCACTCGGCCAAATTCATCTCTTCTCTCAATCCGGATCTTTTTAGGCCCTTCTTCATCTATGATACCTACAAGCTTGCCCTTTTTCCTGTCCATGTTTCTACCTCCCCACTCAATGGTTTCTTTGAGCGTCCCCTGCTCCTTCAGCAGCTTTAGTGCACCAGACAAACCTTTTCCCACAGCAGCTTCATGAATTGTTTCATCTGGACCTATCTCCTCCTTGTCTTCATTAAGAGGGAAGCCATCATTCATAGTTTCATCAACCCCTGTCTCGACATCAGCATTATCCTTCTGTTCATCATCTGATGCAAGCGGTGCTTCATCTTCGTCCATGAACACATCTTTGCTGTCAGGCTTACGAGATCCTGGTGGATAAGCATATAGGTAAATAGAAGTCCAAAGACGAAAAGAAAATATGTGAGCTAGTGAGGCATTTGAGAAAGTAAAATAGATAAAGCCATCGATGCAAAAACACACGTGATTAATATTATAAACGATTTTCATTGGTTAAACTAAACCTTCATCAAGCTGCAGACCCCAAACAAACTCCTCCATCTCGGTAATGACCACTTTGTTCTCCTGCACTTCTGCAGCAGATTGATTTTGATCTCCAGAAGTTTTGGTGCTGGGAGTGCTGCTAGTGAGGAGGGCAATTGCTTTGGGACCAGAAACTTCCTCCTCTTTTTGCTTCTTCAAAGCCATTTTCCTTGCTCTTTCCAGAGACTTATAAAAATCTTCATCATCATCCAAAATTGCATGTCCTTCGTCCTCCGTTTTGACAGGAAGAGTTTGCTCCAGCCGCAATAATTTAGATGCCTCCTCTACTTTAGCATAAGCTGCTTGGTATGCATTATTTATCCTTTCAGCTTCGGATTTCTCTTGCTCTTCTCTGATAGCCTGCCTCGTTGCATCATTACGGGATCCAAGATCTCCAGCACCCAACCCAGCACAGACTGCTTCCGCTTCAAGGGCACCTAAATCCAGCTTCTCTTTCTTCCTCAATGATTTCCTTTTCTTGGGCTTTTTGAATTGTACAATTTCTTCTTGGGTGTAGTAATCTAATGATACCCTCGAAGTTGAGGTGAGATCTTCAAAGTGGCTGCTTTTTAAAGCACCTTCCAGCCTTCTCCTAAGCTGAAATTTTAAATGGAAGAACAAAAGGATTGCATATCCCAAAATTGTTAAATCAAATGAAACACAAAATGTGATTACCTCTTCCAGTTTCTTCTCAGCCCCCAGTGTCAAGCGTCCCCTTGCATCGAGAGTAACCCCCTGAAAAATACTAAATAAGAAACTACAGCTAGCAAAATGTCTTCCTTCTCACCAGAAGAGAATTCCTTAAACAAAAGTTTACCTCATCGGTAGCAGGATCATCATACTGCTGAAGAATTTTCTTCACTGAAGAGGGATCATCATTGAATCTGTAAATCATCATAACCAAAACTAGCTTTCAAACCATGAATTACGTTGCATGCCAACACAATCACCTATCATTTTCTTTAAGACAAACTTTCAAAGGCGTATAATCGACCATCTTACTTGTCATCGTAAACACCTGTTTTTTTCTTGGAAGCTTTATAAGCCTCATCCCTACGTTTCTGCTCCCCAATTTCAACATTCTCCAGCACATCAACCTCTGCACATCATTCGGAAACAGTAAACCTCAGAACCATGAAATCTGAACTAGCCAAAAAGTGTTCTCAAAGTAGATAGCACAATCCAGAAGACATTCACCCTCATAGACATCCCCATTGGCAAGTATATTTTGATCTTTCAATGTTAAAACAACTGTGCCGCCTTCAAGGACCTTCTCAAGGCCATGGAGTACTTTGAGACCCGCCAAATGATCCGTCAAGGGGTGTTAAAAAAGCAATAAGAATATATTAATCTGTGGTTATAAGTTATCCTAGTTTCATTTCAGCTAGTATTTCAAAAAGATAGCCTAAGTTGGTTGATCTAACTATACAAAAGAAAGGGTAGATCACATGATTTGCACTTCCTAAAGAATTGTGGAGAAACCATACGAGATGTCTGTTGAGCTCCATCCTCTTCTTCATCTTCTCCACCAATTTTGTCCTGTGAATTTTCACATGAAGGACATTCAGTAATAGTAACACATACTAAAGGTGGAGTAAAATTGTGAAAAATCAATAGCTATCGCCTTAACTATAACAGGTAGGGACAAAAATCATGATTTCGTTCTGTCAAATCTCCCACCTGTAGAAGCACCCAACTCTATTAGAAGGGATATTTATGGGAATAACTCCCCCTGCATTGCATGAACTACACCGGCCCATATTAGCAGGTGGCTGACGTTTTCTTGTCTTCCAGTTTCTATTTATTATATTGTCTGATTTTCCAACAAAATGTTTGAGTAGAGAATAATTTCTGCAGTGACTGCAGAAAACAATCCAACCTGCTCCTCTAATATTCTTGCAAGCTGTGCAGCCTTCTCCTTTTCAGCATTTCTTTTCTCCTCAAGCTTCCGGCCCCTACTAACCCAGTCCATTACCTCCGAAACACCTTCATATTTTTTTCCCGCCCTTCCTTCTTTTGCCATGATGGAAAGAGATGCAATGTCAGGTATTGGCATCTTATGAATCACATAAATGTCGGCACTAATAGGACCAGGTGTGCTTCAGAAGCGACAGATTGCTCATTGGAACTTCACAAATAAACGCACACAGTGGAAGACGCACATCATAGCTCTTCAGACCCTATAGAACGAACCCCTCTGCCATGCTACAGACAAAAGGATATACCTTTAGCATGACAGAGCTCGTCTGAAACAAGTGATCGCAGATGAACGTAAAGCAAACAGACAGACAAACTGGGCACTCCTAAAACGTGTAGCCCAGAAGTTACCTTAAGAGAGCAAGTATGGATGATATCTTTACTTCGTAATGCGCTCCTCAAGCTCAGATGTAGATATCCTTGCTCCATCAGAGACAATCTCGGAGTGCTCCTCGTTCCGCCCAGCCACTGCACTATCTTGCTCACATTCTAACTTCACCCTACCATCCTTCTCTCCGTCGTGACGATCCACTCCATCCTCTTTACTGCTCACTCTCACCCCGTCGCTCTCCTTCTCCCCATCTCTATCTCGCTCCTTCTCCCTATGCTTCTCCCTCTCCTTCTCCTTCACACTGTCCCTCTCCTTCTCCCTCCCGCCCTTCTCTTTACTCTTATCCGCCTTCTCTCTCTCCTTATTACGGGTTCGGTGATCATTCTCCTTTTCAATATCTCGGTCCCTCTCCCTGGCTCGGTCCTTTCGATCCCTATCCTTATCTATCTCCCGCTCTTTATCCCGATGCTTGTCCCGTTCCTCCCTGTAATCTTTCCCCCTGTCCCTATCCAGTTCGTCTCTGCTACTATCTCTGCTCGAGACCCTCCCATCCTTCGCCTCTCTTTTCAGCCAGGCAGGCAGAAGAAGAATAGAGAGAGGAGAGGAATCGTTATGGGCCGACATCTGGGCCAATAGCCCGATAGAAACGAGTGTCGGGCTGCAAAGCTCGCGCTCTCTCTCTCTCTCTCTCTCTGCAATATCAACCTAAAGCCCAAAGGAAAAGTAATATTCTATTCAAGCCATCTGCCACATGAGAAATCTTCGATCTGCGGAACATTTATACATGAAATAGGTACTTAATATATTCATGATTTTTACCCAATTAAAAAATATTTATGATTCGAATGGTGCTAGCTAGCTACATTATCATTTGATTTGATGGAAATAGGAATGAATGCTCACGGAAACAAATTAACCATTTACGATGCTGATTTTTTCTTCTATTGTTTTGTGTCAGATAGTGGAATTGATAAAATCAGTCAGGGCTCATCCTGGTTAGCAAAACATGTTTGAATAGTTTAGCTGAAAATGAAAATGGAGCAAAGTTAATATGTATGTGCGTGTGTGTGTGGTCTGAAAATTGCTGCATAACGCATCCAGCGCTGCAAGTGGAAGGTCGAGCCATTCTTGTTATTAGCATTATCTATTGCTGGAAGCAAGGGATGGATGGAATGGAAGAGATTACAAATTATCTTATATGCACTTCAGTGGTCCATGCCACTGCCATCGACTCCACCACACTCATGATGCTCCAAGGGAAGATATGTAATGTTGCTCCTGAAATTAGCAAACTTTTGGTTTTTTTTTTTTTTCAAATGTCGGGATCTTGTACGAAAAAGTAGAAAGCTGATCAGAGGTTAGGTCAGAATTCCTCGACCTTGTTATCTTCATTTCTGTGTTTGGTCCGAGTCTACACGAGTGAAATGGGATTGGAATTGGACACGAGATGAGAGATCTTATCCTGTCAAATGAACTTTAAACACGGCGACTTTAATCTTCAACAACAGACTAACTCTACACATCATGACTAGCAGTTTTCAAGTCCCACACGGGCCACCACAGGACAGCAGAACCATAAGGAAGCATGCCCACACATGCCAAATGGCTTTGACCAGTACCGCGAACCGCCCACCAGTTTCTGATCGAATTGACTAGGATATTGGTTACAGTTAATTGCGATTAAAAGTAGATTTTATTAAGCCAAAACTTGCATGATTTGCATATTCTAAACGAATATGTACATATGCTGCCCCTTCTAGCTCCATGATATGCATGCAAATATCCACGACTACGATTCCGTAAATGAAAAAGCTAAATCTCATTTCTTTGACGGTGGAGAGTCGAATCACGGCGGCGGAAGAAGCTGGCCAGATGGATCGGGCAAGAAGGAAATTGGCGGTGTTTCATTATCCGCCGCTGGTGGCGGTAACCACCACCATGGAACTGGCTCTGCAGGGGTGTCCGGGATGCTGGGCGGCGGTTGTGGTAGAGTGAAGGCTGGCGGCTGATCATTTATCGGCTCTTCGGGAGGGAAGAGAGGTAAAACGGGCGTTGCAAGCGCTGGAGGCGGCGAGAGAATGGGTACTAGCGGTGGTGGGAGAAGGAAATCCGGTGGCTCCGGGAAAGGGAAGAGAGGTGGGGGTAATAAGGGGATGAATGGCGGAAAATCAGTAGGGGATTCAGGTGGAGTCAGCCACGGGAGTGTTGGTGGTGCCACTGATGCAGGCGGTGGTGGAGAGGGGACCAGTGGAGGTGGAAATACGAACGGGAAAGGCGGGGGAGGGAAGTCTGTAAAAGGTGGTGTGACGGGGACGGGTGGCGGTGGTGATGCAACAAGCGGAGGCGGAGGTGATGGTGGAGGTGGTGAGGGTGGCGGTGGTGATGGGATAATTGGTGGCGGCGGTGCAGAGTAAGTAATTGGTGGCGGCGGCGGCGGCGGCAGGGGTGGAGGGGGAGAGGGGACCGGGGGTGGAAGCGGACTTATAGGAGGGGGTAGAATAGGCGGCGGCGGTGGCTGGACCTGCCTCCGCCGGCGGCGAGGTGCGGAGGCGAATGGGTTGTCGGGGGAGTCAGGTGAGGTGGGAAAAGGCCATTGGCCACAGACATCGAAGAGGAAATCATACAGAGGGTCGCAGTTGATTGTTGGTGGGGTGGTGGGGCGGCCTCCTCTGCTTCTGCTAAGACCTCTTCTGCTGGAGCCCCGTCCGGCGGGGCGACTGCCAAAGCGGCTTCTCTTGTCATCGGCCTCCCTGGCTTGACCGCTGACAACTGGGGTGGGCTCAGCTGATGAGCTCGAGACGGCTAAGACCAAGAAGAGCAAGGTCACGAGGACAGCCTTTATGACTTGGTGACGAGGTTCCATTTCCACTGCTAGCTAGGCAGTGTGTCTCATCCATCCCAGTTTCATTTCATTTCATGCCTTCTTTATCCATGCATCTCTCTCTCTATTTATATAATTCTTTCATTTAGTTAGAATGTTACATGTAAGGAGCTGAGCTATATATGTAGCCCGGCATGTCCTCTTAAATAGTTCCTTCGCTGCTGCATGGCTCATTCGAGTAAAGAAATAGTTACTGACTGTTCGACAACTGAATCGTAAAATTTTTTTCATATATATACCCAACAATGAGTTGTAAAATCCTGCTTATCTTTTTGTGAGTAATGAATTGACAGAGAAAATATTCTCTCAGTGGGTATGCATTGACTCAAATTCAACCCTTAGATGAACTCTGTTTTATGTGCCGTGCATCTCCATCAATGTGGATATATACGAGGGATATAGCTGGCTGCTGCATGTAGTTGTAGCCCGGCCCCCTGAAACAATCTTAAATGCTGCATCTAGAAGCCTACGAGGTTCTTAATTAAATTCATCGTTAGCTCCGAGATGGTGCAGTAAATGAAAGCTGAGCCGAGACAGAGCGGCACAGAAGGCGCTTGATTTAATTTTTAACATCCATGGTGTTGTTAGTAGGTTTGAAAGCAAAATCACCCCTCACAGTCAACCAAAAACAATTATTGTCAGTCAAAACATTCAAGGGTGACACGAATTCTAAATCCTTCTATTCATATGGTTTGTATATATACGAATTTCCATGGTCGGCTCGGTTCATCGAATCGTTGATCCAATGAGGTCACCTTCAAATTATCAACATTTATAATTCATGAAACACTCTCCGTTGAGACTATAGATATACATCCAGCTACAACAATCTGTGTTCGTACGAGTTTCCGGACGAAATGTTTCTAGGAAACATGCAACACAGCTCAAAACAACTCAATTAACTCCCCTGGTCTGGGCTGGTCTGGTCTGGTCTGGTCGACTATCCCTCCTTTTCTCTGTGATAAGTTCACATTCAAAGGCTGACGTGGAATGGAGAACCCCTGTGTTCTCATCTGAAAGTTGCTTTCGCTTGACAGATCATTCTGGACGTTACTTTACTGGCTCTCCTTAACAATATCTTAAAGTATGACAGACTTGACTTACGGCTTCACTCTTTGGGAGTTGGTTGCTGTGTTCATTCCTTATATCTGCCGGTTCCATATCTGAGTTTCTCGTGCGCATGCACAAAGAACTAGCAAAAAAGAGAAGGAAATTAAGGACAACAAAAAGACCATTCAAATGGCAAAAAAAAAAAAAAAAAAAGGGAGGCTGCTCAGGAGGAGGGGGAAACGAGAGCAAGATCATCGATTAAGAAGAAATCCATTACAACCCTTAGCGTACACCAGAAATTCTAAGCTCAGTAATGGATTGCCTCAAACAATCTAAAACTGGTCAGATTATTCTCATATTGCATTATCTAGCAAAGGAGAAGCAAGTAATGATGCAGCAACTTCAGTCAGCTACATTCTCTGATGTTTACCGCCAGTTTTCTCAGGTCACCAAACAGCCCAATACGCTGATTCAGGTCGTCCCCCCACCCACTCAGACAGTGTAGTGTTGTTGAATGGTCTCGATGTCAAGCCCCTTGAGCTTAACAACTGACTCAACGTGCCCTTTCAGTGTATGGAGCTCTCTTAACCTACAACATGTGAAGAATTCAAAAATGATGATTAATAAGAGGATGTATCTGACTGATATTGATGGCATTCGTGAAAGCAGGATAGGTCTTTTCTTACCTGGCAATCTCTGCTCGTCTCTTAGCCTGTTCTGCAATTTCAGACAATTCCCGGTAGTTGTTTTTGTCACTGAACAATTCTGAAGTGTCAGGTGGCTGGAGACCATGGAGGGTCCGCTGATCCCGAGCCCATTGTGCCTCTCTCTCCCCCTTTCCGTAATCCTTCTTTGTCGTGAAAGCAGTCTAGAAGATGGAAAAGGATTGCCCAATAAGAAAAAAACTAGAATTGCTAGAGAGTCTGATAGTAAGTGCTCATAAAATTGTTCAAGTGATCATTTTACGTAAAATCAAGCACAGCTTAGGTATCAAGCTGCTACCTTATTCTGCAGAAGATTATCCCAGGCTCGCCCACTCAATGAGTAGCGGATAATGAACTTGAGAATATCAAGAGGGATGTAAAAGATGATACTATAGAGCCATATAACTCCGGCCCATCCCCAGCCAATCCCGTGAATCTTTGCGAATCCCCACTTAGCGTAGACAGCAAGAATAGTTGCAATCTGAATGGATGATATATAAACCCAACTAACGGATTTTCTTTGCACAGTTTGATGTATTTCTCAAACAATGAAAGTAAGAGAATAATAAATCAATGGCAATAGATTCAAGCTACTTTTCCCTTACCAGCTGGGCAACAACAAAGGCACTCACAAGCAAGAGACCGGGGCGCTCAACGTATGACCAGCTCCGGGAACGAGTGACAAAGATAAGTGCCTGACTCACAATGCTTACTTGGAGGTAGACAGCTGCCGTGAGTTCATCTTTGTTGTTCCTAATTGACCTCACACCAAATTTATCCTGAGAATACTGGTCGTTAGACATGCAAGAATATGATGCACATGTATAAAACTTTTGCATCTTGTTAAAAATCTTGAGCGGTTATTTATTGGTTCTACTATGCATTATTACCGAGAAGAAGTCAGTTTTATGAGCAGCCCAGAAGAACATGACAGTCATGATAGCTAAGTAGGTCCCCAGTACAACTCCAGTGGCAAATATCTCCTTCAGCTTCCATGAATCTGGAACAGGAGATGGCTTCACGCGGTCTTTTGATATAGTCATGATGGTTCCATCATTGAGTATGGCAATGATTAGGACCATGAAAGGTGAAAAATCATACTGCCATATCAGAGCAAGTAACAAGAAACCGAGCACTATTCGGATTGTGATGGAAACAGCATAGATGGTGTAGTTCTTCATTCTCTGAAAGATAGCTCGGCTTGTTAACACTGCACTTATGATCACGCTCAGCCCTGGTTGTGTCAGGACAATGTCAGATGCACTTCTGGCAGCATCTGTTGCATCGGCGACAGCAATTCCAATGTCAGCCTTCTTTAGAGCCGGGGCATCATTCACACCGTCGCCTGTCATTCCACATATGTGCTTCCTCTCTTGCAACCTCTTCACAATCTCGTACTTGTGCTCTGCACATTTTGTGCCATAACTTAGTAACTGATCACCAAATTGGAAAACAGTAAAATGGAAAGACTGTCCTGACAGAAAACACATACCAGGAAAGACACCAGCAAAACCATCAGCCTTCTCAATAAGTTCATCGATAGGAAGAGCGGCGATGGACTCATCCTTGTGCTGTCCAAGGAGGCTAGAAGAAGGGTACATATTAGTTCCCATGCCCAATCTTCGACCTGTCTCTTTACCTATAGCCAGTTGATCACCAGTGATCATCTTAACATTTACACCGAGATTGAGGGCCTGCTTAATAGTATCCGCGCTATCATGCCTCGGAGGATCAAAAAGTGGTAAGAGACCGACGAATTGCCATGGTCCTCCTTCACTATCTTTGTTTTTTTCGGGTACAGTCTGGAAGCAAAGAAGTATTATCTCTAGACAAAGTTCACTAATCCCAGCACATAAAAAACAAACTAAATCATTTAAAAGGAGAATGTTACCTGTTTGGCAACAGCTAAGGAGCGAAGGCCGCGCTCTGCAAACTTATCTATGATGGCATGAACTTTTTTCTTGATATCCTCTCGAATCTTGCATAGATCAATAATCTAGAAAGATTTTAAACGATAGAAAATGAAATAATGAAGGGAAAATACCAAAAATGGAGAGGGAAAAGACAAGCTTAGGCAAAGAGAATTTACTTGCTCTGGTGCCCCCTTGCTAACTCGGTGCCAGTTACCATCTGAGTCAATGTATGTTATGGCTGTTCGTTTATCCACAGGGTTGAAGGGCAAAAAATGCATCTCAGTTATGCCAGCTCTGGCCTGCAACATAAATAGAACTTTGCAATGTAAAAATAAGTCTCACAAGTTGGTCATAATGAATCAATAGCCAGTAATCATTGGAAACTTCGAAAACTGTGAGCAAGAACATTATGGTGCCTAAGTTTCTTTAATTTAAGTGGAAATAACACCTATAATCTTTAAGTAAATTTTACAAATTCCTCATACCTAGCCTCAAACTTCACATAATTTGCTGCCATATTATGTATGATTGCCGGTCTCTAACTGTGCAACTTGAAAATAAATTGAAGTATCAGCACTACTAACTTGTGAGATACCGCCGCAATAGTGTCCACTTCTTTTATCAACTGTCCAATTACTTCACAGAATTGCAAAAGAGATGCGAAGAGTGCAATAAATGAAAGAATATAAACCTCTTTTGGGTCACCCAACATTCCAACAATACAAGCATCAATTGCGTCCTGGTTCTCAACCCTAGAGGCCCTGGCGCCAAGCAAGACAACTGTATCCTTGTCCACATCCTTTGTAAAAATCTGTTGGATGTTCAAATTGCCTCATTTTGTAAGATTATAAAGAATTCTGCATCTTCTAAACGTAGACAAATGTTACACAATGTCTTATCATAATGCTCTAACCTCAATCAGGTTCTTGTCTACTGTAAGCTTGTTAAGAGTAAGAGTTCCAGTCTTATCACTACAGAGGACGTCCATTCCAGCCATCTCTTCAATTGCCGTCATTCGCTTAGTGATGGCACCTTGCTGAGACAGCTTATGAGAGCCAATAGCCATCGTCACTGATAAGACAGTTGGCATGGCAATAGGGATACCGCCAATAAGGAGCACCAATAGATTGTTAATTCCATCCCTGTACTTGCGATGCTGAACCGCATACATGACTATGATCTCCACAATCATGCCAGTGGCAATGGAGCAAATACAGAAATTCCCAATAGCTGTCAATACCTGAAGCAATCTTCACATTTCAATATATATTGAAAATGTATGCAACATGTGTAATGCAATCCATCTTGAGAACACTTACCTCTTGGAAGTGCCCTACTTGATTCGTGCTGTCAACAAGATGAGCTGCCTTACCAAAGAACGTATGAACCCCAGTAGCGATTACCACAGCCTCAATCTCTCCTTGCTTGCAAGTAGACCCAGAGAATATCTCATCACCAGGGTGCTTTGTCACAGGCAGAGATTCACCGGTAAGAGCTGACTGATCAATCTTAAGGGGGTCACCCTCCAAAAGCCGAGCATCTGCTGGGATAATATCCCCTAACTTGACACTTATCACGTCTCCGGGAACTAATATTGCAGCATCTTGCTCAGACCATCTACCCTCTCTTAGAACCTTCATTAAAATGGGTACCGAAGAAAGCTGCTCAAATGCTTTTCTCATATACACCATTTGCTCAAACTTGTCATAATAATCTTAATGACTCGAGGTACCTTTGTCTTAGGAGCGAGACCTGCCATAAGTGCTGCTGCCGCATTTCCAGCATTGTTCTCCTCGATAAAGCTTATTGTAGAATTGATTAGAAGTAAGGCTATTATACCTACAAAGTCTTGCCAGTCAGGTGGTTCACCCTGCATCAGATTGTGAAATATTCATGCGTGATATGGTATCCATTTTCCCTGCACTGATGCTGGCATTTGCCAAAAGAAGATATGTGGAATTAAGGAGAACTAGAATTTACCCCTCCATTGGCCATAACAATAGCCATAAGAGCAGCGATCTCCATAACCCAGGAAAGTGGGTTCCACATGAATCCCAGGAATTTCAAGAACTTGTTTTCCTATTCCAGAAAATCATTTAGGCACATATTATTATTTAATTCATATCTTGAAGGGAAATAAAATTTTTGGCTATTGAATAATGAAACCTTCTTCTCTTCTAGCTTATTGGGTCCAAATACTTCCAGTCTCTTCCTTCCTTCATCCTCAGTCAAACCCTCTCTTGTACATTTTAGTTGTTCAAAGACTTCGTCAACTGGTATGCTCTCCTGCAAAAGGATTTGGGTAGTCCCATTGTGAATCTATCAATTCAAGTCTTTCATTGTCTAAAACAGGATGTTCAGGCACTAAATGACGAGATCAACACTACTTCCAGCTGCATCTTTTAATTGTGGCATGTGTAGTATATTTCTAGCAAAGCAAATATCCATAAGAAAGTTATAGAGGAAGGATCAAACTTTGAAAACCAGATCAAAGGTGATGTCAGTCTTGATCTCTCCCGAGCTGTGTTATGTCGACGGTTCTATTTTCAGGTTACTCAAATATTGCAAGAATTTCTACAGGAACGATACGAACTTCTCTTCATTGAGCAGAGCTAGTACGCATATAAGACTTGACGACGGCATATCACAAAAATGAGATCTTAGATGGTTGTTGCTTCAAGGAATTGTGTCTCACAGAGCTCGACAAAAATGTTCGCCATAACTAAGAGATCATAAATCCATGTTGAAAAATAGTATCTATGACGAATCACGTTTCGCAGGTCGACCATAAACATATTTTTTTTTTTTAAATCTCTGCCTAGCGAATGCAAGCACCCTGTACATCTATACTGCCTCTCCGTGCTGCTGTCTGGAATCCACCAAGCGGGAGACATGAACAATATCGATCATACATGCAACAACAAAGACTTGAAAATCCAGAGAAACAGGGCATCTCCACTTCACATTTCAAAATTCAGAGACGAGAGACGGAAAACTTACCAAGTCGACATTCTCTTTCTTAATATCCTCCAAGCTGATGCCGGTGTTAGCCATTGCTCCGGCGAGCAAAAGCTCCAAGCTATTGATAAACAAACAGCTAAGATAGCCTCTCAAGTATTATCAGATTTTCACAGAGAACTGAAGCTGCGCGCGGCTCATTCAGCTCATCTCGTGAAGGCAGTAGATGATGAGATGAATATGCTGTTGCGTCCTCAAACAAAGCACACAGAGCTCTCAAATTTGCAGCGGAGTGGTGAGACGTGTCCTCATCGTCATTCTCTCTCTGTTTCGCAATTGCTGGCCCTACTTTCTCCTTCTGTTAACAAACAAGCCCCTTTTAGTTTGTTACCGTCTCTTGTACCAGTCTAGCTCTCTCTCTCTATACCTGCACGAGTGCAGAGTTTTTACTCCTCCGTGCTTGTAACAAACTTTGAAACGTCCTTTTTATAGTAAGGCATGGGGTTGAGCGAACAAGCAGGACTCTTCTTGTTGTCCCCTTCTCTTGTGGGTGGCGCCCCGGTCATTCGGGCTCTGGAGGTTATCTATCGATCGGCCTCACCATCCTGACCTTTTTGCTTTCCGAGAAAGCCCAATCACAGGTTACCATGTCATCAGAAGTGTGTCCCCGTGTACAATAGGGTTGGAACGTGAAAGAGAGGCAGGCCCCTTTGATTGGGCACGTTGTGATTGTGAGCAGACTCTTTCTTTACTTGACACAGAATTTCCAATGTCAGCATGCATGGGTGCAATTTCAACAGTAGACCACCACGGAGGAAGGAATCTTAGACATGTCCATCCGATTAAAATTGAATTTGCTGTAGAAGAAAGCTAACCTACAATTGGACAAAAGTCGTCAACAAATACAGGAAAAATAAAGTAGAGCAAGCGAGTTTATTCTTTTTGTTAAAAAAAAAAAGTCCATTCTTGTCAACCAAACATGCACGATGTGGATGCAAATTTGAGAGTTAAATTTTTTCACATAAAAATTATTTTCCTCCATCTCTTAGACTCAATGTTTAGGCAAATTATAATTCTCATTTTCCCTTCACTGTCAATAAAATGTCGCTAAAAATTAAAAATGTTGCCAGCAGTGTGACCAGTGTTTTTAGATGGTGTGGATACATTCATAGGACATATTATGGGTTGCCAATATTTGTTAATGATGAAAAAAAAATAGATGTTCATGTCTAAAATGTTACAAGAAGTAAGTTTATTATTAGTCTAATGACATTAGAGGGCATCTATACATACATGGGTTTATATCTAATTATTGGCATGGACTGTTCATGGAGAGGAAGAACCTCAGGCACCGATAAATCAACCGACAGATAAATGTGGATCAACAAGTTCTGCACCTATGAAACTTAATGGTCCACACCATGCTTACCGACTCACGATCAATGATGCAATAGTAATGCAAGAATGTGCAGATATTCTTCAAGATTGTGGAGAGGCACCGAGGGAAAATGATGATCTTGATGAACTTGACAAAATGGACGTTAAACACGGATCAGTGTTTGAAAATGACAATTTCTAGAACTCAATTGAGAAAATGCCAAAAATCAATATGGCTTGCTGCCGCATAGCCACCGCATGGAGCATTCACCTCTTTCTAGAGCTATAAGGTTGATGAACATTAAATTCGATTAGAATGTCTCACATGATATTCTTGACTGGATGCCGGCATTCCCCACCGATGCAATCCATTAAAAAAGTCGAATAGCAAATGGGAGTAAAATGGTACAACGGAGACTGTCAATAACTTTGGCACCAGAAGCCCTCAGCTTGTTTGAGACTTTCTTGAATCTGCTGACGAGCGCTCACTTTCTGCTATTCGTTCCATTCCTCGGTCTGCCTTTGACGTCACTTTCCTGCATTTCATGAAGCATATACATGATTAAACAAAGACAATTAAATGGTCGACAGCAAAGAAATGTTTGAAACAGCATACCTGTGGTAGGTGCAGGAAAATATAGGTCTTGGCTGTAGCTGGATTATGATTTTCTGCTCCCTTGCTCCAGTCATAGCATACCTAGAAATAGAATTGATTGGATGCCATTTGCAAAATTGTTTTCATGCTCAAAAGAAAAGGCTCATCGTATTCATAAATTATTCATCGTATTCATAAATTATACATACTTCTGCAGGTAATATTCATCACAAAGGAAATTGTCCAGGAGAAGAGAATTACTGGACTCAATATGGTGAATGATTCAGATTTCATGTTTCAAACTTTCCAAGGTCTCCTTAAAAATCCCAACAATTAATCTTTTCAAAACATAGAGCTTAATTATAAACTGGTAAGAATAAATTGAAGGATCTATTTCTTCAATCATTTACAGCACTCACCAACAGGACCTGACACATAATCTTTCGAGTTAACTTCTGTATATGTTCCAATTTTTGCTTATTATCAGAGGGTGAAAAATATAACAAACCTTCAATCTGTAATGGGACTTACCGCATAAGAATATATAGAGCCATCATTGTTAAAGGTACTGCAAGTTATAGGTTGGCCGCATTTTGACATGGCCTGGTTTTCGAGCAAGTGAAGAGATCAGTATATAAGAATACTTCAAAGAAATATGAATGGCTCGTGACACTGCAGCAATCGACCAAAAACCACAGGTGAATCCAAGATTTGCAGCATCCTACTAAAAAAGGATTCTGACGTTTATAAAGGAGGAAAATAAACCAGAGCATAAAATGACAGGATTCCTTCACTCTCATCCATAAACAGTTCTTTTTCCAAATAATTTGGGGTGAGGGAGCACAAGGGAAATCTAATTGAAAACTGTTACTCAGGAGCTATTTCTATGCGCTTAATTTTATGGGAGGGACAGACCTTGAGTCTCTGTTTGCTATCCTTGTCCCAAAAATTGAAAGCACCATCAGATCCCGCTGTTGCAAATGTGTGATACACCTGAAACAAGAGAAAATGGTGGATATTTTTCATAAGTTTAAATTCAAATTTTACATCATAGCTCTGTGGGTACCAAAGACTGCTATCAAAGGACAAAGAGATGGTTGCTAGCAAAATGTTCTAGGTGTAACCTACCAAACATATCCATCATAAGTCCTCAGAAGAAAAGCAGTCAATAAAACTTATTAGCCAAATGGTGCAGAGAAGCAACTTACTGGATGAAAATTTAGGGCATTGACAGAGTATATCTCATTATTTTCTCGATGGCACTTAAATGTGAAGTTTTTGCTTTGCTGGGAATCATCCAGGTGATGGACGCCAACTCTCCCTTCAATTGAACCAACCTACCATAGACAAACCCAAGATCATGGAACATTCAAAAGGGAAAAAAACTGAGAATGGTAACTTAGCTAACTACAAAAAAAAAAAACAAAAACAAAACAAAAAAAACTATCAAAATTAAGAATGGGAACCCTGTGGATTAGTTTTGAGTGGCTAAAAGAGGTGCACAAGCTTGACTCTACACACTCTCATCTAATGAGGTGGGATTCTTTCAAGAGGCTCACACTTGGCCTTTGTTATGAGCTTCTAAGCAGAAGCTAATAGGCCAGGTTTAACCCCAAAAGGAGTCTCTCCTAAAGAATATGGAAGATTGAAAAAGGCAAACAATGCATCAGGAATCACACCATGACATTGTAAAATAAGATGAAAACTTACTGGTTGGAGTAAGAACATACCAGAAAACCTTGCTGATCGGGAAATGCTGCAAGACATCTTGTCTGGTACTTGAGGGGAGAAGTAATTCTCTTGAACTCATTCTGTTAGCAAAGCAGGACATAAGCGTAAAGAATGGAACAAAATATATCAATCTAAAAAGGAATATAATTGAGTTTAAGAGTCAAGGATCAAAAATATATAACTCATATCTACTAGAAACCAATAATTTAATAAGTACTTTGATGAATCAAATTTCATTCAGCACCTACGTTAAAAGTTTGCAAGAGTTCAACGACAATGTCCAAGTTAATGATGAAATTGAACATCAAACCTGAGGATTTTGCAAATTATACACGATAAGATTTCTATCTGCAGTTGCAACAACCATCAAGGGATGCTTGACTGTTAAGGAGTAGCAGCGATCTGGAAGTTGTTGGGCATGAACTGGTGTAGACTGCCTTAAATCCCAATACCTGAATCACATTACGAATACAAGAAAAAACATAAGCTAATGTTATAGACTCATCTTAGACGGAATCTTCTTTGGAATGAATTAACTGCAAATAGAGAGCAAAATAAGCAAAAGACAGCCGGTCAGAGAAAAGTAAAAGCTTTGAAGTAGTATCAATTTCTCAAAACCAGCCCGTAAGAAACAAAAAAGAAAAGATGAAAATACTAACTTCCAAGTAATTGGTAGTGATAGCATACAAGCAAGTGGCATTCAACTGATTTGACTGCATTTTGTAAAATCACATAGAGAATGATTTCCGAGGTTTAGCCAAGGCTTAGTTTGTGGAGCAAGAAAATGACAGCATAATGCCCCCCAAATCCCACATATGCAACAGTCATAGAATTCTAGCATGTTTAACAAAATAAAAGTAAAAAAGCTAAAGAAAATGACCACTCAGATTTGCATTGGAATATACATGAGAATCACTGTAATAAGAAACTTACTTTAGTGACTTATCCCAGCTTCCAGTGACTAAGACATTCATCTCAGGGATCCAAGCAACCTCCTTAATTGGTGCATCATGCATGGCTACTGTCACTGGTTGACCACCAGACAGTAATGGCCACATCTTAACTTGCTTATCACAGCCACCAGAAAAAACAGTTGTTCCATCATCCTTCCAAGCTGAGCACAACACCTTTTTGGAAGCACCAAAATTAATATGAGTTCATGTATAAAAAATTGGTTAGTCCATCAATGACTAAAAGATAGAGAATTACCGGTTGTTCATGAGAAATTGATGCCTTAGGCACACTGTTTACTGTAGTCCCACTTTTTGTTAGTTCCCAGCACCTTACCTGCAGGATCAGCAAAATAGATTTAGGACAAAATACACATGCAATTTATTATTTTGCTGGGAAGAAATAAAGAGCATGAACCTGATTATCCCACGAAGTAGCAACAAGAAAGTTAGCCTTGGGACTGAAACTGAGGCTTGAGACAGAATCACCGGGAGGTTGACTCACCTATTACCAAACATAGTGTGTGGATTATGTTAGCAAATTCTATATACAGAGTCAAGTGATTGCAGATGATGAACTCAAATGAAATGAGTTTAACCTCAAAAGATAGAGAATATTAATGAGTGGGAATATATAATTGCCAAGAGCTGTCAAGATCCATACTCAGTTACAAAACTACTTAGTAAGAACAGGAACAAGCAACAGGCATATCGTCATTCTTTTACAAGACAGATTTCCACGTTCTACTGACATACTCAAGGTCTCAGGGTCAAGTCTGATATCCTTTTTCCTTTTCTGCTGAATACTTGGTCTGACATCTTTCGATAAATGATGGTTTGGCAAGCTTGCAGGCACTTCCAATACGATAGCATTATCATCAATAAGAAAACTTAGGCTGATCATCTCACGTTCAAAGGCCATGTATCTCGGAAAAAATCAAAGCCAACAGAAAAGTTTTACGCACCGAAAAAACTACAATTTGAAGTGATTTTCGCGGATTATGATGAGCAAAGACTCCAAAGGTCAGGAGACTCGGGACCCAACCAAAAACACGAGTCAATGATGAACTTGAACTTCACCGTAGCAAACAAGCAAAGCCGAAGTACTTCGACAGCGAAACCTAATTTCCGTACAATGCAGCGACAAAGTGAAGTAAAACAAGCGGATTGCACCTCGATAGATTTGTTAGGATTGTGAGTGGCCGTTGAAGCAGCTCCGAACGTCGCCATTTGCCCCCTGGGAACGGGAACTACAGGGAGAAGAAGTGGAGAGTTGAAACTTAAAAAGCGAACGAGAGGGAAAGATATTGAGGGGCGCCGGAAGATTGCGATACCGATGGCAAATTCCGAATCCCAGCAGCGAAAACTCTAATAAAGAGTCTCCCACTCCCAGTCCCGGGGCGGCGCGTAGCTTCTATGTGAAGGTGGATCCCGTCTAAATGGCGTCAAAACAAAGTGGTTAATGGATAAATAATAATGGAGGTAAAATAATGGAAGGGAGAAAAGAAGGGGAAATTTTAAAAAATAAAATAAATTTGCGCCAAGAAGAAGGTGTCTTAAACGCCGAAGTTTTGGGCTTCTGGAGCCCATGGGCCGGACTTGAATTGCAAATGCCACTGTCTCAGCATATATACATACATATAAGGCAATATTGGACATAAAACAAAAAAAATTTAAAGTATGAGGAAACAAATCACAATGTAAGAAATGAGGGGGTTGATATTAATAAATAAAAAAAGAGCTCGACACAAAGATTTCTCTCCTTTTCTTCCGCCGAGCTGCTTCGCCTTCCTCGCCATATCCCTGTTTAGGGTTCCTCCGCTCAAATGAGTTAGGTGGCAAGCAGAATGTTGCAACTCTTTTGGTGCAGCATGAAGAATCATTGATCACGAGGTCAAAGCAATGCTTTGCGCCCAGAAAAGCTGGTCTCGCTTCTTAAAGCAGTGTTCAGTAACGCGAATAGGATCTCATTATTGCTCTAAGAGCAACAATGGCAGTAAGACGGGGAATGGCACCAGCAGTTCTGAAAATGGTGGCAAGAACAGTTCGAGTTTGAGCAGTTACAACGAGGCTTATCAAAAGCTGAACAATCTCGATTTCACGACAGCGGCTAAAATTCTCTTCGCCGAGCCCTCCAAAAAGAAGAGATTCGGGTGCGGCCTCTCCTGCCCCTACCGTAATTTTGCTTACTATTAGCTCTTCCCGATAGCTATCGTTATACCAGTTCAATGTTCTTCTTGGATGTGTCTTCTTTATGCCCCATAAAGGTTCCTCTTTTGATGGTTTCATTAATTTGCATCTTGTCACCGCCATCGAGTTTATTGAACTTTAGCTGCGAACACATACATTTCTTCATGATTTGATCCGGCAGCCACTGGGACACATTCTTAATCAAGCCTATCTTTCTGGTTCTTCAGGTTCGACTTCCATCTGGTACAGTTCTTCTTTGCCTGCATGCCGTCTCTGGGTAGTTCAATTTTCTGCGACACCTAAGAAAACCTTACAATTTCTTTGTGGCTTTTTCCCTGCTCCTTTCTAAGAGAGAATGGTTACTGTAACAGCTGTTTACTTGGTTGCTCAATATGCTCGCTATGAAATGAGGAAAATGGAAGCTGTAAGTCACACTCTTTTCTTGCCTGCTCTGTTTCGGACGCCAATGCAATGAAGCCGTTCTATTTTCACCATCGATAGTGGCATGACACGATTGTCTTGTGCGTGGATTTTGTGCATCAGGAACAAGAGGAGAAGAAGAAGCAACAAGAAGAAAAGGAGAAGGCAAAGGCGATGGAACTGGAAGCTGCTGCAGAACAGGAAGAAGTGGGCACCAAAAGAGAGATTCAGGAAGTAAAAGAGAGATTGGACAAACTAGAAGAGACTGTAAGAGAAGTAGCTGCCGAGAAAAAGGGAAAATCTTCTACCGCCTCTCATGGAAAGGAGGGCACAGCTATTGGTAAAGAAAGTCGAGAATCACCTGAGCGTGGAGGCTCTAACAAAGGATTGGAACCTGAAGTTTCTGCAGAGAGATCGCACGTGACTGAGCAGGGGAAAAATAGTTCAGAGCATGTTCCCGCTTCTTCACAAAAGGATCGGTGAGTCCAAGATTCAAAATTTCAGGTCCCTCTCAGGATTCGAAGAGATAAATGGAGTTATATTGTAATAAGATGCCTCCGATCAAGATTGCAGCTTATTTTTTGCATAGTTTTTCACTCGATGTAGTTCAGCGATATGCGAGATTTGCTGCTACTGATTGCGTAAACAAGTGTTCACTTGATGTTCTATAGTCATGGTAGTTATTCCTTGCTGTGATGAATGAAAAATGCCAGATTTGTTGATCCTTACTGGACCAATGTCATTGATTTGAAGAATCTTTTTCCAAGACTTTGTAGGACAATTGTGTAGAGCTCATTCCATATGATAGTAATATTTCTCTGAAAAGGCCATTTTGGGCAACTATGGTATATTGTCGTGCTCACCATTGGGAGCCTGAACTATATGAGCATTTGCTCGTGATGCACTGAACTGCAACGTGATAATGAAGAACTTGTTATTGACTATCAAGTGATGGTCACCGATGAATAGATTATTTGCAAGGCATTTCCTTTAGAAGAAGCATTAGACTTACTCTGTCTGAGCAGTGGTATAAAACGAGAGTAAGCCGGGGGCAGTTTTTACTGTCTATGTGTTTTCCCACTAACTATACCTTCAAGAATTTTTGAAGTTCTTTCTTGCAATGTGGAAGTTGGCGTCAGGTCGTAATCTTTATGGTCAAATCAAGTCCTACCCAGTTCAAAAATGGGCCGTGCTATGACTTGACGGGCAAAACAAGGGATAACCCAAATAAGTCCCTGTCAAAACACGAACTCGCATATTTGCATTTCTTCCGCATTAGCAGTCGCAATAATGTAGATTTCTCATAATTTCAAATCTCAAAAAAAAAAAAAAAAAGCCATCCTCTTAAATCAAATGTTGATAGAATCTGCTTTCCATGTTCGGAGTCCAACGAGCCTTTGGTGTCCTAGGATCATGTGACCGCAGGCCTACACCGTTTACTTCCGGGTAGTTCACCGTGCAGTATAGTCTTCTTGTGGTGCCCATTACCTTTCAATTGCGGAGGCCAACATCAGCATTGCGATGCAAACATAACCAGCCAAGTTCACTAGGCTAATTACAAACCTTGGCACAATCTCCCGTACCATATTCTATCAGGACTCTGACAAGTGTCGAGTCATCATGTTTTCAAGCAAGAAACAAGTCCTTTTGTCTTGGACTAAAATCCAAAATGACAATCACATACTGATTCGCATCATCTGGCAACCTTAGGACTAAACAGAATGTCATCACGTTTTCTCAACGCACAACACTTCCTAGCTTAATCCTCTCTCTCAAAAATGCAGAAACCATAGTTTTAATCATCAGTAGTATTACCAGAGGGGTAATCCTTTGCCTCTTCAAATGCTCATAAACAGACGGGTAAGATCTGTAAGCATATCCACAGGGACTCAAAAAATACAAGCAGTATTCCGACTACTACTACACATATATATATGTATATAAAATATATGCATATGTAGAAGAGATGGAAGATATAGAAGACGTAGAAGAACCAAGCTTCAGTTTTTGCATACAGGTCAATGTTACGGTACATACAGTATAGTGATTAACAAAATTTGCCAGCAAAAGGGTCATCTTGGATGAATGCTAAAGAACTGAGATCCTTACTTGGTCAACCAGTAGATGAAAATGAGGGAAGTGCATACAGAGGCAACGAGGGAAAGTATGATGGTGTCCATGGACTTCCTTCTCTTTATTGCAGAGAGAATATTATTTACCTGCACAGAGTGTCAATCTAATCATGTAATTCATAACACAAGCATGTTAAGAGCTCAACCCTTGACATGTAAAGAGCACAACCAGACCGGCACAGCAATGCAAATGTGAATCCTTCAATTTTTCCCTTTTTAACCCTAAGAAGATCATTGTAAACTATCCCAAAAAAAAAAAAAAAGAAAGAGAGAAAAAGGAAAGGAGAAGAAAGAAATAAACTACTTGATCCTATATTCTTTCATGATCACAATTGCCTATTGTCAGTTTATTTCTCAACTCACTGCTTATGCTCCATGTAAGCAAATGAACACTTACAGTTGGGAGGCGACTGCTAACATTGCTGAGCTTCAAATCGATGCCCCCGAAAGTCGACCGTTGCAACACAAGGGCTCCAAGGGTTGCTTGCGCTTGAGAAATAGCAGAATCCATCTGCAGTGCCATTTATTTGTTAACCAATCTGATCCAACGAAAAGAAGAGATTTCCAGGTAAACGCTTCGTAACAAGAAGATGAAACAACAGATTAGTATCCACAGAGAACACTGACACAAGTGCACATATAATTTCCTCAAATACCCAAGTCTGTCACAGAATTCTCTAAAGAGCCACATTTCACAATTTTCCAAATATATCCTCCACTTTGATTAGTGGATAATTGTTGAATAATTTTAATCTCATTAGCAGACAGATTCCACCTCTAGCACCACACTACTTCCAACAAACATAAAGAAAATACTATGTTTACAAGTTACATAAACCAACTATTGCAAATAAATAAAATAGGTCAAAGAAAACATAGCTGCACAAATATAAATACATGACACAACAAGCTGTGATACCTGCCCTGTACTTCTGCTAATGGAAGCATGCTCATGGAGGAGAGCTTGTTCTGGAGAACCATCGCCTTCTTCCAGATCTAATTTAGTTCGGTCGTACTCGCGGAAATCCTCGAGGAGAGAAGCATGTTCTCTCTTAGCTCTAAGGCTGGAACACAGTCGATAAAACTCCTGAATTTTATACATGGCCAACATCACTATGATTTTATATTCCCATAGACAACAAGAAAATGCAACAACAAAATGAAGCAGAACGATGGAGATAGACCCTAAATTTTGGAGGCCCTGAATCGAAATCATAAGAGACTGCTATGAGAGCAAAATAACAATTATATCAGCACCTCAGGCTCGGGGGATTACTTCAAGGTATAAGTCTAACACATGCATGAGTTAACCAAATATGACTAGATATGGTATTGAGTAGCCGGTACCTGTGTAAGATCTTGTAGGATTTCTTGATGCCGAGTCAAGGTATGAGAAACCATATCTGTTCCTCCCGATGACACCCATGCTTTCATCTGCAAATTAACTTGTTCGAGTTGTTTCAGTAGTCCATCAATACCAGATTCTAGATCATTTTCCGAAGCATCAGATTTAGAAGAAGCCTTTGAAGAAACCAGCTTTCGGAATGAATTCAACTTCTCATCCAATTGTGCTTCGAGTTTCCGCGCCTGAAAATAAAGGACCGCATCAGGAAAAACAACTGCATTTCCATGATTCCTAGAGTTCGGCTGAATGCACGAATATCTGAGTCAAAGAAGCTGCATCACGAACATGCTCACTTTTTACGGATTATTTACAATTCATATTACATGGAAGGACAACTATAAAAGTTGTTGCTGCGATTTAATTTCCCAACAAACTTTCAATGAAAACAGGTAAATGATGGATCCTGCAATCCAATTCGAGGCTAATTCAATCAGCCAATGCAGGCTGCCAACACGAATGGATGTGGTGCTACGTGCTCATTCAATCATCGTGTGAATAAAATATCGCATTTACAAAAGATCCCAAGAACAGAACAAACAATTTCAAAAGCTAAACCCGGCAATTCGACCATATCAAATAATTCCACCCAATAGATTAAATTAATTCATGAAACAAAGAGATCATAATCAGATCCTGCAAATAATCCACGAGAGTTCCAAAAGAGAAGCGATCAAAACTGGACGGCGACCTATTCAAACAGAAATCAACACTAAAAATTCTCTATAGATCGGGGAAAATCAAGGGAAAGGCGATGACGTGGGACCTGTTTGCGGAGGGCGTCCCATGAGCTTGGTACGTCCATGGATTCACCAGTTCGGATGTGAGGCAATTGGAGCAGAACAAGGGTGGAGTTGGAGTCAAATGAACGGAGAGTGGAACTTCTTCGGGCGGAGCGAGGAATCCTCCTAGTCCAGCTCCTGCTCCGCTCCGTCGAAGGAATTGGTGGGTGAGGGAAGAAGATTGTTCAAGGCGTTTGGAGAGGGATGAAGACAGGTCGCCCAGATCTCAACGCTAATTAGGTATCTACCCACAAAATCCGCTGAGATTATGGTTCAAAGCTCAAACTACATTCTTGTGCCGAGTATCTTGTATTTTGAGCAAGATCGAGACAGTTTTAATCTTATTTTTAAATCCTAAAGATTTTTTTAACATTTTGATAAGTTAAGTATTCTTATCAATTTTATTAATTTCTCATACACTGATAATTATCTGTCCAATTTTCTTAAAGTATTTTACATTATTCTTTCAATTATATAATCCCCTTTCACTTTTTTAAAATTCTAAAACCCCTTACCATATTTGTAACTTACACAATATATTTACTTTATTTAGAATCTCTCTTAATATTAAATTTTATTTCTTTAATCAATTCTTTTGTTTCTTTGATTACCTTAAATTTTTTAATTGAACGAGCAATTGATAATTTTGTACATATCATGGATCACTCTCTAGCCTTTTAAAAGCCCGCTTATATGATTATAACTTCATTGTTTTAACTTTAATTCTTATATTATTTATACTATTAGATTTCTAGCAGAGTTAACTTTTATTTGATATGATAATAATAATAGATATATTTAATAAGTTTATCATATTCAAAATGTTATAAAATTTAGAGATTAATAACGAATGATAATAACAATGTATATAAAAATTCATATGAAATTAACTAAAATTTGTTAACTCTAGTAATTCAACTATACTAAACTAGTAGAAATTAAATTAGAACTATAAAAATCTATTATAAACTCTATTACTTAGCAGTAATTTATGAATAATAATATAAAAATTACAAATCTCAGTAATACAACTATACTGTTTTTCTAACAAGAAAGATTCCAACAATAGCACGAATTGTACGTACTACAAAATCTATAGAAAGTTCCATCAATTGTAGAAAAGAAGTAAAAGAGTAATGTCCTAATTTAGGGGCAAGACTTATTTTTGAAGCCACTCAATACCTCACCATATTTATAATAATTTGAAAAAAAAAAGAATTAAAAAGACAAATTATCTCTAATTTTAAAACAAGTGTTTCAAAGATAGCATGAGTCAGCACCAATAAGTTATATTTGAGCACAGGCCACGCAACAAATATAATTGTGTTTGCATTTGCATGCCCAGTGGTTGTAATTCGAGGGTCGACATGACCCGATAAGAAGATTGGTTCCCAGAGTGACATGCAAGATAGTTTCTTCTTTAAAAATATATATATTTTTAAAGTACTTTGTATTATTAATTTATTTTATTACTGAACTATCGGACCGTGTCATGCGCGACTCAATGCGCAGGCCCGACCCGGTAAAAAGATAGCTTAATAAACACCGGTAAAAGTAATGTATTATCTTATTTATTGTAACGGTCCGGACCAAACTATTGGGCCGATCCCAAAATTGCCACCCAGTGCCTCAAGCACTTTGGGGGCCCAGGGTCCACTCCTGATGGCATCGCCGACCCTTAATACAAAAAACCCTAGTCCCTCGACCACAACTCCTTCTCCTCCTCTTCCCTGTGACAGCCTGCGTCTGCTGCTCCCCAAATTCCCTCCGTACGAATTCCCTGCTCAGGCTCTTCAACCTCTTCAAAAAAACGAACGTTGAATATACTTTGGTGTGGTGTGAGTTGTGTATAAGTTAGCGGTGCAGATACTGAGCAACGGATGGCGGATGAGGAGACCAAGGAGCTTAATTACATACCGGAGACGATACTGAAGAAGAGGAAGAGCAACGAGGAATGGGCCCTCAAGAGGAAGGCTCAATTAGAGCTCAGGCAGAAGCGAGCTAAGCAGTCGAAGGGGAACGACTTCAAATTGCCCGAGCAGTTCATCAAAGAGTACAGAGACAAGGTACGCTGACTCGCAGGCATCTTCTTAACGGTTCATCAGCTGCCCATGTGCCCTCAGTTCATATTCAAATTTATTTAAGATTTAATAGGTGCACTGTTATTAGCATATCCTGAGTTTAGTATTGATTGCATCATCTTTTGATCCCACATCAGATTCCAATTGAGAGACATTGTTGTTCATTGATCCTGTGTGAATTATGACCCCCTTTTTTTTTTTTATCCTTCAAGGGAAAGGATTGCCTCTTCCTGTGACGCTAAGTTCTCTCTGTCAATTTCGCTGCTCGGTATCCATGTAATCCGATTGTTGCGTCCTGTATTCTAGGAGGAGGAACGTTAAGAACTTACAGTGAAAATGGTTTTCTCCTCTAGGAACTTGATCTCATAAAAATGAAGCAGAGAACAAAGAGGCATCGACCTGCTCAAATGGCATTGAAGTCAAAGCTGCTCTTTGTTGTCCGCATCCAGGGGTGGGTTGCTTGTTCCGTGAAGTGCTTTACTTTAGTACATATTTCATCATCGACAAGCAACTCTGAATTCTCTCTTTCCAGGAAGCATGACATGCATCCTATGACTAAAAAGATCCTAAACAAACTGAGACTCAGAAGAATCTTCAATGGCGTTTTAATCAAAGCAAATGAGGCAGTTATGGATATGCTGCAGAAGGTGGAGCCTTATGTTACTTACGGGTAGGCCAACTTATTTTTGTCTATTGGTCTGATCTACTGAACACGTCTGAATGTCTTTCACGACATTCTTTCATCTCTCTGCTCATATAAAACTAACTGTTACAATTCTTTTCTGCCCAAGATCTCACCATATTCACCATTTTCTGAAGGTACCCTAATCTCAAGAATGTGAAGGAGCTGGTCTACAAAAAGGGCTATGCAAGGATCGACAAGCAAAGAGTTCCATTGACCGACAACAACATTATCGAACAGGTTTCCAATTGAATTTTCATTATCGAACAAGTATGTAGTGAATTTTCTGAGAAAAAATTCTTCTCCATTTCATGAGCTCGTAGGGAATTTTGAAAGGCCTTCTCTCCCCTCTATAAAACTTCACTATTTAAACAAAGAAGTGGGAAACACAGTCATCCGAATGGATGACCTTGTTTTCCATTGTCCCCCATTTTATCCTCTGGTTATAGGATTTGATGATGCTAATCATATGCCATTATTCATTTCTTTTTTGTCCTCAAGTAAAGTTACTGTTTATGATTGCAATATTGCAAGCCGCAGTCACAAAACAACCAAGAAAAAATTCCCGCTTCCATAATCAGTTGCATGATCATGGATTTATTGGTGTTTTAGGAAATGCGCTTTCTGATTTTTTGACTCGAATAGAAAAAATCCTCTACTGTATTTTAGTAAACATACTGCAAATCATCTCACTTGGGTAAGTTAATTTAGAGATGGAGAAGAGCGAATGAAGAAGAAGAGGAAGAAAATTAATTTTTGAAAATTAAACCAAGGTTTCGTTCCCTTTTCTTATGTCCTGCAGGAACTGGGGAAGTATGGCATCCTGTGCATGGAAGATATTGTTCATGAGATTGCCAATGTAGGTCCTCATTTCAAGGAGGTAACCAGTTTTCTGTGGCCCTTTACACTCAACAACCCCGAAGGAGGCCTGCAGAAGACTAAGCGGCTATTCAAAGATGGTGGAGAGACGGGCAATCGAGAAGATGATATCAACAAGCTGATCGACGTGATGAACTAGCGCAGTCCAAGAGCCTGGGTGTGGTGCAATATCCTTATGTGTTCAACCTAGTTCTGAAGTTAATGCTGATTCGATTTTTGCTTGTGACATGTATCAATCATCAATCATCAATCATCTTATATATGACAAGGGGAACGAGCCTCTCAAGTACTGAGTGGAATTGGAGAATTGAATTGGTCCTTTAGTTGTGGTTCATCATGGAACACATTTTCTAAATGGTCTTTTATTTTATCTGAATGAAGAAGCGTTTGGCAAGTTCTTGCTTGTTATCTCCACCAGATGCTAGAGCGTGAGGTTTAGTATAGTAGTATGCTTCCTGATACGATCCTCTCGCTTTACACGCCAAAGGCAAAACATTTGGTCAATGTTTCATAGGAGTCATGTTCCCGTCAAAAACACGTCCTTCTTACGTCTGGATGGAGCTTAGGATACGTACGTATCATTCTCTGTCCAATGTTGCTTTCTGCGAGGCTAGTGTAGAGAGGTGATAATACGTAATATTTGACCGTGCACATCACTTTCCGCTTTCCATGTACCCATTGCAGATGAACAAGATTAAATGTTAGAGAAGATACCCAGTTCCTGTCTACTATAATTGGCCGTTCCCTGAATATAACAGCTACCAACTCATTAACAGAGACAGAGAGGAGAATGCGTGTTAAAGTTTCATACACAAATACACGGGAGAAAATGATCTCATGATTTTACACATATCTAGAAATCAAATATCATGCACCACATCTGGCAAGATAACATATCAGTTGAATTGAAAGCATCCTCTCTTCCCACAAACATTGACAATCAAGTACAGAAAATGGATGATAACATATCAGTTGAATTGAAAGCATCCTCTCTTCCCACAAACATTGACAATCAAGTACAGAAAATGGATGGGGATGGATGCATAAAATATTATAATAATTTATACTAAAATAAGGTATTATTGTAAAATAATCATATTACATATTATGATATTACATTTTTATTAATTTAAAATACTTACAAAACATAATTATAACATATATTTTTCATGTAGAATAGAAAATTTTCATATTATTTAGTTTTGTCACTTAATCTAATAATATTTAAATCAAAAGTAATGTAGATGTTAGTGCTGCTTCTTCCCACTTTTATTGGTATGTACCACCGATTTTTAAAAGTTCAAGTCGAGTGAGCTCATTAAGAAATAAAATTCTTTTAAAATAAATTATCTTCATTTATAATATTTAAATCTAAAATATTATTTAAGAGAAAGGAGTATTCTATCACGTGAAGGATCGGCTTTGGTTCCCTTCTCAATGAAATGGGTTCGGTCAGTTTCTGTCCGGTCTGGTGGCTGTGGTAGGTGAAGCCCCGGGATGTTATAAATATTCTTCATCTATCCTCTTCTCTGTTGCACTTAAATCTCTCTCTCTCTCTCTCTCTCTTCTCTGTTGCACTTAAACTCTCTCTCTCTCTTCCCAACCAAAAAAGGAGCATCTCTCCAAGCCAAAAAAACAAAAACAATAAATAGAGAGATAGGGGGAAAAAAGAGAGAGAGTAGACTAATCCATCTGGAAATCGAAGAATGCCGGTTGACAGTTCATTGGGCTCCGGCCAAACTGTTTGCGTCACCGGGGCTGGTGGCTTCATCGCTTCCTGGATCGTCAAGCTCCTCCTTGAACGAGGATACTTCGTCAGGGGAACCGTCCGGAACCCAGGTCAGCATTCCATTTCTTCTCATCGCTAGAACTGCTCTCAGTCTCGGAAGTACTAATGCTTCAATTTCATTGGGGTTGGCTCGCCTTTTCTGTTTAAATAAATGGAACTTCTGGAAATTTTACTGAACAAGAGCAACCACCCATCACGACGCAGGGCTTGGACTCTGAATGAGTCGCTCTGTGCCCATTCTCAGGTTGGGTTTGGATCGATGGTATTAATAAATTAATCATTATGTTATGTAGTACATGTAATTATGGGGTGTTTTGTTTATCCAGACGACCCAAAGAATGCTCATCTGAGAGAACTGGAAGGGGCAGCGGAGAGGCTGAGACTGTACAGAGCTGACTTGCTCGATTTTGAGAGCTTGAGAGAAGCCATCAGTGGCTGCGATGGCGTCATCCACACTGCCTCTCCCGTCACTGATGATCCAGTGAGCAGAATAATTACATGCCAAGTTTGCTTTTTATCCAAAAAAAAATGTAAAGAGCATCTGAAACACAAAATTGAGGAAATTTTTTTTTTAATGGCAGTCACATTTATCACATGGAAATTGGATATGCCATTTTGGTGAATGACTTAGCATCCCAAAGAATATTATTAAAGAAGGATACGACAGATATAACACACGAATGAATCAAAGACTTATTCATTAATTTTTTTTGGTTTGATATATATATATAGAGAGGGGGGGAGAGTTCTGGGAGAGAGTCTGTTTCAGTTGTTGGGGTTGGTAAAGCAAATTTTCCAGTTACGAAAAAGTGGCTGGGTGTAGAAGAGATTAAGAGTAAGGGGAGAATGGTGAGGCTCGTGAATGGGAATGCTACTGCACGGAATCTGAAAAGCAATTTGTTGTGTCATCGATGTCAATATAAAGCAGAGTTAAACATTCATTTCTTATCTGAAATGTGTTTGATCTGGAAAAAGTATAGCAACAATAATGGACGGAGAACATCATAGTGCCGACAGGGAAGGGTGCCGCTCCCAGCATGAATCACATTATTGATTGTACCCTTCACGTTTTACAAAATGCTGATGCGCAACCTGACCAAAGCAAGCACCCAACTTTACTCATTGATTCCTTTCCTAGGAAAACGAAGGAATTTAATGCTTCTGTTGAGAGAGAAAACAAGCCATAATATGGCATGCACTACTCGTCCATTAAATTTGGTTTACTCTCTTTGTTTATTTTAGGAGCAAATGGTGGAGCCCGCCGTGAACGGGACCAAGAACGTGATCATCGCAGCATCAGATGCCAAAGTCCGCCGTGTTGTCTTCACTTCATCTATCGGGGCAGTCTATATGGACCCTAACAGGAGCCCTGATGCAGTGGTTGACGAATCTTGTTGGAGTGACCTCGAATTCTGCAAGAATACTAGGGTGGGTAATGTTGGATCTTATCTAAAGTACAAATGAACAGGAAAAAAAATTCAAGATCGTCAATGTTGGTGCAGATGCCTCAAAACTATGCCCTTTCTATCGATCTGTGGCTGTTTCAGAATTTAGCAAGCAAGTTGAGCTGTTTTTAAAATGTGGTGCTTATGAAAAATAACATGCATCAGAGTGATCGATCCAACTGCTGCTGATGATTCAATTTGTAGAACTGGTACTGCTACGGGAAGGCGGTGGCAGAGCAGGCCGCTTGGGAGGTGGCCAAGGAGAAAGGGGTTGACCTTGTGGTGGTTAACCCAGTCCTAGTCCTGGGGCCCCTGCTTCAACCGACGGTCAATGCTAGCATCATACACATCCTCAAGTACCTGACAGGCTCGGCCAAAACCTACGCCAACTCGGTGCAAGCCTACGTGCACGTGCGAGACGTGGCGCTGGCCCACATCCTTGTATTTGAGACTCCTTCAGCTTCAGGTCGTTACCTATGTGCTGAGAGTGTCCTCCACCGCGGTGAGGTGGTTGAGATCCTGGCCAAGTTTTTCCCGGAATATCCGATCCCTACCAAGTAAGCAAAAATTCACTTGCCCCAAAGTTGGTTGATGATCTGGATTATAGCAGAAATGGTTCCATGAGATTTAAATGTCTAGGGGGCTAGCCTTGATTTTTATGTCAAATTAACTTCTTTACCACGGTTTGGTTTGGATAGAGGGGATTGGATAACTTAGTGTTGAAAATTTTCCTTAAAAAATGAAACAAAGCATTAAAAGGACATCATGTATAATCAAAGATCTTAACCAACAGAATGTAGAATGGTGCGTCAATCATCGATGGGTCAACTTCATATGTTTATGTTAGGCTTCTGGTTTGAATGCTTGGACAGGATCGGAAGACTTTGGCTTTACAATTTACGGAAGTCAAGAAATTGATTAATGGTAGGTAGGCAGTTCCCATATTACTGACCGTCTGGGAATAGGATTGGGTCTTTCCCCAGTTAAATGCATTTAATCTATTAGTCTCTTGCCATGTACATCCTTAAACAGAAACGTTAGTTTTCTTTTCAGTTTCTTTTTCCTTAGATGAGAAGGTTTGAGTTTTGCTTATAAAATGAATGAGAATGATGCCCATTAGCTACGGGTGTCGGTGAAACCACTTTGACTAGATATCAAGAGAATTTTAGATACGGTTCACCTACAACAAATATATGTCCAAATCAACAGAAACCTTTTCGAAGACCTATAGTAAATATGTGTTTTATAAATTAGGATTGGGGATGGGATGGGAATGTGTGGAGCAGGAGAATTCCCACCAAACCCCACCCTTTGCTTTCTCTTTGCTTAACAATGGGGTGGTCTTCACCTACTCCCTCCACTTAAAAAAAAAAAAGTATTATAATTATGGCTTCTGCATTTGCACCTTTGTCCGTATCGTTGTTGTGCTTATGAAATGATTGTGCAGCCATAAATGAAAGAAAAAATCATGCTTGTTTATCTATGTACAAAAGGAGTAACATAAAATAGTGTTGTTGAGCATATCACTGGACATGTGATAGTGGTCACTCAACTAAAGGTCTAAAATTACAAGGTTGAATTTGCTTGAGTGCACATGCATGTTAAGTACATGACGGACTAATAATGGTGGGAGAAAATTATCATTTGTAGGTGTTCCGATGAAGTGAATCCGAGGGCAGAGCCGTATAAGTTCTCGAACCAGAAGCTCAAGGACCTGGGCCTAGAGTTCACACCCGTGAAGCAGTGCCTGTACGATACAGTGAAGAGCCTGCAAGAGAAGGGTCATCTTCCTGTCCCGACTCCGCAAGAAGATTCTATTCGTATTCAGGCATGACAACTCCCAATTGCATCTCAAAATAGTATTGCTGCTTGCTATCTTTTTTTGGCTGGATGTAACAGCATTTCGAAATTTCGCACCCCTTAGCACAGAGGGATGAAATGACAGATAAATGTACTTTATGCTTGGCATTCTAGAGACTGTGTTGGATGACCCTGTTGGGAGGCCAGGTAAAACTTTATGTATGTGGGACCTCTCAGTTGGTCATTTATGTAAGACTTGTATCTCTCCTGGAGCTCATGTTAGGTGATTATTGTGGCTGAGATTGTGTGGTCAGAGATTTTCATACTATGATCATCAAAGGTTGGCCCAGTACCTGTGGAGGAAATTTCTGGCTAATTGAGAGTACAGGTGAGTGGGGCTGGTGGAGAATGTGACTTCAGATCTGCAAGCAAGCAGGGTTATCTCATGGGGGGTAAGATAGGTACGTGATAATTGAGAAGAGTTGACTTTACTGATCAACTCACCTAATAAGCTGGACCCATTGGATACTTTAGTTGCGATGACTATTTTTGCGTCACGTGAATAAAATATAAGGGAGAGAGCAAGCAAAGTTTTTGATAATGTTGCACGCTACTTCGATACGAGACTTAAGCTGATCTATTGATCTGCATGCAGGAATACTTAGGAATAGGCTAACTATCAATTTGAATCAAAAGAGCCAACCGGATTCCTCTGAGCTAAGGCGACTGCATATGCTTACAATTTCGTATAAAGGGTGAGGTGAGACAACGCATCATCGATGATGTCAACTGCCCAGAACATTCTGCCGAGATGAAACATCCATAATCTAAATATTACGCTCCCAGGAACAAAAAAAAAGGGGGAATAGTAGTAGAGAAAGTGGGATGCAGAGCCATCACCATCAGAGCAAAGCCACTTTGTATCATAGAAAATCTGCAAGGCCTCCTGTAATTAACAGGATCACATTAATGCTGCTAATTGTTAATTAATCTATTTGCTAGAAATAAAAACCATATTCACCGTAATAGAAACAAAAATTTGGAATTCGAGAGTAAAGAACTGAGTATGATTGGTAAGTGGGCGATAAACTTGCGGCATAAGTGCCATAGCTCCAAAGAATGATAGAACAAGACCAGTGGCACATTAACACTGGTGAGCAAAAATCCCGTTTGAGGACCTCTTTAGCATCGGGCTTTGATTAACCAAGAACCGCAAAAGAGACACATACTGAGCGCCATGTAGTAATTGCAACTGCAGATTATAACATATTCCAGCAGCTTCAATCGGAGAGATGAGAAAAGATCAAAACCACGATGAAAGATAATACACCATATACTGCTGCAAGTGTCATTGAACCCTATCCCTCCATTGAGCCTCGAGTTTGGATGTGAAGAATTCCATCCCAAGATAGATAGTAGAGAATTGCTCCAGTCCAGGTGCATGCATATGGAATTGGAGATAAGGGGGCCCAGACTGTATGGGTTATTGAGGCAATACTAAAAAGCCTTACTTACATTGGGCATGAAATCAACATCCACTTTTACCAAATTCTTTTGGGTCTCTGGGCCCAGAACCCCAACAAATTAATAGCCAGATCATTTCTAGAAATACACTTGCATCTAATTTTAAATAAATGAGCTTGTCCATAAGATATATGAAAACCGTAGGTGAAACTGGAATGGATCACTACAGGAGAGGGAAAAAAAGGCACAGAAAAGAAAATTCTCCTAGATAGCTACATCTTGAGGACCTCGTGTAGCAACATATAAACATTAGTTCTCAGATTTTTATTTTAAAATCATCTTCTACCTATATGTACGGGGAATCATAATCTCGATGCCTAATTATCGAGCTGAAAAGAACTGATTTTTCCCGAACAATATGATCCGGAAGAATGTATTGTTATACGTCACATGGCGAATATCTCTCTCTATATATTTAATTGTATTATGGGTGGATAAATGTATGCACTTTAACTAATAGCGTATCAAGTAAGAGAATTCCTTCCTACTTTTCACACTCCGAATGGCGACAACAACAACACACACCTGTTTTTGCTTTATCCATAATCTTCTGAGGCAACTTTTCATGTGTCCGACTGATGATGAACCAAGTGTACACTGACCCCTTTTCTAAAAAGCATATAAGCCTTGACTTGATGTACTGACAAAGACTCACAAGGAAAAAGATCTAGAAAGCTTTTCGACGACGACGTTCTGATTCTAAAATACTTCTCAAACAGGCTTAAGCCTAATTAAGCTGAATTTGAATCTGGTAGCTTCGAGGTCGGCAGCCTTATCAATCTTGCACTGCTCTACCCTGCACGCACGCACGTCTCCCTTCCTTCCAAAGATTAATTAACTGATGGACAGGTCGATATATACCAAGTCAAGTCGGGAAATGAAATTTCAAAGAATGAATGAGAAGCTGACACGTAATTTCGGGAATTCATCTGGCAGTATTTGGGAAATGGAATGGCTTGCGTCACGTTGACAGTGACGATGATGATCGGCGTAGTAGTCATTATTCACAATTATCTCCGTGGGAATCCACCTTCAAAGTCATCGTAATGGTAGCAAAACCGCGTTCTCTCTCTCTATCTGAATATTTATATTATATATTTTATGCATGTCTTTTCAACTTAGTAGTGACACATGTTGTAGTATATTCTATGGACACTAACAGTAAATAGTAATCCTATCTGCTTTAAAAACAAAACAAAACAAAAAATTGACGGATTATTTGTATTTTTATAGGAGGACTTACTAGAAAGGTGTATCTTAATTAACGAAGAAATATATATACACACTGTGGGGTCATCGTTTCAGATGTCACTTGATTATAGGATCGTGTCTTGGTGGGCTAGAGAGAAGCACGTCATGGTATGGAAAGCATAGCTAGCTTGGATCCTCGAGAACCTTAGAAGAAACCAAATGGGCCATGTGTTGGAACATAATATATATATATATATATACACACACACACTACGAATGGTACATCTAGTAATACAGAAGGTTGAGATGGGATGGGTAGCGTGATGGGAAGGATCGTTAGTTTGATTATTGAATTTGAAAGGCAGATAGATAGATAGATATATAGATGTAGAAGTTTACGGCCAATTTCTGTTCCAGGTGGAGGTGGAGGAGCTCTATTGAATCACTAACACAGTAGGATACCTGTCCCCACCCCCATGAAAGCCATCATCACTCTTTGAGATTCATTCCATCCATGGAATTGGAAGATTGCCCTTCTTTGTTTATTACTTTTAATCCATCTCTCCCCCCTCTCCCCCCACTGACACTTGGCTAGCAAGTGATTCATTCTTTTGATTAATTTCCGACTTGAGGGAGGGAGGGAGGGAGGGAGGGAGGTGGCAGGTCTAATCAGTCCAACCAACAGGATGGTTCGATTGCCATCCATCCATCCATCCACCGTACTGTTTGTTGCCCTTCTGCTCGTCTGCTCGTCCTGGTCCGGGTCCGTCTCCAAAGGCATCACCGCTAACGGACAATGAATCCTTCTATCTATCGTCCAAGTGGTGCACTGCTTACTGTTCTCTGTCTCCAATGAAAATTTCACATTTTGCCATCAATCGGTGGTGGAGGGAAAGCCCCAGTACTAAAAAGTCAGAACAAGTAATCGAATGGAAGGAAAACGCTAATTAGTGATGAATTTTGAAATTAGAAGCCACAACCAGGAATTTGATATATATTTTTAATTTATTCAAATAGGAAGAAGTCGAGACAGACAAACAGCATCTGAACATCTCGATTGCTATTAGAAGGCAAGGCAGAAACTCAATGGAGTTTAATATCCCCCCATTTTTTATGGACAAGATTTTTGCCTTATAGCTATTCTACCATTAATTGGTCATTGAAATTTTCAAAAGAGACTTTCTTTCATGGGGGACAGCTGGTGGCTGTGGTGAAGCAACGTTAGGTGAATGTTGGTGTATGTTTTGACTGTGAGATTCAAAATGATGCACTGGCCACCATATGAAACGCCCTTTTCCCCTTTTTTGCTGTGCCTACATAATTGGACCAAATTGAGGAGGATTTGGAACTCCACCAGGCACCATGGATAAGGGAAATTCTTTAACCGACATGAAACCGCATTGAAAATGAAACATAACTACCATTCAAACCCCCTTCCACTATTTTTTGTTCTTCTTTTCAACTCTATTTTCTTGAAGTTGAATGGAATCAGAAACATTAAGTGCAACTATACTATGTATTACGGTTGGGTCTATTTTCCACGTACGCTTACCCGGCATGCAGCGAGACGGAGAGAATTTAGAAACAACCGAAAATTCTATCTTGCAGGAGGATTTTAGGTACAGGTATCTATATAGAAAGAACAGGTGGTGCAACCAGACCACAATTAATTTGTTATGCTCAATATCGATTCCTCCCAGACGAAGAGATGTATCATCTGTGTTAGAAAGTAGTGGAACGCCTTACCTGATGTAAATAATGCCAACCAAATGATGTACAGGCAAGCGGCATGTAAGACCCGGATCTTTTCGGAGATGGCTACTGTTAGACAACGACTCCTGACTGAATGTATGATGAACAACCTCTAATTTCTTAAGGGCCATCTCCCCTTTCCTTCTTTCTTTTTTTTCTTTTGCTACTGGTTGATTGTCTGGGTAAGGTGTGAGTGATGTGTGGAGCGCAACACCTTTCTCTCAATGATTTTCTATGCGAAAATGTTGGGATTAATTATTCTAAATCGTACTAGTGGATAAAGATACTTCCTTTACCTATCTCTCCAGGTCAAGTTTAGGCCCTTTGTTTCTGTTTCTAAGGTTGCAGAGAGCAGGGAACAAGCAGAAACTAGTTTTTCATATACTGAACTGCACGCAGATTTCCTAAAAAACTAAATAACTAATATGGTATCCCAATTCATCCTCTTGGTATCCCAATTCATCAGACCTGAAACACAACATTTCTTCAAATTCCATACTAAAGCTGCATCCCAACTATCTTAATCCTTACTGCTACAGCCCCGGAGACTTCTCCAGTTATCAACTACCATGTACATACACACATTGCATTTGCTGTAATCCTTTTTCCTTAAAAATGAAGGGGAACAAGAAGAGAATCTTGGGTTGGTACCGAGGCTCGCTTTACCAAGGGGCCTCTTGAGGCAAACCTTGCCATTACCACAAACTCCGGATAAGGTCACGGGGCACGAGACATGGAGAAGTGGCTATCCTCTTAACTTTCCAAAAGCCGTGAGGTACAACAAAGAAGAATGACAATAACTGGACATTGTAACTGTCCATACAATCTATCTAGTTCCCAAAATCATCTGTACATACACTCCAGCCTGGGTCCTACCAAGCCGGGCACTACCCAGCAGCAAATATTTACATTGACAAGTGAAAAACCCACAGTATAAAATTCAACAGGAATCCTGAATCAAGGCCAATACAGATATGCAGAGCCACTTGAAATCACAATTTTTCCATCAAAACGTGCATACGGTTATCGGGTCCACTATCAGTATCAATTGAGCAGGTGATTCTTGGGTCAGAATTTCCTTCGTTTACTGAGAGTTACTCTCACCCTGCCAACTCCAGACAATGTCCTTAAGAGCAGGTCTCACATCGTCCTCGCAGAACTTCTTGTACTCGAGAGTGTCGCCTGAAGATTTGGAGAATTCCACCACCACCACCTCTTGCGCCACCTCGAAGACCTCGGCAGTAACCGATAGCCTACCCTTCCTCCCTTCTGATTTCCCCTGCAGCTTCACCTTGTAGTCCTTCACGCTCAGCACACCAAAGTTGAGCTTCTTTGCCAAGGCCTCAAGCTTCCCGACGATAGCTGAGGCCGAGCACTTGGTGGTGAACATGGACCCCGACTTCCTCTTACTCTCAAACAGGCTCGAGAGGTCAAACCCTGAAGACATCGAGGATATGAACTCAAACGCGTTATAAAATCGCGGCTTTGAGTTCGACCTCACGAGCTCCATTTCCCCGCTAAAGCTGTCCCCCTGCTCCTTGAATTCCTCGACTGCCTTATCTTCTATGGAGAAGGCAACGGGCTTCTTGAAACCTTTCTGGAACCATGGGGTCCGCATAATTGCAGGAATTGTAATTCGCCTCTCGGGGTCTGCCACGAGGAGCTTCGAGATCAGCCGCTTTGCATCTGTAGAGAACCAGGGGGGAAACTCGTACTCGGCCTTGAACACCTTCCTGTACATCTTCATCAAATTCTCATCTTGGAATGGCAGGTACCCAGCAAGAAGAACATAGAGGATCACCCCGCAGGACCAGATATCGGCCTTTGCCCCGTCGTAGCCTTTCTTCCTCAGCACCTCGGGGGCAACATAAGCTGGGGTCCCGCACTGGGTGTGCAGCAATCCATCATTCCTAAGCTGCTCGGGTAAGGCGGAGAGTCCAAAGTCGGAAACTTTCAGGTCCTCATTCTCATCTAATAGCAAGTTCTCAGGCTTCAAGTCCCTATGTGAAACTCCCCGGCTGTGGCAAAAGTCAACAGCACTGACTAACTGCTGAAAGTACTTCCTAGCAGCATCCTCCTTGAGTCTCCCCTTGGCAACCTTAGCGAACAACTCTCCGCCCCTAACGTGCTCCATGGCAAAGAATATCTTACCTTTGGTTGCCATGACTTCTTTGAGCTCCACCACATTGGGATGCCTCACAAGGCGCATGACTGAGATCTCCCGCTTGATTTGCTCCATCAGGCCTTCCTTCTTGACGTGGTCCTTGTTGATGACTTTAATGGCGACGCCCTCTTGGGTCTCGAGGTTCTTCCCATAGTGGACCTTGGCAAAGGTCCCCTGCCCCAGAAGTCTCCCCATCTCGTACTTGCCAAACAGAACATTTCTAGGAGCACTCAGCTGCCCATTCGGTTGATCTACTGAATCAGCCATCTGGGGGGTGTGTATTACTCACAGGGGATGGAAAAGCTGAGACCAATTAAACCAATTTAGGCCAAGAAACATCGATTCAAGAACTGCGAAACACCAGAAAACCGAAAAAAGACGGCAGGACACAAGGATCTGAAGATCGGGTCACCCGGTAGAAGCATAGAAAGGGTTCCCCTTTTTCCCCTTAAATACTGTATTTGTGGAGTTATACAGAGGAGATGTACAACGAGGGCACCCGAAAAGGCTGAGGAGCTTTTATTGCAGGACAAGAAAACAGCATGACATGGGAAGGGGGGCTTTAATGGCGGAAATTTGGGAACTGGCAATAGAAATAAGGAGGGGTGGGGTGGGGTGGGGTGGGGTAGTGGGGGTTTGTCAGGTAGCAATGGGGAACATGGTATTCTTTCTTCTCTCTGGTTATTTCTATGGGTTCTCGAAGGGGCGGCAAGCAAAAGCAAGGCACACAGAAATATCTCCAAATTAAAATAAGTCAAAAAATAATATAAAAAATTTTGGCAGCAGCTTGGGATTGGGCCACTCAACTCGAACGCCTTGGAGACTGCGGAGTTTCCACGCACATGCACGGATCTAGAAAATTTATACAAGATGATGAAACTTTATAGGAAATTAAGTTAAAAAATTTGGTGAGTGAACTATATATTATTCAATAAAATTATATTAAAATTAAATAAAATTTATATAGAATTTTATTGAATTTTTTGAGTTCAGGGGAGCGATCACCCCCCGCACCTCCCCTAGATCCATCACTGTCGGCATAGCGGACTCGGACTGTTTCCCTCCCTTCTCTGCACGGTCCGGTCCACTCCACCGGCTGCCACTGGGTGGCGTTTGGAATTCGGATCTCTTATCAAGATCCGCTCCGCTTCAACGGACCCCCATTAGACAATTATTCGTTGTATTAGTTATCAGAAGAAAAGTCAGCAATATTTTCTCTTCTCAGGGAAAAAGAAAGAGAGTCCCACTGCTTCCTAACCTATAATTGGTTAACGGCGATAGCAGGGAAAGAAAAAAGCAGCAAAATTCAAATGGGATTAACTCTGTCTATTCGAAGTATTAATAAATTATAATTAATTTAGATTAAATGCTAATTTAAATTTAAATTGAATATGTTGAAAGGAAAAAGACATCCAATTTCTCATGCTTAGAGAGCTTGCCAACTACTACTGTAGGAAGGATATGCGAACACTCCACCTGTAGTTATCCGTCCGACTACCATGGAATATTCCGCCTCTTTTCCCTTCGTCGAAAACGCACATCAGTTTTCAATATATTGGATAATGACGACGACTGTTATCTAATTTCTAGGGAAAAATTAATAATTGAAGGGAAAGGTGGGGAAAAGCCATTGTCACGCAAATTTCTGATCACATTACTTATCTGATCTTTGGGAGATGCTAAGAAATTGATCCGCACATGACTGGATATTGTGTCGAAGATTATCCTCTATATGTATATTTATTTATTTTTCTTTTCTGAATTATATAGTTTGGGAAGTAACCGTGACTTTTTCCATCACACTTTTAAGTAGTCACAGTGAATAAAAGAACTACGAAGGAACAGAGATTTGGCATGATCTTATCCTCATCCCACGGCGAACTTGCACCGCTCAGAAGGAGGAGGAGCCACAGACTGAAATCTCATAAAGCAGCTCCGATTCTCTGCAAATAACTGCTTGACACCTAATCAATCCACCCTTAAGTCTATAAGACAGTGAAACACTGTCCCGACAGACCTTTGCTCCAGATCCAGCGGCCTCTGATAACCTTCTCATGTAACCAACCATCGACTGCAGAACTGCTTGAAACAGTTGTGATCTCCCTGCGTAGCTCAGCTTTTCAGCCGCACAACACTTCCAGTCGACGGGTCATCCTATCTATAGGAGGACTCACATGTGCTTAGCAGGAAGAAGGTTGCTGTGCTTTAAGTCCACCGGTAGCTATACCATCTCTTTTAAGCGAGCAAGCAAGCTCTGCGGTGAAATAACTCTATTTTAGCTCCAAACAACTTGTAGAAATCTTAAAAAGACTTCCAAAAGTAATCAAGTGTTGCTGATGACTTGTTGATTTTCCTGAACGGGGAACCCAACACTCTTCTTGAATCGGCATTTCAGCATTTGCCCACATTCTATCCGTCAGAGAGCTTGACAACTCGTCTGGTTCTGAAACATGATTTTAATTTTGCTGCTGGCTTCTGTTGCATAGAAGGGCAATGAAACTGATGTTCTCTCCACAAAATTAGCTCAAACTGGTTTGCTTTCGTGCCTCAGTTTCAAAGCACCTATTCCACCATGCTTACATGGAAAAAACCTGGCAAAGCTTGGAGAGAGAGATTCCCATTTTTGAAATGATAATGCTCCGGAGGCATTCTTGACCGACCGGTTTTGACATGCATTTGATCGCAGAAAATTTGCTTGCTGCTGAAAGTAGAACAAAGCACTGGTCAGAAAAAGAGTTTCTTTCTCGTCCTTCCTAACAAGTTGTGCTGCGCCGTTGATTGCATAGTATTGATCGCTGGAATTCATGGCTCTTGTCATTCTCCAATGGTTTGATTACGACCATCTCTTTCTGGTTCAATTGCTGCATAACTTTGACAGAATAGCTTTGAAAATTTAAGCTGCAAAATTCAATACAGAAATCTCCACCAATTTTTCCGCGAATCGAATGCATTAAGATTTCTCGAGGGGTGGAGGCAGCTTAGCTCCATAGCAAATGCAATGACGCAGGAAACTTGGTCACCGTAACAGAATTAAAAGCGCAATGCGAGGCCCATTCTTAGGTGAATCTCCAGGTGACCACAGAACCTTATGGAATGGGACAACACTTTTTGCCTCAAATTCGTGCTTGCATATCATTAAACTTTACTAGAACAGCGCTTTGTAGTTCATAGAAGTAACATGGCTTATTGCTCCACTAGTTCAAGTAAATGAAGCTGAGTACATTTCTGGAATATAATATATTTGGAGAATCCAACTTGCATATTGTATGTAGGGGAATGGAATTCCAAAGAATAATCTTCTACACTAAGCCACCAGCTTATAGGCTCTCAACCCCCTGATTTCACCCACAGTCCCAATTTGGCTATCAAGAATGAAGGCTTTGCAAATAACAAAAATCTTCCCAATGGTCAAGAATATCTACAGGGGCATAAGTCTTCGGTATTTGAAGAACCAGACAAATGCACAAAATATGACGAGCCCAGTCACTCCGGTAATTATAAGCACCCATTTAAAGGCCCCTGTATCATCAAATATTGGCACCGAGAAGTTCATTCCAAATATTCCAGCAACCACACCAAAGATCGCAACCACAAAAGTAGCAGTTGTCAGCAGCAGCTCGAATTGGATAAGCTGGTTTCGAACATTATCCTGCATAAGTTTCAATGTAAAGATGCTAAGTTAACCCAGAAGGGGGAAAAAGGAGAAAAAGAATAGAAGGCTCAATTTTCTCATAGAGTGAGAATCCCTGAAATGTTTCAGAGAGTGAATATGGAGTGTTAGAGAGGGAGACGAGTAATACCAGCTGAATATTGATGAAGTCTTCTGTGTCATCAATGTACTCCTTCAACTGAGACAAGAACCAATCAAACCGGTTAATATGTTATCCATTTTTCTCCAGACAAAAGAAGAGTGAGCAAGGGTTGACAAGAGAGAAACAAAAGTTGCTCATACTGAAGTCAGCTTGTTAAGAGTGCTATCTATGACCACGAAGTAAGCTTCAAGCAACATCTCAAGCTCTTCAATGCTCTCTGTCGCACTTTCTGAGCTCCTCATGCTCTCATGCCTGCTCCTTGCAATGCTCAAGCTTTTCTCAAGTTTCCGGTTCTCACGGGGAGAAGAAACTGGAGAAACAGGTGCTGAGATTGATAATCCACCATCATTTGATCTAAATCCCATCACAGACTGGTCACCATAAAACGAAGTTTCCATTCTTCGCTTCTTTTCAGTGAGATACATCTCTGCCATGTCCCCATCATCATCCATGAGCTGCTCTATCTCATCTCTAACCTATAAATTACAGCTTAAAGAAGAGATCAGAATGAAATAAAACGTAAATAAAATGAAACCCATGCCAAATATGATATTCATTCAATGGATACCTTCTGCACTCTCCGAGTCAGTGCAACAAGCCGGCTTTTCAATCTACGCACGCGCTCCAGATTCAGAGTACTGATCTTTGATGTGAGCTCATCTAGTAGAGGATAAGCTTCAATTTCAAGTTCTGCTGCCTTTAAAGAGATGGAGAAACAGATAGTCAGTTATTAGCTTGAAAACAGCTTCAAGAATCAGTGCAAGGGAGATCAACTGGACAAAATTTCTCAGATTCATCCTTTCAGCAACAAGATTTACAATCTTTGACAAGCAATAACTCAATTTTTCATGGTAGTAAATGCTCCTCCATCATTAATGAACTGAAGTCAAACTAAACCCGCCTCCGCTTCAGTATAAATGGCTAAAATGATTATGATCCAAATTCTGTGAACATCTTGCTTTGGCTTAACCAACCTGAGAATCAAGGAAAGTGCAAGCAGCTTCTAAGGCAACTTCTAATGCCCGAAACTCAAACGGCAAATAATCAGGGGATGTACTTCCAAATGCATTGTCAAAGTTTCTACTTCCTCTCCTCCGGTTCAAATCAGCATGCTCATACTTCCATACCTCTCCAACACCAGCTGTGGTCAATCGACGCTGAAGCTCCACAACATATTGCAAGACATAGCTATCAAGGGAATTCAAGAGAAGGACCTCGTCTGCTGTGATAATGCACCTAATCTGCTCCAAGTTTACAACAATAGCCTTCTCTCTTCCGAGAATGGTAGAAGGGTACACAAAGAGAGGATCGAGCAAACGCAGGTCGCGAGCAGGGAGATCGCAGCGGCGCATCATTGTGAATTTGTCCACCTCGATCACCTCAGAATTCCCAAATGTGTCCACTCGGATCCATGATCGGAGGCCCTGGCCCCGCTTCTTCAGGCCAACTACATCTACTCCTAGAAAAGGTGGCCGGCCCCGAACAGACGATTCCCGAAGGTTAAGGGCTGATGCAGGTTTTGGGGCCAGGAGACGCTCCTTTAGGTCTGCCATTGCCCAGATTTAATCCTGCAAGCCTGCAAAATATGTTGCAGCATAAATAACACACTATCAAGACAAGTGTCAACCTATGAATAGTGATAAAGATCGTAAACAAAGAATGACGGGGAAATGTGATTAAAGGTAACAGGAGTCGGCTGTGTTACTGAAGAACAGTTTTACACAGAATACCACAGAGTTCCACAAACTGAATTAGTGGCTCCGAATTCATTCATAGAACTGCAGAAATGAAAGTTTTGAAAAATCCTCCAGGCTCTCGATCACCATTTCTTCAGAATTCCGTCCTCAACTTCAGACGAAACTTCACCCACAGCCGAGCTTTGGCTAATTCTCATGGAAATTCAGATGCAAAAACCACGAACTGCAGTATTTCATCACCATGTGAAAGAAGAGAGGCATCCCAAAAGGAGTTACTTTCCAAAATCATCCAAACATGACCTCATGTTTACCGGCTAATTTCTCGCTTCAAATAATCATTTATCGAATTCTTTAACCACTTTCCAGGCCATTTAAAAGCTTAATCTAGCAATTCAGTCTATTCGATTTTCGGAGGTTAGAAAAAAAATCAGAGATTTCGGATAAACAGAGAAGAAAATAAACTGAAATGGAGAAGCTTCAGAACGAGAGTTTCAATTTGGTTCAAGCACCGAGTTTTGTCCAAAAATAATTTGAGCTGCAACAAACAGGTACGCAGAGTCAGCAGAAAACTACTCCCGACGTAGAGAAGAAATCGATATTGCTGCCAAAGAAGCAAGCTGAAACAGCGCCGTCGACCTACCCCCGTTCGATGATGAGCCAACGACTCAGTCGGCGAACTAACGGGATCCAGACGACGCAAGATTCAATCTTTTACGGATGAGGAACATGACCCAGAAGTTGAATCGAGAGCCCTTGCGGAGAGCGATCGGAGGAAGAACTGTCAAGTTTGTAGGGACAGGATGTACTGCGGTCGGGTTGTGACGAATGGTGAAAGTTCCACAATCGAGAGGAGGCAATCTTGTCGAATCTTTGCCATAGGATCGGAGGGGAGAGCGGCAATCCAACGACCTAAATGTTCCCTCCAGTGGGTTGTCTTTGGAAGGATTCTACCCTCCTCTTCTTTAATTTTCCTTTTTGGCTGAGTAGGATTCGACTCATACGAGAAGAGAGCAGGGAAGGAAAAAAAAGCACGTGAAAGGATCCTGACCAATTGTATACTCTAATAGTCTTTCCTAAGAAAGAAATGATTTGACCGAGTTAATCAATCATCTTGTGTTTATATCAATCAAAAGTAATTGTATAACAGGCTTGCATTCATTAATTAATGGATTATGAATACATAAATTTAATATTTAGTAGGATTAGGACCGAATTAATCAATCATCTTGTGTTTATATCAATCAAAAGTAATTGTATAATAGGCTTGCATTCATTAATTAATGGATTATGAATACATAAATTTAATTTTTAGTAGGATTGAATTGATGTCTTCCTTGTGGTGAAAAGGTCGAGAATGTGGTCGCTAGGAAACTGAAACTCGGAGAAGGGCAAATTAAGGGGGATGTTTGGTTAGGTTTGTTTTGGTTTTTTAAAGTTGGGGAGTTCCCATAACTATTATATATACATATATGTATGTATGTATATCTCAGCAGAGCAAAGCAACGGTGAAGGAAGCTGCTGTTTTTCCCCTCTCCGAATTCATGTCTGTTTTCTCAGTTGGGTTGGGCCTTGAGCTTATTCGTTTCTTTAAGAATTGGATGGAAGTTTCCGGCCGTGAGCCGCTCGGTCCAAGGAACTAAAAGCCGAAATAAAAAGGTCTATTTTAATTTAGACAGCAATTATATACACTTGAACAGAGACTTTTATTGTCTTCTTCCTTGCTCCATTGTATATACACATACATACATTGAATCAACCTGTTTGCTTGAATGAGGATAAAGGACTCTTGGGGCCTCATTTCATATATGCATGACAATCGACAGACTTCTTACATAAAAATAAAGAAGGGAGTCACATCATATGTACGGATTGATATGAGATGAGTAATCGCGAATCCCTGCGCCTTCCCAGCCCATCCACTCCTCCCACATGTCCCAATCGGGATCGTTCATTCCTCTGCTCGGCTCATCGATCCCTTGATCGTGGTATGATCCGCTCATCTGCGGAGAAGAAGGGTCATCACCTGGTTCTCTTCTCAAGTTACTCATCACAATCTGCAACCCACCATCGCCAAGGATGCATTATTTTGATTGTTGTCATTATAAAGAATATAGAATCGATGGTAGTTCATGTAGCGGGCCTATCGAGATTTATAAATTCCCTGCCTTTGGCTCATCTCAATGTGAAGAAGATAGGGAAGAAAAACTCGAAAGAAGAGTAATCAGGTGCTTTTCACATCAAACTTTTGTTTCTTCTCCCCAACAAATACATCCCTTGGAATTATAATACAAGGAATCCTGGATCACTGTTCCACCACTTAATTAGAAAATGATCCAGAATCCATGGGATATAAAAATGAATCCTTTACTGCGGTTCAATCCAGTCCCAGTCCCAGTCCAGTGCACTGATGGTGATTGATTGCGCGCGCGCGCGCGCACAAAAAAGCACAGATTCTTCACACGTCAATACAGCGATGACAGATGCCGGATTCTTTAGGAAAATTGAATCAAATCACTTACATCGTATGCTTCATTGATCAGATGAAACTGGGTTCCGCAATTGCTTCCTCTGCATACATCTGGATGATACTGAACATACATAAACCGAGTCGATCAGCAAGGACTTAGCGATTTCTGAGCCACAAAGTAAGAAATTAAAAAAATAAAAATTGACAGTGGCTTGTGAGCAATATATAAACAGGCTTCACATCCATTTCCTAGCTCAAACTTAATCCTTTCTGATCAGATTTTCTTCCTAAGACTGAAGATTACAGAGGACTTAATGAGAACATCCCAGCTGGACCATTAGAAATATAGGGAGGAAATGAAACGCAAACCTTGAGGACAAGTTGTCTGAAGGCCTTCTTGACCTCAGACTCGGAAGCACCGGGATGAATCCTCAGCGTCTTGTAAGGATCCATCACCGATGAAGAAAACAGAGAACAGGAGACCTTGAATCTGTTCCTGCCACCAGGCCTGTTCTTTCTCATGTTCCGATCCCCGAGCTGAACCCACGAGGAGGATGTAGACCCGTTTCTCCCAATCAACCCGCAAGCACTTGCCATTGTCTTGTCTTACAGAAAACCCGCCAGAAAGATCAAAACTTTCTAGGACGCAGAGAACTTCTTCGCTGTGTTTTCTGCCCTTTTCGATTATCCAAAAGACAAAAGGGGGCCTCCTTTATGGTACGATTAGATGGCAAGACCTAACAAAAACGCCCCTTCCTTGCTGGGCATGGCCATGGGATCATCTTAGTTTCTAGATTTGCCCTCCGTCATACGATATTATTGGGTTGTGGGTGGTAGATGAAGAGATTGTTTGTTGAGAATAGTAGGGAGGGAGGTGGTCTTTGATTAACCGTATATTTATAGAATGGAAGGAGAGGGGAAATGGAATTTGATTGAAAACAGACAGATACATGAATTCAGGGTCGGGTCGGGTCGGGTCATGTCATCTGACGTGGGATGTCCTTCGCTCCTATTATTACCGGCCCACTACATTCCTTATCCAATATAAAAAGAAAGAAAAGGTTGTATTCCCGTCGTTTAGAATCTTATTCTGCCTTATTCCTATTGTTTCTAACCCTATCGGTTTGCCTTGTATCTAGATTAGAAAGGAGTGGAAAAAAAGAGTGTCAGGTTAAATTAGAAGACTGTTATTCTTAATCATACAACTTACACGGATTATGATGGAAGAATAGTTTGGGCCTGGTGTGAGGAATGCAATTTTCAAGGGCTCCAGCTGGCAGGCAGGCAGGCAGGCAGGAAGGACATGGCAGCCCCAGAAAAGACAGAGATAATCCTCTTAATTTATCAAAGCTTCATCGACTGTTTTTTTAATTTAATCATCCATGCTTATCGCTTCTAGTCTTATCTCCACAACTAAATTATTACTCTTATCATCCCTCCCAGTAACATTGGATTGGATGAGCATCAATTGGAAGCCTTTAATTGATAACAATTTTTATGGACTCCAGTATCGAGGTGTCCTTAATTTTGATTTCATCTCGGTCATTACATATAAGATTTTACTTTTTATACCAACAACGAAGAAAGGAAATCTTTCCCCCTCTCTCTCTCTGTCGACTGATATGGCAGAATATATAGTAAACTACGAATCTGCATTAATGTTGCTGGACTGGACCATATTGAAGAATAATACGCCAATTAAATAAAGGCGCTTCAAATTATGTATTGATGAGCTATAGATAGATATCCTTTCAATCACAGACACACACACACACACACATACAGGTCAGAGAAGGGAAAGAAAAAAACAAGAAGAGGAGGAGAAGAAGCAGACGGCGTCGACGTTGTCGTTGTTTTCAGGCATAATATCAAATATCTCTTCAAATTCAATCTTTGTCCGTGCCTGTGCTCGTGCTCATTGTATATCCACATGCTTTGTATTTCCTCATTTAATTTCAAATTTGTACGTTTCTTCTTTAAAAAAAAATCTTTCTTGCTAAGTGGATGATGCACAATGGATGGGTTTTACACTCATTAACAATGAATTTGAGACATCATACCCAACAATATGTTTATATTTTTAGCGGGGGTTCCAATAATATGTGTTATATATTTAAAAGAAATGAGGGTGCATGGGGGTAATGAAACGGGAAGATACTATTTGATGATATATAGGAGGTCTTGTCCTATCCAATTTAAATTTCCTTACTTGAAAAAAGAAGGGGAAAAAATCGAAAACAGTTGTAATCAGAAGACGTGAAATATCAGAGAAGTGCATTCGAAGAGTCCTACACCAGATAAATTATAACCTAATTAATAAGTACCCCCGATGCTTAGGTGCATGTGACTGACAATTGCACGGGCACTCAATCGCAACTTATCAACACAAGACTCAACTCAAGGTTCCTTTGAGCAGACACCAGAAGCAAGAGGAACTTAATTATATTAAAGAATCTCAACATAGTATTACAAAGAAAAAAAAAACTCAAAATTTATTCATATTTTAAATCATTTCATCACAAATTGTATATCAAAATAAATCGAGCAAGACTCGTCATTACCAATAAAATGAAAGCCGACAAATATCTGATCTAACACATTAACCACTCTCTCACTAAACTCTTGTTTGTAAAAAATCTACCTTTAAGCTGCTCATCAGTGCTCTCTCTCTTAAAACTATACTCTCCCAATCGGTGAGGTACCAAACCCCATAAAAAAAAAAAATTTCGGTCCGTGGATATTTTGCACTAACCTCTACTCATCATTCAGCATGGTATACGCAAGTTGGTGTTATGAGGGGGAATGAAAAATCTGTTATGGGCTCGATGATTCTGTCTGTTCCAGCCAGGCAGCAACTTCCAAAACCAAAAACACTAGCACACACCAGCTCAGCTGGAGCACTTGAGGCTGCAGAAGACTCAACTCCATGGCATACCATACTATACAACTCTAAAAGCAGCATCCTTCCCCTCATCATCACCCTGATGATAACTGACAACAACAATCCCGCAGGATTTTTAATACACATTCTTACCATTTGCACCCTCCATTTTTGCTCTTTGTTACCCTTTTATCCGTCAGAACCCTTCCTTTCCTTGTAAGTCCCTACAAGTTGCAACATATCATAGTTTGCAGCTTCCTTTGAAGATGAAAAACCCCAACTAAAAAGATATTCATACAGCTAAGAGTGCAATATCTTCACTATGTATTGTCCAGGACTTGAAAGCCAATGAACTCGGCAGCCAAGCAGCAGACAATCTATGCTACTACCTACTACCTACGGTTATAGCTCTTTGGTATGAGATTCTCTCCGTTTTTTGTTTCAAGTGCTTGAAAAAGAAAATTTTAAAACTGTGGGGAGTTCATGTACCTTAAGCACCTCCATTTTTACGATTGCAGGAGCCAAAGTATGAGCAATTATTTGATGGGTGTTTGAAAAAAATATCTGCACACCTAAAAAGCATGTAGTCATAAGACACGACAGCACTGAATCGACACAAGAAACAGCATAAGTCCAGGCATCAAGATAAATTCATCACTGGATGCTTGCATATGCTGACCCAATATCAGATATCAAAGCTTCTGTAAAATCTTTTACCATCCAATGAATCCCAAAGAGAAATGCAGCTACTGTAACAAGCAAATTTCAGATGCAGCATTGACTAAAATCAGCAGAAGAGCTTCTCAATCTGAAACATCTTAGAGATACAGCAAAACATTTTATTTATTGACCATCATGTTTACCTGTAAGATCCAGTAGAACAAGTAATGGTAGCCTAAGATTTGCTTTAGCTATTTTACCTAATAGCATGTAAATGCAGTCATTTTCTCTGAATTTGACATGATTTACAATATTAACCAATGGTACCAGGCAAATATAAAGTATTTCTACACCAGAATCTATATTCACTACTTTTTTTATTAAAAAAACTTTCACTACTTTAAACAGTCCCAATCTCTGGGAAATGATGAGCAGCTGGCCAACTCACAAAAATATGGAAGTGAAAGTCCACCGCTGCTAACTTTACATGGCACTGAGATCTTACCATTGGATTCTGCAAGGCTTGTTCCCTTCAACAAATCAAAGTATCATCTCCTTTCTCAAATCCCGTAAGTAAAACTCTTCTGAAATCTGAAAAAGATTTCATATCTAGCAAGGTTTCTTCAAGTCAAGTGCCATTTACGAGGGGAGCCATTTCGAGAGTTTCAGGTTCGTGCACATCATTGCCCCTTTTTGTCTTCAACAGTTCACTTGGAAGAACAGCCATGCTCGGATCACTTCTAGGAATCAAAAATAGAAGTCCTACTGGAACAACTCTCAACAGGCTTCTAATCAAAATGGCCACCCAAAGATTGTCAAATTGTGTCCGATTAACGTTCAACATGCGGAGTAAGATTCCTCCAGTCCAGGATGAAGAAAGCAGGCCCATGTGATCAATCGACATCAGCAAAGCGAAAAAGGTGCCTTCTATGCCTGAAGGGCAGAGCTTGGAGCTAAGTACAAGTAGAGGCATCCATTTGATACGAATCATAAATATCGAAATGATATCATCCATGACAACGAATAGATAGTCAGGCACATTATATTTCAAATTTAGCCGTAGAACTAGAACCAAATCCAAGAGTCCTGATAAACTGAAGAGAAACTGAGCCCAAAATAGTGTGATGCGAAAAGGGTGACTTTTCAAGAAATTTTGATAGACAAGAACTCCGAGAAGGGATCCGATTGCACCAAAGGAGAATATGGAGCCAACAATCTCCTGAAATTGACCAAAACATTCAGAAATGTTTGTATCTTTTGCCATCGTTTATGTGTATCTGAGGGGAAATAGCAAACAAACCTGTGAGAACTTTGGGCCGTCCTCAGCATCAGTAAACCAATAAAACATTCCTTCACGAATATTTAGACCTAGAGCAAGTGAACTGAACATGTATAAACAGGGCCTCCACACTTCCCGGCGTTTAAGTGTCATCCACGTTAACTTTGCAGCATCGAGGAACTTCTCATCAACCTGCTTCAGAAGGTTATCAGTGGGATGTTCATGTAGAAGAAAGTAAACATGCATTGATCCAGTGATTACATTGTAAAATCTTTATTTCCAGGGTACCACCAAATATGGTGTTAATGCCCAAGAGGCAATGACTAGGAAAGCTAAACAGGAGATTATGCTTACCCGTCGATGAACATAATTGTGTGCACGGGATTCTCTCAGCAATATTCCAGTCAAAATAATGAGAGCTGCAGGAATACAGAGAATTCCGAAGACACCCTGCCATGAAAGATCCTCATCAACCAATCACGATAAATCAACTGATGAGTTAAACAATATTTCCTTTCAGCAATTGGCAAATCTGCTTTCCATGTGACCGTGGATCAAAGCCAAAACAAGAATAGATTACCTTCGGCCCCAGTAGGTGAATGAGAATGCCACTGAGTGAAAATCCTATTAGTGCTCCAATGGAGGAGCTAAACCAACACAAGCTCTGCATATATCCAGCAAGGGAAGGATGAGCTATGCTGTTCTCTGTTACACAGGCATCAACTGTTACATCTGCTATTGCCACTCCAACACTTGCTACCATGAGAGATGACACGGCAGAGGCAAGAGGAACATTATCTCGAAGTGAGAGTGAAAGCATGGAAATTATAGTCAAGAAACCTGAAATCAAGAAATTGAGGGCTTAAGAATTGCATTAAATATCACTTCATTGTGCACTTTAGAGTTTTTTTTTTCCCGACAAGTGGATTGTGCACTTTAGAGTCGAGATAATACAAATGATAAGTCACTTAAAGGAGATGCAGCACACAATCTATTTATCAAGGTTCCTCCAAAACATATAGACATATATATATATATATATATATCAAGAGATCTTGCATCTTTCAAGATATTATGTATAAGACGTCGTTGTCACAAAGTACATAGACCGAAAAAATAGTGCATAATCCGCAAGATAATGGAAATGTCCTTTTAACCATCTGACTAAATTCATCTCTCAGTAAACATTCTTATAGATCGTCATTGCACTAATGTTAGGGAGGGTGGGTGCTAACCGAGCTAAGATCAGATCAATGTATAACTCAACCTGAAAAAAAGGTCAATATATAATTCAAGACTGACTTCGCCTCGGGTAGCGTTTCTACGTCAAAGCTATCCATCGTGAGAGAAAACTGAATAAGGAAAAAACATCAACAATCCAGCAGAAGAAGATGCTATTGCAATCTCAAAGCCAGAAAAATTGAAACTTTGTCAAGGGATAAGTGCTGCCATTCTCACCTGATAAGAGAAAATAAGGCCTTCTCCGAAACCCAAACATGGGAACGGTGTCAGTGAGGAGACCCCACAAGGGCTTGACAATCCAAGGAATCTGAATAATCCCAGAATAGACCTGAGCCTCTGATGGTTCCAATTTCTGGTCATCCTTCATATAGTACTGCACACTGACCCTAGTGATCCCCATTCCAAGGCCTTGATTGATTCCGTAAACAATCACCACTGCTACCAGAAAGCTCCAATGGAGCTCCGATCGAAGCTTTCTGAACCAGTGCAAGGGCGTAGATACTGAGCCAAAGAAACCCCATTTTGGGTGGTTGTGTCTCTGATGCTGAAAGATATGCTCTCGTTCTTGCTCTGGCATAGCCATTGTTATTTGCTCTACAATTCCTGAGATTTTTCAATGAATCGAGAGGAAATGGAAAGGGGCCAGTTCATGAACCCTACTAGCCTACCTAGGCCTCCGATCCCACCGAGTCCAGATCCCCCCACCCCAATGCCTTGCGGCTCAATAAATGATATTCTGGCAGCAGGATTTCTCGACTTTTTGACCTGTAGGAAGGATGGAGAGACGTCATGGATGACGGAAGAGTTTGACCAACGTTGACCGCCAGCTTCAAACTTCATGTTTCGACTTAGCAGAATGCGCCGTCCGTTGAGCAAAAAACATTCATAATTTCTCTCCTTTTGCATGTGTCAGTCTGTATAATCAATTTCATGGTCATAGGTTGGGGAAAAGGAAAAGGATAAGGATACTCCTATTGGTGATAATTAAATTTGAAACTCTTAATTATGAAATGACGAATATTATTGTACCACACTCATTTCCTTCCTGTCAATACATTAATTTGATTAGTTCAGTAAGTGATAATCAACATGAATTTGGGAGAAGTCAGAGAGATGCCTTCATTTCAATGTCAAGTTTTTCTCTCATTCAATATAATATATATTATGTGGATATATAACTAATTTTGCTTCATAAAATCTATAAATTTGGAATGAGAAATATGAGGTCAACTTCTTTTATGGACCACGGGGTCGGATGGAGCTTGCTCTCTTAGTTTTGATTGAGGTTGTCCAATAATAATACTTACTAATGGGCCATGAACCGCCATAAGAATTTGAGTCCCAGCAACATCAGACAAGTCGAGGAGGGGCCATTTGATGATTGGCCTTGGCCATCCTATTAGTATTATCCCGATGAATGAAAAATAAAATTTAATTAAAATCCACAGGTGAACTTATTTTTTTCCCCAAAGGATAAAAAGTATTTTATTTTTCCAATTAGTTGAAAGGTGGTAAAAGATTGTTTAACGTATGGAAAAAAAAAAAGAAAGAAGGAAAGAGTAAAAGACCAAGAGGTAGGTTAAACATCTTGATTTTATTACAGCAGTCAAACTGGATGGTATGGTCCATGGAACAGTACAAAATATCATGCAACTGGGGTGGGTGGGACTAACACCACCCAACCCCGCCTCATTATGAATATGAAGTGGAGCACCCATACAGCATAGTGTCACAGATTCTCGGAAAGGAAACATCAGATGAACACCAAAACAACCATGTATTGTGTCCCTTCTACTCCTAGTCCAGTATTATGTCTCTAGCCACAGGGAATACAGGAGCGATGTCCACCGGTACCTGAGGAGAAGGAACTGTTCTGTTAATGCAAAAAAACTGCAAATTTCTGCAACTCTTGAATTAGTTTAGGCCCTCTTCCTGTAAATTATAGCCATGGGCGACATATACTGTCTTAATTTAATAAAAATGTTCATCACACTTGCAAACTCTTGAAATTGGACACTAAGTAACAACCGCTCCATTTTACCTGGAAAGGAGGAGGTCAGAGATGGGGCTTTACCTGAATGCTTTCTAATCTGTGCAGAGCATCTCTCAGAGGCATACTCATTGTAGCATACTTCTCCAGCAGCGATCTTGCAGCCGCTTTGTCGCCTTTTGCCTGTATGGTGAGGATCTCTCTGCTCAAGCTCTCAACTGCACCTTTGACCTGTACAATGGAAAGTGTAGAACAAATCAAATCATGTTCTCCATATTGATCTCAGAACCTAGCGAGAACTGAGAGAATGGGGGATCGCAGTACCTTCGAGAAATCAACTGAGAATGTTCCATCAGAATGCTGGATGAAGGCTCCTTTCTCAAACAACCAGTTGAACTGCAGAGCTTGACCCTTACTGTTAGTGCAATGGGCACCGTACATGAGTCAGTAATATCTCGCTAACACTGATGGTTGTTCCAGATCGGAGTAGATCATCTAGCTTACCCATGAGCTTCCTCGAGACCAAACCGTACAGAGCGAAAGCATCCCGACAGGAAAGACACATACATGGACTTCAATAACTTGTTCGGAAGCAAGCCCTGTTGTCAACAGAGAACAAAAATTTACGCTTGCCTAATCAATATTTGGAATTCTCTCGGAAATAAAGCACACTAGCCACTTAGCTTTTTCTTCCCCCTCCTTTAACTATGTCTATAATCACCTGGGTGATCATGAACCTCAGTGCCCAGAGGCCGACTATATCAGCTTTTGCTTCCTCTAAAGACGAGTGCAGCTCTTGTAGCTCCTGCAACCAAAGAACAAAGAAATTAGCAGAGTAGAAACATTTTCGTTAATTGACCACTTAGTGATTAGTGAAGCACTTGATAATTGTCCACAAAAAAGCACTTACCTTTCTCACTGTAGAAGTATGACCATTTGGGAGTGTTATAGTGTGGGGGCCAATCCCATGGCAGCATTCATGGCAAATTGTGTGAGTGAAAAAAGATTCAAAATCTACAAGCACTCTTTGCTCTTTTGAAACACATGCATCCACTATAGGCTGGAGAATGTGCTTGAACCTGACCAAATGAGAAAAAAAAAAGTAAAAGTAGAGAAATCTATCGGTGCAGCTTCATACTCAAAGGAGGATGATGATGAAAGAACAAAATCAGAGGATGTACTTTGCTTCTGACACATTCTTGAGCATGACCATTGATGTTCCCCGATCTTTTACAATACGCTCATCGTTTGGCAAGTTGAAAGCAACGGTTTGAGGACCTTTCACATCCTGTCAGAAAAAAAATGAACACATCCCCTCTCAATTGACGTGGTTGAGATAACATAATGTTATAATCAAGAGATGTTTAACGGAAAGGAAACAGTTTTTCTTGTCTGAAATCTGTAAACTATGGAAAGTAGAAAGGATGTTAATGCTACAACTAAATAAAGACCAACCAGACAGAGGCTAAATCAGGAACTATCATTAAACCTACTACAGGCAATGGAGTACAGATTGCCAGACATCAAAATTGCTAGTGGCTAGAGTTGGATGCAAGAAGTCAAGGCACAGCATTCAATATCTCCCTATGACTGGAAACTTACCCCTGCATTGAAGACAAGGTTAATGACGCGAATTGGCGCAGCATTAACATCTTTCGATTTGTAAACATTGTCCAATGGGAGATTCTCTTCCAATACCTAGAACAAGGACATTTATAGAGGAACATACTTCTGTTGATGATTAGATAGTCACTGCAAAGATAAATTGTAAAATAATTTGAGAAATGAACCTGCAGAATATCGCCAAAGAGTTTTAATTCAGCAGTCGCCTTGTCGTCTCGAATTCCAATAAATGCTTCAAATGTAGCCTAAGAAAAGAACAAATCCTGAGCAACATGTGCTATAGGACAGCAGATAAAGCAAGCTATATATTCACTGTCTGCACATGACAACTACCACGCTGGAACGTGCTGCATGAATAACAAGTCTGGTTTATCATCAATTGACTTTTAACGTAGCCAGAATATCTATCATTTTGCTAGGTTGAACGCAAAAAAACATGTTCAAAAGACAAATAGTTAAGGAATCCTAAGCATTCTCAGCGAGCTGACTGACCAGATCCACAAGCTTCATCAACAAATGCCTGTATCCACTAGGAAATAGGAAAATGTATGCCATAAGAATTTCCAAACACAAGTAAAGATTTACATGTAGTACCTTGTAGCTAAATAGAGCATCTTCATATGTCTCATAAGGACCAATAGTAACATCCAACTTGGAGTCCTGTATCAAAAACAAATGAGAAAAAATAAAGAAGATTAGCAATTCAATGAGGTCATCCACTAAATTCACCAGTAAGGAAATATGACCTTGCCTTTACGTGTACAAGCTAATTTTTGTTAAGTAAAACAATTATGTTTTACCATAGCATCAGATAAGCTTCATGCAATCCCACAAACAGGATGACTGAATCTAGAGGGTGGATGAAGGAGACATCACTAACCAACTCCATCCACGCTATGTCAGATTCATGGTAGTCATTTGACAAGAAAGCTCTCGCCTTGCTGTGAAGCAGCTTCTTCAAGCTTCAGGAAAGAAGAGTTAGAAGATTTATTCAGACAGATTAAAAGTTTCAAGCTACCGGTAGCAAAAACGAACAAAAAAATACCTAGCTGAGCTGGTCAGATTTCCAGCTTCATGCAACAATTCAGCCGCTTTGGCTAGAGATGATTGATATTCTTTACAGTAGGGGACACTGTATAAGTCATCAATTGACCTCGCCACATTTCTATCATGGTTTTCAACTGCAAGATTGGACAAGGAAGCTTCGAAGCTTAGATCACTTTGCCTCTTAATAACACTGAAAAACCCTGTCACTTCTTCCTGTTGATCCTCTGATAAGCCACGCTTCCATAAATCAAACTCCTGATACAAACAAAAAAAGGATAAATCATTCATTATGAGGAGGATCATGTGCACAGACAATATAACATGACAAGAAAATACAACAAGATGTACCATTTTGTCCATATCGGGAGGATAGAAATTTGCACCGGGTGGTTTCAGTTTAGGAAATGCAGCTTTATATTCGAGACCCTTCCACCCAGTAACTGGTCTCGAGCATTGAGAAAGCAACTTAACAGCAGAATCTGCAGTTGTCAAAAATGCCTCATTTTCATCGAGACAGGACCTGTAACAAATATTGCGTGAGGCCTAGTAATTGGGGCTTTAATAGGTGTAAACTTTTTGCAGATAAATACAGCATTACTGTGTTATGAGAACATATCCAAAAAATGATATGACTTGGAATTACACTTAATTCTCAGACTCGACTGTTTTCATGAACTGGGTCCTGAAAAAAGCACACTTACCAAGGACTCTTATTAATCGAATAGTAGACCCATTTTAGTCTGTCCAACTCTGAAGTTGCAGCATGCTCCTTCAACCAATCTCTTAGAGGTGGGTTGCTGTGCCATACCTAAAAGCAGTACATGGAAAGTCTGGAGTATAGAAGAACTCAAATAAAAAGCTGATCTTCTGAGTCATTACATAAAATTATTTATAATATGACCTGCTGGTAAAAGATCTCATCCATAACTCTTGCAGCCTTAATAAGCAGAACCAGAGCTTTACTGTCCCCATCTGAAAGCCCAGCCAACTGCTAAGAAAAATAATATTTAGTAATGAGTAAGTGTTAACTTTCTTCTCTTGCACAAGGAAAGGAGCCATTAATATATCCTTTCCTATGGATCCTCAACCTCAGGATTAAGGGTGACAGGAGCATAACGCCGAATTTGTTTCTGTAGGGCCAAACTGCGCGCCATTGTGCTTTCTTTGTACCTAGGGAACATTCATATTTAAAAAGGCGCATAAAAGAGTCTGCAATGGAAAGTTTACAATTGATGGAGACTATTATCTAGAAAGACATTAGTTGTCTAATGATCGATAGATAATTGTCTGAAGAAAAACACAATGAATCAGCAGAAGCAGCATATCTTTGCTAAAAAGCAAAATGGTTCTTCAGCAAATAATTTTCTTCAACATGAAAAGCAAATCAGCAGATGGGAACGGTTCTTCAAGAGAAAAGGCTTGAAAATATACCTCTGTTCAATTATACCGAAGAGCTGTCCATATTGTCCATCAACATCATATGGAACATATTCAGGATCTTCTTCCGCAAGAAAGCTTCTATATTGATCGTAGTGTAGATACTTAACAGCAGACACTTCACTTTCCTACAGAAAAGTGGTAGTAGACAATGCTCAGGGATCTCGGCAAAAACAGAAGATGGAATCGTCCTTGTGTACGTGCCAGAGATAATTCTTTAACATCCATTGAAAAGGAACCAGTTAAATAGGAATTATTAATTAAAGGATTAATCATAACAAAACTATGAAAGCAGTACTTCAAAAACTTAAACATAAAAGGATTAGAAAGCCAGTCTAAGCCTCAAACTCTCACCTGAAGTGTGAAGGCCTCAAGAGGAATTGGATCAAGAGTAGTGACCAGATATACATCATTGAATTCATTATTGATGTATGTGCCGTTATTTATGGTACTGTACTCCAAATCGATGAATAAAACATAAGCTCATTAGCATGAACTACCTTGCGCAAAAGACAAACAGTCTCCAGTACATTTGATGAAAATAATATGGCTATAGACTGTAATTAACTGTCGCATATGATCTGGAAGACACCGTTGACTAACCATTCTTGGAGAAAAATAAATATCTTCTCGAACGCATCCTTTGGGAGCAGTATACCCAGCTCTTCCTCAAGTTCTCTCCTGAATGCAACCAGAATTTATTAGGATTGAGCTCGTGGTATTGATTGCTCATTTTAGTGGAATGTCTCCGAGTGAACAAGAATACCCACAAAGAGCGCAGCCTAAGGCTGAGTTCAAAGTACCAAAGCTATTTTAAGAAGACAACCTTAAAAATTCTCGAGATTAATTTTCACGATGCAAAAATTCTGCGCAAATGTTTCGTCAAAAGTATCCGAGATAGTTCATAGGGAGAGTTGGAAAAAATTACTGTGCTGATACAAGAGAAGAATCGCCGGCAGAAATATGACCGGCACTGGAAATATCCCACTGTCCGGGCCAAGAATCCTTGCAATCAGCACGCCTCTGAAGCAGCAACTCCTGAGTGCGCTCAGCGTAAATCCATACGTGGACTGCCCTGTGATAATCTCCATCACGGTGAACAGCTCCCCTGCAATTCAACAGCACAGCATAGGAATTTCCATGGAGAAGCCCGTCGGGTTACGGAGGTCAAAATGTATTGCTCGAAGGGAAGACCCCACTCTTACCTGGGTTTGGAAACGCCGGTTTTCTCTCCGGTTCTAGTGAGGACATCGAGGTACTCTTCACCCGACTGTGCTTCTGCTTCCGCCATCAACCTCTCTTCAGTCTCAGCTACCGATTGATGATGAACTGAATGAACCCAACCAACCCACTATGTCTGTGCACTAGGGCCGGCCGGCAAATTTAAGCCGAAGGGCGATGGAGCCGTTTACAACTCAAAAGCCAAGGGAACGGAAAGTATAAATCTCATGTTTCTTCCTCCCTTCAATTTTTTTTTTTTTTGATATATGTAATCCCTTTCAAATGATATTGGACAATGACACCAAGAGGGGTTGGGCTGAGTGGTAAGCAGCCCGGTGCCGCTTAAGGAGGTCTCGAGTTCGAGACCTCACGTATGCAGACACCTCTCTTGGGAGCCTCACCCGCCATTGCCAGACGTGCGACCCGGGGCGACCAACGGATTAGTCAAGTATGGTTGGCTGAAAGATGTCATCTCACCGCTGGTGGAGCCTGCTTGGATACCGTGGCTGGCGACCAAAAAAAAGATATTGGACAATGACGTGGAGATGAAACAAGATAAACAGGACAGTGTGAACGCCGAATCAAAAGGATGGTTCGTTGGATTACTTTATGGAGGACTTGACCTAATGACATGATGTTTTCGGAGTAGTAACATGACTATAACATCATCTTTTTTCTTCACCAAGGAGCATTCGATTCCTTTCGTGAGGGTGCAGCAACAGTACAATCAATCTAATTAGAACAAAGATAAGGATATAGTACAAATGGTGCGAATAAATTAAAGGGCACTTTCCATTCATCTCATGACATTTAATCAGGTTCCCGTCTCATGGTATGGCCTGATGTACTAGCTAGTAGCTTCATATGTCCCAGAAATGTCAGGTATCATGTTCTTGATCGTCATGCATGACATGCATCACATTGAATTTAATTCACAATCGTCCGCATCCTTCTTTGCCCAGTGTCTTGTTGTATACACCAACCAACCATCCATGGACACGATACTTTTGTTGATATATTCTCCCTTTGTAGTGTGTCACGCAAATGATGCTCGGCTAAATTCCATGGACATGGACTAGAGATAACCCCTTGACTTATTTGAAATAATAAGTTTGCATCTCATTGCCTCACCAACTTTCTTAATTTTTCCAATTAAATATGATGATAATCTAACATGCCCTTTTTTTAGCAACGACGAATATGATCGTCCATCTTCATTCAATTTGACTGTTCCTCATTAGCACCATATTATCAACCTAGACCAACAAGTAATATGATAAATTCTAGTGGTATTTAAAAAAATAACACAGAAAATGATTCAACAAAATTAATAATTTACTCCAATTCCAATCACCCCTTTCCACGGTAAACTCACCCCCAAAACAGGAACAAGTACAGACAAGAAACATAATAGGAGGAGAACTATGAAAAGCTCCATCCACTCCCGCCCAACCCCGCAGCAAATTAAAGATGGAATGTCATCTCAGAAGAAACTCATTAGTTAAAGAAATAAAATTCATGCTTCCCCTCAACTCAATCCTCAAAATCACCCGCATGCTCCAATAAATAGTTGGCCGCCAATTCCTCGTCCCGATCACAAGCCAAAAATGCCTCAATCACAAGAGCTCTATCAAACCCCATCGCCTCCAGCTACAGAGAGAGAGAGTGATCAGTCTCACAAAATCTGAGGAGTACCAAACTTGAAAAGAGATTGAGAGAGAGAGAGATGTTTACCCGTGCAATGGCTTCTTGCTCCGCTGGTGTTACATTGATAGCATGAGGCATATCTTGATCCGGCTGATCAAACATATCACTGGGAAAGGAGAAATTCAATAGTTATTTCTCTACAAGGCTAAATATATTACATCAAGATGCAAAGTGTTTTTGCCTTAACCCAACATCTAGTTCTTGGAGCCTTATTGACTCCATCTACATGGCTTTAGATTCGATTCAATATAAACTGGAAGAAGCCAAAAATCCAAATAACTATTGCCAAATTAATGGATTGGTGAGACATCACTCACCCTTCAGACCCTTCCAGAGGTTCATTTATCAGCTGAAGAAACTCTGGTTGGTGCTCCTGGATCATTCTTAGGAGCTGAGGATTCTGTTTCCCAAGCTCGTGAAGCATCGGCTGCGCAATGAGCGTAACGCTAATATTGGATTACACATTAATATTTTCATAGTCAAAAGGTAAACAGTTAATTCATACCTGTAGGATCTCTGGGTTTGCTTGCACCATAGAACGCAAAGCTTGAAACTGCTATGAAATAGGAAAGATAATTAGAAAAGATCTAATTGACATAAAATGACATTAACCTAATCGTCCCTTCATCCAAGGTATTAAAAAAAGTAGCTATCTAGCAGACAGCATTTTCACGTCAAATAGAGTGCCAACTAAAGGAACCTCCATCCTCTGCAGAAAAATTATACTCAATACCCTTTTATCAGAAGCAGCAATGAGAATTGTGAGCATCTTTACCTGAAAAGGGTTGAGAAATGAATGAAGACGTATATACCTGTTGATTGTTCCTTAGGAAATCAAGCGATCCAAGTCCACCACCGGTAGATCCAGAATTAGCTTCCTGTTGGAAGTCCAGCAACTTAGAAACAGAACATTTAAATAATATGACATGATTTCATTCCACCTAAGAAATTCTACCTGGGGAAACAAGTTCAAGGGAGAAGTATTGGGTGCCCCAGATGTGGGTGCTGCAGCAGCAGGAGTAGCAAATGCTGCTTCATTTGCCTGGCTTGTTGGAAGATGAGCCATAGGGACAGCAATTTCAGCTGTCTCTGGAATACCCTGGAGATAGAACAGTGTCAGCTCCAATAACCAGACATTGAAAACGATTGCATCGACATTTTCAAACATTCAAGACGTACAGAATACAAGTAATCAATGGCTCTTTCTGGGTTGTTATAGGCTGCTCGAAGCGCCCGTGTAACTGTTTCTCTGTCCCATATACCACCACCAATAACCATAATCTGTTGGATGCTTTCCTCAAGATTGCTGCCAGCAACTAAGTGTGAAGCTGCCTTGCTATAGGCCTCGGTACTTGAATTGGCAGTTGCTCCATCTGAAGTAGATGTAGAGCTCCTGATGGAAGGTGGTGCTTGAGCTGGAACCTCAACAGCGGCTGAAGGATTTGAGGTTGGCAGTGGGACTGGTTGTGTTGCTGAAGAAGCTTGAGCAGATGAAGTTGAAACCCCAGCGGAGCTCGAGGTTTTGCTCTTGCTAAGCATCACCACAAGGAAACCATCTTCAGAAACCTTGTTTTCTGCCAAAGTAGTTTCATCTTTCAAAACCTTCCCATTGTGAATCAATAACTGCTGCCCAGAGGGATAATTGTCTTTTCCTTGAACATCTTCAATATTCTTCTTCACGGCCATAACCTTAAAGCAAACATGAATCAGTGTCAGATCATTGAAAACAATCCTTAAATGTTAGTCTAACACCTCTGAGGTTTCATAATGTACTCAACTCACACATGAGACATCAGATACTGAAATTTACAGCATATGGAACTCGACAAAGTCTTCAAAGAAGTTTATCTAGAGTAAGAATTGGCAAGAACAGCCATACACAAGAACGGATGCAAATTCCTAGTTATGCAAATCCCACATAAGCTTCTCTTGTATCCAAATCTCCTTTTTGATACAAAAATTTTCAATAACTAGCAAAAAAAATATTTTTTTAATGAATGCAATGGCTAATATCGCTTGTGCCGACAAAAAACTGAGGCTCATCGAAGTCGAGACGCTCCAGGCAAAACATTTAGAAAGTGGCATTTTGTCTATATTGCACATTTGCAATTCTATGATATGAAGGTGTTTCAGATCTATTACGTAATATTCCTACCTTACAAATTCCCCATAAATACAGTCCCAAGAGAATCTAGAATATCCTCTTTTACGGAAATAATCTGCTTGAGAATCAGTCTAGGACATGAGAGAAGTTGCTCGAAGTGAGTTTTCATAAGTGGATTTGGGAGAGGAAGTACTCACGGTGTCTGTTGGAAGAACCTTTATCTCAAAGTGACTACCTTTGAGCGTCTTCACCGTCAGCTTCATTGCGGTTGAATTAGTTCGGGGAGAGAGAGAGACAGAAGGATTGATGATTTGTCAGCCCCGAATCAAATTGAAATTTGGGACAGCAGAAAACCCTAGGAACTCCCGAAGAGGAAGCCGCGGTGAGAGAGGGTATGCGTGTCTGCTACTTGCAAGAGATGCACAGGCACCGGTGATTGGGAATTTACCGGTGCGATGCACGTGACCGTAATTTTCTCTTTCATTTTTTTTTTCCTTTTTCCCGCTACTATAAATTTTTTTAAAAATTTATCTATTATATCTCTATCACTTTAAGAATGCAATCCTTTTCTCTATATTATTAAAAATATTTATAATAACAAAATTTTTATTTAATAAAAAATTACAAATGAGGATGAAATTTATAAAATTATTCTTAAACAAAAAGCCACCGTTTAGGCTATAACTATCCTCCTATTATCTTTTCAATTATACATTTTTTTTATTTTTTTAATATACTGACAATATTATAAAAATTAACACTCAATTAGAAAAATCATGTCAAATATTATTTTAAAGGATTGAGAATTCCCTTTTTTCAATTATTAGTGACATGGGTTTCAAAATATTAAAGAAAATATCGAAAATATATAAAAGTGACTAAGGTGATTCATTTCAAACAGTTTGACGCATATCACCTTAAAAGATCTCCCGTTCAAGACTATGGATAAGAAGATCAATAACTGTGGAAGTCATATCTTTTAAAGAGCCAATTCTTTTTTCTGGTGTATATAGGAGACGTGTAGGCATAGAAAGAGTAAAATGAATAAGGATAAAAGGACACGGCAAGTCCCACAAGTGATATCGAACCCAAGACTTATAGATCATTGGGCGAAAACCATACCAATTGTATTAAGCTCTATTGCTCTTTAAAGAGCTAATTTTGTTAGAATATAAATTAATCAAGTTTATTACGCTTCTGTACGCCGCAAACTAAAAACAAAGAAAGAAAAGAAAGGGAAAGCGTGCTCCCCGTTTTCATGTTCCTCCAGTTTGATCTGCCACTCTAAGTCTATCATGAATGAAGAGAGATTGCTCAAGCACCTGATCAGAATCTAGATCAGTATTGCCTAGAAGAATCAGATAACATGCCTTTTTTTTTTCCCCATGTTGTAGAATTTTTGCTCTTAAGAGGGAGAAAGTCTCGAGTAGAATAGTTATACCACATAGGCAATATTAACGTAATGTATTTGTCTAATAGAATATTGACATGCAATTAATAATTATACGGTTATGGTTATTAAATTTTAAAAATATTTAAAAATATAAAAAATTCTAAATAAATATTGAATCATAATTGAAAAAATATGTACATGGTAAAAAAAACTAAAAATCTAATCAATGGTAAATCTTAATTAGAAAAATATATAAATGATGAACTCTGATTGTACGGATATGTAACAATAGCGTTACTTACGTGATATGATAACTTTATTGAAGACTTTCCTCAAGAGGAAACTGTTATTATAGTACTCTCATGGACGCAAAAATACACAAACGTTTTCACCATTGCAGGCAGAAACGGAGGCGGCCATTCCACCGCCTGCAGAACTTGCGTTCAGCAGAAGCAGCTGGAGGAATACCTGTTTCATCTCCTCGGATTCTTTGATCGCTATACACTGTAATTGAACAATTATGAAAAATCGTTGGCTTCTTTTTTGTTTTAGGAAGCTTGTTTGTGATTAATCGATCTTACGAGAGAGAGAGAGAGATATATATATATATATATATATCCATGCATGACATGCCTAACCAAGAAGAATTGGATGCAGGTGGTGTGACACTGAGTGTTGCAGTTTCAAGGCGCACAATGCCAAGTGATTAGTACAGATAACCTAAGGATCGGAGATAGAATTGGTGATATTTCCTGAAAGTACGTTTTATGGAACGAACGAAGTGGTGTGTTGAAAAATTAGTATCAACTTCTCTCGGGGCCATGCATGTAAAGTAGACCACTATTATTAGACGTGCGGAGGTTGCTGAAAATAGCAAATGACCAAAGAAACCAACGAACCTCCTCCATAATTCTCCAAACTCATTTCTTATCCAGACGTTTTAAGAGCCTCCAGATTCACTCTCGGCTGACACTCCCAATTAATTTTAAGATTTAGTTGCCTTGCTCACGTACAAAAAGGGCATCGCATCACCACCTCTTCCTCCTCCTCCTTCTTCCGTTAATTAATTAATTTAATTAGTTCCCCTTCATTCCATCACAACTTCTAATCATCCATTACAAAACCATCCAATTCCCAGTTTGCAATTATACAACATGTCCTCCTTCTTGCCCCTCTTCTTCTCGACATTCCTTCCCTTCTTTCTCCTCCCTCCGACATTCAATGCCTTCAATATAACCAAGATCCTGGGCCAGTACCCGGACTACAGCACCTTCAGTGATGGGTTGACACGTTCCGGGGTGGCCGGTACCATAAACTCTCGCCAAACAATCACCGTCCTCGCGGTGGACAATGCTGGTATGTCAGGCCTCTCAGGAGACATGTTGAAAGAGGTGCTGAGCCTTCACGTGGTGCTCGACTACTACGATGTCCAGAAACTCCAGCAGCTGCCTAATAAATCCGATATCCTCACCACCCTTTTCCAGGCTAGCGGCCAGGCTAACGGGAAAAAAGGGTTCCTGAATGTGACTCGAACAAGCAATGGGGTTGTCTTTGGGTCTGCTGTCCCTGGATCCAGCCTTAACTCAAATCTGGTCAAGTCCATCGCTTCTCAACCGTATAACATATCGGTCTTGCAAGTGAGTAGTCCAATAATGCCCCCAAATCTTGGTGGTGGCGGCTCGGGTAGTAATTCGAGCTTGAACTCTACCAGCTCATCCTCACCCGCATCTACCCCAATCAACTCCCCACCAGGTGCCCCGATATCTAGTCCAGTTGCTGGTTCCCCGCCTAAATCAAGCCCTGCTGCCCCAGCTAAGTCCCTGCCAGACGCACCAACTTCAAGCCCCGGCGGTTCCCCACCTATGTCGAGCCCCACTGCCTTCGCACCATCCAATAGCAGCGACTCGGCCTTACCGCCCGATGATGCAGGTTCACCAAGCGATGCCACTGCTCCATCTGCTTCCGTAGCCAACTCCCCATCAAATGCCACTGCTCCAACAGCCGATACTCCGGCCACAGCTTCTTCTCCTCTGGGGCCCACTGCAGATGCTCCAGAAGCTGATGCACCAGCCGCAGGGAAATCCTCCGGTGGTCATGCCAGGCCACACGGCTATCTCATCTCAGGATTTGGAGCTATAGCTTGGTCCGCGGCTCTAACAATGGGGTAGAACAATTACAACGACCACAAGGGAGCACGGACTCGGAGAGAGTTTATAGGTTTCTGCTCATGGACGCATAAATATATAGATAGATAGACATCAGAAAAAGATCCATTTACCATGATTTCTTTTCAATGTAATATTTTACAGTATGCAGTAGTTTTAATTCATAAGTCGTGCGGATATATCCGCATGCAGCGGAGTCTCTGCTTGGAACTGTAAATTTATTGGGCCCAACGCTCATCTTAAATTAGATGTTGGCGGAATGAATTTATTAGAGAATGTGTATGTATATATTCAGTACTATCATGTATTTATCGTTTGAAAATACCTAAAAAAATTCAGCAATGAGAGTTGTTTTGGAAGATGTAAGTTAGATAAATTTACACGTTGTATGACAACTAATGACATTCCCTGGATACATCTCTGCAACATTATAGATCTGTGCAGTCGCATCTCCCTGGGATGGGATGCTGGTACTAATTTGATCGGTCAAAAATTTCTGGTCGCTGAGTAGTTGCTATTCGTGTAATGTACTGTACTTGTATATATAGTATATGAAGAGAGGAGACACACAAGCAGGTAGGTAACAGCTGTTCAAGTTGCTGTACATGGTGGTTTTTTCAGGCATGATCTGATGATGGTACCAGTGCCGCCAGTGATGATGATGACGATGACGACGAAGTGTGGCTGTTGTTACTATTAGTATGCTGCAAGTGGCAGGGTGTTACAACAGATGTCAGATCTCGCAGAGCAGAGCAAAGGAGAAGAACCAATTATCAGAAGATTAGGAGGAAGACGAAAGAGAGGAAGTATGTATAGCTCTCAGCTAAAAATGTATTATTGACTGAGGCTCATCTCTTTTATTTATACTGAAGTCTGTGTCTGTTACATTCTTGTTTTCAGTTGTAACTGCTACATTACTCTTAACAGACTTAAGTTATTCTAATTCCCTGCTATGCATGTTCCTGCACCCGCATTCTTGTTATAAGACTCCCCCTCAAGATGGAGAATATATGTTTAGTATTCCCATCTTGTTGAGTAACTTGTGGAACTGTCCTGGATGTAAGGATTTTGTAAGCAGGTCTGCCAACTGATTTTGGCTTGAAACATGCATTGTCTTCAGTACTCCTTCTTGAATCTTTTCTCGTATGAAGTGACAGTCCAACTCGATGTGTTTGGTTCGTTCATGGTAGACCGAGTTTGCTGCAATGTGTAGTGCAGCAAGGTTGTCACAGTACAGCAGTGCTGTATCGTGGTGCTTGACGTGTAGATCCTTTAGTAAAGTTAAAAGCCAAGTGATCTCACAGCAGACATTGGCCATAGCTCTATATTCTGCTTCGGCTGAAGATCTAGACACAGTGGCTTGTTTCTTTGACTTCCAGGAGATCAAAGAGTCTCCGAGGAAAACACAGAATCCAGAAGTAGATCGCCTGGTATCGGGACAAGTTGCCCAGTCAGCATCAGCGAAAGCCTTCAGTTGTAACCTTGACTTTGCTGGAAAGAATAGACCTTGTCCTGGTGCCCTTTTTATATATTGTAAAATTCTTCTGGCTGCATTCATATGTGTATCCCGGGGAGCAGCAAGAAATTGGCTTAGCTTGTGGACCGAGTAACTTAAATCAGGTCTCGTTATGGTAAGGTAAACCATTCGCCCTATGAGCCTTCTATAGCTTGATGGGTCTGTTAACAACACCCCTTCATCCTTTGATAGTTTAAGGTTCGGCTCCATAGGTACTGAGGCTGGTTTGCTCCCCTGAAGACCGGTGTCCTGCAATAGTTCAAGGGCATATTTTCTCTGGCAAACTGAAATCCCAGAAGAAGACCGAGCCACTTCAAGCCCCAGAAAGTATCGCAGATCACCCAAATCCTTGATTTTGAAATTCTTTTCCAAAATATCCTTCGTTGTCTGCACAGCCTGATTATCATTGGCAGCGATAATGATGTCATCAACGTAAACTAACAGGGCAACAAAGGAGCCTGCAGAGGTGGATTTCGTAAAAAGGGAGTGATCCCCTTGGGATTGCCGAAAACCAGCTGCGAGAAGTACATCGGAAAATTTGTGAAACCATTGTCTTGATGCTTGTTTGAGTCCATAAATGGACTTGTGTAGTCTGCAAACTGCATTCGAAGGTAAGGACTCCCCCTCACCTCGGCAGTATCCTGGAGGAAGGGCCATATACACCTCCTCATGGAGGTCGCCATGGAGAAAGGCATTAGACACATCAAGCTGAGTAAGGGACCAGTGGTTGACAGCAGCCACTGATAACAACAGTTTCACGGTGACCAGCTTGGCGACAGGAGAGAAAGTATCGAGGTAATCAACTCCTTCCAGTTGAGTATATCCCTTGGCAACCAGACGGGCTTTGTGTCGTTCAAGGGAGCCATCAGCATGGAACTTAGTCTTATAGACCCACTTACAACCCACAACATGCTTCCCGGGAGGCAAAGAAACGATAGACCAAGTATGATTGTTCTCCAAGGCTTCCAGCTCAGTGGTCATAGCCTCCTGCCAAACCTTCAATCGTGCTGCTTGCTGATAAGTGTGAGGTTCAGGAATAGAGGAGATGGACAAAGCAAAATGTTTGTAAAGGGGGGAAAGTCTGGAGTATGTGAGATGGTGAGACAGAGGATATCGAGAAGAGGAAGAATGGTCAGAAGCAGAGTAGACCTGATAGTCAGAGAGATAACTAGGAGGTTTAGAGACCCGATGAGGTCTCGTAGATGGAGGGATATAAGAATCTGATGGTGGAAGGGGAGAATCCTGGGAGGACGGTGCAATGGAAGATGGAGTAAGTCGAGTAGGGTGATCTGATGCTACGAAGGAAGGAGATTGAGAAGATTCTGTTATGATGGAAGGGAGAACTCGATCATGAAAGATATCTAAAGAGGACTGATCTGGGATATTGTTTTGGAACGGAAAAATATTCTCATGAAAGACAACATGGCGGGAGATAGAGACTTTGTTGGTAGCGAGGTCAAGAATTTTGTATCCTTTGTACCCATAGGGATAACCAAGAAAAACACATGCACGCGCACGAGGAGAGAATTTTGATCGGTTATGTGAAGAGGTGCTGCCATAGCACAGACACCCAAAGACTTTAAGATGACTATACTGAGGCTTCTTCTGATGAAGGGCTTCAAACGGTGTTCGATTGGACAAAAGAGGAGTAGGTGTGCGATTAATCAAGTAGGCAGCTGTTAGAATACAGTCTCCCCAGTAAGGCAGAGGAACGTTAGATTGAAAAAGGAGAGCTCGGGCAACATTAAGTAGGTGTTGGTGTTTACGTTCGACAACAGCATTCTGCTCGGGTGTTTCAACACAGGAATGGAAACTCATGATCCCTTTGGATGCAAAAAACTCGTGAAAGGACAGTTCTGCTGCATTATCAGACCGAACAGCCTTGATAGGAGTCTGATACTGAACTAAAATGAGATTATAGAAGGAAGGAAAAACAGTGAGAACATCTGATTTTGTCTTGAGAAGAAAGACCCAAGTTGCTCGAGTGTTATCATCGACTATGGTGAGGAAAAACCTGTGGCCATCAACTGTGGGTACCTGAAACGGTCCCCACACATCGAGATGTATCAAATCAAAAGGATGGGAGGATAGGTGGCCTCCTGGAGGGAAAGACAGCTTTCGTTGTTTGGCCGTGTGACATGTGTGACAGTGAGAAGATAAATCCAACAAGGAAGAAGGAATATGCAGTTCATTATGAAGTAATCGAAGTTTAGCAACAGAAGGATGGCCTAGTCTCAAGTGCCAAACATTGCTTTTGGACAAAATGGGAGTCGAAGACACAGTCGAATGACAAACTGGTTCTGCATCAAGAAAATAGAGGCTATGCTGAAGGCTACCCCTCCCAATCGTCATCCCTCGAGCCTGGTCCTGGATCAGACAGGCATGGGGAAGAAAAATGATTGAGCAAGACAGATGAGAGGTGAGGGAACTCACACTGATCAAGTTGAGAGAAAAGGAAGGAACATAGAAGACTCCTTGAAGGATCAGGTTATTTGACAGAGAGACTGTCCCATGCTGCGTTACTGTGACAGTATGGCCATTTGGTAAAGATAACATGATAGGTTCAATAGGTGTTAAGGAAGAAAACAAAAGTGAGTTACAACAAACATGATGAGTAGCACCAGTATCAAGAATCCAGGAAGTGCTAGAGGATAGAGGATATGTCTGAGGAAATAGAAAAGAGGCAGGAAAAAGTTTACCAGAGGTATGTGAATGGAGAGGGTCAATGGATTCCGAGGTTGAAGCAGCAACAATCTCAGTTTGTCCTGAGGAATGACCATTAAGTTGAGAACTCAGATATGCAATCATGTGTTGTACCTGGTCGAGAGTATAGGTTCCTGGTGCCAAAGTTGTTGCTGCAGTTGTAGGGGGAAAACGGCTCTGTTTCTCTCGCTGGAACAGAGGTTTCTGATTCATCGGGGTGTGGCCTTGTGGTTGCTGGGCTGAGGGCCTGGGCTTGGGCTGATAGCCTGGGGGATAGCCGTGCAATTTATAACATCTGTCCACTCTGTGGCCCGTGAGCCCGCAATGAGAACAAAGAGGTCTTTCCCGTCGTCCTCGTCCTGTCCCTATTCCGATTGCAGCAATTCCTGGTGCCGGCAATTTTATCGACGATGCAGAGTTCATTGACGATGCAGAGATGTTGAAAGCCATCGTCTCTGAGGGAGAACAGGTGCCAATAGTTCGTTGTCGCTCTTCTTGAATAACTAGGTTAAACACCTTTGAGATAGAGGGTACCGGATCAATCATAAGGATTTGGGCGCGTATTCCAGCAAATGAGTCATTCAAGCCCATGAGAAACTGCATCACATGCTCGTGTTGGATGTAATCTTGCAACGTCTTCATCCCTCCACAATTACAGGTAGGTAAGGGCTGGTAATTCATCAATTCATCCCACAGGATCTTCAGACGCGTGAAGTATGTGTTAACGTCTAGAGAACCCTGTGTTAATTGATTCAGTTGTTGTTTAAGCTGAAAAATACGAGGTGCATTGCTCTGATGAAACCTGGCATCGAGATCCGTCCAAACTTCTTGTGCAGTTTCCAGATAAAGGAGACTATCGGCGATTTCTTTAGTAACAGCATTAAGTAGCCAAGATATTACCATACTGTTGACTCTGGACCACAGATCTGCATTCGTGTCGGTAGCAGGAGGCTTTTCCAGACTTCCGTCAACGAAACCAAGCTTATTCTTTGCGTTGAGAGCCATCCTCATTGAGCGAGACCAAGTGTTATAGTTAGAGCCTGTAAGCACATGTGTAACTAGCACCATACCAGGATGATCACCGCTGTGGAGGAAGAATGGATTATGACTATCCATGTGTTGTATAGTATCTGTTGCAGATGAAGAATTTTCTTGAGCCATGGCTGAGATTGCCTAGTAATTGAGCAACGGAGGAAACAATTGCTCTGATACCATGTTACAACAGATGTCAGATCTCGCAGAGCAGAGCAAAGGAGAAGAACCAATTATCAGAAGATTAGGAGGAAGACGAAAGAGAGGAAGTATGTATAGCTCTCAGCTAAAAATGTATTATTGACTGAGGCTCATCTCTTTTATTTATACTGAAGTCTGTGTCTGTTACATTCTTGTTTTCAGTTGTAACTGCTACATTACTCTTAACAGACTTAAGTTATTCTAATTCCCTGCTATGCATGTTCCTGCACCCGCATTCTTGTTATAAGACAGGGAGAGGTGAGCAGTGAACATTATATTCGGTGTGAGTGGGACTCGGACCCAGTTATAAGAATTTCCCACATGACTTGCACATCCTCATATCCCCGGCTCTGCGTGTCTTTGCTTAATAGATTCAGAAGCTCACCACCTGTCCACAACACATAATATAATGAAGCCTTTGATGGATTAGCTTGGCCTAACCTAACAAAAAGGAAAAAGAAAGAAAGAGACAAGAATGAGACAGAGAGATAGAACAGGACAGACCCTTTTTGCGGGAGCGAGAACCGAGAAGACGGGAAGAGAGAGCCATCCAAGCGCTTCGGACGGGGAAGAAGAGCTGCTGCCACCACTCAATCTCTTCAACGGAATTTCTAAATATATATGACGTACTCTATTCTCTTTCTCCGTCACCCCTCTATACATATCCAGAAACCCACAGCCATTGACAGTGGAGGCTGACCAATTAGATTAGCATTAATAATCCTTGCCTTGTCTTGTCTATCTGAGTTTTGTTTTCAAACTAGCATTAGTTAAGAGAATGGATGTTCCCTTATCCTATCCAATAGTAAAACCACGAAACGATGATCGAAGATGTAATCACAAAGAGGAACCGCTTTCACTGCTTGTCTATCCAAATTATCCTCTCCTAGCTACTTACAGTGGTGGCACGAACAATTTTATTGCACACTTTTATTACTATTATTTATAAATTTTTTGCTTTCAAACTATTTTATTTTTATAAATATCTCTCCCCTGCTATTATCACCAAGCCCCAAGTCAACCAGGGATAAGATGGTATCACATAAAAAAATGCTGCTTATGACTGCTGTTACAAACTTATTACTTCTTTATAATTATATAAACTACCCAGAAGAATCCATCGACTGCCTTCAGCCGTTCAATGTGAGGCAGTAATAAAAAAGGATGATGTCCTTTGATTATGCTTAACATATGCTCACCAAAAAAGATGCCAAATCACTTGCTGAGACTGACAGGCCGAATTCTTGATCAACAAGCTAGCGGAACTGAACACATGCAGAGGTATCTATTGTTAACTAACACAGCACGGTGGGTCCAATTAATATATATGTGCGTGTGTGTGTACGTTCGACCTTGTCCCTAAGAAAGCTAGCTTCCATTACCATGCATCTTCCTTTACCCATACAGCAAAATTAAAGCTTGCTCTATCCTTCCAAGTTTTATACTATGATCAGCTTTTATCCTTCCAACAGCGAATGGCCTTTCGCTAACAATGTGAAGAGAAGACTTGCCTCTTGGCAATATAGCCATCAGCAAAATAAAATAAAATAAAATCAAAAGTGGATGTTGGTATCACATGTCAGGAGCAACCTAAATTTGCAAGGCATGTATGATCTCAGGGAATAAACTAAGTCAGTTTGCTAGACTGCCTTCGGTTCATGCATCTTTCTCACTAACAGAAAATGGAACAAGGAAAGAAGCCAACGCTAGAGTTTCATAACTTTGAGACATCAAGTCGGGATTGATGGTATTGTATTGCATTCAATATGCAAATCTATATTACACAGTCTAACCTCCCACTGATAACTGCGGTATCATTAAAGCAGAAAATACTTCAAGAGTGTTGCAACGCTAATGTCACAAATTTTATTCACTTTTACTTTTTTACAAATCTTGTTCCATGTTTGGCTGGGACGTCTTCCTTCCAGGGGAGGATATTAATCCTGACTACTAAAATTCTCAAGAGATGTCATGCAGTCACTGCAGAATCCATATGGTCCACGCATTTCGAACAAATTGGCTCAAAAACTCGCCTCCTCCGTAGTTGGTCGCCTCAAGAAGTAGCGCAAACTATTTGCAAGAACCTGTCAGGGCAGAAAATAGTTTAACAAAAAATGACATAGGTAACTGGAGCGAGCTTGGTGAATTCTCTGTGAGCAGTGAACCCAAGCAAATGTTGATCCTAAATAGAAACAGGCACGCTCACCTATTTGGGTTTTGATATATAACAGTTTTAAGGAAAAAATCATAGGGTATTGGCTTAAAGTTCATTTTCGAAAAAATTTTTGAAATAGAAGTCACCAGGAAGGCTTGAGATTTTACCTGTTGAAGGGGCTTGATGATGGCTTTGCCCCTGTAACTAACATGAAACTTCGCCTTTGCCAGCAAACCCTAACAGAGAAAGAGAAAAAGAAAGTTTAAATAAAATTGCTTTAGCTTTATCCTACCAGTTTCATTTTTGAAATTAGACCAGATAAAAAGGAAAACAAGGAAGAGCAACCTCAGTGTCAAACTCTCCTGATTCCACAGATATATTTATATCAGTTATGATCTTCACAAGGTCAACCAGCAGTCCAGGACGATCAGCTGTCTCCACGTACAACAAGCTTTAATTGCAAAAAAGAGCGAATAAAGAAAAAGGGCAAAAAGGGGTCAGTTTATCTACAGAAACTTAGTGGGCTATTGAAAAATCTGTCCCTGATTACCTTCGTTCAGGGCCATCATCAGAAACAGTTATATGTGTTGCTATGTCGACATCAACCTGTGGCAACATGCAAAAATGCAACTAATATTTGAGATGGTAGCACGGACAAATTCAAATTTCAAAACTTCAAGCAATCAACTATAGGGAGAGGGGTAAGAACTGCATGAATCAATCAGTGCCTCTCAGAAAAGGAGAAAGACAACTATCTCATCTTGCCTGCTGTGTTGGCGGTACAGCTCCAAAAGCCACTCCCATAGCCAGTTGAGCACTTGATTCCTGGATCAAGGTCACCAATCAAAATCATGCAAAAAATTAATAATCCTCATCAAAGAAGTGATACACAAAACAATAGTAGTATTATTATAAAATGAAAAATCTGGGATCTGATTATTGATGCTGAAACCAAGCACAAGGAATGGGAACTAATACCGGGTGATACTGGAGGAGATTATTTATAATTGTCAAACGGATAGCCTCGAGCAGCTCTGGGTCCTCGACTTTTCTACCAGTATCACTGCAGAGGACCTCCAGGATGAGCTTGATATAAGAAACAGGTAATAGAAACTAAACCATGGAAAGTTTATCCACAGCAGCCAAAGGCTGTTAAAAATTTGTCGAATTAAAACCACTCTATTCATTTTCAATCGAATCTAATATGATGCATCAGTGCAGCCTAGACAACCATTTAAAATGCTCTTTTTCCTGAAAAGTTTCACAAACTGTAGGAATTCAAGAAATCATTTCACTGCTTTCTTTTTCATTGATAACACAGGCAGCTCAATTCATATAAGTGCATAAAATACTAGTCCCTGAAGCTTCTACTTGCTTCCTTGAAATAAACTTGATCAAAGCTCAAATTGATGGACTGATTAAAATAAAAAATAACTTACGCTTTAGTGATCGAAAAGGTGTTGTGCTTTCCTGAAGAATCCAAGAACACGTTTGCCTTGACAACATTCAGACCAAGGTTTTTCAGCGCATTCATCTGTATCTCAAAAGTGGAATTTACCAATCAGAACCTAAAACTTATTAAAAAAGGGTAAAACCTTCAATTATCCAGATAAGTAAAGCATTAAGTTGATCAGGCTGTACAGTATCCAGGAGAGCTCCAAGACGATCACCAAAGGTTATCTCCACAATAGTTGCATTTGGATCTGAGTCCTGGTCTATTATGACTTTGGGAGTTGGAACATTATCAGCCTCACTCGGGCTTTCATCCTGCTTTTTCCATCATTATATTCCAAATACAGAATTTAGATCTCCGTGTAGAATTTTAACTCTCAACGGAATAATAATGCCACTCACTGTGGTCAATACCTCCAGAGCCGTAGCAGATGAAGCGCGTGTAACAAGAGTTGTTCGTGAAGATGACAATCTAAGACAAACCAGATATAATTAACAAAGCTACACTACACCTAAATACTCAAGAAGGTAGTCACATTAAACAAAAGTTAAAACTAAAAATTAACACAGAGAGCAATGCAACCCAAAACTCCACTCATGCACCAGGGAGGTAGATTCAGGGAAACAATGATCTGTTGTGCTACCATGCAGTGTTTGCAATATGAGTACATTCGGTTGACCAAGAAGTACGGATTTTTTGGGTTCATTTTTGCAGACAATCATCAGGAAAATCAAAATTGCTAATAGTGGTTTACTATTATCAAGGAGGAGAAAGATTCCATAGAAATTTTCTCTAAACCTGAAAGCTGAAAACCCAAAAACCTACAATCAGCTGCTGAAGGTTTTCAAAATCCGAAAGACCGATTCTAATTAAGCTCAAATGATTTCTCATATACCCATCACAGCCCTGGAGAATTTTCCTCAACTATCCTGAGCAATTCTTGCTTCATCCTAAAGAGGAAAACGAAGACACAAAGAGACCTCTCCAGAAATTAAGCCCATAAAAACGATTAAAAAACAGAACTCTTATTATTCGTTATGGTGACAAGAGTAGCTCAGCAACAACACTATGAGCATCTTATCTAATCCTCAAAATTGATGCTACCTAGAACCAAGACAGCAAGCAGCAATTGTCAGCGTACCTCCCCTGATTAAATGCCTTAATGCTTCTTAACTTAAGAGGGCCAAATCCAGCAGCAGGAGCTAATCTTGCAGTGGAACCTTCAAAAGCTTTACTGTTCTCAATTGCTTTAAGCTGAAGAGAGAAGCTAGCAGAGGCCATTGCAACAGCCATTTTCACCAAAGAAAGAAATGAGAAAGGAAGATGGGTAAAATCTAGAAACCGTCTCCAGCTAGAGAAACGGGGCAGAGAAGAGCGACTTCAAATGAAAACGAATCACTGGTTTTTCGAAGGAGGAAGTAGAATGTGATTTGTGGGCGTAGGAAGTGAAGAAGAGTGGAGGAGTTCTTGCAATATCCGCCATGGGATGATGATAGGTAAGGTAAAGGTGGATAAAGAAAGAGAGACTCGAAATACTCGACTCGATCCTTTAAAATGTGAAGCTGGTGGTTGCCCATGCTGCACCCTTTGGCCTTTTTCACCAGTTCAATAAAAACAAAATAATAATAATAATAATAAATTGTTTTCTATTTTAGACTACAAACTAGTGTTAATGGTGGAGAATAGCACAACTCTCAACCAAACTTACAAAAATAGCACCAGTTTACAAAAATTTAAAAAAATAGCACCAGTTTATGTAAAATGTCCCATTTGCCCCTCCCAACCCCACCCTCTCCCCTCCCCTTTCTGCAGCCGCTCCTCCTCACGCCCGCCGGTGAGCAGCCGGTGATTGTCAGCGCTGGGCGACGGACGACGAGCAGCGCCGGTCGACTTGCAACGCTGGGAGACGGGCGTTTCGCAGCGACGGGAGGCGCGCAGCACCGGCCGACTAGCAGCGCCAGGCGACGAGCGTCGGGCGCCGGTGCTGCCGACGGCAGCGACAGCGCTGCAGATCTGCGTTGTGCTTGGGTGCGGTGGGGTCGGGCTTCGGTGGCTCGGACGAGGGGCGACGGGGCGCCGGGCGTCGGGCTCCGGTGCTGCCGACTGCGGCGACGAGGTTGCAGATCTGCGTTGTGCTTGGGTGCGGTGGGGTCGGGCTTCAGTGGCTCGGATGGGGGCGACGGTGCGTTGGGCTTCGGTGCGGCGGCCGGCGTCAGGCGCCGGTGAACTCGAGGAGTTTATATTATTTTTATATTATTTAATAAATTTTTTGGCTATTCCACGATGCCAAGCTTAATATACTGGTGAACTCGAGGAGTTTATCATGATTGTATGAGTGAGTGAAAATTTTAAATTGATTCATAGGAGGAGCAAGATCTCCAAGAGAGGCTTATGAGGGAGATTATTATAGACGCGACCATGTTCGATACTCCGGATCTCAACTTAACGGACTCCACTGAGCCTTCAAAATACGTAACTGATTGGTAATCTCGTTGCGTCCCTTCTTCTTCATCATATAGGACAGAGAGGTCTTTCACTTCAACATCAATTAGCATTTTTTATTTGTTTCCCTAATGCAAAAGAACTCCATTGCTGGGCTCGTTTTCATTTTTAAATATATATATATTTGGTTATTACATAATGACCGTTTAACGGAAATAAGACAAATTTTTTTTTTTGAAAAAAAGGTATTGTGCTATTCTCCACCATTAACACTTTTTTTTTGTTCATCTAAAAACAATAAAAGAAAAAAAAAAACAAGAACCTTGTCATTAATTTCATTGGATTTTATTTTCTAAAAAAATTTCGGCATTCTGTTCTCTTTAATTGGTTGATGTTAGACAATTAAACAATTTACAACTGAAAACAGTTGGGGGGAGGGGGGGACCGATTGATCTTTCTGGAATATCGTGGAAGAAGGAAAGAAGAAGTAATTACAATGAGAAATAGGTGAAATCGGTGGACGGACGGACGGACGGAACCACCAGTTGCAATGGCCGTGGATACCCATACCCATACCCGTACCCTGGCCTGTCTCTGTCTCTGTCTCCCTCTCTCTCGGAGCCACCAGTTGCAATGGCCGTGGTTACCGAGCAAGTAGCTCGTTCGGAAAGAAATTCTTAAAAAACGGTGTCTTTACAAGTATTTTTGGAAATGCCATTTTAAAAATACCACATCAAGTAGCATTTTAGTCTGAAGTGAAAATACTAATTGAGTCGGTATTTTCTTTACAATTTTTTAGGTGAAAACGCCAATAAAGTTAGCATTTTCTAATAAATCAAAAACGCCCAGCAAAGTGGCGTTGTCTAACAAATATTTGTCCATTTGAATGATAATTGAAATCGGTAGTGTGTAATATACAACTGTCTCGTTTCATAAATCTCTCTCAGATTTTTATACATGTAAAATTTTTACAAATTTTTAAGAGTAAATTTTATAAATTTTAACACATAAATAGTAATTTATATATCGAATTTTAATATGTAATACATTGTGAGTTTCTACTCTTTTGGAGGCTCCGGAGAAACGAAAAAAAAAAAGTAGAAACTCAATATATTACATGAATAGTAATTGCTTCAGATTAAAACGCTATTAGATGTAGTGTTTTTAAAATGGCATTTTGAAAAAATACTTGTAAATACTATTTTTTAAGAATTTTTTCCCAAACGAGCGGTACTTTTACTCATTGTTACGTGGATACCCATACCCGTACCCTGACCGCTCTCTCTCTCACGTCCTCTCTCTAATCAGGCAAATCTCCACCCTTTTTTCGCTCACTAGATAGAACAGAGGAATATGGGGAGAAAAAAATAAAGAAGAAGAAGAAATTACCAATATTGTGTATGATTATTCGACTTTTCTTTCACTGTTCTAGGATAAGGAGCTGTCTGTCGCTGCCACCCGTGCTGCTGCTCCCTTCCGGCACGTCGCTGCAAAGCAGGACGAAACCATCATTAATATTTGGAAGATAGTGTTATTGGGAGGAAGAACTTCTCAATCATCCCGCAACTGCAACAGCTTTCTTTGAGTGAAGGAAGATAAGAGGATGCGGCTTCCAGCAGATATGTAGTGTTATTAACTTATTATTCCTAGCTAGTCGGCACTCAAAAATGCTTGGACGGATACTGATGGGAAGGAAGGTCAATCCAGAAGACTAGCTCTTGCGGTTGCAGGATGTTTGATTAATGATTGTCCATTTGCATTTGTTTAGTTCCGCACCCATCCTGGCCAGGAAGATAAAAGCTCCCATACCTACGAAATTTGGAAGGGTGGATAAGAATTCTGTCCATGTCCGTGGAGGAAAATGAAACTGATGTTGGAGAGGTTTCACTTTCAGAGAACACTGACACCGGTGGTCATCTTATTTGGTTCAAATAATCTGTTTATTATTTTCTAGGGAAGAAAGGGGAAGCAACCAGGAAGACTGCTTGACTGCCACTACCACTACCACTAGCTATTCAGCGGAAGGTTCTGTAAAGGAGATTATTCCATCTATTGCAATAAGAAAATGTTCCTCGCCCTTTCCCTTGACCCCCCCGCCATGAGATCACCATATTCTGGAAGGATACTGTTGCAGTAACCGACATAAAATTAACGCACTTACCAAAAAGGAAAAACATAAAATGAATGCTGTCTTCTTACTTAGTAATATGTTTGAATGAAAGAAAGGGGTTCATTGTACGGGTGTCGCCCTTGACCTATGATCAAGAGGCCATATTTCTATGCTGAAGTTACTGATACATATGTCAACGTACAATTCTAATTTGCTGAAGAACTAAATATGTATTAGTAAGACGAATTTATTATACAAGAAACGGTTGGTTGACGAGCGACCATTCTCCTCTCCATCAGATCCTGTCTTCTGTTGTCAAGTCACCAAGAGAGAGAGCTTCAGCTACTGTCTATCTTCGGAAGCACTTGTGGAAGCAACATCATGGTAAGGAGTCCCGGCTCTATGGAAGAAAGACCGTCGTCTGGTGAAAGCATCCCTTTTTTCATGCTGGGAGAGTGTGATATCTCCAGGGCTAAAATCAGTAATGCCGTACGTGAAACCTTGAGGGACATCACTGAAGTCCCTCGTCTCAGTCTCCTGCTGCTGTTCTTTCTCCTCCATCTCTGTGTCCCCTGCACCTTCCTTCTCCATATAGAAGGCCTTGGCAATGGCTGTAAGTTTCTGTGACAGGGGAGCTCTAGAGGTTAAGGTCTCTCTGTTCTCGTGCAAGAATTGCACCAAGAAAATGGCGAGGGCCGTGGTTGACGACATCAAGGCAATTAAAAAGAGGCCTTTGAAACTGTCTACCCCCAGGCTATTTGACACAAGGTTTGTCCTATCTTGCTCGAGGCATTCTGAGTCGCTCCTGAACCACAGTTTTGTGATCTCGACCATTTTCTCCGACTCGGTCACATTCAAGATTGCCCTCGAGACCTCGGGAACCAGCGGAGAGCCCTTGGGAAATGCCTGACCGGAACAAGGAAATCAGCGTGCATGGGATGAATTTTATTAAGCATGCTAAACGAGACAATATTATATTGGATTGGAGAAAGAAAGAGGACTTAGTACTTACAAATCCAAAACCAGCGGTTCTATTGGTTAAACCAACCATCGTGAACTTGGAACTGGAACAGTTCGTTGAGAGAACCAACCTAAGATAAGGGAGCTCATCCACTACAGCGGACACCGATCCATTAGATAGTGCCTCAATGTAATCCTCAGAAGTTCTCAGGACTCGGAGCTTCGATTCGTCGGCGTATTCCTTCAGACGCCCGTAGGTGAAGGAACCCTCCTGGTACCCAATGAAACTCCCTCTCTTAATGAGATCACTAATGGCCGTGGCCGTGGGTTGGAGCTGCTGCACTGTGAGGAGCGATGTTAAACTTGCTGTGTAACTGGAGCTCAACACCAGGACCACAAAGATCCATACTATCAGTACAAATCTCGTGAGGTTGCTTATCACCTTTTCCCCTGCAGAAATTTTTTTTCAAGGCAAATAAAATTCTCAGGTACGTTTTTGAAATAACATCGTCTAACTTATCCAATTTTCTCAAAATGTACCACATCAGACTTTTTGAGGAAACTTACTATGTGCAAAAACGAGAGTGGAGAACGAGAACCAAAAAATCATCCCAATCTGCTTCCTGGGCGTGCCCCGGAACTTCTTGTTAACACGGTGCTCGAGAATCCAAATTACGATCCCTGTGTACACGAAGAAGACCCCAATAGTTATCCAGAGTTCCGCCTCCAGTGGCCTGGTGAAGATCCATGCTTTTTTCCTGTCATCACCTTTGACAGGAACGATCATCGATACCTCTGATTCTGTATAAGGCAGTGTAAAGTCTGCGTAAAGGGACCGATTTGCCAGGATAGTAATATCACCCACCGCCACATCGTAATTGTATACCTGAAAATGATCAACACAATCCCAAGATCCATGAGCTGCTTCCATGATAAACAATTAAAATTTCCCTTACAAGAGAAGGTTTTCCATGAAGAAATGGGACCGATCGTTTACCCCTTTACCGACCTCGCTGATGAGGTCATCATAATTGCCTTTACTCTGACCACTTCCTTCATCGGTCTCAAATGGGACATACTCGAAGGGGACCTCAAAAGGCATGGCCTTCATCACTGCTTCAAAGACATCGATGCAGTAACCTGTAACGATGGGAGCTTTTGTGAAGGGATCTCTCTTGACATCTATGAACTGGTAAAACCCCCTCTTGACAGGCACTCCAACCTTTAACTTATTCCCAGCTGTCGGAATCTCCCAGCCCTTCGGTGTCTGGATTGATCCTCCTGGCCATGTAACTTCTTGAAGACCACTGTCATCCGTATTCTGAGTATTGGGATTGAGTTGCTTTGTGATACCACCATTTCGTGTCCAGTACCCGATTTCTTTCGTTTTATTTCCTACAACATTAACTATCTGAAAGGAAGAAACTGGTAGCTGCCCCTTTTTCAGGTGAAATTGCCCGCTCAAGCCTATGAAATTTGTGTCCAGGATTGACTGAAGCAGTTGGGGTCCTGATTGAAAGATCCCAATGGATGCAAGGTCAGTAAGATTACTTTCCAAAATCGGTTTCGTAAATTCTGAATCCACCATGCCGTTAACACTCTCCACAGCCTGTGCTAGAGCGTAAACACTATCATATGCCCACAAGCCAAAGGCACTTAACTGAATCCGATTGATTTCGGGATTCTCCCGAGAGAACTTTTGCTTCCATCTCTCAGTGAACTGCCCCAAGTCCCTAGAATTTCCTAAGTACGGCTTGAACCCTATCACTCCTTGCATGGAATCAATCACTATAGAGTCCATAGTCTCCAAGAGGCCTGTGATTCCATCGGTAATGATCCACACGTATCCCTTGCTCATCATGCCCGCTTCATTAGCCCTCAGGAAAAGTCGAGAAACAAGAGAAGGGAGCATGTGAACCACAAAAACACGGGTCTGCATTGTCTTCAATTTATACAGCTCCTTGAGGATCTGGTCATCAGTTGCTGAGGGAGAGATCCCGCAGCAATATGGCACCCTTGTACCAACCTTTCCCAAGGCATCAGAAAGATAAGTTATGACTCCACTCCCATAATTGGTCAGTTCGTAGATGGGTACAATTTGATGCCAACTGAAGAATTTTACAACGGAAGCAATTGCATGCAGCTGATAGGTGTCTGGTTGAGCCATTCGGATGAAGTAGGGTGCTTCAATATGTGAAACTAAAGGCCCTGTTGCAGTGAATGATATTATGGGGACCTGGGTATTGTTCCCAATTTCGGAGATGAAATCTGCCTGGCTTGATTTTTGTGGTCCTAGGATTGCTTTGATCTTGTTGTTCTTTAGAAGTTCTATGGCTGCACGTACAACAGAGACAAGAAGCATATGTTAGTTTCCGGGAAAAAAGCTCGTGAAAACTTTTACCTTCCAAGCCTAATTTACCTGGTCTTTTTGTATTGAAAGCATTTTACTATGTACTGTCTCTCCACAATTTCTCATTCTAACATAAACAAAAAGAAGAGCAAGAAAGGAATAGTTGATTGTATAGATTACCTTGTACCTCCTCGAATATAATTAAGCAAAAAGATAATATCAATGAATCAGAATAGGAAGTTGCCAAATCTAATCTATTTGTGTTTTCCCTAGACTCGAAGAGTTTGGTTTCTTGGATGAAATAAAAAAGGAGTGACAAGTTCGATCAAAAAGCGAGTAAGTTATATATATGATTCACCTGCAGAGGCAGCCACCACAGCGTCACTCCGGGAATCTCTAAAGTGAAGCACCAACCTTGTCGTATAGTTCTGGTGAGCTCTGTAAAAATCATCGACCGCCAATTCAATGCTTGTCTTGCTCATCTTCCCCACATAAGAGTCGAAATCAAGAATGACTCCAATGTCGACATTTCCCGTTCCATTCTGACCATTAGATCGAGCAGAGCATAGAACCAACAGGAGAAAACAGAGGAGAAGGGATCCAGCTGAATGCATTCTCATACGATCTTCCCCACCGTTTGAGTTGTTATGAGAACTCTTGGGCTTTAAGAGCTTTAACAGGAGGATTTATAGTATACGGGGTGGAGATTTTTCTTTTTCCTTGCCTCTTGGATATTGAGAAGGTGGCTTGTAAGTAAGGCCTTTTGAAATTTCAAACAAGAACGGGGAGATGTTGAAATTCTATCTTTTCCTAGATGCTTAATGGTCATCTCTGACTATTTGTGAACAAGTCGACTTTTCTCTTGTTCCATTTGACGACGCATAAAAGTCAAGTCCATGACAGATGATTTTGGAGACAGTAATGTTGCGAGAAAAAAAATAAAAGATGGCATACCGGAAGTTTTCTTCAAGATCGATGGCAGATGGACATACATGTAATTGATTTGACCATATGCAACATAATGGGAGATTTACGTACACTCTTAATATATGTACACGTGCGATTTGTCAATTTGTCTTAGGGAGGAGAAGAGTAATATAATACCGCACGCATGTGCATGGCATGGTATGGCATGCATGGCAATAAAGGAATTTTTTTTAAAAAATTTTCTGAGACTGAATATATTGTATACAGATTCTGTTTCCATTTCTGGGATATGAACGCGGGGGCAGCGCAGCACTTTGACTTGGCTTCTGTCACGACCCGAAAATTCGGCAGAGTTTCCCCTATATTTTTGATAATCCAAATAAGAAAAAGAAAACCTGCTGTAAAACATTTAAATTGGCCAACCAAATTCAAACATATAATTTTTTAAAAACTCCAAAATTAGCATTCCTAAAACCATACCAAATTTTACGAGTCGCAACATATGTTTACAAATCCACAAATATTTAAAATAATTTCTCTAGACTATAAAAACTAGCTAAGCGAAACCTTCTCCTTCGGTCCCCGCTAACTAACTTTGCTCGCCGTGTTCACCAAGTCGACCTCAAGCTTAATGATCTGTAAAAATATTATGCGGAAGGCGTGAGCCGCATCTCAGTGAATATTCAATTCTATAGTAAAATGAATTATATATATAAGCAACTAATTACACGTCAAATAACTATCAGTAGTTCAACCCAACTTACATATACTCATTCTCTCAGCAAATACAATAAAAAAAACTATTATATCAAATGATGCACTATACATACCTCATATCTATTCTGATATCCAATAGCATATCCCAACCTTACCCAATTCACCATACACCAACTATTTACTTGTAACCTCAGTCAATACAATTCACATCAACATCAGTGATATACACAGTAATACGAATATACGTATATCAGTCAACATACTTCATAATAACAATCCACATATTCCAATCTCAACCACGTACACAATTCACATCACTCACAGCAAGTACAATTTCAAACCGAAGAACTCAACAAGCCGATGCACCGGACTTGACAAACAATTAGTATAGCCATGGGGTCACATTTCCCCTGTGACAGGGTTCTGGCGGTATCGATACTCCTCTCTCCGACGATACCGCGACCCCGTGAAATAATCAATATCAATCTTCCTCCCAATCTCCCGGTGCCCTTCATCTACACACCTCACACCCACGGGGGCCGTCCATTTCCGACGGTAAGAACAGTTTTAAATTATCTTTTTTATATATATATATATATCCGCTGGAAACCAGAGGTAAATTACCTCGATGGACATCAGCACTCGCTGGAAACCAGAGATAAATTGCCTCGATGGACATCAGCAGTACATTAAATCTCTCTCTTTCCTCTTTCATTTATATTTTCTTTTCTCATCTTTTTTTTTCTAGCCCATTTCTATTCCGCCGGCTTAGCGGTCACCATGGCTATACTCAATCAATATATATCATTCACACTACAAAATAATCAATCAATCAAACATAATTGAATCTCACACTCAACCACTCAATATAGAAAAAAATTAGTAGAATCTTAATCAAATATCACTATAATCCAATCACCATCATACAATCAGTATATTATAAAGCAAAAACATCAATATAAGGAAGTTTGAATATCCGATCGTATACTTATATAGCAAACCACATCACCGAGAAACCAACCAAGCACACGAATTATAAGCACACCCACCCACTAACCACACAATATATAGTATATATTTATGTCATTTTACAGTAGAAAAGAATACTCACACCAACTCCCAAGAATGAGTCGCCATGTAGATCCTTCCGAATGCAAATTTTCTAGCTCCATCGGTGCCTAATAAAATTTACCGTAGCAAGACATCGAGTTACCTGCATATAAATAATCTCCACACATGTTTATTACAATCCATTACTTCCAAGCTGAGAGGATTAATAATGATGGTATCTCAATAATTTCCATAAACTAGGAAGAATCACTCCTTGTGCCCCATGCCCCGATAGGAACTAAACATGAAAAGTTTAATGTCTTTAAGGATAGGAACATTCAATACCCCATATGAAATCGTTAGATTCATTAGTTTCCCATAACTACTTAGACTAATCCAAAGAAAATTTCTTCCCTTCTAATTGGTTCCACACCAACTTCAGAATCTTCCAAATCCTTAAATTTCTAAAATCTTAGGAATTTATGTTATATCTCATGATTAGCCCTCAATTAACTTTTCTAGCAGTAATCATAAACATATTCTTACACGGAAATCATATCGAAATAATCAAGTATGACAAATCGCTACCCCTAATCAATGTCACTATTTAAACATTGCATAACATACTAACTAAATGGCCTCAATCAACTTACTAAATTCATGCATGTCCTAAGAGCACAGTAGAGAACTACTGACCCTCCGCAATATTCCCAATCCTCAAGTTAGATAAAACCAACTTCCTAACAATCATGTTCTAAATGTAAATACTTACAAAATCATCCCAGAATGCCATCCCAATGTTCAGCCAGATGAAACTAACTTCTTAACCCTATTTTCATTTTAAATACCACATAAAATCAGCTTCTCACTTCTCCAATTAATCCATTACAGAGTAAGATCAAATGTAAAGAAAACTCAAATAACTCAAAGAAATCAATATCGTATATATATACCTGTGCAAGCACAAAGAATTGAAACGAATCAAACCCTTCTGCGTCTCCATTCCCTCCTCTGAGTTGCCACCGAAGCCTTCTACCTCAACACCTCTGTTTTAAGCTAACTCTCATTTCCCTCAGCTCTCTCTGTCTCCCACCGGCACTCCTTGACCAGCTTCTCGAATTTTTTTCTTTTCCCATTCCTCTTGAGCTTTCTTTGGCTTTCTCTGCTAACAATCTCTCTCTCTCTCAATGACTTTTGTGGCCGAAATAAATGTGTCAGGAGATAAGGTGATTGCTTTTCTTATCCTATTTATTTGTTCCCTTTTTCTTTTCTTTTTTTTTTCTAACGGATAAATACACGGGAAGTGAAGGAGGAATTATTAAAATAATCAAATAGGCTAATAGGCCCTATGGGCTTAGACTCTACGATTATGAGCTCACAATTTCCTCCCCACTAATTTAAAATTTCGTCCCCGAAATTTCTTACCTAGTTGAAACTAATAAAGTCATTCGACATTCAAAGCAATATCAGGTTCCAAATAATCCTTGGCTTGTTCAACTATTACGCTTCCGCTGTACACTCTGATAATCAATCTGATATTGTCATAAGTCTATTTAATACAACTTACTGATAAACCATTTCTTGAACTTTAAAGATGACTACCTAAATAGAAAGACATATAGATCAACCAGAGAAATCCATATCCTCTCACTGGTATTTTATGCAGAGACACATGTTAGGGGAGATGTCACTCCGATATTATTCTGATAGCACCCAATCTTTCTGAATATACTTACCACCAGAAAAACTTTGGTACTTTCGGATTTGAAATCCTTTGGTACTTTCGGATCAATCATTTCATCTATATAAGAAGATTTAATAATAGACCTCACGCAAGAAACCTAATTTGCTTACTAATAAGCTTATGTAGAGAAGTCCCGAATCAACTCAATTAATTGTAGACTGATATGAATATGTAGGTAAAATATGATATCCATGATGAATTCCCATAATTACACGAAGCCCTCGAATAGTTATATCAATATGTTTGAAACCTCTTCTGATGTCTTCTAGACTTCCAACAAACATATAGAATTCAGAAATACTGAATAATAATAACAGATGATGATCCTCAAGGCTATTAATCGAAAATTTCATCCATTTTCATTGAATTTGTACAAGTAATATTAACAGACGATAATACAATCAATTTAATTTAGATTTCACCACAACACACTTCAAGTAAACTATCTAGTAATATAATTCATCTACTTTACAAGTCTCAACACCCTTCGAAACAATTAAATTAGCATATCACATAAAAATTCCTCATGTTTCACAAGGAATTGGCATAAGCATTACCAGGTAAAATAATGCCCAAATTACACCCATAATAGTATATCCACGTAACCAATTATCCCAGAATAGGAAAATAAGCGCTCAGTATCACTCCTCAATTTTAATAAACACAATTATAATGTAAAATAATCTCACTAAACTAATGGAGTGTTTACCAAACATATCTTAAACATTCAATGTCCTCATTCTTATGATCATCGAGTAACGAAAAAGGATCAAATTTCCTAGCAATAGTAAATGTTAGGATGCCATCATATTTAAGGAAAAACAAGTGTAATTCATTATAATCACCATTGACTAAATTCACTAAGCTTGCATCCAATAACCCATTTTCATGATTGATGCATATATTTAACGTATTAAATACCTTGACTAGTTCAACAATTTATCTTACTTGCTCATTATCAGCGACAAGCAATTACCTCAATGAACCATTGATTTAGACTCAAATCTAAATTAAGCATGTTCTTTACTCAAATCAATTACATCACCTCATTGGAACTTATATTTATATCATTTAGTACTAAAAGTCTCTCTCTTCTCCCCCTCCCTTTTTTGTTTTTTTTTTTTTTTTGAAAACAAGACCTTATATCCCCAACAATAATACAAAGAATATCACACAAAGATTTATATATGCAATGAATTAAGTTATATAAAATTGGAAAGATCTTACCTTTCCACTCTTTAACAGGGTTAATATAACTTAACCTCATATATACTTCACCCCAACCATCTAAATTAGTTAGTTCGAATAAGCAAATGATAATTGAATCTAATAAACGTCTTTATTATACCAATTTATGGATATGGCAATAGTGTAAGTGGACTCTAATTCTATAGATATATATATATTTTAATATAATTCATCATCACAAAATTGGTGAACCGATTTAAATAGTTTGATATTTACATTATTATTATTATTATTATATTATTTTACCTCTATTTAGACTTCACGGTTGTAGAGCTATACATCCAAAATCATCACTAACATCTCAATATTAATAATTATAACTCATCATATATATATATATATATATTTTTTTTTCTTATTTTACTTCAACTCATGCCTCTTATTGAATTATCTTCTCTCTCTCTCTCTTATTTATGCAACACTTAACCTAAGCAAATTCATTATTCAGTCCTCTTTATAACCATAACTAAGCCGCACTACACCTTGTCTACTGCGAATTTATAAATTTAGAAACTAATAACTCACTAATTCAGTTCTTTCCGTTCAATTTAAATACATGTCAACCCTTTAATCTAGGACTTTAACTTTCTAATTTCATGACTCTTACAACCAAAGCAGAAAACATATTGCATGTTTAGCCAATAGACTCTAATCTAAACAATAAAATAGCTTATCATTTAATTATTTAACTACGTGGAGTTAATCCTCGATTACAATCTTAAATTTAAGGAAATCAGGAAATCATTTTTTTTTTTGAAAGTCATTCTACTTATTTTATTAATTTAGATCAACTAACATATTAGACAATAGAAATTCAAAACTATCTACACAAACTCAATAGTAGGAAAATATCCAACTGTATTAAAGCTTAAGATATTAAATTAATATACTGCAATAAATTAATATACGGTAATAAGATTATTAACCCATCATTTTTTTTAAGTCAATTACTTTATATACATGTCTTCAACCACCCCTTTTTTTTCTTTTACATACGCATTCAAGTTGATCGTCATTGGTTGTCATTAGAAACTCAAACATCAATTAATCTCCTATTAAATGACCAAACTGAATATATTTAACTAGAGAACAATCATTACCAACTGAAAGTTTTAACAAAGAATCACATCATTAACAATAAATCACAAACCATTACTAAGTGAACATCACGAATAACCATAAGATTGCTTAAACGAATCTCATACTGTACCTACCAACCACCTCTATGTGACCGATACAAACATAGCTCCAACCTTTCAATCACAATTAATCCCACAAATAGTATATAATTGCACCATTTTCAAACTAAAGCATATATTTCAAACCTTTACAACTAATATATGATTCTACCTTTTAAAGATAAATAATTCACATAATCATAATAAGTCATATAACCATTTATTTGCAAAATTTAATAGCGTTACTACATAACAAGGCATAGTATATCTTATGCCTGTGCAACACAAGTGGTTAATATTTAAAGTCTAAGACTATCGAACCCTCCAAAAGGTATTTGGGGATCAAAGAATGACAATAGTCTACAGAATCTATACTCTAAGCTCTGATACCAAAATTGTCACGACCCGAAAATTCGGCAGAGTTTCCCCTATATTTTTGATAATCCAAATAAGAAAAAGAAAACCTGCTGTAAAACATTTAAATTGGCCAACCAAATTCAAACATATAATTTTTTAAAAACTCCAAAATTAGCATTCCTAAAACCATACCAAATTTTACGAGTCGCAACATATGTTTACAAATCCACAAATATTTAAAATAATTTCTCTAGACTATAAAAACTAGCTAAGCGAAACCTTCTCCTTCGGTCCCCGCTAACTAACTTTGCTCGCCGTGTTCACCAAGTCGACCTCAAGCTTAATGATCTGTAAAAATATTATGCGGAAGGCGTGAGCCGCATCTCAGTGAATATTCAATTCTATAGTAAAATGAATTATATATATAAGCAACTAATTACACGTCAAATAACTATCAGTAGTTCAACCCAACTTACATATACTCATTCTCTCAGCAAATACAATAAAAAAAACTATTATATCAAATGATGCACTATACATACCTCATATCTATTCTGATATCCAATAGCATATCCCAACCTTACCCAATTCACCATACACCAACTATTTACTTGTAACCTCAGTCAATACAATTCACATCAACATCAGTGATATACACAGTAATACGAATATACGTATATCAGTCAACATACTTCATAATAACAATCCACATATTCCAATCTCAACCACGTACACAATTCACATCACTCACAGCAAGTACAATTTCAAACCGAAGAACTCAACAAGCCGATGCACCGGACTTGACAAACAATTAGTATAGCCATGGGGTCACATTTCCCCTGTGACAGGGTTCTGGCGGTATCGATACTCCTCTCTCCGACGATACCGCGACCCCGTGAAATAATCAATATCAATCTTCCTCCCAATCTCCCGGTGCCCTTCATCTACACACCTCACACCCACGGGGGCCGTCCATTTCCGACGGTAAGAACAGTTTTAAATTATCTTTTTTATATATATATATATATCCGCTGGAAACCAGAGGTAAATTACCTCGATGGACATCAGCACTCGCTGGAAACCAGAGATAAATTGCCTCGATGGACATCAGCAGTACATTAAATCTCTCTCTTTCCTCTTTCATTTATATTTTCTTTTCTCATCTTTTTTTTTTCTAGCCCATTTCTATTCCGCCGGCTTAGCGGTCACCATGGCTATACTCAATCAATATATATCATTCACACTACAAAATAATCAATCAATCAAACATAATTGAATCTCACACTCAACCACTCAATATAGAAAAAAATTAGTAGAATCTTAATCAAATATCACTATAATCCAATCACCATCATACAATCAGTATATTATAAAGCAAAAACATCAATATAAGGAAGTTTGAATATCCGATCGTATACTTATATAGCAAACCACATCACCGAGAAACCAACCAAGCACACGAATTATAAGCACACCCACCCACTAACCACACAATATATAGTATATATTTATGTCATTTTACAGTAGAAAAGAATACTCACACCAACTCCCAAGAATGAGTCGCCATGTAGATCCTTCCGAATGCAAATTTTCTAGCTCCATCGGTGCCTAATAAAATTTACCGTAGCAAGACATCGAGTTACCTGCATATAAATAATCTCCACACATGTTTATTACAATCCATTACTTCCAAGCTGAGAGGATTAATAATGATGGTATCTCAATAATTTCCATAAACTAGGAAGAATCACTCCTTGTGCCCCATGCCCCGATAGGAACTAAACATGAAAAGTTTAATGTCTTTAAGGATAGGAACATTCAATACCCCATATGAAATCGTTAGATTCATTAGTTTCCCATAACTACTTAGACTAATCCAAAGAAAAATTTCTTCCCTTCTAATTGGTTCCACACCAACTTCAGAATCTTCCAAATCCTTAAATTTCTAAAATCTTAGGAATTTATGTTATATCTCATGATTAGCCCTCAATTAACTTTTCTAGCAGTAATCATAAACATATTCTTACACGGAAATCATATCGAAATAATCAAGTATGACAAATCGCTACCCCTAATCAATGTCACTATTTAAACATTGCATAACATACTAACTAAATGGCCTCAATCAACTTACTAAATTCATGCATGTCCTAAGAGCACAGTAGAGAACTACTGACCCTCCGCAATATTCCCAATCCTCAAGTTAGATAAAACCAACTTCCTAACAATCATGTTCTAAATGTAAATACTTACAAAATCATCCCAGAATGCCATCCCAATGTTCAGCCAGATGAAACTAACTTCTTAACCCTATTTTCATTTTAAATACCACATAAAATCAGCTTCTCACTTCTCCAATTAATCCATTACAGAGTAAGATCAAATGTAAAGAAAACTCAAATAACTCAAAGAAATCAATATCGTATATATATACCTGTGCAAGCACAAAGAATTGAAACGAATCAAACCCTTCTGCGTCTCCATTCCCTCCTCTGAGTTGCCACCGAAGCCTTCTACCTCAACACCTCTGTTTTAAGCTAACTCTCATTTCCCTCAGCTCTCTCTGTCTCCCACCGGCACTCCTTGACCAGCTTCTCGAATTTTTTTCTTTTCCCATTCCTCTTGAGCTTTCTTTGGCTTTCTCTGCTAACAATCTCTCTCTCTCTCAATGACTTTTGTGGCCGAAATAAATGTGTCAGGAGATAAGGTGATTGCTTTTCTTATCCTATTTATTTGTTCCCTTTTTCTTTTCTTTTTTTTTTTCTAACGGATAAATACACGGGAAGTGAAGGAGGAATTATTAAAATAATCAAATAGGCTAATAGGCCCTATGGGCTTAGACTCTACGATTATGAGCTCACAGCTTCTAAATTTTTGGTGGCGTGGTGAAGTGATCTACCCGGCCACGGCTTTCTTCGATTGGATCAACCCTTCCCTCTTTACCGGAGAAATGTTCCATTGTTTGACCCATTCTTGGAAATGTAGCGCTGCTGTTGGGCAATGATGAGTTATATAACTGAAGTGGGAGATTTAGACTTAATCGGTGAATATGGGAAAATTAAATGCAAGATAAGGTATCTTGAATTAATCATCGTTGATTAAGAACATTTTGTAATTAAATTCATATTTATATTATATATTCCTTACAATATTAATTAGCTAGGGATGCAATTTTATTACCTTGGACCTCTTCATTATTTTGCTGTTTAAGGAATGCAATTTTACTTCTCATGTCATCTGTATCATTTCATTTCTTGGGCAAGACCAGTCGTGACGATTAATTTATTGGAAGGCCACCTAGTCATTGGTCTCTTTCTTATTAGGTTTTGAAAACCAATCTGATACTTCTTTTTATACCTTTTTTTAATCAAAAGATCAGCTTTGCTCTTTTATTTATTCATCGTGATAGAGTACAGGCCCACACTTATGGGCCAAGAAAGCCAAAGCACTGCAGTCCATTACTACACAGCCCAACAGAGACCCCAAGATCAATTCCCCATGAAGCAAGCTCCCATCTCTGGTCAGGAGTGTGAATCATTCTTGCAAGATCAGGAATTCCCAGCACACGACTGTGAATAGAGGCCACAACCAATCCCCCAGACTCTAGGCTCCGATGGTAGCTCATTTTCAAAAATTACGTTGTTCCTCTCTCTCCAAATATGATACACAAGCGCATGCCAGGAAAACTCTAGTAAAATTATGTGAATGGCCTTCCCCTTCAGATGAGCAATAGCCTAGTTCGGCTTAGCTCGCCAATCCAAGATTGATCTGATAATGCCTGAGCGCGATAAGTGACTGGTTGAATTGACACTAAAAAAACAGGTGTGATAAGCTATTGGTACCAGCATTACAAAGCTTGCAAGTACTATCAATATCTAGCCTCCATGAATAGACTCTATCTGGTGTTGAGAGCTTATCTTGAATGGTCATCCAACTAATGAAGCAGTGCCTTGGAATGCAAGGGTTAAACCAAAGGAGTTTATACCAACAAATTTTCCCTGATCTATACCGCAGAGAATTCCAAGCACTTCCCAAAAAAAACCTCCCTTTGCCACTTGCGAACCAAGCTATAGAGTCCCTGCTAAGCTGGTCTAATGCAATCTCTTGTACTTGCTGCAGCAAAAAAACCCCTCTCATTATCCCGAAAAGGTCTCTTAAGAGCTGGGGAGAATTGTTTTGCCTTTGCAACAAAAGCATTGAGGGGTATGCCGTGAAGACAATAGACTTTAGTAGACAGAGGAGTCAATGAGCACCATGCCAAAAAAAAAAAGTAGAAAGACCATGCCCAAGTCGATGTTGCAACAAAGGATACATAAGATGCCGCAATCTTAGGAGTACTCTCCAAGAATAGGAACAAAACCTAAAGCATCCAAATATACTGTAAACCACAAGCAACATTCCGTACTTCAATCTTTCGAAGACCCAAGCCTCCCTCAGCCTTTGGAGAATAGACAATGTCTCACTTTATTTTTGCCCTATTTTTGCCCCTCGAGCAATTCCACTTCATCCTTGCCAAAGAAAAACTTTATAATGCTGCTCAACAGCCCTTAGAACTGTCTTTGGCAAAATGAAAATATTACATCATAACATGGAGTAAATAACAGACTAGACTAACTGGAGCCTCCTAAGATAACTCTATGCTGCCCAAAAATCTATTCGAGAAGTAATCTTCTTAATGAGAGGCCTACAATCCTTGTCAGTAAGCCGCCCGACAACCAAAAGAACTCCCAAATACCTAACAGGGAGAGAGCCAAAGCTTGAATCTGCTAGTGGAGAGAAAGGAGGTGATCAAAGAAGTCTCCATACCGGCACAAAAGATTTCTGTTTTCAAAGGATTCAGCTTAAGACCATTCATATAGGAATGGTCATAAGCTACCTACAAATTCATATGGGATCTCAGTGTCCTTCTAAGGTGGAGTGGATTAGATCCACACTAGGCTTTTCTTTTTGCTGTTTCCTGGATGATCGAACTTCTCTCTCTCTTTCTTTGTTTCTTTCTTTCTTGGCCAGGGGCGAAGGCAGAACATGAAGTTAATGTGTGTTTCAGTATGTTCGCTACATTGCCTCGGGTAGCTGGTTCAAACTATTCTTCTGCCCATTTCTCTTGTCTAAACGTACTCACTCAGGTCTTTCCGATCCATGATCTTGAATATCATCTTTGTCATATCATCAAGCCCAGTGAAACTGTTGAGTGGAGTATTGGAATTGGAAAGCTCGATACCGTGCTTCCATAACTGAGTGCTGCGCTGCGCTATCAACTTTTACATAATCACTAATTACACAACACTCAGTCACCACTTCTAGACCAGAGTGCATTTTCAGGTGCTCCATCAATCCAATAATCAGCGCATCTGTGTTACTTAATATCATGTTATGAGATTGCTTGCTGGTAATTTTAGATTTACGCGTATGTGATTACTGTACCAGAAACGTTCTCTGTCTTGGGAGGAACATCCACAACCGTTCATTTATTGTTCCCTTTTATGCTCAATGGGGATTTGATTTCAACCAGAATCGGGCAAGCAGGGCTTCTGGTATAACCACTAGCAAACTGCTCCTTATCATTCGATACAATTCCTGGAAATTCCAGGCCCTCCAAGGCACGAAAAAATACACCCACAATTTAGAAACAGGATATCATATATCATCTTAAGAAATCTGGCTATTTTTCTGATCAGCGGATAAACTAGTACAAGAAATCAAAGATGAGAGGGAATGTAGATTCAGGCAGACAGTGGGTTCTCCGTGGTCGGCACTGCAGATTCCATGTACTAAGAGCGGTCATCCTCAAGTTCCTTCAGCTTTGGGGATAGGGCCTCCAGTTTTGCTCTTACCTCTTCAACCTTTTTCCGAAGCTCCACGAGCTTGGTGTCTATCTTGTCTAGATAAGGGTCTGCGACGTCACCATCGGATCTCAAATGGCTCTCGTATTCAGCAACAAGAGAAGGTAACATCTGATAGCATTCAAATATATATCAAATCTCCAGTTCTGCCAATATTACATTTTAAACACAGAAAAAATAGGGAAATTGTATAGTTTCATGAGATACTTGCATTAACACTGAAAGATTGGGGAACAGTATTTACAAGGTTATTTGGATTAATCTTGATTCTTTCACACAGAATTACGTGTAAAATTCTGATCGGAATCCTCGATATTTGCTTGCGTTATTAAATCAATTGGGCAATGAAATTTTTCAAAAAGAGCCTAGAGGAAGTGTCATTGTAAGTGGAAGCTGTACCTCTTTGATGCCGCAACCAACATGAGCAGAAAACTCACATACGTCGCAGTAGTAAACTGGATTTTTTGGATTCCTTCTCAACTCACAAGCATCACAATAGAGCTCATCTTCTTCGAATTGAGAATCATCTATGTCAAACTCAGAGTTGTCTTCTGTCTCATCTCCTTCAACCTCGGACTTGGTGAGAACAAGCTCGTGATGGTGATACAGACGCTCCACTGTCTTAGGAAAAGAAAGTGGAGTGCAATGGAGATGTACAACATAACCACACTGGAGAACCATATAGATAAAGAAGAAAGTGTGACGATCTTTCTAGTTGCAAACACTGCAGTCAGTGCCTTAGAAAGGTGGTGTTCTTGTAAAGATGGAGGATGTGGTTTCCATCTTCCATCCTTATGGCGGGATCCATTGAAACACAGTCAAGGCAGAGGTCGAACGAGCACTCTGGACAATGGTACACAAAGCACCGAGCGGTTTTTTGGCAAGCACTGCATGTGTATTTCCGAATGTACTCCTCATCGGTACTCCTATAGTAAAGGTGTAGAGGGTGGAGCGGATGAAAGGGATGCTCCATCTTCTGTTTCCATTTATCAGCACATGATCTGTGGACGAAGAAGTAGCATTCTTTACAAACACAGGTTTTCCCTCCGATCTTTTCTCCACATCCTGGGCAGTAAACTGCAAGCCAACACTTGCATTCTGGGCAATAATACTCCGGAAGCTGGAAGGGGGTGTTACAACCCCGGCAGGTGAGTCTCTCCTTATCCAGATCATATTGGGTCAGCGGGTGTTCGTGGATATAGTGTTGGATCTCCATCCTCTCCGATCAATTGATGTTTGAACAGAAGGTGCAAAGAAGTTTGTAAATGGAGAACCCAAGTCACTTAGAAGAGATTAGGCTTCCGGTTGGAAGAATAAACTATATATCAACAAGTAGAGCTCTTGCTTTCTTCGATGTTTAGAAATTCTATTTTTCTGCAAGGCTGAATTATTTTAGAATCTCCAATGTAGACAATAAAAGAGTGGTTACATTTTGTCTTTCCCCCCTCATAATTGTCAAATAGTAAGGTGGGAAAGGAACATGGCCCATGTGACAGCTTTATTTTCATATAATCTGCAGCATGGTAGTTTGTTTTAGCTGACCCCCATTGAATATATAACTTGGAGATGACATGTGATTGAAGTAGACCTGCAAATTTTATTCTATTGCTTTCTAATTTCCTAATGATTGACTTAGACTTGCAGTTGGATGTGGTTGAGGAGTTGCCCTTGCAGTTCCTGGAAGCTGGAAAAGGGGTTAAACTCGGAATGGTAGTTTCCATGTCAAGCCTTTGGGAAACAATACTTACATTGCTCTTGCATCTGTTGACTCCCTGATATTTTTTTTGGTAAGTGAAGTTCATTTCAGTTCAAAATCATTATTTACATAGTCCAACTACAAAATTCGTAGCTGAAATAAAGGAGCTAAGAAGCCACTAGCTATCTTGTGATGCAATCTTGCGAAGGAATAAAGTTTGTTCTTGACAAAATGTACAATACTAGCAAAAAGAGAATCTTATTCAGTGGATGAGTGAGCAAATAATCTTGACTCCCCGATAGTTATTTGCTCCTCATCTACATCTTCCAAATACCTGCTGCTCGGCTTCATAAGGAATCAGATAGGAAACTTGTCTGTCTTAGTTGGCTTATTGCAAACACTTGGCTTCAGTTATGTTAATATTTCATATATTCGAGTCTGCACGGTATCAAATTTGTGACTATTTCTTATTTTCACAGGTTTTTTATTGTTGATTGTGCCTGAACCAGGATCTCTCTAATGAGTTGATTATCAGCTTATATCTTCTCATCTCACTCACAGAAAAGAAAGGGTAACAGATGGGATACTGGGGTAAGATGTACTCAGTTTTGAAAGTAAATCCTCGAAAAATAGAAGAAGCCAATCTTCTGGTGCTGAGATCAAAGTTCCATTAACTGTTTCTGTCTGTCTGAAAGGCTGCTCCAGTCACAGACGGTGGTGAACTGTATGACAAGGAAAATAAACCTCCCCGTGATCACTATCTAATCCAAACCTGTTAAATGTTAACCTAATCTTCCATTTGCCCTTATAAAAAAATATATAGAGAGAGAAAAGGAGAAGGCACTTGTTCTCCCTGGAATTAAACTAACGGTCCACCGATCGAGTACTTGATATGGAGCTTCCTGTGACAAAAGATAGCAAAAATTGTATATGAACCTGACCTATGGGACACTCAGCATAAAGTCAACAGTAGTAAGCCCTTGTGTCTAGTATCTACTTCCCTTTTCCATCCACTCTCTGTTTGGTTTAGCGGATGTGGATGGATCCCATTTACTAAAATTGACTTGAGAGAAAAAATGCAATTTCCCTGAAAACGCAGATGAACCAGAGTGTATCAAGAGAGGTCTATTCAAGTAGTAATGCCATCATTTAAGACTTTTGAATACCATATAAACAGACAAAAGAAATCGATATTTAAGCAAATATTGAGCCCCTATTCAAACTCTAACCGATCAATAAACATTGCTTCCCAACTAGGGAGCTTGCCTTCACAAAGTAACACTACGGTCATTATCCCTCCTTTAAGGTTGCCGGGTTGGTCTTCTTAGATGCAACATGCTCTGCCCGTACTCCTTAAAGATGGTGAATCTTTTCAGAGAGATTCTTCAATTCATACTTTACCCTATCCTGCTCCCGGTGAATTTCCTCGATCTTTGTATTAAGATTTCCAAGGGTGACGTCATTCACAGATATGCCCCTTAATGATGGCACAGCTAACATGAGCAGCAAATCCACACTGTCTGCACACATATACTGGATGGTTTGGGTTCCTTTTTGTCTCGCACGCATCGCAGTAATGCTCCTGGAATCCTTCTTCTGCGTACTTCTCGGTGAAAGTGAGCAGGCGAATGTGCCACTCATGCTTGGCCGTATCTGGCAGAGAAAAAGGAGCACATCGGAAATGGAACAATCAAGGGCAACCTGAGATTGCACAGTTAAAGAGGTAGGTGTCGTCATCAAAGCCATCACAAACAAAGCAAGGATACTTAGTTTTGGGTTCTGTTTTCATTAGGAGGAAGAAATGGCCTCCGTCTTGGAGCTTCCAGGTGGCAATTTCTAGAGAAGAGCTGACATTGGAGTGACAGCAGATGTCAACGAACAGATCACATGTGATGTAGCATAGGCAAAGCCGCTGATGCTGGAGCAGCAGATTAGGCAACTGTGGCTTTCATCCATTAGGAGGGTGAGAGTGTGAGGCCGGTGGCAGGGGCTTTGATAATTTACCGGCAGGTCCAGGTAGGAATTATGCAGAAACACATCACAATCTTTGCAGACATAAATTGACTCGCTGCTTCCGTCTTCAACGGGGAGATTACATCCATAGCAGAGGGAGGATGCTTATCAATTTCTGTGGTTTTGTTGCTGTTGCATCAGTTTAATAGATGGCGGCAGCTGAAGTGCTCTACCTGGTCCATAATTTCGATGCAATCTAAGTCTGTGACTCCCTCTCTAACTAATGTATGATGTATTTTGCCAATCCATTTGTATAGTGTTTGCACGTAGAATAAACTATTGTTTCTAGAGAACTTAACAATACTTCACACTTGCAATATTTTTCTTAGAATTGATCTAGACAATAGAATCTTGACAACATATGTTAACAGCTAACTGGTTAGCATAGTAATGCTGAAGGTTTATGTTCTTTTGAACATCCCTCTGTTGTGAGGGAGATCATGGCTATGTAATGAACTGTTTGATGCTTAGTAATTACATTACTTATCAGGAAAAAAAACAGCTGACTTGCTCTTATCTATTGTCGAATCGAGGCTTGATATTACGGTTTGAATAACTGTTTTGATTCTCGCAGGTGGGAAAGGGGCCCAAAGCTATCCGGTTTACTGCTGCGAGAAAAGCAAAATTTTCAGTTGGCTGCTCCATTTCTCTTGTATATGCTCAACGTTTTGTAACACAAGTAATCAAGAGGCAATATACTTATAAGATGGAACCATGCCGTGAAACAATTTCTTCTTCGTTCAATAAGCACCATCAGCATTTGGTCTTTACCTCGTATAGCTTAAAATTAAGACTGATCTGTATTAACCAATACGTCTGTTTCGTGTGGAGTTTTCGGGGTTGGCAGGTGCAAGGACATCGGAGAATGATAGTTCTCATCAACAACTTTGAGACTTTCAGTTGCTGGTCTGCCTATAGAACATAGAATACAGAAAATAATTTTGATCCGTCAGGTTCAAGTTAATAGGACATTAATTTATTTCTTTTTAATTGAATGATTTGGCTTAGCCTTCGTCAGCCCCAACGAGAGGATACGGTAAATGCAAGAGACTTTCATTTCCCCCGCACGTGCTGAATTTCATCTGGTTTAGTAGTTCTGTTACGGAGACAGCCCATTTACTTGAAGATATTGAGAAATCTTTCTCTGTGTTGTTTGATAAGGAGCCTTATCATTCCATATGGACTGTGATTGTGTTGTTGTTCTCATTTAAGAAATTACACAATGAATAAATTTGACTTGCATTTATTGCAATGTGTCTTTTTATCTATTCAGCGAAGAAGTATTAAAAGGCTACTGTAGTCTTCATGGGTTGGTGGGTCGGATTTAAATTTTTCATCACCTGCTTCTTTTGACTGCCATGGTTGCTCAAGGACCCTCATGTCCTGGAATAAACCAAGGATTCCTAAAGTCGTCGTGTTTGTTTCGCTTATTGTTGTTTCTCTGTTGAGGGAAACAAAATAAAGAAAGAAAGAAAGCCAACGAATTGTCTGGGGATCGCACTAAGAATCCGTCATCAACTTCCAAGGCCACAGAGAAGAGAGATCATCTCGGGCTCCTCTAGCACCGACCTATTTCATTGCAACATCTGTTATCAGGTAAAATCTGCAGACTGCTGCTTAGCTTAATGACCGAGTAACAAACCCAAAATATAGCTACCCTCTTCCAGGATTTGGAGGCATCCACCCCAAGCTTAATCCATGGAAGAAATCTAGTTTTAGTTTCCATCGACATTGAATTGAGCCTGTCTTGGCTCTGCGTATAATCTCCACAAGTGGTATAGTCTCAGTTGGTTAGCATGAGGACATAGACTCCAACCACTCGGTTGGTGTATGTGATGATACATAGCTCCCGTAGACTGTTAATAATTTTAACTCTTGGCGAGAGACCGGTGGAGAAGTTCTCGGGCAAACGACATTGCTGCCACCAAAACATTTGGATGTGAAGAAGATAAAAGGTAACAAGAGAACCAACAGGAGGCAAGAAACCGAAAATGAGCAGATAGTACATGTTTGACGAGTCCTCCCCTTGAGACAATTTATTTCGCCTTCAAATTTTCACAGTCCCAAGCAAGGGAACGCAACAGAGAGAGAGAGAGAGAGAGAGAGAGCCGACCGCCGCAGCAGATCCCCTCCAGCTCCTTCATTATGGTTAGCTGACTGCAGATCTCTTCGATGCAACATACTGCGCACGAACTCCCTCCACCTTTTGAATCTGTTCAGTTAATAGATTCAATTCATGCTTCAGCCTATCCTCCTCCCAAAGTATTTCTTGTATGTTCGCGTTCAGATTCCCCAACCCAACGTCATGCCTTGACAGTCCCCTCCCTTTGGATCCTTTCTCATATTCTGCTATTATGGAGGGAAGTACCTGACATGCATAGACAACAAATAAACACTCGACTAACTCTTTCATACTTCAGAATTCCAAACTCAAAGTAACTAACTGGTTGATGTAAATGTAATTAACGGACGCACACTGTCAGAATCGGACGAGATGTTGACTGCAGAGCAATTACTCACCTCGAAGATGGCACAACTAATATGTGCAGCAAATCCGCAATCTTTGTAGATGTATACCGGGTGGTTGAGGTACCTCGCCTTCTCACATGCATCGCAGTAATACTCGTCAAACCCTTCTTCTCCGTACTTGTCGGTCAGGGTGAGCCGATGAATATGCCAGTCGTGCTTGGTAGTTTCCGATAGAGGAAAAGGAGAACACCGGAAATGGAAGGATCGTGGACACGACGGTCTCACACACTGGAAGAGGTGGGCGTCGAAGTCAAACTGACCACATGCGTCGCAGCTATATTGGGTCCCGGGCTCCGTCTCCCAGAGGAAGAAGAGGTGGCCTCCATTCTCGAGCTTCCTGGCAGCGATTTCAGAGGAGGATGCGAAGGAATGACAGCGGACGTCCACATAGAAGTCGTAGATGGAGCAGCCATAGGCAAAGCCAGGGATGGGAGGGCAGCAGATGAAGCAAAAGTGTTGTCGACCTGAGAACTGGAGGGTGAGGGGGTGGGGAGGATGGAAGGGTCTCTGGCACTCCAAGGGCAGTTCTAGGCAGGACTTGTGGAGGAAGGCGTCACACTCTTTGCAGCCGTAGAATGGGCTGCTATCGTCGTCGTCCTTGATGGGGAGATCGCAGCCGTAGTAGATGGGTGGTTGCTGGACCTGGTCACGTTTTCTGGTAGTCTTGTGGGGGTCGAAGCGGGTCAGCAGGTGCTGGTGGCTGAAGTGCTTTACTAGAAGATCCATTCGTTTGTTCTCTCTCTCTCTCTCTCTCTCGCCCCCGAATTGTCTATGTAATTTTTTTTTTTTTTGGTTTTTTGGTTTCCCACCCGGTGTCCGGTACCCGAAGGCTGGCCGACTAATTCGGATTCGGGGTACTGTCGGGCGGTTTCCCGGGGACCCCTCCCAAGAAGGTCTGCTGCGTTCACAGGGGCTCGAACCCGGCACCTCTGCTTAAGCGACACAAGCCCTTTCCACTTGCGCCAACCTTCGTTGGTGACTTGTCTATGTATTAACTTACCCTGTTTAGATGGATAAGTCTTCCGGCATCCTAATAATATCAATAAACTAAATCCACCTAAGATTTTTTTTTAGAAAATTAAAAAAAAAAGAATATTATTTGAAAAATTTTTAATTTTGAGTTGGTAATGTAGAATAAGTGCTGTCCTATAATAATATTAATAGAGTAGCATATAAGACTTTTCTAGTTTAGATGCATATGAAAGGGGGACGAACACCAATGGGCCAGAGAGCAAAACAAAGCCCAAAGCCCAGGGACCACTTAAAGGCCCGACAGGCTACAGGAAACGCGCACAAAATTCCCTCCCAGCGAACTCGACTCGAAGAGAAGCGCTGCTGCTGCTGGGAGAGACTCCCTTGCAACGCGGAAAACCAGCCCAAGGAGACAGAAATTGCGCACAGCAAACAACAGGCTGCCAAACTCGAGAAATTGAGGGAGATTCACAGGCATAGAGGACGAGAATCCGCTCCCTTCAAAGAAAGTAAATGAGTGAGTGCCAGAGAAGTTTTAGAAGCCGATGAATTGGTCGACCCCCTCAAGAAACGAATGGACCAACCAAGCTCAAACAGCACCATCCATCATGGCTTCGGCCTCGGCCATTTCTCCCTTCTCTTCTGCGAGTGCTAGGCTAGCCATTTCTCTAGCTGTCCCCTTGATACCTCTCAGGACAGGACGGGTCTAAATGAGAAACAAACTTAATTACGACATTCTGAATGAGAAATGCCGTTGAATTTGAAACACTCATATGATCTAATCTGATAGGGTGTAACTCAAAAGTTTACCCATTGACTGGTAGCCATTACAGACCTCGAAATTTGCCGACAATCCAGTTGGGAAATATTAAGTCCCCCTTATATATATATATATATATATATTATAGTGCACATGATGTAGATGTTTAGCGAGAAAGCACACTCATCGAGCAGGGAAAAAAAATGATTGAGAACGGGATGACGACCATTGAAAAAAAAAAGAAAAAATAATGCAAAATGAAAAATCACGTGGACAGCCGAGTATTATTTAAAGATCCACTAGACAAAGAAAGAGAAGAGTGCCACTCCAGTCTTTCATGGAAATTGGAATAGAAATCAATTAAAGCATGGTTTCCGGCGGATTAAAAGGGGCAGAAATTCTGGTTTGGATGTATTATCATCTTTCTCTACCAATCAACTTCCCCGAATCACGCCGGCCTCCTACTAATGAAATTGATGGATAAAGTCCTGGTAATGTTATCAGGGGATAAAATTTCGCGCCCTCCACTCACATCATGTCATGGTCATGGTGACATGAGAAATCACATATAGGAATTGACCGATTAGGTGTAATTACATGCTATTTCTTTCCTTCTTTCTTGTTTTGTCATACAGCATCAAACTAATATAATATGTCGGTTCCCTTGTTTCCTCATGAGCGACCCTCTCAAGTCTCACCTAACTAAACAAGTCATCCTATAAAATTAATTCATTGCCCAATATATATGTATGATCTTAGATCAACTTATTGGCCTGAAATTTGGTAATTGCAAGATTCACAGCTAAACTTGCCCTCTTATTATTAATCTCTACAGATAGCTTTTCAACTTGGGATCTACAAATCGAGTTGGGTGGCTTGGTGGCGCACTGCCAGTGATACTTTTGTAGTCCTCTAGTTATCACTGTCGCTTAACTTCCGTATTTTAGATCAGACTCTCTCTCTCTCGTCTCAACTGCCCTCCCGCTGACTCCTCTCTCTACTCCAGTCATTGGTCCGACTCCGCTCCACCCGATCCGAATGCTCTCTTCAAAACCTCTCCTTTAGAGTTGGAAAAGTTGCTGGAGGAGTCAGTGACATAGAAGCAGAGCCTTCCCCTTTGCGTTGTGATCTTGAGAGAAGCTAGATCTACGAAGAGCAGGTGGAGCAGAAGAAGAAGAAGAACAGATGGGCGTGGATTTGAGACAAGTGGTGGCTGGTGTATTGACTGTCACAATGTTTGTGATGCTTGGTAATATGATCAAAAGAGAGCATTTTGATTCAGTAAATGATGTAAGTTTAAAACTCTAACGTTTTCCAATTTTAACTTCAAATTACCCACTTGGGTTTGCATTCAAGCTTCTTCTTCTTCCCGTGCATTTCCTTTTGGTCTCCTGCTGCGATCCGCGTATTCCTTCATCGGACTAATACGCATTTCAATCTTGCTTTCCTTCTTGAATTTCTGGGCACTCCTATTGGTCCCTATATAACTTGCTTTAATAGCTCGCTGAACCTTACTTTGATTTCACCTCATTCCGTTTCATCTTTTTTAAGATGGTTGCTCTTTTTAATCGGTATATAATTTACTGTTCCTTTGATTCATTGAAGTTGCAGAGTGAGTGTTGTGGGTAACTGGAGTCCAAGATTCGATACGGGCATAGAAAATTTGAGCTCAAAACGTAGAAAGTAAGTGAAGGGTCAAGAGATAATGCGAAAACTGCCCTTTTTTCTTCAGAAATTGAAAAGCTCCAGTAGAAGATAACGAACTAGAGATTTAAAGTCTTTCATTCATGGACCACGGCTGTAACCTCAGATTTACCGAAATGCAGAGGTTTCATTACTTTGGGCATGTCCCCCATTTTCTGTTGCAAAACAGTTGATTTTATTAATGTTGAAATGCAAGATCTTCATATACAGAATAAAAAAAACTAATATATTTATTTAACATTCTGTTAAAGGAAAAACTCCCAGGAATGACGGATGATGCTCGTTATGATGATAGCAAGCCTTTGGAACATGGCATCGTATCAGTGTCTAGAAGTAGTGGTCCTTGGAACAAGGACTTGGGAGAGCTAAAACCATGCTGGGAGAAGCCTGAGTCAGGTACTGTCATTCAAGTACACTATACAGCTCGATCTTTACGACAAGCCCATGACCGACATCCTGTCGTATAGGCTACAAGCCACCTATTTTAGTTGCAAACCAGGGATTGAGAAAACAGGAGCTTCTGTAGTCTGGATGACAGATGCATTTAGACACAGCATTATAAGTACAGTGACCGATTCTTGGTTTGTTTTGCTTTGTGTGATAAATTGGCAACCAGAAGCTCTGGGTGATCCGAAGGGCTCCATCACTTTTTCGTTGATCAATGGTCCTGAGTACCATGTCTCTCAGGTAACTAGCTATTTCCCACTGTTGGATTTGAGATTGTATAAGTCACTTTCTACCAACTTCCTCAACTTAAATCCTACAGCTGTTCATAATATGTTAGCATAGTAGTTGTCCCCTGAAGTTCAGTTGGCTTTTTGTTGAGCCGTTTGCTTTAACATGACTCTTCCATTGTGTTATCATTTTTGTTCAAGAAGTCAAGGTTGAAAATATGCTTTTGTTATTTTAAATCTTTCTTGCTTATATACTCTCACTCTATCCTCTTTCTGTGATGCGTGAAAATTGCAGATTTCTGCTGCAGTGGTTGTGGCAAAATATTTGGGAGCCACTCTAGTAATTCCTGATATCAGAGGAACCAACCCAGGTGACAAGAGGTTCGCAATGAACGGGGTTGTGCATGTTTCATTATCTAAATCAAATCAGGACGCTGCTATTCCTATTGAGACATTCTTTCCCACCTGTGGTTTTTATTGAGTTTTAAAACTTGCATGCAATTATACCACGCTTTATCATGGATGAAAAGAGAGAGTCTACTGCTAGTATTTGTTGAGTGATGAGCAACAATAATGTGAAAAGCAAAAAAGGAATAATTTTAGTCCAACTTATATGTTATGGATAATGTTCTTCAGGAGCTTTGGAGATATATATGATGTTGTTAAGTTCATAAAAAACCTGGACGGAGTTGTCAGTGTCGTGAAAGAGCAACCCTCTGATATGTCAGCACAAGATGTTGCTGTTGTCAAGGTCCCAAGTAAAGTGACAGAAGACTACATTTCTGAACATGTAGAACCAGTATTTCGGACCAAGAGCAACATAAGGCTTGCAACATATTTCCCATCTGTAAATATGAGGAAGAAGAAGACTCAAAAAGGTGAGGTGGATGCAGTTACATGTTTGGCAATGTTTGGCTCCTTGGATCTGCAGCCTGAGATTCGCGAAGTCATTGACTTGATGGTGGAGAGGCTGAGAACATTAAGTAGGAAGTCTGATAGGCAGTTTCTAGCAGTAGACCTGAGGGTGGACATGCTGGAGAGGAAGAACTGTCAAGGATCAAAGAAATGTTTCGACGCCCAGGAAATCGCGGAGTTTCTGCAGAAGATTGGGTTCAAACAAGACACCACTATCTACTTGACCCAGTCAAGGTGGGATAACAGCCTTAATGCTCTGAAGGAGGTCTTCCCGAAAACCTATACCAAGGTCAGGTTCTTCTTTCCACTTCCTATCGCTGCTGGGATTTTTCTAATAAAGCAAGTTGGCCTTTAAGCATTTCTAGGTTAGTCCTATGTTTAAACTCACACTCAAGTAAAAGTCTCTTTAAAACTAGCCAATGGTGCAGGTGGGTGAACGCACTTGCATATGGATGCAGAGAAGTAGTTCTCATTTACCATTGTGTTATATGGCTGGAATCAGAATTTCTTTTTCCAATAGTCCACGTGATAGAGGATTGGGCCAATCATTTTTAATGTCATTTTGGTTAAGGTGTGAAGAGTTTCATGACTTCCTTAGTCCATAATCCAACTTTCACGCTCTAGTCTAAAAATAAGGAAAAATTTAACTAAAGGGAATTGTAAAATTTCCAATCGTGCAGTGACCGCCTGAGAAGTGAAAATATCCCTGAAATTTCAGAAATTTTTGCAGGAGAGCATAATGCCTGCTGATAAGAAGGGAAAATTCCTCAACTCAGAAGACTCGGAGTTGGAGAAGGTCATTGACTACTATATATGCTCGGAGAGCGACATCTTCGTCCCAGCGATCTCTGGTCTTTTCTACTCCAATGTTGCCGGCAAAAGAATCGCTTCTGGAAGGACCCAAATACTGGTTCCAGCCATTATAGAAAGTCCGTCCGCCACTGCAACTGACTATCTATCCTCATATGTGGTAAAGAAGAACCATCTCGCCCACTCATGCTTTTGCTAAATCAAAGGCCTTAGAAATCGTGGAGACCTACATACAGACCCAGTTTCACCTTTGTTGAAGAGAAGAGAAGCCTGATATCATGGACACAATTCTCTCTCTCACTCAACTTTAATCCATTCAATGCGTTATTTATCCGTGAACTAAGAAAGTGTCAGGGGAGTGCTGTAAGCTTTTACTCGGTTAGAAAGGAAACTGATGCTGTGCTCGTGTACTCGGTTGATTCTTCATATCAAATGTTACAGTTGCCTTAACATCTCATATAATTTCTGGATATATTAATTCAAGCATTAATCGAGCATGCGATTATTAATGGTTGCCGTAAAAATCAAGACGTGAAATGACTACAAATGCGGCTGTGACAAAAGTGTGTCTGGACAAGAATTTCCACGAAAATGGAAGATTGGTCTCTTATCTCGCAAATCAGAATACTGTACAGTAGGTCAATGTACGTATATACATATGCACATACTCCAATTGAATCACGAGTTGGCGGTGGCTTATTCAAATATTAGTGTTGTTGCCACTGGAGAAGTTCTTATCACGACTGATATGCTTTGTTTGTCCTAGTGACATATATCTTATTGGAGGCTTTAGGACAGTACGATGCCCTAGCTAGAACCTGGTAAAATTGCAATTGATGGAGGCGAGCAAAATCTAAAGGTTTAATTACTATCATCGCAATTTTGTTAACTGTTATAGTAGAGAGGTAGAGAGAGAGTGACCAAGGGGGTTGGGCCGAGTGGTAAGCAGCTGGATGCCGCTTAAGGAGGTCTCGAGTTCGAGACCTCACGTACGCAGACACCCCCCTTGGGAGCCTCACCCGCCATTGCCGGGCATGCGACCCGGGGCGACCAACGGATTAGTCAAGTATGGTTGGCTGAAAGATGCCATCTCACCGCTGGTGGGGTCTGCTTGGATACCGTGGCTGGCGATAAAAAAAAAAAAAGGGGTAGAGAGAGAGTGTGTGTGTTAGTGCATCTTTACTCTGCAATGAGGGAATGATTATGCCTTTTATCTGAGCAGAAGCTCATTGCAAATGTTTTCGATGCCCTTGAAAGAGCTTCTTTACAAGGAAGGTGGGGAGGTGGAATATGAAGCTGCTTTTATATCGATAGATGGCAAGGGAACTCAACTGATATCCGGGTCTTCCAGGGGTGCACGGGTAAAATTGGTTGATCACAACCCCATGGTCATTTTTGATTATATGTTAATTCTTTTGTTTTTCCAATTAATTCCTGCGGTAAAGGATACCACCCTTTGATGAGGGGCATGGATTTGAAACATTTCAGGGAGCTAAATGGGGGCGATCTCCCCTAACAGAGTAACCAATTTTCAGGGCCACTGTTTCTGTCTGAGTTATTATCATTATTATTACTACTATGACTATGACTATGATTAATATTATGAATATGATGTAGAAGGAAGATACGTAATGACTTGCCTTTTGTGTTGTATCAGGTTTGTACGTTAAAAGGATTATTCTACGATGATTACCCAAGATAGATAATGGTTGGGGTTACTTTGTATTGTATTTTTCTATGATGATGTTTCAAGCAAGCAGCGGAGTGTGCTGGTTTGAGTCTCTCCTCCACCTGGTGGCTTAGCCTTGGACTGAGGAGCGTGAAGGCTATTGTCTATCTATTTTTATTTTTATTTTTTGCTTGAAGATATACATCCATCCGGTAAAACGATCCTCTCTCTCTCTCTCTCAACTTTTGCTCACTTCCTAGAGATACGTACATTGATTTTACAGAGAAAGACAAGAACAAAATGGGGGACCGCGGGGGGGACCACTTCCTTTCCTTGTTTCCTTGTCAAATTATAAACCAACAAATGGGGAGAGAGAGAGAGAGAGCAATCATTCAATTCAGGACATCACAGCCCTGTGGACTCTCTTCTCCACCGAGACCCAACCGGAGGGAGGAGAGAGGAGGAAACATATTTGATTGCAATTGCAGGCTCCGCCGTTTCCCTTTCCCCTTCTCTCCCCCATATCCCATCCCAGCACCCAACCCGTGTACACACTTAAAAAGGAAAAAGAAGTGTGTCAGTTGTATACTGTCTGTCAACTTCCTCTTCTGCAGCCTCTCTCTCTTATCTTGTTAAAATCCTTTTAATCCTCGTATTATTATTATTATTATTATTATAATATTTCTATGGCAGAGGCAGAGAGCAGTACGGCTAGCAGTAGCAGTCCTCCTAGTCCCAGCGATGGATCCCCACCAATAAGCAGAATGGCTCAGGATCATCTCTTCACAATCTTGCTCCTCTTGCCCGTCGAATCAATCCTTTCTTTCTCCTCCACCTGCAAGAAATTCAGGTCCTTGGTATGCTCCGACACCCTCTGGGAGTCTATATGTAGGAGAGAGTGGGGGCACACCTCCGTCGATGCCCTCAGATCTTCCTATCTCATTCACGATATCCAGGGGGGAGCTGATAATAGGTTGAGCAAGTTGCCGCCTTGGAGTTGGATAAACGTTTACCGGCAAGTCTCTCAACTGGACTCTGTCACTTGCCACAATCTGTTGGGCCTCTCGGGTGAAGAGGAGGCCGCCATCCCCAGCCCCAGCCCCAGCCCCAGGGCATCTCACTCCCTCAACCTTGTCTCTGATTGCTTGGTCTTGTTTGGTGGTGGCTGCGAGGGAGGTAACATTTAACCCCCGCCCTTTACTCCTTAAACCAAGACATCTTATCCACTTTGTTCATTCTCTTCTTGGCTGGATTCCTCGCGGTTTATAGATCTGATGACGATGAAGGACTTTTCTTCCATTTTTTTCATTTTAAAAGAACGAAAAGATTTTAGTTCTAACATAGCCATTTTTGTAGTAATTTGTATGCAACCTGTACCAAGGCAGGCAGGGGGTGTCTGAGTCCGTTTCAGTGTCACGCCCCGCTGCACTGCGATTGATGATGTGAGTTTGAAATTAAACTAACGGCAGAATTACTAGCTCGATAAAGACCATATCCCAGATGTCTTATCTCTACAATAAAGAGCCCAAATCTCCCATTGAGTTTGCAATAGGAACATTACATTTCAAGAATTCAGCCTAAGCTAGTATTGTTGTTGCGGAGTAGGTGGTCTAGTCTCTTCCATTGAAACCATGGCAAGATTTGCACTTGTTAATTGCCGTTTCATGGCTGTGGAGTAGGTGGTCTAGTCTCTTCCATTGAAACCATGGCAAGATTTGCACTTGTTAATTGCCGTTTCATGGCTGTATTGGACTTCATGATGCTGTCACCTTACAGAGAGCAATGACAAAAAAGGATGTGAAGGTGTAATAGAGCCAGAGGATATAAGCTGAACTGAATATTTTATTTGATCATAGAGATCCGTCTGCTGATCTTATTGGGCGCATGAGTCACTAAACTCAAAAGCACGGATTGCCATATGGGCTGCTCTATGTCGAGTATCATATAGATTGTCCATACCACACTTTGATGGTCCCTTTGTTATCCAATCATTTTTGGCCGAGTATCTTGTTATCTGATCATTTTGCTTCTTTTTCAGGGCGGCATCTTGATGACACATGGGTGGCTTACACTGGTAGAGACTTCAGGAGAAAGCTGATATGGCATAAGGTGAATTCAGGATTCCCAAGCGGGAGGTTTGGGCACACGTGTGTTGCAGTAGGCGATTTCCTGGTTCTGTTTGGTGGAATCAATGACCATGGCAATCGTCAAAATGATACCTGGGTCGGCCAAGTAGCCTCCCAGGAGAACTTAGGCATCAATTTAATGTGGAGGTTACTGGAAGTGGGGACAACTGTCCCACCTGCCCGAGGGGCTCATGCAGCTTGTTGTGTTGATAATAGGAAGATTGTTATCCACGGAGGAATAGGGCTGTACGGGCTACGGTTGGGTGACACTTGGGTCCTAGAACTGTCTGAGAATTTACGTTTCGGGATGTGGAACGAGATCGTAACTCAGCCTTCTCCTCCAGCTCGCTCAGGCCACTCCTTGACTTGCATCGGGGGGACACAGGCGATACTGTTTGGAGGGAGGGATCTAGGTTATGAAGTGCTCAATGATGTCTGGCTCTTAGATATTTCCGGAAGTAGCACAAAATGGGTGCAACTGTTTTATGGAATACATGACATCCCAGGAGGAGTTTGTCTTCCTCGTGTTGGTCACTCTGCCACGCTCATGTTGGGGGGTTGGCTGCTAATATATGGTGGCGAGGATTCACTCAGGCGCCGTAAAGATGATTTTTGGGTGTTGGACACTAGAGAGATTAGGTTGCAGGCAATACAAGGGATAGGGATTAGAAGAAACACCAACACCAAGGGCCTTCTTCTATCAAATTCTTGGAAAAGGCTAAACTCAAAAGGATACAAGCCAAATTGTAGGTCCTTCCATCGGGCATGCACAGATCATCTGGGGCGGTATCTATATGTGTTTGGGGGGATGGTGGATGGCGTGCTACTGCCTGCTGCGGTTTCTGGGCTGAGATTTGACGGTGAGCTGTTTCTCGTGGAGTTATCGCTTTCTCAGTTGTAACAATGAAGTGAGTTGAGGGAGTTTAGGTGTCTTGTTTTAATTAGTATCGTAGTTTCTCAGGAGCTGTGCTGGTATGCATCATGTATCTACTAATAATGAAGGGATTATGATGACGATGATGAATATTCCTCTCAGGCTCAGCTACTGAGACGGATAGACAGACAGACAGGCAGACAAGTTGATGTTCTGGGATGGAAGATACAAAATTTTGCTGTTTGCGGACATGAGTCTAAGGTAGGTTCTAAATGCACGCTATTTTTTTTTTTTTTAAAAGACAGGGTATACGATATATTAATCCTTAGCATGTTAATCTCGCCCTGCCGGGGTTGGGGCACCAAAGGCCTAGACTAATTCCAAGAAGTTCGATGCTTTGAGACAAGTTTAGGAGAGAATTCGAATGCGAATCCTCAACTTACTAAAATAATATGGGAGTGAGTTGGACTGCTAAACCACCATCCTGAGTGGTTGTAATGATATGATCATAAGAAGGATAAATCATTTGCAGAAGTTCCAAAATTTATTATATTACCATGTAATCAATATTGGCGTGCTTAAATTTTTTCATTCACCAGCTATCCAGTTCTTTAGAGAAGTTACCAAGTTCAATGTCATTGATGTCCCCAGGAGCTTTGGGACACCAAAAGACGAAGAAATCAGTTTGAAAATGTCTGTCTTAAATCATGCTCGATTGTTGGCAATTCTGTGGAATCCCTAAGGCCAACAATATGCTGAGTTGGTTCCATAACGAGTTCCTAATCCTAAATATAATAAAATATGGAGTATCATATTTGGTCTAAATTTTATTCTATTTTTAGAATTTTACATTCAAATTTTATCAATTTTAATTTAATTTTGTTAATTTATTTTATGCTTAAATTTTATTTTGTGGATTTTTATTTTTAAATTTTATGAATTAGTTTTTTTATATTTCGATTTTGCCAAATATGTCTAAGCTGTCCTTTATTTCTTTAGAATTTTCTTTATAATTTTAACAGGCTTTAATAATTTTATCATATCTAAATTTAACTTAAAATTTTTTCTAGGTCTTATTTGGTAACTATTTTATTTTATATTTACACATGTGGCACTACATGTGTGCTGGGCGTGGAGTTACAGCCATGGGGCTCCCTCACTAACAAATTGCGGAAACACTGGAGTTATGTGATATAATAATTCATGAAGGAGAAATTAAGCACATTACAGTTTTCCCTATTATTTGAGCATGCAACAATATATAAAAATTTGAAAATTCAATATTTTGATATTTGATTTACCCTTATGAGAAACAGTATTCAGGAATGTCGACCAGGGGCTTTCCATTGAATAGTAATAGCAAGCTCATTAGTTTTAACAACTGGCACAGCTCTTCACAGTAAGCTGTCACATACAAATTGGCAACATAATGAATATAGTAAAACACTACCTACCAAATGAAAAGAATTGGCTTTCGGCTTATCACAAACTCAATTTGGTCCTCCACATATCTCCAATAACCTTCTTTGGTGATGGGTCCTCTGGCCCCTTGTCTCGTTGTCCGGATGTGAAGTAAAAATAGCCATCCCAGTATCCAACCAGCGTGGTCTTCACCCTGAATGGAAGTTTTCCAACGACTGACCATTTCTGCCAGCAAGTAAAAATTCAATGAGATAAAAAGGGCAAAAGCACCACAGGGATAACATCCAGAGAAATGGACAATAGCACAACCACCCCTGAAGCAAACTCAGAAAACATGACAATCTTTCTGGTAGGGCGAACTAAAATTTCTGATTATCCAAAAAGAAAAAATTGTTACCATTGTATTTAAATTGAACTGGAATAATTCTCCATTCAACACCATCTTTTTAGTCTCTGGATGCTTCTCTGTCGTGCCACCAGCGATGACAATCGAATTGTTTACCATGACCCAAGCAAATTCAATATGAGAATCTGGTTTTGGCATTGAAGGTAACACTTTCCACTTCATATCATCATCTAACATGTAAACATCACCGTACACTACCTGAAAAAATCAAGAAGCAAATTCCACAATGATGGAAAACTAATGTCTGGCGCATAGAAAATCAAATCATGTAAAAAAGCCTGGTATTAATCTAAAATTCAACTTTAGATAGACTAGAATAAAATATCATAATTTATGTAAAAGATGTTGATGTTTTCCACCAAACTGCTTTAATATTTGTAGGAGTTATTCACTTTAGTGCACCTTGGCTTGTATACTTTTCTTCAAAAGATTCAAAATAAATTTCATAGAGTTGTTGAAAACCTTGGTAGTCTTGACTAAAGGGATGCTGATATGGTTACCTCATGTCTGCGGGAGCATTTGAAAATAGGTGATCCAGGCTTAGCCATAAAATCACCTTCTTGACCGCCAATAACAATTAGCCGATCATCAACAACAACACAAGCCCTGCATGAAAGTAATGGAGACGATGAAATAATTTTTGACATCTACATTCCACAGAAGAACAAAAAAAGCATATTATAAAGATTGTCAGTCCAACACTGGTTACCAACCTATGAGGTCCTCCACGAGGAATGGGTATTTCAGTGCTCCACTCCTTCTCTAATACTTTCCCATCCTTTATAGCAATGCTCCAGTGATCTAGTCCAGGTGTGTGCCTATTCTCCTTGCTTCCCCCCATTACATGAAGTCGACCTCTCCAAATTTGTGTTGCTGGTGCATATCTGGAATTACGTACCCCCATAATGCCAAAGTGGCACAAGTATAATAATTGAAAACCATTGTCTCAACGTAGAGAAGAAAATGGCAGAAGATACAGTAATAACAGTATTAGAGCAAAAGTAACATGCGATCTCCCAGGAAAATAAAATATCCAGGGTAAAAAGTTTGACAAAATCAAATGCGAATCAGATTAGATGGAGCCGTAGGTTATCAAAACTGCTCCTGAGAACAGTCAGTTTTTAATAGAATATCAGAACTAAGAGCAATTCTTCAAGCAGCAGCTACTACGGGCTCCACCATGCAAGGAACAGTTGTTTCTCATCAGGAATCTAATACAAGTTAGTCTTAAACACCCCTAGACTAAATAACAGTTTGTTATTGGGATTAGGGTAAAAAAACAAAACACAATCAGCATACCTAGGAATAGGTAAGGGAGGCATATCCTGCCATTGCTTTGTCTCAGTATCCAATACGAAAGTACGGGCTGTGGGCCCCCGGCACTGGGGTCCAAACTGCCCAGTGACTATGTAAATATACCTTCCATCAGTTACCATTCCTAAATGCGAATGAGCCATTTCCTTAGGCATGTCAAATCTACCTCCCCAAGTATTATCTGTGAAGTTATATATATCAACATGAGAATGTACCTGCTCAGTGAAAACAAAAGGTTAGAGAACCAACAGTCAGAAGAAATTCTGAAAGGATAGTGGGATAGACTATTATATCCAGAAATGAAAAGCAAACTAAACAGCATCCTGCCTTACTAGCAAACAAGGATATGAGGTTCCAAACTCAAAACACCTTAATCAATTCACCATTCAGCAGTAGTATTTCTTGAGAATGGTTGAATTCAGCAGACAAGGGGCCATCATCGTTATTTGCAAATCTGGCCAATAACAAAGTACCAGGAAGGCAGAGAGGCTCAGATTCTCACATAATCAATGGTGCCATATCCAGCAAACACGTACAGAAGATTCTTTATCTGAATGGCTGCCCCATCTAATCTAGGTACAGGTGCAGATGCCATCTTCTCCCATTTCAGTTCCGGGGCAGGCAAATCAGCAAAAGTTGCTGACAAGACTCTCTCCGGAATATTACCTTTCTTGCTGGTTTCTCCCTACAGATTAGCAACATTAATAATCAGCAAAAAATAGATGAAGTATGAACCCTTCCGTCAGTAGATTGTCCTTCTTGAGGTCGGACTAGAGAGGCCGGAAACAGAATGAAGACCATCTATTGTGTCACCGTGGCAGAGGGTGTCAACCAGTAAAGCTAATTATTTGGTAATCGAGTCGCATTCACAAAATAGCAAAGAGCACCGGAGATGATCTAGGGGGAAAAAGAAATGGGAGTGCCGACTTTGTTTCGTGGTTTAAATTACCGCAGCCAAGGTGAGAGGGCAAATTAAAAAAACGAACAGAGCAGCCCAGTAGGAACAGGAAGCAGTGGACAAGCTGAGCTGCGAATGCAACAACTTCCGTTGGGAGACTGACACCATATCTTCCGAGCAACCAAGCAGATACAGCTGGTAATATGGAAGAAGATAAATTCTACACAGGGAGAGATAGGGGAAGCACCTTTTGGATTTGGGGACGGTAAGAAACAGGCTTGAAGGGTACGATCAAGCTGGCATCGGGTGTGGAAGGAACTGATGCCAAGTATGGAGAAGAAGCCCAGAAGAAGTTATAGAAGAGAACGAATCCGAGCAGGGAGACCAATACTAGCACAAATTTTGCGGACTTGTGCTTTCCAACGGGCCTCACCATCTTTGATACGAAGCGCTGAGATGAGATAGACGATGCTACACCGACATTTCAGCAGGGAAATTGAGAACGAGAACGACGGAGAGAGGTTAATAGGTTTATAGCCCCATCGCTGCTTCCCGGTGACGCTGAGGTGAGATCTAATGGCATGTGATGTGATGGGAGGTGAACTTCAACCGAAGGCCGGAAGCTTGGTTTTTAAATCAGACCAGACCGGACCGGAAACCGTCAAAGCGTGGATCTACAAATTTATTGATTGAACCGTGGGTTCGGTGAATCCGACCTGATGTTTAAAAAATTAATAATATAATAATAAAATTACGTAAGATTTATTTTATTTATCCATTATGAACTAACCTATTTAAATTTTAAAGTTTTCTTTTTATTTCAGAATAATAAATATTATAAAAATTAAAAAGGAAAGTTGTGTTGCCTTAACTTGACATCCTTCTTTTTCCAAGTCTATGTACTGGTATCCTCAAGACAGTCGAAGTGCATTTTCAAACGAATCTCTGGTCGGGCCGCAATCCTTGAAGAAATTTCCGTTAACTTTCCTAACCTGATATTCGATTTTGAGATTATTTATTTGGAGTTTAGTGAAGGAATCACTGACCAACCTCAAGTTGGTTTTACCCACTTTATTTATTTGGGATTGGTTTGAGATTGGGATTTAGAGGAGGGGTGCCGCTTGTAGAACGGGGATAGCAGGAAGGTCCCCTTTGTAATTTTGTTTCAGACCGTCTGCTCCTGCCATTGCCATTCTATCGATTCTACCTCTCCCCTCCTCCACACTCATCTCTCTCAGTTCTTGACTTATGCAACAGATAATTCAAAGCAGAGCCACAGCGGCAGCAGTTGGAACTGTAATTCACTGGAAGGTCTTCACCCCACACCATAACCCCATGATTATTCTCTCCAAATTTCCCTCCATTAGCCACCCCTCAGGTCTCCACCTTCGCCACCGCCTTCGCCTAAGCCAAGGCTTCTACCATCCCATTCCCTATCCATTATCACCATCACCTGACCCCAAATTCACATCCAATCCGGCCCCAGGGTTGAGAGCTCGTAGGCATTTTACCAATAAACCTTACATTGTGGCGAGCATCCCAGCTCGCGACAGAGTCATAGACTTTGGCAAGTACAGAGGCAAGATGCTTGGGAGCCTACCTTCGAGCTACCTCCAGTGGATATCTAAGAACCTTCGTGCCTGCGATTTCAAGGAATGGTCCAAGTTAGCAGGTGAGTCTCATATTCACCAGCATCCATTTCCCCTTTGCCTGTTAAGTTGGAACTTGAAGATTACGGTCGATGCATGGTTGATGTGTGGTGGATTTGCTTAGTTATATAAATAAACGAGTGAAAAAGGACAAAATTGTCTTTCTGACCGCGCAGATGAGGTGCTTGAAGATCCAGTATACAGGGACAGGATCGAGTGGGAGTTTGCGGAAGGGGTACTTAACGGGAACAAGGCGTTGAGGACAGAGAGTGCGGTCTCTGAGCTGCTGGAGATCAGTGAGAGGTTTGGGTGGGACAATCAGGATAAGGTGGGCTGGAGTAGGGTGAATTTCGAGCTACTTGGGACATCTAAAGGTGGGCCGATACCGAGAAGGGTTCCTGCGACTCAGAGCGACCGTCGAGATCACAAGGATCTTCTGGGTAGGGCAGGGAGAGAAAGAGGACATGGGCTCGGCACCAAAGGAGAGCTCGCCTTGTCAGAAGATGAGAAGAGGAGGAGAGAGAGGAGGGAAAGGCTGAGGCAGAAGAGATGGGACAGACACGGGTATGCAGTTACCGGTTTGAGAGGAAGAAGTGGAGAAGACTTGGAAGACGGATCATCGGATTCAGATTCACTGAGCAGGACCGTGGCAGAAGATGTCTACAATCCATTCCCTGGACGAGATGGGCTTCTGAAGGAGGTCATCGACCTCAACCGCAAGAGATTACTGTGAACATCCATTTGAATTTTCTGTATTTGAACTGACACCTTCATGAGCAAAGCAAACATTTTTGCAATGTTACCAACGTTATGGTTTGCAAACAGTTAGACACGATGGGGGTTAATCTAGCCAAAAAAAAAAAAGGTAAGATAGGATAGCGTTCTTAGATGGTTGTTAAGTTAGTCTACAGAAAAAAAAAAAAGAGGGAGTTAGTCTACAGAAGAGGGTTGTTGAGTTGGTGAGAGGATAAGACACGCATTACTGTCCGTGTCCTGGGAGTTAGTCTACAATATAAATAATTAGACTCAAATCCGTATAAAATTGTTAATTACGTAGTTAACTAATAAATTATTTTTTTTGTACATTTTATTAATTTTATAACACTTTTATTTTTTATATAATTTATCACGAATAAAAAATCTATAATTAGAAAAAAAATTAGAGAGTAAATAGTAGAAGTTATAATTTTAAAATAATTTTGCACTTTCACTCAATTTATCGAAATTTTTGGTTTACTTATCAATGGTAGTTTTAAAATTTTAAAAGTGAGAACAAAACTACTATTATTTTTCAATATAATAATAGATAATTTATTTGATTTTTGTTTCTAGTATACACTAATGGTATTCAAAAATCTAATGTTTCTTGAATAATCAAGTTCAAATCAAGTGAATTCACTAGGAGTGAAGTTCTCCGGGATGAATTCTCTTCATTCAAAAAAACTCGAATTCGATACTTTATTTTAAGGAATAGGTGTGTTCAATCATCACTATTAATCTACTTAGCTAATTGTATTTGAACGTTTGGATAATTATCAGTCTTCTCTTCAACTAATATATAGAGTCATCATTTGTAATTGTTTTTTCTTTCTTTTCAAGAAGAGGGTTATCATCATTGCCCATTTATATTGGTGAGATACGATCTAGCGGAGCGCTATTATCAACAATTTAATTACTCTCGGATTTGGGCAGGCTAAAATTAGGGTGTCCAACTGACACAGAGTAGATTCAAAATTAATAGGGTACAGTTCATTTTGAATTAGAGGGAATGGAACTCGGATAAGAAATTAAATAATTTTAATACAAGAATTGGTTATATAAAGAAAAATTACTTTACACCTTAATTTCGACCCACCATAATTTATTTGTTCAAACTCTTATTCCCATGCTATTTGTACTGTATTCTTAATTCAACGCGCTTTCACTTGACATATTAATTATTCATAGACTACGAGTTAAAATGAAATGTATTTAAAACATGTCTAAAACTAATTATTCTAGTAAAACAATCATAGGAAACTAATAACAATTAAAATGAATTTTTAATTATGTAAATTCGGTATAAACTTAATTACTTAAAAACAATTAAACCTATAAAAAATATAAAATAACTATACATTTTAAAATTTTTTACTTATAAAAGAAATAAAGTTATGGAGTTATTAATACAAAAAGATGAAAAAAATGAATACATTTTACTAGTAAGGTGCTCAAAACTGAGGGTTGACGTAAATCCCGGCTACAGTACTTTATAGGTAAAAATGAATTTAAAATGTAGAAATTAGAGTAGGATTCGGGCACCACAAAAATAAACATTCGCTCTCGCAGTCGTTAATCTTTTAGGTAAAGGTAAATGGAACACTGCTCTCTGGTTTCGGCTCTTAATAGGAGGCAGGTTTTCCATCTCTCTTTTCTTTTGGGCTTATTAGAGCCTGGGCCTCGTTTGCAGCCCAAGTCAGTGGGCTCCGTGTGTTGCTGCTGCTGATTGTATTTGTTGGCAGTATTTCTTTTATTTATTAATACCAGAGCTTACCCATTTTATGCACGATATACTATCTAAATAAAATTTATTTAAAAATTTACTCATGTATAATTAAAGAAAGTAACTGATAATTATCTATAATTAATTTTTTAAATAAAAAAGTAAAAAGTAGTGAAAAGTGAGTAACCTAACTAATACTATCATGAACTCATTTTATTCTAATATTTAGACGAGAAAAATTCTAACTAAGAATATTTTAAAAAAGAAAAAAAGTGACAAAAAATGTGATTCTCCTTTAAAATAGTAGCAACATAACCGGAATAAAAACAAAAAATGGAGGAAGAATATGATACTAACAGACAAAAGACGGAGGAGGAGACTGACAAGGCAGGAGCGGGGAGGTTGAAAAATGGAGGTTAATTGACCGACTGACCGGCCGACCTTTTATCCGTGATCAAGATCAGATGAAGAAGAAGGACGAATCCAACGACGACGAAGAAGGAGAGAGACAGGAAGGTGAAGAAGAAGACGAAGAATAATGAGGAATGAGGTGGGGAAATCGGTCATAGTGATGATTTGTGGGAGCCTCGTCTATTACCACTGCGCCTTCCGCAATTCCAGCCTCCTGTCCCTCCTCTCCGACGTCCTTATCGTTCTCCTCTGCTCCCTTGCCATTCTCGGCCTCCTCTTTCGCCAATTGAACATCTCGTAATTTCTCTTGCTTTGTTGATAAATTGATTGATCGGGAATATCAGTGATCTTGCGTTTCCTTTTCTTCTTTCGATTGGATTTTTTTTATTGGATCTAGGGTTCCGGTGGATCCGTTGGAGTGGCAAATTTCTCAGGACTCCGCCAATAGCATAGCAGCCTGCCTGGCTAATACAGTTGGAGCTGCCGAGTCCGTTCTGAGGGTTGCCGCCACTGGCCATGACAAGAGATTGTTTCTCAAGGTACTCAGTTAGTACACTAATGCTGGCATTCCATCCCATCCAGGTGTCAGATTTGGACGCAAATTTCACGTTTAGAAATTGTATTATGCTTCTGCAATTCGTAGTGGGTAACTTTGTTTCACGGGCAGCATCCGCGTTGCACTTGCCTTTCTTAATAGTTCTAAGAAGTTCAGTAGCACAGGAGTATTTGGTTACATATTTTACAGACCCAACATCTTGTCCGGTTAGATGCTGGTAAACACGTCTCCATTCTAGCGCTAGAATTTTCAGTCGTGTTGTTTGATGCTTGTTCAGTTATTCCCTCTAGCAACAACACCCTGGGGGATATGAAATGCTCTATATATTCATGTCTTTTGCTATCTTTTCCTGTTTGGCAACAGATTATCATGTCTACCTGTTTCTTCTTTAGGTGGTCATTTGCCTCTACATACTATCAGCAATAGGGAGATGGCTGTCAGGCGTTACGGTTGCATATGCTGGTAATACTCTGTTATGGTTCCACTCCATTTAATTTTGCCTGTTATGCACATGTTTCATCTCCCGATAATGATTGCCTGCCCCTTGTTTATGTTTTCTGCATGATGCAACATTAGTCATTGGATCTCCCGTGTTCTTCCTGGAAGTGTCTGAACTCCCTATTTAGTGGATATACGTTTATGAGATGCTGTAATGTTGGGAAGATAGTACTTCATAGCTATCTTTCTGTAGCATGACTAGACTGTCTGTCATCAATGTCTACTATGGAGGTTTCAGTCACTACCTTTTGCCATGTTGACGTCAAGTTACTGTTTCTGTTGTGGATCCATGGTTAACTGGAATTCCTTCTTTCTGCCTGCTACACAGGTTTGTGTTTATTTTGTCTCTACATGCTAGTAGAGAACTTGCCATCAAGCAATGGCAGCATTTTGCAGCTCTGGAGGAGTAACGCTGCCGCTGAGCAAGATAACCTGTAGCCTAACAAAATGGCAGCCCTTGTAAACTCAAGCCATCGTGTTTGTGTATAATAGTTGAATTAGATCAGGTTCCATTTCGCTGACCATATATATTGTATGCGTAAATGTACACCTGCTTTTGGGTGAATGAAGGCACTTCTCAGTAGAAAGCACAAGATCAGAAAGGGAGGTTGGTTGGTTCATTGTGTGGACTAATGCCGCACTGTGGACAGAATTAATTAGTCACATGAGGCGGTTCTTGCTTCCACGTTCACCAGGATTTTACTTGAGCTGCTAAAGAGCAATGTCAATGAATCATGCTGCTGCAGTGATATTACAGATGGCCAATGTTAACCCACCCTGACCTAGCGCATGCGGCTCGGTTTTGGCATTCCTGTGGCCATCACCCCCTTTTTAACATAAAGAAAAACCGCTTCTGCCCCACCCATCCAACCAAGAAATAAGAGATACCGGTGGGATCTGCTTAGCTCCGTGCCAAAAATTTTAAATAAAAAGCAAAATGCTAATAAAAATGTTATCAGTTATTGCAAGGGACGGTGGTCAGCCAGCAAGATGTCCTTCCAAGCTTCATAGAACATCCAGGTGATGCCAGAAGAAGGCATTACTTTCAAGCAACTCGCAGCCCATCCCCTGTACAGGCCCCTCAGGCCCTGCTCCCGCACCACTTCAGCTAGCGCCGCTGCCATATTGGGTGGGCACTTCCCCTGCAGAGCCCCCACCATTAGCCTTTTCCTCGCTACTTCCAATGGAAAGCTTATTGTGCTCGCAGTAAAACCTGCCACCCATCAAAATCCCAAAGAAGACATTTCAACAGCAGTTTACGGGAAGAAATATGTTAAGTATAATGTGAAGTTTCTCACCTGCCAGAGCCCCGATTAGAAGCATCTCCGGGCGATTCAAGGACTTCTTTTTCTTTGTTGAACAGTATGATTTCTTTGCTGTCTCATAAATGAAGTAATAGCTCGTACTATATGGAAGCATGCCGATCAGCGTGGGAGATATGCCGGCATAAAATGCACTGATCCCTCCATCCTGGAAGATCTTTCGAATGGCAACCCTGAGACTTGGGTACATGTCAGGGCTGACAGTCAATCGATCCTGCAAATTTTTCATTTACAAGAATTAGATGTGACATCATCAGTGATAAGGTAGTTCAAGTGCTTGCTACCGGCAACGCAAGGCAAGGGAAGCTCAGCAAGCACACCTTCATGAAGTTTGGACTATGTAAAATAAAGCACCTCAAAGATTCCTGCTTCTCTCTCAGACTCAGATAGGATGGACTGGTTTCCTTGGATTACATTACCTTTAAAACCTCAAGTGGATGGCATGCAAGAGTGCTAGCAATCCCAGCAGCAGCACCAGCAACGGCAACTGGAGAGACCCACGAAAGTGACAAATTCAATGTGAGACACCCAATTTTCAACTCCGGGCCCTCGTTCTCCTTCCATTTTTCTTGAGCGGATGTCACTGCCCGCTTGACGCACTCAAATGTTCCAAGCTCAATTGCTTGTGTGGGGATTATACGGAGCATATTGATCGTATTACCAGCCCACAACCCAGGTAAGCCCTGCTGATCAATTACCTCAAAGAAACTACCTGCGATGCTTTTCGATCCTATGCCGACCACCATCCTTGTCCTGAACAGCAACATAATGGCTAGAATCAGGGTAAATGCATTCAAGGGTAAAGCACTGATATGACAGAGTCCCTGTTAGTATCCTCACAACTTAAGAAGCCAAAAGATAGCACCCTTACAACCTAGTCTTGCTCCAAGCAATCAATACTCATGTAGAAAGAAGAGATTAGGCACAGGCAGCAAATGCGGCACATTCAGACAGAAAAGAGAGTGCATCAGCAGAATCATATTTCCAAATCCAACTGCAGAGCGAACAGAACCTGATTGTCTCCAGAGGAGCAAGAACAGCTTTCGTCATAGCGCCTGCCAAAGCACCACTGAGAAACTCACCGACTTCTCTTGTCCTAAAGAAATCCTGTTTTGCATGAGAAATAGATAATTTACTTTCTTGTAGATAGTTTACCTTCATTGTGACGCCTTCCATCATAGAATAAGAATATTTAAGGCACTGACGATAAATCAACCTGGGTTTATGGCCTCATTGGCATTATCCAGTCAATAAAGAGATCAATAGATGCATCACTCCATTGTAGAAAATTGCAGGACTGATCAAAATGTAGGCACCCTACAAAGGCAATGGTTTCACTGGTGGCAAAAGGGGATAGCGATAGGATAAGACAGCAAATATCCCCAAGAGTGGATCATTTTGCATCGGTAAGTGCAATTCAATCCACAGGTTTACACTTTTATGTGGCAGATGGATATTTCAGTCTTTCAAAGGCCAAAGTGATGCCATGTAAGATGAAAGTGAACAGTGGGTATTTGAGCTCCAAATTGTTCTCGTTCACTCCTCCTAAATGAAGGGAGCCATTACAGTTTCCACACGAAACAACACTTGAAGGAAGATAACAGTTCCGCTCCTTTTGAGCTTGACAGGAGAATTTCCAGGGAACGATGCTTTCCGACGCATTCTGTTCTCTCCACGATTGAACAAAATATTTATGTAAAAGTTTTACCAAAAAGAAGGCATGTAGCAGGCAGATTCCGGTGTCAACAACGAGTCACATTTCTAGCTCCTCATCCTAATGCCGTGAAAGGGCCAATCTTTATCTTGCAACAGATAAAAGAAAGACCAGTCCTTTACACCATTGGCTTGGGTAGTACCCACTTGTTCTCATCCAAAAAATAATTGCAAAAATAAGGGATAAGAAAGACAAGACATATGCCACTCGTCATGGCCGAGACATCAAAGCAGCCAGCACGAATATTCAACAAGCCGACACTTTTCAGCTCAATGAATTTGAAAAGCAAGTGTTACCAAAATAATCCGTGCAGGAACGTAAACCGAAAAAGGAAGACGGCAGAGATCCGGAACACCCACCCTGAAGACGATCCTGAAGTCGGGGAATTGAAACCGAAGCTCCCAGGAAGGGGGCTCCTTGTCAAGATCAATCATCTCCTTGGGAAGCATCAGCAGCAATCCAGAAACATCTCCAAAGCCCCCGTTAGCGCCGACGAAGCTCTTCTTCTGCGACTGTGATTCCAAAGCCATGTTTTTCCCCAATTGTTATTCGGAAAAAGAGGACCAGAACCCCTACTTAAAAGAGAGCGTGGCGTCGTTTCTTTCAAGATAGCTTTGAAATCAGGAACACAGACACAGACATAGATACACACCCCTAAATACTATGAAACTCGTCAACAGAAATTAAAAGAGGGACGGAGAATGAAGACAAAGGGATTTGAAAAAGACACACGAGAGAGATGAGAGAGAGAGGGAGACGTGCCTGGGAAGGGGACTTGGGGCAAATTTTCATTTTGTTCGGAGAACGACCGACTGGACTGGTACTACTCCAGTATAACTTACTTGGCGATGGAATAGATTTGAAAAGGGGAAGCTGCTAGTGCTGTAAAGGCCGGACAGATATTTTTCACCCCTTCTCTTCCCAGCCTTTTTATCTCCTCCTCCGCCCCCCACTCCAAATCCAATGCTCTTCTTCTTCTTCGTCAATCGTCAGCACAACTATGAATAATAATGGCGCCTACCCCCCTCAAAAACTTTCCTTTCGCTTTCCCCTTCTGTGCTTTTGGATTTTTTCTCCGTCCGTTCGTCTGTGTTTGATAGATATTTTTCTTTCTCCCCCGCCTCTTTTCCTCTTTAAGCTTTCCCTTTTCGAGTTTGGCCTTGGGGGGTTGGGGCGTACGCGTATCTTCTTTTCGAGGGTTTTACTTTTCTTGCTTGGAAGAACTTTGGATGATATGGAGGAAGGTGAACCCATCTTCTTGTACAGAGAGTCATCGCTTTTTATGTTTTTTATTTTATTTATTTTTTTAACTTTCTAAATTATTCTTTAATATACAAAATTAACCATCGTATTAATAAAAATATTAAAATAAATATAATAGTAAATAAATTAACAAGTAACTCTCTCATTTCATGTACAATTTTCTCCTGCTTCCACTCCATAATTTTTTATTATATAAAATCACTTAATTTTTTCTAAATTTATTATTTATTTTTATTTTAATTTATCAAAATATATCTAGGATATTTGTATCATAAAAATTATATCTGATCATTTATACGCTCAACTTCTTCACCAATTTTATTAAATATCAAAATCAGTATAAAGTATAGGTCTACCTCTGTTGTGATTATATTGCAACGACAAACATATCAATGCAATTTGTAATAGTTATATTAATTATACAGGTGATTAATAATCAATCGCTTATTTGTTGTATTTTTATTAATGATTCCGCATGGTAGAGCGATATAAAAGTGTCCTAGATTTTCTGTCAAATTTAGGATGCAATTGATGAGATGAGAGTTTTATTTATGTATTAAAAAAATGTAAATTACCGTTCAAATTTTGACACGTATAAATTTAACTCTCGAAAATAGTGACAACCTTACACGTGTCAAGATCTAAGAAAATTTTACACAACGAATTCATTGTGTATTATACACTGAATATTTTCTCGTTTGGAAGGGTTAGGTTGGGTGAGAAGGTGCCGCGGGAAACAATGTTATCACGTGATAATATTAATTTATGAGATTTGATTTTTTTTATAAAATCTAAAAAATAACTCCAAAAATTGATGAATTCTATTAATTGATATTGCTAAATCAGTTTTCATAAAATATTTTCTCTGGCTGGGGACATCAGCAGTCCCGGGCTTTTCAGTGAACTTTTTTTTTTTGCGAACAAAAAATAAAAATCACCCCGTAAATCCGAAGAACAGATAGATAGATGGGTTAATAATCAAAAATAGCATTGCTCCTCTACTTCATTTTAAGAGTAACACTAGTTTATAAACATTTGAAAAACTAGCACCTCCTTGTAGTGAAAGACTACAATACCCTTATGGGGTCTTTTCATTTTAAAATTTTCAGCCATTTCCCTCCATTATCTTTCTCTCCTTTCTCTCCTATCTATTTCTCTCACCTTTCTCTCTCTCACCGGAGCATGGGCACCGGCGTCACCGGAGCACGGGCATCATCGTCTCTCTCTCACCGGAGCACGGGAGTCATACCGGAGCACGGGCATCACTGTTACCTAACCATTCCACTGAAAGTATTGAAGCGTGTTGAGGTATTTTGTGTTATTGTCCCAGTGAAAAGCATCCCAGTCGCCGAGACTTAATCGGGACCTATTCATGACTTTTCAGGACCTATTCATGATTTTTCGGGACCTATTCATAATTTTTCGGGACCTGTTTATCAGTACCTAATTAGACTTTATCACGACCTATTCATGGTTTTTTGGGACTTATTCATAATTTTTCGGGACCTATTTATCAGTACTTAATTAAACTTTATCATGACCTATTCATGATTTTTCAGAACATATTTCAAAATTTTCGGGACCTTTTTTAACAGTACCTATTTCGTCGATGCAAGATTTATCAGTAAACAAGTCATAACAGGTAAACATGTCCAATGAGAATAGGCTTACCTAACACCGAAGAAGCACATACATGACTTTCTCGTGATCGTTGGTAGCAAGCTATGTATGTTATTTCGGACATACCGAAGAAGCACTTCTGTGCATTTCAGGACCTATCTTAAATTTCTTTTAATCAATTTAGTATCTATCCAGACCTATTTCAGACTCCTCAAAACCAAAGTCCTATGTATAATTTGGGACCTATTTGACATTTCTCTTGACCAGTGTAAGATTTCTCATGACCTATTTAAGATTTTTTGGGACTTATTTCAGGCTCTTCTAGAACAAAGTCTTGATATACATTTTGGGACCTATTTGAGATTTCTCTTAACCAGTGTAAAATTTATCGTGACCTATTTCAGATTCCTCGAGAACAAAGTCCTCATGTACATTTCGGGACCTATTTGCAATTTCTCTTTACCAGCGTAAAATTTTTCGGGGCCTATTTAAGATTTTTCGGGACCTATTTCAAACTCCTTGATAACAAAATACATTTCGGGACCTATTTGAGATTTCTCTTGATCAGTGTAAGATTTCTCATGACCTATTTAATATTTTTCGGGACCAATTTTAGACTTCTCAAGAACAAAATCCCGATGTACATTTGGAGACCTATTTGAGATTTCTCTTGACCAGTGTAAGATTTCTCACGACTTATTTAAGATTTTTCGGGACCTATTTCAGACTGGTTGAGAACAAAATCCCCATGTATAATTCGGGATCTATTTGATATTTCTCTTGACCAGTATACGATTTCTCATGGCTTATTTAAGATTTTTCGGGACCTATTTCAGACTCCTCGAGAATAAAGTCCCTATGTACATTTTGGGACCTATTTGTGGCGAGCAATCAGCGGCGAGCAGTCTTGGGCGGTGAGCTGGTGATGGGCCTCGATTAATGGTGGGCGGAGCGCAGTTTCGAATGGTGAACAAAGTCCCCAGGTTTTGCATGTTTTGAATGGTGGATTGATCATGTGCACAGTTGTTTTCAAAAAGAGTGCGTGTGTTATGTCGGATTGCTGACTTATTGTTTGTCCATTGGGATGAATTAATAAAAGAGATTGATGGGAATCACATGTGATGTTCATTTCAACACTGTCCTTTGAACTAAATACATGGTCATGAGGCAAACATCAGAAACCAGAGGAAAAGAGGCAAATGGCAACTCAATGATGATTAACTCACAACTCTGAAGGAGCATCAGGTGACCTTAAAATAACTGATTACATCTTCTAAGTACATCAGGAACTTAATCCTTAGGGAGGTAAGGCCCAATTAAACTAGAGGGATCAGTTAAAAAAGAGCAAACAAATACCTCAGCCAAACAACTTGAATGTAAAATGCAACTTGAACCTCATTCTTAATCAAAACGGATATGGAAATAAAAAAAATGCTGAGTATGTAGTTGCTGCGATGATAGATACTTAACAATTCTATTTTCATCGAGGAGCGAGATTGAAATCATGAGAAATCCTCGAACAATGACTAGCAGTAGCCACATAAACAAAACAGCCCCATTTTCTTTCGAAATTGCCATGAAAACAAAGGAAAACTCCCAGCAAAGTGCAGCAGCACATATTTGTAGACTAAGGCTCTAATCTCTCCGAAATCGATCTTGAAAATGGGAGAAATCATCGATCAAAGGGGCTGCTGCAACTTTGAACTTTAAGCAGCTTTATTTTTATCAAAATGACATGAAAATCATGAGGAATATGCAGCAAAATGCAGCAGCACAGATTTGTAGACTAAGGCTCTAATCTCCTCGAAACCGATATCGAAAATGGGAGAAATCATCGAGTAAGGTGCTTCTACAACCACAAATACTATGCAGTCCCATTTCCCTTCAAAATGACATGAAAGTCATGAGAAAATATGTAGCAAAGAGCTACTGCATAATCCAACACGCCAAGGCTCTAATCTCCTCGAAACCGTCATCGAAAATGAGAGAAATCATTGAGCACAAGGACTGCTGCAACCATGGCCTTTAAACAGCTTCATTCTTATAAAAAATTGCATGGAGAACTTGAGGAAACAACAAAGAATGATGCAGCCACTTAATCAGACACTCAATCAGTGTTGTGTAATCTGCGATGCTATTATGAAACTCACAAACTTACAGCCAGACATTTAACTTCGATGGTACACCAATCAGCAAGCCATTGTGACAAGAGAAGAAGATTCGAGTAAGAAGCCAAAGTTATAAATCAAGTGGAATCCTCGGACAAATTAGCAGCAACAGACAAATGATGGAAAAGAGCATCTTGGCAATCATGTTCAATGCCTGTAGCCAGACAAACCATCGTTTGGACCATTTAGGCCAGATACACTAATCAGTCTAATCTTCGACCACAATCACACAAGGGAACAACAAGAAAATGGCAACACATTCAGCAACTAATAACAGATCATCAGGGATAGAAGAATCCGATGGACGACTTGGTGATGAGCAGAAGACAATCGGAAGCTTGAAGAGGAGATAGGGGGCTGCTACCCTGTAAATGTCACTGCTCAACGGGATGGTCGGCTCCAGTCCGTGGGCGGTGGAGAGGGTCGAATCTTCGGGGAATCGGAAGCTGGGGCTCGGTGGTTCAGGCTTGATTGGAGTCCTAGAAGAGTGAGGGCTGCAGCTTCGTAGTCACCGGAGTCAGGAAGTGGTCTCGAAGGTTTAGCGATCGGAGTTGAGGCGGGATGGAGCCGAGGCAGAGCAATGGCGAGCAAGAGACGCTGATCGAGTAGGGTGGAGCCAAGGGCGAGCAACCAGCAGAGCGGAGAGGACCGATGAACCAAGGAGAGAGGAGGGGAGGAGACGACCGGCAGGGAGGAGATGACCGACAGAGCGGAGAGGCGGAGCCGAGGCTGACCAACGGCGACCAGCAGAGGCGGACGGAGAAGGCCAAGCAGGGACACAGGAGATGACCGGCGAACGGCTGAGCAGGAAGGAGAGGAACGGCTGAGCTGAGCAGAGCAGGAAGGAGATGAATTAGGGTTTTGAAATGACAAGGGCAAGATGGGAATTAAAGAAAAATTCATTAAACAACCTTAAATAGTAGTGCTATTTTTTCAAACTGATATAAAATGGTGTTACTTTTAAAAATACTGTTTGGAATGGTGCTAAAAATATTTTCGCCTCTAGATAGATAGAGGCAACAGTTCGCCGAATCTTCCTCTCCAGTCTCCTCCTCCGGGTGAGTTCGTGATCCCCACTGTGCCAAAAAATGATTACAGAAACATAATAACAACGCCCCCAAAAAAATCTAAACCTTTATAATTCTGTCGTTTAATAAGTTATTTTTGAATAGATTTTTGGGTGGATTCAATAAAATTAAATGGGTAAATTGCAATAAAAATGCATGCTTTATTGAAGTTTTCAATTTTATCCTAACTCTTATTTTATTATTATAATTTTTAAAAATTATAAATGGAATTAATGATTATAAAAAAAAAGGTAAAAATTAAGAAAACTCATGAAATCCATAAAAATGAGAAAAAATTAAAAATAAATTTATTATGATTCACATTTTAAGTAATTTCTCTTTTTAACACCTAATATTAATATATATCTTTTTAGTATTTCACCTTTAGATCTTCCTTTCCCTTTTATCTTTTTAATAGTCGCAATACTTTAAAGCGCTTGTCTTCAAATTTAATCTTTCTCCAATTTAACGTCCACGAACTGCTCTCGAATTTTTTTCACTGGTCCGATTTTGACTGTCACCATTATTAGTTTGGTTTCCTTCCATAGCGAAAAACATGCTGCTGATTTTTAAATATATTTTTGAAAATTTGAACGATGTTTAATTCTCTTTTTTTAAGATCTGTGTTATTTTTCTAAATTTCAATTATTTAATTTTTTTTGTTGATATTGTATGAAATGGGTGGTGCTGACTGCCGTGTTTTGTTTTCATTGTTTTATTTTTTCTTTTTTAATTGATGTCAAGTTTCCCATTAGTTTTGTCGACATAGAAATGACGGGTGCCAAGCACCAAGTGGTTGAGTAAGACTCTCTCATAAAATGACACTTATAAGGGTGCCACAGAAAAACATTGAAATATAAAAAAATTTTCACCTGCCTCTGCACTGAGAAATACGCGATACTATCTCATCAAGTTAAAATCTAAAAAAGCTAAAAAAAAATCTACGTAAGATTCACGTGGGAAACAGATAATAAATTGTAAAATTGGTTATCATTTTAGTTCAACCACATGATATCTAGAATATGTTATGTAAAGAAAAAATAGCTTGCACAATTGAATTTAGGCAATCAGGACTTCCTCGCTAGACCAATTCTGGTGCTACGTATACATGTTTCATTCATAACTCAATGAAATTCTTATGTAGCATGAAGATTATACATACTTGATGAAATTACATACTCAATTTTAGTAATACGTTTATATTAAATAATATATAACAAATTGAAAATATAAAAATCTAACCTAAATTTATTATATCAGAGCAATTAAATCTTTAAAATAATGTTCTTGCTAAAAAAATCTACAAATAATGTCTAAATAAATATATATTCATAAAGTTATTGTGACAAAAGAAAACTAAGAGAAACATACAGTTCTTATCTTCAAATTTTATTTTCAATCATTTTTATCTTAAAATCTTTTGTCATTGATTTGGTCATGTCCTTTTTGTACAAGGACATTTTCAATTTTTTTTCTTTATTTCAATATTAAAAATAATTAATGGTAATAATAATAATAATAATAATAATCACAAAAATGTAAAAAAAAAAAGGAGAATGAAATGGTCCTGAAATTTATTTTACTTTTGCATCAGTTTGATTGTCTCAAGCCCTGTCGAGTTCTTCGAATAAGACGTGGATTTCTAGAATTGGGCTTTTGTAGGCCTCGAAACCATCTAAAACTTATACAACACCGATAAATCACTTTTTCCGGTATGCCTACGGTTGATTCTTTTCAATTTTTTTTTTTTTCATTTATACCCCTAGTTATTGGTTTCTTATTGGGGTCATTTTTTTTTTTTTGGTTTAATTCTTATTGGGGTCATCTGTCTCTAGTGGTAAACAATGATCCCAAAAAGGAATGGTGACTACCAGTAAAACCTCCAGCCATTTCCTTTTTTTTTATCTTTTTAATGACGTGATTATTTTATTATTATCATCAACATTTAATTAATATTTTAATACTAAAATAATAGGAAAAATATTAAAATGTCCTTTCGTGGAAAGATTAAGCCACCTAATCTATTTTAAAAAAAAACTTGGGATAAAAATGATGCAAGAAATAGTTGAGAATCAAATATAGATTTACCTAAAAATGGAAACATGTTACTTTGATGATCCGTAATTTTAATCCAAAGCAAACCTGAAACACGAAAAAGGGAAACTAATAGACCCACATCGCCACCTTTCAGATATTTCATCAAGATCCGTCCTATCGGTTAAGTGTCGCATCAGACTCAAGCAGCTAAATGCCCAGCAGCACCCATCGTACTGTTAAGACAGAAACAGACAGAAACCAGTCGTCATACGCATCATCTGCAATTTCGAATAACAGAAATTCAAAATACTACATGGTTATTACAATTTGCCCATTCTGCCAAGCAAGGTCACGATCGTCAATGCCACGCCTTTGGAAATGATTTTAATAGAGATGAATCCGGGTTATAAGCTGCAGAAGTCCACAGATTACAATTTCAAGGATTCAACGAACAAGCCCAGATGCATTCGCACAAAAAGGATACACGTATCCCACTTTCTTGCAGCAGTTATTGCACCTCTCATTTTTCTACTACGCTGTTTCCATGCTTCGTTGTAGTATATGTACAGGCAAAATCAGAACCTGATATATATTCTTTGGGAAGCCTTTTAGGTTGATCCTGCAGGTGCGCATGGCACATTCCCTAAATAGCCTCGAACAGAAGCCGGTGCTCCAATAGATCTGATAGAGCGCTCCTCATTTTATCGAGTGAAACTGGCTTTAGGATCACCCCGTCAAACCCTGCTCTCATGCAGTTCTCTTTCGTTACCTTATCTGCATGTCCGGTAAGTGCAACAATCAGTGGCCTTTCATGTCGTTTTGCAAACTTCTCGTGTATTTGGACCGCAATTTCATAGCCATCTATGCCAAGCACATAAACGTCCATGAAAACCACCCTGTGCTCCTGAGAGACAGCATGCAGGCACTCACTGCTTGAGCTAACTGTCATCACATCGCATCCAAGATGCAAGAGCAGTCCCTTTGTCACTTGCCTGCTAACGCTGTATATTTAGCAATACAAGTTCAGTAATCATCATCACCAGGAAAAAAAAAAAAGAGAAAGAAAGAAGAAGAAAACACTGCCAAACAGTTAGACGATGACAGGAGTAAGGCAGCATAACAGATCATCACATTCTGCAACATAAGCAGTTCATAGACTATTACCATGGCATCTGTCACCATTTGAACAGCATGGAACGGACTTCCAAAGGGATTGAGTCTGAAAAGGAACCAGTCACTAACCTGTTGTCATCCACGACAAGAACTTTGAGCCCTGAGAAATTAGTGCGAACATGATTGGCAGGTATTTTTGGCATCACAAGGAACTTTGATTCCTTCAGTTGCTCAGGAATTCCAAGTTTTACTATGAAAGTCACCATGCATCCTTTACCAAGACCTTCACTTTCAATCCAAATATGCCCGTCCATGAGGTTTACAAACCTAGCCACCACAATTGCAAAAAACAATATCAGTCCCTCCCTTTTGAATTACCAAAAAAGAAATGTTAAGCCTTATACATGAATCCATACTCAATCAAGCTAGGCCTCAGAGAAGTAATTCATGCCAGCAAAGGATGTCATACCTCTTACAAATGGCAAGACCAAGCCCGCTTCCGCCAGAATTCCTGGCTTGATTTTGAGCAAATCTTGTGAATAACTTGGGAAGATCTTGAGGACTAATACCTGATCCAGAATCTTTCACCTGGCAAAAGACAAATTAATGTATGAAACCAAGGTGAAATGGTATCAAGAACATTTACGAGAGCAAGCAAAGTAAAAGAAGAAATAGCACCTGTACACGCATATAAAAGTGACTATCACTGGGCACTGGGAAAAACTCAGGAGCTATAGCCTCTCTCAAATATTCTGCTTTAGCAACAAATGCTGTTATTGAGATGGTGCCATCCTTTGAGAACTTCACAGCATTACCAACAATATTTAGTATAATTTGCATTAGACGCTTTTCATCACCAACAGCATATTCGGGCAAATCTGGGGCTAAATTTAGTGCAAGAAGCAATTTCTTGACAGACACAACAGGTTTTATCAGATTAAGGACCTGCAATTAAAGAAAAACAAAAGAGCCAAAATGAACCATAAAATGAGAAATGCACATATTCAGAAGGAATCTGAACGCTTTGATGATACGATGAAACATTTTTTCAGCTCACCTCTGTAAAAAGAGCATGGAGATTGAAAGTTCCATCATCAAGCCGGAGGCTACCATCTTCAAGCCTTGAAAGATCTAATACATCATTAATAAGAGTAGCCAAAAGATTACTGCTCTTCATAATTGTCTCAACCATCAATCGTTGCTCAGGTGTGAGCTCAGTTTCCTGCAGGAGGGAAGAAAGAGCAATAATTGCATGCATGGGAGTTCTCATCTCATGGTTCATAACTGCCAAAAAATCATTGCGAGCACGTATTGCTGTTTCTGCTTCTCTCCTGGCTAGATCAAGTGCAACATTTTGTTCCATCAAAAGATCCCTTGCCCTCATCGACTCTTCTAATATTGCCGCATGAGAAAGAGCCACTGCAACCTGAGCCAACATTATGGAGTTGTAAATACATGCTTTTCAAACGCTTAATCGACATAGATAATAATACCAATTTCACACACTATACTACAAAATATCCTCTATGGCAACCATATTCTTCACTTAGAAAAGGCGGACAATGATATTACTTTTTGGTACTAAAACTTCCACTTATGGGCTATTTGGTTCAATGTAATCATTTAAGATTACGTGTAAAATGGTTGTTTTACCTTTCTCTCTACAACTTTTGGATCGTAAAATCCCATGTATTTTAAACTTTCCAGCCCTTAGAATTTTCCCAGGCCTTGACATTTTCTCGATAAAAGGAATGCAGAGGAGAAGGGATGGAAAGTTGGATTGCATGTGAGTCACACATAAAAACCCATCTTGCCCCCTTTTGTCCTTTGTTATCGGACATGTGGGACCACTAATAAAGAAAGAAAAAGATGAGATGGAGTGAAGATAGAAGAATAGTTAACAAGGGTATTGCTGGAAAATTAAATCTATTTCCTATCACATCAAATATTATTATACTAAATTTTGCAACCACTTTCCCTCATTTACCAAACACAACAATTTCATATTACAACCTACATTACATATAAAATATTAATTTTCCATGTAATCTAACTGTACCCTGTAATCCAACATTACTTGGACCAAACACCCCGTTAATGGTAAAGGCACATGGCACAAACTAGTGAGCAATTGAACTTTTTGGTTTTCTTTTTCCAGCCAAATGAGAGAACTGATAAATATGAAGGGCAGGAGAAAGTTTCATGCCTGATCGGCTACAACTTCAACAAGCTCCAATTCATGGACGTGCCACTGCCTAGCACTATCTGAAGGGAGCATCAGCACCATCAAAGCATAACGTTTTGTTGAAAGTTCTGGCCAATCATTGATCTGGAAATTAGAGAGATGCAACAGAGGGACACGAACAGCGACGACCTCCCCAGGAATGTATTTGCCTGCAAGAGGTCGAATTCTTGCAACTGGAGAGTTTGGGGATATCTTCACAGCACGGTTGATGCCAAATACTTGATTGATTACAGGAAGATGGATGGGCACAGTGTATCCAACTGGATTCTGCTGATGAAGAGTGTACGACAGCTGGAGCTCCAACCCTGTACGTGTAGGCATCCACAATGCACACTCTTCTAGCTCCAACGTTCTTCCCAGTTCCACCAGAGTAGTTTTTAATATGGTATGCCTGTCTAGGGTACTCCTGATTTCATGAGTCAGCATCCTAACATGCCTACCAGTTTCCTCCTGTGTACGAATGAGGCCCATTTCTCGGTCAAGCTCAGCAGCTTTGTTCTTCAGGAATAATTCCCTAGTCTTTACACTGAGAAGATCAGGGATTATGTGCACAAGCATGAGTGCAGTAGCACAGGACACCACTGCCGTTAAAACTTTGGCACTGGTCATAACAACTTCCACAGTTCTGGTGTGAATGCTGAAAGTCCACAAGTTGATAAGATGGGTCGCCCCACATAAGACTATAAAAGCACCAAACTGAACAAGGACCCATCTGTATGGAAACACAGCGGATTTCTTCACAAAGTATATTAGCTCCAATGGGATTGAAAAGTAGGCAAGAGCAATGAAGAAATCTGAGATGTACTGATACTTCATCAACAATTCACCAGCTGGCCATTGTGGCTCAATGCAGTTGCAGGACTCCATTGTATGATTGAAACACCAAAACAACTGGTATTTCTTCTTGTCTTCTTTCTTAAAACTCCTGCAAATTAGGAAAGCTTCAATACCTTGGAACCAAACAAACCCACTAGCACCAGGCACAAGATTGTACAGAAAGTGCATAAAAACACAGGCATTAGGCTTTTGAAAAACTGCCTGCTCAGTAAGGTTGTCTTAATAAATTGAGTGATCAAGGAAACTCAGTGGATTCACAAGCACATAGACATTGTGCAGCCGAAGCAAGAACAAGACAGCACATTGAGAATCAAGACAGACAGAATCAGTCACCATCTGGATTTATAGTAACTGAATCTATGATTGTACAAAGTATATAACCATAATTAGCTTACTCAGATCAGCATAAATTTCACACTCAATCTCTCACAATTTGAGACTAAAGTTTTCTTCTTCAACAGTTTCAGTTCTATCTCAACTTTCTCAGCCCCTTTTTGCTTTTCCCTTAATTTTCTCAAAGAGATGACATCCTCTACTTCTCAAACGTCTCTACCTTCTTCTCTTCCAGCTATTTCCATCAATTTGAACAGCAGCAACTATTACCTTTCGAAGAAAATTATGATTCCCCTTCTCCGATACAGTTCAATTGCTGTTCAGGCTCCAACTGCCACTACGGAAGAAGGTGCAACACAGTGATCCGTACCCAATCCCAATTGTCAACAGTGGCTTGTCTATGACCAGCTCGCCTTAATTACATTCTGATATCTGACAGTACAGAGGTGGGGCTTCAATCAGTTGGTGTTGGCTCCGCATCCGAGGCACCGCCAAAACTCAGAAAGTTGCTCGATTCTTAGAATTTCGATCAGAAGGATTTATTGGACCAACAATGGCGTGAACTTCGAAAGGAAGAGGCATGGATGGTAGCATACCTGAAGGACGTTACTGAGCCGCGAAATTCACTCAAGTCAGGCAACCTCAGTCCGTTACAGAAATAGAAAACGGCGCAGTCCCGTGGGGCTCGGCAAAGAATGGGAGCCTCTAATACTGGCGTTGGCTCCGACCATCAGCAGCATGAGCAAAGATAAACTCTCGTCTCTTATGTTGAATCAGGAGCCTCGAAGGACATTTCGAAGATCGCGACAGGGCTTTGCTTGATGCAACGCCTCCCTCAGTCAATCTAGTCGCCGGTAGGAGGACGTCTTCTGTTCTGTTACTAGAGGACGTGGATTTGGACGAGAGTATAAAAGTGGTGGCAGAGGAATAGAAGCAGGGAATCTGATCGATTGTCCAGCCCTAATTTGGAGCAGAGAACGTCTGACGAAAGAGATTGTGAAGCGGGTCGGGTCGGTTCATGACTTTCACCAGGGCACCTCGCGTCCTTTCACCATCGGGTCGGATCAGATGCAGGGAACGGGCTCATGTTCACTGCGTTCTGGGCGTTCTCCAGGCCCAACAATCTCAACATAAATTTTACTCTTTTGAACTGTCAGTTCCATATATTTTTCGTTATACAAGAACTGTATCATGTACAGAACAGATTCCTAAGTTTTGAATCTTGACTATACTCTGTTAAATATTAGAATCAGATCCTACATGGAACTGAAAGATGCCACATGTTTTGATTACTCTTGTCTATGAATTTTTCTTTCACAATTACAACATGGATTATTTCAATTTTTCATATGCATAATCGGTATAAAATAATTGCATTCAATGGATATTTTATCATATATAATATAATTATAAGTACATTTGCATTAATTTGAATATTTTATATTATTGATTTTTAAGTTATAATGATATTTTAGACATAATAAACTTATCATATATGCATAATTATTATGAGAACTCATCGAGTTAGGAATATAATTGTATGAACAGTTCGAGAATCGAAATTCAAATGATGAAGTGACGAGCGATCCATATCAGCTTTTGTAATGTATTCCTATTCTAGTAACAAGAACCCTATGTGTCAAAACATATCGATTCCTTAATTTATTACCTAAAATCTACTCAAATTTTATCTACATCTATTTGAAATCACCTATGCCGAATCTATTCATGCGAACACCCCTACCAGCAACTAAATATGGCTCACGCTCTTATGATCTCCTGTCAATTATTCTCCCATGCCCGTTATAGTATAAAGTATAACAATATGTTACTGCCTGGTAATCATGAGCATACTCCAATCTACAGTTCTCACATTACAGTTCCCCTTGTTTATTGTTGGAGGAACAATCCCACGCTCAGACAGGACTAGATCAGTGGCTGTTGGTCGGTAGCAAGTTTCTACTTTATAATGGATTAGAATACGGCTCTCTGGCTAGTTGGAAGAGGTTGTTTGTCATCATAAACGAAAAATGTCGAGAGTATATGCTGGGAGTCCTCAAGTTGTTGGTTGATCCGTTCACAATAATTGTCCATCTAAACATTTGACTAGATCTCGGAAGAAAAGTGGCTACATTGAAGAAAAGATAGCAGTATTTACTAGTAAGTGGCTTTGCTCATTGTCTTGACTAGTATCTGTTCACGAGAGCGATTTGCTTTCTCTTGATTAGGGGACAAGAATTTAACAAACATGCTTCTTACTATGATATGTACGTATATATGATAATTTTGTTGATTATGACAAATTATCTTATCTATATACTTGAGAGATGCAAGTTTTATTTTCCACTAAGTGGTCACAAAGCTATCCAACAACTACATCCATACCCATATCCAAACTTCCCGAAGTCTTGTCCTGTATGAAGAGACCGATTTATCACCAGGGTTCTATGATTCAATCGCCTATAAAAACATCCTCCCTGCGTCTCCAGCATTTCCAATTTCTTTTAATATAATTTCCTATCTCAGAAGTTTCATCCAAATTCATTTTGATAAGTGTGGCCTCTATTTATCAATTGGCACATAATCTAATCAAGTATTATGCATCAAATTACAAGTAAATGCACGAACGGAAGAGCAGGTTTTGCCGACCCCCAAAAGATTCTTTGTTGATGGTTCGATCAACATTGATCAACATTTTTTTTGGTCAGTCATACTTATAATCCTTCTGGCAAAAAGGACTTGCAAGGATGAGGGATTCAAAAACAAGTACCCCATGCGCAGGAGAGTTCCCATCTCTTCTAAGTTCTAACCCACTTGATTTTTCAAAAGGGTAATGGCTGGATCCATGTAGTATATATAAATTACTAGGGGTTTAATTTCCTCATCAAAATCAAGGTAACAAGAACACACAGCAGTAAACAGCGCCATGAACATGAGCCCAAGCCACCAAACCATCATGCTCCACACATTCTTCAATAGGCACATTAAAACCATTCATTCAACTTCAGTTGTACCCTGCTTGTCCGCAAAATTAAAATATCTGCAGTTTGTGTTGTCTCAATTCACTCGAGAGGTCGTGCACAGTTCATGCATGCAGAAGAACCATAGTCGGAATCTGCATTAGTCCAATTAATCTATTCATTCTTATTAGTCCAATCTGCAGCTCAAGACATTTTGAAGGTTAATACATCGAAAAAGTAAGTAATCATTCCCATGATGTAATTCCTTTCTGTTAGCAGGAATGTTCTGGGAAGCCAAAAATAGGGCAGTCTCACTATGTGGACAAACATAGAACCATCAAAACCCTCTCTCCCCCCACCCTACAGAAAGATCGCAGCCATGATGAGTGTGATCGTTCCAAGCATCTTTATCAACACATGCAGCGACGGTCCAGCTGTCTTTGAAGGGGTCCCCCACACTGCCAACAACAATAACGCAACGAGACAGCAAAATCAGAAGGCTATTCCAAGAGATGCAAGAATCACCCCCATAACCATACACAAAAAACTTACGTATCTCCTGTGACTGCTGCTTGGTGACTTTCACTACCCTTGCCTCCAAGAGACCCTCTCTCAATGTACTTCTTGGCATTATCCTGTGCACCGCCTGCTGTGTTCAGGAACAGAGCCATGAGGATACCAGACACTATTGTAAACATCAACATGGCAGCTACTACTTTAGCTCCAAGCAGAGGATGCCCAGTGTAATATCCCAATATCCTGAAGAGGAAACCTGCTCCATATGAACATTGTTAATTTTAGGGAAAACAAAGGGCCGGGCTTCCCATGAATAAAATGAAATCCCTAAAAAGGTCTCCTCCAGAGAGAAAAAAGTGAGCTGCCAAAGGAAAAAAGTAATCAAATGTGGACTACCAACAGCCATTGGGGACACAATAGCCAAAGCACCGGGCTTGATCATCTCCCTAAGAGATGCAGACGCTACAATGGCAACACATCACCCATAATCAGGTTTCTCATTGTAGTCTTGATAATAAGATGGAGGCGGCATGTTATAGATTTAGTTTGAAATGAATATAGATACCAAATGGTAGAAATGGAAAAAATATATATCATACACACATAGGACTCACCATTATTCCAGGTCTTTCAATGAACCGTCTTATTACTTCAGTGGTGACCTCTTGTGCAGTTCTGCCAACTGCAGAGCAGGCCCATGCACTAAATACGAGAATGAGCATAGAACCTAGCAAGCCACCAATAAAGACTTCCGGTATTGCAATGTCCACCTAGGTCGACATTGAAGAAAGATATCATATATAAGAAATTCCTGAGAGCAACTTCAGCAGCAAAGATAGAGCAGTGAATGTATATCAGAACTAATTCTCAACCTGCTTAAATGGTTCATGGGCAAAGGAAGCCACCTCATCCATGTAGGCACTAAATAGAAGGAAAGAGGCAAGTGCAGCAGAACCAGTGGCAAACCCTTTCGTGGTATTTCCCACTGTATCTAGAACATCGGTGATCTCTCTAACACTTTCTGGCTGCATATGCTCATGCACAAATCCATGAGTCCTATTAAAGAATGCATACAGTAGGCACAAAGGAAAAAGGAAACTAACTTTGCCTTTCTTCTATCATTTCTCATGGGTGAACAAGCTAAAGAAAATTCATTCAGGAAATCACCTGCTCTCTCATCTCCACAATCCCACCAGCATTATCAGCGATTGGACCAAACATTTCCATTGTGAGAATATATGCAGCCGTGCTGAGCATTCCCATTGTCGCCACAGCTGTTTCAAAGAGTCCACCTGTTGGGTTGCCAATCTCATCCACCAGGCCCGAAGTGTGACCCAGCCAGAAAGCAGAAACTACGAACAAGCTTATGACAAGTACAGGAAGGGCAGTTGATTCCGGGCCGAGCTTACTCCAGCAGTTATGTTGGTTTCATGTCCAGTGGAGCTAGAGAGAGGTAATGTCCGCACTGGCCCATGCTTGTAGTCTGTATAGTATTTTGTGATCTAAACAAATACATATGCTGTAATTATGCCAACAAACCCGCCTAATGCAAAGTTCAACCTTGCCAAATGTGCTTGTTCAGTATAAAGCATCCATCTAGTAGATTGTCACAAAAAGGAACTTGAATCGGTGATTACTCAGTCCATAACAATCATTATCTAGCAAAAGATGCCATCCTGAGACAAGCTAACTGGATGAGAACGAGGAAAAACCATCTTTCTTGAACTAGAACTACATCCATAACCACTTGTCAATCATCATCAAAGAACAGATTAAAAGGGCAATTGATGATGGAGTATTACCACACTGAACATAATCACAGCCAAAACTATAGCAACAGAATATCCTTTCTGCAGAATTGCCATCGGATCCTCAACAGAACCCATCACAACAGAGTCTCGAGTTCCCCTGATTGAAAGTATCCCAACTGAAGACACCACCAGATCGAAAGAGTGAGCAACAAGAGGAAACAAGATGAAGCCAGATGGATCTGCATGACAGAATATCAGAGCATTAATCCGTGAATTGAAAGAAAATTACTCCATTTGAAGAAAATCATGCCCTATATCGGCTAATAAAACTAAAAACTTTTAAACAACAGGCTAAGTGACAACAAAAAAATGTTGGGCAAGGGATTCATACTAATGAATTTTCTTTCCGCATGGTAGAGTGTGTCCTAAAACATTAAGGAAAGGCCATCGAAATAGAGCCGTTGTTGTTCAAGATTTAGGGGTAAACAAAGAATACTGCAGCATATCAATATAGCATCAAGTACTAAATTCTTCATCCCCAAAAGCCCATATTCCAAGTTTTCATAAAGTATTTATTTGGCCTTTACAGTCTGGATGTTCAGCAATATGCTGGGTACCAAGATGCTAAACAACAGTAGTGCCCCTTATAAATGACAAATTGAGGTTAGACCATAAAGAGTTCCAGATTAAGACACGAATATATTAAACTATCATACCTCTCTGGTTTCTTACTAACCACTTTTCATGAAGCCTTTTAAATAAATTAGAGATTTAGTATTTTTGCATCTGAATGAAGCAAATAAACCCTTTCCTTTAAATGGTAAATAAAGATCACGTCTTCATTGTAGACACTGGACTATTGAAACCCTTCTAAGTTATAAGGCAGGAAAATGGGGACAAGCCCATTAACATGAAGTCAACCAGTGACCTTCAATTTTACATCTCTGGACCATTGCTCCTCCTAGTATCATGGCACTAATAATTTCAGCTGCAATACTCTCAAAAAGGTCAGCGCCTCTAGTTGCACAATTATCCACATTGTCTCCAACCTATGCCATTGTAACAATTTGAGTTGGTGCATCGATCAACATAGAGACCCAGCGAGAGGTGAACAGAGTTAAAGAAAAGGAAAATTTGCTAGAATTAACTCGTTTAACTTTAGCTAGTAAGTTTGCATGATAATTTTAAGAGGATCAGTAGAAGATGAGATTCAGCCAGAAATACAACTGTATGCACATAAAGAAATTTGTACTAGCAACCACATATTCAAGTTAAGTATGCAAATGCGATCCAAAATTCACAGCTCTAAATTCATCTAGTGGTCCTGCTGCGAGTGCATACATACAGAATACAAAGAAAGAGTTCTAACTGATGATTTACCAGATCAGCAATAACAGCAGGATTGCGAGGATCATCTTCAGGTATACCTTGCTCGACTTTTCCCACAAGATCAGTACTGACATCAGCTGCTTTTGTATATATTCCACCACTCAGCTAAGCAAAAAGGGCCACAAATGAAGCTCCAAAGCCATATCCAACAAGCAGAAGTGGCACTGGAAATAAGAACATGTAGATCATGAAAAAGTTAAAGACTTCTAAATTCTTTACAATAATATATATGAAAAGTGAATTAAATCAATAGGACATAAGCATGGGTTCTGAATAAAATCTTATCAACTAGACATCCTATTTACGTTCTTCCATTAGAAAAAAAACACGGATAAGCTGTGAAGTGGGATGTAATTAATCAAAACATAATTAAGGACTCAAGACCTTTATGTATGGCTATCAATGTGATATTCATAGATGCCGCGCTTACCCACTCCCTTATAACTCCGCTCATACATATTTAAAATACGAACTCCTGGCTTGATAAGATCTCCTTCTTGATTAAAGTAAAATGCCAAAAGTAGTATTAGGACATACATTCAGTAACCTTCATTGAGTCCAGGGAATTAACTCCCAGCCAAACATAAAATGATGCATCAAGAATGGCTATTCCAATTGCAGCTATGCCAACCACTGCCATGGCAGAGAATCCACCAGCACAGACAGCTACCTACATACATCACAGTAACCAATCATAATTAAATCAGGAATTTTCTGCAAGCAACACAGATGCAGAATGATGCAAACCTCCAATGCCTCTCTTGCAGATCTTCTAGCAGCACTAGAAACCCGAACATTTGCATGAACAGATACTCACATTCCAATATGACCAGCAATACCCGAGCATAAAGCGCCTAGAAGAAAAGCAGCCACATTGATATATGTAGATATTGTCCTGCATCAGAATCCCACTCAAAAAAGTAATTACGACGGTAAAATAATAAATAAATGGATCACATCAGACTTAAGTCAGGTAAGCCATATAATGGCCTTCCAAGGCCTGAAGATTCCTGTAGTGGAGCTGGGCTATGAAACAAATATATACTGATAATCACTACCGCTAGCAGCAATGCCATCTTGGAAATCGTTCCATGCTATGTTCTCAAGAACCCTTCAACTCCTTCGCGTATTGCATCTGATATCTATAGAAATTTTATACAAGATTAGGAGGACCATATTATAATACTCAAATAAATCATAACTTTAGTCCACATGCAGCAACCATTAATTAATAATTAAATAAGAAAAAGCTGCAAGATGTGTTCCTCATAAGAACCAACATTTTTTATGTCTGGTTCATCCAACGAAAATGGCTCGTTTCACCATAACCAAGTTTTCATACCTTTCATAGATCTAATGAAGGAATCTAAAATTCTATACATGATAAATATTATCTACTTAGTTATTATGCATTCATCTATCTACATGAAGAACATTGTTAAATTGGGTATACCTAATACGCTACCCACTTTTTTCCGTATTTACTATTACTAAATAACTAGGACCAGCAAAAATGGAAAACATAAAGATAAAAGAAAAGTTCAGTTGATGATTCAACTGTAAACATAAGGCTCCAGTAAAAGAATCAAAATTGTAGGAAAAATTTGAAACAATAATGACTAGTTACCTTACCTGAGCCATCTCGGGAGGCCCTTTATCCTTTGCAAGTACCGATTTTGTGAGATATATGGACAAAAGAAAACTGATTATGCAAATGGAGAAGACAAAAATAATGATAGGGGAAGTACTTGCTCCAATGTAAAAAATTCCTCCAAACCCCGAAAGCATAAGTATAAGAAGAATGCGGGCATTTACTCCTATCAGAACCTGAAAAACCTGCAACGAAATTCAAGTCAAGCAATCATAGTTGTATAACAAACATAAGCAAGATAGCAGCAAAATAATGAAATTTTTACCGCTGATTTCTTGTTACAGCGCCCAAGATAATTAGCGGTGTCAGTTGCCACAGTAGAAGATCCTTGATTTCTAATGAAGGGTTCACCATATATGGAGGATAATCTGTACGGAATAACCTAATATATGCCAGTTGAGATACTGGAATAGAACTATGTATCTTGTCACTGATGATGAAGCCGCATCTTACTAAAATAAAAAGGAACAAAAAATCACCAGTAGTCATTACAATTAAGGAAAGACAATTAATGTTACTGTATTCCACTAATCATTTGGAGATCAATGCTTGACAGTAGAGGGAAAGAAAACATTAAACTAGCTATACATTGAGAAAAGCAAGTCAACGAACTCAGTTGATGGACTCTTTATGAATAACAAGTAAAATAGTTAGTTGGCCACAAAAATCAAGCTACCATTACCAATGGGGTATAAGGCTTATTACGCATGCTTTGGAAGACCCTAGAGGAGACCCTAGAGGAACTTGCAAAGGCAAGCACGATTTTCTTGCCACACTTCATTGCACTTTCAAATGGGACCGTCGATCCATAATTATGATGCTTTGAGTCACAAATTTCTCCTCAGGCTATACGCTACTTATATACACCGGAAGACTAACCATAGCTGGGAACTACACCTGAGAAGACTAAAAGCTAAACAGTGTGCCCATGTATCCGAAGGTTCCAGCTTTACAAAAACCTTGACCAAGCTGAAGATTATGCACTCACAGATGAACGTTCTAGTTTGTAAACATTTAATGCACAGTATCTCTATTGCAATGAGTAAGAAAAGAGGGTTGAACTACAGAAGACATAGTTTTTTTAGTTTGAGTGAGTCAAATTAGAGCGAGAAGAGACTTTTCCCTATGTTTAGAGGGACTCTTCTGGAAGGCCACTGGATATAGAGGGTGAGAAACTTATATAGGATTTACAGTGCTTGTGAAACCTTACATTTTGGGGGAATTGGGGAATGCTGAAGGATGAGGATCTTCTCACAGCTGACAGTAAATAGCGACTAGACTATTTTGGTCTACAAACTAAAATGGGAGATCTCAAGAGAATACACATACTTCTTTCCTATCCACTCCACTACAGTAGCATCATCTAGACATGAAGATGACAATGTTTCTTTCAATATCCTCTACCATAACGCACAGTTTCCAGACAGTGTGTCAACTCCCGATAAGTGTGAAAACACATAAAAGGAGGCATTGTTCCGAAAGAGATGCAGACAGCAGGAGGTAATACTCGGAAATTTGAGAAACCTGGAACCTTTTAGTATCACCAATTGCGTGAATTGTATCACTAATCAAGAATGCTCTATTTTTACTGCAGCAAGGAGATAGGGGAAAAGAATGTCCTCAGGCAGGCTAAGGAAAATTTCTCAGCTCTCAGAATTCCCGAGAGAACAAACAAGTAAACCGACAAAGATAAGGTTAACCAAATAACCACTTCGGAGGAAGCAGCCATCAGTCAGTGAAGCCAAAGTACCCAGGGGCTTCAGGCAAGAAGGATCAGACGGGTGAACACGAATCGTGATGATCCAAACGCTAATGAGAGAGAGATGAGTCGAAAGGAAGCATGAATCAGAAAGCGGAATTATACAGTACGATGACTGATGGAGGCAACAATCAGGAGAATTTTCAGAAAGGTTACCTGATGGGTTGAGAATGTTAGAGAGAAGGCGTAACCGCTGTCTGGCCCTCAACGCTTTTTTCTTCGCCCTCTCTTCCCGTCCTAAAGCCTTGAACCCTGTCCTGTTCGAAACACAGCTGAGCACTAGCACAACATCAACGAGGAAATTACCATTTTCGTCCTTAAGAAATTGATTTTCAGTGATTTTTACATCACTTAAGTTCTTCAAAGATGAGTTTTATATTAATTGGGTCTATTTTAGGTTTTTCTGAATCAATCAATTATACTATTTAAAAGTATTTTGGTTTTTTAAGGGTCTTTAAAGGTTATAATATTTTGAGAATTTAAGATTCATGAATTTTAAGTTTTAGGATGAGGTGAAAATTTTTCTAACAGTAATAAAATAATGAATTTCAAAACTAATACCACTTTATAATATTTTTCAAAATTAGCATCACTATATATATATATACTTTTTTTTACTAAATACCCCTCTCACTTTTTTTTCTCTTCTCTCCCTATTCTTCCTCTTCTTTCCGTGACAGCCAGCATCTCCTTTCTACCGTTGCTCACGACGCCCTCAAGGCCCGACGCCTGGCCCCGCCGACTTCCACCACCACCGCCTCCGACTCCACCGATGCCCCCGACACTTCGACCAGTATATATACTCATTTTACTAAATACCCTAAATACCCCTCTCACTTTTTTTTTTCCTCTTCCTCCTGCCTATTCTTCCTCTTCTTTCTGTGACAGCCAGCATCTCCTTCCTGTTGCTGCTCACGACGCCCTCAAGGCCCAACACCCGGCCATGACGACGTTTGCCACCACGGCCTCCAACTCCACCGACACCCCGGACGCCCTTGATGGTCGACGCTACTGATGCTCACCACCCCCAATGCCGCCGACGCCCCTGACAGTGCCTATGCTTGCCGCTGAAGCCCTCGACGCTTCGATGCCCGACCTCGCCGACATCCTCTAACACCGCCCTCGACTCAACCGAAGCTTCGAGATGAAAATGGCAGAGGAGAGAGAGAGTGCTCCGTTGAGGAGCTGTAGGAGGAGGGGAGAGAGAGATTGGTAGGGGTAAAATTGACATTTACCATGAAATGATACTTTTTTAACTAATTACAAACTGGTACTAGTTTTGAAAAGTTGTGAAGGAGTAATCCTATTTGTCTGCATTAACACTTTTAGGATCTTAAAGATTTTTGTAAAGCTTTTAGGGCCCAAGATTAGGTTCTATAAGAATTATTTATTCTAGATTTTTTAAATATTTTTATGATTCAAAATTTATCAGGAATAAATTTTTCTGTAATTAATTTTTTTCTTATTTATATTCATAATTTGCGAAGTGAAAATTTATTTAAAGATAAGAAAAAGAGTATTCATAAGTGTTGCGGAATTTCGAAATGGGACACCTAAATGTTGGGTAACTACCTTATATATACATTGGTAACCGCCTGAAATCTAGTAATCATCTATAATCGCCTTAGCGCCTACAATGACTTTGAACTTTCTAGACTACTGGTCTCAAGGCTTTAAACCTTTGGGCTGTCTCTAGGCTTAGGCTTTGGACCTTTGACGCATGGCCTAACATTTGCCCCTCAGTCCCTTCATTGTCTGTAGGAGCGGTGATGGGGGATATAATGTCTTCTATTATGTTACACCTTCTTCAAAGCGGTCGTGATCTTCCTTGTACTTGGGTGTGCACTAAGGGGTGCCAGACGAGAAGTTATACCGCTGCATTTGGGACCTAGATTTCAATTTGCTTTACAGCCTTTGGTTGGTGTTTGCAACCTTATTTGCTTCGTAACCTCTAGTTGGTAACAAATCTTAGGCCATGGGCCAAAGTTTCAGAGCCTAGAGGCGGCCCGGAGGCCTAAAGTCTTGAAGTAATGTGAGAAGATCTCAGAAGGTTTAGGAAGTTCAAAGTCAATGTAGGCATTGAGGTGATTACAAACAATTACCAATATATATATATATATATATAGGGATAGTTACTCTAACATTTGGGGGACCCCATTTCAAAATTCCATAACAATAAGAGTATTTATGATGTTAAAGTATTATTTCTTCAACATTAGTGATAATTGAAATATGTATTGTAAGCTATGTTGGTTATCCTATACTGACCGATTATTTGGATGGAGAGTTATAAAGAGTATGAGAACTAGAATGGCAAAAGAGGAGAAATTTTTTAGTGATCTTATCTTGTTACGTGACATGTAAAAATATCAATCAAAATATGACAAACGAGTAAATTAGTGTTAATCCGTTGAGCAGTTGCCATAATTAATATTAATTAAAGTAATTTAATTAATTCTTTCCTACCATATTATTGTGAGGTAGAATCATTAAAAATCTTTTCATAAAAAAGAGTTGTGGGGAAGAGCGGTTATGGTGGGATTTCCTTAATTATACCTTTTCCATAACTCCAATTCGAATAGTATGAGATTATTAGTGAAGGGAGAAGTGAAAATTTGTTATTATTAAAATAATTGTGTTACAAATATTGTTAGTCTATCACATGCTTTTCTTATTTTTTTGGGTTTTAACAAAATTTACAATTGCTTATTTATATGTCGAACTCTCGTGTATTATTTCATACAGGGGATTGAGCTGACACAGCAACATCCCTGACCAAAAAACATAGCAAAGAGGATGAGGTTCGAGAACCCAAATCAAAGGACACGTCCCCCTATAAGGACACGTCACCTCTTTCATTTCTTGCGAATAACAAGATTGCAGAAAGGAAGACTTGTGTATGAGATGAAGAAATATGGGTAGATAATTGAAGAAGAAATTAAGTTATCAATGAGAATTAAAAATACAATTGACTTACATGAAAATACTTATATGAGCTTAACTCACATATAAATACAATTGACTTGGATGAAAATACTTACATGAGCTGAATTTGTACATAATTTATGAATTATCAATAATTATCATATCACTTTTTTTTATATGATATTCATTTTTAAAATAATATGACACTTTTTATTAATATATTAAATAATTATTGACATAATTCACCAAATGATCTGTTACTCAGTTCATCCAAGAATTTCTCCCCACTGAGGGCTTAGCTCTCTCCATATTTAACAGCTAAGAGCAGGCAGGGCCATAGATACGCCCACTTGGTTTTCCTTTCGTGATGCGGCTTTTCAGCCCAGGCCACGTCTAATGGATCTCCGTACTCAGAAAAATATTCACAACGCACTTCATTGCACTTTGGTGGTAGTCCAGTCGACATGAATTGGGTATTGAGATTTAATGAGATTGTTGAGTAGGTTGTTATTCAACTACCTTGGGTTTGGGGCCCCTTCATTTACTTGCACTAGTCTTCCTTATTGAGGAGATGAGATGTGGGTAGGATTGGATAGAATTGTAGCCTATCCTTTTCGCCCAAATGCGGAAGTGTTTTATCGACGAAGGGTCCACTCCACTCGGACCATCATCGGATTTCAATTGCCCTAAATCCTGCATCTCATCTCTGGCCTAATCGACCAATCCGATTTGAAATCATGCGGTTGTCTTATCCTTGTTTTGGAGAGCAAGTTTTCAGTAGAGTGGTTATACTGCGTGTCAGCAATCACGTATTATATCCATGAAACCAGAATTTAATATGTAATCAATAATTATATATATAATTATTAAATTATAAAATTTCCTAAAAGATATAACATCATAATAAATGATGAATACTAATTAGACAAATATATAAATAGTGGATTATAATTAGATAAATAAATTATATCAGTATTACTTACATGATATAACTATTCTATTAAAGAATTTCTCCCACACTTTCAAACTAGAAAAGGAACGTCTTTAGAAAAATCTTCCTTAGAAAAAAAAAACGCGTTTTGACTGGCTGGCTGAAATTCAAAGGAACCTGTCGAGGGTCCCTCACATTTCATAATTGATTTGGAAAAAGGCCCTTGTTGATGATTATCAAAATATTTTGAATAATGAAAGGAAATATTAGGTTCTTAAATCTAGATCAGATTGGCTTTGTTAAGGGGAGCAGAATACAATATTTTTCCATGTATACTGATAAAATTTCTGCTCTTAAAATTGACACGAGTAAATGAATTTTTAAGACAACCATCGTGTTAGCAAATATCCATCATTTTAGATTGCAGGCAATTTAGGTAAAGTTTCAGGAGGTCTAAAGTGTGTCATATCTATTAGAAGGCTAATAAAATTGCTCACTACATCGTCCATTATGTCAGAGATTTGGTTCCGATTTTTTGTATTTTATTTCTAACAGGTTTTGTTGGGAAGGTTTCTACTGCAAGAGCGCTCTACTATACGGCAACGAATATGTGATACATCCATCAAATTAAAGTTTAATATGTAATCATTACCGATAGAAGAAAGTGTTGTGTATAATGAGTACAATATATAATAACGTGATATCACAAACTAATTAATAATATTATTATGTATTGGTCTTTTAGGGGTTAGGAAAAATGTGAAAGAGCATAGGAAATCCATCCGCAATGAAATTGTTCAACTTTAAGTACAAGTACCAAATTACGAATTTTCCGCTTTCTCATTGCAAAGGATGACTCGATGAAGTCTAATTGGGACAGCTGTCGGGGAATTGTCAAAGATTTTAAAGTTTTGGAAAATGGACTAAACGAATTGTTGTATTATATTGCCTTTTAATAAATATCTCAATTATTTAAAGCAATTCATTTGCCCTGCCAAGTCATCTCTATCTATTGTCATATTAGTGGTACTGGCGGTCTAAGCTGCTCAAGGAATCATTACTAATTCGTTGCAAGAATTTTACTTGATTGAAAGAAGCAACTTATTAGGAATATTATTGTAATTATTAAAAAAATAAACTATTTAAAATAACATTGTATAAATTATTTAGGTTATTGATATTTTTAGAATCTTATAATGTCAAATTCATATATTGTTATGATATTATGATTTTGTCTATCTTCAAATATTCACAAAGTCTATACATAGGTTGTCAATATATTTTATTCCTTAAGTCACTCATTATAGAGCATTCCCGTTGTTTATCCTATAATCAACAATATTTATCTTTCTTGTCTATTTTAAATTTCTTTAATGGAAATTGATTACATGGTTTTATGATTTTATCTCTGTTAAAAGGGAAAGTATAGGAAAAATTCCGTTTTCATTCATTGTCATGAAGCATGATTGTGAACTATTTGCTTCACAGAACAGAACAATCGTTAAATTTCATAATATAAAACTCATATTTTATTATATGTTATGAAATTATTTATGTCATATTTATATATATTTACAAAGTCTATGAATACGTCATCGGTATCTATTATTTATTGAAATACTTATTTTAATAAAGTTTTACCTCCATAATTCTAACATGTGAACAATCACCCTTATTTTTTTAGGTACTTCTACTCCTCTTCCATTTTATTTTAAATTTCTCGAGAGCCCAGTCTTAAGTACTACCTAAAAAATTATCAATTTCTAATTCAGACCATTATAAAATCAGAAATTATTGTTTGATATCTGCATATCAGTCCCCACAATTTACGAGTTATCATTAAAACCCTAGTAATTAACTTAATTACATTACTTAGTCGGGCAAACTATTTGAATAACATATATACTCGGTCAATAGTATATTGGTGGACCATATTAGTCAATTTGAAATCCAACACTACCTCACCTCGTGAAGAAGAAAAAAAAATCAAATCTTTGATATGCAGATAACAAAAAAACTCTGAGATATGATGTAATTAGATGCCATCTTGTTAATTTAGATTTTTAAATGGTTAATTTCTTATAGGTCAATTAAATAATTTTACATGTTATCAAAGAAAATCACAATATGGGCTTACATGTCGTTAGAATCAAGCATGGAATTTGTGGTTATTAAAAATTCAAGCAGAGAAGAAATATACTCTATTTGGTGGTCGATTCTATAAATCAAGGATGAAAGAGAAAGCTCGCTACTGACAAACGTAAGTTATGTTGTCACGCGAGAATGAATATTTAAGACTTATTTCTATATTAAAAAGATAATAAAAATACTGGAATGTAAGGTAATTGTGTATTGCTACATATGTATTTAAATTTTTAAATGAATATGGCTTTAATGCTTTACAACGACGTTTGAAAATTCTGCAAGACGTCCATTCATACTTTTAATTGCCGCTGACTGATTCTCACTTTCATGGAAGCTTTCTAACGTGTCTAAACGACGACTTTGAAAGCTCTTTTGTCCATCTTGCTTAAACTTTCTAGACTGTTTGACATTAAATTTCTTCGTGGTGTCGTGAGCTGATGTTTCATGGAGCAAGCGATAGATTTTATTTACTTTATATATACGTACATTAATCTTTCCTATCGATATGGATAGGTAGGGATGTTCGCTTCTCACCTATGTATATTTATAGCACCCAGCGTCTTTATCTCTATTTCTTTAGAAAATTATTAATTTAGTTCCTCAAAGATTAAATTGAAAAAATGGAGATTTTATATAATTGAATGTAGAAAATTAGTGTTAAAATTTATAGTGACTGAAGTGGTGACGATTTGAAGATCCAATAACCAAATTGACAAAGAAATATGGTTGTTGTCACTTTCCATTACAACTCTGTTTTCAACAACGAAATTGGGACTATGTTGATCTCACGGACTCGACAGATGATGGGGTGAACGACATAGATGGAGACCCCGAAAATGCTGATCCTCCAAAGGGACTCGACCGTGTTGGAGAATGCCCAGGCGAAAATGATATTTGGCTCCGATAGTTAAGAGATCAATCCTTACACCCCTTTACCTTTGATGAAATTTGATGGTCGATGCCAACATTTCCATCTTTGACGACTACTGTAGTGTCTGCCAAGGACGGATCAAGAAAGTTGCTTCATGGGGATGAAATTACATAGGATACTAACATAACGAATTCAGGGGGGCGAAATATTATAGTTTAATAAAAATTAGATAACATCAAGTTAAATATGTATAGTATATTAAGAATTTTTCCGGCTTTAGGGAGTGATAGCCCCTTCCTACCCCAATCTATCCCTGGGGTCTGCTCTACAATTCAGATTTGCCATGGCTCAGGTGGAGGATGAGTTCTCGGCTCCAATTTTACATAGTTCTGAAATTTTGATGAACAAATTGAGTTAAAAGAATAATTACCCAATTTTGAGAATAAAAGTAATAATTTAAACCTTTTTTGTACACGTATGAATTAAAATTGCCATGTCATTGTCACTCGTGCGTTAAAACATGAGGCATAAATAATGAATTGATTAAAAAATAGTAAGAGTTAACATCATCACTAAATTAATGGTCAGTACTTAAGATTTGAACTTATATAACAGATAAGACATTATAAAACTATATGATTAACACCACCAAACACTTTATGCATATGTAAAAATAATCAGTACCCTCTAAACTTAGACTATAGACAATAATTTTGGTAAATGTTTTATCGTAATACTCACTTCTGATAAATTATTATTTCTTAGATCTTGAAATTAAAAATAAAACATCCATGCCATCTAGAGTATTTATACTGGGTTTTCATAATCAAGAACATGTATGTAAACACATTAACATCGCTTTTCATCTAACTAAATGAGTTTAAACTAAATAAAATGAAGAAAGGGACATAATATGATTGAAAGGTCTTCTGATCAGGACGTTTTCATTATTTCCTCTGGCTTTGCCCTCAGGTACGTCCATTTCTGGGATGCCACCGTCCGGTTCTGTGTATTTTCCGCTCGGCAATTTCTGTCATCCTAGTCGGCCGAAAAAAAAATACTTGTCTTATTCTAAAGGATCGATAAAAAGAACTTGTGTTATTCTTATTCCTTTTTCTCATAAGAACTTCTTCGGTTCGACCAGGAACCTGTCACACATCTTATCCGATTTTATCAATTTTCATTTGCACTATGACCGTTTAACCAACAAAAACTGGTTGATTTTCAACAAAATCCTTGAACGCCTTAAAAACTGGTAAGAAAACCGGTTCCCTAAAAAAATAAAAAATTCGAAGAAGTTCAAGAAGTCGAATGAGAGATGGGGGTGGCCATTTACGAGCCACAGCCCCTCTGATCTACCCGTCTCTCTTCGAGCTGGGGATGGAGGATGATGCTATTGGAGTGTCGGGGTGAGGGATGGATGGGGGATCAGGCGAATGACAGCAGAGGCGAATGAAGAAGCCAAGGTCAATGGGACGGAGTAATTAAGACTAGTGAAGTAAATGATGGTGGAAAGTATGAGGAAAGTAAGGCCATAAGAAGGAATGGAAAAAGAATAGCAGGATGAAGAGGAAAGAACATTTGAAATTGGGTGGGGAGAATGTGGCAGGCGCATTTTCGTCCTTTCCTAAGGAGTTGTTCGGACGGATGTAATGTAAACACTTTACATGAAAAATGGATAAGTTTATAGCTCATTTTACATCGTTTGGATGTAAAAAAGAGCTCAACTTGATTTTACCGAGTTCCAATATTTTTACCGGGCCATGGTGGTTAGCTTATAAAATTTTTACAGCCTTTTGAGATGGTATTTCTACATTACAGTGAGTCCCACCTGTCAATCTATTTAAAATTACAAAAGAAACCAAGAAAGAGAAATGTTTAGTTGTGGCCAGAGGAGGGAGAAGGCTGGAAAAGAGGTGAGAAAATGGTATTTTTATAACATAGAAGAATACAATATTATTATTTCATTTTCTTTTAATGTAAAATATAACATTTACCAAATACAACAATTTCGCAATACGAACTATTCTCCATGTAAAGTTATAATTTTTCTTGTAATTTCATTTTACATTGTACTCTAACAGCACTCGAACCAAACGCCCCCTAGGAGTAGTAGTGGGGATTCTATATGCTAGATATTAGTTCCTCTGATATACGTGGGCTAATATCGGCTTATAATCTACACATACGTACTTTGAGAATTATTGATGAACTTAAGGGGATATACATATTTATCTTGCCAATTAAGGTGAAGGCTGGCCTGGAGAGTCTTGATATATGTCTGTGCTCGTGTAGGTCTTCAAACCTGGGTCTGTGACAAATAAAGAAAAAGGCAGTGTACATAAAAGGTCTAAGAACTTTTTTTTTTAACTTAAAAGATATTTAGTTCTAAAGTAAAAAAGAAACTTTAAATCCGTGTAGAAAAAATGAATTAAATGGGTTTGTGTTTGACTAATAAAACAAAAATGAAGTGTTTAAATTATAGTAGTTTCTGATCTGTTACGGTACAGTTTTAAAAATTATAATTTGACGGGAGTCAATCTTGTACAGTGGATGAATTTTTTTAACACTTTTTCTGGGAAATACGAACTATATATTAGATTGAGTTATTAGAATATTGCTGAGTTCCCAAAGTTGACCATCCAGTGGTTAGTAAACCTGCAGCCACGTAAATGAAAGGAGCAGCAAGATTTTTTTTACCGGAAAAAATGGAAACATGAAAGATCGGATCATGCATGTCCCACTAACAACACAAAAAGGATGAGAGTATGTAACAGAACCAATACAAAATGATGGGTCTGTTTGTGACTGTGGATTTATTAGATGACTTACGTTACTAGGTCTACAAAATTTTGGTTACAGATTCCCTTCCATTCTAGGTTGTAGATATTGAAGGCAATTTTGTGTAAATCCCTCATTGACCCCGATATCTCTCTTTCTCTGTTTATTGATGGTTTCTTTTTCTTATAAACATAAAATTATCCTTTACCATGAAAGACTCTTACTCAATAATTAAAAAAAATTTTAAGTTCTATTATTATCGTGAGCATTATCTATCCATTTATTTTTTTTTACTCCTATTTTCTATATTAAACTCATGTGCCTTATTTATCATTGGAAAAAAAAAATACCCTTCTCCCTCGTCACATTTTCTTCCCTTTAGCTGGCTCCCATCCCTCTTATCTTAGAGAAGATATCTTGGTCGATTTAACTAAATTTAACTATTTTAAGATTTTTTTATAAATTTAAAAAATTTAAAAATAACATATTTTATTAGTTAATATCACTACGTAAACACGCATTGATATTATTTTATAAAATACTTTCTCCTTATCTTAGGGTTATCTCAATAAAATAAACAATTAATATGTGCTTGGACTACTGTGAATAAGAATTAATAGGTCAGACACTAAAAACAATTGATACAGGTCCAACTTAAAAGGCTATATAATGAACGCCACAAACTCATCATCCCCGCAAACAACATCCTCCCTGTTCAGTAATATTCATACGGAAATGATGAAGATAGGCTGCGTTTATGGGGCTTCTTTACTTTTGCTTCTACTTGCAGCAACTGATTCAGTCCAGAGTGGGAGGCCTATTGAGAAATATCTACGGAATTCCCAGCCCGCCGCAGACACCAAGGGTACGAGGTGGGCAGTTCTCGTTGCAGGATCAAATGATTACTCTAACTACCGGCATCAGGTGATGATAGCTATACAACATAGAAATAATGCATCAAAGCGCTTGAAAAACCAAGCAACTCTTCAAATTAGTGTATATATGTGTATATATGTAATACTATATGCTTGCACGACTGTTTCTTAGTCGCATGTCGTCTTCCTGGTGAATTTTTATGTGATTTTCAGGCAGATGTCTGTCATGCGTATCAAATATTGAAGCAAGGTGGCTTAAAAGATGAGAATATCATCGTGTTCATGTATGATGATATAGCATATAATGAAGACAATCCAACTCCTGGTTTGGTCGTCAACAAACCATACGGTCCGGATGTATACCATGGAGTACCAAAGGTACGTACCATTTCGATAGACTGGTTAGCTGACTCTTATATTATTATTGACTACATACTATAGCTATTATATAATTGCGTGTGAAACTTAAATTTCATAATGCTGTTAAAATTAATTAAACCACAGGATTATACTGGAAACCATACCAATGCGAAAAACTTGTACGCGGTCCTTCTCGGTAACAAGAGAGCACTCACTGGCGGTTCGGGCAAGGTGTTGAATAGCGGTCCTGATGACCATGTCTTCTTTTACTATACAGACCATGGCGGTCCGGGCATTCTTGGTATACATGCATATATTCGTTCTTTCTTAATAATAATTAAAGTGTAGCCACGTTTTCCCCCTTTTTTAAGGAAAAAGAATTTCAGGTACCCAATAACAATAAATTGAACAAAGGATCAACTACTTGATTTGATGAATTGTATAGCAACCGGGAAAGAACTAATTATGATTCATTCCCGTCTGTATAGCAATGCCGGTTGGCGATCTTGTGTATGCAAAAGATCTCATAGAGGTATTGAAGGAGAAGCACGAGATGAAGGGGTATAAGAAGATGGCAATTTACATAGAGGCATGCGAGTCCGGGAGCATGCTCAGTGGGTTGCTCCCCGATGATGTGAATATCTACGCCACCACCGCTTCAAAGCCCGACGAGAATAGCTGGGGCTGGTATTGCCCTTCCGAATTTGGGAAACCCAATTTCACTGCTACACCTGGCTCTCCTGACTATTACGGCACTTGTTTAGGTGATTTGTACAGTATCGCTTGGCTGGAAGACAGGTGGATAAATTTAATCCATGTGTATATATATATATATATATAGATACACATATATAATACTCTATATCTGCAAAAAAATCTATTTAATTGCAATTGGATTACGGCCGTACTCTACCTGAAAAAACTAATTAATAATTTCTTACTGATAAAAAAGCTAATTAATTTGTTTTACTCTCTCTATATATTGTCAGTGATGTGCAAGATCCAAGCAAGGAGACAATGAAGCAACAATACAAAACGGTATTACTCATGTCTTTCTACTTTCTACCAATGTGTCAACGATTCAAAATTAACCAATTAGCCCCTGACGCAGCAGAATCAGTGCATGTATATACACGCAAACCTGAAGAGAGAGAGGAGTGTCATGCATGTAGACACACAATCTTCTTCAGTCATTAAATTTTTTTAACTTTTAAGCTTCTGTGGCTAAATATGGCACCACAGGTTAAGAAGAGGACCAATACATCCCATGTTATGCAGTATGGCGATATGCGCCTCAACAAAGCATTTCGGTCCCTTTTCATGGGCCCAAACTGTCCTAATCTCGGCAATGATGCATCCGGTCACCTGACTCCCTCCTCTTCTTTATCGGGAGCACTGGTTAGCCAACGGGACGCCAATCTCCTTTACCTGAGCCACAAGGTTCCCCTGCTTTTCACTCAGTCACTCAATTCAAACCCCGTCAATATTTGATAACAATTTCTAGTTACATCAGGGACTTTAAATTACTCACTAGATATTTATATTCTAACCACTTACATTATCTGATAATTTCAGGTTCAAAGAGCGTCGGATGGCTCTCTTGAGAAGATGGAAGCACAAAAGAGGTTTCGGGATGAATTGCTCAACAGGGAGCAGGTGGATCGCAAGATGGGGCAGATCTCGAGGCTACTGTTTGGCGAAAAGAATGGGCTAGCTGTGTCCAACATTGTCCGACCTGAAGGGCAGCCTCTTGTCGATGATTGGGAGTGCTTCAAGACAATGGTAATTGAATAGACACTATACCTCCGCTAATAAATTAATGGCTTAATCTTCAAAATTTTTACTGCATATAAGAGTTGCAGGATTTTATTTTATTTTTTTTCCACGAAGTCTTGAGCCACTCACTGTGGTCAGTGATCATGTATAGTTCTGCTTCTGTACCTTAATTCGGATGACTATAACCACCAATAAGAAAAAAGGATGACTATAACTGATTATTGTGACTGAAATCTATCATATGGATGCAGTTGCGGACATATGAAGAGCACTGCGGAGTGTTGTCTCATTATGGGAGAAAATACACAGGAGTGATTGCCAATATGTGCAATGCAGGAATGAACAAAGACCAGTTGATCTTGGCCTCGACAGAAGCTTGTTCCTCTAAATAGCATGCACGGATCAAGCTGTATTTCTATTGGTTGTTCATCAAAACTTACCAAAGCTTCAGATCTTGAATTAAAGTTGGGCAAAGGGATTGAATTAAAGATCTTATCCTGTGGTCTTTGATATTAAGGTTATCAAAAATTGTGATGCATTGGCAGGTGCCATAGTAAAGAGGCTTCGACGTTCTATTATTATCAGTTGGATGATTCCTGTAGCTCGGCATTCCTTTCGTCCTCTTCCAATCTCATAGTCATCCACTATAACAAATAGATCCTTATGGCTTTTCTCAACTTGTCGTGCCAATCATTCTCCGGCCAGAGAGTTTCATAAGCAACGGCAACTTCATGAATATTCAAAAGGTGTCCAAAAAAGGGGCGGGGAGATGCAAGCCCTTCAGGATACATAGTCAGTCTCGCATCCTTCAGACTGCATTTCTTATTCGTGCTAAATTATGTGCATTACAATTTTCCTGATCCAAGGATCCAAACACTATCCCAAGCGACAAAACGAGGCAACAAGCTTACACCACTAGATCTACGCGGGCTACTCACATGGCTCCATTTACTATTGTGTCTCGGTCTCCAATGATTCTCGGATTGCATTGCCATTGTGAGCCCAGCCCAATGGGCTTAGCCCAATGAAAAGCCCAAAGGAAAACTTTGGGCTTGGCAAATTTGCCTCTTTCGGTTTCCACCGCCGCAAGTGTTGAATATATATGTTGGCCACCGATCAATTTCTTTCACTTTTTGGAGAAAAAAATAATGGTGTGTTTGATAGTGATGAATGTAATTATTCATGAATTGTAATTTGTAAGAAAAAGAATTAATAGGAAATGTAATATCCTAGGAATGTCTTTTTCATAGTTTGATAATATGCAAGAGAATTTATTGGGAATATAATTCATAATTTGGTATTCATGAATAGGATATAGAATTTATAAGGAGTACGACCTAAATTTTACAAATACCGTTGGATGTATATAAGTTAACAACTAGAATTTTTTTTGGGTAAGAAACGGGGCAAGGCCCAAGCATAAATGAATTAGAAAGTACATAGCCGGGGTAAAGCTACCCCTACAACATCAGCAAAGAGTAGAGACTTCAAATGCGTGGGGCACTCAATGATCTTGTGAACTCCTAATTGGTAGTGAAATGCATGGTTCGCAAGTCAGTCTGCACAAACATTGCCCTCACGAAGCGTATACTGGATCATAATTGTCCAATCTCGGTCAAGAAGGCTTCGAACGTCAGCCATAATCCCTCGATGCCATCCCATATCAGTTCGGCATCCTCGCAAAACTTGTGCTATTACCTTCTAGTCAACTTCGAGAATGAGCTTTCGGAATCCTAAGTCCCAAACTAACTCAAGACCCGACTTGACAGCCCATAATTCAGCTAAAATAGAAGTGGCAATACCGATATTCTACATGAATCCACCAATCCATCAACCCCATTCATCACGAACAATCCTACCAGTCCCTGCTAACCCGGGGTTCCCCTTGGCAGCTCCATCAGTATTCAATTTTACCCATCCATGGTCGGGTTTAATCCAACCCGCTAACTTCCAACCCTTCCTCCTCTCTATCGATGGCTTCAAACCCGTTGGAATATCTTGACCGAATGAAGTTGCCACATGACGTATAATATAAGCACATCTAATTGGCCAACATAATTCTTGATCATGTACTGCTAGGTTCCTCCATCTCCATATAAGCCAACAACCAGTGGCAAAGATGATAGTCCATGAAGGCTCCATGTTCAGAGAGGTATAATCCATCAGGTTCCTTAAGAGCCATTGATCACGCTCATCAGTAAAAAATCTCGGCTTTTTATGAATTAGTAGAAGATCATCCCATATTAATTTCACTCGATGACAATCGCATAGGGTGTGAAGGACAGTTTCATCCTCTAATCCACAACCAGGACAAATAGTCGAGTTGCCCATACACGAAATTCATTAGTTAATAACCAACCATGGCGGACCAACCGTAAGAAATGTCGTACTCTTTGAGGCCCTTGCCACTTCCATATCAATTCCCACACCCCCTCCCTCTGCTGAAATTTGTCAGAAATCAATAGATCACAAGCCGATTTAACAGTGAAATGACCATCGACTGAGAAGTTCCATAGTACCTAGTCTAGTGGACTATGCTCACTCGGAGGTCTAACTGCAGCTATTTGTAGAACTGTTGAATGAGGCAATAAGTGTGCAAATTCTTCCCACCTCCATCCACCGCTGGGTGATATAAAAGAGCTTGTAGTAGTTCCTAGCATTTCCACAGGAGGCAAATTATTGCACTGCTGTATCAATGGGCTATGGTTTTGGACCCATGAATCCAACCAGAACCGACATGTTCATCTCACACCTAAAGACCAGCCAATACCTGAGAATATAAGGCCCCATACATCACATAGTGAGTTCCAAAGCCATGAACAACCATGCCTCTGAATGAAAGCCGGAACAACATTATCGACCTCACCATACTTATGCCGCAAGACTTGTACCCACAATTGGCTCGGATTTGTTAAGATGGCCCAACAAAGCTTAGCAAGACATGCATTATTGAACTCCATTAGTCTCCTTATACCAAGCCCTCCTCTCGAGACCGGTTGAGTAATTACACTCCAGTTCATAAGATGAATCTTTTGTCTGGTATCTACATGACCCCATAGGAAGTTTCTGCATAGTCTCTCGATCTCCTCTACAATGCCCCTTGGGATTCTAGTGGATTGCATGGTGTAGAGCAGTATCGATGTCAACACCAACTTAATAAGAGTGGTTCTCCCAGCCATGGAGAGAGAGGATGCCGACCACCCATTCAATCGCTTTTTGACCTTCTCAACTAGGTAGTAATACACATGCTTTGAGACTTTGCCATGGAGAGTTGGAACACCCAAATACTGTCCCAAATTATTAGTCACAGCAAAATTACAAGAAGCTTTAATTTCTTCACGAGTTGGGCCAAGCATATTTCTAGAAAAGAGCATGACAGACTTTGAGCCACTAACCTTCTGATCTGAAGCTTGACAGAATAGATCAAGCGTATTCTGTAGAATCGCTAACTGATTTGGCGTGGCTTTTGTAAATAAGAGCAAGTCATTTGCGAACATCAAGCGAGATACCAAAGGACCATTCCTTCCAACCCGAATTGGCTTCCACTGACCGTTATAGACTCGGTCTGAAATTAGATGACCCAATCGCTCAATGCAAAGCACGAATAAATAAGGAGATAAGGGACAACCCTGCCGAATACCTCTCCCCATCGTGAAGGCCTCTGTTGGTTCATCGTTCCATAAAACCTGCATAGAGGGAGAAGTTATACAATCCATGATCACCTCCACCATTCGCTGAGGGATTCCCACTGCTTTAAGTGTGTCTGCGATAAAGTCCCAGTCTAGACTATCATATGCCTTCTCCAAATCCACTTTAATCGCTACGAAGCCTTTTCACCCTCTCATTCTTCTCATGGAATGAATTAACTCCTCAACAATGACAATGTTATCTTGTATGTGACAACCTTTCGGAGCAATAAGGTCCGACATTAATCCTTTGAGACAATTTGCAATAAGCTTGGTGACAATTTTATATGATACGTTGCACAAACTAATCGATCGCAGTTGGATGGATTGTTTCCGGATTTTGGACCTTTGGAAGCAATACCGGAAATGTGTCATTAGTCGCCCATGTTGACCTTTTCCCTTCAAGAATGCTTTTGATGAGATCAACTACTTGATTGCCTACCACATCCCAGTTTGATTGGTAGAAGTGTGTCTGAAAACCATCCGGGCCTGGAGCTTTAAATAGAAACATATCCCATATCGCCCTCCTGACCTCTTCCACTGATACATCATCATTTAACCGATTCCTCATACTAATGTCTATCTCTGGGAATGCATGTGGCAGAATTGGTCAACACCCAGGTTCCCTCGCTTTGTAGAAATTACGGAAGTGTTCAAGGAAACGACTCTTCAATACTTCATTATCAAAGCACCATTCCCCCTCCATTAATTTTAACCCTTCAATACGAATTTGCTTCCGTTTTATGATAGCTCGAGTATGAAAATATTTAGTGTTTCAATCTCCACATTGTACCCACTGACTCCGAGACTTTTGGAACCATAACACTTCTTCTTGTCGCAAGACATCCTCGAGCTCCTTTGACAAGTGATTTTCCAGCTCCCGCAAAAACGGGTTCGAGCTTCTATCCAAAGCCCTTTGTATACCACCTAACCTCAATAGCAACCTTTTCTTCCGTCTCTCAATAATACCGAACACATCTCGATTCCATCTAATCACCTCCCCCTTGAACAACTCCAAGCTGTTCATGAAGAGATCGTTAGTTTTCCAGTGAGAAAGGAAGAAGTCTTGAAAATCCAGGTGTAGTTGCCATGCTGCTTGGTATCGAAAAGGCTGATTGCTCATATTATGCAACTTAGCATCCTGAAAATCCACTAAAATAGGATGATGGTCCGATTTGACTCGAGGGAGGACCCTGACCACTGGATTTGAGGGAGGACCGACCATTGGATTCGTGAACTGAGTGCACCAATTCGGGTTGGCCAGAGCTCGATCAAGTCTCTTGAAGACACGTGCATACGAACCATTTTGAGCCTCTCTCCATGTAAAACGCGGTCCGCAGCTCCCTAACAACTAGAATTTAGTTAAATTAAAAACTAATAAATAATAAATCTCATTATGATAAAATGGAAAATAGCTTAAAATTTTAAAATAGACATATTTTATAGAATAATTGAGATGTCCAAAATTAACAAAAATTAATAATTGTAAAGTTAATAAACAAAATAATATTCGATATGAATTTGCTAAAATAAATTACAAAATATGATAAATATCGTAAATGTGATCGGCATTATCGCTGATACTTTTATCCTCTCCAGTATCCCAATCAAGATAACACTCATGAATCGTCCTTCTTTTTTTTAGATTCATCTTACAATTTTTAAAATTTTGAGGGGATAACAATGACAATTCAGATAATAAAATCCAATATGGGCTATATTGAACTGGTCCGTAATAAGAATTACATAAGCAAAATTATGCAATAGCTATTCCATATGGACTGCAATTGGACACGAATCTAGATAGCCCATTATGAACACATATTACAACCAAATCATGTATTAGGTATCTCATATATAATTGGGCAGGAAATGAATGGCCCTTTACGGGCTACCAAACATGGCATAAATATAGAGAACAAAGACTGAGTGAGGATTGAGAAATGGAGGAACCGTGGAGAGGAGAGGAAGACAACAAAAAAATGAAGGGGTAATTGAGGTTTAATTTAAATCAAATAAATTATATTACTCAATGTTATATACATAGTTTAGTAGGATCTAGTTAGAATGATATGTTTCTACCAGTTTTAATATAATAGGTGGAAGTTATAAGGTCAATAGAAGTAGAATAAAGAATATCCTAAAATAGTTTTTAGGATCATTTTCAATATAAACATGTGATATATCTTAATTTTGTTGTGAATGATATGATAGGAACTGATGAGATCAAAACTAGACATCTTGGAGATCCATCACAGTTCAGGAATTACTTGAAATGGTTGTGAGTACTTTTTTCATTGTAAAATAATATGTATTATGTTACATATAATTATGCCATCGTCTTTTACGAATATGCATATATAAACATATATGATTAGCAGCAGATTGCATGCATATATATATAAATTGCATGCACAGATATCTATAAATATGCATTGCATGGCTCATTTCGTAATACATGTATGGTGTATATATTACATGGCTGATTTCGTGCAGAAGTGCATTGCATGAACACATGCAAATATAATATGCAAATGTAGTAGACTATATAAATTATATTCAAATCAATACATAGGAATGAGATTACTTTAACTATTATGAAATTGTATGTCAATGTGTGTATTATTACACATATTTTATATTATTATATGTGATTGTAAATAGTTACGGTAAGAGTTAAGCCGGTAGGCTAGAAATGAGTCAGAAAAAGAAAAGAAAAGAAAAGTGAAAAAAGAGATATTTAATTTATTGCTGATATCCAACAAGATAATTTATCGTTAGTTTTTAGCAAGATATAAGAATAAGATACTAAAACTTACTCTTACCGTTAGAGAGTAATGGGTGGCACCCCCGCAAAGTGTGATGTGTAGATGAATGGCAACGGAAAATGTGATGAAGAATATATTGATTGAGGTGCGAGGTCACAGTATCGTCGGAGAGAGGTAGTATCGATACCGTCATAATTTTGACGTAGAGGGACTGCGACCCATTGCTATTGTTTGTTATGATTGATTTTATGCATTGCATATATAGTAATTGTCGAACATAATAATTGTTATTCTTGTCGTGGTTGAATGATACGTATGATGCTGATAATTGTAATTATAATATTATTCTACTTTAAATAATGAATTCAAGAAAAATTGAATGATTTTCTGTATAATGAGAATGTTAGATGGGAAGAAGGAGAAAAATGTTGTGAAATATGGGAGAGAAGAGAGGGGAGAAGAAAGAATGAATAGTTATACATTAAGTGAATTAAATTTACCATTATAAACTTATTATGAGCTTTTAAATTATACTAGATTTTTAGTAGTGTTACGGACGGAATCAATATTAATACTGGTTGTTCGGTTTGTCATATTGTTCTTGAACATAAAAATCCTAATATTACATGGTAGAGGATGATTGGATTATCACTATGCTAGCCTGCTATTTATTTATAGAGACAATACTTTACTATATTCATGATCCAGGACCGTGCTGCATGTCGTTTTTTCACTTTTTCTTTTTGTTTTAAAGATCTCCTTAGCAAGGCTCTTGCTGTTTGTTTAAACTCCGAGATCTTTTACCATCTTAAAACTGTGAGTTTCTTCAAAGAGAAATGGGCAAAATTACTGTCGATTAAAACATAAAATTTTTAAAATATTATTTTAAAAATGCATATTCGACGTACAATTTTATTGTTTTCTCAAACAAAATTGAAATTGCAAGTTAATTATACATTTTTAAAATGGTATTTATGAAAATAATTTAAAATATATATTTTTAAAAATATTGTTCTTGATGGTATTTTTTTCAAATCACGTTTCTCTTTCTTCTAGTGTCCAAACAAGTGCTGGTTTTTGTGCAGATAACCAGCACCTTCGCAAAATTCCAGCTGTAGAGGATGGCCAAATGATCTACGAACATGGAACAATAAAATAACAGGCATTCATTTATTTCTTTATAACAATTTCCCACTTTTTTTGGTTGTCTCGATTCCTCTACTAGACGATAATTGGTGCAATCTATTCCTTCCCATGAAGCTCTTAAATAGATGATGTTGACATATTAGCTCAACGTGAAGCATGTCTCAAGTCCTATACCAGGTAGAAACTGCAGTTTAACTCTGACGCAATTAATCTCTTTTAGTACTGAGCTGATGCCTTAATTACATTTAAGCTATTAGCTTCATCGGTTCCTATCCTTATCCTTTCTGCTTGGCTTGCTAATGGGATAAGAGTTGGTTCTCTATATCTATCTCTTTCAATTATTTTTGTTGGCCTTTCCAACTTCACTGTGTAAGCTAGGAGAAAGTCTCTTATGCAAATGTGTCAGTGTTTATGTGGTGATATTAATCAATCATACGTAATTATTTCTAGAATTTTTTTTATAAAAACCTAGAAAATAAAAGAAACAACCTTATTATAAATAATTAATTTTGATTGATTGATATCATCACTTTAGTATTGTTTCATGCTGTCTCCTAAGTAGGGTGAATGAGTTCTTTGTTCTCTTCATTGTGTTATATTTTTTGCCTAAGCCCAAAGAGGCAGATCTAGGAAATTCATTCAAGGGTAAATGACAAATTTATGAGTGAAATGAAATAATTTAATCAAAAAGTAGATAAATTGAGTAAAATTTATATAGTATTCTATAAAATTTTTCGAGTTAAGGGGATGATCGCCCTCACACATCCCTCTAAATCCATCCCTATTAGCATGGCTAAATGTCTCTTTACTTTCATAGCATATTACTAGTCTATAAATATCATTGTTCTTCTGGGATATTGGCTTTTCAACAAATGGTGATTCCTCCCTTATCTCGGTTTATGTTTTCTCCCACTAATCGCTAGTGATTACTGATTTGCCTTTGATTTCTAGAGGTATTTATAGGAATTTTCGGGGTTTCTTTAAGTAAATTCTAAGTGTTTCTAGAATTTTTTTCAAAGTCTGCTTTCACAAAATGTTTTGTAGCATGGACTTTAAGCCCACTAAACCTCTTAATCCACTAACAGCAAGTGATTATAGATTGTCCTTTGATTTCTTCTGCCTTAGTCGCTACACAAGGGCAACCTCTTCCTCTGGCCTCTGCAGAGTAAGTTATCCCTCTAGCCCATTTTTCTCAGCGAATCCAAGGCCATGCTCTTTAGAGCTGATTCGGTAAGCTAGCGTCAGTTTCGAATCCAATTTACTTATTCATCAGATCTTTTAATCATTAATTTATTAAATAATTAATGAAAAGGGGTGATATAAAACAATTTAAATTAAGATATTAATACATTTGATATAATTCTCATCTTAATAATTTAGAGATCATGAATTTGATCTCATTAAAGAGATTAATGAATGGTCAAACCGTTGAATGTCCACCCATGCCATTTCTTCAGTCGCACTAAAAGATACATCTAATCGGCCAATTTCTATACAATCGCTTCAAATAATCCTTGTTTATATCCATCATTTTCTTTTTTATTGGGTTAGGTGGAAGTCAAAGGTGTACAACTTCTGATCCCAGTCGCCTTTGTTGGCTATAGCCCCGAAAGCTTGTGATGATGATCGAACAACCCAACCATCCAGCGAAAAACCGAAGAACAGAAATCAAATTTTTTTTCTAATTTATTGTGGTTGGTCCCATTTTTCCTATGAACCTATTTTTCCATTTTTTAAGTTAATAATATATATGAATTTACCTTGATGATCCAAAAAAAAAAGTTGAAAAGGTAAAAATTTTTGGGCAAAGCAATTTTCTTATTAGTTGTTAGCGCATATAAGTCAACGTCAGTTGCCGTCCTCAATTTAGTCTTCAAACTTGCAATTTCCCTGTTCTTCCTCTTCGTTCGGCCTTTGAGCTGGGAAAGTTGTGCTGGCTTTTGCTTTCACACCTGTCTTTGATTTTACTCTCTCCCTCTCTCTCTAAAAGCGATCAATTGAACGCAGCAGCAAACACCAAGAAGGCCGGAAGGCCCCGGAGTCACCGTAGGAGGCCAAGAGAAGTTGGTACAAGGTAACTACGAGATCAGGTAGAATTTGGAATGAAGTCATCGGGAACAGGACGTCGCTCGGCGGAAGCTGCCATAAAGTCTATTGGGCTGGGGTACGATCTCACGGTCGATCTGAGGCTCAAATACTGCAAGCAGCTGCAGCAGCCCCGATGCCTTATCTCCATCCCCGAAGCCGACAAGCTCCGGGACATCTCCATCCCTGGCGTGGGTCCTATCCCCAATGTTCCCAAGCCCATCAACTGTGATAAAGGGGAGCGCATGAGGTTCAGCTCCGACGTCCTCTCTTTCCAGCAGGTTCTCTCCTCTCTCTCTTGTTTATGTGAGCAGAGCCCGGCCTTATGTCTGCTTCCCTCTTTCTTTCTTTTTTTTTTTCCTTAAATAAATGTTAGATAGAAATAGGAAAAGCCAAAAACAAAAAAAAAAAAACGAGAAAAAGAACAAGAAGGAGGTGTTTATGATTTTGCCAGGAATTACCTATCATTCATTCAGTTCATTTTATTAACGTAGTTAAACTCTTCTTTTCCTTCCTGCTGTGCCTGTAGATGTCGGAGCAGTTTAACCAGGAGCTATCCCTGTCTGGGAAGATTCCTACTGGCCACTTCAATGCCGCGTTTGATTTCAGGGAAGGCTGGCAACGGGACGCAGCCAATACCAAGACTCTCGCCTTTGACGGAGTCTTCCTCACCCTTTACAGCATCGCCCTAGAAAAGTCCCAGATAGCCCTGGCCGATCATGTCAAGCAGGCGGTCCCCTTGTCGTGGGACCCTGCCGCTCTCGCACGGTACTCAAGAAACTTGATCTTCTTCCGTAACACATTCACAGTCTCCGTGGAACTTTCTGCTTCATGTTGATCTTCTCCTCTTATGCTGTCCCGAAATAAGAGATAACAGCCCCTTACTTATTTTTTGTTTTCTTTGTTGATCTGTGCCAATGTTAGTGAATGAAGGAGAAAAAGGACTTTCAATAACATATCAAGAGTAAGAAAGCACAAACAAACTACTTAAATGTGTTAAGCAAGACTCTTTCAACATAGAAATATTATGAACTGTCTCACCATAGAGCTAAACATAGTTCTCGTCCATATAAGGGAAGTAACGTTTTAGATCTTCTTAATTGCAGGTTTATAGACAAGTTTGGAACCCATATAGTTGTGGGCGTGAAGATGGGCGGGAAAGATGTAATATATGCAAAGCAGCAACATTCTTCATCTCTTCAGCCTGCTGATGTACAGAAGAAATTGAAGGACATGGCAGACAAGTTGTTCATCGATGGAAACAGGAAGGATGGGAGGAATTTTGGGAAATTAAATGACATGGAAAGGGTGCTGATTATCCTCTCATTCTTTTCTGTGCAATTAACTCATTTGATTCCGTGTTCACCATAATGGTCTTCAATGACTATTTTAGATTTTAGTGGTTGAGTTGAGGGTAGAGGTGCATTTGATATGCATCTCTGATGCTGTCTTATAATATGGACTGCGACACTTGAAGTTTCTTAAATCACATTTCAATCTTTCCTGCAGGTTCGAGAATTCAACCTCATTGAAGCACTTCCATCCACTTCTTATTCCCGAGTTGAGGTACAAAATCTCATTTGTACCCATTGTGAGCCCTCACTTTACATAGGAGAACTAAGAAACCTAATTGTTTACTTTTAACGATTATTATGTTGTTGGCATCTGTAAGTTTTGCATCTTGGTTGAGTGGTAGCCTGAGATGGTTTGCCTCTTAATTGATGTCCAAGATTACCTTGTCCACAGGACTTGTTCTGCACAAAAAAGTAAAAAGTTTTCCTATCCATTGCTTGATTATTTTAACATTTTGCAGCTGCAGGATATCGTATTTGAGTGCAGGAGGAAAGGTGGAAGTGTCAAAAAAAATTTATCGCACAGCGAATGGTGTCGAACTGTCCATGAAGAACCTGAGGCGATCTCTATGACTCTCATCCCAATTGCATCATTGCTGAATGGAATCCATGGGAGTGGGTTCTTGAGTCATGCCATTAATCTCTACCTCCGTTGTAAGGAGAAACCTTTGTTTTTCATTTATAGTAATGGACATAACTTTTATCGATGGTGGCATGCACCGTTCCACATCTCTGAATTTTGTTGTAATGAGAGTCCATGCGCTAGCAACCCTGAGACCAAAAGCCAAGCTTTAATGCATCGTATAGTGACCAGAGCTAGAAGGAGAAATGGAACTTAACCAGCCTATTACTAGATTACGGAAGAGGATCCTCCTTTGCTGAGCCTTTAGTACTCTCTTGTGCAAATCTCTCATTCACACTAGCTTATACTTGACAACAGCCTTGAGGTCTATTTCATCTCACCACAATACATATTGCATTAAACTAATTTCCCATAATCCTTTTTCTAGTTTACGTGAGCAGAAAGCCAGGGTAGCTTTGAAAAGTATGCTACTTTTTTTTCTGTGTAATTTTTGGAGAAGGATGCCAGAGTTCATAAAATGCTATCTGCGATGGATATCATGATCATGTACATGCTGCCTCTGATATTTCTATCATTATAAATTAACTAATAATTCCCATTTGAACCTCTGGGTTTTTGAACAAAATTCCCCCGATCTCCTAAAGCATGAGTTTGATTTTCCCACTGTGATGATAGTTTGAAGTCCCATAGAGGTCTAGAACATTGCACCTAAGGAACTATACCCATTTCTTCCACGCGTATCAACCTTTCGCTGTCCTCCAATCATGGCATACTACTAGTAGCTGCTTTGTCCTGTTGCAGCAGCATCATCCATATGGAAACAAACCTCATTATTTGTTCAATCATTATATTCTCTAATCACTTGAGCTGATTGATGATCAATGGTGCTTAGCATGAAAGTTGTCTTGAGTCAGAGTATGCAATTAAGTTCCGCTTCATTATGGATTTACTCGTATGCAGTGTCATGAGTGAAAATAGACTGTAGAAATGAAAGCTGCAATTGCCATTCTATTGTTCAGGGACACCTTTAAGTGATAATGAAGACAGTTGTTGCTATATCTTTGATTTCTTGGAACTTTCTGGAGTGCAACTCTAATTCTTACATGTGTACAACTACATCGTGATCATCTTTTTGATGCTTTCTGTGGCAGATAAACCACCAATTGAAGAACTGCATCAATTTTTGGAGTTTCAGCTTCCAAGGCAGTGGGCACCTGTATTTGGAGAGCTTGCCTTGGGCCCTCAAAAGAAGCAACAGACTAGTACATCTCTGCAGTTGAGTTTCATGGGTCCTAAACTCTATGTCAACACAACCCCAGTAAGCATTGACTCTTTCTTGCTAATGTTCTGCTCTTCTAATACATGGGAGAGTTTATAGCTTTTTACCGACAGAATCAGTACTGGGACATTTTAAGTCTTGGCTGACGTGGGCTCCTCCATGGAGTAGCTTCACATTAATTATGGTCAGGAACAGTTTAGTTATGAACAAAGTATTTCATAAGATTGTTGGATATGCTGATTGGACATCCATATATCTCAGGTGAGGAAGCTTCTGGGCATGCCTTTGGTTCATTAAAAGTTGAACTAATACCTCACATTTCAATTTTGATGAATGTTTTATGAAAGGAAAAACAGCTCGGATGTTCCAAAGGGATCTTGAGTTTTCTGCTAACATGAACCTAGATTGATCGGCATGTATAATTTGCCCTGTTCAGATGTTCATCCAATTAGCTAAGCAGGCTGTTTAGCTTAATACTAAGAATTCTTTTTCATCTTTGTGATGTGGGTTTCCTGAATCAAGTGCGTAATTCTATTTCTTCCATCCTCTGAAAAATATTCGCAGGTTGATGTGGGCAAGAAGCCAGTCACTGGTCTGCGGTTATATCTGGAGGGCAAAAGAAGCAACAGTTTAGCAATACACTTGCAGCACCTTTCTTCACAGCCAAAGACATTTCAACTCGTGGATAATCATAAATTGTCCAGCCCCTCTGAGGACCCCAGGTACTATGAGAAGGTTCAATGGAAGAGCTTCTCACACATTTGTACTGCTCCTGTTGAGTTGGATGAGGATCTCTCAGTGGTCACTGGAGCGCACTTTGAAGTTGGGGAGTTCGGTCTGAAAAAGGTTTTGTTTTTGAGGCTCCACTTCTCTACGGTACTTGGTGCGACAGTTGTTAAAAGTCCAGTGTGGGATGGTTCGCCTGCAGTTTCTGCCCAAAAATCAGGAAAAATCTCAACATTAATCAGCACCCGTTTTTCATCAGCAGCACAAAAACCAGCTCCCCAACCCTCTGATGTGAACATCAATTCTGCTGTCTATCCTGGAGGTCCTCCAATACCAACCCAGCCACCAAAGCTGCTAAGATTTGTTGACACGACCGAGATGACCAGAGGACCGCAGAACTCACCTGGATACTGGATTGTATCTGGGGCTAGGTTGATCGTGGAGAGAGGGAAAATTTCTATTCAAGTTAAATACTCTCTCCTGACGATATTGTTACCTGATGAAGAGTTCTGATTGAAATTCCTTTTTCATTTTTGTGCTTTTAACAGAGTATCGATGTCTGGATTATCAATGTTATAGCAAGTTGGGGCTTGCAGGTTTTGTCTCGAAGGATCATTCGGTTTGGCAGTTTATCAGAAAGTTGTTGTATATAGAGGCTTTGCTAGCCAGCAAATTCTTGTGTCTGAATGTTTTATGATTTAATGTTTCTTAAGTTTACATAGTAAATCAAATCTGATATATTGCCTTTGGTGTAACATTAGTCTATTCCATCCCCTGTCGTCAATTTAAAGGTGACGTGACCTCGATTTTGCTAATTTAATGTGAAGTGTCAATTTTTAACCACTTACATTTTTAATTATATTTTTAAATAGATAAAATTACTCTTTTACCTTTTAATATTTATCAAAATTTTCGGGTTATATCATTTATCCTTTGAACCTAAATGTCTCTCAATCAATTATCAAGTCACTGGGGCCGTCCTCCGGCCATCTTCCTCACCTACCCTGTATAATTATTTCAGCAGCCCAAAAATTCACAAAAATTCAATACTGGCCTGGACTGAAGGGAAAATTGCAGCAATAGAGCAAAAAGTTTTGCTGCTATTTCTATTTGATACAAAACACTCATCCAAAATCTTCCTTCGTATGTAAAAAAACTTGCTCTTGTTGTTTCTCTTGATTTGGGAGAATCATGACAAAACTTTTCGTTTGTTGATCCATGCTTTCGCTCAGTTTGTACAGAACATGAACAAGAAAGAAAATAAGGGTAGATAATGGGTCGCAAAGAGGAAGGGGTGGCTGACATAGAAATAGTTTGCATTTACACCATTTAGATATTTCAATGTGGTAGTTATCATTATCGTTTTAGTTTTATTTGACCTTTATGTTCAGTTATAAGTTTTGACTTCCAAAAAATTATTTTCTTCTTATGCTACTGCGAATGATGTCATTGATGATGATGGTATTGATGGTGATTCAAGTGATAATGTTGATAGTGTTGTGTTTGAATATACTGACTTTGGTTTGAATGATGATTGTCATGATTCGAAAATTCAATAGAGTTTCCCCTAAATTTTTGATAATTCAAATTATAAAAATAAAACCTGCTATAAAATATTTAAATCGCTAGCCAAATTCAAGTATATAACTTCAAAAAACCTCCAAAAGTAACATTTCTAAAACCGCACTAAAATTTTTGGGTCGCAACGTATATTTACAAATCCACAAATATTTAAAATAATTTCTATAGACTATAAAAGTTAGCTAACTAAAATCTCCCCTTTCGATCCCCGTTGACTCACTTTACTCGCTGTGTCCACCAAGTTGACATCAAGCTTACTTATCTATATAAATATTATGCGGAAGGTGTGAGTCGCATCTCAGTAAATATTCAATTCTAAAGCAAAATAAATTTATATATCACTAATTAATTAATAATACAAATAAGTTGTATTCCTTTCATTTACTTTAACACTATATGTAATAACTTGAATATAACTATACTTAGACGTACCTCAACTCGTCTCTGCAATGAATATGGGAATATAATATTAGTCAACTCAATAAATATTACACATTTGCATACAGATCTTAACTACAATCATATCGCATCAAATCAATCAAGTTATGTGATACCAAGTTACAATCAATGCAGACAATACACTCCACAGCAAGAACAATTTCAAACCAAAGACTTCAAACCAGCCAACCTCAAGTACACATAAATCACAATAATCACAAATCCAATTCTATCAAGGAACTTAACAAGCCGATGCACCGCACTTGGACTGCCCGAAGCTCACGATCTCCTTCTCCTTATTTTCTCCCAGCTCCTGTTCTTCGTCTCCATTCTATCCATCTTCCTCAACTTTTTTTTTGGTCGCTCACTCTCTCTTTCGTGGTTGATAGCAAATGTCAGAAATATGGGAGAGTGTTGATTGATTTTGGATAGTTATGTGGGGTTTATATCAGCACATGAAGGAAAGGATAAAGATGAAATGGTAAATGGGCTCATGTAAATCTAATGGGCTATGGGCTGGCCCATGGGCTCACAATGATGTACAATATGTAGACGTTGATGAAAATGGTTAGCAGGTTGAGGTTAGAGAGGGAGAGAAAAAAAAGTTAAGGCGAGGTTAATGAGGGTGAATATGAAGAGTTAGATCATAGTTAGGAAATGGATAAGGGAACTCAATAAAATGATTTTGATAGTGTTCACTCTAGTGATAAGGAGAGAATAAAAAGGTGGCCCAAGTTTGTAGCTGAAAGAGACATAAGGAGTCAAGGAGTCAAGGATTCAAGGCTAGCATGTTGTTTGCTAGTACATATGTGTTGAAAAAAGCCATAAAATAATATGTTGTAGCTAATATATATGTGAAAATTGTTAGAAATAACAACAATAGGGTGAATGCGAATTGCAAAAACTATTATGGATGGATGTCGCATGTTTTATTGAACAAATAATGTACAACGGTTACTTGTAAGACTAACAACGATAGAACAAAACTATAGCAACTAAGTGACATGCCTTCAAAGTTTTAGAGGTTCCGGAAAAAAATAATATGACAAACTACAGGGTTACCCAAAGAGTTAGAGAACACCAATGCTTTTTTCAAAGGATTCTTTAAACGGTTTTTAA